>CM042022.1:86452500-87702500 GCA_023525975.1 Smallanthus sonchifolius
TGCGTGGTTTTCACCGACCACAAAAGTCTGCAACATATTTTCAATCAAAAAGAGCTTAATATGAGGCAACGACGATGGATCAAACTTCTTAACGACTACGACTGCGAGATTCACTACCACCCCGGCAAAGCAAATGTTATAGCCGACGTTTTGAGTCGTAAAGAACGTATCATGCTTCATAGTGTTCGTATTCATAATGATATCCAACCCGCATTCTCCAAGCACAACACACCTCGGTTACCGAGGGAAACATGTATCAAGAAATGGCATGTGGTGTAGAACTCTTGCTAGAAACCAAAGCCAACGGCCTATTGTATTACTTGGATCGTATCTGGATTCCCGATCGCGACGATCTTCGTATGTTTTTGATGAATGAATCCCATAAGACTCGATATTCGGTACATCCTGGAGCTGATAAGATGTACATGGGTCTTCGTCAGCAATATTGGTGGCCCGGCATGAAAAAGGATATTGCCCTCTTTGTGGCAAAATGCCTAACTTGTTCTAAAGTGAAGGCCGGACACCAAAAGCCTTCCGGACTCCTCGAACAACCTGAAATTCCCGTGTGGAAGTGGGAGAACCTTGCTATGGATTTTATCACCAAACTACCACGCACTTCTAGTGGGCACGATAGTATCTGGGTTATTATCGACCGACTTACAAAGTCTGCTCATTTCTTACCCATTCGTGAGGACTATCGAGTCGAGAAATTGGCTCGGATTTACATTGATGAGATCGTAAGTCGTCACGGAATCCCTTTGAACATCATCTCCGATCGTGATTCGCGTTTTACTTCCCGATTTTGGCAATCATTACAATCAGCACTTGGTACTCGTTTGGATTTAAGTACGGCTTACCATCCTCAAACTGATGGACAAACCGAACGAACAATCCAAAATCTTGAGGATATGCTTAGAGCTTGTGTCATTGACTTTGGTGGCAATTGGGATTCTCACCTACCACTGATTGAATTTTCCTACAACAACAGCTACCACACAAGCATTAACATGGCACCATTTGAAGCTCTTTATGGACGGAAATGTCGTTCACCGATTTGTTGGAGCGAAATTGGTGAAGCACAAATCACCGGTCCCGAGCTTATCCAAGAGACCACCGATAAAATCTCTCTTATCCGTGACAACATTCGAGTAGCAAGGAGTCGACAAAAGAGTTATGCCGATAGACGATGAAAACCCTTGGAATTTTGAAAATGGAGATATGGTTCTTCTAAAGGTATCACCTTGGAAAGGCGTAATCGGATTTGGAAAGAAATGAAAACTTGCACCTCGATATGTGGGCCCATTCAAGATACTCGAGAGGATAGGAAAAGTGGCCTACAAACTCGACCTTCCTTCAGAACTCAGCAACGTTCATCCGACTTTTCATGTGTCTAGTTTGAAAAAGTGTCTAGCCGACGAGAATCTCCACATCCCGCTTGACGAAGTGCGCATTGACGAAAAAATGCACTTTATTGAGAAACCCGTGGAAATCATGGACCGAGAAGTCAAGAAACTCAAGCGTAGCCGCATCCCCATTGTCAAGGTTCGTTGGGAGTCTAAACGTGGACCCTAGTTCACTTGGGAACGTGAAGACCAAATGAAGACCAAATATCCGCATCTCTTTTCATAGCCTCCACTGGTTGAATTTCGGGGCGAAATTCCTTTAACATGGGGAGACTGTGACATTTCGGATTTTTATTCACGCTTTTATATTATGTATCCTGTAGACATTTTCTATTCAATGGAATGCAAGTGGTTTTATTTAAAATTTTGTACAAGTATATATAAATATATATATAATTTAAGGATCTAAAATAAATAAAATTTTATAAGTTTTAAACTTATATAAAATTTTATACAAAAATCTAAATTAAAAGGGTTCATTTATAAATAAGATAACCTATTTAAATAAAATAATTAACTTTTATAAAAATATTTATAATAATAATAAATAATATAAGTTTATAAAATACAAATGAAATTAAAAAGAAATTTAACAAATTATTTTTATAAAAGATGAGGGATTATATTGGAATTTTTCAAACTAAAAGGTTTTAACCTAAAAACCGGTTGAGGGACTAAATGTGGTCAAACCAAACCTCAGGGACCCATCCGTAATTATCGCAGGGACCTAATTAAAACGAAATCAAACTCCAGGGACTAAAACTGCCAATACCCAATTCGTTTATCCGGTCACCCCCAACAATAGTCCGGCGGTCCAAGGCTTTCTCCGGCGAACGCCCGACAGGGCTGTTCCCTGCACCTCAACAGCCGACAAAGGCTTCTCTGGCTTCGTCTCCCCCACGCGAACAATACCCCTCGACCAATTGGTCTCCCCAACATAAGGATCGTCTGATCCTGTTGGGGGCCGAGATACCCACGTTCGAATTCGTGCCCGACAAGCCACCTCCACGCCTGTTGAATGTCTAATTAGTTTCTTCTCGTCCAGACTAATGTCGGGACGTGCCCAATTGCACGTTTGAACATAAGAATCAAGCCCGGCTATAAATGGCCATGGTCGGCCCTGCACGAACCGGCTACCCTCCTTCCACGCTCTCTCACTCCAAATTGAGGACTCCATCACCTTCGTCGACCCTCAGTGAAGCTGTGACCTGGATTACAAGAGCTAATTCCACTCAGAAATCGATCCCCGCTTGTGACTTTTTCGAGTTCCAAAGCTCTGCCGTCCACGCCCTTCGCGACCAAGTTCGAACCTCATTTCGGTTCCATTAGCTTCTGTTATCATCAGCTAAACAATCCCAGTCGAAAGCACGGCATTCGCACGAGAGTTACCGGGCAAACCCAGTGTCCTCGGACACGGTTTGCCGGTCACCGAGGACCAGCGACCAACTTTTCCTTTGTGTACTTAAATTATTCGATACACACATAACCAGCGATGGGCAGTAGCCCGGCTGGTTATGCGTGTGTGTGTTCGAGTTACAGGTCGCGGGTTCGAATCCGGTTGGCCTTCGGCCCATTTTTTTTACTTCTGTTTTCATTCTATTTATTTTATTTAATTAACCTAACTTATTTTAATATAATTTTTATACAATAAATACTAAAACGAGTCAGTTTACTCATTCGTTTATTTTAAAATCGATTAAACTATATTTTTATAAACCATCCCTTTTTTTTGTAATATTTTTTATAAACTTATTAAAATACATTATAATATATAAAATGTCCTATTTTTATAAACCGTGTAATATTTTTATAAACTTATTAAAATACATTATAATATACAAAATGTCCTATTTTTATAAACTTTGTAACATTTTTATAAAACTTATCAAAATACCTTTTCACATATACAATGTCCCACCTTTATAAGTCTTGCAATATTTTTTTATAAACTTGTTAAAACAAATTTTAATGTATATATAATATATGATTAGTCAAATAAAGAATTTTCTTTTATTTGTTATTGTTATATATAAATGCTTTAAACATAATAAATATTTGTTTAAAACAATATATATATATATATATATATATTTACGAGTTAAAGTTCTACAAAACCGTTATCATTTTCTACCCTATTTTATACAAATAATTATTAAGGGTATTATTATAAAACCTATACTCATTAAATACGAATACGCTCATAAACATACAATAATACTTATCCATCCACATAGGGTTTCATCGTGCCTAGGTTTCAACATCCTTATCACCCGCACTCGTGGATTAACATATCCGCTAGCCAGGTGAGTTACATAGCCCATATTTTACATTTTTATAAGTTTTGGGGTGAAACATTATACATGCTACTCACATTGTTTATATGTGTTATACATGAGACTATATGCTTATTCTTTGGATGTACATACATTTATACACAAGACAACCAACTGTAATATAGATAGATCTATTGTGCCTGACCAGCCCACCCGGTTAGGGTGTTTATTACTGCATACTCGGATATGACCGCGTGTTATATTCAAACATATCGGATATAGTGGGTAACTATATTCAAACATACCGGACTTAGCTGTTGTGCTCTGTTCAAGCGTGTCAAACTCGGTTTGAATTGTGATTTAAATAAATGATACATCATATACTATGTTTAACAAGATAAACAATGAGTTGCAAAACGATTTACACTACTATTTACCGGATTTACTAAACCTATGTACTCACCAACTTTTTAGTTGACACTTGATTTAAATAATGTTTCAGGTTTGAATATGTGACTGCTTGCCGAAGATCTCTCCGCTTAGGAACTATGGACCTAGTTAAATAAATTAATGTTTTGAACTAGACTAGGTTATTTGAAAAGCATTGTATTTGGAACTTGTTGTCTTTAAATTTAATTAATGAATTATGCAACCTTTAGTTATCATGAGCTTTTGAACAATCATCACATTGTCCGCCTCGATGATTCCGCCATCGGTCGGGGTGTGACACCAATACATTTATTTAGCAACTGAAAATCAGTCTCAGATAATAAGATATTTCAATCCCTAATGTGTAACTTTAGGGACTAACACTCAGTCCTCCAAAAATGTCTATATTGATATATTTCGTTAGCTTCGTGATTTCATTTCAAATCAGTCTCCAATAAATGTTTTAACGACTAAGGATTAATCCCGGTACCACGCGATTTAAGTCGTTATTATCCTTGTTGTCGGGACTGAAAACCAGTCTCAGATAGCATATTATTTTAGTCCCTAATATATTTCTAATGTGTTTCTTTTAAAGACAGAAAATGAGTTTTTGATACCATTTTTATTTAGTCCCTACTATATTTATTTCAAGAACTAAAACAGTTTCTAATACAATATCATTTCATTCTCAATGTATTTAAATAACAATATCATAACAATTCAATTCAAAACATTAAAAACAATAACCAATTCTAACATATGTATACACAATACGTTTGATTAATTTTAAACTATAAAACATTATTAGATGAATCAAATAATAAAGTAAAAAACAATAAGTCTTAACTAGCATCCTAGAGTGGGTCGTCGATGTCGTTGAGTTGTACGTCGGAACTATTGGCTCCATCACTTGTAAGCATGGATATTTATCAACAATAACAACCAGATCAAACGGAATGTAAATGAGAGAATGAAAATAGAACGAAACACTTTTAAAACCTCATATCTCATTTCAAAATAGTTTTACGACTCTTAAAGGTGGATGTACAACTCATAAAGCTTCCTTCAAACAAACACTTTTAAAACCTCATATCTCATTTCAAAATTCAAAAGTCGTTCAATACAAATCTCATCTCTCATTCCGTCCAGATTTTCATGCGAGGGATATTCCTCTTTCATTCCATCCAGATCTTCACTTCGCTCTTACATTGGCTTCGTTGGCTATGGATCCATCCAGACGAAGCGGTGGTGGATGGTGGCCGACCTGTGTACGCGTGTTAAGACGGTGTTTATTAGCGTTGCCTCTCTATTTCTGTCACTCTCTCTCTCTTTGGTTAGGGTTTTCCTTTCAAGTGTGGTGATCAGGAAAAGGGTATGGCTACGGCTGGGGGAGCGGACCACGCATGCTTTTCTTCTACTGACCCTTTTGCACGGTTAGGGCGCCTCTCTATTTCTGTCGATCTTTCTCTCCGGTTAGGGTTTTCCTTTCAGGAGTGGTGATCAGGAAAAGGGTATGGTTACGGCTATGGGCAGCGGACCACACATGCTGTCGGCAATAGGTTTGTTGGTAAAGTCCCGTCGAGAAAACGTCGTCGATATAGATTACCCCAATACCGACGACATGTCATCGATATTGGGTTGTCCCAAAAAACTTTTTGGCAATTAAAACAAAAGATAAAATGAAATTAATAAATAACCTTTACCGACAACATATCGTCGTTAAAAGGTCCTATTGATTTTATTTTATCTTTATTTTTATAGGCTAAAATTGAATCTTTACCGACGACGTGTCATCGGTATAGCGTCAATCTAAAAAAAATTTTAAATTTTTTTTCAGATTTTTCCGCATAACAATTCAACTCATAAAACTGGAAAAAACTGTTCAAATTAATAAACATTCTACAAAATCGTAAACAATGCACAAAATATACAACGTGTCAAGTTAATACAAATCGTTCAAATTAATTGTTACAAAGAGTTTAATCATCTTCATCGTTATCATTCTCGTCATCTTGGTTGGCTGATCAGCTACTGTCCCGCTGCATCGGTTTGGCGGTCTCATTCAATTGGCGGATTTGTTATTTTATATTGTTGAATTAAGAGTCGGACAAAGACGAGACATTCGAGGGTATGTTTCTCACTTTTCTTCCAACCCCTTGGCTCAAACCACGCCTCTCACCAAGGGCACGCCGTAATACCTCTCTCTCATTAACCTCTTCGCCGGCTTATTGCATCCGGGTCAATTCATCTTGAATTAAATTTTGTAATGAAAAAAATACATACATCAATTTTCCTGTTAAAATCCGACATCATAACTGTTGTAAAATGGATAACCAACATGTTTAACAATACTCAATAAACATAATAATTTGCCAATACTCAATAAAACCTATAATAACACCAACAATACCCAATAATATCAATATTTTAGAGGATTTCCCAAACTACAAATATAACATACAAACCTAATATGTAATAATTTCCCAAACTACAATAAACCTACAATAAAGGAATCAAAACGCAATAATATCCATCAATTAGTGGACTTGGGTTAAACATGTCATTTTGACCCATTTAGAGTGGGTACGAGTCATTTTGGCCTATTTATACATACATGTATGTAATATACTTTGAATCGCAACATAATAACAAAATATATACTTACCCAATCATTTTGCGCCCTAGCATTGACCCATGTACAATGTGAAGTGTGCATATGTCTCCAACCATCAATAAGGTTGGTGCTTCCACTTTCTTGCACCTGTAATTAATAAAATACTATTACTAATATTTGACAGAATTATGAATACATTTTTAGAGAATAGTAACAATTTTTCTTACCTCATCGTATCGCCGTTGAGCAAATGACTTGCTCCATTAGTATTAGCATAAAGTTGTTTAGCTCGGTTTGCAGAATTTGGGAGCGACTGTGCCCTATATCCGGGATTTAGGAACAAATTTTCGATAAGTGATTTCCAATGGATGGAATTGATTGACTCATGAGGATGTTCCTTTGCTTCTTGCACATCCTCGTAACCACCAACTCCTTCAAAATGTTTCTTTAAGCTTGTTTTCCGGTCACGATATCTTCGGGAACAATCATCATGGATGCGTGCTAATATTCTTTGGCACGGTGGTGTGTTACTCCGGCTATCAAGATCAAAGTAATTCAGCAAAAAACAAGTAATTAGAAAACATTTAATACTTATGAAATTTAGAAAAAAATAAAACATTACATTTTGTACTTACATGATTGCGAAATACGACGTTTTGTTCCTCCTTGGAAACCTTCTCCCAACTTGGATAGTGTATTGGGATTTTCTTAAGAGCACTTGAGATATGTTGGACAAAGTATCGGTTGTTCTCTCCCACAAACTTATATGTATTCGCCGATGGATCAAGTTCCAAGGGTAGTGGCTTGTGGCCATTCTGACGATAACTCTCTAGCATTCCTAGGTTTCTACCATGGTACCGTACTTTCTTCGGTTGTGTTATATTGATAGGTGAAATTAAAAATATATCCAATATAAAGACAAGTATTTAACTAAAACAAGTAACTTACAAGACTTGCAATCTGTAGGGAGCCTACAAGACTGCCCATGGGTATCTCGACCCCACCGTGTTAACGAGCGTACGTTGCCATATATACCTACATACATTTGAAGTCAATCATAATCTTCAATCTCGACCCCCACCATCGCCACTGATTGCATTTTTAACATCCGCAACTATTGGTAGCAATCGCTGCATGAGAATATGATAATCATGAGACTTTAACCCAACTATATATCATGAGTGGCGTAAATGGCAAGATTTGGACATGAGTTTGCATAGTGCCCATCCTTACGACATAACTGAGTGGGGACTCAGCGACCCCGTCCACTGCCGCCCGAACAACTACCACGATTAAATCGTCCCCCATGACTACGTTTGAACCAACAGATCACGAAACAAAGGGTCTGGCTTGGTTGCATGAACAACAATGGAAAACGTCTCAAAGGAAGGTCCGAGACCACATAAAAACCAATGTAGTTTGTCGGGTTCGTCAACGGGTTGCGTAACAACCCACAGTTGATCACAAACACTTTTGAATTTCTGGCCAAAATCTGTAACAGACAATGTACCTTTAGTGTAGTGGTGGAGTTGGTCCCTTAGATTGTGAACACGTTCGATGGACGTGTTGCTATAGGCAGTCTCGAGAGAGACCTAGATTTGCCGTGCAGTGGTGAGGCCTAGGACTTTAGCAACAGCTTCTTCCGAGAGGGAAGCATGAAGCATGATGGCGGCCATTTGATCATCTGTTAACCAATGAGCAAGGAGAGAATTGGGAATGGTCTTTTCACCGATAGTGACTTCAGCATCCGGTACAACAGAGGATCCATCAACATGAGACAAGAGGTGTTGATATGATAATAACGGGATCCTCTAATTCTTCCATAGAAGATAATTGGATGGTGATAGTTTGATGGTTATCATATTAAGGGTTGTGTTCATAGTCAAAAGGCCATCGTTCGGTTTGGAGGAGGAGGAGGCGGCCATGGTAGGGCTGCCGGAGAAGGGAAGAGAGGGAGGAGGGAAGAAGATGGAAAGATTAGGGGAGGGGAAGGGATCTTGTGGCTAATGATACCATGTGAATAATTAAAGTCTTGCTTATCCAAGGAATTAGGGTAGCATGTATATATAGGATTATAAGTTATATAAGTTTGACACAAACTGTTTCAGAATCCAAAACATGAAAAGATTATACATGAATTAAGGAATGTAATAATTGAAGAAGTGACAAGTAATGTCTAACATCAAGTATACATGCAGTGCTAAACTCAATTTTTAGGTTGATTGAATATTAATTTAATGGTTCTATTTGGCATTTTTTTCTTCAGTAAACGGGACAGAACCCCGGTATATTTTTTTATAAATGTAATAAAACGAATTGAAACAACAAAAAAAACTAGTCATCTTTGGGACAAGTCCCCAATTTAAGTCTAATACCCACCAACTTAATCACAAATGCCCATGGCGTTCTAGTCTAGTAGGTTCAAATCCTACAACTTGTCGTATAAAAAAAGTTATGTTTGTTTAAAAAAAATGGGGGAACTTGTAAAAAGTCAACAAATGTATACTATTCTAGTTTTACCCTTTTCAGAATTTTTTTCACGCTTAAAACAACTATCTTTGATCTTAACTGTTGATTTTCTAGATCAACGTTTCAAAATCCTTCTTACGCTTCGCACCAAAAAATCTTTTTTATTCAAAACTCTCTACTTTTGTAACCCATGACTACGGACTGATGACGTGGAATAATGAGTTTCTGATACGGCCTATTCCACTAATGGGCTGAAGGATAGGCTCAAAAGAAACATGACGTGGAATAATGAGTTTCCGTTGCTTTATTTTCAGTTTTAGTCTGCATTTTTGATCAAGTCTTTAGCACATGTTTGTAAGTTACTGCATTTTAGGAAGTAGTACTCCCTGCATATTTATTTTCTTCTAAGTTTTATTTGGAATTATTCAGAAAATTACCCCAGTTCTGTGAATTCTTGGAGCTTTGCCTACTCTATAGGCCTTATGAGTCACCATCCAGATTCATATCGATATTACAATATCTATTTATTATCCAACTTGATAAGATATTGGCTATCTCAGCCATCACGTACTCGACACCTTCTATATGATTTGTTTTGGCCAATCATTAAACTTTGACTCTCTAATTGACTTCCCATCCTGTTACAGAAAAATTCGTTAGAAACATCAAAATTTGAGAAGCTCATGGGTTCAAGTCCCACTTCTAACAGGAATTAAGAAATTTGCCTTTAAAAAAATAAAATTGACTTCCCATCCTGCGTTTGAATTTGTTCCATTCTACCCACTTGTTTTACCACAGCATTTCAAAAGGATGAAATTTGGCCTTGGCCTCTATCATTACAACTTTGACCACGGTCAAACTAAAACCATATCAGTATCTCAGCCATCAGTGGCAGATCTAGAAAAAAAATTCAGGGGTATCGGGCCAAAAATTTTTTTCGGGCGCACTCAAGTAATGAAACAAAATTTTTTTCCCCCGTGCATTCAAGTAAATGAAACAAATTTTTTTTTGGTATTGAAGTAAATGAAACAAATTTTTTTTATTTACTTGAATCCGAATTTTTTTCCGAGCATTCAAGTAAATGAAACAATTTTTTTTTACCCGTACATCCAAATAAATGAAAAAAAAATTGGTATTGAAGTAATCTACTTGATTAGGGTGATAATTAGCAATTGATGGATTTATCTTCCCTATAATCAAAATATCAAAATACACAATAACAAGTTGTAATAACAACTAAAAAAGCAACTAAACTTTATTATAAAGTCCAATTTCACCTCATTGCACATATAAATTCTAAATCAAAATTAGTAGAATACCTTAATGAGGATTGAGGATGATGGCGAATTGGCGGTGGTGACTGGTGTGCGAGCGATGGCCAGCCGATGCCCCCTGTGGTCTGCGACGTGCATCTGGTCTGTCTGGACTTCCTTTATTTCAATTTTTTTTAAGCCGATGGTGAATATAGATGGATCAATAATTTGGGCTTTGGATCAACAAATGTTTAATTTGGGCTTTATAAAGTGTTATGATTTTCATTTAAACATTTGGGATTTAAATTAAACCCAAATGTTTAATTAACGCCCAAATACCAAGTTTAATTAGTAGAATAATGTTTTTATTAAAATTACTTGGGTTTTTATAAAGTGTTATGATTTTTATAAAATTTAAAGGTTAGTGTTGGGATTTGTTTGTAAGAAAATTTTAGGGGTATTTAAAATTTCGTTTAGGGGTATCGGGAAACATAAAACGGTTAAAAAAAAATTACACTGCGCGTCGAAAGTTGAGGGGTAATGGCAGGTACCCCTGCCCCTATGCTAGATCCGCCTTTGTCAGCCACCGACTTTGGTCCATATTCCCCAATTCACTCCAATTTCATTCAGAACTCAGTTGACCATCAATGAGTCTGGTCAAAATGGCTGCACTATATCTCAATGTTATTATGTACATGCACATCCTCTGGTCTTTATAGACTTCCAGCAAAACAACATGGCACAATTCAACCTTATGACTCCGAGTTTTGGCTACACTTTAATTTGACCAAATTGCCTTCAAAATTTACCATTTTCAGAAAAAAAAAATACATCCTCTGATCCTTAAATACTTCCACTAATGTGGTGGCTTCAACAGAATCTGTAGTGTTACTATAAATAAGAAATGTCCTTTTGACCACTGACCACAGCATCAGAACTTTTCCCAGTAGTTTCACATGTGGAACTATTTGAACCATCTTGCCTATCTCTCTTCTACCCATGAACTATTCCATAATGGCCTATTCATTCAATGTTGCCCAAATTGGATCTTTAATGACAAATGATAAACACCAAGGATAAAGGAACGATCTTCAATTGTTTATTCATATGAATGAATACAGAGAAATATGTTCGTTCCCCATATTGTGTCCGTAACCCTAAATGAAAGGGTTATAGAATTACAACTTTAACACTTACACCCCTGGACTTATTTACATTGACTTAAATGACTCAAACATAAAATAAATAAATAAATACATAATTGACTCTTGTAGTTTCCATGGAGAATGACTATGTGATTAACCTCACATTCACCCCCTAATCACTGATCATTCTTGTGGTTGAAGATCTTGAACACCGAATAGTTCCCGCATTGTGATGAACTTGACCTTTTCCGGTGCTTTAGTTAGAATATTGCTTTATGTAGTTCTCCACTTATGTGTTTAACAATGATATGTTCATTTTTCACAGATTCCCTTATAAAATGATAACGCGTGTCAATGTGCTTGCTTCTCTCATGGAATACTGGATTTTTCATTATAGCAATTGCTGATATGTTATCAACATATAATGTTATTTTTCCTTCTTGCCATCCAGTTATTTCACTGAGTAAGCGTTTCAACGGTAGTGCTTGATATGTTGCTAAGGTTGCAGCCATAAATTAAGATTCACAAGATGATAATGCCACCGTCTGTTAATTTTGTGTACTCCAACTTATAGGTGTGTTTCTGAAGTAGAATACTATACTAGTAGTTCCTTTGCCTTCTTTCGTATTAACCCCATAACTGTTGTCGTTGTATCTTGTAATTCTGTTTCCTCCATTCTTCTTGTAAGTGATACCAAAGTTTTTAGTTCCTTTGATATAGCTAATAACTTGCTTGATAGCTTTCAGTTGATGCTTCTTAGGTTCTTGCATGAATCTACTAAGTAATTCCACTGAATAACTTTAATCTGACCTTATATGTAGTAGGCATCTTAAACAACCAATCTTACTTCTATATCCGGTCGCATCAACTGAATCTCCTCCTTCAGTCTTTACTAACTTTGTTCCGGGGTCCATTAGAATCTTTGTTTCATTACTACCCAACACACTTGCATCTTTGAGAATTTTATTAGGTAGCCAGCTTGTTTGACAGTTATCTCACCCCGTAGTTGGGTGACCTATATTCCCAGATAGTATGCCAATAACCCTAAGTCACTCATCTCAAACTTCTCTTCCATTTGAGATTTGAAGTATTCAATTTCTTTCTTTGGAGTTCCTATTACTCTCAGGTCATCAACATAAACTCCAATTAGCAAGGTTGAATCTTTGTTCTTCCTGGTATAGACTACTTGTTCCAATGTGCATTTCTTGAACTCAAATGATTTTAACGTTTAATCTAATTTCATATTCCATGCATGTGGTGCTTGTCTCAGTCCATATAAAGCTTTAGAAAGTTTATAGACCTCTTCGTCATTTCCAGATTTCACAAAGCCTTTAGGTTGTGAAACATAAACTTCTTCTTTAAGATCTATGTTGCTGCACCGAGTATCAACACCAAGTCCTTATGATCCTGCTAATAAACAAATCGATAGGCTCACGACAAGGGAGGGTCCCCTGTGATCCACCTCCGGCGTGATTTTGAGAATGAGTGGATGGAATAAGAGAAGTGTAGTTAAAGGTAGTTGGGAGTGAATGAATGTACCTGGTACTGGACCTTTATTTATAGCATGAGTTCTTAGAATAGTGGGAAGATTTCTTAATATCCTTGTCTTTCCCTTTTAGGGTTCCTGAGCTTCCTTGGTGGATGGAGTACTCCTTGATTTTGTAAGGGACACCCAAAATGGTGTAATAAGTGGACTATCACAATTTTTGATTTCTGCCGCATCAAACCCTACTTTAGGGTTTGACCTGCTCTATTGTCAAGAGTGGAAAAAGAAGAGTTTTACTATGTACTCCTACACACTCTGCCTTTACCTTATTTGTGTGCTGTGTTTGGAAGTGTTGCGCAGACTAACATCCATGGAGTCTTCCCGTCTACTTATATTGTTTAATTGATGAGAATTATCTTCTTAGTGTACTTTGTATTAACTGTTGGTATTTTGGCATGTACCTAATTTGCATTACCCTTTCCTTACAGACATTACTTTCCTATCTTAACTTCGGAGGTCCTTGCCTGCTTGTCTTTGGCTTGCTAAGTAGGAACCTTCTTGAGGTTACCCACGATAACAGCCCCCAGTCAAGGATGTCTTTGGCTGACTAGGCAAAGGCTTTCCTCACTCTTTCTCTTATTATTTTATTCCTCCCTGATTGATTAGACCTTTGATTATCACTTTCTCCAACGCTTTTAATTACTTGTTAGGCGGCGAGTAATCTGATAGGTTAATCATTTACTCCCTATCTGTAACATCCTAGGTTTTTAAAATAATAAAAGAAATGTCTTAAAATAAAAGGAAATAAAAGAGGAGGGACTATTTGGGCAACTATCTAAAAGAGGGAAACACCCCTACTTAACGTAGGCCAGCCAACCCCTTGCGCAAACCTCACACATTTCACACCTGAAAGTTTGCGCTAAAGCTGAGTGGGTTTCGGGGATGTTCTCGGCCAAGAAAAAGGGAAGAAATGTAACATCCATGATTTTCAGACCATAAAATTTTTTTTATTTCTCTTGTAAGAAAATAGTTAACACAAACATTCTTGCACTTGTTCAAACTCACCAAGTCACATCACTTATTATTTTACACACACACACACACACACACACATATATATATATATATATATATATATATATATAAACTTGTACGCCTTTCGAAAATATACATATAATTATTTATGAATGAATATTCAAATATATATATATACATCCATTGGATTTTATTTAAATAAACATATATATATATATTCATAAATCACTTTGTAACCCAATAAAAAAATGAAGGTTAAGATAATTGATATGTAACTTTATGAAAACAACTTTTATAAACAAAAAAAAGAGGGAAAAGGAATTTAGTTACAAGCTTTTATAAAAACCATTTTTATTTATATTTTTTTTAACAAATGGATTGGTCATGAACCCCTTGTAAATGAATTTGGACCCTTAGAATTAAACCTTTTTCCCTCAACTTGAACCTATCTATTTAAAATTATCAAAACTTTGACTCCTTTTGGTAAATGTTGACTTCAAAAAGTCAACAACCCTTACCGACCAAATCTAGACCAAAATGGATCAAGACCCATCGGATTAGGACTCATCCTAGTTACTGGAATGATTTTCGGCTGTTCCTAAACTCTGTGAACGTGTCAATCTAATTCCTACGCGGCAAATTTCAAAATTTAAACTAATTCGGACACCTTTGACTATTCGGAGTCAAACCAAATCAAATACACCTCCAAATCAAGAATTACACGAGTAAAAGACCAGCAAATCTTGCTCAATCGATCCCAACATGTATTTCACCCCAATTCGTGACTCAATTCATCCAAAACCGAACTGATTACGCGTAAAAGGATTCCAACATTTTACGCTTGCCTTTTTAAATCGAATCAAGTAATTAAGACAAAATTAAACGAATTAATACAGCCACACACCTACGTAGGATCCCATTCAAACTCACGGAACTCTCCTTCGCGTCTCATTACCTCTCTGGAAATCAGTCGAGCTCAAGAAATTCTGGAACCTACACTTTAGCGGTTCTCCTTCGTTACTACACCAAACCAAGTGATCCTTATACCTTTGTGATCGTTTTAAACAAGAGATCGAAAGCCCCATGATCAGAACTTCGATCTGTTGCTTTTCGAGTTAATTCTTAGGCTAGGGTTTTCGGGAATACGATTGGGGAAGGAGATGGGTTGGGGTTTAGTGTTTAAAAACGTTTCACACTTACCCACTGTCAAGAATTTAAATTCAGTTCAAACGGTTATGCTTACTTGCCCCTACACGCATGGTTTCGAGTTCGAAACCCACGGCCTCGGTACCCTTTTTGCGTATTCTATAAAGAACTGATCGGATCCTTTATAGTCACACAATAAGGAAATTTCGAACCAGTCCCCTTACAACAACCATCCCCTGGTCAACGGTACAAGCAAGCTACACTCACAGGAACCACCCGGGTTCGAACCGGGTGGCCTGTTATTCTTTTTAAATCAATTTTTAAAGC
The DNA here is from genome assembly GCA_023525975.1 of Smallanthus sonchifolius. NCBI lineage: Eukaryota > Viridiplantae > Streptophyta > Magnoliopsida > Asterales > Asteraceae > Smallanthus > Smallanthus sonchifolius. The sequence goes on from CM042022.1 coordinate 86,468,081, forward strand.
TTCAAAAATTATATAAAAAATATTTTTATAAACCCTACATTTATTAATTATTAATAAAACAAGGTTTATAATTTTTACATAAAAATCCCTATTTTTATAATTTTAGTTGTTAATTATTCGATTTAAATTACATATTTTTGGGGTAATTAATTTAACTAATATTATAAATTTTATGACAAAGCTTTATAAATGTTCTTGCAAAGTTTTATAAAATTTAAGTTGTATAGTAAAACTAATAAAACTATATCTAAAACATATATAGTTTTATATACTTAAAGGATACATGTAAATTTTTAATTGAACTTATTTATTTTAACATACCTATTTCAAATGATAAATAAATAAACAAAATTATTTATTATATACATAAATTACTTTTACCAATACAAATAGAGTTTGAATTATATTTAAAGTTATTAATTTGAACACATATTTACACCTCTTTATAAATAAAAAAATAAAGTAAAAATTATTTATTTAAAATATAAATATAATTTTCACACTATTTTTCTAACTAAATAAATAAATAAAAATTGTTTAATTTATTTAGTTATTCAAACCCAAACCCTAATTCAATTATTCTAAGACTAATTTCTCATTTTATAGAACACCCCTTTCAAGTACAAACCATTAACACCTACAATTATGACCCTTTGTATGCACATCCATTTTAATAATAGACTTGAGCGTAGACTATTGTATACATTATTAATCTAGATACATATACATTACACACTAGGTTAACGCTGTGAGATTTCAAGGACCACTTTGTTACCTAGTCTCTCGTACGAGCCCCACCTTTGATTCAAGTGAGTTTACATAGCCCCTTTTTCGTATTTACATATTTGTGGTAAAACATGATTACATTCAAATACTAATTGCAATTACACACGTACAATTCTACAATATGATCATATGTGTTTATTTGTGCTTTATGCTTGAATGCTAATTGTTAAGGCTACATATACATTATATACACGTGCAAACACAAATACATTACTTCAGGCTAACATGTGTTGTTAGGCCCTATATTAGGATAACATGTGTTGTTATGCCCTACATTAGGATAACATGTGTTGTTATGCCCTACATTTACATCAGGATAACATGTGTTGTTATGCCCTACATTAGGATAACATGTGTTGTTATGCCCTTCAATTACAAAGTTTCATTTGTGCATCTAGCTTAACTTAGATTCTCTATAAATGCTTTAAAAACCATGCATCATATGAATTGTACACAAAACATTTGAACTTTACTTGTGGTGTCAAAACCTATGTATGCTCACCAACTATTTATAGTTGACCCTCTCATTTTATCATGTTTCAGGTACAGTGTTTGAGTTAAGATTTCAAGTCGCTTCTGTCACACCCCCAAATTTATTTACTTAATAAATAAATACAGGTTGCAATGATTGGTTCATTACACGATAGGGGAAGCGATAATTGTGATTTCTAAGACTTGATTACATATACAATTACTAAACTAAGTAATACTATGATCTAAGTTCTTCTAGATCAACGATAAACTTGAGACTTGATATTCTACGTCCTTCCAGCTACTAGGAAATTGATCCAACATAGCTAGCCTATTCCAACCGCGCCATAGCTAAAGGTTACCTGAGAAACATACTTGAAAGTGTCAACACAAAGGTTGGTGAGTTAACAGAGTTAGTTATATCAGTGCTTATAGTTCTTCCCAAAAACATGTACATGACTTTACCGTCATAAAATAAGTAGTGTTTCCTTTGAAAACATTCCCATGACTTTACCGTCATAAATCCAATGTTTAAACATGATCATTTTCTGATAAAAAACTCTTTTGTTTAAAACCTGATCACTTTAACCTGATCAGAACTCTTTTGTTTAAAACCTGATCACTTTAACCTGATCAGAACTCTTCTGTTTAAAACCTGATCAGAACTCTTTTTCTTAAAACCTGATCACTTTAACCTGATCAGAACTCTTTTGTTTTAAACCTGATCACTTTAACCTGATCAGAACTCTTTTGTTTAAAACCTGATCACTTTAACCTGATCAGAACTCTTTTGCTTAAAACCTGATCACTTTAACCTGATCAGAACTCTTTTGTTTAAAACCTGATCACTTTAACCTGATCAGAACTCTTTTGCTTAAAACCTGATGACTTTAACCTGATCAGAACCCTTTTGCATGTATTACCAATGAATTTGAATACTAATCCGATCTATTAACCCCATTTGTAAGCTTGCAAGGAATACAAAATAGTATGTAATGTACGAGACCGTAACCAAACCCCGACCTTTTGTGCCTCCCCCTCGCCTTTTTGCGAGTAAGACAATATGCGGTCATTCGGCCCTTTTGACCCCTGGTTAGCGCGACTAACCATGACCGGAGGCGTCACCCCCAATAGTACTATCCATATAATCACGGGCTAAAATAGCTAATGGTTACTAACTTATTCAGAGGACTTTAAGCACTTTACTTTTCCCTCAATACACACATACGGTCAGATCATTAGTTCAATTCATTTACACACAAAAGTCTTTTACATGTATGTTTCCACCCCAAATCATTTGAAAAACTTAGAAAAAGGGGAATTAGTGAAACTCACAAGGAGTTAGACCTAAATGTTCATGATGTCAAACTTGTAAGCAAATGTAATTCATGTTTTCAAACATAACAAGTAAGTATGTTTCTCCCCCCGATGTTTACAAAACATTAAAAAGTTAAAAGGGGGCCGTGAACTCACCTTGTGTTTGATGAAATCCTAGCAAACAAACTTGTGCTAGTTCTTGTCTATCCGTACCCTGATCACACAAGGGTACTAATGTGTTAAAACTACCCGTCTTATATCCGACTTAACAAATCCCGTTAAGTACGCCTTTGTTTAGTAAAAATAGTGATTTTATTTACGACTCGTTGGTGATTATTATTCCAGTCTAGACGCTTACATATTTTCCGAGAAAATAATATGTTTCCCTATTGGTGACTTATTAAGTGTACCAAAAATAAATATTATTTTTGTAACTTAAAATATATTCACTTATGTTCCACGATGTCACGTGATTATTTATTTTTAACCGAATCTCTTTATATGTTCCATGTACATATATCCAATGTTCATATTAGGATACTAATCTTTAATTCTTAGAACATTTCCATGATTTAACCAAAATCAACACACATATATATCATAATTTTATCCATAAACCTATACTTTTAGTAACACCTTTCACGTTCATATGTTGATGATAATCGTTCGTATGTCTTCTTGAATCATAGGACACTACCTTGGGTCTTGCCAGGTAAGTCACACATGATCATATAACTTCACGAACATGTATCCTTCAACATAACACATGAATGGAATGAAGGGTTTGTGAGGAACACCATCATCCAAGTGTTTATTTTATGTGATAGTATATATATGTAGTTTATATTTGATGTGTCCTTGTCTTGTCCATGGTCCTTGTAGTTTGGTATTTTATGTATGAACATGTACGTGTATTAAATATATGTACTCAAACATGACTTATGAAGAAATAACGCCAAAACTCATCAAGACTTTTATGTTTTATTTCGTCCTTGAAAACTCAGATGTTTAGGCGTACTTCGAATAGACTTTTAGATGGTTTTAGAAGACCAAATGACTTGGGGTTTTCTTCTAAAATCAAGTTTATTGAAACCAGAGGAGATGTGAAAAAGAATTACTACATTTGGAGTTGTGTAGGTACCTCAAAACAGGAAAATGGAAAGAAGTGTTCAGATTCGACCTGCACAGAGCGGCCTTCTCGCGCCGGCTGTTTGGAGGTCGAATACTCCATGGATTCGAGTGATTCCACTTGGATTCTTCCTTCTTAACATGGAGCTTAATTTTAGAAGAAGAATGGACCGATTTGGCCAAGTAACGAAGGAGATATGGTCTTGCAAAGTTGGCCAAAAATCTGCCAGAAATTGAGTGACGGGATTTTTGGGTATTCTTTTGGTTTTTGCTCTTGGATTTGAAAGATGTAAAGTGGTTGTGTGTGTGCATGTGTCGATATATATAGGGTGAAAGAGGGATGGAGCTTGAGTGTTAAACTTGCTCTAATAATTATAATCATGACTTGGATATGATGGATTTGACCTTTGCTTGCTCATTTGGTTGATGAAGCATGGCCTTATGACATTCATAATGATGGAGTAGTTGGTTTGGTAAATGGATGGGGCCCCTTGGGTGGTTCTCGGCCGAAGGGTGCACAAGGGGGGTGAGTTTGGGTCTTGTTCCATCATTTAACTAAGTCTATGTATTAGTCAAGCTATTTTTAGGTAGTATATACCCGGTAGATGTTCCCGTGATCTAATACTTGGTGTAAAACCTTTAAACGATTCATTACTTATAAGTTTTTGGATGGTTTTGACTAGTTTCCATAAACTACTAGTTAACCCGTTATAGTTACCACTTTAACTATATAACACATAAAATAACATAAAGACACGTAACACTTATTTATGTGTCAACTTTTTATAAAAGTTAGTCACCAATATTTGTTTCTTTATTTTAAGGTGTGTCTCTAGAGTTTACCGGAATAAAATCCTTTTTAATCACCAACGACCGTATCTTGCGGGTTATAACTGTTTACTATTCTAGTAACTCTTGAAAATTACTAAAATATGGCACGTGTTCCTTTGCTAGACTTCTGACAATATCATGTCAAAGATAATACTCCTAACAAATATAAAATACGAACGAGCCATTATGAATATGGATAATGACCTGAAATACTGGGTGTTACAGCTTCACTTAGGATTGAGGACCTAGTTTTAAATTTAATAAAGTTATTCATGTATTTTTTTTATTCTTGTAAGAGTTGTACTTGACTACTTGAGCTATGAAATGAAAGTTATTGTTTAATTATCACAACTTTAGTAAACCATGAGCTTATGAACAGTCTACATGTCCCGCCCCGACGTTTCCGCCGTCGGTTGGGGTGTGACAGATTGGTATCAGAGCCTTGGTTATAGGGAATTAGGTTATTAGACACTTTTGACCTAGACTATAACCTTAGGACACCCACAATATGCCATGATACTATATGATTACATGATTAATACTTGTGTGAATATTTTTACATGTTATCCTAAGTAATTTCAATACATGATACAATACTTAATAGTTTATGTGTCACACTACTTCATAACTCTTGTGCTTACATTCATTTCTATCTACATGCTACCTATGTGTTTCATTAAGTGCTATCCTAAGTTTTAAACACACACACATACACTCCAAATTCTTCGTACACCTTTGAACTCACACACATGATACCATCACCACTTGTGAACAAAGACTTAAACAATTGGGCCTAATAACCATTAATAATAAACTAAGAAGCCCATCTATCCTCCAAGAAGAAGAAGCCTACTACAACATATAAGACTCACTTTCGGGCCTCAAAGCCCAGTCCATAACAATTCTCATCATGATCATGAGCCTAACAATAGTGTTATTATTACATGATGGCTGGAAGAGTGTGTAGGCCGATGAAGGATTCTGGCTAAGGAAAGATAGGGTACTTAAGTGTGTCCTAGTGACTCACCCCTCTTTCCTGGGAATTCACCTTAGGGATACATTGCTTATAGGTCAAGTGTATTTTTAAAATACTATTGTGAAGGCTCGGTGTTATGACTAGTCAAACTCTAAACTTATGAGAACTCCTATGTCTAACACTCCATATTTCATTATCACTTACAACCTTTTATTGTTTCCTGCTAGACATGGACTCCTACTCTCCTCCCTCCCCGGTATACCGTCCCGGAGAAGAGTCTGATTGGGAAGAAGACATCGGGACACCCGTGCATCGGTCACCAACACCCCCAGCTGCTAGACCAAGGTTCGATGCAAGGGCAGATTGGATTAGGAACACCGGCCCAAGACTTCGAACATCTGGATCACCCGCACCTAGGAACCCGTATCAGACACCCCATCTCCACAATCAGTTACCACCCCCATTAAGAGACCCATATCTAATGCCCGACCCGTATCATCCTAACCCTTGGGTAAGGCATACCATGGCACTCACTAGTGTTATGGGAATTCCAACCAATGACATTCACCCATATGTAAGGACCTCAGAATTTGAAAGGCAAAGGATGGAGCAAGGGGTAATTCACGATTTGCAAGGACAAAGAATGGATAGCCTAGCAAACCAATTAGGGTACCAAAAGGAATTAATCTCCATCCTCGAAAAAGAAATACTGGAGCATCGCCCGGAGACAGCTAAAGCTGAAGCCAGGTCGGCTACCCGAGTGACCATAGCAGTGCTCGTATTGAGAATTATCTTCCTTCTAGTGGAAAGCTACAAGAGACGTTAACAAAAATTATTTTTACATTATTTATTGTCTTTAAATTTTCAGTTTGAGAACCATTTCCCTATGTTTTGAATAATGTTTACCATTTCAGCATTTAATAAATTTTATATTTTTCCAACTCTGAAGTCATTATTCATTGATTTAATACGTTGAATGTGAACTTAATCCATTATATTTTCATTGAGATCCTCCAAGTATCACTTTCTTCATCCAACACGATTTGGTACACTACCGGCAATCTCCTTCATAAACAAATCATCCTATTAGATTTAAACAACCCCGTTATTTTGTTCAAACCAAACGCTTATCAAACTTTTAGAGGGTATCAAAAATATGAATTTTTTATAAACATTTACACCTTGCAAGGAAAATTTAATACAACCTATTTTATAAAAATATTATTTCGAATTGATAAATAATTATGATATTTCCTCATTAAAATAATTATTTCTAAACCCTGGCTAAATAAATATACGACTACTTGTTTAAGCCAATAAATTATCTTAAAAATATTCTCTTATTAATAATTAAAATTTTAAATTTAAAGATTTTTCCTATAAATTGTCTATTTATTTAGATTATTTAACCCCATAGTTTCATTACTTTATATATCTACAACCAAGAACAAATTACAACTTCATATTTTCAAACAAAGATCAATTATTTGTAAACATATTTCCCTAAGTGTTCTCAGAACCCCTCGTTACCTTTCACTTGCCGCTTCAAGAGACGATCCATACCGCGTAGACCTTAACCATCCCCATCAACCTCAATGAGATTTAAAGAGCTAGAACCTAACTACCACATTTTACATGAACGCCAAACAACACGCTTCTCCACAACACTCGATCACATACGAAGCTCGTTAGTATACGTCACACAAGAAATTCAATAACTTACGTATGCACGTTCACAAGATACACAACACGATCACATGATACATGAAACTAGTTTATTGCAAGTCACAATTTACTAGATGGATCACATAACACATGAAACTTATTTAGTTACAAAGTACATGATACTAAATTTTGCACATTATACATGATACTAAATCATTTACATCACACCTGAAACCTTATTTGGTTACAAAATACATGATACTAAGTTGTTAACATCATACATGAAATTCATCTCTTACCTATACATGATGCTAAATTGTTCACGTTACCCATGAAACCTATTTGATTACAAGCTACATGACATTAGATCATATATGAAACATGAGTGTTTACATTATACACGAAATTAGATTGTTTACATTGTTGCAATTGACTAAGTACATCATACACAAAGCATGACTACTCACCCTATCCATGAAAGCAACTTGGGGTTTGATGTATTCTTGTTCAAACACGAGGAAGGCTATGGAACCCTAAATTATGCCACGTTATTACTCTTTAGTACCAGATTAGCTCTACTATCTATGGACATAGTTATTGCTAGCAACACATACGTGAAAGTAATAGTTACGAATTAAGTGTTTTTGTGTTACCCCCCGGACTCCACACACAATGGGATGAACTATGTGGACCATGCAACGATTTGGATAATTACGGGTGCACACGTAATTATAAAAATCAGCACATGAAAGACATAGTGAAATCTGTCGTGTGTTATGACATGAAACCTATCGTGGAATATAGTAACAATACTAATGTGATATGATAAGGACATGGTGGATACGCCGCTGGTACTTCCTATATATAAGTGTTCATGTCATAAAATCAGAAGTAGCGTTATTCTTGCCACGTAAAGTTTTATGTTGTTTGACGGGCCAATGTTTGTGAAAGCTCTTTCCCACTAACAATTCATGAACATGTTAGATTACATCTTAAACAAACCTTGATCATCCAGTTACCATCAAAACCCATTCCAAGTAATGCATATCACCTTTAGAGTCTAAAATATTCTACGACGATTTTCTCCTTAAACCTCTTAAACTAAATCCACTATCATCATGCGTGCCTGACCTTGAGAAAACAGACCTGAATCTCGTTATCGATTGTACTCCTCAGACTGACAGTCAAGGCTCATTTAGAATCCGAGCCCTCATCTTTTCTGATTCAGTACCCCCACCAGTTAAATTTCGGGACGAAATTTCCATAACATGGGGAGACTGTAACATCCATGATTTTCAGACCATAAATTTTTTTTTATTTCTCTTGTAAGAAAATAGTTAACACAAACATTCTCGCACTTGTTCAAACTCACCAAGTCACATCACTTATTATTTTACACACACACACACACACACATATATATATATATATATAAACTTGTACGCCTTTCGAAAATATACATATAATTATTTATGAATGAATATTCAAATATATATATATACATCCACTGGATTTTATTTAAATAAACATATATATTCATAAATCACTTTGTAACCCAATTAAAAATGAAGGTTAAGATAATTGATGTGTAACTTTATGAAAACAACTTTTATAAACAAAAAAAAAGAGGGAAAAGGAATTTAGTTACAAGCTTTTATAAAAACCATTTTTATTTATATTTTTTTTAACAAATGGATTGGTCATGAACCCCTTGAAAATGAATTTGGACCCTTAGAATTAAACCTTTTTCCCTCAACTTGAACCTATCTATTTAAAATTATCAAAACTTTGACTCCTTTTGGTAAATGTTGACTTCAAAAAGTCAACAGCCCTTACCGACCAAATCTAGATCAAAATGGATCAAGACCCGTCGGATTAGGACTCATCCTAGTTACTCGAATGATTTTCGGCTGTTCCTAAACTTTGTGGACGCGTCAATCTAATTCCTACACGGCAAATTTCAAAATTTAAACTAATTCGGACACCTTTGACTATTCGGAGTCAAACCAAATCAAATTCACCTCCAAATCAAGAATTAAACGAGTAATAGACCCGCAAATCTCGCTCAATCGATCCCAACATGTATTTCACCCCAATTCGTGACTCAATTCATCCAAAACCGAACTGATTACGCGTAAAAGGATTCCGACATTTTACGCTTGCCTTTTTAAATCGAATCGAGTAATTAAGACAAAATTAAACGAATTAATACAGCCACACACCTTCGTAGGATCCCATTCAAACTCACGGAACTCTCCTTCGCGTCTCATTACCTCTCTGGAAATCAGTCGAGCTCAAGAAATTCCGGAACCTACACTTTAGCGGTTCTCCTTCGTTACTGCACCAAACGAGGTGATCCTTATACCTTTGTGATCGTTTTAAACAAGAGATCGAAAGCCCCATGATCAGAACTTCGATCTGTTGCTTATCGGGTTGATTCTCAGGCTAGGGTTTTCGGGAATACGATTAGGGAAAGAGATGGGTTGGGGTTTAGTGTTTAAAAACGTTTCACACTTACCCAATGTCAAGAATTTAAATTCAGTTCAAACGGTTATGCTTACTTGCCCCTACACGCATGGTTCCGAGTTCGAAACCCACTGCCTCGGTACCCTTTTTGCGTATTCTATAAAGAACTGACCGGATCCTTTACAGTCACACAATAAGGAAATTTCGAACAAGTCCCCTTACAAGAACCATCCCCTGGTCCAGCGGTACAAGCAAGCTACACTCACAGGAACCACCCGGGTTCGAACCGGGTGGCCTGTTATTCTTTTTAAATCAATTTTTAAAGCTCTAAAAATTATATAAAAATTATTTTTATAAACCCTACATTTATTAGTATAGAATAAAACAAGGTTTATAATTTTTACATAAAAATCCCTATTTTTATAATTTTAGTTGTTAATTATTCGATTTAAATTACATATTTTTGGGGTAATTAATTTAACTAATATTATAAATTTTATGACAAAGCTTTATAAATGTTCTTGTAAAGTTTTATAAAATTTAAGTTGTATAGTAAAACTAATAAAACTATATCTAAAACATATATAGTTTTATATACTTAAAGGATACATGTAAATTTTTAATTGAACTTATTTATTTTAACATACCTATTTCAAATGATAAATAAATAGACAAAATTATTTATTATATACATAAATTACTTTTACCAATACAAATAGAGTTTGAATTATATTTAAAGTTATTAATTTGAACACATATTTACACCTCTTTATAAATAAATAAATAAAGTAAAAATTATTTATTTAAAATATAAATATAATTTTCACACTATTTTTCTAACTAAATAAATAAATAAAAATTGTTTAATTTATTTAGTTATTCAAACCCAAACCCTAATTCAATTATTCTAAGACTAATTTCTCATTTTATAGAACACTCCTTTCAAGTACAAACCACTAACACCTACAATTCTGACCCTTTGTATGCACATCCATTTTAATAATAGACTTGAGCATAGACTATTGTATACATTATTAATCTAGATACATATACATTACACACTAGGTTAACGCTGTGAGATTTCAAGGACCACTTTGTTACCTAGTCTCTCGTACGAGCCCCACCTTTGATTCAAGTGAGTTTACATAGCCCCTTTTTCGTATTTACATATTTAGGGTGAAACATGATTACATTCAAATACTATGTGCAATTACACACGTACAATTCTACAATATGATCATATGTGTTTATTTGTTCTTTATGCTTGAATGCTAATTGTTAAGGCTACATATACATGATATACACATGCAAACACAAATACATTACTTCAGGCTAACATGTGTTGTTAGGCCCTACATTAGGATAACATGTGTTGTTATGCCCTACATTTACATCAGGATAACATGTGTTGTTATGCCCTACATTAGGATAACATGTGTTGTTATGCCCTTCAATTACAAAGTTTCATTTGTGCATCTAGCTTAACTTAGATTCTCCATAAATGCTTTATAAGCCATGCATCATATGAATTATACACAAAACATTTGAACTTTACTTGTGGTGTCAAAACCTATGTATGCTCACCAACTATTTATAGTTGACCCTCTCATTTTATCTTGTTTCAGGTACAGTGTTTGAGTTAAGATTTCAAGTCGCTTCACTTAGGATTGAGGACCTAGTTTTAAATTTAATAAAGTTATTCATGTATTTTTTTTATTCTTGTAAGAGTTGTACTTGACTACTTGAGCTATGAAATGAAAGTTATTGTTTAATTATCACAACTTTAGTAAACCATGAGCTTATGAACAGTTTACATGTCCCGCCCCGACGTTTCCGCCGTCGGTTGGGGTGTGACAAGAAACGATTTAGGTTCCGACTATTATTTGGCTTCATCACTGCTAAGAATCACCAGAGGAAGAAGATACTAGAATTTGGCACGCTTTTGAGGTAAAAATCTACCTTAAAGCTTCTACTTTCGTTCATATGTATGGTTTGTAAGTAAAAGAGAAGTTTAACCTAAAAGGCTATGATTTTACATATGAAATAGAATAAAGGCTTTAGAGTTGTCACACCCCGCCAGGCGGAAACACGGGGTGTAACGGGTCGGTGGTTCACATAGCCTTTGATAAAAAAAACCACCACTAAATGATAACAAAGTTTACACAACAATTTTTTTTCGAAATGACAACATAAGTCAATTGTTTACCCTAGTGGTAACATCAAAAGTAACAATGCCGAGTTTTACAATTATAGCCAAATGCTATAGACAATAAAAGAAAAACTCCAAAAGTAAAAGTATGCATGATGACTCCATGTGTCTCATTTCTTACCCGCGGTTCCCAACCAAAGCGTCAATTACCTGAGAAATACATGCTAAAATGTCAACAAAAAGTTGGTGAGTTCACCGGTTAATGTAAATATAGTTTCCCTTGGACTACGAGGCTTCAAAACGTGTCGAGCATTGTTAATCAAACGATGCTTATGTTTGTGTTTTGTTACCATGAGCTACCCTAACCGACACTTGACTGTGTTTTTCGTTTCGCCCCGCCCAATATTATGCATGAAACATTGTGAGTGTTTATGGAAAATATGCACCCGCTTTGACCTCCAATCAAGGTTAGAGCGATTAACCACGGGTGGGGGTGTCAACCCAAATAGATCTGTTCGTGCTTTCTATGTCTAAAACTAGCTAACAGTTATAGTATCCCGGGGACTTAGTATGCCAGTGTGTACTCATGCAAAAAATGTGTTTCACGTTTCCGTACACGTATCCAAAATGTGAGTCATGTATTCTCCGCCAAGTGTTTAAAAGTCAATTTAAATCAAAGTAAAAGTGGGGTCGTGAAAACTCACATGTGCAAGCAAGGTAGTGATGCACTATGTAGCAAAGTCCAATAGTGTATCCCGACCTACTCGTGTCCTAAACATTTAAGACACCTTAAGGTCTAAATAATGATTCTACTGTGCGTGTTGATTATGCATTCAATTCACCCAACTACGCTCGACATGAACCCGTATTAAGTTTCCAAGTGTTTTGATACGACGATCGTTGGTGACGGTTTGTGATCACAAAAATACATTTATATGCTAAGATATGTGCTTTAAAACATGTCATTATATTGTCGTATCATCATTAGGTTTGAGGGATGGAATTAAATATACATACTACAGAAAATAAAGTTTTTGATGTCAAACTAGTCCTTTAGAAAATGCTCGGGTTTTTAAGTCCACTTAAGACACGTTTTTGGTTAACTAAATAAATTCAATAAATTATGGGATATTTACAATGCATAACCATATGTCTTGGTATAATAAAAATGTAAAGTTTACAATATTTGGAGGGGTTTAAGGGTTTCAAATATTTATAAAAAGATAAGTAGTTAACAGTTTCGGTTTTGCCGTATAGGTCTCGGGAATACGGTTGTTTGGGGATCCAAATGTCAGTTTCAAGACAAGAGGTCATGTGAGTTTTATTACCAACATAAAATTCTAACTTTAGATAAAGGAATCAAGTTATTTGGACTTTTGTTGAACAAGTTATGGCTCCAACAAGTTAGCTTTAATAATCTGTCATAAACTCACAATGTACACGTTTTCTTGTATCACCCTTTTGGGGTGTCGAAACTTCTCCAAAAATTGTGAAAGCAATTGTGTTGGAAATATAACTCTTTAAGTTAAATCTTAGGCTCCATAAAAGTTCGATTTGGTTGAGTTTTGACCAAGATATGACCCTCCAAAGTCGACACGAAATTCTGCCAACATTATGCTTGTTTCAAAAGGTGTATTTTCTTTTAAGATATGCACTATATGGGTGAACATAAACACAAAATAACTAATGTACATGACAATGATCAAAGTTAGGAGATGAATACTCACTTAAAGCAAGCAAGTAGAAGGATGTCAACATGCTTGAACACCCGAAATACTAGCACGAACACTTGTTGTCACTCGAGATTACCTAACCAACCTTGAACTCTTGAGACTCAAAGTCGAAAATGGTATGTGTATGTTTGTATATTGCCATAAACAAGAGGAGAGGGGGTGGGGGGTATGGCTGATGTCGTAAGTAGAGGGAGGAGATGAGTGAATGTGGGTGTTTTACAAATGAGGTTGGTCATGTATTTATAGGCTAGCCAAATGGATAATAACCAAGGGGTTTTGAGCTTGAAGGGGACAAGAATGTCTTAATAGACATTTTTGTTGGGGGATAAGAGATCATCCATCTTGTTGGGGCCGGTTTCACATGAGGGGACAAAGGAGGTAGGGCAGGGTGGTGTGGTGTGGTGTGATGGGTGAGTGGTGTTGTCTACTAGGTCAATCCGGTGCAATACCCATAAATAATACCCGTTAAATACCCGGTTTTAATAGAAATAAAATCATAATCGTCAAGTTATAAATAAAAGATGTCGGGTATATAAATTATATATGTTTACGTAGTTGAGACGCATTAAATGTGTAATGTACATATTAGAGTGCAAAATAAGCGTTGACGAACCCAATTAATAATCAAATATATAATTACTTACATATTTATAGTATTACACATAAAATAATAAAATAGAATCCGTTTCCTAGCATTTGATATTTATTACCAACGTACGTTCGTGTCGGGTTAACTGGCGTGTGACCCGGTAATTCCTAAAATTACCAATGTGTGATATGACATGAGTGGACTTTACTATGCATGTGATGACCTAATTTAAAGAAATTAAGTCTAATGAAATGAATTCAATGAGTTCAAGTTTATTGAGTTGTACGGATACTATCCTGAGATTGTCAATTGTCACAAGATTTAACATCATGGATGTTACACAAACTTTTTGATTGTATAAAGTTGGAAACTTGACGTAAAAACAAACCAGATCAGAGTACATGCGAAGTTAGGGTTTCAAGGGTACTCGAACCAAGTTCTCATCCGAAGTTTGAGCCCATAGTTCTCGTTCAAAGTTTGCGCTTGTAGTTTTCGTGAGCAACAAAGTTCATGCAAACACGATCTAAGCGAGAACTTGGAGATTAGTGCATACTTAAAACGTACGAATACTTTATTTGCTCATACCCTTATGCGAGAACTTAGAGTTCTCGTATTACGGTGAGAGACATTTACTTTATACAAATACTTAATGTTTGAACCTAAGGTTATTTATAATGGATCCACATAGGTAGTGTGTACGTCTTAAAGCCTACAGACCTTACCTAAGCTCAACATACATATCGCATACCTCATGTGAGTTTCTAGATGTTCTAAAAGAAGTTTTATACATTTTGGGTTGAGGTGCATACTTAACTTACTTGTGAAATGTGTACAAACAATGCCTATAACCATACTATGAAAAGTTGAATGACAAATGAATGATTGCCCTATGTTTTTATTTGTACGTGTCAACGGTTTCCTTTGTGGTAAATGGATGACCAGACGGTATGTTTACGTCTACTACGATAAACAATTTTACGACTGCGTATGTGGACGGTAGGTGCTTTCGACGCTAAATCTACTATGATATACAATTTTTACGGCCACATACATAGACGGTAGGAGCTTCGATGCATAGCTGCATAATGTAAACGACTCAAAAATGGCTACTTCTGGAAATGGTATTCGGCTACTTCGTGTAGACGCTATGTTTACGGCTACACCTGTGAGCGGTAAGATTGCCTCCACTTGGTGTAGACGGTAGGAGTTACTTCGTCTACATTGGTAGACGACGCGACGTACGACTACTATGCAGATTGCATGTTATATCTACTACGATAGACAATTTTATGACTACTTTGTGTAGACGGCAGGTGCTTATTCGATGCACGACTGCGTATGTAGTAGGTACGAATGCAGATGTCTTTGTGACACCGATGTGAAATGAGAAGCTTTCCCCATGTGTGCTAAGTTATTCTGTATTATACATGTTGATGAGCTACGAGTCAATATGATGAATGACTACGGGCTACGACTCGATGTAATTTATGACCAGAAGGTACAACTCCATTTGATGTAAGTTTAGGAGCTACGACTCCATATGTTTAATAGTTATATCTATATATAGGATTATATATATATACATATTCTATATGAATGATGTAAATACTTGATTTCTTAAAACTAGAACTCACCAACGTTACCTGACTTTTAGTATGCATTTTAGGTAAATGATAGATGTTGAGGATTGCTTATCGATGCACTGGACCACGACTGATGATTACCTGACCCACGACTGACATCTCGTTTCTATGTTTTTGATTATAGACAATGTTAAAGATGTTTCTATGAATTATGTTTTATGACAATGTTTTCGCTGCCAATTGAACAACTTTCAGTTATTAAACTATGTTGTGAATGAGTAAATCGAACGCATGAGGTCTCCCGAGAACGGGGCCTTATAAGTTGGTAGCAGATTAATAGTTTGAGAGATTCAGACATCCTTAAGCGTCTGAACTCAAACTGAAAATGGTACCAAAACAAGGTTGTCAGTACGGGTAGCCAAAGACAATTATGTTTGATTGTAGTATGTAAATGCCTTTAACATAGGATAGATGCCTTGCTCTTAATTTTCTTAAATATGACCTGAAAGAATGACATTGGTATATCCTTCTACTTTCAGGACCATAAGTATGGCTGGTATAGAAAATGTAGGACAACGAGGAGGTCGAACTAGCTGTCAAGGCCGACCACCAGGTAACCGAAGACAACTTGAAGAAGAAATTGTTCACACCAACTCTTGCCATGAAACCGTGAGGACTCCTACTACGGATGAATGTGAAGAGCAACCACAACTAGAACCTGAAGTTAGGGAAGTGATAGCTCGCGAAGTAGGGTATGTACTGAAAAACACCTTACGTGAGATCCTAGCTGAGGCACTAAAGCTAAAGCCAAGAGAGGGAAATCATACTGTTGCTAGAGTTTCTGAGAGCGATGAGGAAGAAGAAAAGTTTACTAATGGTTGCTCTTATATGTCGTTTCATGATTGCGATCCACCAATTTTGAACGGGAAGGATGATGCTATTGTAACTTTTGAATGGGTAACTTGTATGGAAAGGACCATCAATCTGAGTGAGTGCCGTGCAACCTTGTGGTGAAATTCGCTACAAACTCATTCAGGAACAAGGCCCTGCATTGGTTGGAGACTGTGAGGCAAGCCAAGGGTGATCGCGCACTTAGTCAGATGAAATGGGAAAGCTTCAAGGCACTAGTGATAAAAAAGTTCTTTCCTTATAACGAGATTGATCGGGCAGAGAGGGAATTCCTTGGGTTTAAGGCTGGCAACATGACTCATCGCCAGTACACTTCTCGATTTAAAGAACTAACCCGATTGGTTCGTCTTCTGCTGACTACTGAGGAAAGATGGATTAAGTATTATGTTCAAGGGCTACCACATAAGGTCCACACTCATGTTAAGGATAACACCTCAAAGATGTTTGAATATTTGGTTGATTTGAGTGGGATCGTCTATGTTGTTATTTCTGTGGAGGATGTAATTCCGGAGGGACCAAAGAGGAAATGGGAAAAGACTTTCAAGAAGCCTGAACCGGATAATTCTGGTACATTAGAGAAGAAGGAAAGGGTGGAAGAGAACAGTTCCTGTAAGACTTGTGGAAAGAGACACTATGGGGAGTGTCGTATGGGTTCCAAAATGTGCTTCCGGTGTGGGAAAACGGGGCACAACTCTCGTGATTGCAAAGTTATGATGAAATGACTGAATTACGGAAGTGAAGGCCATGAGACAAAGGATTGTCGAAGGCTAGGATCGAGTGGATATGGAAATGGGAAAGGGATTGGAGTGAAAGAAGGAAACAAGCCTAGGGTAAGGACCATAGCATACGCCCTTACCCAGGAAGAAGCTAGGGGAAACCCTGATGTCGTGTTAGGTATGGTTTACATGAACAACCATTATGCTTCAGTGCTATTTGATTCTAGTGATAGCAATAGTTTCATTTCCACAACATTTGATAACAAAACAAGGAGTACAGTTAAAACTATAACACAAACTTTTGAAATAGAAACTGCTATTGGTAGGATCATGAAAGTAACAAAAGTTATAGACAACAGCCTGATAGGAACCGCAGGCCACAAATTTCCTGCTAGGTTATTCTTATAGCCTTAGGATGATTCGACGATGTATTAGGTATGGACTGGCTAGCTGCAAACGAATCATGGAGAATATGCAAAGGTAAAATGATTCATCTCAAGGCCCCGGATGGCAATACCATCACTTTTCATGGAGACAAAGAAAACTCTATGATGAACGTCATTTCAATGATCAAGGCTGAAAGCTACATGAGGCACGGATTCAAGATATACCTGGTGTACGTTATTGATAAAATAAAGAAAGTTAAAGAATTAAAAGATGCGCCCGTGGTGTGCAATTTCCTAGAGGTGTTCCATTAGGACTTACCTGGAGTTCCACCGGATCAGGAAATAGAATTCCAAGTTGACCTAATACCAGGAGTCTAGCCCATGGCTAAGGCACCATACCGATTAGCTTCGGCAGAAATGAAAGACTTGATGACTCAGCTGAGGGAATTAATGTAAACATGTTTCATTAGGCCGAGCATCGATGCTGTTTGTTAAGAAGGAAGATGATAGCATGCGTATTTGCATTGACTACATGGAATTAAATAAATGCACAGTGAATAATCAATACCCACTATCGATAACAGACGACCTTTTTGACCAACTACAAGGCGCAAGTTGGTTCTCAAAAATCGATCTTAGACCGGGATACCATCAACTGAAAGTAAGGGAAGAGGATGTACCTAAGACCGCATTTCATACACGATATGGGCACTACAAGTTCCTCGTAATGTCATTCAGATTGACAAATACCCCCGCGGCATTTATGGATCTAATGAACAGGGTATGTCATCCTATGCTTGACCGCTCAGTGATTGTTTTCATAGATGACATCCTCATCTACTCTAAGAGAGAGGGAGATCATGCTTGTCATCTGAAGGAAGTATTAGAGGTTCTGAAGAAGGAAAGGTTATACGCTAAGTTCTCCAAAATGCGCATTCTGGCTTAGGGAAGTCCAATTCCTTGGACATGTCATTGGCTCGGACGGCATTATGGTTGGCCCAAAAAAAGATTGAAGAAGTAAAGGATTAGGACATCCCAAAAACGCCAACCAAAATTTGGAGTTTCTTGGGACTGGCAGGCTACTATCAAAGGTTCATTCAGGATTTTTCGAGAATAGCTTCGCCCTTGACTAAGTCGACACCGAAGGAGGTAAAGTACGAATGGGGCAAACCTAGGATAAGGCTTTTGAAGAATTGGAGGAAAAACTAACCCAAGCTCCGGTCTTGGCTCTGCCTCAGGGCAATGAAGACTTTATAGTTTACTCTGACGCTTCGGGTCAGGGATTAGGTTGTGTGCTAATGCAAAGGGGAAAGGTGATTGCATACGCGTCACGATAACTAAAGATTCATGAAGTCAATTACCTAACCCATAACTTGGAACTGGCTGTCGTGACATTTGCATTGAAGATCTGGAGACATTATCTCTATGTAGTTAAATTCACCATATACCCTGACCTTAAGAGCCTCAAATACTTTGTTAAACAAAAAGAATTGAACTTGAGACAGAGGAGATGGTTAGAACTATTGAAGAATTATGATTGTGAAATCTTATACCATCCTGGAAAGGAAAATGTGGTGGCTGACACTCTAAGCCGAAAGGAGGTGTTAACTCCTATTAGAGTAAAAGCATGCCAACTAGTGGTATCACCAGATCTTATGACGGAAATTGAGAAGGCGCAAACTGAAGCGCTCAAAGAAGAAAACATAAAGAAAGAGAGGATGATGGGATAACAGGAAATGTTGGAATATAATACTCTCGGTGTAAGGACACGGTTCAGAAGGATATGGATACCCAAGGGTGGCGAGCTTAGAGTCAAAGTCTTTGATGGGGCTCATAAGTCCTGCTACTATATCCACCCCAAAGTCACTAAGATGTACCAAGACCCGGGGAAGGAATATTGGTGGCCGGGTATGAAGAATGATGTGACAAAATATGTAGGAAAATGTCTTACATGCTCACAAGTGAAGGTTGAACACCAGAAACCCTATGGTAAGATCCAACCTTTGGAAATACAGAATCGAAGTAGGAATGCATTACGATGGAATCCATAACCAAGCTACCTCGCACAGCTAAAGCTCATGACACCATATGGGTAATCGTGGACCGCTTAATAAAGAGTGCATATTTCTTACCGATTCATGAGATGTTCTCATCAGAAAGGTTAGAAGAAGTATTCATCAATGAGATTATTTCACGATACAGAGTGCCATTGTCAATTGGAAAAGATTCCATGAAGAAATGGGCACAAGGCTAAATATCAGCTTGGCATAGCATACACAAACAGATGGTCAGTATGAAAGGACTATTCAAACCCTGGAGGATATGCTTCGTTCTTGTATCATTGTCTTTGGTGGTAGTTGTGACAGTAACTTACCACTAGGAGTTCTCCTACAACAACAAGATTCACACGATGATAGGCATGCCGCCTTATGAAATGTTGTACGGTAGAAAACGAAGAACCTCGATTTGTTGGGGTGAGATAGGTCAGAAAGAACTGGGAAGCCTCGAGGTTGTTAATAATCCCTGGGGTCTCCCATACTCGGATCTACAATAATCACTCTTGATTCTTCGTGTAAAGACGAAAACAAGTGCGAGTCAATCAATCAACAAACAAAACAAAACAGAATATAAGATGAAACATAAATGATCTTTATTTAATAATAAACCCGTCATCACAAATTACATACCGAAGGAGTTTACGTCTCTCGTTTAAGCTCAATGTCCAACCCTAGGTGAGTTCCCTAAGGGTCGGTGACTCACACCACTCAGTTCTGACTTCTAGCTTAACTACAAATGATTTTAGAAATCGTTTTTATAATTGCTAGTGAGCCTGTCTAAGCGAAACGTTTCGCATGACATGCTTAAGCGAAACCGACTAGTTTCACTTGAACTAATCTGAGCGATACTACCTAGTTTCGCTTAGAGAATTATAGCCACATTCACAAATCTGCATCAACAGTTGTTAAAGAAACTTCTAAAAAGTTTGATCAAATCAAGGCCCGTATGAAAGCCGAACAAGATCGTCAAAAATCCTACGCGAACAAAATTCGAAGACCTATTGAATTTAATGTTGGTGACAAGGTAATGTTAAAAGTGTCGCCATGGAAAGGAATTATACGGTTCAGTAAAAGTGGGAAGTTAAGTCCAAGGTTCGTCAAACCATCCAAGATCTTGGCACGGGTAGGAGAAGTTGCCTATCGGTTGGAATTGCTTGAAGAGTTAAGTGGGATTCATCCGACATTTCACGTGTCACCGTTGCGATAGTGTCTGGCCGATAAAACAATGGACGTACCACTTACCGACATCGAGGTTGACAACAACCTTAACTATATTAAAGAACCCATAGCCATACTAGACAGAAAAGAGAAACGATTATGTAATAAGGTGATCCGATTGGTTAAAATAAAAAAGGAGGGACTATTTGGGAAACTATCTAAAAGAGGGAAACACCCCTACCTAAACTAAAAGTTTGCGCTAAAGCTGAGTGGGTTTCGGGAAATTCTCGGCTAAGGAGAAAGGGAAGAAACGATTCAGGATCGAGCTATTATTTGGCTTCATCACCGCTAATGATCACTAGGGGAAGAAGATACGAGAATTTTGCATGCTTTTGAGGTAAAAATCTACCTTAAAGCTTCTACTTTCGTTCATATGTACGTTTTCCAAGTAAAAGAGAACTTTAACCTAAAAGACTATGATTTTATGTATGAAATAGAATAAAGGCTTTAGATTTAACATCATGGATGTTACACAAACATTTTGAACGTATAAAGTTGGAAACTTGACGTAAAAACAACAAAATCTAAGTACATGCAAAGTTAGGGTTTCAATGGTACTCGAACCAAGTTCATGTCACACCCCAACCGACGGCGGAATACGTCGGGGCGGGACATGTAGAGTGTTCAAAAGCACATGGTTCAACTAAAAATTTCATATATTAAATTTACTGGATTTCATAACAAGTTCAACTAATACCATCAAAGAAAATGAAATACATCAACAAGGTTTAACTATTTATTTAACTAGGTCCTCAATTCCTATGTGTAGCATCTTGAATATGAACTCAAAGCTTAGTACCTGAAACATGTTTAAAATGAGAGGGTCAACTATAAATAGTTTGTGAGCATACATAGGTTTTGACACCACAAGTAAAGTTCAAATATTTTGTGTACAGTTCATATGATACATGGTTTATAAAGCATTTATGGAGAATCTAAGTTAGGCTAGTTGCACAAATGTAACCTTGTAAGTGAAGGGCATAACAACACATATTATCCTAATGTATGGCATAACAATACATGCTATCCTGATGTAAATGTAGGGCATAACAACACATGTTATCCTTATGTGAATGTAGGGCATAACAACACATGTTATCCTGATATGATGTAGGAAATAACAACACATGTTATCCTGATGTAATGTGTTAATGATTGCACGAGTGTGTCATGTATATGCAGCCTTAATAGTTTGCATTCAAGCACAAAGCACAAATAAACACATATGAGCATGTTATAGAATTGTACGTATGTAATTGTAAATAGTGAGTTATTGAGGAATCATGTTTCACCCCAAAAATGTACAAAAAGGAATGGGGCTACGTAAACTCACATGGAAGTTGTTTGTAGATAGCACGAGCAAAAGCTAGCACAAGTGATTTGCAAATCACAAGGTTAACCTAAAGTTGAATTATATGAATTTGAATAAATACTATGCACAAAAGTCTAAGTCACAGTCTAGGGTTCAATGAGGTTTGAGTGTAGGGATTTGTACAAAAGTGTTTGTGTTACATCATGTAAGGGATGTGTTTGTGTACAAAAGGGTACCGATGTATTCTCATATAAAGTCGTGTGTAAAAATATTTATAATTGTATTTGTTTTTGAAAAAAAGAAATCATAACTGAATAAGATTTTATAAAACTATTTAGTTTAAATAGTTAAATGAATAAAAACCTTTTCATCTATTTAATTATCATAATGAAAAGTGTTTCGAAATAAAGAGTATAATGATCTAAATATATATTAATATAATTAAAAAATTATGTTTTTAAATACTTAATATTTTTAAATCCAAACTAGTTATTAATTTTGGGTAAAATGATTTTGTAGATTATAAACAATGATCGTGTAAAACTTTACATGATAAAATGGGTTTATAAAAATAATTATAATTTATAAACCAAGTGGGTAAATTAGGTGTTTTGTTTAAAACAACAATTTTATTTAAATTATGTTTAAAATGATTTTTGTGTTTATTAAAGTTTTAAAAGTAATTAAATAACAAAATAAATGCTTCTCCTTATAAACTTGTCATTTGTAGTACTAAAACAATCATAGATAATCTACGTTTTGTAAATTTATTTTTATAAAATGATCTGGAGTGTTAAAACGATGTTAAAAAAATGATTGCAGACCACCTGGTTCGAACCCGGGTGGTTTTTGTATGAGAAACTCGTGTTACCACTGGACCATGGGAGTCACCCGCGTCAATGATCTGGTTCGTTTTGCATTAACTTGTAGATTACAAAGGGGTCGGGTCTGGTTAGAGGTACACGCCAAAAAGGCTAGGGTGTGGGTTTCAAACCCACGTCATCGGGTCCGATGGTGCAATGCCTTAGCCAGTCGGACCAGATGGTTTCGCTGGTCTAATAGGGAACCCACTTAAAGGTATATGATTTCTAAATCAAGGGCTATCCCTAATTCAGAATAAGCATAAAAGGTCAAGAATCCAAATCAAAATTGCACCTGATAACATCGGTCATGCCGAATTGATAGAGGGTTAATTATCGCCAGGGGATTACGAACTAGGAACACTAAATCTTACTTGGAATGGTGATGTGACAAGAGATAACGACTAGAACGAAAACTCAGCTGTTCTTGAAGCTTGGCAGAGTTCCAGAGGTGTAATGCCGATCAATTTATGGATGGGAGAGTTTGTAAGATGATGCGCGAACCTGAGGGAATGATTCAAACGGATTAATTTCACCTAAAAGGTTTGATTCGATTCGGGTTAGTAGGGAATAGCTGTCAACACGAATTACGCGTGAATTAAAACGGGTGTTGATGATTTGGGTCGCGATTAAGGTCTAGATTTATGCGAGAATAATCAAGGCATGATTTGCGGGCTTTGAACACGTGAAATTTCTTGATTACAGCTTGAATTCAACACGGCTTGACTCTGGAAAGTCAAACTGTTTGAATCTGAATCAGACCACACAAACATGTTAAATTGTTATGTTAGTTGGATTGAAAACAGCTCGAAAATCATTCAAGTATATAAGGTAAGTCCAATGCATTCGGGTATGATTGAATTCGATGCTCAATTTCAAGAAATTCGTCCTGTTTGACTTCACAAAGTCAAAGGGTCAGTTAAAGGGTTCGAAACCCTTGAATAGGTCCAATTTGAGGTGTAAGGGTCCAAATACAAAGGTGAGAGTTCAAGGTTGAGAGTTCAAATGACTAAAGGGGTTCAAACTAGTTTTATTTATTTTCATTCTTATGTAATTTTATATAAAATTTGATTTTTCTTTTATAAACTTATAAAAACTAATTTAAAATGTCAAATATATATATTTGCTAAACAAATCTTCTTATGTGGTTAATAAATTCAAATATATAAATATATTTGTATACAAATATTTATAAACATATATATAGATACATATATATAAACATACTAACAAGTAATATATAAATTTATATGTAAACGCAAGGTTTTAAATTTTGAATGGAATATTAATTAAAATAATGACTTATGTGGTAAAATGTGCTTGAATAAATGCAAGATTTAAATATAGTGTTATTACTGAAATAAATAAAATAAAATAGAGCCGGAAAGTCATGGATGTTATAGTTCTCGTCCGAAGTTTGCGCCCATAGTTCTCGTTAAAAGTTTGCGCTTGTAGTTCTTGAGAGCTATGAAGTTCACGTAAACACGATCTAAGTGAGAACTTGGAGATTGACGTATACTTAAAATGCACGAATACTTTTTTTGCACATAACCTTATACGAAAACTTAGAGTTCTCGTATTACGGTGAGAGACTTGTACTTTATATGAATACATAATGTTTGAAACGATGGTTACTTATAATGAATCCATACAGGCAGTGTGTACTCATTAAAGCCTACAAACCTTACCTAAGCTCAGCATACGTGTCACATAACCCATATGAGTTTCAAGAGGCCTTTTCTAAAAGATGTTTTATACATTTTTTTGCTGAGGTGCATACTTAACTTCTGAAATGTTTACAAACAATGGCTATGACCATACTATGAAAATTTGAATGATAAAGGAATGATTGCCCTATGTGCTTATTTGTACGTGCCAATGGTTACCTTTGTGGTAAACAGACGACCAGACGGATACCTATGCAGACGCTATCTTTACGTCTACTACGATAGACAATTTTACGGCTGCGTATGTGGATGGTTGGTGCTTTTGATGCTACGTCTACTATGATAAACAATTTTTATAGCCACATATGTAGACGGTAGGAGCTTCAGTGAATGGTTGAATAATGTAAATGACTGGGAAACGTCTACTTCGGTAGACGATATCTGGCTACTTCGTGTAGACGTTATGTTTACGTTTGCACCGATGATCGGTAAGATTTCCTGCACTTGGTGTAGACGGTAGGAGCTACTTTGGTTATTTCAGTAAACGATGAGACGTATGGCTACTAAGTAGATGGTATGTTATAACGTCTACTATGACAGATAATTTTACGGCTAGTTTGTATAGATGGTAGGTGCTTATTCGATGCACGGCTGCATATGTAATAGGTACGAATGCGGTTATCTTTGTGACACCGATATGATTCAAGAAGCTTTTCCCCGTGTGTGTTAAGCTATTCTTTATGGTACATGTTCATGAGCTACGACTCAATATGATGAATAACTATAGGCTACGACTAGGTATAATGTATGACTGGGAGCTATGATTCCATTTGATCTATGTTTAGGAGCTACGAGTCCATATGTTAAATAGTTATATATATACACATATGCTATATGAATTATGTAAATGTATGATTGCTTAAAACTAGAACTCACCAGCGTTAGCTGACTTTTTAGTATTCACTTCAGGTAAATCATAGATGATGAGGACTGCTTATGGATGCACCGGACCAGGACTGATGACTACCTGATCCACGACTGATATCTCGTTTCTATGTTTTTTTATTATAGACAATGTTAATGATGTTTTTATGACTTGTGTTTTATGACAATGTTTCTGCTGCCTATTAAATGACTATCAGTTTTTAAACTATGTTGTGAATGAGTAAATCTAACTATAACATCCGAAATTTTATAATATCAGGTGCGGGTTTTAAGCATTTGTGGATGGTGAGACTTGACGGGTCGGGATATGAGCCGAGAACGGGACAGTGGGTCTGGGGTGGAGGGAGCCTCTTACTCCCCTTCCTCACACCTCCTCCTTCATTTCCATCATCTTCACCATTCTAGAGAGAGAAAGTGTCGGTTTTGCTCCAAGATCGATCCATTCTTCTTCTCCAATGATTACATGAAGCTTTTCTAAAGAATCGAGCCGATTAGAGGTAAGAAACTTGCTCAGATCTGAGATTTTGTTGAAAATGGGTTTTTAGTGTTAACATGAGTTTTCTTCAAAAAGATCGGATTTTTACGTGTGTTTATGTCTAAAAACCATAGATTTAGCTTCATGGGTAAAATTAGAACAATTTGGACGTAAAAAGTTGGATTTTGGATCAAAATAGCAAAGAACAGTTGAATCGTTTGAAAACTCTATGAATGGTCTGAAAACTACCAGGTGTCCAAAAAGTATTTCGGGCACAGGGAGATTTCGGCAAAAGGTTTGGGACGAATTTGTTTTCGGACGAAATAGTTTTCGGATGAAAGATATTTCGGGCAAAATAGTTTTCGGGCGAAATGGTTTTCAGATGAAAGACATTTCGGGTGAATTAGTTTTCGGATGAAATGGTTTTCGGATGAAAGACATTTCGGGTGAAAGGGATTTCGACCGAAAAATATTCCGGTCGAAAAGAGATTTCGGACATATGAGTTTTCGACCAAGTACATTTCGGACGGATTGTTTTGTTATATCTAGAAGTTAACACATGTCGTTTATGACCGCTTGAACAGATCGCCTAGTACCTCGTTCAGCCTTACATTTAAGAAGAGTTAACTAAGAAAGGCATGTGAGTTCTAATCCCCTTTTTGCCTACTTTAGGGATGGAGTGCATACTTAGAGAAAAGTGTTAATTATATATTTTATATTAATAAACGATGGTGAAAATCATGAATTATAACAAGGTTTAAAAGAGGCAAAAGGATTTTTGTGAATGATGTTATGAAATGTTTACGAGCAGTAAAGGTGTTTTTTTTAAAGAATGAATGTAAAGTCTTGAAGACAGTCATTAACAAAGGAATAAAGATAAAGTTTTTCCTTCAGTAATAAGTTCCAAGTCAAGCTACGGTTCCTACGGGGACATATATTACTATGTACAGAAAGTTAGTTATGGGCTCAGTGCCTAAAGTAGGGCTCGGTTCCTATAATAGGGCTCAATGCCTATAGTAGGGCTCAGTGCCTATAGAAAGGCTTAGTGCCTAACGTAGGGCCCCAATAGTAGGGCTCGGTACCTATAGTAGGGCTTAGTGCCTATGATAGGGCTTGGTGCCTATAGTAGGGCTTGGTGCCTAAGTAGGTCTCAGTGCCTAAGAAGGTTTTGTGCCTAAGCAGCTACAAATGAAATTAACGGTATGGTGACAGTGTCTTGACACTAGTCATGACTGTTACAAAATATTACGGTGATGCATCGTGTTATCTTCCCTTATTGTTCGTCCAATGGACTTGAGTCAGCCGGGGCAATACGGGAAGAAATGGAAAGTTAAAGATAAGTTTCTGTTAAGATAATGTATGTATGAATTAAAAGATTATATGTAAAGTTTTGCCTTATTGGCATTAAAAGATATGATCAAGTAAAGCCTTCTTCTTTTAAATTATGAATTAATGCTTTATGTAATCGTTACAACTCACTCAGCGTTGCTGATTTTTAGTATGCATATCAGTTAAGTGTAGGTGGCAGTTTAGATGCTTGGCTTGTTCAAGGAGTTACCCCGAAGAAAAGATCTGGCATCTCGTTGTTATGTTCAATATTTTATGTTACAGTTTCAGGATGTTTTAAGATAAGTTTACATTCATACCAGACAAGAAAGATTAAGACATGATTTGTATTATGCTGGTTATGTTATGGTTTAAAATTATTTCCTTTATGATTTGTTGAATGTCTCATATTTATGTGCTATGTGTTGATGATATGTGCTATGCGTTGATGAGTAAATCTAATAAGTGAGGCCTCCCGGGTCTAGGGCTTTACATTAATGCGTGAGATCTCCCGGGAACGAGGCCTTACAATGTCTTGTCAATTTTCTTTATTTTTATAAATTGCCCTAATCTCTATTTCAAAATTTGAAATTTCTCGCGCCTGCTCTTTCTTCTCTCCTATATTCTCAGGAAAAAATGCTAAGCTATTACTTCCATTTCTCAGGTTAGTATTCTCTTTTTCATATCTGATAATCGATGATCGTTGCGACATGGATCACCAGTTTTGTTTGGTTGATTAGGATAGGCTTGACGATCTTTGTTCTTTATATGCTATCGATCCAAAATTCTGACCGACTCTTCTTTCTTCTGATCAAACGATCAGTGATTGTCCATCGGGATTCATTGCTCTATATACCAGGTTCTCTAAATTCTCCAACCTTCGGTTTCCCTTTCTGACATTCTGTATCAACATTCTAGAATTTTACGTGGTTGCTCTTTCATAACTCGTTCCCTTTGGTGTTAGCAATATTACCTATTTCAAGATTCAGTGTAGGGCTTTGGGTTCTTCGTTTGTTTTTTCATTTGGCCAAGAATGGGGACTAGTTCACTATTCAGCTTCGTAAAGAGCCATCTCCTCAGTGTGTTCAATATTCTAGCCCTTCCATAAAAGACCAGAAAAAATTATTTCTTCTGCGTTTCAGACACTGTTTTACGCTTCCCTTCTCCCAAAAGAGATCCTAAGGGGTCCAATTTTGTGATTAACCTTCCCAGTTCTTCCTTTGACTCGGCACACTTTGAGTTATTCCAAAATAATCAAACTTAGGTTCGTGCTTTTTCTAAAGAAGTGTTGGTTTTTGCGAGTTTAAGCCGAATCTGGGATTCCCCTGGATTTCTTCCTTCTTTTAAGAAGTCTGGGTGTGGTATGTATTTGTTGTGTCTTGTTTTGTTTTTTTGTTATGACTTATTAACTCCTGTTTATTGTTTCAGGTATGGATCTCCTTTAGCTCATGGGTTTGGACAATGATTCTAATGTGGAAGTTGTTCCCCACCCTCTTGGTGTTGGTGAATAGGAGACCCTTATCCTTCATGGTAATGTGACCTACTCCGGTGGGGCTTATGCTAGTGTTTTGCCTTCTGTTCGAGTTGTTGAATCCGAGGTGGAGCGTGCCGTTGTTCCCTTGGCTTCTTCTTCAAAGAGGAAGAAAATGATTTTGACTTCTAAAGAGGTTAATCCTAATTTGGCCCTACCCCGTGCTTCCAAGATGGAGCTTGCTAAAAAGTCATAATTTTTACGTGTGAAATGGCCTAAAAAATATATATCTAGCTTCATGAAAGCTAGATATGAGTTTTGGATGTAAAAAGTTTGAGAATTGGGTCAAAAACGATGATTTTGGCCAAGATTAGATGAATCGTCCGAAAACGTGATGAATGGTCTAGAAACGATGACTCGTCCGAAAAGTGTTTCAGACATAAGTAGTTTTCGGATAGAAAACCTTCAAATGAAATAGTTTTTGGTCGAAAAAAAGATTTCGACCAAAATAGTTTTTCAGACAGTATGTTTTCGAATGAAATAGTTTTCGGTCAAAAAAGATGTTGATGCATTTCCTGGTGAAGGGCACTCTGAAGATTGTTCGTGTTGTTTATGTCTTTTGTATGTTTTGTCTGTATTCAGTCTCTATTGTAATTGTTGTTATAGTATTGTAATAGCTTGTGTTAGAACTTATCGTACTTGTCATTCAGTTGTTTTTGTACATGTGTGTACTAATCTAGTACGCAGGAGGGTATTCCTGCGTACTTAGCTAGTATGCATGTAGTGGCCTGCATACTAGGCTAGTACATATGGGTTTGTTCCTGCGTACTGGCTAAGTACGCAAGAGCTGGTCAGTTTAGTATAAATAGTTGGTTGCTAGTTTGTCTACGCATGCTTTCATTATTGAACTCAGAATATTTTGGAAAGCAAACTTGTAATCGGCTGATAGTTGATAATAGACTAGCACTTTGTTACTCGTGTTTGTTGTTGATTTCCTTGTTTTGATTACCCAACTAGTCTCAGGGGATTCCGCACCCTGTTAGACTAGCCACACACTTGCACGAGATAGATCTGAGACCTACAGGACCTACAAGTGGTATCAGAGCCTTTGCTTTTGTTTTCGAGTGTTATGAGTGTGTTAGGGACAATTACGACTTGGTTGGACACAGATTTACATGATATTGGACTTGATTTTGAAGAAATTTCAGTCAAAAGGCAGTTCCTTGCTTATTCGATTTTTTAGGTCCTGAAAATCGCAAATTGTGTGTTGTTTGTTTAAGCAAGTTGATCTTCAAGGGTTTGTTAGAATCAAGTTTCTAAACTTTTGGGTAGATTAATTTTGTGATTACAAAAAGTTTAGAGATTTTCGGAATTTTTCGGTGTCCAGAAAAGTGACCGGAAAAAGTAGTTGGTTGTACTTTTTCTTAAGTTCAAAAAGTGGACTACATACTTACTATTTTTATCCTCAAAATTTCCTCCTGCGTACTTGTCTTGTACGCAAGAAGAAACTTGTCTGCTTACTTGTTGTGTTCCTGCGTACTTACCTAGTACGCAAGAACAAACTGCCTTGTACACAAGGCCAATCTCTAGTACGCAAGGTCTGTTGATTTTCTGGAAATTTGACTAAGTGTTTCGCCATGTCGAATATTCAGATCATTAATAACATGCTGAATTATGACAATGATATTGGGACTCTACAGAAACCACCAAAGTTGCTGAATGTGAATGATTATTCAAACTGGAAAGCACGATTTGAGGAGTACGTCTCCTATAGTGATTCTAACATGTGGATACCCACTCTGGAAGGGTATAAGCATCCTATGCATGAATTTTTGGGTGAGACTGTTCCGAAGCCTGTGTCTAGACTCACAGATGAAGAGAAGAAAGCACATGACCTTGAGAAGAAAGCACATGGTTCAATTACCATGTCCTTGACTAGAGAATTATTTCACAGCTTTTGGGGGTATGGCACTTCTAAGGCTCCCTGGGAAGCTATTCCGAAGAGATTTGAGAGTAACAGTGATGTGAAGAAGAGTAGGAGAGATTTATTGAGGAAGCAGTATGAGTGTTTCAAGTATCTGGGGAACGAGT
Source organism: Smallanthus sonchifolius (assembly GCA_023525975.1). Classification (NCBI taxonomy): domain Eukaryota; kingdom Viridiplantae; phylum Streptophyta; class Magnoliopsida; order Asterales; family Asteraceae; genus Smallanthus; species Smallanthus sonchifolius. Next base: position 86,499,208 of record CM042022.1, read on the forward strand.
CTACTGATGATCTGATCTCTAGATTCTATCACTTGCTGACAGAACTGAAGACATATGAGCTGAAGTATCCTGATGAGGAGTTAATTGAAAATTTTCTTGACGCTCTACTTCCTAAGTTTGACATGTACACAACATTGATCAAGGAAAACAACAAGTTCTCTGAAATTACCATAGATACTATGATTGGGAAGATTCTAGCACATGATATGAACATGAGGAAGAAAGAAACTGGAAGTACACCTCAAGTTCAAGATCCTGCAATTTATTTTGGGAAGTCTTCTACTTCAAAGTCATCTGGTTCGGGAATTGCTCTATTCTCTAGGAATACTTGGAATACTACACATGATGATGAAAATGTCAGTAGTTGTGGAAACCCTACATGTTTTGCTGCTTCAGGGTCCAGTTCATTTCCTCGTAATTCTTCAAGAGGTCCTACGACTTCATCATCAACTCATCAAAATATGAATGCTAAGATTGTTGATGATTATGTCGCCTTATTTGCATCTTGTATGCTTGCCTACGAGAACTTCATCGGTGGGAAGCTTACAAATCCTAAAATGATTAAAGAGGATTTCAATCAAGTCAATCCAGATGATATGGAGGACATCGACATTCAGTGGAATAGATCAATGATCTTTTGAAGGGCGAAGTGGTTTCTTGTTAGAACTGGAAGGAAATTCATTGGTGGACATTCAAAGGCTAGAGCAGGTTTTGACAAGTCAAAGGTGAAATGTTACAACTGTTAGAACTTTGAGCATTTTTCTAGGGAATGTTAGAAAGATAAAGCACCAACTTTTGGTTTCACAAGACCAAGCCCTGGAAACAACTAAAGTCCCAACAATCAAAACAACCGAAGTCAGAATCAAGGATCGTCATCCAATGCATCGGTGGTTCAGCAGGATGAGAACTTTGACTAGGTGTTCATCTGGAAGAAGCTATTATTGCTCAAACTCAACTTCGGCGGATGGGGAGATTGTTGAGATGCTGGAAGCAGGAGATAAGGAAGCAGAAGCTGCTGACCAACCGGAGTCTGCCTTGGCACAGATGGCCATTGGAGAAGCTTCAAGCTCATCTAGTGAGGTTGATTCTAAGTCTTTTGCTAAAGTTTCCTGTTCTAATTGTATGGTTTTGAAAGGTGAGAATGATCGTATCCATGATCAACTCGAACCTCTTCGTACCGCAGCTCTAAATTACAAAGAAAATGAAAAACATTTTAAAGAATCAATTGAAAATATTAAGAAAGACAGACAAGAATTTTCAATTAAAATCAGTGAAAAACAATTTCATTTAGATGTTGCATACAAAGAGTTAGAGAAGAAGAACGTTGAATTAGCCAAACTGCAAAAAGAAATCCTGCAGTTGAGTGGCAAACTTGAGAAGTTGAAAAACTCTCGTTACGTGGTGGAACACTACGAATCTATAGTGAGGCAGGTGAGTGGAAAAGGTTTAGGTACTAATGTTATTCCCCCACCAGTAAACGACAAGTTTCTCAATGGGCCAGTTGATATTGATCTTTCTTGTCTAGATGAATCTGCAAGTAAGGCTGATCCAGTTTCTGTGAATGATGAGGAGTCTGATTCCGATGAATTCATTGATGACAACAAAGTTGAGGGGGTTGTCACATAAGAGAAGTGTTATGAACTCAAGATACAGAAAGACATTATCACTAATCGTGATAACTGTATCACGATTGAACCTGATGTAATTGACTCAAACGACAATCTGAAAAACATGCTTTATGGCGGTTTCAAATCCATTAAGCTAGAAAATAAAGAGAATTTTGTTAATAAACTTAGTAATAATTTTCAAGAGAACATCAAAAAGATTTATTTGTCTGAGTGAAGCAACATCGGCTCAGGCACAAGCTGATGTTCATCAAACTCCTCCAAGCGTTCATCAAAATGAATCCTCCACATCTCAAGTGAAGGAGCCTTACAGGAGAATTCATAAGGAGAGGAGAATTTGTTTTCACTATGGTACAACATGCCACATTCTTGTGAATTGTCCTGATAAGAGTCTGGAGAAGAAGCCAGTTGTTCCCTAACAGGCTAAATCCCTTATGACACCAACAGTGAAACAAGAGAACAATCTGATTCCAAAAGTGTGAAACCACAAGTCAAGCAAATGGTAAAGTCACAAGCAAAGCCTGTGGCTGTGCCATCTGTTCAGAAACATGATAAACAACATGCTAGTCCTCATGCGTCTACATCTGGTAGTGCACAAACTGGTGAGAAACCTATGGTAAAACTCTCCAAACCACAGAAGAGAAGGCTAAATAAGAGATTGAGAAGCTATTCTTGATTCACCATCGGTTAACTCTAGTAAACCTGTTGTTCAAAAGAAAACTAAACGAAGATCCTGGAAAAAGAAAAGTAAATTTTCTCAATCCTCCAGTTCAGACTCTCCAAAGGAATCACCAGTTTTGAATAATCATGTTTGTGAGTTAATTGAAGTAGTTTATTTTGAGAAAAACGGATGACCCAAGACCACCATGGCTTGGGTCTCTAAATCTAACTAATTCATTTGACTCATGCAGGGATGTCCAAAGGGGACTATTGCTAACCGCTGGTATGTTGATAGTGGATGCTCCCAGCACATGACAGGCAACATGGCTCTGCTTCAAGATGTTAAACCATTTAGAGGCGAGTATGTGGCCTTTTCAGGAGAAAAAGGTGGAAGTATTACATGCCAAGGCGTGGTATCAAACGGTTGTATAGGCTTCAACAATGTCAACTATTGTGAACAGCTGAAGCACAACCTGTTGAGTGTCTCTCAAATGTGTGACAAAGAGTACATGGTGATGTTTGAAAAGTCAGAATGCCTATTGCTCAAGCCTGTCTTTGTGGTTCCTGAAGAATGGATTCTGATGAGAGCACCAAGAACAAACGGCACTTATCGGATTGATATGAGTGTGGGAAAAACCACCACATAAGTTGCTACTTGTTTTCTTACAAAAGCGATAGATATTGACTCAATCTTGTGGCATAGGAAACTCAGACATCTTTCTTCTAGAAAAATGAATCATCTTGTCTGACACGGCTTAGTAACCGGTGTTCCTAAGTTGAGATTTTCAGTGGCAGATGACTGTGTGCCTTGTAAAAAGGGCAAACAACAATGAAAATATCAAGCTCAAGACTCAAAACTCTATTGATACCCCTTTAGAGCTCTTGCACACGGATTTGTTTGGGCCTATAAGTATTAGGAGTATTAGAGGTAAGTTATACTGTGTAGTTGTAACTGATGATTTCTCATGTTTTTCTTGGGGGCACTTTTTAGGTACAAAGGATGAGACTGCTAAGATTCTTCAATACCCGATCCTGAATCTAGAAACATTATGCAAGTTGAAGGTTAGAAGAATCAGGAGTGACAATAGCACAGAGTTCAAGAACAATGTGATGGAGCTTTTCTATCTGAAGAAGGGTATTCGTTATGAGTTTAGCGCACTGTACACTCCACAACCAAATGGAGTAGCAGAAAGGAAGAATAGAACGTTGATTGAAACGGCTCGGACTATGCTGTCAGATGCAAAGCTTCCAACTACCTTCTGGAACACAGCTTGTCATGTTTTGAATCGGGTTCTAGTGGTGAAGCGTCACAACACTTGTTATGAGTTGATCAACAATCTACCTCTAAACATAGACTACTTGATTCCATTTGGTAGTCCTTGTTCCTTATTGTTACAATGCAAGGATCGCAAATCCAAATTTCATGAAAAGGCAGTGGAAGGCATCTTCTTAGGATATGTTGCCAACTCTCCATGTAAAAGGGTGTACAATATAGAGACTCATTCAGTTGAAGAGTGGTTTGAAGTGGATTGTGGCAAGCACAACATTCCACCAGAACCAACAGGTCCAGCTTGGGGTTTTGATTTTGATGCTCTCTTTAAGTCCTTCAATCTTCCTCCCGATTTGTCTGCTGAAGATGCTACCAAACTGTATCATGAATATTACCAGGAGATAGTTACTTTCCTCAACCGATCCAAGATTGCTTATGCTATCTCTGCAGATCGTATTGTATCCAGACCTTACTTAGAGCAATTCTGGGAGATGACTGATCATGATTGCACAGTTACACCAAATGTGATTCGAGCAACTGTTGCATGTCAAGAGATTGCATTTCTAAAGACATCATTCAGCTGGTGTTACAGTTTCAAGACCATGCTAATGATCATGTTGCCTATCCTGATTTCATGATAGATGGTTGTTGGAGACGAAGGATGGGGTATGTTGGGAGAAAAGACTATTCTTCCTACATGAAGAAATGGCTGCTAGATCAATAGCATTACTTTGCACACGTAATGATTATGTGCATTTCTACAAGGAAGGTGGGGAAAGATTCCATGGGACATGATTTGGCATCAACAATTGTTGGATTGTCACTGAACAAAGGATACAACTTCTCTCGATATGTCTAAAGATCCTTGGTAGACCAGATCAATGTTGCTGAGAAGTTTAGATTTCTTTAGTATCCTCGGTTTGTTCAGTTTCCGATCAGTCACTCCCTACCAAATCTACCATAGATTGGTCAACGTCTGCAAGTGAAGAGGGTTGACAAGAGTGTGTTTGCTCATTTCCTGAATCCGGGAGTTGAAGAACCTATTCTCGTGTATACACCTATCTTTTGTCACCTTATCAATGAAGACTATGTGGCACCACCTGGTGATCTTTGGTATAACCCCGAGTCTAAGCCTGAATCAAGTGAAAAACATTATGATGAACAACCATAGCAAATACAAGAAGAAGAAGAAGGGCATGTTAGTGTTTCTAAATAGAGTGAAGAAGGATAAGATGGTGAAGAAGAAGGTGAGGGTGAAAGTGCTGAGGAATTAGATTCTAAAAGGACTGAATCTGACTCTGATTTCGATGATGCACCCCATCAGTCACACCACAAAGACTAGTTAAGAATCCCCTTCCTGAATCGTCTTCTAAGAGACAAAGGGAAGATAGTTCTGACAGTGAAAATCAACCCGGTGATGACGATTCAGATAATGAAGTTACAAGGCAGCGAGAGATTGAACGACGGATGAAATCAAAGTCTGAAAGACATTGGAAGATGGTGTTGAGTGATTTGAATGCATGTCTCCAAGCTCAAAGAGTTTCTACTAGTCCATCTCGGACCAAGATTGACAACTGTGGTTGTTACAACTGTCTCAGATGAGGTGCCTGAGATAGTTTCTCTTCCATTGACTACTACTAGAGTGTCAGTGAGTACCGTCCCTATCCTGACAGAGTCAGTTATTTCCACCCCCATCACCACAACTCAAGCTACAACACTTCCTGTTTCCACAACTCATCCTATTTCATAGCCAATCACTTATGAAGAATTCTCTAGAGGATTTGACTTTGCTGGTATCTTTACCTCTCCCATTCATGAAACTGGTGAGGCTTCCACATCTAAGGATCCTAATCCTAGGGATGCTCGGATAGCCTATCTTGAAACGCAGGTTGCTTCATTGCTGGAGACTGTTTGCAACTCAAGGAGTGAGTCTGAGTCTCAACAAACTCATATCAACTATATGATTACTGAGACTATACTGCGACATTAGTGGCTTGGAGCCTAAGAGCAGATCAGGACCTTGAAAGAACAAAATGAAATTCAAATTAAGGTTTTAAAATTCTATACTATCCCACGGGCAATCTGTTAAGGCAAGACTTGGCCTTCAACGAGAATAGCATCAGAAGATGGTTTCCTGATTTCATCGTCCATAGAAACGCATATTGAGAGTGTCTTAGGGTTAAATGTTCTTCCTACTTCAATAGCTGAAAGGTGAGAAGTTGTCAGGTATTCCTTGGTGTTAGGGTTCTTAAGTAAATTGCTCTGAAAGGAGGGTTTCCTAGGGTTTCTTAGCTTCATTGATATTCCGTGTCGTACTGAGAGTTTCCACGGAAAATGATCTGGGATCCTTAGGTTATTTTAGGGTTTTATATTCAAAGATCCCGGTTCCATCATCACTGTCATAGCCGAGAGAAGTTCATGTTTGTCAAACAGGATTCATTACCTAGATAGTGCTTTATCATTTTATTGATTTCATCCGTTTCGTCTGTCTGATAGTTGGTGTCGTTAGTTAGAGAGTTCCATTAGTTATAGTTCATAACACAAAACTGTAGGTCCTCATGGCACTTCTACAGATCGTTCTCGTAATAAGACGTGTCGTTAACTCGAAGTGCGGAATCCAACGAATCAACGATTGCATACACAAAAGACAATAGAGACAATCAAGTAAATAACCTTTACACTTGTATTCCAATTCTCAATAGAGTTTATAGACTCAATCGTTCAACTCTGTTCGTTTTTTGATCTATCTTCAAACCGACTCTGTAAACATCTATATATAGACATCTGACCTGCGTTAAGTTCGCCTCTAACAGACTAAGCGAACTTAACAAGTTCGCCTCAGATATACTTAAGCAAACTTAACAAGTTCGCCTCTGTTAGACTAGGAGAACTTAACAAGTTCGCCTCTAACATAACTTGCATAAACACTTAGAACATATTACATTACAAAAACATAAATACATTAGATCTAAACTATTACAAAGCTTTTGTCATTACAAACTATGTCCTAACAGACTCCCCCTGACAATAGCTTGATCTTCAGTCTTCTGTCTTTATGATGAGCTCTTCCAATTATCCGGTAATCTGCTGCCTGCATGCACTCCATATCTTCTACATATCTCCAACACTCTCTTGTACTGCAATCCTTGTTCTTTCCATTCATCAGTGTACATGATCTCATTCTTTCTCAATGTCCTCTGATCTTTCTTTGAAAAATTAATAAGATTCATTGCGTCATAGAAACACACAATGACCTTATTGTCTTTATCTTCAATCCTTGCTTCACCAGTATTAACATCAACATACCACCATTTCATATTCCCAAGGAAATCTTGAGGAATCTTCTTCAATGGTATCCTGTGTACAACACGTACTGGTTTGAATTTGTACTTCCAGGTCACTTTCCTAGTCTTTTGATCTATGTTCTTCACTCTCTTTCCTTTTTGAGGCTTTAGCCTTTCATACTTCCCCGAACCACCTTCTCTCTTGATCAGATTTGCAATCAAATCAGCTAAACCAATCTTGGATCTATTAATAAGTGGCTTTGAAGCTAGACCATTCATTTCACACCTTGGAAAGGTATTGAAATACTTGATCCTCGGCTTTAAGTACTGAACACCATCAGATCTTTTAATAGCAAATAATTTTGTGTCATTATCATAAAATCAACTTATGATTCTTCCTACACACCTCTCTTTATTCACATAATTTTCTTTCTGAGCAGGTTGTGCTTGAGACTTGGGTAGCACCTTCATCCAGCTATTTACAACTTCTCTCCACTGTTCTCTGGTCATACCCGTATTTCTGTACATCACAGGTTCTTCGTTCACCTTTGGAGACTCAGTGTGAGTAGTATTAGCTTCAGCATCTTTATTGGATTGAATGTTTTCATCATCAGTATCAATCTTAGAATCAGCAGTATCTTCAGGCAGTGTGATGTCTTCAAAAGAGTCCATAGAATCTGTTGCTCCTTCATAATTAAACTCAGGAATAACATCATCTTGGATGAAGTTATAAGGAACATTAAGACCATCACAACCTTCATAAATCACATTATCTTTACCTTTCTCTATCTCTATCTCCACTATCTCTCCTTCTTCTATTTCATTATCTGACGCATCATCTTCTATGTCATTGAATAACTCATCAATGTCATCAAGACATACTATCTTTTCAGCTTCTTCCTCCTCAGACTCTGCAAAGAACTCCAATAATAAGATTTCTTCTTCATTAACTCCAGAAGTCTCTTTGTTTCCATCAATGGATTGTGATGTCGACTCCCCCTGAACTTTAGATATAGGATTAGCGTCAGCGTATTGACGATCACCCTCAATATTACTAGAAGGATCATTGTCTTCATGATCATGTCTTTGAATAGACTCAGTGTGACATGTATCACGTATCCTTAACTCCCCCTGAGCGTCAAGACGCTCAACATGTTTGGACACTAAGGCCTGCATAGCAGCAATCTGCGTAGCTTGAGTCTGAATCACCAGCTGTGTTTGAGTATCAGTAGATACAAGAGTATCCACCTAAGTTTGTAAAGCAAGCACTTGAGATTCAAGGAAATTAATCCTATCAGAATAAGAAGGCTTAGAAGGACCAGCCGAAGATTGAGGAACTAAAGTACTAGGAGTAGGAATAATCACAGGAGGAACATGAGTTAGAATAGGAGATTGATCTTTAGAACTTGGAGGTGTGACAATTAAGGAAGCAACAAAAGTAGCATCCTCTACACCTTGTGAAGATTACGCAGCAGCAATTGATGCAGCCATAAGCTTTTGAGATTTAGGATCCGGATTAAAATCACTATCAGAAGTCTCATCCACTAATGTTCTTTTTCCAAGTACCGATCCAGAAGGAGGATCCCGAACGGACTTACGTCTTTGTCTTCTGGCTATAGATTTAAGATGTTTACTAGCATTAGCCAATGGTATACGAGCCAACCTTTCATAATGATCTGAGGGAAAATCTCTAGATTCATCATATTCGGTTTCTTCAGAAATAGGTAAAATTGTATCACTTGAGCTAGAACTTGACTCATTATCTGTCACCACATTCCCTTCAGCTTCATTAATGGGCGAGTTCACAGCGTCATCAACAAAATCATCCATATTCATCCCTAGATCTTGTGCATGTTCATGAACGACCTCTTCGAGAACAGGTTCATTAACAGGTATATCAAACTGAGATTGTTGAACGACCTCCTGTTCTTGAATAGGAATTTGTGGTTGTACGGGAAGTTGTTGTTGTTATTGAACCTGTATTTGTTGTGGAATAGGTTGTTGTGGTTGTTGTTGTTGTTGTTGAACATTCTGACCCTGTACTTGAGCTATCTCATCAGGATGAAACCAGTTGTCTTTTAGTGGTTCAACATAATCAGGATTGATTAAGTGACCAAACAATGGAGTATTAACAAGAATCAATGCTTCATTATGTTGTTTCACCTTAGTGCAATCCGTAAAGATACGCTTGGACATCGGCGTCAAAGTTAATCTAATCGGATGCTGTGGGAGATCAGGAAGAAGATGATTCAGAATCATCTGGATGAACCGAGGATACATAAGGAATCCTTGACCTTCAGCAGGTTTGATTTGCATAACCATCTCCTGATAGATATATCATGCAAAATTGAATCGTTTGTTCAACGTCAAAGCTACCATTGCAGCTGGAAGTGCAGTCTTTAAACCATTTGTACCAGCTTTACGAGGAGATAGGCATTGGATAATTACATGCATGAAATATCTCCATTCACCCACCAAACCACCTTTACGTGCCTGTGTATCATTAGGGCGTCCACGGTAACCCATCCTCTGAAAGCATCCCATGATTAATGTTTTAGGATATGATATAGGATCATCAGCAGCACCACCTAGAGCAAGAGCAGCACGAATAGTTTCTTCAGATATAGCAATCACCATATTGTTGACAGTGGCACGAAGAACATGAGGTTCTACGTCAGTATCTGAATGAACTGTGTCCCAAAACTGTTGAATATACACCAGACTTATGTATAGATCGGCAGATAATACGACATGAAGTCGTGAGCGATTCAGAAATCCGTTAATCCCTTGAAAGTTTACGGCCTCTGACATGTTAGGATCTAATAATGCCACCTGGTTATGTTTGTATTCGACACGACGAGCCATCTAAAAAATAGTTGGACAACAAACACATTAGACAAATAACAAACACGAAAAACAAATTTGAAACAAAAACAAATTTTTTTTATTTTTTTTAAAAATTTCAAACACAAAAAAATTTTAACAAGTCCAAAACTCTTCTGTAACATTTCTGATTTTAGTATTCCTATTTCAATTCAATGTAATGCAATTTCAAGTTCTATACTCGTGCAATGTCTCATTATTTTCTCACCGTAAATTTAATGCAATAATTCTATACAAATTCGCAAGTTTTACTCGGTTATATACATTTAAATGCTGTACAAGAAACTATTTTATTCAAACTCATCAAACCTGAAGAGTCAAGGACTAAAGTTGAAAAATTATCAAGAAACCCTAGTTAGCACGGTCGTGCTTCGTCCTAGCATGGTCGCGCCAAGTGCCTCGGCACGATCGCGCGACTGGTCCTGGAACGATCGCGCCCGGTGCCTAAGCACGGTCGCGTCTCTCTTGGGCACGGTCGCGCCTGCGTAACAGTCGAAACGTAAATGTGATTTCAAAACGCTCAATCATTCGAAATTCAAATCCGATTACGTTTCTTCTTCCATTAACGAGAGTTATACCATTCTCAATTATTCAACGCCTCAGTTTCATACCATCAATCTCGAATTCTCTCTCAAACAATTCAAGCAAAACTCGAATCCTATTCTGAGACGCAAATTCCCCCGATCAAGAAAGGATTACGCATCTCCCGGATCTCTCCAAGACTCGGGACTCTCTGGCCTAGCCGGAATTGCAGCCGAAGTCGCCGGAAGCCGTTCTCTCCGTCGCTGGAACTCCCTTCTACCGATCGTTACCAATTCCTTCCTGTTTTAGGTAAGTATACTCTCCATCTCATTCGTTTCAGTATCATCATCAAAAGCCCCCTATTAATCTGGGCTTTCATTAAAGAAATCGTTCGAATCAGAATTGTTATTTTAAATAAAAAGGATTTAATCGATTCCACTCTTAAACACGATGTTCATGCAATTAATTTATATGATTAGACTCGTAATATCTCTTTAATCGAAAGCCCTATCAATTCCATCGTTATAAATACAAGAAATTGTCAATTCGTGTCTGACTTGGAATAGACACAGTCGCGCTAATCATCTAGCGCGGCCGTGCCTCGTGTAGCGCGGTCGTGTCCTCCTGTCCAGACCTTGTCATGCCCTCTGGGCTAGTCTCTGTTGTGTCTAAAGATCATAGACACGATCGTGCCTGGTCAAGGCACGGTCGTGCCTGTTTTCTGGTCTAGATTGTGCTTCTGTTGGTCAACCCAGTCGCACCCCGACTAGCGCGGTCGCGCCCGTGGCTTGAGCACGATCGTGCCCTTCTGAGGCACGGTCGTGTGAGACTCATATTTTTTTTAACAGAATTATAATTTTTATATTTTAATCAGTAAATGTTTCAGATTTTATAAAAAAATGTGTTCTGTATTTAAAAATGGATTAAACGTTTAATCTTGGCATAAATATAATTTATTGAAAAGTTTATAAAAATTAAATTTATATTTATTTAAATGATGTTTTAAATAATTAAGTTACAAAATTTATAAATAATGATTAGTTATTTAATTTACATTTTAAATCAAAATCATTTATTTATTTATACTTAATTTCAATTAATATTTACATTATTTCATAAACTACAATTATATATTTATTTATTCAATTCAAACCTAATCAAATGGTTACAAACATATTTTACTTCAAACTTTATATATTTTATTCAATACTTTTTAAATACAAATCAATAGTTTTATATACAAATTCAACTTTCACTTTAGACTTAAACTTTGTACATCTATTTGATTCTATACACATTACTCTTAGGTTAAAGTGTGCATTCCAAGGATCATATTTGCTATCTATATTTCCTTGTTAGCTTCACTTCCATACCAAGTGAGTATTCACAACCCCTTTTTACTCTTTTACACTTTTGGGGTGGAACATGAACTTTATACACATTACACATTTCACAACTACATTTACTCAAACAACACAAGTACAAAATCCTACATACATACATGTGTGCAAAATTTGAGCTTTGTGCCCGAGTGCTAGTTGTGCTAGTCTTTGTGAAAACTATTTGCAATCATTAACTATACAAGCCGACGGTTTTCAATGATAGATCTATTGAGTCTGACAAACCCACCCAAGTGGAGGTGATTGATACCGACAACACAATTTGCATAATAGTTACTAAGGTTTGATTGTACTTGATTACACAATAGCAGCTCCCCATAAATGCCTTATTTTTCATGTCTTGTAAAGGATTTGTTTACAACTATATGCTATCTATATACAACTGTGTTATACTCACCAACTTTTTAGTTGACTTTATTTTATTCATGTTTCACGCCCTAATATGTGAGAATGATTCAAGACGTGCTCAATATAGGATTTGGACTTAGCAATATTAAATCAAGAAGTTTATGAGTTGTTTTATTTTCTTGTTTGGATTTGGTTTGTACTTGGATTATTTGTAATGGAAATTTGACTTTAATATACTTCAATTTAGTCAACCTTGTGCTATGAACAGTCTTACATGTCCCGCCCCGATGATTCCGCCATCGGTCGGGGTGTGACAGATTGGTATCAGAGCCTTGGTTATAGGGATTTAGGTTATTAGACATCTTGACCTAGACTATAACTTTAGGACACCCACTTATACTATGCTTCATGATTTTGTGCTATGTGTTACATGCTATGTGCTACATGCTTACCATGATAAATTGTTTATTATATTTGGTACCTTACTTGTTATAAATTCATGACTTATTAGGATCTTCTTAAATAATACCTTTCCTATATCCTAAAATCCCATGATATTCCTACCTTCTTTTCTATCTTTATTCTTTCTAAGCATGTGGAAAAATTTTCTTGAAGCAAAAATCTTTAAAAAAAAAATTTTATTTTCTTCGTTAAGGTTTTTAAACTTGTTAAATTATTTGAGGACACATGCAATCTGGAAGGGTGACACCTGTATTTTGGGTTTTCTGTCTAGGAAAGCATTTCGCATAAATCCCAATCAACCGAGGGACCCGTATGCTTTCCTGGGAATTCCCGAGATGAGTGTTTACCTATAGGCTAAAGCATGTCTCCTTGAAAATTATATGAGTTTAAATTAACCTTAATATGCCTTAGTATTCAAGTGATTTTGTCACTTTTGAGTACAATCCAAACTATGAATATCTATTTTTACTTGGTTATCTCATTCTATTAAATCCTAGCAATTCTCATAAGTTCTTACAATCTTTTCTTGTTTTGTGAAAATCTGTAGAATGCCTCCTCGTCGTGCTCCCGCCGCCAACGCCAACTCCGACATTGCTGCTATTCTTACCTAATTGGTGACACAACTCACCCAAGCCAATGGTGCCACAAATGGCAATGGTGGGAATGGAAGCAATAGTGGTAACAATGGTGGTAATGGTGGATATGGTGGAAACAATCCATCTCAATGCACCTTCAAGCACTTCAATTCTTGCAATCCCCTAAAGTTTTATGGAACCGAAGGAGCTACTGGACTCCTTCAATGGTTTGAAAGTATTGAGAATACCTTTCTCAATAGTGACTGTCCCGACAACCCTCGTGTTCGTCATGCTACTAGTGTCCTTCAAAAGCGGGCACTTAAATGGTGGAATGGGGAGAAAAGGAATAGGGGTATTGATGTAGCTATGGCTTTACCTTGGGATGAGGTCAAAAGGCTTATGACCGAGGAATTCTGTCCTCGAAATGAAGTGAAGAAGTTGGAAGCTGAGTTTTGGGATCTTGCCCAAGATAGTGGGGAAAACTTAGCATATACAACTCGGTTCCATGAGTTGAGTCTTCTTGTGCCTCACATGGTCACTCCGTTATCCCGTTGTATCGAAAAGTATATTGGTGGGCTACCAAGACAAATTCAAGATACTGTCTTAGGTAGAAATCCTGCTACTTTGGAGGATGCCATCCGCCTGTCTGCTACCTTAACTGATAATCATGTTAAAGCTGGAACTCTTACTAAAAAGGGTTCTAAGAAAGTTGTTGAAACTGTAACCCCTCCTGCCCACAACAAAGAAGCCACAACTGAACCCTCTCGCAATAACAAAAAGAGGAAAGTTAGAAATTTTGCTGTGGTTACTCCTGCTGTTCCCGTTAATCAAGTTGCACCCGTAGTTCAAGCACCGGCTAAAAAACCATATGTTGGGATTTATCCTCTTTGTGCCACCTGCAATTTTCATCATCCTCAAAGGATCCCATGTCGCCTTTGCACTCATTGTAGGATATATGGTCACACTATCAATATTTGTAGGGCCAAAGCTTTTGAGGGTCAAGTCAATCCACCGAACCAACCCAACCCGCGAGTGGCTAATCAAAGTGCTCCCGCCATTGCTAATAGGCATGCTTGCTATGAGTGTGGTGACCCGAATCATTTTCGTAATCTATGTCCAAGGCTTGCAAATGCTACACAAGGTGCAGCTCGTGGGCGTACGTTCAACATAAATGCCAACGAAGCTCAAGCCAACAACGACGTGGTTAATGGTACGTTCCTTGTTAATAGTCATTATGCCTCAATTTTGTTCGATACCGGTGCCGATAAAAGTTTTGTGTCATTAAATTTTGAGCCTTTACTTGCAAAGACACGATCTCAATTAGAGAAAACCTTCACCGTTGAAATAGCAAATGGTGACTCCCTTACAATTGAGTCTATTATCTATGATTGCTCTTTAGAACTTAATGATCATGGATTCCCAATCAACCTTGTTCCAATGCCACTAGGAAGCTTTGATATTATCATAGGTATGGATTGGCTATCAAATCATCATGCCGAAGTCATTTGCTTTGAAAAGTGTATTCGAATTCCGCTACCATCGGGAGAAACCTTAAGGGTTTTTGGTGAAAAGCCTTGCAAGGGTCTTAAGTTGATGTCTTGTACTACCGCTCAAAAGTACTTACGAAAGAAGTACATTGCCTTCTTAGCTCATATTGTTCAAAAGGATGTCAAGGAGAAGAGTATCCAAGACATTCCCATTATTCGAGATTTTCCCGAAGTGTTTCCCAAGGATTTATCCGGTCTTCCTCCCGTTCGTCAAGTCGAGTTCCGTATTGATCTTATACCTGGAGCTAACCCCGTTGCTAGAGCTCCTTATCGTCTTGCACCTTCCGAAATGCAAGAGCTCGCAAGTCAACTTCAAGAACTCTTGGATAAAGGTTTCATTCGCCCAAGTCATTCACCGTGGGGTGCACCCGTCTTATTTGTTAAAAAGAAGGATGGATCATTCCGTATGTGTATTGACTACCGCGAACTCAATAAGCTTACTATCAAGAATCGTTATCCTTTGCCTAGAATCGATGATCTCTTTGATCAACTTCAAGGTTCTACTTGCTTCTCGAAGATTGATCTTCGATCTGGTTATCATCAGCTCCGTGTTCAAGAAGATGACATTTCTAAGACTGCTTTTTGAACAAGGTATGGTCATTACGAGTTCATGGTTATGCCTTTCGGGTTAACCAATGCACCCGCAGTTTTCATGGATCTCATGAACCGTGTGTGCAAACCGTACCTTGATAAATTCGTGATCGTTTTCATTGACGATATCTTAATCTATTCCAAGACTAAAGCCGACCATGAAGAACACCTTAGATTGGTTTTGGACCTTTTAAAGAAAGAACAACTATATGCCAAGTTCTCCAAATGTGAATTTTGGTTAAAAGAAGTTCAATTTCTTGGTCACATCATCAACGACAAGGGTATTCATGTTGATCCTGCTAAGATTGAAACGGTTAAGAATTGGAATGCCCCGAAGACTCCTACCGAAGTTCGTTCATTTCTTGGTCTTGCGGGTTATTATCGGCGTTTCATCTCAAACTTCTCAAAGATTGCTGTCCCTCTTACCGCTTTGACCCATAAGGGTAAAACTTATGAGTGGGGACCGAAACAAGAAGAATCTTTCCAAACTCTTAAGCATAAGTTGTGCAATGCTCCCATTTTGACTCTCCCCGATGGAAATGATGATTTAGTTGTCTATTGTGATGCTTCTAACCAAGGTCTTGGTTGTGTCCTCATGCAACGAGGAAAAGTAATCGCTTATGCATCAAGACAACTCAAAATTCATGAAAAGAATTATACGACGCACGATCTCGAGTTGGGTGCGGTCGTATTCGCGTTAAAGATTTGGAGACATTACCTATATGGCACGAAATGTGTGGTATTCACCGACCATAAAAGTCTTCAACATATCTTCAACCAAAAAGAGCTCAATATGAGGCAACGACGTTGGGTCGAACTCCTTAACGACTACGACTGCGAGATTCGTTACCATCCCGGCAAAGCGAATGTTGTAGCCGATGCCTTGAGTCGAAAGGACCATGTTATGCTTCATTGTGCCCGTATTCAAACCGATATTCAAACCCATATTTTAGAAGCTCAACACGTCTCGGTAACCGAGGGTAACATGTATGAGGAAATGTCGTGTGGTGTTGAACTTCTTCTTGAATCAAAACCCAATGGCTTACTATATTACTTGAACCGTATTTGGATTCCCGATCGCGATGATCTCCGTGAAATTCTCATGAACGAGGCTCATAAGATTCGTTATTCTATTCATCCTAGTGCGGATAAAATGTACCAAGATCTTCGCCAACTTTATTGGTGGCCCGGTATGAAGAAGGACATTGCTCTTTATGTTACCAAATGCTTAACTTGCTCCAAAGTCAAAGCCGAACATCAACGTCCTTCTGGTTTACTTGAACAACCGGAAATTCCCGTGTGGAAATGGGAGAATTTAGCTATGGATTTCATTACCAAGCTCCCTCGCACCTCGAGTGGTTATGATAGTATTTGGGTGATCATTGATCGACTCACCAAATCTGCCCACTTCTTGCCTATTCGTGAAGACTTCAAAGTGGAGAAATTAGCCCGAATTTACATTGATAAAATTGTGAGCCGTCATGGTGTTCCCTTGAACATAATATCCGATAGAGACGCTCGGTTCACTTCTCGATTTTGGCAATCTCTCCAAAAGGCTCTTGGCACTCGATTGGATTTGAGCACGGCTTACCATCCGCAAACTGATGGTCAAACCGAGCGAACAATCCAAACTCTTGAAGACATGCTTAGAGCTTGTGTAATCGATTTTGGTGGCAATTGGGATTCACATTTATCCCTTATTGAGTTTTCTTACAACAATAGCTACCACACAAGTATCAACATGGCTCCATTCGAAGCTCTCTATGGTCGCAAGTGTCGCTCTCCGATCTGTTGGAACGAGATTGGTGAAGCACAAATCACTGGTCCCGAGTTAATTCAAGAAACATCCGACAAGATTATTCAAATCCGTGACAATATTCGAGTAGCGAGGAGTCGGCAAAAGAGTTATGCCGACAAACGTCGAAAACCCTTGGAATTCCAAGTCGGTGATCTTGTTCATCTTAAGGTGTCTCCTTGGAAGGGTGTGGTCCGTTTTGGAAAGAAAGGCAAGTTAGCACGTCGTTATGTTGGTCCATTCAAAATCCTTGAAAGGATTGGGAAAGTGGCTTACAAGCTCGAGTTTCCTCCATCTCTTGGCAATGTGCATCCTACATTTCATATATCTAATCTGAAGAAGTGTCTCGCCGATGAAAATCTCCATATACCGCTCGACGACGTGCGCATTGATGAAACGATGCACTTCGTTGAGAAACCGGTAGAAATTATGGATCGTGAAGTCAAGCAGCTCAAGCGAAGTCGCATTCCTATCGTTAAAGTTAGTTGGGAATCTAAGCGTGGTCCTGAGTTCACTTGGGAACGAGAAGACCAAATGAAGCTCAACTACCCTCATCTTTTTACTAATAATGTTGTTTCCTCTAGCTAAATTTCGGGACGAAATTCTCTCAACATGGGGAGACTGTAACATTTCTGATTTTAGTATTCCTATTTCAATTCAATGTAATGCAATTTCAAGTTCTATACTCGTGCAATGTCTCATTATTTTCTCGCCGTAAATTTAATGCAATAATTCTATACAAATTCGCAAGTTTTACTCGGTTATATACATTTAAATGCTGTACAAGAAACTATTTTATTCAAACTCATCAAACCTGAAGAGTCAAGGACTAAAGTTGAAAAATTATCAAGAAACCCTAGTTAGCACGGTCGTGCTTCGTCCTAGCATGGTCGCGCCAAGTGCCTCGGCACGATCGCGCGACTGGTCCTGGAACGATCGCGCCCGGTGCCTAAGCACGGTCGCGTCTCTCTTGGGCACGGTCGCGCCTGCGTAACAGTCGAAACGTAAATGTGATTTCAAAACGCTCAATCATTCGAAATTCAAATCCGATTACGTTTCTTCTTCCATTAACGTGAGTTATACCATTCTCAATTATTCAACGCCTCAGTTTCATACCATCAATCTCGAATTCTCTCTCAAACAATTCAAGCAAAACTCGAATCCTATTCTGAGACGTAAATTCCCCCGATCAAGAAAGGATTACGCATCTCCCGGATCTCTCCAAGACTCTGGACTCTCTGGCCTAGCCGGAATTGCAGCCGAAGTCGCCGGAAGCCGTTCTCTCCGTCGCTGGAACTCCCTTCTACCGATCGTTACCAATTCCTTCATGTTTTAGGTAAGTATACTCTCCATCTCATTCGTTTCAGTATCATCATCAAAAGCCCCCTATTAATCTGGGCTTTCATTACAGAAATCGTTCGAATCAGAATTGTTATTTTAAATAAAAAGGATTTAATCGATTCCACTCGTAAACACGATGTTCATGCAATTAATTTATATGATTAGACTCGTAATATCTCTTTAATCGAAAGCCCTATCAATTCCATCGTTATAAATACAAGAAATTGTCAATTCGTGTCTGACTTGGAATAGACACAGTCGCGCTAATCATCTAGCGCGGCCGTGCCTCGTGTAGCGCGGTCGTGTCCTCCTGTCCAGACCTTGTCATGCCCTCTAGGCTAGTCTCTGTTGTGTCTAAAGATCATAGACACGATCGTGCCTGGTCAAGGCACGGTCGTGCCTGTTGTCTGGTCTAGATTGTGCTTCTGTTGGTCAACCCGGTCGCGCCCTGACTAGCGCGGTCGCGCCCGTGGCTTGAGCACGATCGTGCCCTTTCGAGGCACGGTCGTGTGAGACTCAGATTTTTTTTAACAGAATTATAATTTTTATATTTTAATCAGTAAATGTTTCAGATTTTATAAAAATATGTGTTCTGTATTTAAAAATGGATTAAACGTTTAATCTTGGCATAAATATAATTTATTGAAAAATTTATAAAAATTAAATTTATATTTATTTAAATGATGTTTTAAATAATGAAGTTACAAAATTTATAAATAATGATTAGTTATTTAATTTATATTTTAAATCAAAATCATTTATTTATTTATACTTAATTTCAATTAATATTTACATTATTTCATAAACTACAATTATATATTTATTTATTCAATTCAAACCTAATCAAATGGTTACAAACATATTTTACTTCAAACTTTATATATTTTATTCAATACTTTTTAAATACAAATCAATAGTTTTATATACAAATTCAACTTTCACTTTAGACTTAAACTTTGTACATCTATTTGATTCTATACACATTACTCTTAGGTTAAAGTGTGCATTCCAAGGATCATATTTGCTATCTATATTTCCTTGTTAGCTTCACTTCCATACCAAGTGAGTATTCACAACCCCTTTTTACTCTTTTACACTTTTGGGGTGGAACATGAACTTTATACACATTACACATTTCACAACTACATTTACTCAAACAACACAAGTACAAAATCCTACATACATACATGTGTGCAAAATTTGAGCTTTGTGCCCGGGTGCTAGTTGTGCTAGTCTTTGTGAAAACTATTTGCAATCATTAACTATACAAGCCGACGGTTTTCAATGATAGATCTATTGAGTCTGACAAACCCACCCAAGTGGAGGTGATTGATACCGACAACACAATTTGCATAATAGTTACTAAGGTTTGATTGTACTTGATTACACAATAGCAGCTCCCCATAAATGCCTTATTTTTCATGTCTTGTAAAGGATTTGTTTACAACTATATGCTATCTATATACAACTGTGTTATACTCACCAACTTTTTAGTTGACTTTATTTTATTCATGTTTCACGCCCTAATATGTGAGAATGATTCAAGACGTGCTCAATATAGGATTTGGACTTAGCAATATTAAATCAAGAAGTTTATGAGTTGTTTTATTTTCTTGTTTGGATTTGGTTTGTACTTGGATTATTTGTAATGGAAATTTGACTTTAATATACTTCAATTTAGTCAACCTTGTGCTATGAACAGTCTTACATGTCCCGCCCCGATGATTCCGCCATCGGTCGGGGTGTGACAGATTGGTATCAGAGCCTTGGTTATAGGGATTTAGGTTATTAGACATCTTGACCTAGACTATAACTTTAGGACACCCACTTATACTATGCTTCATGATTTTGTGCTATGTGTTACATGCTATGTGCTACATGCTTACCATGATAAATTGTTTATTATATTTGGTACCTTACTTGTTATAAATTCATGACTTATTAGGATCTTCTTAAATAATACCTTTCCTATATCCTAAAATCCCATGATATTCCTACCTTCTTTTCTATCTTTATTCTTTCTAAGCATGTGGAAAAATTTTCTTGAAGCAAAAATCTTTAAAAAAAAATTTTTATTTTCTTCGTTAAGGTTTTTAAACTTGTTAAATTATTTGAGGACACATGCAATCTGGAAGGGTGACACCTGTATTTTGGGTTTTCTGTCTAGGAAAGCATTTCGCATAAATCCCAATCAACCGAGGGACCCGTATGCTTTCCTGGGAATTCCCGAGATGAGTGTTTACCTATAGGCTAAAGCATGTCTCCTTGAAAATTATATGAGTTTAAATTAACCTTAATATGCCTTAGTATTCAAGTGATTTTGTCACTTTTGAGTACAATCCAAACTATGAATATCTATTTTTACTTGGTTATCTCATTCTATTAAATCCTAGCAATTCTCATAAGTTCTTACAATCTTTTCTTGTTTTGTGAAAATCTGTAGAATGCCTCCTCGTCGTGCTCCCGCCGCCAACGCCAACTCCGACATTGCTGCTATTCTTACCTAATTGGTGACACAACTCACCCAAGCCAATGGTGCCACAAATGGCAATGGTGGGAATGGAAGCAATAGTGGTAACAATGGTGGTAATGGTGGATATGGTGGAAACAATCCATCTCAATGCACCTTCAAGCACTTCAATTCTTGCAATCCCCTAAAGTTTTATGGAACCGAAGGAGCTACTGGACTCCTTCAATGGTTTGAAAGTATTGAGAATACCTTTCTCAATAGTGACTGTCCCGACAACCCTCGTGTTCGTCATGCTACTAGTGTCCTTCAAAAGCGGGCACTTAAATGGTGGAATGGGGAGAAAAGGAATAGGGGTATTGATGTAGCTATGGCTTTACCTTGGGATGAGGTCAAAAGGCTTATGACCGAGGAATTCTGTCCTCGAAATGAAGTGAAGAAGTTGGAAGCTGAGTTTTGGGATCTTGCCCAAGATAGTGGGGAAAACTTAGCATATACAACTCGGTTCCATGAGTTGAGTCTTCTTGTGCCTCACATGGTCACTCCGTTATCCCGTTGTATCGAAAAGTATATTGGTGGGCTACCAAGACAAATTCAAGATACTGTCTTAGGTAGAAATCCTGCTACTTTGGAGGATGCCATCCGCCTGTCTGCTACCTTAACTGATAATCATGTTAAAGCTGGAACTCTTACTAAAAAGGGTTCTAAGAAAGTTGTTGAAACTGTAACCCCTCCTGCCCACAACAAAGAAGCCACAACTGAACCCTCTCGCAATAACAAAAAGAGGAAAGTTAGAAATTTTGCTGTGGTTACTCCTGCTGTTCCCGTTAATCAAGTTGCACCCGTAGTTCAAGCACCGGCTAAAAAACCATATGTTGGGATTTATCCTCTTTGTGCCACCTGCAATTTTCATCATCCTCAAAGGATCCCATGTCGCCTTTGCACTCATTGTAGGATATATGGTCACACTATCAATATTTGTAGGGCCAAAGCTTTTGAGGGTCAAGTCAATCCACCGAACCAACCCAACCCGCGAGTGGCTAATCAAAGTGCTCCCGCCATTGCTAATAGGCATGCTTGCTATGAGTGTGGTGACCCGAATCATTTTCGTAATCTATGTCCAAGGCTTGCAAATGCTACACAAGGTGCAGCTCGTGGGCGTACGTTCAACATAAATGCCAACGAAGCTCAAGCCAACAACGACGTGGTTAATGGTACGTTCCTTGTTAATAGTCATTATGCCTCAATTTTGTTCGATACCGGTGCCGATAAAAGTTTTGTGTCATTAAATTTTGAGCCTTTACTTGCAAAGACACGATCTCAATTAGAGAAAACCTTCACCGTTGAAATAGCAAATGGTGACTCCCTTACAATTGAGTCTATTATCTATGATTGCTCTTTAGAACTTAATGATCATGGATTCCCAATCAACCTTGTTCCAATGCCACTAGGAAGCTTTGATATTATCATAGGTATGGATTGGCTATCAAATCATCATGCCGAAGTCATTTGCTTTGAAAAGTGTATTCGAATTCCGCTACCATCGGGAGAAACCTTAAGGGTTTTTGGTGAAAAGCCTTGCAAGGGTCTTAAGTTGATGTCTTGTACTACCGCTCAAAAGTACTTACGAAAGAAGTACATTGCCTTCTTAGCTCATATTGTTCAAAAGGATGTCAAGGAGAAGAGTATCCAAGACATTCCCATTATTCGAGATTTTCCCGAAGTGTTTCCCAAGGATTTATCCGGTCTTCCTCCCGTTCGTCAAGTCGAGTTCCGTATTGATCTTATACCTGGAGCTAACCCCGTTGCTAGAGCTCCTTATCGTCTTGCACCTTCCGAAATGCAAGAGCTCGCAAGTCAACTTCAAGAACTCTCGGATAAAGGTTTCATTCGCCCAAGTCATTCACCGTGGGGTGCACCCGTCTTATTTGTTAAAAAGAAGGATGGATCATTCCGTATGTGTATTGACTACCGCGAACTCAATAAGCTTACTATCAAGAATCGTTATCCTTTGCCTAGAATCGATGATCTCTTTGATCAACTTCAAGGTTCTACTTGCTTCTCGAAGATTGATCTTCGATCTGGTTATCATCAGCTCCGTGTTCAAGAAGATGACATTTCTAAGACTGCTTTTTGAACAAGGTATGGTCATTACGAGTTCATGGTTATGCCTTTCGGGTTAACCAATGCACCCGCAGTTTTCATGGATCTCATGAACCGTGTGTGCAAACCGTACCTTGATAAATTCGTGATCGTTTTCATTGACGATATCTTAATCTATTCCAAGACTAAAGCCGACCATGAAGAACACCTTAGATTGGTTTTGGACCTTTTAAAGAAAGAACAACTATATGCCAAGTTCTCCAAATGTGAATTTTGGTTAAAAGAAGTTCAATTTCTTGGTCACATCATCAACGACAAGGGTATTCATGTTGATCCTGCTAAGATTGAAACGGTTAAGAATTGGAATGCCCCGAAGACTCCTACCGAAGTTCGTTCATTTCTTGGTCTTGCGGGTTATTATCGGCGTTTCATCTCAAACTTCTCAAAGATTGCTGTCCCTCTTACCGCTTTGACCCATAAGGGTAAAACTTATGAGTGGGGACCGAAACAAGAAGAATCTTTCCAAACTCTTAAGCATAAGTTGTGCAATGCTCCCATTTTGACTCTCCCCGATGGAAATGATGATTTAGTTGTCTATTGTGATGCTTCTAACCAAGGTCTTGGTTGTGTCCTCATGCAACGAGGAAAAGTAATCGCTTATGCATCAAGACAACTCAAAATTCATGAAAAGAATTATACGACGCACGATCTCGAGTTGGGTGCGGTCGTATTCGCGTTAAAGATTTGGAGACATTACCTATATGGCACGAAATGTGTGGTATTCACCGACCATAAAAGTCTTCAACATATCTTCAACCAAAAAGAGCTCAATATGAGGCAACGACGTTGGGTCGAACTCCTTAACGACTACGACTGCGAGATTCGTTACCATCCCGGCAAAGCGAATGTTGTAGCCGATGCCTTGAGTCGAAAGGACCATGTTATGCTTCATTGTGCCCGTATTCAAACCGATATTCAAACCCATATTTTAGAAGCTCAACACGTCTCGGTAACCGAGGGTAACATGTATGAGGAAATGTCGTGTGGTGTTGAACTTCTTCTTGAATCAAAACCCAATGGCTTACTATATTACTTGAACCGTATTTGGATTCCCGATCGCGATGATCTCCGTGAAATTCTCATGAACGAGGCTCATAAGATTCGTTATTCTATTCATCCTAGTGCGGATAAAATGTACCAAGATCTTCGCCAACTTTATTGGTGGCCCGGTATGAAGAAGGACATTGCTCTTTATGTTACCAAATGCTTAACTTGCTCCAAAGTCAAAGCCGAACATCAACGTCCTTCTGGTTTACTTGAACAACCGGAAATTCCCGTGTGGAAATGGGAGAATTTAGCTATGGATTTCATTACCAAGCTCCCTCGCACCTCGAGTGGTTATGATAGTATTTGGGTGATCATTGATCGACTCACCAAATCTGCCCACTTCTTGCCTATTCGTGAAGACTTCAAAGTGGAGAAATTAGCCCGAATTTACATTGATAAAATTGTGAGCCGTCATGGTGTTCCCTTGAACATAATATCCGATAGAGACGCTCGGTTCACTTCTCGATTTTGGCAATCTCTCCAAAAGGCTCTTGGCACTCGATTGGATTTGAGCACGGCTTACCATCCGCAAACTGATGGTCAAACCGAGCGAACAATCCAAACTCTTGAAGACATGCTTAGAGCTTGTGTAATCGATTTTGGTGGCAATTGGGATTCACATTTATCCCTTATTGAGTTTTCTTACAACAATAGCTACCACACAAGTATCAACATGGCTCCATTCGAAGCTCTCTATGGTCGCAAGTGTCGCTCTCCGATCTGTTGGAACGAGATTGGTGAAGCACAAATCACTGGTCCCGAGTTAATTCAAGAAACATCCGACAAGATTATTCAAATCCGTGACAATATTCGAGTAGCGAGGAGTCGGCAAAAGAGTTATGCCGACAAACGTCGAAAACCCTTGGAATTCCAAGTCGGTGATCTTGTTCATCTTAAGGTGTCTCCTTGGAAGGGTGTGGTCCGTTTTGGAAAGAAAGGCAAGTTAGCACCTCGTTATGTTGGTCCATTCAAAATCCTTGAAAGGATTGGGAAAGTGGCTTACAAGCTCGAGTTTCCTCCATCTCTTGGCAATGTGCATCCTACATTTCATATATCTAATCTGAAGAAGTGTCTCGCCGATGAAAATCTCCATATACCGCTCGACGACGTGCGCATTGATGAAACGATGCACTTCGTTGAGAAACCGGTAGAAATTATGGATCGTGAAGTCAAGCAGCTCAAGCGAAGTCGCATTCCTATCGTTAAAGTTAGTTGGGAATCTAAGCGTGGTCCTGAGTTCACTTGGGAACGAGAAGACCAAATGAAGCTCAACTACCCTCATCTTTTTACTAATAATGTTGTTTCCTCTAGCTAAATTTCGGGACGAAATTCTCTCAACATGGGGAGACTGTAACATTTCTGATTTTAGTATTCCTATTTCAATTCAATGTAATGCAATTTCAAGTTCTATACTCGTGCAATGTCTCATTATTTTCTCGCCGTAAATTTAATGCAATAATTCTATACAAATTCGCAAGTTTTACTCGGTTATATACATTTAAATGCTGTACAAGAAACTATTTTATTCAAACTCATCAAACCTGAAGAGTCAAGGACTAAAGTTGAAAAATTATCAAGAAACCCTAGTTAGCACGGTCGTGCTTCGTCCTAGCATGGTCGCGCCAAGTGCCTCGGCACGATCGCGCGACTGGTCCTGGAACGATCGCGCCCGGTGCCTAAGCACGGTCGCGTCTCTCTTGGGCACGGTCGCGCCTGCGTAACAGTCGAAACGTAAATGTGATTTCAAAACGCTCAATCATTCGAAATTCAAATCCGATTACGTTTCTTCTTCCATTAACGTGAGTTATACCATTCTCAATTATTCAACGCCTCAGTTTCATACCATCAATCTCGAATTCTCTCTCAAACAATTCAAGCAAAACTCGAATCCTATTCTGAGACGTAAATTCCCCCGATCAAGAAAGGATTACGCATCTCCCGGATCTCTCCAAGACTCTGGACTCTCTGGCCTAGCCGGAATTGCAGCCGAAGTCGCCGGAAGCCGTTCTCTCCGTCGCTGGAACTCCCTTCTACCGATCGTTACCAATTCCTTCATGTTTTAGGTAAGTATACTCTCCATCTCATTCGTTTCAGTATCATCATCAAAAGCCCCCTATTAATCTGGGCTTTCATTACAGAAATCGTTCGAATCAGAATTGTTATTTTAAATAAAAAGGATTTAATCGATTCCACTCGTAAACACGATGTTCATGCAATTAATTTATATGATTAGACTCGTAATATCTCTTTAATCGAAAGCCCTATCAATTCCATCGTTATAAATACAAGAAATTGTCAATTCGTGTCTGACTTGGAATAGACACAGTCGCGCTAATCATCTAGCGCGGCCGTGCCTCGTGTAGCGCGGTCGTGTCCTCCTGTCCAGACCTTGTCATGCCCTCTAGGCTAGTCTCTGTTGTGTCTAAAGATCATAGACACGATCGTGCCTGGTCAAGGCACGGTCGTGCCTGTTGTCTGGTCTAGATTGTGCTTCTGTTGGTCAACCCGGTCGCGCCCTGACTAGCGCGGTCGCGCCCGTGGCTTGAGCACGATCGTGCCCTTTCGAGGCACGGTCGTGTGAGACTCAGATTTTTTTTAACAGAATTATAATTTTTATATTTTAATCAGTAAATGTTTCAGATTTTATAAAAATATGTGTTCTGTATTTAAAAATGGATTAAACGTTTAATCTTGGCATAAATATAATTTATTGAAAAATTTATAAAAATTAAATTTATATTTATTTAAATGATGTTTTAAATAATGAAGTTACAAAATTTATAAATAATGATTAGTTATTTAATTTATATTTTAAATCAAAATCATTTATTTATTTATACTTAATTTCAATTAATATTTACATTATTTCATAAACTACAATTATATATTTATTTATTCAATTCAAACCTAATCAAATGGTTACAAACATATTTTACTTCAAACTTTATATATTTTATTCAATACTTTTTAAATACAAATCAATAGTTTTATATACAAATTCAACTTTCACTTTAGACTTAAACTTTGTACATCTATTTGATTCTATACACATTACTCTTAGGTTAAAGTGTGCATTCCAAGGATCATATTTGCTATCTATATTTCCTTGTTAGCTTCACTTCCATACCAAGTGAGTATTCACAACCCCTTTTTACTCTTTTACACTTTTGGGGTGGAACATGAACTTTATACACATTACACATTTCACAACTACATTTACTCAAACAACACAAGTACAAAATCCTACATACATACATGTGTGCAAAATTTGAGCTTTGTGCCCGAGTGCTAGTTGTGCTAGTCTTTGTGAAAACTATTTGCAATCATTAACTATACAAGCCGACGGTTTTCAATGATAGATCTATTGAGTCTGACAAACCCACCCAAGTGGAGGTGATTGATACCGACAACACAATTTGCATACTAGTTACTAAGGTTTGATTGTACTTGATTACACAATAGCAGCTCCCCATAAATGCCTTATTTTTCATGTCTTGTAAAGGATTTGTTTACAACTATATGCTATCTATATACAACTGTGTTATACTCACCAACTTTTTAGTTGACTTTATTTTATTCATGTTTCAGGCCCTAATATGTGAGAATGATTCAAGACGTGCTCAATATAGGATTTGGACTTAGCAATATTAAATCAAGAAGTTTATGAGTTGTTTTATTTTCTTGTTTGGACTTGGTTTGTACTTGGATTATTTGTAATGGAAATTTGACTTTAATATACTTCAATTTAGTCAACCTTGTGCTATGAACAGTCTTACATGTCCCGCCCCGATGATTCCGCCATCGGTCGGGGTGTGTCATCTTCTGACCCCTAGGCGAACTTAATAAGTTCGCTTAGTGTTTCAAGAGGCGAACTTATTTTGAACAAGTTCGCTTGAACAAGTTCGCCTGAACTGTCTGTCGCTTCAAATTCAATCTCAGAAATCAAATTGCTTTCAAAACATGTGGAAATCATGAAATAAGCATTGTACACAACTCAATTAGTATTACTAAGTAAAAAAAATGATCAATTTCAAGATTTAAGGTTGGTATATCCACAATTAGGGCAAAAACAGTTATACGATGAAAACCGAGACAAAAACCTCACTTATCTCACAATTTAACGGATGAAAAACGATGAAATTACCTTAGTTAAGTTCGCAATTCAATTTCGAGCTAGAATGTACTGATTAACCACCCAACAACCACTTAATTTGAAAATTTAAAATTTTGACTATGGATCAAACAAGTTCACTTAAACTGGGAAGACGATGAATGACTAAGTTCGCCTGGACAACCCTTATACAGATGAAGTTCGCTTATTTAGGCGAACTTGTTAAGTTCGCTTAACAAGCCCTAGGCGAACATAATAAGTTTGATGCACCAGATTTAGGCGAACATATTAAGTTCGCTTCATCAGAATTAGGCGAACTTGCCTTCAACTTTTCCCTTAATCAATTTTTTACCAACTTTCAACCCGTCACTTCTTGAACTTTCGTCAGCAGCATGTATTTGATCCAATCCCGAACAATTTAATAAAAGATTAAAATTTTCATGGAAAATAAAAAACAAAATATTTTCGAATTTTATCTATACAAATGAAATCACATATTTTTGGATTTTTATCTGTACAAACGGAAACACATATTTTTTTGAATTTTTATCTGTATAAACTGAAATCACATATTTTTTAATGAACATCATGAGTAAGAAGATCATATCAGTATCCGAGTAGTTCATCATACATTTTAGTAATAACCAAGGGTAACCTATGATATGAAACAATCCAACTCATCTTGTACTCTATGTATCTTTTTCAGTATTTGTAAATCATTCAATTTGAATAATATTTGAAATGATACGCGATAAATTTCAAAGTAAAAAAGATCAGGTTATGAAATGCTCAATTATTCATACCGAATTTGTAATATAAAGCATGAATTCTTAAATTTGTCAATATTATATTATTTGAAACTATAAGCGTTTATTCTCCAAATTCATGTGATTTAGTACCATTTAGATGAAAAACATCGTGTACCCCACATATATGCCAAATAGAAATATAATTTGCACTATCTTCAAGACATATACAGTTTATTTTAAGATTAGATCAATTTCCAAGATGAAATTATCTCAATTAGCACAAGAATAGAAGCAGATCCAAAAGGATATAAGAATCATGATGATTCAGAATCAGAAGATTCTAATGAATTGGCTGTATAATGAGAATCAACAGATTCAGGTATGAGGATCCAACTATTATCTTGACAAGTTTCAATGGAGTCAGACTAGATGATGTATCTAACTGATCCAAGGGAGAATATATGTTTCAATAGATTTTGAAAGCATATCTTAGTTCAACAACACATTGCATGTTTTTCGGGGCATGAGCAGTAATGTGAACTGAAATAGATTTGTGCTAAAGATATAATTCAATATTGGTCTCATGAAATTCTTTAAAACCATATATTCTTTATCTGATAATGGTCTTTTACACACACACCCAGGCATATAATGGATTCAAATCACAGATGTAATCATATCATATTTAATTTTCACACTACTATTAGTTTCAAAATGCTTTTAGTCTATTGACAATTCAAGTTTCAAAACTCATACACAAATTTGAAAACAGATTATCAAGATTAGAGCATTCACAACTCTATAATTTCTCATTTATGCAGACTTTGAAATTTAGATCAAATCAACTCACTTTAATCAATCATATATCAAAGGTCTACTAAGGTCGTGTGAAATGAACTAATCACTGATGTACTATCATTTCTTCTCTAACTTCAAATGATTTCAAATTTTATATTTTTCAATTTGTTTTGACTTTTTATAAATTTAAGAACTTTTTGACTGATAATTTAAAATGCAGAAATGTAATAAAGCAATAAAAGAAATTAAAAACAAAATTTTCCATGAAAATCTGATTTTGAAAAACTTTTATTCAGGATTGATCATACCTATCATTTTTATTAGAAATTCAAACCTGGTACGATCAAATGCCTTGGTAAACAAATCAGCAAAATTATCATCAAGGTGAAACTTTACCTGCTCAATCAACCTTTTCTCTGCACAATCACGAATAAAATGATATCTAATCTCAATGTGCTTTGTTTTACTGTGCTTAACAAGATTATTAGTTATAGACATTGTAGCATTATTATCAATAAGCATAGGGGTTCCTGTGAAATTCAAACCGTAATCTCTTAATTGTTGTTGTATCCACATGATCTGTGAACAACAACTTGCAGCAGCGATGTATTCTGCTTCACATGTAGAAATAGAGACTGTGGTATACTTTTTGCATTGCCAGGAAACAAGTCGATTACCCAAGAACTGGCAACCACCTGTTGTAGATTTCCTGTGCAAACAACAACCACCAAAATCAAAATCAGTATAAGCATTGAAATCAAAGTTAGAACCATGTGGATACCATAGTCCCAATCTTTGTTTTCCTTTCAAATAACGAAAGATTCTTTTTACAGCTATTAAGTCAGATTCTTTTGGTTTTGCCTAGAATCTGGAACAGATGCACATAGCGAACATTATATCTGGCCTTGAAGCGGTTAAGTACATGAGAGATCCAATCATTGCTCTGTAAAGTCGACAATCCACATCTTTTCCATCCGGGTCAGAATTCAACTTATGATTGACCGGAATCGGAGTATCATATGGGGTACAGTCCTCCATCTTGAACCGGTTCAAGATGTCTTTGACATACTTAGACTGATGAATAAAGAAACCATCTTCCTTTTGATTTACTTGTAAACCTAAGAAAAATGATAACTCTCCCATAGCTGACATTTCAAACTTCGACTTCATTACACTCTCAAAATATTTGCATAACCCTTCATTTGTTGAGCCAAAAATAATATCGTTCACATATATCTGCACCAGTAGGTAATCTCCCCCTGATTTCTTTATGAATAAGGTCGAGTCAATCTTGCCACGAACAAAATCATTTGTCAAAAGAACAGTTTTTACAACTGTTGGTTCATCAAGTTTCACCTCTTTTGGAATACCTTCAACTTTCTTCTCATCAAACACATCATCCTCCGAATCAGATTCATAAACCATATCCTCACCGGTTACCGGGTTCACTTTCAATACTGTTTTTGGATCTATTTCCTCTTCATGTATGATTTCAGGTTCAACCACATAATTTGCATTATATGGTGAAGGAACAAATCCAATACCAGCAACCCGCTTAGTAGGATCAGCATTTGAATTAAAATAATCCAAAATAATAGAAGAATTTGTAAAGTTTTCCAACTTTCTATAAAGTTTGATCACCTCAGACTCTTTATCAGAAATTTCTTTATTCTTTTGAGCAACAACTTCATTTCGTTTTTCTATCTCAGCATAAGCCATATCCAGATGATAAGCTTGTTCTTTATATTTCAACCCCAGAGAATTTAAGTCTCTTTTCAAAGACTCAATTCTATCGATGCACAATTTATCGTTATCTTTCAGTTTCTGATTAACTGAATGCATCGATTTCATATCACAAATCAAGTTTGTGTTATCATCCATGACCTTTTGCAATTTATCTTTAACAGTAATGCAGTTAGAACAGTAAATATGACAAACAGAGTCTTTTACCTTTGACGGATCAGACATGTCTGCCATGAAAACTTTGGCAATGGGAATATTCTCTGACTCAGCACCATCTGAAGCATTTTGTGTTTGAACAATATCATCTTCAGCAACACCTAATGCAACATCAGAATCAGTATTCTGCACTTTTTCTATCTCTTCATCAACAATCTGCACACTTTCACCATCACTCGAACCATCACTTAAACCATCACTCGAACTGTCATCATCAGTCACCTCTTCTGATTTTTCAGAATGAATTTCTACTACAAAGGCTTGACTTACAACACCCACTAAATCTTCTAGATGAATACCCCAGTCATAGTTCTCATCGTTCTGTGCAACCAATGCCGATGATGCAGATGCATGATTTGAATTTCCAGATGAACCATGTGATTGATTACGATTATTCTAAAAATTATTCTGCTTCTTCTGAGAATCAAACTCAACCTTTTGCTTCACACACTCTTTAGCAAAGTGACCATACTCTTGATAGTTATAACAACGCACTTTGGTTTTATCAAATCCCATGCGTGATCGACTATTAGATCCAATATACTTTATGCTAGTTTTCTTCAAGAAATCCTTTGCTTGACGCATCAACATGACCATATTCCATTGGATGTTCATTTCTTCCAGATCAAAAGGGTCAATCTGTCTAAAATCTTCTTCAATAACCTCAGGATCATGAATTTTCCCTCTAATAAAATTCTCATACGAAGCCATGAATGAGGAAAACATAGCTAGATAATCATCCGCAACCTTTTGATTTATATGAGATCCAGAAGATGTAGAAGCTGTTTTCGCAGAAAATCCAGAATGACTAGAATGAATAGGAATTCCAGAACACTGATCATTAGAAGAATCTTGAGCATCGCCAGAAAATAATGCAACTCCTGTACCAGTTTTACCAGAAGTCTTGGCAAAATACATTGAAGGATCCTGGATATGCTCCATGTAGTTTCCTTCTTCTTCATATTCAGGTCATGCGATTGAATCTTCCCAAGAACTTATTCAAGAGACATGGTTTTGTACTTGATATTTTCTTTGATCAAAACAGTATACACATCAAATTTTGATGGTAATGCCTCCAAGAACTTATCATTAATTTCTTCAGTTTCATATACCACAGAAGCACTCGACAGTTCACTAAGCAGATGATAGAATCCGGTAGCAAGATCATCCAAGGATTCATTTTGAAAATGTTTGAAGACCAAGAATTGCTTCTTCAATAGCTCTTTTCTACTCTTCTTTACATCCAAACTGCCTTCACATCTTTTCTGTAATGCTTCCCATAGTTATTGAGAAGACTTGAATTGTTTGAAACTGTGATATATTTCCTTCGGAAGAGACATCGAAATACTTGCCATCGCTTTCTTTTCCCTATCAAACAGCAACTTTTCTTCAGTCGTTAACGCTGACACCGACTTTGGAACATTATCCTGTCACATCCACGAATAAGTAGGTTGCATATAACCTTCTAAAATAGGAATCCAAAGACTGGTATCGGTAAAAGATACGAACTGATCAAACCTATCTTTCCAATTAGAATAATCAACAAGATTCAACAACTTTGGTGGTTTTTGAGATATACCAATCTCATTATCATAATTGAACATATTCATTACTTGAACCATATTTACCATTTTCTGGAAAAATTTAGTGTTGAACACTCACAACCCTTAGGCGAAGATAACAAGTTCGCTTCTGATATACCCAAGCGAACTTAATATGAAGCGAACTTAATAAGTTCGCTTAAACAAGAAATCAGAAAATCTGATTAAGTTCACCTAAAAATAAGTTCGCTTAATTTGTGAGAAGCGAACTTGACAAGTTCGCCTGCTAAGTTCGCCTGCACACAAACTCAGTAAGTTCGCTTGCTTCAGCAGATTCAAACTCAAGAACAGTTCAAACCAGAAACCGCGAACCAAAAATCACCAAAAAACTTCATAATTCACTAATTTGAAAGAATTAGGCAAAATCAAACCGTAGGATTGTGTAATTTCTCAATTAGAACCTTTCTATCGAATCAATTTCTTCAAAATCCTCTTCAAAAACACCAAATCAGAACCAAATCAAGCTTGAAAACTCCATAAAAATGAAAATGTCAAAGATGATGAATTTCTTATCAATTTGCATACAAAACCGTCTAGAATCACCAAGAATCACGTGCAATTGTAGGTCCTCATGGCACTTCTACAGATCGTTCTCGTGATAAGACGTGTCGTTAACTTGGAGTGCAGAATCCAACGAATCAACGATTGCATACACAAAAGACAATAGAGATAATCAAGTAAATAACCTTTACACTTGTATTCCAATTCTCAATAGAGTTTACAGACTCAATCGTTCAACTCTGTTCGTTTTCTGATCTATCTTCAAACTAAATCTGTAAACATCTATATATAGACATCTGACCTGCATTAGGCGAACTTAACAAGTTCGCCTCTAACAGACTAAGCGAACTTAACAAGTTCGTCTTAGATAGACTTAAGCGAACTTAACAAGTTCACCTCTGTTAGACTAGGCGAACTTAACAAGTTCGCCTCTAGCATAACTTGCATAAACACTTAGAACATATTACATTACAAAAACATAAAGACATTAGATCTAAACTATTACAAAGCTTTTGTCATTACAAACTATGTCCTAACAAAAACCCCCCATTTATAATTCAGTTCAGTTAGTTGAGTCAGAGTCTAGATAGAGTTGTCACTAGTGTCTCATGGGTTCGATATCCGGACTTCATTAGACTTTGCTCATTAATCGGTACACTTGCCGGTTGTGTGGTCTAGTATTAGGTTGAGTCTAGATTTATAAATTTAAAGCTAGATTGTCTAGGTTAGGTTTTATAGTTAGTTTTTATAGACCGTCCATCACACATCAAGTTTTTGGCGCCGTTGCCGGGGACACTTAGGCGATAGCGTATCTAACTTTGATTGAACTTAACTGATTATTTGGTCTTATTTGTGTTTTGTGTCATAGAGTATCTAGTGTCCATGTCTTTTCTTTGTTTTTAGTGAGTCTCTTTAAATATCTGTTTATTTGCTTAGCTTAATATTTTTCTTAGTTATTTATTTTTATATATATCTGGTGCCCGTGATCCTTTTGTTTGAGTCTCCATTGTAGGGATTTATATGGAGCGTTATTACGAGAACGTCTACCAAGGACGTTATTATGCTCAAGGGGATCAATACGTCAACGTGTGGTGCGAGGTTTGTCGAGGTCCCCATTACACTCAGAATTGCTCTAATTCATCGGGGCACTCCACAGACTACTATGGTAATCAGCATCCGCATCCACAGTCATATGAGAGTTCTGAACGAAAGGTAAGCCCGTCCTTGATTGAAAGACACAACTCCCTATGTAAGACTTTTATACAATGGATGGAGGAGGATGAAGAGAGAAAGAGATCTCAAGCTGGGAAGACTCCACTCTGGGAAGAGTTGCTTCAACAACCAAAAGACATGCTTGCTCAAATGGTGGAGAATAGGAGAATTGAGGAGGAACAAAGAAGGATCGAAGAAAAAGAGCGTAGGGAACAAGAGGAGAAACTCCGTAGAATAGAGGTACTTGAAGCTGAATATCAGGAGATGTGTGCCAACTATCGAGGGGAGAGTTCGTCTTGCAACACGAAGCTGACCAGGGATGAAGAAGATGATGTGTTTTTTGCTACTCCACGTAGTCACACACAAGTCCCACATCCAGGTAAGTTTTCTGACTCTACTGTCGATTGTGACGAGCTTTGTTCACCAGATCCTATACAAGATCACATGTTTCATTAGAACTCTTTACACTTGTCTTGTGAGATTGAGTCAGTTCAGGGAATACAGATAAAAGAAACACTCCAGGATAAGCAAACGAAAGTGCATGAGATAATGAGCACTCAATGGAACCGTTTAAGTAAGACTGAGCAGCTGTACTTCCTAGAAGAAAATGGTTAGCTTACGGACGAGCTAGGAAGTCTGAAGCTAGCTAGAGAAACGGAGAGTTTAACGGAAAATGTGCAAGTCAAAAGTGTACATCACTTTGTGCTAGACCCACCTCCAGTTCCTACACCCTAGAGTTACGAACTAGAGCCCCTCGAGGACGATTTCTTTAGTGACGATGAGATGGAGGTAGAAGAGTCATCGGATGACATTGTGGGTGATGGTCCAGGTAAGTTTTCAGAACCCGTCTTTATTTAGTATAACTGTGACATCCCTGAGTCATTTAACTTTCCAGATGACGAGCTTGAGTCTTCGAATATACTTGATACTTTACGCTTGTTCCTTGAGAATGATGTGATGTAGGAACTAGAGAGCGAAGGCGAGTGCATCGAAGAGGGTAAACCAGAGTTGGATGAGCAAGAGGAGGAGTTAAAAGAGGATCAGGTCCCATCTTGGGAAAGTGAATTTGGAGACGAGTTGGGCTGCCGACTCCTAGTGAATAAAGTTTCAACCCACTTGGTGAGCTAAAATTACTTGAAGATCTGTTGTATGAAGAGTCAAGTGTGGGGAGGAAAGAAGAGGTGCAAGTAAAGGAGTTTATAAATGAACCACAAATAGAGCTGGTGTCGGACCCACCACATTGCACCCGAGAGAGCAAGAAGAAAATGCCCGGGGATGAAGCCGATGGAAGGGTGCCACAGAAACCAAATGCACCACGGGAAAGAGAAAGGAAGACTGGGCACAAGGCCAATTCGGGAGTGAAGGGACAGCCACAGAAGCCGCTCAATGTTTTATCATAGGATAAAGCTGACTGTCTCCTTCACTATACATCGCGTATTAGGTTTGGCCCAGGTAAGTTCAAATATTGGTGGACCAACCCGTTTAGATTTTTCAAAACCAATTTAAGGTCTGCCATCAGAGTTTATCAAATAGGTGGTAAACCAATTACACTAAACGGGACGGATGGGGGCGACATAAAGGAGAAGCCTCCTGATTAGGCTTGTTTCTCGGGTTAGAACCCTAGTGTATAGTTTGTATAAATTTTGGTTTTATTTTGAATCTGTTTGATGTTGTTTGGGCTTGTTGTGAGTTTTATTTTTGCAGGTATAGATCACACCGCCCGTACTCAATCTCCATTCGGGCGGGGTCGATTCAAATCTTATATTCATGTAAAGGGAACCCGACAGAGTTTGTACAACCGCGACCGAAATGCTATACGGTTACACAAATGGAAGAACGAAGCTGGACAGAATCATGCTATCATTACCGACTAAGTCGTTTCCACTTTATTATTTTTTTTTTTGAGTTTTTATTTTCATTTTTCGTTGTTTCTTGCTTCACATTGAGGACAATGTGTCGTTCAAGTGTGGGGATGGGAAACGTCTTGAGTCTAGTTTAGTTAGGTTCGTTTTTCTTTTATAAAAAGTCAAAAATACAAAAAAAAAATTAAAAAAAATTTCAAAAATGTCCTTTGAATTAGAGTTTTGCAAGCAAAATGGAAGATAATAGGTATAATTGGAAATGCATTTTGTTTAAATGAAAATAAATGATAGAAAACGCGTATAACTTGTGATGTTTTGGTAGATCCAGCCTATTTGAAAGCTTAAATATCATGTGCGTGTTGTTTAGGGTAATTAATCGATTTATTTCATGATATTTTGTGGGTATTCATCTTAGGGTGTCGGTAAAACTGAAACTGTCAACATATGGTGATAGGTGCCACATTAAGCTAGAATTTAGAGGTTTTTGAAATTTCTTGGCACACCACTCTCATCTTATGAACATAAATTCGAGTTTGGTGGCGCCTGCATTTGTAATTCCATATCATGAGTATAATTAATCGATTGAGAACTTGAGTTTTGACCTACGTGTTACCCTCCGGGATAGCGACTTGCTTGATACACCCATGGGTTGGGACTCGAGTGATCAATATTGTGGATAAATAAGTCTTGATGTATGTCTTTCCCATCGGGATGGTGACATGGTGGATACACCTCTAAGTTGATTTCTTATGTCCTTAAATTGATAAACTGTATCCTATGTGCTACCTTCTAGGATGGTGACGTGGGAGATGCACCACTAGGTGAGGTTGATTCATATGCTTAATAATGCTCATAAACACTTCATTTCATTCTTTCATCTTAATTTCTAAAAACCTGTGAATCTTAGTTTAACATGGTGGGGAAATCTATACGGTTTAACCCGTGCCTAGACATGACCCTAAGACAGGATTAGGTAGAACTGTAGCTATTAAGTGTGGGACCAATAGATAGATTGATATGCTTGGTAATGTAGAGTTTAGAACACAAACGAAGGCTTGAAAGTTGGTGTTTGGGTTTAGTCGGATTGAAATACCAATTGTTGCATTTTAACGCGTGATTATGCCTGTGCTAATGAGTTTATAAGATTGTGAAAGTTAATTTCCAATTGTGATTCCATTGCAGAGATCTTTTTCGAGGACGAAAAAGGGTTAAGTGTGGGGATGTTTGCTGTGTTGCAAAGCACACATGCATTTCCTTGTATTTTCGTAGCGTTTTTATATAGTTTTAGAGTCGTGTTGAGACTATTATGTTTAGTACTGAGTTATGTGTTGGTTTGTAGGTAATATGGTGACTTTGAAGCTTAAACGATCAAGTATGGTGAAGGAATGAGCAAACAAGGAAAACTGATTAAGGCTAGAAACATTCTGTTTTGGTGGTTACCTAGAGGTACGCGAGGCACAAGGCCTTCCCCCTCGTGGTACGCAAAGGGTGGGTGTTCAGGATTTTTTTGCGTGACTTGCATGCTTGGAGGTACGTGAGGGAGAAGCCATCTAGGCCTTGCGGTACACGAGAGACCCTAGATACGTGTTTTTTGACCTAATTTAAGGGTTTAATAGATTAGACTCTCCCATTAGTTTTTAGAATCGATTACCAGCCGTTTCGAGGGGAAAAAAGGCGATCTTAAGAGGATAGGAAATACAAGGAAATGCATGTGTGCTTTGCAGCACATCATTGCCCTAGTAAAAGAATTATCAAGGAAGCTTGACGCTCAGGGGGAGAAGAAGAAGAAGACTGACACCAAGGATGCCTGTCATTAGGTTGATTTAACTTGTGACGACGAAGAAGACAAGGATCCCGAGGCTGGTACAAGTGGTGGTGAGCATCAAGCTTTATTTGTTGTTCCGATATCTGTTGTGGCTATGTCTCGGGGGGGAGTCGACTGGTGGAGGTGTTCAGGGTTCTTGAGGTGAAGATAAGGGAAAATTGGCGGCGGAGTTACTAGAAGAACTTTATGATGAAGCTATTCTGTTACTCGAGCCCGATTATTCAAAAGCTTAAAGAATTGACGCCCTTGCTGAGATTGAGGAGGGAGAGATCGATTCTGATGGTGATGAGTGGTGTGATGACGATGAGGATGTGATTCTTGAGTTCCCAAAGTGTTCTGGTGTGGGTGTATACGAACTGGAGGATGGAGAGATTTTTGAAGCTCCTTATTTCTCTTTTTTTGAAAGCAAAGTTAATATGGATTCTGAAAAGATTGTTGGGGCTAATGGAGCAGCAATCTCAACTGAGGCTTCCCCTATCGAACCAAGTCCCACTGTTGACCCTATTGATACCCGGAGAAGCAAGCTTCTACATGAATGGCTCAAGAAAAGTCAACCTCCTATTTGGCAAAAGTCTTATTACATGGACAAGCACTGAGCTGCAGGGATGATACTTTCTGTTCGATTTGAAGATGATAAAGGCTTGTTTGCCATCATATGAGCTGGTGGGGTTCAGTACTTGAAACCAACCAGTGAGGCGTTCAAATCTTTACCCATGTATGACCTGGTGAACTTTGCAAACAGAGATCTTATTGGTGAAACATCGTATGCAGTTGCAAAGGGTTTGTGGGGAGCTCTTCAAAGAGAAGGAAAGTCTGGGAATTTTGAGATGTTCAAACCGCAGATGCCAACAAGAGTCAGGGATAAATCAAGAAACGATCCCATGACTAACAAATACTTGAAAAGGTTGGTGTACAAGCCTATACCGTGTGAGACCAAGATTCCATTAAGGAAGATTCCCAGGATATTCTAGGGAACATGTGTTACTGGTTTGTTGATCCAATTACCGGTGACGCGGTTATGGTGGAGAAGACTGATTCGAAGGCGGTGGGTGTGGAACCGAAGGAGTTGGTGAGAGTCTTTGATGAAATCAGCTTCATCAATTTTTCTGTGAAAGATTTAGAGGTTTTGCAAGACAGATAATGTATCATCACAGACGAATGGACAAAGCTTCTGGCTTCTAAGTACAACAAGCTAGTCAAGTTCTGCTTTGACTATAAAAAGAGGATGGGAAGTGACTCTAGAGCTGAAGACCTATAGAGACTGAAGACATCTCCAGAGCTGTTGTCAAGGGGGAGTCAAATGATTCATTTCCTGGTGACACGCACTCTGAATATTGTTCGTGTTGTTTATGTCTTTTGTATGTTATGTCTGTATTTAGTCTCTGTTGTAATTGTTGTTATCGTGTTGTAATAATTTGTGTTAGAACTTATCGTACTTGTCGTTCAGTTGTTTTTGTACATGTGCGTACTAAGGTAGTACGCAGGAGGGTGTTCCAGTGTACTTAGCTAGTACGCATGTAGTGGCCTGCGTACTAGGCTAGTATGCATGGGTTTGTTCCTGCGTACTAGCTAAGTACACAGGAGCTAGTCAGTTTAGTATAAATAGTCGGTTGCTAGTTTGTCTATGCATGCTTTCATTGTTGAACTCATAATATTTTGGAAAGACTGAGCACTTTGTTACTCATTTGTTATTAATTTCATTGTTGTGATTAACCAACTAGTTTCAGGGGATTATGCACCCTGTTAGACTAGCCACACACTTGCACAAGATAGATCCGAGACCCATGGGACCTACGAAAGATTTCGACCGAAATAGTTTTCGGATATGATGTTTTCAAACGAAATAACTATGGGAAGTGAAACATTTTGAACGGTTACTTTTCAGTCAAAAAAAGATTTCGACCGAAATAGATTTCGGTCGAATTAGATTTTGGACAGAGAGTTTTCGGATGAAATGACTTAGTATTAATTTGTCTAGTTAGTCACTCTTGGACAGATCATTTTGCCCTCACGTAGCTCGAAGTCTCGTTGTTGAGTGCATTAATTTCTAATAGAACCAGGTGAGTTCAAGAATCCATATTTTACTGTTTTAAGTGTTTTAGGGTGGTGTACATACTCAAGAATTAAACTTTTATAATAAATGTATTTTATTACTTAAACGTTTGCGAAGGATAAGAAATAAAACAGTTTATTTAACTAACGTTTTATAAACAGAAAGATAAGAAATAACGGTTTATTTAACTATATATTTTATAAACAATAAGATAAGAAAGAATGGTTTATTTAACTATATGTTTTATAAACAAGAGAAAGAAAGAGATAAGTCAAATATATTGTCTAATCTAAAAGAGTATGGTTACCACCAACGAAAGTCTTGAGGTAGTAGTGTAGTCCTGGAGGCTAGTGCTACCCGAAGCCTATGGCAGTGTCATGGCATTAGTTGTATGCCTGCCATATGAAAAATCGGGACAGTGCTTGGCATGACACTTT
The DNA here is from genome assembly GCA_023525975.1 of Smallanthus sonchifolius. Taxonomy (NCBI): domain Eukaryota; kingdom Viridiplantae; phylum Streptophyta; class Magnoliopsida; order Asterales; family Asteraceae; genus Smallanthus; species Smallanthus sonchifolius. The sequence goes on from CM042022.1 coordinate 86,540,296, forward strand.
AACGAGGATGTTGTACAACCGGAAGAATTGAGTGACGACGGTTGCTCCGGTGACGACGGTTATCTGAGAAGAAGTACTTTGTGGACACAAGTTGTGAGTATCGGCCGTTGGACAAGGGACCTTAGGGAACAATACTCACTGAGAAGAAGTTCTTTGTGGACACGAGAAGTCCTTTGTGGACAGAAGAGAAAGAAACAGATTGTAGACTAATGATGTATAACTTAACAGAAAAGAAACAGAATAACTAAGTATTTATCTACCTGTTGTATTGTGATTTATATACTTAGTAATATAAAGGATGTTTTTCATTAAATGTATTTTATATGATTAACATGAGAAAGAAATGTTTTACGCTAAATGTTTGTAAACTTGAACTCTCCGGTGTTAGCTTCCTATTTTAGTAGGCACATCACGTAGCAAAGGAAAGAAAAAGATATAAAGCTGCGAGAGCTTGGTAATGGATGGTTGTTGGTTGTTGCTGATCAAGACTGACATCCCCGTTATCCTTTGTTTATGAATGTTGAACAATGCTATGTTTAAAGTTTTTGTTAACTTTGAATTTCGTATAAGACTTCCGTTGTTAGTTTAATGTTTGATTCAAGGTTTAAGAACTATGTTTATGCTTGTTTGTGTCAACTACGAGAGGTACCCGGTTTGGGTACTTTCACGTTGAAGACGATGTTTTGGAGCAGAGAAGTGGTTGGGAGCTATAGAAGCTTGAAGATCTAGACTTTCGAGTTGCGTATGCACACGTAGTTCGGTTTGGTTTCTAATTACTTTAGTTTGTGTTGTTTTCTTATCATGTTTACTTCTGATTTTGTATTGTTTATCGTTACTATGGTTGGCTAAAATTCTTATAGTCGTTTTGATTAGATGATATTATGTTTGGATTGATTGTTGGTTTTGGTTTGTTATGATTGTGTGATCTTAATTAGTACAATTTGTTATCTTGATCTTATGATGTGTGTGTTTAGTCTTTGCTATTGGTTTTAGATCTGATTTGTGTGGTCTTGTTAGGTCTTTCTATGAAGTTATGCATGTTAAATCCAACTTGTTGTATCTTTAGGGTAATAAAGTGCACTTATAACCTAAGGCTTGACACTTTAACCAGTAATAGACTAATGAGATATAAAACTAGTTAATTAGTGAACTATCAAAGGATTGGATCTGAATAAAAGGGTCAATGAAATTGATAGGTTTTCTACAGTAATCTAATCTTAGGTTGTAAATCGCTAGGGCGCTTATCTGTCTAGATCGTTATAGAAACTCTATGTCATAAGGAATTGGTAAAAAAACTAGCTTCACGTGATTAGGATATTACTATGTGTTTATAGCACTTCTATTTTTGTTTCGTTGGATTAACCCTAACGGGCTCTAATCCGTTCTAGCACTTCAAACACGGTTTTGTTCTTCATCTAAATCATAAAAGCATTTTGCATAACAAATTAACCTATGTCTTTCCAACATAATTGATTCGAGTCTAAATGATTATCTCCTTAATATAATTTCTCTAAAGCTTTCTTAAATTCGTTCTGTTTTGAGTTTTTTTTACAACACTGGTCATTTTAAAATCACATCTCTTTTTCTTAGGTTAGATATTGATAGAGGGTTGAGTATCCGGGGACATCAAGTCCACGAGTTGATATTTGGTACTTGTTATATCCTATATTGCATGCGATAGGTGCACTGCCTGTACATGTGTAGTTTGGTTATTAGGGATTATCATTAAAATTGAGCTGTGCAAGGTGCACTGCCTGTGCAAGGAATTTCTTAAGTTATTTATGTTACTAATTGCAAACGTCAAAATTTTTGGCATCGTTGCCGGGGAACGGTGATTCTAAAAAAGATCTGAGTCAGTAGTTTAGTCATTTTTTTTTGTTTTATTTTATTTTATTTGCTATTTAGTGCTTGGGCCATACGGGTTACTTGTGTTTTAGAGTAAGCTGCTTTAATGGCTATTAGGATAGTGTATGACTAGTTCTTCAAAGGCTGACTAATTCCTGAAAGAAAGACAGGCAAAATTGGAAGAAAATCATCATTTAGAAGAAAATCACTCAGAAGGAGAACCAGAAACAACACCCATGGCTATCAAAGGATGATTGCTGACTATGCAAAGCCGAGTGTCACTAGACCTACTGTAGAAGCAAGCAACTTCCGCATATCTTGCCAGATCATTCAAATGATCCAAAAAGTATGATGGTCTTTCTGACAAAGACCCTAACTCTCATATTTCGTACTTCTTGGAAATGTGTGACCTTTCGTATAAATGGTGTGTTTGAAGAAGCAGTCAAACTGTTGTTGTTTCCATTTTCTCTGTGAGGAAAAGCGCATGGCTTAGTTCTTTACTAGTCGGTTCCATTACGACCTGGGATATCATGGGAAAGAAATTCTTGCGGAAATATTTTCCACCGTCACAAACAAGATTCATGCTTTCGTGCAAGACGAAGGTGAACAACAACACAAACCTATACTTGTAAGCTTTAAACTTACACCACTTTTTTGAAGACATTCACCAATGTCGCTAGGTCATAAGCCAATGGCCATTGAAGTATTTTATTTAATAGAACCTAAATGGAATACAATTAGGAAAAATAAATAAGGAAAAAGGAAAAAAAAACCAACAAAATAAACATGTTACGTAACCTTCCTTTATTGACGCTAATCACCACCCCATAATTTTTCCAAAGATGACGAGTCCATCATATCTATCACGTTATTTCTGTTTAACAAACAAATCAAACACTAATCATATCTAAGAAACCCATTCCATTCTCATGTCCCTCACGATTAACATCTCCACTATTTTTTGATCCTATAACAACATGTCCTAGTCGTATTGTTCTTTCCGGATAGTATCTTGTTGTTCTTCCATCATGACCAACATCATTTCTTCTCTTTTTCATTTTGTTTCGAAGAATTTCATTCGATTTTCTTCTTTTTCTTGCTCCATCAATTTGTAGCCAGAAACAATTTCAACTAAACTTTCCTTGCTCTTGCTTGATGACTCGGTTACTTTCTTCCTTTTACGGCACGGCTGCATCGGTGTTGAATCTTCGTTTAGGTCAGGGACCTTACTTGTGAAAAGGTCATTTGTACTTGTGTAATTGCCCAATTCCGCACTCATAACCAGAACGGGTTCCCATTTTGTCATGGTCTTTTACAATCTCTCATATGGTCATGTGTGAGAAACCTTTCTTCTAGTATTATTTTTTATAATCCTTCAACTCTTTCTTAATTATGTATCCGCATCATTGGTTCTTGTAGCCCATCAATGTTTCTACATATAATAGAGTAATCTGTCATTTTCATCCATGTGGTTTGGTCACTTTTGTCATTTACATCTAAAAGATTTATTTTTCTCCTGTGTATATATTCGTGCTTTCCAAAACTTGTCATTATCATTCAATTGGTTAACCTTGTCCATTTTTAACATTAAATAAGGGGTATTTGTGTCTTTTTTAATGTTAAATGAGGGGTATAATTAAGGGTTTATGAATAAATAAAGTAAACAACATACAAAATGACAAAAATACCCTTATTTAATGTTAAAAATTGATGGAGTTAACCAATTGGATAAAAATGGCAAGTTTTGGAAAACATTAGGATTCGTAGGAGAAAAATAAACATTTTGAATGAAAGTGACAAAAGTGAGCAAACCACACAGACGAAACTGGCAGCTTACTCTTTTTTTAAATAAAAATTAGTAACTTAAAATGAAACTAATAAAAATAATAACTTAGAATTAAAGTAAATTATACCACTTGGATATATGGTCCGTTGAAGTGAGACATTTTCGTATTCATCGAGCCCCATTTTGAATTTAGTTTGGTGAAAAGTTTTTTCGGTTGCACCTTATTTTTATAATGTTTAAGCACTCGTTGCCCAAACGATGAGGTTTTTTTTGTTGATCTTCGGTTTTAGGGTCTTCGGAGACGCGAATTCATGCCTTAGCCAAGGCAACTTCCTCGTAATCCTCCTAAAACTTATGAGCCGGTTTGCGAATTTGCCTTTCTTTTAAATGGTGTCATCTTGTTCTTCTTCTTCTTCCTCATAATGTTATTCTTCCTCATCTTCATTACCCTTATTTTGTTCCACCTCATATTTGATTTGTGGAACGAATTAGGTTGGGTTACAAAAGGGTAGATTTTGAAAGAATGAAAACGGGTTGGGTCCTTCAGTTTGTGGAAGTACAAAATGGCCCGGTGCAAGTATGACGGGCTTGGACTCGAAATCATAACTCCATATTTTGTTGTCATAACTCGAAATTGTTGGTTCAGGCCCCACAAACACACACGATACACACTAAAACTCACGTAATACTTAAACTCAAAAAATATGCTTACAAAGGAAAACAAACTAGAACTAATAAAAAGCTACTACAACTAAGGGTTTTTATAGAAAACAATTAAAGCCACATGCTAATTAAACTAATTCGACAAATCCCTCAACACATGCATAATTCCCATGTTTGCTTCCAAGTTACTCGGTCAAACATGAGCAATTCAACCTCTATTGTTTACTTCAATAATAACCAGCGACCCGTATTGTAAGGCCCCAAAACCCGAGAACCTTACTTGTTGGCACATTTGACAAGCATAATAGTTTTACACATTAAATAGTCTCACAAATACAACAGAATTCAAAGTAAGCCCATATATTGCGTTACAACGCCATAACATAAACAATATCCAAATATTAAAAACCAAATAAAATGTCAAAGTACGGGAATGCCACTAATCCATCATAACCCGAGAATCCCAAGAACCGCCGGCCTACTCCTTTTCCTTACCTGAAATACATGCTAAAAAGTCAGATACGTTGAGTGAGTTCTATAGTACGTTATTTGGGGTGATTAGTCCCGAAAACCGTTATCGTTTCATGAATCATTATCAACATATTTCGCATTTAAAAAGGTTCATCACATTCCTCGTTATTAAGCTCTTATAAAAGTTATTCATTTAACAACGTTCAGTCGGTATTATTTCCCGTTTGCTGTATTCTACTAGGCATACCCAAGTTCCCACCTAACCGTCGTTAGACCCAACAACCCGTTTTCACAGTAATGACCCGCCACATCCTTCACGTACGTAGCACATAAACAACACACATGAACAAACATATAAATTATTAAAATAAGGCATTCGTCACAACAAGTTGCATATGAAATGCGTTTAGTAAAAATACTTACGTCACATGTATTTCGTGCCCAAAAAAGTAAACACTTTAAAAGAGTGGGCGATAGAAACTCACCTTTATGTGAAACAATACGCTCCCTAGAACTCGTTAGCCTTCCACGCTCGTCTTTCAACCTCGCACCTACAATACGCACAATATACGAGTCAATATGCGACTCGAGGTTTAAATCCTAACTCACTCAGTTAGCTATGTGGGAAGTGGGTTGGCCATGCATGGTGACTGGCTTACCGAGTGAGTTAGGATTTAAACCTCGAGTCGCATATTGACTCGTATATTGTGCGTATTGTAGGTGCGAGATTGAAAGACGAGCGTGGAAGGCTAACGAGTTCTAGGGAGCGTATTGTTTCGCAAGGTGAGTTTCTATTGCCCACTCTTTTAAAGTGATTACTATTTTGGCACGATATACATGTGCGTAAGTAATTTTACTAAACGCATTTCATATGCAACTTGTTGTGACGAATGGTTTATTTTAATAATTTATATGCTTGTGCATGTGTGTTGTTTATGTGCTACGTACGTGAAGGACGTGGCGGGTTACTACTGCGAATACTTGCAGTTGTGTTTGATGAGGTCAAACGGGTTGTTGGGTCAAAGAGACGGTTAGGCGGGAACTTGGGTTTGCCAATATATGAGAATACAACGGGAAATAATACCGACAGAGCGGTGTTAAATGAATAACTTTTATAAGAGCTTAATAACGAGGAATGTGATGAACCTTTTTAAATGTGAAATATGTTGATAACGATTCATGAAACGATAACGGTTTTCGGGACTAATCACCCAAAATAACTAACTATAGAATTCACTCAGCGTAGCTGACTTTTTTGCATGTATTTCAGGTAAGGAAAAGGAGTAGGCTGGAGGCTTTTGGGATGGCAAGCGGTTACCCGGGTCGTGATGGATCACTGGTATTCCCGTACTTTGACATTTTATTTGGGTTTTAATATTTGGATATTGTTTATGTTATGGCGTTGTAACGCCAGATATGGGTTTACTTTATGAATCGAGTATCTTGACTTATGAGACTCGTCAAGCACCTTCTCTCTAAATCCTCCAAACCTCGGTATCCACATACGGTCTCCGCGTACTCGTACACCCTGACTATTCTCTATCAATAACTCGCATTGACCAAAAATCCGCTCTTCTTTTAACCTCTCATCATGCAATGCCTCGGTCTGCGCATCACTTAACAATGTCAGAAAATCAGGCGGTATTATCAATTGACACGCTTTAACCTTGATCGGCGTGTGCCCTCCTTACGGCTTAACGCATCGGCAACTACATTTGCTTTACCCGGGTGGTAAAGGATCTCGCAGTCATAATCCTTTATCAACTCAAGCCACCTCCGTTGTCTCATATTCAACTCGTTTTGTTCAAAGAAGTATTTTAAACTCTAATGGTCGGTATACATTGTGCACTTGATTCCATAAAGATAATGTCTCCAAAGCTGAAATGCAAACACTATCACCGCCAATTCTAAATCATGAGTAGGGTAGTTCGCCTCATGAGTTTTCAACTGTCTGGACACATAAGTGATTACCTTTCCCTGTTGCATCAACACGCAACCTAATCCCAGATTTGAAGCATCCGAATATACTACAAGATTATCCGTTCCTTCCAGCAATGTTAACACAGGTGCCTCCGCCAATCTCTTTTTCAACTCCTGGAATGCACTCTCTTGTTCCATTCCCCATGAAAACTTCACCTTTTTCCGAGTTAACCGAGTTAAAGGCGTTGCTAATTTTGAGAAGTCCTTAATGAACTTCTGGTAGTAGCCAGCCAAACCCAAGAAACTACGAACCTCGGTCGGAGTTTTAGGCGCGCTCCATTTCACTACTGCCTTAATCATGGCAGGATCTACTATAATTCCCTTTTTATTGACAACATGCCCTAAGAATTGTACTTCCTTTAACCAAAACGCACATTTAGAGAACTTAGCGTAAAGTTTATCTCGCCTCAATGTCTCCAACACTTCTCATAAGTGCCCTTGATGCTCCTCCTCGCTCCTTGAATAGATTAGTATGTCATCGATGAAGACAATTACATACCGGTGCAGCATCGGTCGACACACTCGGTTCATCAAGTCCATGAACGCCGCCGAGGCATTTGTTATACCAAACGACATCACTAAAAACTCATAATGTCCGTATCGCGTCCGAAACACATTCTTCGGAATGTCCTCCTCTCTAACTCTCAGCCGGTGATATCCCGGTCTCAAGTCTATGCGCGAGAACCACTTTGCACCTTGCAGTAGATCAAACAAGTCATCGATACGCGGTAAAGGATACATGTTTTTAATCATCAACTTGTTCAGCTACCGTCCTTTTTCTTGACGAACAAGACCGGTGCTCCCCAAGGCGAGAAGCTCGGTCTTATAAACCCCTTTTCTAACAAATCCTCAAGGTGCTCCATCAGTTCCTTCATTTCAGTCGGTGCTAAACGATATGGCGATTTAGCAACCGGCTGAGCTCCTAGTAAAAAGTTGATCTGGAATTCAATCTCTCGCTCCGGTGGCACCCCAGTCAAGTCGTCAGGAAAAACATTGGGGAAATTCCTCACCACACTTACCTCTGACAGCTCCGTGCTCTTTGTCTCCATATTGATTACATAAGCCAAGTACGCTCTGCATCCACATCTCAAAAACTTCTTTGCCTTCATCATTGAAATGATCCTTGGTAATGAGCTCACTCTATCCCCGTACACCGTCACCACAGTTCCCTCCAAGCCCCCGAATCAAATAATACAGAAGTAGGTACATCATTAACAAGAAAAGTACTTGAAACAACGTCTGGGTCAGTCTTGTCTTCTGTAGCAGTCATAGTAAAGGCTCTTGCCTTTGCCTTGGGCTTGTCATCTTCCTTCTTTATCGAAGCCATCCCCTTACTCGATCCCACATTCTTGCCAGCCTTGCAATCCCTTGAGATGTGGCCAAGTTCCCCGCACCTGTAGCATTTAGGATCAAGAGGGCAATCCTTAGAAAAGTGACCCGACTTGCCACAACGATAACATAATACCAAATCAGCCCTACACTCCCCCAAGTGCATCTTCCCACACTTACGGCATGTATCCGGACCCTCTGTCTTCATCGTTTTTACCAAATATAACCCTCTGGTCCTTCCCAAACCTCTTGCTCAGTCCAGTCTACTAACTCTCCTCCGACTTAGCCTCTTGCACTTCAGTCCCCATGATGTCGTCATAAAACGCCCCCCACTTAGCTCAACTGCCTCATCAAAGCTCAGTAGTTTATGAGCTTTCACCAAATGTCTAACTTGATCAGGCAAACCTGCTATATAGATTTTTTTTAACGGCAACACCTGGATATTCTAGGATAATTGGGTTTCCCCATGGCAACACCTAGAACATACAGGGCAGCCCACCCCAGGACTCTCCAACTGGGTAAACCCCCTGACCTGGCCACAGACCCCTTTTTTTGTTGTGGAAAGGATTTGAACCCCACACTTCCACTATGGAAAGTCTTGGGGCTACCATTGCACCAAATGGCCAACGGTCCTACTATATAGCTTCATCAACCTTTCATCATTTCTTGCTAAATATGGCACCGGACGTGCCATCTCAATAAACTTGAAAGTATACTGGCGGTACGTCAGCTTGCCCGCCTTGAAATTCAAAAACTCCCGCTCCAGTTTCTCGAGTTCACCCGGAGCACAGAACTTCTTTCTAACCATGTCCTTCAGCCCTCCCAAAGTCGTAGCTTCTATCTCCTGAGTAGTCTTCCTTTCCTTCATCGAGTTCCACCAGTGCAGAGCCTCAGCAGAAAATGAATGTGAAGCGAACTTCACCACCTGATTTGCCCTACACTCGCTAATAGAAATGGTGGACTCAATATCTGTGAGCTAGTGATAGGTAGTCACCGCATCCTTGCGGCCATCGAATCGAGGTGGATCACATTTCTTAAAGTGTCCATAGTCGTAAACTCTCTTCTCAAACCCAGCATCACCGTCACCTCCCGATGATTTCTTCGATTCGATGTTCTTCTGTACCTCCTTTTGTAGCTCATCAAAAGCTCCCTTCACAATGTCGGGTAGATATTCATGAATCATATCCACCACTTCCTTCTTGACAGCGTCACGAACCACTGGTTCAAACTCAAACTTCTTGGCGTGCTCAAAATGCACGGATGGTTCAGTGTGCACAAACGGTTCAGTGTGCACAAATGGTTCAGTGTGAACCGACACACCATCCTGGTTTGTGTCCTCATTATGAGTACCCATGCGACCCCTCCTAGCATTCGCATCATTAGCAATCTGCTTCTTAGGTGTCATCTACGTTACTGAATAATACCAAATAGAGCAATTTCATGTGCAATTTAAAAAATTACGATCAGTGCAAATAGTTAATGACGGTGGCCAATTGGCATTACCCTTTCGCCTTGTTTTTCGGGTTTTAAACTTTCCCTGTACTACATCTTTGGCATAACGCCCCTGTCATAACCTAATAACACACACACTCATACCTGACGCTCCTGGCTTTTGGTTACCCATGATGGGATTCCCACTCATGGTCCCATTCTTAGTCTAAGTCTAGGCATCGGAGATGCCCAGATCTCTTAAACTACAGCTCTGATACCATCTTGTAAGGCCCTAAAACCCGAGAACCCTACTTGTTGTCACATTGGACAAGCATAATAGTTTTACATGTTAAAATAGTCTCACAAATACAGCGGAATTCAAAGTCAGGCCATATCTGGCGTTCCAAGGTCATAACATAAACAATATCCAAATATTAAAACCAAAATAAAATTTCAAAGTACGGGAATGCCACTTATCCATCACGACCCGGGTAACCGCTTGTCATCCTAAGAGCCGCCAGCCTACTCCTTTTCCTTACCTAAAATACATGCAAAAAAGTCAGCTACGCTGAGTGAGTTCTATAGTGATTTATTTTGGGTGATTAGTCTCGAAAACCGTTATCGTTTCATGAATCGTTATCAACATATTTCACATTTAAAAAGGTTCATCACATTCCTCGTTATTAAGATCTTATAAAAGTTATTCATTTAACACCGTTCAGTCGGTATTATTTCCCGTTTATTGTATTCTCATATATTGGCAAACCTAAGTTCCTGCCTAATCATCTCTTAGACCCAACAACCCGTGTGATTTAGTCAAACACAAATGCAAGTATTCAAAGTAATAACCCGCCACGTCCTTCACGTACGTAGCACATAAACAACACACATGCACAAGCATATAAATTATTAAAATAAACCATTCATCACAACAAGGTGCATATGAAATGCGTTTAGTAAAAATACTTACGTCACATGTATTTCGTGCCAAAATAGTAAACACTTTAAAAGAGTGGGCAATAGAAACTCACCTTGCGAAACAATACGCTCCCTAGAACTCGTTAGCCTTCCACGCCCGTCTTTCAACATCGCACCTACAATACACACAATATGCGAGTCAATACGCGACTCGAGGTTTAAATCCTAACTCACTCAGTTAGCTAGTCGGCATGCATGGCCAACCCACTTGCCACATGCCACCATGCACAACTAACGTGCCCTACGTGATCACCCAAGCATGTCCCCGTACCCCGCTGGGCTTTACCGCGTCCGTCCCGTCCATCGTTTGCCATTGTCGGTTCACTCGAATCATCACACGTCTTCGCTGGTTGTCCTTACGGTTTCAATTCCAATGTCCGTCGACCACCGCCGGCTCCCGCTAGTTTCTGTCAAACATCGATGGTCGTAGCTGACCACCCTCGCGTCACTGTTGGTTGCTGTCGGCTCTAGGTAGCCCCGTGCGCCACTATCGCGATGTCACAGTCATGGCCTACCTCCCTCATTGATGCCGTTGCCGTGGCGTACCGGCCCATCCGCCTTGCGCGGCTCCGGGTCTCTTCCTTCCGGTCGTCGGCCAACCTCACCCCTAGCCGGCCTCCCTTAGGGTTCTCGACCGAACCATACACACGCACATAATGTTCTAAACAATAAACGAACAATCAAACGAAAAGAGTCTCGTGTTTATACCTTAAAATCGAATGACTCGTGCGAATCAAATCCCCGATTGTACTTGTTCTTCTTGAAATCTCAACCCTTGCAACCCCTAGAATTACAAAATGTTTATATCATTGATTCGGAGATCAAAACATGCAACGGGAGATTAGAGACCATGAAAATACCTTAAACCTGACTCGACATGCGACGAACGGCTCGGCTCTCTCCTCCCCTTGCTCTCTCTTGCTTGCGGCCGAAAACAACAACGGTGAACCTGCATTGAAGTCTTTCTGTCAAACGAAGCGATTCAACATCACATGCATTGAAGTCTTTCTGCCCGTTTTTCGAGCGACTCAGTTGGCCTCTCCATTTTCCGGTGACCTACGCACAACCTACCGCCAGATTCTCCTACACCTTCGGTTAAACTCACAGAACAAGATGCCTACGCCCCTTTCTTCCAGCAACCATCTTGTTCTTAACAAGCAATCAAAGAAGAAAACCAAAGCTTACTGCTTTAATCGATTTTCTTTCGCCTTCTCTTCTGTTGTGACATCCCCCAACCCTTTTTCGATCAGACCTGTTACAGGAGACTTCCTCCACTGGAGAAGAAACAAAGCTACTGCTTTTTCAGTTTCACTTCACCTACCGAACGAGCTAAATTCAAAACCCACCTGTTTTATTTCTTTCTACGTGCACTTTTTGCACCTCCGGGTGGTCTCTCCACACCACAAAACAAGTCAATCAATGATACAATCTCCTTTCTTTGATATCGGCTAACAACCCCCGAACACTAATTTTTATCACCGGTCACCTCTATCGTCCCAAACGTACTTCCACCATGACAACGGTTGAACCGAAACATCTTACCGTCTAAGTTTTATACTATAAAACATTCCCGAAACAGCCCCTACTATCGATTTTTTGCTGCTACGTTTGTCTCGCAGCCAAGGGCTACACCCTTTCTCGAAACCGACTCTTAAACTAACCTTCCCTTCTTCACGAGCCTAGGCTTTGATACCAAACGTTGGTTCCGGCCCCATAAATACACACAATAATACACACTAAAACTCACGTAATGCTTGAAATCACAAAATATGCTTACAAAGGAAAACAAACTAGAACTATTTGTAGATATAAAGACTGATGGCTACAAAATACTGTAAGTATAAATACTACAAAACTACAATTTTGATGCTGATAAAAGCTGCTGCGGATAAGGCTATATGCCGCGGACAGTGCAATTGCTGCTGAACTGCAGCTTGGCTGAAGATAGGTATATTTGCTAAAGTCCAAAGTTGCTGCTGATAGCCTTATCAGCAGCATATAACACTTATGCTGCTGATAGGAAAATCATCATCAACTTTGACTTTACTACTGACATCTCATGCTGCAACATTGACACCACTATCAGCAGAAGGAATGTTATTGGTACAGAAGACAAAAGACAATGCTCCCAGAACTCACGTGCAAAGATTCCTAAGAAGACTTTTTGTTTTGCAGTTGTCTTTTTGCTGCATTTATCTTTTTGTTGTAAACCAATTGTAGTGTAGCTTTTCTCCTGTACAAGATCAACTGCTCGTGTTTGATCTGATCCTCATAATCAAGGGTCTGTCTTGATTCTAAGTTCCTATTTATTTATTGTTTCTCTTCATTTGTATGTGTGCTTCCTTAGAGTTTTCTCTGTAACTTGTAAACATTGAAGAGTAATACAGATTGCATTTATCAGAATTATCTTTGTTACTTGTTGCATTTCATAGTTGTTATTGTTTCCGCCAATATCAACTTAACAAAACCATCTTGTAATATCTCGATCCTAGAAGTGGTATCAGAGCTTTGGCTCTCAGATCAAGAAAACTAACATTTGTTTGATGACTCTCTAGTTCTATTTCTGTTATCTCTTTGTTTCTTATCATCTACTCACAGTATGGCATAAAATATTGCTTTTGATGACATTGGAAGCCTTCACAGACCACCAAGGCTAGTGTCTGGTGAAGATTATGATATGTGAAAGAACAGGATGGAAAGTTTCTTCTGCTATCAAAAGTATGGAATGTGGAGATCCATAGTTGATGGTCCTTACGTACCAATGGTGGCCTCTTCTGATTTTGGAGGTCCATCTGTTCCAAAGTTAAACTACTCTGAAAAAGACATCAAGAAGATGGAGGTGGATTTTAAAGCTCTAGGAGCCATTCAAATGTGTCTACCAAATTAAGTCTTTCACAACTTCAAGGAATATAAGACTGCTATAGAGCTATAGGGAGCTCTTGAGAAGATGTTTGATGGATCTGATGAAGTAAAAGAAAACAGAAGAGACATACTCAAGCAGCAGTATGAAAATTTTGTGTACAAGGATGGTGAGTCTCTTACAACAGGTATACCTATCTTGTTGGTGAGCTGTAGTGTGCCAAGGTCAAGCTAGAGAATGAAGATATTCTCAGGAAGTTCATCAGATCTCTTCCAAACTGTTGGACACTTTATACAGTGTCAATTAGAAGAACTAAAAATTTAAAAACTCTCACCATGACTGAGTTGTTTGGCATGTTAAAGACTTATGAGCTGGAAATTATTCAAGCGAGAGATAGGAAATCAGGTTATCCATCTGCACCCTCAACATCATCTCCCACCACCTCCTAACACTTTACTCTAACCATATACCACAAAGTATAGGCAACTATTATCCTCCCATAGTTGCACATCCACAAACACCCAACACCAAGTGAACAACTTTCCTTTTCTTCTTGAAGCACCTCCTCAAAACTCTACTGCCTTTATTTCTGACACCCCAAGCAACATGTCCTTTATTAAAGAAGATCTAGAGTACTTTCATCCAGATGATTTAGAAGAAATGGATACACAACATTCTCATGCCATTTTGTCACTCAGAGCAAAACGGTTCTATTCTAGAACCGAAAGACCCATCCCAAGCAACAGTCCAAATACAAGAGTTGGTTTGGACAAAAGTAAGTTAAGGTGTTACAAATGCAGTTAACTTGGTCATTTTGCTAGAGAATGCAAGGCTCCAAAAGCAAATCCAGCAGCTACACAACCAAGACAAGCTCAACAAGGTCAAGCAGGTCAAAACACTCAACCTACTCAAACTGCTACCTGTGCAACTCAATAGGCTGGACCAACTGATTTTGGCTGGAGCTTTCAGATTGAAGAAATATCTACTACAAATCAAGCTCTCATGGCTGATACCACAGAGATCCCTGCTCAGGTATATGAACATCTTTGCTCACAAGCTAGCATTGACAAAGTTCCGGGTTATAGAAAACATAACCAAAACTTTATAGATCAAAATGAAGAGTTTCATCAAATGAAGTCTGAATTTAAAAAGGTTGAAAATAGTTATATAGAAAAGATTAACTGCCTTAAGAAAGAGATTTCATCATTAAAACATGAGCAAACTAATCTTGAAACTTAGATTGATGATCTATTGGTTAAGTTAAAAGCTACAAGATCTGAGTTGGCAGATCAAAAGGTTCATGTTGATAAATATGAATTTGCATTCAAAAAGCTGTAAAGATTATTGGATGCTCAAATTCATGAAAAAGTAACTGCTGGTCTTGGCTATCGAGCTGAAAGCTATAAGTCTGTTCGACTACCTAGTGACTATGTGATTCATGAACCAAACTTCAACCTCAACAATCTTGACACCTCAAACCTAAGACATGACCCCACCAAAGAAAACATTTCTGTGCAAGAATGTAGTACCTCCTCAGACTCATCAGAAATCCGCCTCAAAGAAGAAAGCTGGTCATTGAAAAAGTAAGGCCCACCCAACAGATCAAGATCAGTTATCCTCCTCAGGAAGAAAGCAGGTCATTGAAAAAGGCCAATCCTCAAAAACTACAAAGATAATGTTTGACATCTGTCATTCACCTGAAGAAAGTATGCCATATGTTCAGAAAACCCTAGAAGAAGCTACTTTTGAACATAACAAGAATCATCCATGGAACTTCAAGGATTTGTTCAAAAGAAAGGACTATGTGTATTTTCAGAGGGACAAAATTGCAAAATCATGTTTTGTATGTGGAAAATACATCATACAACAAGTACTGCTTCTACTATCTTCAGCAACAAAGAAATCTCAAGCAACAAGCATTTGAGAAGACCAACAAAAACAAGAAGGTGAGAAGCTATGAAGCAAGAACCAATCATTTCAAGAAATCTATGTCTCCCCAAGAAATGTTGTTGCAAAACCTACAAGAGCTTAACAATCCTGCATCATATGTGGTGAATCAGACCACTTTGCTGCAGATTGTAAATTCAATCCTTTCAATCAGTCTGCTCAAGTAAAAACACGCATCAACAGTCAAGACCATTCCTGATAGACAAAAATCATTCTATAAAAGAACCCCAACAAAAAATCCCATCTTCAACAGGAAGAAGAAGAAGAATGAGAAGTCAACAGCCACTGAACAAGTAAAACCATCAGCAGCAACCAAGTCTGCTGTTGATTAGTCTAAACCAAGCAAAAGAAAAAAGCAAATCAAAACAAACAGCAGTACTCCTATCCACTGCTAACAATGTAAAACTATCAGCAGCAAAAGCAACATCTGCTGCTCACAGTTTTAAAAGAAAAGCAAAGGTCATTCAAACATGGCAAGAAAAGCCAAAATTCTCAACAAATTAAAGCATTATCATTGGATCAATTGAATGCAAACCTACTGATGATTGTGTTCTTAAGTCAAAAGTCTCACCCAAGTCTGTAGATTCTTGGGTCCCCCCTTCTAACTAGAACTCTCTCATGTGTAGGAACAACCAGGTAAAAAAGATAACACATGGGTTGTAGACAATGGTTGTTCCAGGCACATGACTGTCAATAGGTCCATCCTATCATACTTCAGAAATATTTATGGTGGATATGTTGCCTTTCGGAGTAATTCAAAGGGAGGGACCATCACTGGACAAGGAACTGTATCCAATGAAAGAATGAGTATTGAAAAACTAAATTTTGTGAAGGAATTAAAGTTCAATCTCATGAGTGTATCACAAATCTGTGATCAAAAGCATTGGATGCTTTTCACAGATGAAGAATATTTTGTGCTATCCCCTGGGTTAAACAAACCTCATCCAGAAAAGATCTTATTAACTGCTCAAAGAAAAGACAATCTCTATGTGCTTGATATGAACAAGATTACACCATCTGGCATTGTATCTTGCTTTCTATCCAAAGCATCAATTGATGAATCTGCTCTATGGCATAGGAGATTGAGCCATATGAATATCAAAACTATCAACAAATTGGTCAGAGGAAATCTTGTCAGAGGGTATCTGATAAAGAATTCTTGTCAGAGGATATCTGATAAAGAATTCCAACTTGAAGATCACTGCATAGCATGCCTAAAGGGGAAGCAACAGAAAAGTTCTCACAAGCCCAAGACAATCAACTCAAATGATACTCCACTATAGCTGCTGCACATGGATCTGTTTGGTCCTACAAATGTCATGTCTTTGGGAAAGAAGTCATACTGTCTAGTGATAGCAGATTACTTCACCAGATACTCATGGGTATACTTCTTGAGAACTAAAGATGAAAGTGCTGAGATTCTCAAATCCTTCATTCTTAGGGTTGTGAATCTAAGCAATCAAAAGGTCAAAATAATAAGATGTGATCAAGGGACAGAATTTAAGAATCAAACCTTGAACTGTTTTTGTGAAAGCACAGGTATTCAAAGACAGTACAGTGCCCCAAGAACTCCTCAGCAAAATGGAGTTGCTGAGAGAAGAAACAGAACTCTAACTTAGTCTGCTAAATCCATGCTAGTTGACTCAAAGCTACCTCTCACATTCTGGGGTGAAGCAGTAAGTACAGCCTACTATGTACAAAACAGAGTTATCATTGTCAAACCTCTCAACAAAACACCCTATGAACTATGGTTCATTAGATTTCCCTACATTGGTTGTCTTAAACCTTTTGGATACTCCTGCACCATTCTCATTAAAAATGGAATTCTTCCAAAATTTGGTGCAAAATCTGATGAAGGATACTTTGTGGGTTACTCCTCTCAATCCAAAGCCTACAGAGTGTTCAACACTAGAACTCGGATTATTGAAGAATCATCTAATGTGGAATGCAGGGAACACATTCCATGTGAACAGGGAAAAGGACCAGACTGGTTGTTTGATATGGACTCCTTCTCTCAAGAATTTGAGCCTCTCATCTTCTCAAATATAGAGACTTCTCAAGATCAAGCCAGCTCTTCAAATGATGACTATAGAATGGGTTTCAATTGTCAATCCATAAGACTCAAAAGACCATCCATTGATCCTCCCTCTGTTGCCAATTCCATTAAAGCAAGTGAAGCCAGAACAAGTAGCTCAAATGCACAAGCAGCAACATCTCTGAACCTGAAAGTACAAATAATACCAGTGATCGTTCTGCAGTTGACATAGAGGCACCTGCTACAGATGAGGGTACTACTTCTGATGCTGTTGAAGACACCTCTGCAAACACCACTAAAGATGCTCTTGATCAGAACCAAAGCAACCTTGACCAAGGCATACAGATTGATGTTGTACCAGCTGAAAGAATCAACAAAGAACATCCTCTAGAAAATGTCATTGGTCCAGTTTAACAAGGAGTTTAGACAAGAGGAAAGAATCATGAAGCAAACATATGTCTCTACTCCTATTTCTTATCTCAGGTTGAACCAAAGATGGTAGATGACGGCCTACAACATAGTAGCTAGATTGAAGCAATACAAGAAGAACTGCTGCAATTTCAGAGGCAAGAGGTGTGGAAGCTAGTTGATCTACCACTAGGACAAACTGCTATAGGCACAAGATGGGTGTTCAGAAACAAAGAAGATGAAAGAGGCATTGTGATCAAGAACAAAGCCAGACTTGTGGCTCATGGCTACACCCAGGAAGAAGGCATTGATTATGATGAAGTATTTACACATGTTGCTAGGTTGGAGGCAATTAGAATATTTCTAGCTCATGCTGCATCCAAGAGCTTCACTGTCTATTAGATCAGTGTAAATAGTGCTTTTCTGTATAGGAAGATTGGTGAAGAAGTTTATGTTAGACAGCCCCATGGCTTTGTAGATCCTTTACATACTGAAAAAGTGTTTAAACTAGACAAAGCTCTATATGGGTTACATCAAGCCACAAGAGTCTGGTATGAGACACTGTCAGGATATCTACTCAGCAACAAATTCAGAAGAGGAGCAGTTGACCAGACTTTGTTTATCAAAGATGAAGAGGGAGAGATTCTACTGGTGCAAATTTATGTAGATGACATCATCTTTGGATCAACAAAGAAGAAACTGTTAAAAGACTTTGAGACCCTCATGCATTCAAAGTTTGAAATGAGTTCAATGGGTGAACTAAACTTCTTCTTGGGTCTCTGATGCGTTGTTTTTAAATATATAAAAATATAGTTAATATATTTTTAAGATGTTTTCAAGAGATCAGGTTTTAAATTTTTAAAATAATAAATATTCAAACTTAAAACACACACAATAGGCGATAGTACCTATCGCAGCATAATATAGTTTAGGTAAGAACCAAGTATCGAACCAACGGACACGGTCGAATTCCAATACTCAACTTTTGTTATCGTTTAACCGGTGTAAATTAGTAAGTGGGTTTTGTGTGCTTGTGAAGAAGAAAGGTAAATGACAGAAGAGTAAATGACGGTAAAGTAAATAATAGAAAAGTAAAAATGTGCGTGAAGTGTGTAACAGAAATGTAACGAACAGAATAGTAAATAACAGGAAAGTAAATATCTTGGAAATGATCAGGTTATGAAGAGTATTGCTTTGAGGTTCGAATCCGCTTGGTACATGATAATGTTAAGTTGACTAATCCAGGGACATGACTACAACAAAAGTGTGACCCGGGTCACCGCTAGAGCCTCGTCCTCATGACATTTGATTTGCAAATTTAAAAGCTTTTAGTGCCTCCCGTTAAGGATAACAATTACCCTCAACCTTTCGAATGGTCATCCCTGGGTTGGTTTATGACATCGAACGTAAAATGCTTTGTATTAGAGTTAAATAGGTGATTATATTTTGTTCACCCGGAGGCGGTGTAACAATGGGACCAAGTATAAAGATGTACCGTTCCCAACATGAGTTCACCAATTCTTGGTCACATAATAAGTTCGTATAAAGACGTACGACCCTAATAGTGTTGACCAAGCGTTGGCTTATCAATCTCTGCTTGTATAAAGATGTACAAGTTTCAAAAGAAGTTTGATCAAAAAAGGTTTTAAGATCTTACACTTTAAAATATATAGACGGATTTAGAAAATAATAAAAGCTCGTTGAAATGGTGGTTTTAAGGACGAATAGTTAAAGACATAAACACATCACTTGGATTAATACGTTAAACATCAACATGCACCAAACTTCATCTTCACCCTAGCAATACAAAGAGTTTAGCCATGAATGGCCATACTAACTAGCATAACGCTGAGTTTCGTAGGCTCCCCTATTGCGGAACAAGGAGGAAGAGCCCCTCCACTCACTACTCTCTACTCTAACTACGAAATGAGCTCTTAAATGAGGTATGGATGGCTGTTGTAAGGTGTGTTAAATGAAGAACTACAATTGTGAAATATTAACGTTTTAAGTACAATTGTAAGGTTATTAATCAATTAGTACCATAATATAGGGATTATTTTGCATGCAAAACATGTATAATTTAGGACATATCATAATACCCCACACTTAAAATTTGCTTGTCCTCAAGCAAACTCATGCATGATCATACCCATAACTAAAAACTTTACAAGGGTGATGGAGCTCCAAGTATTTGGAAATTTTGGGATAACTCTAGAGTTGCTTTATTCTATTTTTGTGTTTTTCTATGATGGAATCCATGACAAGCCTACTAGAACTTCAATTATGCATAAACTTTCACTCCTCACAATGTTCACTCAACTCTAGGGTTATATATGTATGGATAATGTAAGTTAAGTGGAACACTCAAGTTCGAATTGAATTATGCAATGGTCATAAGCTTGTATGCAGATCAAGTCTCCACAAATTAACTAAGTAGTATGCATGAATCAAGATGACTTTAAAAGGGTTGTAATGTGGCTAAAATAAAAATAAAGGGTTAAAATAAAAATATTTTTGGATTTTTAGGGGTTAAAGGTTTTGAAGGGCTACAGCTATCGTGAAACACACAGCTACGGCATCATGGCTTTAAATGGAAAATACTAGCAGGTCACTTTACAGTACTCATATCATAAGGGTATGACTAATCTGAGGGCTCGTTTATGGTAAGATTACCAAGACCAAGATCTCTTATCATTCTCAACTCTTTCCTCACTGCGTAGTATACATTACTGCCTTTACGTACGGATCTTTCGGCATGTAGCCTAACAGCTCCAACTTTGATCAGATGTGTATACTCATGTTGGGAATGAGTTTGATTCTTGCTATACTTTCCATCGTGGCTCCGGTTGCCACACTTCACACATTTGTAGTATCTTTTGGCTCTTCTTTTGGCGGCACTTTTTGACAAGCCGTAGAATGGTGGCAGTTGTTCTTGCTTGCACCACCATTTTCATACATCATTTGTTGCTTTGAAAACTTTTTCTCGGAGTTCAGGTGGTAATTCAGGCTTTGTGAAATGAAGGCAAGAAAGCAAATTCAAATCAAAAGAATGCATATCCAGCTCTTTAAGGTCTAACCGGTAAAAGACCCACTTCTTTCTTTCTTTTTCTTTTCTTTTTTTTGTATCAAGACAAATTCTTCAATAATTATTTTTCCTCAATTTCCTTAAAATAATATTTCCATAAATTCCTTGTATATAGTTCGGTTGTTTCTTCCTAATACATCCACCTTCTTGTATATTCCAATTCTTTTGAGTAAAACAGATTCTTTCCGAAGTTGCCTCAATGGTAATAAACTTGAAATAACGACATAGGATAATTTTCCATTTGAGATAGTTAGCCAATAACAAGTGTTTACGAATAGCTGGTTGGGTGATAATTGTGGGTAGTAGAAAAGAAACGGATAAGGCTCAAAGGGCTATCTAGGCGGATTATATTTTTGGGATTTTTGGGTTTAAGGATAAGGGTAATAAATTCCTAGGTGCCTCAATCACTTTCATACTTTTACTAGTTCATGATCTTGATATGTATAAGTCACACAAGTTCTAATTATGCATAAAATTCAATCGAAAAACACCAAGTAATGACAAACGAAAGAGCATGCGAATAATTATATATTGCGCCAAAAACTTGATGTTGTGTAATAGGCTTAATTTTCCTCACATGAAAACAGATGGGATAGGGTTTAGCAAATCGTTATGCATAATATTCATTTGTTTCTACTTTCCATGTATTCATTTTATTTAATTCGGTGCGAACTCAAAGAGATTTTAAATTTTTGGGTTTAAATTTTTCGGGTTTTACAAAAGGTAGGTTTTTGTAAAGTTTTATTCAAATGGGTAGAAGATCACAATTTGAAATTTTACTGCTTTGAGGTTACAAGTAGTCCTGAATCTCTTAATTCTCCACCCCACACTTAAAACTGTGCATTGCACTCAATGTAAAAATGCATGTAATGAAATGCTATGCAGGAATTTAAATGCATGAAGTTTTAAGGGAAAAGAAACCGGTACTCCCCCGGTCAATTCGGTGTATAACCTATGGCCAAAACTTATTGTTGCTGTCAGGTTGTGCCTATTAGCTTCTTGTCAACACGTTGCTTCAAAGACTTCATCGAATTTCAAAGAAATTTGATGTGGTTTTCAATTTCTCAGGTTGTAGAGATGGAGTGTGATTCCTTAAAAAAGTAGAGAGACTATCTGGTGATGCTATTCTACCTGACACATAAAGGAAAACATAAAAGCAAACAAGGAAAATAAAAAATAGTGGTTAAGCTAGTAAGATCATAGTATCGAGAAGGCATACCTAGGGGCTGAAGTAAAAGAAACTTTAAATTTAGAAAAACCAAACCTGAGATCCATGCTTTTTGCCATATGCACCAACTTCTCAATTTATTTATGATCATCGGGTTGTCTCCCAGAAGCGCCACGTTTATTTAAGGGTCGCTGGCCAGACCTGTACATATTTCATCAGTCTTTCTTTGGGTGGGAGCCATCGACTTCCACCGTATCTCATGTTCCTTCATTCAAGTCCTTCGGTTTTGGTAGCTTGTCAAAGTACTCATCGATCTAGTTAGTGTTCTCAAAGTCCTTGCCAAGATTTAGTTTCTTTCCTTTGATGAATTCTTTAGCTTTCTTCAGCTGGTAGTCCAGATTAGTATCGATGAATTGGGCAATTTCAAATGGACCATTACATAGGCATTCATTTCCCCCTATTTTGTAGGTCACTGGTTATTTTCAGACACGAAGTGTCAAAATTCCTTCATTCATGTCGATAACGGCTCGGGCAGTAACTAAAAATGGGCGACCCAAAATCAGAGGAACGGAATAGTCGGGTCCCATTTCTAAAACCATGAAGTCGGCAGGGAAGACAAACTTACCGACTTTTACTAGTAAGTTCTCAATGACTCCTATGGGTGATTTGACTTATCCATCTGCGAGTTTGATAGTTGCATTGACAGGCCATGGAGTCCCAATTTTTAATCTTTTAAACATGACATATGGCATTACATTCACACTTGCTCCTAGGTCAGCGAGCGCAAAGGTTTTCGGCAATGGTCCGATAGAACATGGTAGAGAGAACTTTCCAGGATCTGAAAGTTTCTTTGGAAGGCATCTTTCAATAAGAGCGACACAATGATTAGTCCTTTTTACTGCTTCTTCCATGTTTCTTTTGTTTGTGAGGAAATCCTTCAAGAAACGTCCATACTTAGGCATTTGTTGTATGATATCCAGGAAAGGAAGATTGACATGGATCTGGCTTAATAGTTCGATAAATTTCTCATATTGTTCGTCAGTCTTCTGCTTTACTAACCTTTCTGGGTAGGGTATGTGAGAATGGAACGTTCTCTTTGTCGGAACTTTTGGAGGAGTATCCACTAGAGCAGGAGGTGGAGTTACTTTTGATTGTGATTCTTGGGTAGTTGTTTCTGCGATATGTGGACGAAGCGGTACTCCGGTGAATATATCTCTCCTTGTTGATTGAACTTCTTCTGGTATTGGTGGCTCTGGATAAACCTTGCTATTTCTCAGAGTGATAGCACTTACATTGGCTTTTGGATTGGTTTCAGTATTACTCGGGAGACATCCTGGTCGTCTTTCGGATAAAAGTTTTGCAATTTGTCCTAATTGCATCTCAATAGACTGTAGAGTTGCTTTTTGTGTTCTAAATTAAGCTTCGTGAAGACTAAACTTTTCCTCATATTGTTTGTGACGGGAATCCGCTAGAAGTTGTAGAGATTAACTTAGTTACCGCGTCCTCCAAGCTTAACCCGTTGCTTGGTTTGTTAGTTCCCTGAAATTGTTGGCGAGGCTGAAAGTTTTGGGATTGTCTTTGTTGAAACTGTTGTTGTTGTCCGAAGCCAGATTGTCCTTGATTATTGTTATCCTTCCGGCTGAAGTTTGGATGGTTCCTCCATCCATGATTGTAGGTATTACTATAGGGGTTTTTTTGTAGGCGATTTGTTCCGATAAAGTCAACCAGCTCGGTATTAGTGGTGATACTCTTTACTTCTTCAGTAGCTTCAGTGGCAGTCTTGCCCTTACTAAGTTGATTGAGTCAAGTGGTGAGGGCGTCTTCTTGAGCAGAAAGTGAGGTGACAGTATCGACAGAATGAACTCCTTGCCTGGCTCCCCTGGTGTTTCTTGGATTGTACAATTAATAGCTGTTCATAGCTATTTCCTCAATTAGGTTGTAAGCTTCTTGTGGCCTCTTGTTTCCAAAAATACCACCTGCAGTAGCATCGAGTGTCTGACGAGCTTGATTGTGAAACTCATTGTAGAATGATGATACTTGTAACCAAACTTCTAGCCCATGGTGAGGACATTTCCTTATCATGTCCTTAAAACGTTCCCATGCCTCATATAGTGATTCACCATCTTCCTGGGTGATTTGTTCCGATAAAGTAAACCTGCTCGGTATTAGTGGTGATACTCTTTACTTCTTCAGTAGCTTCAATGGCAGTCTTGCCCTTACTAAGTTTATTGAGTCGAGTGGTGTGGGGGTCTACTTGAGTAGAAAGTGAGGTGACAGTATCAACAGAATGAACTCCTTGCCTGGCTCCCCTGGTGTTTCTTGGATTGTACCATTGATAGTTGTTCACAGCTATTTCCTCGATTAGGTTGTAAGCTTCTTGTGGCCTCTTGTTTCCAAAAATACCACCTGCAGTAACGTCGAGTGTCTGACGAGCTTGATTGTGCAACCCATTGTAGAATGATGATACTTGTAAACAAACTTCTAGCCCATGGTGAGGAAATTTCCTTAGCATGTCCTTAAACGTTCCCATGCCTCATATAGTGATTCACCATCTTCCTGGGTGAAAGTGGTAATATCATTTCTCAGTTTTGCAGTTTTTGCTGGCGGGAAGTATTTTGACAGGAATTTTTGAGCTAGGTCATCCCATGTAGTGATTGACCCGGTAGGAAGAGAGTTTTGCCATGCCTTAGCTTGTTCCCTTAAGGAAAAGAGAAACATTCGGAGGCGAATTGCGTCATTTGACACCCCGTTCAGTTTGAAAGTGTCACAAATTTCGAAGAAATTTGCAATGTGGGCATGTGGATCTTCATCGGGTAATCCATGGAAAGTGCATGATGACTGGATCATGTGGATAACGTGAGATTTAATCTCAAAGTTGTTAGCGTCAACCGTTGGCCTTGTGATACTAGATCCTAAAGCCTCCAGTGACGGCCTTGCGAAATCTGAAATAGTGCGGTTTTCAACAGCCATTCTTCTAGTACGGTTTTCTCGTATTCGGCGATGAAAGAATTTTTCGGGCTCTGCTAAACGATGATATAAACCAGTGGTGGAGCTATGGATCATTCACTACCTACAACAAAAAAATGTAGAAGAAAAATAGATGGAAAATGATAAGGCTAATCCGTTAACTTGAATTTTTCTTGAAATCACCGTGTCCCCGGCAACGGCGCCAAAAACTAGATGCGTTGTGTTTTAAATATATAAAAATATAGTTAATATAATTTTAAGATGGTTTCACGAGATCAGGTTTTAAATTTATAAAATGATAAATACTCAAATTTAAAAGCAGAAAATGACCAACTAAAAGCAGAAAATGTCTCCTAGTAGTTTCGATACCTCCTTCTTCAAGCTTCAGCAGACTCCATTGATGAAAAGCTTCAAATATCAAAGATAATAAACTCGCAATATAATCCAGCGAAAAGCTTCCCAATAAGCTTCTGAACACAAATCAATATTCAGATCCGAAAAACTCGAAGGAATAGTGTCGAAATCGATGAAACAGTACTTCCAAAACTTCGATGCAGAAAAACTTCAATAAAAAGCAAAAAAAACACCTAATATCGATCAAAATAACATGAATATACTCAAAAATCAAGAGCATAATGCTCTGATACCAATTGTAGGTCCAGAATTCAGTCAGAAATTACTCAATAGATCGATTACACACACATGCGGAATCTGTGTGTATGGTGGTGAAACAGAGGGTAGAAACAGAATTGATGAAGATAACAGCTAACCACACACATAATCAACACAAATAAGATGTGAAAATGTAAGAACAAAGTATTAAACAAATGCAGATTGTATTGATTCTTCAAGAACAGTGAAAGAGAAAATTTAGGGTTACAGCCGCTACTCACACCCTAGAAATTCTCAAACTAGGCTATTTATAGTAAGCTCATAGGCATCAAAACTATGCTCACCGAAACTACTAGTTTCGGTGAAGCATTTACAAGAGTGAAACAAGCCTGTCGAAACTAAACTATCTATCGAAACTACTAGTTTCGAGTGAACAATAACTCAATCGAAACTAGATAGTTTCGATGGCCCAGACTTAGAAATAAAACAGTAAATTGCATTAAAAATGAAATTACAAGAAAATAAACTAACTAAACATTGTTCAAAATAAATACATTGATGACAACAACTTATACAAAAAATAAGACTCTACAATCTCCCCCTAAGTTGCTGCATCAATGTCTTCAACTCTTCTCTAAGCAGTTGGCCCTTGACTTGGTTTCTGAAAGTGAGGTTTTGCATTGATGGACACCACCCATTGATATGCCTTGGCATCAGCCTCATCATCGTTATGCAGGAGCTTGATAGGGTTGTTGAATAGCACCTCAAGATCCTCTGGTTGAAATTTTAATAGATCCATGGGCTCAAATATGTGAATGTCTTCCATTCCTTCCCTTTCAATCATAACACTTCCAATGGTGGGGTTGTAGAACCATTTTGTGAAATTTTGAAGTTGGACAGGTACTGACCGTGACAGTATAATAGATTTGACAGTTTCTACCGGCTTGTACCGAAGGCTTAACCAAGGTCTTTGAGTTCTGGGATGAATTCTTGTCTTAGAGATAACTCTTCTTGGCTTAGCAGTGGTCATGGATCTGAAATCATTAAAGGTCTGATTTCTCATGAAGGTCTCAAAGTCTTTGCAAT
Organism: Smallanthus sonchifolius; assembly: GCA_023525975.1. Lineage (NCBI taxonomy): Eukaryota > Viridiplantae > Streptophyta > Magnoliopsida > Asterales > Asteraceae > Smallanthus > Smallanthus sonchifolius. The sequence goes on from CM042022.1 coordinate 86,566,947, forward strand.
GCCCACATTTCCAGGATTTTGTAGAGGTAGCTTGGCTAGATCTCTTAAATCATATTTAGGAAGGGAGTTGAAGTCATGAGGAGACTTAAAGTGCTCTACTCCTCCTTTGTATCTTCGAACGATAAACGGAGATCTTTCCTTGTCATATTTCCATCCTACTGGAGGCCTATTTAATTCTTGATATTCTGCAAACCATTCATAATGTTTGGGAAGCTCCTCAGCAGGCAGTTTCTTAAACCAGGATCTCCTTGCCTCAGAGCCTAGTTGGGATTGAGTTTCAACTTTAGTTGCAGGTGGAGTTGTTGTTGCTGTTGCTGTTGGTGCAGTTTGAGTTGCTTCTTTTGTGGTGCCAGTTTGCCCAACACTGATTTCTTGCTCAACAAAAGTCACTTTAACATCTGAATCTTCAACTTCTGTGTTAGAAAGTGCCTGAATTTCATCTCCATCTTCAGTAAAATACCTGATCTTATCCTCCTGTTCTTCTAATGTAATAATTTCAGGGTAATCTTTAATTGCTCCAAAGTCATCAACCTGCTTTAGTAGATCATCCAGCTCATGATCTGATCCAATTTCTTCTTCATCTAATACCACAAGTTCAATATCAGCTTCTTTTCCCTTTCCTTTTCCTCTTAATGCTCTCCTTTCACTGACAGATGGAATATCATACCCGGTTTCTTCAATCATGACTTCTACAGCATCCTTTGTCTTGGCAGCTTGGCCAGTGAAAATTGTTAGTGCATACTGAGTATTAGTAACAAAGGCAGGGGTAGAGGGTCCACCCGCAGAAGTGGTCTCCCCCTGAGTTGCTGAAGGGGTTCCTTGTTGAGGAGATTTAATCAATGAAGCCTTGATTTGCTCAACAGTGTCAGATAAGGCTTTAAACTCTTGTTGTTGCTGAGAGATTATCTTTTGTTGGTTTCCAGTTGGGTTTGCTGAACATCAAGTTGGGTATGTAAGCCGCCAACTTCCAGCCTTAGATCTTTCACTTCTTCCATGTTTTCTTTTAGTTCAGTCTTCAGTTTCTCAATCTCTTCATCTTGCTTTGTTATTGCTTCCTGTAATCTCTTTACTTCCAGGCTTAGGGTTTTAACTCTTGGGACAGATGGTGATGGATTAGGGACAGGGGATGCAGCAGGTGTAGGAACAGGTGTATGTAGTGGAGATGGCTGTGGTGAAGGTGGTGGAATATGAGTAGGTGAGTTAGAAGGGGTTAAGTGTTCTACAACATCAAATAGAGACTCTGAAGAAGAGGTTAACGACTCCAGTCCTGTCTTTATTTTCTTGGCCAATGGTTCTTCCTTTTCATAATCTGAACTTGAATCAGCTTGCCTCTTAGAGGAGGATGCAGGAGGTTCAGTCTACTCCTCATCTTCAGACTCATAGTCAGATTGATCATACTTAGTACCGTAGATGCCTTCGTCCAATGTGTCACTAGACTCAGTTTCATCAGGTACTTCTGCTTCTAGGTTTACAGCAGGTTGCTCTTCAATTACAGGTTCAAGATTCTCTAACAATTGATCCACGAAAGGAGCCTCTAATATAGGCTGTTCAATATTTTGCTCTATTTGTTGGTCAGCATCAACATCTGGCTCTTGGTTCCCTAGATCTTGTTCTGCCTCTTCTTCTTCAGATGATGATTCAACTAGTACTTGTGGATCTATATCAGGAACATTCTCTTCTTCTTCACCCAAGATATGACTAAACAGAGGAATGTCAGCAATCACTTTGTTGGTTCTTTTACTCGAACTCTTCATGTAGCTTAGGGTCTTGGCAGTCATATGATCAAAGACAAATATATGACCATCTTGTTGCAAGTTAGGATGGAGATGATTAATAATAATATGAACAAACCTAGGGTAGACCAAGAACTTTTCCTTCACTCCACCAGTCAGGTTTTCCTTTAACTGCCCAAATACTAGCCCAGAAAAATTGTAATCCCTCCCTTTAATCAGTCCTAAGACTGCTGATGCCACCATGGCATTTGCTGAATCAAATCCACCTATTCTGATAGACAGGCAGTGAATGAAGACATGTACAATGTATCTCCAAAGAGGTGGAAGGGCATTCTTGATAATCTGTCCGCCCTTGAATTCATCTGGATGCCCCAATCTTCTAAAACATTCTTTAACATAAAAACTTGGAAAATCCACCGGTGATTCATGATTTTCATTAAAGTACAGCACCTCTCTGATAGTTGCCTAAAAAAAAGAACTTCTTGATTATGAATAGTAGCCCTCATATGCTCCACATTGTCTATAACTGTTGTAGTTGCAGTACTCTATAATTGCCTTATAGTAGTTTCAAACACTGGTAGATTGTGGCTTATTGCAAAGCTGATGTTGGAGTTGGCTAGGAAATCAAGTACATGTATGAAGTCTGCATTTTTGGGATCAGTAGTGTTCAACACAGCACACACACTGTTCCTTTTGACAATAAGAGATCCATATCTGCACAAAAACAACACAAGAAAGATTATCAAACATCAGTCCAACACTTAGAAAAATTTCAGAAAGGCCTCACCGAAACTTCTAGTTTCGGGTGAAAAAAGCATATCGAAACTACATAGTTTCGGGCACCAAAGGGTATCTAAACAACTAGTTTCGATGGAAAACCTGTTCAAATTCTGAGACATACTTTTGAAAAACAAAATACCCTTTAATGAAACAACTAGTTTCGATGCCTGAATTCTAAATAAAAAACACAATCATTCAAAAGCAGAGAAAAACAAAACTAAAAACTATGGCTAGATTAACAAAATATAAACAGAAATAAAAGGAAAGGTAAAGGTCGCCTGAGGTGTCGAAACTCCATCTTACCGAGTTTTTTGAGAAAATCTGCAAAATTAAACAATGGAAGAGTGAGATATTAGCAATGGTGAGTTCATAAACAGGATCTAAGACGAAATAACCCAAAACACGCAATTTCAGTCATAACAAGGGTAAAAGTGTAACTCTAGCCATCGCCATATAAAACAGTAGCAAACAATTTGAGTAATCAAACCTGATGAAGACGACGACGGAGGAATCAGATAAGGGAGACTGATCTTGCAAACTTAGACCGAGGAATTTGAGCTTTTGTGTGTGAAGATGAAGATGAAAAAGGTTTCAGGTGAGTGAGAGTGAACGAAGCATGAAGAATAACCTGATTATGAAGACATTCAATTTGAGCTTGATAAAAGACTAAAATACCCCTGTCAAAACTATTAGTTTCGATAGAGCAAAGTAGTTTCGAGCGGTAGGTAGTTTCGGGTGATTTGATTAGTTTCGATGACAATGTTGTTTCGGGTGAAAAGAAGATACTTGATCAGAAACAAAGCAAAAACATTTACATATACACTACTTAAACAATCTAATAAGGAAGATTAAGATATTTAAATAGAAAAATAAAAGTAGAAATAATAAAAGATATGAACACTTAGCCTTGGAAAAGATCCAACGTGAGATCATGTCTGGTCAAATCCTTGAAACACTTCATTTTTGCACTCGGCTAATGTGAATCCCTGAAGATAGCCGATATTTATGCAAGATAAACCCGAACATTTGCTTGTACAATGTTTTTCATGTGATTAATAGGTATCATTTGAGCACGAAACACGGCGTACCCCACATTTTGAAATAAAATGGTTTTGAAAGCCTATCAATCCTCAAGAAATACCCGCATTTATCTTATCATCTCTTACAGGTTAACCAGGGTACCATCTTGGTAAGTCAAAATCACCGCCAAAAGTAAAATAAAATCCAACTACATATAAGAAGTTGTAAAATGAAAAATATCCCAGTGGATATTAAATGGTACGAACATTCTAGATCTTTGCGTAAGCAAAACAAAAGAAGTCGTAAAATTATCTAAACGGATAGGAAAAGGTTTAACACCCGAGATCTTTGCGTAAGCAAAACAGACGGGGTCAAATCATCCAAGTGGATGGGAAAAATATGAACTCCCGAGATCTTTGCGTAATCAAAATAGACGAGGTCATCAGCGGTAACTCTCGTTACTTTGATGGTCACCTGGCCCATGAATCAGAATCCAACACATAAGCCTATATCTGATTGAATCGGTTTTCTTAGCTTAAAATGGGTTAGACGTCTCAAAAATGGGTTCAAACACATGTGTACGATAGAGAATTAGGTTTTCACACTACTAAAGAGTTATAACCGTATGTCGGGCCTACCGGCTATACCCCAGTAAGCACCATCGCTTATGGTCCATTCCATATTCAAGAAGTGAGATCAGACTCTGTCATTTCTCAAAAGGTCGGATCCGATTTTCCTGAAACAAAACATGATACTTACAGTGAGTTTTTCTTAAGCATAAAGCAAACAAAATTTTCTTTTTTTTTTACTAAACAAAGCAAATCTTTTTCTTACTAACTGCAAATTCCAATTTCTCCCCCCACAAGTTTTGTTTTCACAAACTGAAAAACAAAACAGCTATACAGAAAAATAATTTTTTTTTGGAAATCTTCCCGATTAACAAGTTTAAATAAAAGAGACAATATGCACAAAGGTTATTGAAAGTTAATCATGTCGAGTATCTCCACCAATCTCTCAAATCTGGCAGAATCAAATGCTTTTGTAAAGATGTCGGCAGTTTGCTTGTCGTTTTTGACCTCAACGATTTTGATATGTTTATTTTCGACATAATCACGGATGAAGTGGTGTTTGATCTCAATGTGCTTGGTTTTAGAATGCTGAACGGGATTTTTAGTGATATAGGGAACAACGGTGTTATCACACATGATGGGAGTTTCATGGAAGGTGATCCCATAATCAAGCATTTGATGGTGGATCCACCTTACTTGGGAACAACAAAGGGCTGGGGAAATGTATTCGGCATCGGCTTCGGCTGTGGATGGGAAACGGTGGTTTGTTTCTTACATTGCCAGGAGACGGTTGCCAAGGAACTGACAACCCCTAGAAGTGGACTTTCAGTCTAAGTTGCATCCCCCGTAGTCTGAATCTGAATAAGCCAAAAGATCAAACAAGTTATTTTTTGGATACCAAAGCCCAAGTTTTGGCTTGTACTTCAAATATCTTAAAATACGTTTGAAAGAAATTAAATGAGAGAGTTTAGAATTAGCCTGAAAGCGTGCACACAAGCACACTGCAAACATGATGTCTGGCCTGTTAGCAGTGAGATAGAAAAGGGATCCTATCACCGAGCGATAGAGGTGTTGGTCAACGCTTTCACCATCCAAATCAGGAGGCAGACATTGTCGAACTTCCACGGGAGTCTTGTAAGGATGAGACTCGGTTATTTTAAACTTGGTCGGGATTTCTTTGACATACTTCTCTTGATGGATAAGAATTCCCGACTCAGACTGAACTACTTGCAAACCAAGAAAGAACTTCATTTCTCCCATAGAACTCATTTCAAACTTAGAACGCATCACTTCCTCGAACTCTTTACACAACCGAGGATTTGTGGATCCGAAATTGATATCATCGACGTAGATTTGCACCAAAATGGTATCCGCATCATCCTTTCGTTTGAACAAAGTTTGGTCAATTGCCCCTCGTGTGAAACCATTATCAAGTAGATGCGTAGATAACGTCTCATACCACGCACGAGGTGCTTGATGAAGAACGTACAATGCCTTGTCAAGTTTGTAAACTCTGTCAGGATAGCTTGGATCAATGAAACCCGGTGGCTGCTTGACATAAACTTCCTCTTGAACTTTTCCATACACAAATGCGCTTTTGACATCCATCTGCTGAACTGTGAAGTCCATATAGGCGTATGCGAGAAACATTCTAATGGCTTCCAAGTTAGCCACTGGTGTAAAGACATCCTCAAAGTCAATTCCTTCTTTTTGATAAAACCCCTGAACCACCAAGCGGGCTTTATTTCGAATCACGATTCCCCCTTCATCTTTCTTGTTACGGAATACCCAACGAGTGCCGATTGGGACTTTGTTCTTTGGAAGGTCTACCAGATTCCACACATGTAACTTCCTAAAGTGCTTCAATTCTTCTTGCATGGCCTCTACCCAACTGTTCTCAAGCAAAGCAGCTTTGATATTCTTAGGTTCAACTTGAGATATGAAGCAAGAGAAGAGACCGTCATTCATTGCTTCGGTGGCACTACGAGTTCGGACTCCCACATTGAGTGGACCAATGATGTTGTCTGTAGGATGATCCTTGTGAATTCTCAACTGTGGAATCTCATCTCATCCAAGTAGTCATCCAGATTGGTAACGTTGTTGTCAGGAATAACAACTTCCTCATTGATAGGACCTTCATCAGATGATTGTGGAGCAACATCCACTATTTGAGGAGTTTCTTCCTCAACAGTTTCACTTGTTGCCACAGAGTCCAAAGAATCCTGAGTAGATGAAGATGAGGAAGCTGAAGCAGTAGAGGTACCTGGAATATTTACAGATATAAGAGGATTAGCTGAGACAGATATGTTAGTGAAATCAGGAAGATTAAAGGATTTAAACAAAGAATCGACATTAAAAATCCAATCAGGACCGTCCCCAGCATCCGTATGATTGCTTTCATGCTAGTTGATATCAATGGCTCCAACACAATCCTTCGTCTCTTGTTGTAAACACGAAAAGCTCTTTGGTTAAAAAAATAGCCCACGAAATAACACTCATTCGCTTTGGCTTCAAACTTGTTCAGCTGATCAGAAGTATTCAGCATTGTGCAAACACACCCAAACTTCCTGAAGAAATCAATAACAGGCTTGCGCTTATACATAATTTCATAAGGAGTCTTGTTGCAGCTTTTGGTGATGAGAACTCGATTCTGCACAAAACTTGCGGTATTGACTGCCTCGGCCCAAAACGTGACAGGAAGATTAGAATCAACGATCATAGTTCTTGCTGCTTCTATCAACGTACGATTTCTTCGTTCAGCTACACCATTTTGTTGTGGAGTACGAGGTGCACTGAATTACCGAGAAATACCCTTACTTTCATAGAAAGAATCTAGAATGGCATTCTTGAACTCTATGCCATGATCACTATGAATAGTCTTCACACTTAGATTGAACAGATTCTCGATTTGTAGCAGATGAATCTTCAGAGTCTCTAGCGTCTCATCTTTCTTTGCCAGGAAGAATACCCAAGTAAACCAAGAAAAGTCATCGGTTACCACCAAACAGTAGGATTTCCTTCCATGACTCATGACACTCACAGGACCGAAAAGATCCATGTGAAGCAATTGAAGGGGAGAGTCAACGGAATTAGTGGTTTTGGGTTTGTGAGAAGATTTGTGCTGCTTGCCCTTGTAACAAGTGAGACAGTGTTCCACGGGTGAGAAATCTTTCAAAGGTAAACTGATGACAAGGTTTCCTCGAACAAGGCAGTTCATTGTCTTGAAATTCACATGTCCTAATCTCTTGTGACAAAGAAAGGACTCATCCTCTGAAGCTTTTGAAAGAAAGCAGGATTCGATTCCTAATGGATTATTCATATCCAGACTATAAGTATTGAATCTTCTAGGAGCACACATGAGGATTAGGTCTTCGGGAATAACCACTCCAGGATTCATAATCAAACATTCCTTGGATTTGAAGAGGGTACAAAAGTCTTTATCACAAATCTGGGACACACTCATCAAATTATACTTCAGCTGTGGGACGAATTGACATTCTCCAAGCTATTTACATCGTTAGACACGGTTTCTTGACCTTCAATCTTTCCTCCTCTTGGATTGTCTGCAAAGGCGACAAAGTCTCCGTCTATTGGATGATAATTTTGCAATAAAATAAAATGACCAGTCATATGTCTTGAGCAACCACTGTCGACATGCCAGATATTGTCTCCAGTCCTCCTCAATTGTCCCTACACAAAATGAATCATTTAGACATTGGTACCCAAGCCATTGCTAACTTGGAACTTCTTAATTTTACAAGATGCATTTCGGAAGTCATATTCAGAATCCTCCTTTCAATGGATTATCAAAAAGATCATTATTTTTAATTTTCCAAATCATTTTCGACCATTTTTTGCAAAGTTCTACTATGTTGTGATTTAGATAAAACCTTTGAAGCACAATCAACTGAATTTTGAAAAACATATGGTACATTTTCTTCTTGGAAATGATATGTAGACAGTTTACATGTCTTGAAAACATGATTGGATTCCCCACAACTAAAACAAACTTTATCATATGTTGGCTTAGCCTGATAATTGTCATCACAAAATGATGAAGATGATTGTGATGTTGAGACATCAGAACTAGAGGTTACTCGTTCTTCAATATTTCTTTCTTGAAGACTTTGATCTTCCTTTAATCTGAAAAATTCCATATTGCTCATTGTTTCTTGTGGAATGTCAGTCATAACAACTCCTGCAATTTTTAAAATTTTCAATACAACTCATAGCATTTACATATTTAGTAACAAAAGGCAAAGCATTCTTAAACTTAGAAATAACATTTCTCAAACTGTCATGCTCAGAAGGCACATAACCAAAATACAAATTTTCAACGTGTTCACAAATATCTGGTTTTGACACGGACATAATATTACATTCATCTGACTAAAGTTCATTTAAAACTTTTCCCTTACTAGAACTCTCATCACAATCATCTTCGAAACCTACACAATCTGACTCTGCACAGGAAGTAAAACTGTCAGAATATGAAGTTTGAATATAATCATCAGCAGATAAATTGCAAACAAAAGGTGTGGGAACATGAGGAACAGACATATCAGCAAATCTTCTAGACTTGGAATACGGAGGAGGGTGAGAGTTATACCCAATGCCTTCTATGACTTTTTTATGAATTTGGTTGTCAATGATTCCAAAAAGGATTTTCTGATCCATACCCATGTGTTCAACTTGAAAATTTGCTTTTTCGACCTTTTGAAGTCTTTCTGTTAAAATTTCATTATTATTCTTTTGTGTAGTAAGTTGCACAATCAAAGATCGGTTTTCTCCAGAAATATCACGAATTTTCTTTAAGTAAAGTTTCTCATTTTTAGCCACAGAATCATACATCACCTTTATGTGATCTCGTTCATCGACCAAGGCCTGGTTGATGAATCTAAATTTCTGAATTTCATTTAAACAAGATTTAGCATTGCGAGGTCTAGACATTACCTCAGCTGGTACGGCGGTAAGATCCTCAGCTGGTTCAATCATGACACATTTCTCCTTTTCTTCAATGTCTGCCATCAGTGCCTTGTCGATTGCTTCCCCTTCTTGATCTCCTCAATGATAGTGTCCATCAGCTTGACAGGCCAGGGCTGTTGAGCTGGACGTTGTAGTGGATTTGGGAGAGATGGCAGCTTGCTTTCCAGATGAATTCTTCTTTTCATGTTGCTCCTTTGATGATGGCTCCTTGCAGTTCCTTGCAAAATGACCCAGCTGGTCATAGTTGTAGCATCTCACCTTTTTGATGTCAAACCCTAGAGTCTTTTCTTGCTTGAATCTATCCATCCTAGTCCTTTTGATGAATCTTTTGGCTCTCAGAATCAGCATAGCCATACACCAATCAATATCCATCTTTTCCAAATCATCCGGTTGATCTGCTCCTAATCATCAGGTTGAAAGCTGATAGGTGTCAAGTTTCCAGAAATCAGTGCATCCTATCATGATATGAAGGCAGTCATGATAGGCAGATACTCATCAGGGATCACAGTGGTTGGCTTCTGAGATGTGGATGAAGTAGTAGGCTGAATTACAAAAATTGAAGGTGGGTCATCAGTTTGAAAATAAGTCATTGTAGTTTTGTTAGATGAACCTTGACTTGCAATAAGAGCTGTGTTTTCAGACTGATTAGTTGGAGTGACTGCACCCTTCTTTATCTCCAACTCATAAAACTCCAGAATGCTGAAGAGTTCTTGCTGTGATAAGTCACTTAGCTTTGCAGTTTTCTTGATCACAATCATGTACATATTCCATTCCTCGGGCAGTGAATCAAGCAGCTTCTTGTTCAACTCAAATACTCAGTTCCCAGAACCTGCAACTTATAAACAATGCTTGAGAATCGGTTGATTAGTTCAGACATGGGTTCTCCAGGGACACTACTAAACATTTCATATTGCTTTTTGATCAAATCCCTCTTGCTTTCTCTAACCTCATCACTTCCCTTATACCTTGTACATAAAGCAACCCAAAGATCTTTGGCAGTAGTATACTCAGCAAATATGTTAAACACATCCATAAGAAGAGCCATAGCAATAGATCCATAAGCCTTGTTATCTTTGGAAATTAAGGCAATATCCTTATCATCATATTCAGACACCAGCTTGGGACGTTGAACATCTGCAATAATAGTAACTGGCTTTGTTGACCATCAGTGATTGATTGCAAAAGAGTGTGGTCATGGAATTGAAAGAAAGTCTTCATTTTCTTGGTCCACTCATCAAAATCTCTAGTGGACACCAAGACAGGTGGTTTTTTTCCCCAACATACTCAGTGGAGCTTGAAGTTGCCATAATCTCAGAAAAAGAAAGTCAAACAGTAGCTAGTTTCGAGTGAACAGGGTTGGTCGAAACAACTAGTTTCGATAGAGAAAAAGCTGACCGAAACTCCTAGTTTCGATAGAACAATACTTCCCAAACTTCTAGTTTCGATAGAGAAAATAGAAACCAGAAACAACTAGTTTCGATGAAAAAGACTAAGCGGAAAATCCAGCAAACTCAGTAGAAACTACAACTTTCGATTGAATCTAGTTTCGATAGGGCAGTAGTTTCGGGTGATCAGTCTGCAAAAGTTAGTTTCGATATAACAAGACAAATAACCAATTTCGATGATACCTTCTCCAGACAAGAGTACATACAAAAAGTTTTTATGACCAACTAAAAGCAGAAAATGTCTCCCAGTAGTTTCGATACCTCCTTCTTCAAGCTTCAGCAGACTCCATTGATGAAAAGCTTCAAATATAAAAGATAACAAACTCGCAATCTGATCCAGCGAAAAACTTCCCAATAAGCTTCTGAACACAAATCAATATTCAGATCTGAAAAACTCGAAGAAATAGTGCCGAAATCGATGAAACAGTACTTCCAAAACTTCGATGCAGAAAAACTTCAATAAAATGCCGAAAAACACCTAATATCGATCAAAATAACCTGAATATACTCAGAAATCAAGAGCATAATGCTCTTATACCAATTTATGGTCCAGATTTCAGTCGAAAATCACTCAATAGATCGATTACACACACACAAGCGGAATCTGTGTGTATGGTGGTGAAACAGAGGGTAGAAACAGAATTAATGAAGATAACAGCTAACCACACACAGAATCAACACAAATAAGATGTGAAAATGTAAGAACAAAGCATTAAACAAATGCAGATTGTATTGATTCTTCAAGAACAGTGAAAGAGAAAATTCAGAGTTACAGGCGCTACTCACACCCTAGAAATTCTCAAACTAGGCTATTTATAGTAAGCTGACAGGTATCGAAACTATGCTCACCGAAACTACTAGTTTCGGTGAAGCATTTACAAGAGTGAAACAAGCCTGTCGAAACTAAACTATCTATCGAAACTACTAGTTTCGAGTGAACAATAACTCAATCGAAACTAGATAGTTTCGATGCCCAGACTTAGAAATAAAACAAGAAATTACATTAAAAATGAAATTACAAGAAAATAAATTAACTAAACATTGTTCAAAATAAATACATTGATAACAACAGCTTATACAAAAATAAGACTCTACAACCAAGAATCGAACCAACGGATACGGTCGAATTCCAATACTCAACTTTTGTTATCGTTTAGCCGGTGTTAATTAGTGAGTGGTTTTTTGTGCTTGTGAAGCAGAAAGGTAAATGACAGAAAAGTAAATGATGGTAAAGTAAATAACAGAAAAGTAAAAATATGTGTGAAGTGTGTAACAGAAATGTAACGAACAGAATAGTAAATAACATGAAAGTAAATATCTTGGAAATAATCAGTTTATGAAGAGTATTGCTTTGGGCTTCGAATCCGCTTGGTACATGATATTGTTAAGTTGACTAATCCAGTGACATGACAACTAAAAACGTGTGACCCGGGTCACCGCTAGAGCCTCGTTCTCACGATATTTGATTTGCAAATTTAAAATCTTTAACAAGTGGTAGTGCCTCCCGTTAAGGACAACAATTACCCTCAACCCTTCGAATGGTCATCTCCGGGTTGGTTTAAGACATCGAATGTAAAATGCTTTTTATTAGAGTTAAATAGGTGATTATATTTTGCTCACCGGGTGGCGTTGTAACAATGGGACCAAGTATAAAGATGTACCGTTCCCAACATGATTTCACCAATTCTTGGTCGCATAATACGTTCGTATAAAGACGTACGACCCTATTAGTGTTGACCAAGCCTTGGCTTATCAATCTCTGCTTGTATAAAGACGTACAAGTTTCAAAAGAAGTTTGATTAAAAAGGTTTTATGATCTTACACTTTAAAGTCAAGAACACTCACAAATATAAAGACGGATTTAGACAATAATAAAAGTCCACCGAAATGGTGGTTTTAAGGACAAATAGTTAAAGAAATAAACACATCACTTGGATTAATACGTTAAACATTAACATGCACGAAACTTCATCTTCACCATAGCAATACAAAGTGTTTAGCCATGAATGGTCATACTAACTAGCATAACGCTGAGTTTCGTAGGCTCCCCTATTGCGGAACAAGGAGAAAGAGCCCTTCCACTCACTACTCTCTACTCTAACTATGAAATAAGCTCCCAAATGAGGTATGGATAGCTGTTGTAAGGTGTGTTAAATGAACAACTAAAGCCATATATTTATAGGCCTCAAAATGAGCAATGCACGGCCGTGCAAACACCTCGGGAATCAAACAGGGTACAAGTGACTGTGTACTGGCCCCTTGGAAAGCAAGTTAGGGTTTGCACGACCGTGTAATGGGATGCACGGCCGTGCATTGCCCTACTGCTCTCCAATCTTGTCTTTTAGTTGTTGTGTTGACTTGTGTTGACCTTTCTTGACTTCTTAGGGGTCAATGCTCGGGTTTGGTCCTCTAAAAGCTTGATTTCTTCATGTTTTAAGCTGGTTTTTGCTCTAGTTATCTTTGAGATACCGAATAACCTGTAATTGTGAAACATTAATGTTTTAAGTATCAATTGCAAGGTTATTAATCAATTAGTACCATAATATGGGGATTATTATGCATGCAAAACATGTATAACTTAGGACATATCAGTCTCCAAGTCAAACAAGTTCAAAATGGAATCTTCATCAGTTAATCCAAATATGTCAAAACAATCCTGGAAAGATTCAAGCTGGTTGATTGCGCTGCTGCAGGGACTCCAATCCAAGTCAACCATCAACTATCCCTAGACAAAAAGGGTCAAGATACTGATCAACATCAGTACAGAGCAATGATTGAATCCCTCATGTACCTAACTGCATCAAGGCCAAACATCATGTTTGCAGTATGTTTGTGTGCAAGATTTCAAGCAGCTCCAAAAATGTCACATCTTCAAACTGTCAAGAGAATTTTTAGATATATCAAAGGTGCTCCAAAGCTCGGCCTATGGTATCCTAAAAATGAAAAGTTCAATCTATATGCATACACTGACAGTGACTATGGAGGCTGTAACTTGGACAAAAAGTCTACATCAGGAGGCTTTCAATTTCTGGGTGGAAGACTCATCTCTTAGCAATGCAAGAAGTAGACATGTGTGTCTACATCAACATCAGAAGCAGAATACATTGCAGCTTCAAGTTGTTGTGCTTAAATGATTTGGATTCAAAATCAGATGTTCGACTATGGAGTGACGTTTATGGCAACTCCCATTCACATTGACAACAAGAGTGCCATCTCAATCACCAACAACCCAGTGCAGCACTCAACGACAAAACACATTGACATCAGGTACCATTTTATTAGAGATCAAGCTTAGAAAAAGAGAATTATTTTAACCAAAGTTCATACCAATGAGCAGTATGCTGACTTATTCAATAAAGCCTTTGATGAAGCTAGATTTAAATATCTAGTTGAATCCATTGGTATGATGAACTTTGACTAAAATCCTTCTCTAAAATAAAAATAAACAAAAAAGTGTTTGTCCTTCTTTGTTGTTTTTGATAAAATCCTCCTAAAATTCAAAAAAATTTTGTGTCATTTTTTATAACTTTATCTATCAGCAGCAAACACCTTTGCTGCTGATAGGTTTAGTCATCAGTAGCAAAAGCCTTTGCTGCTGATTGCTTTAGACCATCCGTAGGAACATCTTTGTTGTGGACCATTATATCCATCAGCAGCAACTAAGTTTGCTGTTGATAGACATAACCATTAGTAGCAACCAACTTTGCTATGGGTGGGTAAAAATGGTTCAAATTAACTTTTAACCACTGTAAAATTTCATTATCAGTCTTTACCATGAATGCTACAGTGCAGTACAGTTGTAAAACAGTAAAATAGCAGGGGGTACTGTAGACACTGTACCTACACTATTCTTCTTGTACAGTACAAGTGACCGTTGCTCAAACCCTTCCATTAAAACAAAATCAAATTGCCTCCTTCACCCCTCCACCTTCAATTCTGACCTAACTCTCCTCTTCTTCTCTCCCACAATCTTGCATTCAAAGCTCTCTTCTCCATAACCAACTTCTCCATAACCAACTTTCAAATACCCCAGCTTCCCTACACTCATCATCTAGATGGCAAACCCTGATATCGGCAACCCTGATTACAAATTTTCAACACACCACAATCTTGTGGCATACCTGGTTAAGGGGAAGAAATCGGAAGGATTCGATGACATGATCGACTTCCTGTGTCAACCGAAGATACATTTTACCCTTACAGTCAATCCCACCATCTACATATCTCATATGGAAGATTTCTGGAACTCCGCCTCTTATTCCACTAAACAGGGGATTCCCCAAATCAAAGCCAAAGTTGATGGCAAGGACATTATTGTCACTGAAGCAACACTCCAAAAACATCTCAAGCTTCAGGATAAAGGTAGTGTCAACTCTTACCCCCAGGCTGACTACATAAATACATTTGTCTCTATTAGGTACACTGGTAATCAGAAGGATTACACAATAGAGAATGCTCTAATGGGACCACCATGGAAGTACCTATGCCACACTCTTCTTCAATGCATATCCCAAAAGAGGAGTGGCTGGCATCAACCGAATTCTGGACTTGCATCTATAGTACATGGTATGGTAAATGGCTTTTCCTTTAATTTTTCTCACTTAGTTTTTGAAGGTTTGAGATATAATCTTCAGGAAGGGGCAAAACAAGCTTTTTACATGTATCCCAGATTCTTGCAGGAAGTTTTTAATGGTGAACTAAATGATTTATCAAAAACTGCAAGAATCTACATGATTAGATCCCATAAAAATAATATTTTCAAAAGTATGAGAACTGTTTCTGAAAAGTTCTCAGGGATCAATGTTCCATTGTTATCTACAATGCTGAACATACAAAGCACCTAGGGTGACAGTTCAGGAGTCCCAGCTGATACCGATCCCACACCCTCCACTTAACAGCCTGAAGCTACACATTCTGCATCCCTTGTTCGAACCCCTGTGCAACCTACTGAGGGTGCACATGTACAAAAAATACTCACCCTTACACTTCAAACCCAACTGGAACACAGAGCCCCAGTTGAGGTTAGTTACATTAGAAAGAAAAAGAAGAGCAAGAAGAATCCTTTTATTCTTGGCTCAAAGGCCCAATCCCTAACTCAAAGCCCTCATCTAGAGTCACAACACTCTGATGAGAATATCAAAAGGGATAGCCACATCATTAGGGAGACTTCCTTGGAAGGATCCCTATTAGGATCAGGACTACATCCCGAGTCCATAGAGAACCCTCTAATACCATACATTTTTTTTCTTCATTGAACTTAAGTACAGAGGCACCTAGTCAAGATGACATACCTTCTCCAACTATTACTATCTCGAAGGTACTGATTGACTTGGTTTCCAAAGTACCCAGCCCCAAGTTCTTCACATGAGAAGGTTCACTATGGGAGCATTGATAGAGTGAATGTGGAAGGGGCTGTCACTACTTCTGGTCCATCAACTGACCTGGAGGACAGTGACAACATAATTAAGACCCCAACCATGGCAACTCAGATGTTTCTTTTGAAACTTTCTTTGCTGAAAGGAATCCCACGAGCCCAAAAAACCAGGGTGATGGGGTGGCAAAGGCTAGGCCTAAGGCCCCATCTAGTTCCAAGGATTCCACATCTGTGGATGAGGACAGACTGAAACAAATAAATTTGGAATTGACGGCAAGGGTTGCCATGTTAGAGGCTGAAGTGTCTCAATTGAGGCACCAAGTTTCTGTGCATGAGGCCCACAAATGTACCAGCTCAGCTTCTTCTTCCCTTATATCAGTGGGCACTCAAACTCATTCAACTTTGCTCGCTGATGCAACCAAAAAGGGGGAGGAAAGCTTTAAAGATGATGATGATGATAGCCTGGCTTAAAGAACAAGAGGAATTTCAAAGAACAATCTTCAAACCCTCTTTCGTTCATGTTCAGAAAATTGAGTGGGAAGAGTCCAGAGATGAAGAGGAAGATATTTCTAAGAAGATGCAAATAGTTGCCAAGGAAGTAGAGGAAGTATTTCCTGAGGAGAGGAAGACAGAAAGGGAAGAAATAGAGGAAGTATTCCCATAGGTCCAAATAATTGAAGCTGCTGCCAACCTTTCAAGGCAAACTATATCCCCTCAATACCCATTTACAGCAGAAAATTTAGAGTTTGATTCCATTCTCTCATGGGGATATGATGAAAGATTTAAAAGATTCTGGATAGGTTGGGAGTTCTTAGGACCAGTGGAACAACCTCAATGTCTTTGACATACTGGCTCTGTACACTACTGAGTGCATCAACACATCGAAAGATCTCTCTGCCAGGCTTGCTAGTGACCGCTTTCATGACTTGATGGAAGATAACATGCCTTGGTTTGAGAGATTTCTACAAGAAGCCAAGCAGTTTGTCCACCACTACCTTGAGGAAGAAGAAGCAGAGTCCTCAAGTGCAGCCCAAGGAAGAGAGAGCCAAAGACTAGAGTTGGTAAAAAGTAGAGTTCTGACTAAAGACCAAGTTCTAAACCTAAGGAGATACTTATACAATGAAATGGTCAGAGGTCTTGAAATTTTTGGATGGTCCAACACTGAGCCCTCGGGAATCAAGTTTCTTTTGTGTGATGGATCAACAATTGAACTTAATAACATTCAAGAAGTGCTACTACTAAACAGAGACTTTATTTTCAAAGGGTTTCTGTTAAGATCACAAATCTTTGTAATTAACTCAGAGAGAAGCAAGGAAATGATCTCCCTGATATATGCATGCCTACTTCAAGAAGGCTGGATGGTATGGGAATCACCTTCAGTTTCACCTGCTTCCTCTCCCTAAGATGGCCATAGTACAAGAATGAAGATAATAAAGGCTTGGGATTTTGTATCTACTCATGAAGAAAAAGATGCTCCTCCCCTTTCTATTCCATAAATTGCCAATGAAGCCTATGCTGAGGTCTTAATAGCAACTTCCTCAACTGCTATTGTGGTGAATGAAGCAGAAGCAGAGGCATCCAAACAGGATAGAGGGAAGGGCATTATGACAGCAGAAGAAGAGAGGAGGATAGAAGAAGAGAAGAAAGAAAAGGAGAGAAGAAGAGAAAGAGAGGAGGAAGAGATGAAACAAATAAAAAAGGATCGAGAGAGAAAGGCTGCCATGCTCTTCAGAGAGCAGCAGATCAGTAGAGCTGCTAGATCTCTTGATTCCACAAAGATACAAGTTCCCGTAGCTTCTCAAATTGCTAAAGATGAAGCTCTAGCCTTTAAGCTATAGGAACAGTTTGCCAAAGAAGATGAAGAAAGAGAAAGATAGAAAGCAGAAGAGGCAAAGTTCAAAATAAAAGATTCTCAGCTGGCAAAGGAGATGAGAAGTGAGTGGATTGAGGCCCTAACTAATCAAGGTGAGGATGGAGACTACCTTGAAAAGAATTTCTAATAAAGAGCCTACATTGGTCAACCAGGAGAGCTAGACAGAAATAAGAGGGCAGAAGAAGAAGAAAAGGCTAGGGAAAAGTCTAGAAAAGCCATTGCCTTCAAAACAAAATCACATGAAGAGAGAAAGGTCATGTTTGAATTTATCAAGGCAAGAGGAGAGAGTGGAAAGAGGTTAGGTCCCATGAGCTTCATGAACATTCAATCCCTCTATAGACAAGTCAAAAAGGAAGAAGATGATATGCTTAAGAAGACAAATCAATCAAAGAGGGCCGGTACAACTGAAGAAGAAAGAAATGGAAAGAAGCCCAAAATAGAATCCTTGGTTCATCCTCCTTCTATCCCACATGTTCCCTCTCCTAGACTTCACTCCACCACTCCCATAGTGTCCAAAGCTTCCCACCCAACTCCCTCTCAACAACAGCCTCCTAAAAAGAAAAGAAAACCTCCAACCAGCCATACTGATTCAAGAAACATTGTTCTATGGCTCTACAGTGATCAAGATGGGTGGTATAAAGTGTTCAGAGGAGAGAAAGAAAAGAAAAGATCAATCTATGTATCTGTTAATAAGGTTATGCAACTCCAAGATTCAGATCTTCAAAGAATCCTGGAGCTAGGTGAAGAAGAAGAAGAGCCTGGCAATGATAGTGGGAAGCACCTCTTGCTAGTGATTAAGCACCATCTATATCCTAGCAATGAGGTAGTCATTGATGCCAAACTCTCCAATCCCACTATCCTCTTGTCCGGTGGTCCTACAATGCTGATAAAGATGTGTATACTCTGATTGATGTCAAAGGAAATAAGACTAGGGGTTCCAAAAAGGCAATCCTGAGCATGCTAAGGAGGGGCATTAAATCCTTATCTGAAATTCCTATTGATAATCCCAGCAAGGACCCAAGGGGCTATGAGACTGCCAAGATCATCATATACATGCAGAAGCTCTATGATCAACGGCAGTAGAAATTTTGGTAGCATAAGTCTAGGGGGAGTTTGTAGATATAAAGACTGATGGCTACAAATACTCTAAGTAAAAACACTGCGGACACTACAATTTTGATGCTAATAAAAGCTGCTGCAGATAAGGCTATATGATCTGGACGGTGCACTTGTTGCTGACCAACATCTTGGCTATGGATAGGCTTATCTGCTGAAGTCCAAAGTTGCTGCTGATAGGCTTATCAGCAGCATATAACATTTATGCTACTGATCAGCAGCTTTGACTTTAATACTGACATCTCCTGCTGCAACACTGACACCACTATCAGCAGAAGGAATGTTATTGGTGCAGAAGACAAAAGACAATGCTCTCATCTGCACTCACCTGCAAAGATTCCTAAAAAGACTTTTTGTTTTGCAGTTGTCTTTTTGCTGCAGTTGTCTTTTTGTTGTAAACCAATTGTAGTGTAGCTTTTCTCCTGTACAAGATCAACGGCTTGTGTTTGATCTGATTCTCAGATTCAAGGGTCTGTCTTGATTCTAAGTTCCTATTTATGTATTATTTCTCTTCATTTTTATGTGTGCTTCCTTAGAGTTTTCTCTGTAACTTGTAAACATTAAAGAGTAATACAATTTGCATTTATCAGAATTAACTTTGTTACTTGTTGCATTTCATAGTTGTTATTGTTTCTGCCAATATCAACTTAACAGAACCATCTTGTAATATCTCGATCATACACTATTAAAAAGCTACTACAACTAAGGGTTTTTATAGAATACAATTAAACCCACATGCTAATTAAACTAATTTCACGAATCCCTCAACACATGCATAATTCCCATGTTTGCTTCCAAGTTACTCAGTCAAACATGACCAATTCAACCTTTATTGTTTACTTCAACAATAACCTGTGACTCGCGACCAATATGTTGGACCCGTGACCCATGAACTAACCTGATTAACACAACAGAAATTGTATTTTGATTTTTCACTGCCTTTGTTTGCTTTCTGCAATACTTAATCATGAGGCAAAAGTCATGGAAATAATATCAATGTATTTGGGCAAGTAGTTTGGTTTTCTTGTAACTTCCTTATATCATCTTGTTCTTGTTCTTGAGATCCATCTATGTCTTGATCTGAATAAAGAATATCATTGTTTGAATGAGATGTTCCTATTAGAATATAATCTAGACTTATATTAGTTTAATTATGTATTATGTATTTAAGTTAGATATAGGTCATAGGGCAGAAAACCAAAAGTCAAACGGCCTTATTGGCAGTTATTGACGGTTTTCTAGTACCCTAAACGAATGGGTGTAACTACCTTGTTCGTACCGTTTCTTAGGATATAAATATACCCAAAAATGTATAGAAACGTAGATCAATTTTATAATTCAGTACCGTCTGCTTTGACTTTTCATTACAGACCAGATTCTGTACAATTGATCCCATGTTCTTATTCTGATTTTACATATAATGGATGATTGATTCATGATTAAGTGTTCTTGATATCCCACATAGTGGTATCAGAGCACCATGGTTACGATTCTTGGACTTTGATTAAATAATTGATGCGCAAATTGAAAGGATCAAGAACACACGTCGCTCCACAAATCTAAAAGCACGAACGATCATTGATCAAAAGGGGAATCAACAAGGCAAATATCATTGCAAATTTGATGAAGCACATGCATTGATGAATCAACAACATGCCTGTGCGTACATAGGAATCAAGAATCAAGAATATGAGATGAAGGCGAATCCTGTTTATTACTTGAATCATTCAATTGATAACGTCAAATCGAAACCAAGAACTCTATTTGCACGAAACAATGGATTCAATTTTCCTGTCAAGAAACAGAGGGTAACGACCACCAGAAATTAACGACACAAATCATGCATGAAAACTTGGCGAAGGAATTTCATCAAACTTCGATTAATTACGATACAAGATTGCGGGATTTCGGAGACGAAATCAAATTCAAATGCTTTGTTCAAGAAATATCATAAAACATAGAAGAACCGGAAGTGAATTTGATGTTGGACGAAAATAATCAAATGTCAGTGTATGACCACAATTAAAATGCCATGCTCGAGTCGCTTGATAAGGTATGATCAGACACAAATTCACTTGTACAGGGAAAAGGTTAACAAATGAGAATCAAAAGGAAGGTGTTGAAGAGGATATGGATAAAGAAAATGAGACAATCAACAGTCAAAAGTCACTAAGATTTGGATAATGATCTCTGCATATAAACTCTTGCAGATTTGATTCATCTTTCATATATGACACCAATGAAAGGAGATATTCAACTAGTGTTTAACAGAAACTACATAGGGAAGGAAGATCAAAGAAGTCATGGAACAATCGAGAGAACGATTACAATTACCGTTTCAGATCATTGCGAAAGAAAACAAGAACTCACACCATAGAGACGTAATTTAAATCATGAGGACTATCACGTGTGAGATCAGTGATCAACGAGAATACGATAAGATGAAGAGGAAGAGCAGAAAACATTGCAAAAGAGAAAAGGTGCAAAACTACTACATGTACTTAAAGGAATTTGATTTATTTTCAAAATAAAACCGAGTTACTCAAACTCTCATTTTGAATGGACCAAATGGAACAAGATAAAACCTCCATGTTAATACACCTAATGTTGATTCAAAGGAACCAGGACACTTGTTTCAACACTGCAAAAGGAAAAGAGCGAGACGAAGCCTACGGAACAGAGACTCATGCGCGTGGGAAAGTGATGATTATGCGGAATAAGAGTACGTGGTTAATGGGACAGGTCACAGCCTTTGGTACCTTTGATGCGATATATGGACCATATGGTACGTGAATACGAGTTATTACAAACCACTTTGCGGGTACTCTCACACACTTTCATAAAGAGTCTAGAATCAATTAGTGTAATAAAATCGAGCATGGATGGCAAGAAGGTTGGAACCAATTGGAACAAAAGGACAGTGATTGAAAATGGATGACATAATTCTCTGCAATTGAGACGGACAAAGCAATGATCAAGCAAAGTGAAAGAAACAAGATGGGAAACTGGGTCATCACAACAAGAATTTGGGCATACCCTCCGAGGATTATTGAAGACGCGATTAAAGAATTAATTTATGCTAGATAAATACAAGTCTAGCTTAGGGGGGTGTATTAGAATATAATCTAGACTTATATTAGTTTAATTATGTATTATGTATTTAAGTTAGATATAGGTCAATTGGCAGAAAACCAGAAGTCAAACGGCCGTTATTGGCAGTTATTAACGGTTTTCCGGTACACCAAACGAATGGGTGTAACTACCTTTTTCGTACCGTTTCATAGGATATAAATATACCCAAAAATGTACAGAAACGTAGATCAATTTTATAATTCAGTACCGTCTGCTTTGACTTTTCATTGCAGACCAGATTCTGTACAATTGATCCCATGTTCTTATTATGATTTTACATATAATGGATGATTGATTTGTGATTAAGTGTTCTTGATATCCCACAGTTCCAGTACACAAACATGAATTGTAGAGGATATTTCGTTTGATCAATTTTAATCATAACTGATTTCTGATCTTGTTCTTTGATAATTAATTTTGATTTATTGATTAATCATGGCTCTTATATCATATCTAGGAAAGTAGGATTAGATTATGAGTATGAATGTGGATAAACATACAAACTGGCAGTGGATAAATCTTGAGTAAATTGTAGATAAGCGATAAGACTTGGTGTAGAGAGATTTTAGAGAGAAATGGGTTAGAAATTTAAAAGATAAACATAATATATTGTTAACTTTCAGTAAACACACACACCATACATAATAACATTGTTACATATAGACTAATAAATATTAAGTCTAGATTAATTTATTGATTCAACAGTTTTACGGTACATGCAGTCTATCTTCATTGAAGTTTGTTTCAATGATCAATTCTTGGAATAGTCATCTTACGTGGACCTAGACCTCCTTGTAAGACCTGCGAGCCAATGTAGTACCAAGAAATAATAATAAGAAACAAAAGGCCAAGTTGCAATATGCACTACAATAAATGAGAAACAAAAGGCCTAGTTGCAATATTTTATTTGTATGCACATCTTTTAAGGATATTTTATAAAAGTATGCAAGTTTTTGTCAAGTTATTCACACTTACAAATCTAGAGGATGTCTGATTTTATAAGTGTGAAGAAATTTAAAAATATAATATAATGTTTTTAATTGTAGAACAAATGTTCACTAATAACTATGATAAAATATAATACTAATGTTTTTAATTGTAGAACAAATGTTCACTAATTCTAGAGGATGCCTTTTTGTTGAGGAATTTTTTTATATATTTCTCCACGTTTATGTGCCAACAACTTGAAAAAAATATACACATTTTCCTGGATTGTTTAAATAGAATCAGTTTAAAAACAAAACTGAAACCTGGAAACAAAGTTTGTATATCATATCAAAACCTACAAATCAATAAGTTTTATTTCAAAATCTTTTACCAGAGACTCGTAAACTAAGAATGTAACACAAAAGCTTTGGTGAAGACTTACATAGGAATAGGAGAAGGATGAAATTTTGAAGCTTGAACCAGATTTCGTCAAGAAAATGATAATATGCATTTCTCCATCGCTTGCTTAAAAACAACGGGATAATGATGATCCAGAAACCAACAAGTAATCCAACAAGTGTAACTATCACTAGGATCCAATCAATGCCATCATGTTCATCATGTTGGTCGCTAGTTCCTTCATTATGGTCATAACTTTCCAAACACGCTGAAAGAGGAGCCCCACAAAGTGCATTTCCAGTGAAACTGGACTCGCTGAACGTTTGAAGCTGAGGGCCTGTGGGGATTCTTCCTACAAGATTGTTGTACGATACGTTCAACCAGTTCAAAGCAGTTAACTGCGACAGGCTCAAAGGAATATTTCCGTGAAGATGGTTCATTGACAGATCTAACGATTCAAGTTTTCCATTTTTATTGAACAAGTTGGGAATTGTTCCTGTTAACTCATTGTGTGACAGATTCAGGAACCTTAAGCCCAAAAGTCCGACAACTTCATTAGGAATAGGCCCAGAAAACTTGTTATTAGAAAGGTCTATAGATGTCACTAGATGAAGTATGGTGCTATATTTATAAGTATTTCCCTTCGTCACCAACGTTGCCGTAGTTATTGCTTCGGACCCTATTGTTTCGGAAGATATTGTTACGTCGAGACTTGAAGTCTCACTTCCATAAATGACAGAGAAGTTTGTAAAGCATGTCGGTAGGTTCCCAGAAAGATCATTATGAGCAAGATCCAAGATCTGAAGAGAATTGAGATGACATATTTCATCTGGGATTTTACCTTTAAATTTGTTAGAACGAAGACTTAGAACTTTCAGACTTGTATTATTTCTCCCTATTGATGATGGTATTTTTCCCATCAGTTCATTTTCTGCAAGCTCGATGACATCCAGGCTGTTGGAATTCAGTAACCACGGTGGCAAGTTGCCGGACAACCTGTTATCTTCCATATCCAGAGTTTCTAAGGAAGAAATATTTCCTATAGATGATGGGATTATGCCAGAAAATTGATTTTTCTCCAGAATTAGAATGACTAGACCTTGCCAATTCGTCCAACAATCTGGGATAACACCTGACATGTAATTGTTTGCTAGATCAAGAACAAATAAGAACAGATCTTCTTGAATGTGAGAACACAAGAACTGTTGTAGAGATCCTGAGAGATTATTGTTAGAAAGATCCAAAATATCAAGTCTAGTACTGAAATTACTAGGTAGCATACCATGTAAATAGTTGTTACTTAGATCTAGTATTGCTCCTGGTGCAAAAAAAGTAACATTTCCCAACTTTCCTTGAATGTTGTTGTGGGATATGTTCAAGTAATTTACATTAGGGAATGTAGTCCAAATCCAATTGGGGATGGTGTCTGATATGTTTGCGTTGGAAACATCTAACCATTCTAAGTCTGTTTGAGACTGAATCCATGATGGAAATTGAGAGCCTAAACTGCATGAACCTGCTCTCAACCTTTTAAGTTTGAAAGGCGGAATCCAACTAACATTTAGCTTAAACACCAACTTGTTATCCTCAACCAACAAAGTTTTCAAGGCCGTTAGATTGGCAAAGTGGTTTTCGCTCACAATACCGGTTAACGAATTATGATGAAGAGTTAGAGAAGATAGTTTACTAAGTCGTCCGATACTTCCAGGGAGACTTCCATTCAACTTGTTGTTCGAAAGATCCAAATAAACCAACGATGATAAGTCACCAGTTGTATTTGGGATCGAACCTGAGAGTTGATTTGTATTGATGTCTAATGTCTGCAATAGTGACAAACTTCCTAAAGAATCTGGAATGGTCCCTGTTAATTGATTGAGACTAAGATGAACGCTGACCAGTTTTTTCAATTTTCCTAGTCTTTCTGGTAGTTGACCAGTCAGAAGATTATCAGCAAGAGCTAATAATTCCAGTTTAGGTGACTCACATTCACAAAATCTTTCAAGAAGCTCCGACACATTCCCAAAAAACTTGTTATATCGCAGATCAAGGGTAGTGAAGTTGCAATGATTACTTAAATATTTAGGCATCTCCTCAACAATCTGATTGCCTGATAAGTCGAGGTATTCAATCAAATACAAGTTCTGTAGGGTGCCAAGAATCGGTGAAGAAATATCACAGTAACTAACATCAAGAACACGAAGATTACTTAGGCTAGACAATCCATTCAGTAAGAACGAAGAATTCACAAAAGTGTTACTTGAAACACGAAGAGTCCTTATTGAAGGCATGCTATGGAAACCAACATGAGTTCCGGGATTTACACCATCGATACCGCAATGAGTAAGATCTAACAAAGCTAAATTACGTAGGCTGAAAATCCATCCAGGCAACAACATGCTGTCAAAGTTGTTATACGAAAGATCTAGGACAATAAGGGACGTAAAACTAACTGTTGTTGGATTACTAGGTAACTGATCTAACCCACACACGGGAAAATGAAGTTGTAGCAAAGAAGTGAGGTTGCTGATTACCGGAAACCAATCTGAAGCTTTTGTGAGGTCGATGAAAGTCATATCCAGGTATCGCAACCCTTTAAGATTCTTTAGCCATTTTAAGCTTTTCGAATGAAGATTACTATAGTAATCGCTATGAAGATCTAGGACTCGCAATGTTGACAGATTTCCAAGTTGGTGAGGAATTTCCCCACCAAAGTTCGATAGTGAGATGTTAAGATATACAAGATTTTGAAACGAACCGACGAAGGCTGGAATCGAGCTGAAATTAAAATCGTTGCAGCTCAAGTCGAGGTATCTGAGATGTAACAATTTTATCACGGAAGGACTTATGGTTCCTCCTAACTTTTGATTTGATGCTTCTACACATTCACTGTCGGTATTATCAAATTCATAACAGTAGTCATGAATTTTATCGTCATGTCCACCAAGGCGAATCTCGTGGACGTGACCAGTGAAATTATCGCAGACCACACCGGACCAACTGCAACAGTCTTTGTCTACCCAAGAAGATAGACGTTTTGCAGGGTCAGTGAGATTGTTCTTGAGATCAATAAGAGCCAATCGCTCAGAGCGTATACACAGTACACGATCTGAGTTTTGATAGTTTTGATTACAAAAACAGACGCTGCAAAGTGTCGAAACCAAGAGAATCAATAGGCATGATGAGGAAAAAGATAAACGAAGAAGTGTGAGAGCCTTCATTGAAGTGATGAAGAATGCAAAGAGTTTCAGTTTCATTTTCTATTTCATATTTCATATATGAGGGGGGTGTTTGGGATTACTTATTTCCTTCTCCTTATCTCCTTTTATAAGTAGTTTTGAGAAGTAACTCTCACTTACTTCTCAAAATCTTCTTTTTTCTTCTCAAAATCTCCTTTTATAAGTAGTTTTGAGATGTAACTCAAACAACTTATTAACTTATAAAAGTTAATAAGTTAATAAGTTGGTTTGAAAAGGCAATCCAAACACCCCCGAGGTCTTTGTTCTTTTTTTATTAGAAAAAACCTTTTTCTAAAGTTACTTTAGATTGTGGACTTGAAGACTTTTCAGAAAAATGTTTGAAGAGAAAAAAAGTGGCTACCCTCTTCCCACTATTTTTATTTATTATACTCCCCCTAGCTTGTCAAATAAGTTGTTATTTTTTTCCTTCAACATTTTTTATTTTATTTGACATATAACCTCCACCAACTTTTTCTCACTACCAAAAAATTAAAAAATTTGCAAGAGTATTTCGTAAGAAATTTGTAAGAATGGTTCGTTAGCGATAAGTTTCCGACAAAAAGTTTTTGTTGGAAAAACCACCATAGGAAATGTTTTTTTTTTCCGACAAAGTCCCGACTAATTTTCTGACAAACTAATGACAAAAGCCTTTCATTGGCCATTTTCAACAATATCCCGACAATTATATTAAATAAATAAGTTAATTTATTTAATAATTTGTCAGAAAATTGTATAAAATCTTATAGTTACTTTTTGTTTTGGTTTTGTTAGAAAGTTGTCGCTAACAAAAAAAATTATTATGAAATACTTTTAATTTTGGTTTTTGTCTTTGATATTAATTATCATTATTTATATTAAATCAAAACAAAAAATATAATTTTAGAAAAGTATTAAAAAGACAAATTTTGAAATAATGGTTCTTTCAAAAACGATTATATTCAAAAGATACTATTTGAGTGTGTCTGAAGAACAATTTTTACTTAAATCAAAACAAGAATAGATTAATTTAAGAAAAATTAAATAGAAAAATATGAAATGTTCATTTCTTAAAAATTATAATTTATATAACTTACTTTTTAAAAAGAACTAGAATTTTCTTCACTCGCGTTTCGCTGCGAGAGTCTGGTCATTATCGGGGTCGGCTCATTTGGGTGGATAAAACTTATGTCGAAAAGCAGACTCGCTATAGCGCACGAAAAAAAACCTCGAATTTTAACATAACTCCGTTTTTAAAAAAGTTATACCTAAACGTTGGCAAAAAAAACAAAGAAAACCGCGCATTCCGTTAAAAAAATAAACGAACGAAAGTTAGCACAGGAAAACGAAATTAATAGAAAACTAAACGAGTTAAAAGCGTGTATTATATTCATATGATGGGCTAAAACGATTCCCCTCGCAATACGGCGGAGACATTGTCGTATTTGGTCCGGCTCGTTTGCGGGGTTAAAACTTACGTACAGTTAGGGGTGTGCAAAAAAACCGAAAATCGAAGAAAACCGAAATCCGAGTCGTATCCGTAACCGAGAAAAACCAAACCGAATTGTGAGTTCTGTTTTCGGTTCGGTTATTAACCGTATCCGAATTGCGAATTCAGTTTTCAGTTCGGTTAACGGTTATGCCTTTTTTTTAATTCGGTTTGTTTGGTTAGACATATTTCTAATTCGGTTCGGTTTATTCGATTTATTCGGTTAAATTCGATTTATTTGGTTTATTCAGATATACTTTCCTTTTGAAATCGGTTTATTTGGTTGAATTCGGTTCGGTTAAAAAAATTTACAATTCGGTTCGGTTAGGTTAACGGATAAGGGTTAAAAAAATCAAAACCAAAAAACCGAATAAATCGAACAAACCGTTAACCGAACCGATGAACACCCCCACATACAGTCGCTATAGCGTACGAAAAAAAAATACTCGCTTTTGAATAAAGCTCCGTTTTTAATAAAATTTATATCAAAACGTTAACAAAATAAAACTAAAGAAAGTTGCGCTTTCCGTTTTTAATAAAAAAGTAAAGAACGAAAGTTATAACAGAGAAATAAAGTTATTAAAAAAGTAGACGAGTTAAAAGTGTATATTATATATAGTATGAGGGTTGAAAAAAAATATTAATTTACTGACGTGGTATTTTAAAGTTAGTAAAAAAATTTAGACAGATGTGTTTAAGAAAAAGAGTATTTACAAAAAGTAAATCTTCATCCATTTCATTTTTATTTTTTTCTTCGTTGAACCTTCCTCATCCCCAATTCAAATACCTTCCGGTGGCCTCCATCTTGCGTTCGTATGGTTGCATTCTTTTTTTTAATTATTGTTTATTTAGGTTTCTGTATTATTAAATACGTATTTAAATAGTAATATTACATAAAAAAATATTTAATAGTTTTAACATTATACTTGACGTTAAAGGCTAATGCGTATGAATAATGTCACCTAGCGTGTTCTTTTTCTATTGGCCGTTGCTGTCACGTGACAGTGTCTGTATGTGTACATTTAGTGGGATAACTTAAGAGCCCTCTTGTTAGATTGGTTGGAGCTCTTGCCCATAAGCTAGAGGTCACAAGTTTTGAATCTCATTTGGAATGGTTTTTTAACTCTTTTTCCAAGCCTCTTATTTGCTCTTTTATTTAAACTAGGATTATTTCCGAAGCGCGATGCGGCGATGGGATTATGAGATTTTGATGCTATAGAATAGCGCTTGGATAAGAGGACATTCATATACATTCATTGAACGAAAGTAATATCTTACAAGAAAGCATTTCCTAAGTTATTTTTCAAAAAATATGGACTTAGCCTGAGTTTTTTTTGTAGGCAAACAAAGAGTGGCCCAATAACTATTTAAATAAAAGTGAGAGCTACCAGGTTTGGTCCTTCACTTGGTGAAACAAAGTGACCACAAAAGAGGAGCCCATTTTCGTCTCACTTATGCCGTCAGCTGCAAGCGTTAGAGGTGGAAATCTGTGTGTTTTTTTTCTTAGCTAACAGAATCATATTTTTTATGTACCAGGTGATTGAAAGAGGCTTCGTTTCGCTGTTGAACCTGTGGCTGATGGTGTCGCTGGTTTGGGTGTCAGTGGTGTGATTTTGGCGGCTAGAGGTGTAGCTGAAGTAACTACTTCGATGACTGGGTCCGTTAATTTGTTTGCCGTGCATTTCAGGTCGCCTGTACGCGTGTCTTTTTGCACTTGCAAGTGGAAATTTTTTACCTTTCCTTTGATTGCATGGAGGGGCGGCGGTATCATTGTTGTGTCTGTATAGGCTTCTTTTTTCAGCAGATCCAAGCATTCTTTGCCAAGCAGTTTTTTCACAGGTTCATCGAAAAGAGTTGCTGTAACATTCCCTGTTTCATCAGCGATGGTGGTGACTACGCGGAACCTGTTTGTTGCAAGTTGTTAGTGTATATGGTTAAGCGGGTTAGATTGTATATACACGTCTTGCATGTATTTTGGCTCTGTGAACTTTCCATCTGATGCGCATGCCCATACGTCTCCACTTTCATAGATCGTTTGTAAGCAATCCGGGCATGCGTTGTAACACCAATTTTTACCTGTCATAATTTCAACAATCGAAGCGGTACATATGAAGGTTTTGCCCTGCAATAACAGAGAATATTCAAGTTTTGAGTTAGCTTTTTTACATAACTAAATAGCTTAATACCTATTGATTTACTAAAAATTAAATATTTCAGTATTCCAAAACTCATTTTTTTCCCATTGAAACTTCTTTTACACCGTCAATAAAAATACTTCAAAAATCACTCAAAAAACAAAAAGTATAATTCATTGTAATAATCTACAAGTATACTCATGACAGTATGTCACCACTCACAAATTCATGCATCAATAATCTTTGCAAAAATAGGATCAAATATTAAATAGTCTTTTGTGACATGCAAATAGTTGTTTAATGTTATAGTAAGCAAGGCCTAGAAATCAATTTCAAATTGGCTTGGCCTTTTACGGGGTCGAAGGACCACAGGCAAAGCAATAAAATAGTGAACATTACAAAGTGTCGAAAGGTTTAGAAATTGGAAACACTGATCAAGGCACATGTTCTATGGAAATCAAGAAATGAAAGCCTGGTAATGTAGTGTCAGGACATGGACAATAATAATAGTAGAAGATAATTACTTCAAACATAGGTCCTCTTAAGAAAAGCTGATGTGGTGGGCCATAACACTGGTTCGGCTCAACTGGTCTTTCGGTTTAGGCAGTTGGAGGCTGGCTTCAGCTGGCCGTTTTATAGGGAATGGAAAGGAAACAGGGTTAACATATGAGGCTAGGTTTACTGCACATACTGTCATAAACTTAGCACTACATTAAATATCAGCCACATCAAAACTATTAGAAAAAAACTCTAAATTTTGCAGATATTTATGAAAATGTGGTACCTTTCATTCTAAATTTTGCAGTAAAAACAGAATACTAACAAACAAAGTTTTTTTTTTTTTGAAGAAGAAACCTACCAAAGAGGCAAGATCTTTCAAAAGAAGAAAAGCAGGTGAAGGAAAGGCATGTCTGTGTAATCAGAAAAGTGGTGAAGGCAGGCGAAGGAAAGCCATTTACCCCTAATCAACCACGTGGAGACTACCCATCCCTGACTTTTGATATACATCTTTAACACTAAAAATACAGTACAAGTAAATCCATTCACCAAATTAACATTCATAAACCTTAAATTAACATACGGTGCAAAGATAAACAATTAACAGAAAACAATTCGTGACCTGGCTATGAATAAAAACACTTTAGTGAAAACATAAACAAATACCTAATGGAGTAGACGCATCGCATCAATTGTTGGAAGCAGATTTTGACTTCATCAATTGCAAATATGGGTGGGGTGGTCGTCTTCATCGATTGGGGAAGGAGCCGATGGTGGGCAGTGGACTGAGACCTACGATGAGAGAAGATGAAGATGGGCACCGATAAAGGCAGGAGAAGGCCCAACATTTCAAGGAAGCAGAGAATCTGACTTCATCAATTGCAAATATGGGTTGGATGGTCGTCCTCATCGATTGGGGAAGAAACCGATGGATGAAATTGTGGGCAGGGATCTGAGATCGATGATGAGAGAGGACGATTGGAGAAGAAGCAGATGGTGAGCTCGATAGTGACAGAAGACGATGATGGAGAGGAGGTAGGGCAAAAAAAAGCCACTTTAAGAGGAGGGGAAATGTGTAAAGAAAGAAAAGGAAAAAAAAAAGGAAACAGAAGCTGGTCTCGAACCCGGGCAAACCAAAAGGACAACTGAAGCCTTACCACCAGGCCAAGAAGGATAAGCTTACAAAATCTCACTTTCCATTTATCTAATAGAGTTGATGAAAATAATTTCTTTTTTACTTTTCTTTAAGATATATTCTTTTTTCTTCTCTAGCAAATTTTTTATTACTTTTATATTTGAAGTTAAGTTTTTTTCACGTGGTCAAAGAATTGGTGATATAAATTAGATATATAAGGTGGCGAATCACGAGCGTACAATCCGATAAATCCACTTTCAAGTTTCATTTACTTTTTTTTCTTTTGCTTTGGTTTTAGCGTGTTCTTTTCTATTGGTTGCTGCTGCCACGTGGCTATGGGACAACTTAAAAGTCGTCTTGTTTGATTGGTTGGAGCTCTTGCCCGTGAGCTGGAGGTCACGAGTTCGATTCTCATTTGAATTGGTTCTTTAACACTTTTTTCAAGCCTTTTATTTGCTCTTTTATTTTAATTTCTTTTTTACTTTTCTTTAAGATATATTTTTTTCTTCTCTAGCAATTTTTTTATTATTTTTTCTTTTCATGGTTTTTATATTTGAAGTTAATTTTTTTTCACTTGGTCAAGGAAATGGTGATATAAATTAGATATATAAGGCGGTGAATCACGAGCATACAATCTGACAATCCACTTTCAAGTTTCATTTACTTCTTTTTTCTTTGGTTTTAGCGTGTTCTTTTTCTATTGGCCGTTGCTGCCACGTGGCAATGTCTAAGTGGATTAATTTTTTTATTTTTTTCTTGTTTTCCTATAGAATGTATGTATACATTTAATGCGACAACTTAATAGCCCTCTTGTTGGATTGGTTGGAGCTCTTGTCTGTGACCTAAAGGTCACGAGTTTGAATCCCATTTGGATTGGTTCTTTAACTCTTTTTCTAAGCCTTTTATTTTAATTTCTCTTTTACTTTTTTTAAGTTATATTTTTTTCTTCTCTAGCAATTTTTTTATTATTTTTATCTTTTCTTGGTTTTTATATTTAGAGTTAAGTTTTTTTCACATGGTCAAGGAATTGATGATATAAATTTTGAGCATACAATCCGTCAAATCCACTTTCAAGTTTCATTTACTTTTTTTTGTTTTCTTTTTCTTTGGTTTTATTTTTTAGCATTCTTAAGCGATGGTGCGGCCTGGGTTTTTTTTAGGTTTGCTTTTTATTAACTTTTGCGGCTGCGTTTAAGTTTAAGTTTTTTTTTAATTCATTCCGCCCTCGCCTATATTTTAGTTTGAGGTTTTTTTTAACATTATTTTTGCGTCTAAGAATGCGCCTGCGTTCAAATTTTTTTAAAAGTCGGTCCACCCCCGCCACGGAGGGGGTGTGACCAACTAGTTTTGATTTTGATTCACGGATATACTTATTTATGTTTAAGAGTGTGTTATGATTCGTAAGTGTGAGCAAAGAAGGGTTGCATGTAGGTGCGACATACACATTAGTAGTTCCACCACTCACACTCACGAAATGAGTGTTATGGTTAGTGAGTGTGAGCAGGTTTTTAATTATTAATTCATTGTTATCATTAATTATTTGTGCATATATATATATATATATATATATGTCTTTCAGGTTTGGGTTATTGATATGCCCTAAATTATACATGTTTTGCATGCATAATAATCCACATATTATGGTACTAATTGATTATTAGCCTTGCAATTGATATTTAAAACGTTAATATTTCGTAATTGCAGCTTATTCGGTGTCCTAAAGATAAACAAAGCTAAAACCTATCAAAAACACTAAGAAATCAAGCTTCTAGAAGGATCATTCCTAGCTTTGACCCCCAAGAAGTTAACCAAGGTCAACGAAAGTCAATGATCGCGTGACGAAGGCTAATAAAAAACAATATTAAAATCTACTTCTTAGCTACTTTAGACTATAGTACGGGAAGTAGTGTTGTCGAATCCACAAGGAACTCGTAGATAATGCTATTTAGAAAATACTTATTCAATTACTACTAAAGTTCAAAATTTATAAATTAAACACTTATAAATATCAAAGGCAACTTAATTTAGGTTATGAAAACAATTGGAGAAGAATGACCACCCCGGTTTTCTGATTCAGCAAAACACAAGTTTAGTTTGAATTTAAAAACATATAGGAGACCACATAGACATGACCTTGTTTAAATTGTTCAATCAAATTTCAATTCTATAAAACCTAACACACATCCAAATTATTCCCGGTGCAAGAAAACCAAGAAACGATGACACGTGCACAAACGTTAAATAATATCAAACTATTAATAAATCGAACAGACAATTGAATCCAAAGAACTTAACGGGTTCAAAAAATTCAATCCTACACTGATTATAAACTAAAACCAGACGAGTATATGCATAAATCGTTCACCCGGAGGGATCACGAAGAGCTTAGCCACTCATAATCGTAACAAACATCGCAATATCTAATCTAGAACTTACAAGCATGAAAAACTAAGAACAATCAAGCCAAGAATGGTGAAGATCGCCATAGGGAACCTCCACGATGGCTGGAACAAGAAGCACTCGAGAATAAACTCCTCCAAGCTTTATAAATAAATTAGGTTAAAATTTGTCGTAATCCAGCTCCTCGCATACTTCGAAACACACCAGCCCTTCGCATGTCGCGAAGGACAAAATAGTCGCGCGGGTATTTTCTTTGGTTCCGATCTTCGCGTCCTTTTCCTTACTCTTCGCATATCGTGAAAACTCCAAATTCCATGATTTTTACTTTTTGCCCTTTTGACTTCCCGTGCTTTGATGCCTTCTTGATTAAAGCTCTTTTTTCGCTCATTTAGCACCAAATAACTGTAAGACACACTACTACAAAGTACACGTAAAACCGACTCAAAGTACAAAGCTAAACGCTTAAAACTATACAAAACGACACATTTATGAAGGGTTATTTAGCACTACATCAGTCAACAAAGCAGCTAAAAGACAAAACTGGGCAGCAGAGGGGGGATGCACGGCCTTGCATCCCAATGCACGGGCGTGCATTGCCCTCACGGGCGTGCATTGCCCTCCCTTACTCCCCAAGCTCCAGTACATTGTCCTGTGTAGGTCCTTAGCAGACCTGAAAACACAGATCTGCGAAGAAATCTTCAAACAGCCCGGATCAAGAGGCGGAATCCCTTGATCCGGTATCACTCTCGAATCAGAAAAGGTAGAGACGGGTGCGGGAATCACATACACGAACAGAAATATATAAAAGTGAAAAAAAAACAGATAATTGAAAGCATAAAACGTGTGATTCTTTCATTGATATGAAAATGATAAAGCTCCTCACACACTCACAATTAGTCTCACCCCAGGGTGAGCTCCCCCTAGGGTGGTGATTCCCTCTACAGACACACCCTCCTCCTATAAGGTATTCTACTATATATAGGAGGCCAAGCACATGTGTCTTGTTTTCCAAGCCACCGTCAAATGGGCTTGAAAAACAGGTATCGAAACTAGGTAGTTTCGATTGAACAATTGTTCAACCAAAACTAGTAGTTTCGATTGAACAAATGTTCAACCGAAACTAGTATTTTCGATACTGTAGTTTCTATTGACAGCATCAGTCTTAATTTTATACCCAACAATATCCCCCTAGACTGATGCTATCAATTCTTGTCAGACTCTGTCTTTCGTCTTCATAGATTGACTGATGATCCAATGCCTTTCGTTGTTATTCTTCCCCTCAAGTGTAGACCCTCCTATCTTGTAGGCAATTGATAAAGGTTTGAATCCCAAGTATTTAACAATAAATAACCATCTTTCTACAAAGATTCTTGACATTCTCGAACACTTGATCAACTTGTGCCTTCTCTCCCCCTAAAAAAAGGTAAATTTTAAGCGGAGGCTCACTTTGTCTTCCATCTTCATAACTCTGCTGATAATCCGAAGCCTTTCGTAGCGATTCTCCCCATGAAGTGTAGAACCTCCTATTTCTAGGCAAAAGATAAGGGATCGAATCACCATGTAATCAACAACAATGATCAATTTCATCACAAACATGCTTGACTTTGCTACCCACTACTCAAACTTGAACTTTAAATAAAGGAATTACGGCTGGCTCAGGCAGAACATCATATATATTACCGAAGAAACGAAATTTTTGAAAACCCGAAAATGTTGTCTCCAAGTTTTTAGCCAAAACTCCCCTCCATCTATGCAATATCCTGTAAAAAATTTATCCAAGAAATTCTCTAAAATATATATATATTTTTTTAATATCCTTGAGAGTACTTAGACAGTTCTGCCTGTAGATTTGATAGGCTATACTTCAGTCGAAACAAGGCTAGTTTCGGTAGAGACAGTACCGAAACAAGAAGTTTCGATAGGGAGATTCTTCAACCGAAACTAGTAGTTTCGATAGAAGATTCTTCAACCGAAACTAGTAGTTTTGATACCCTCTAGTTTCGACAACCTAGTTTCCATGTTTTCTATTTCTGATTTAGGGCTTCAAAAGTAGTTTCGATAGAACATGTTCAGCCGCCACTTAGTTTCAACCAAAATCTTCAGTCTTCTTCTAGTTTCGATTGAGCATCTTCAACTTTTAGCTACTTCGATAACCCCAATCCAGGTCTGAAAAATGCTTCAGAAAGCCTTACATCTTCAGTTTTTGACAGTGTAAATGTAGAACATCGGTCACAAACCTGCTACACATCGATTTCTTCATGTTTAACATCTCAATGGCGGGTTTTCTCTGAGTTTGGAGCAGATTCGAGAGCAATAAAGAGTCACCATGGATCTGATACCACTTGTAGGTCCCGAGCAGACTTGTAAACACAGATCTACGGAGAAATCTTCAAACAACCCAGATCAAGAGGCGGAATCCCTTGATCCGGTATCACTCTCAAATCAAAAAAAGGTAGAGACGGGTGCGGGAATCACATAAACGAACAGAAATATATAAAAGTGAAAAAGAACAGTTATTGCAAGCATAAAACGTGTGATTCTTTCATTGATATGAAAATGATAAAGCTCATCACACACTCACAATTAGTCTCACCCTAGGGTGAGCTCCCCCTAGGGTGGTGATTCCCTCTACAGACACACCCTCCTCATATGAGGTGTTCTACTATATATAGGAGGCCAAGCACATGTGCCTTGTTTTCCAAGCCACCGCCAAATGGGCCTGAAAAACAGGTATCGAAACTAGGTAGTTTCGATTGAACAATTGTTCAACCGAAACTAGTAGTTTCGATTGAACAAATGTTCAACCGAAACTAGTAGTTTCGATACTGTAGTTTCTATTGACAGCATCAGTCTTAATTTTATACCCAACATCCTGTGTACCCTGTTTGATTCCCGAGGTGTTTGCACGCCCGTACAAACCAATGCATGGCCGTGCATTGCTTATTTTGAGGCCTATAAATAGGAGGCTTAATCGAGTTCTTCACTCCCACACACCTGAAGAAGCTATCAGGAAGAGAGAAATTCGTAGATTAGAGTAGAGAGGCTCCTCCTCTTTGTCTGCAATAGAGGAGCCTACGAAACTCAGCCTTACGCTAGTTAGTATGGTCATTCGTGGCTAAACTCTTTGTATTGCTAGGGTTTGGTGTATGTTAATGTTCAACGTATTAATCTAGTGGTATGTTTATGTCTTTAATTATTCGCTTTTAAAACCACCTTTTAGGTGGGCTTTTTAGTATCTTCTAAACTTGTCTATACACTTGTGAGTGTTTTTGATTTCAATGCGTAAGACCGTGAAACCCTTTTTAATCAAACATCTCTTGAAACTTGTACGTCTTTATACAAGAAAATTTTGATAAGCCAAGGCTTGGTTAATACTAATAAGGTCGTACGTCTTTATACGAACTTGTTATGAGACCAACAATTGGTGAACTCACGTTGGGAACGGTACGTCTTTATACATGGTCCCATTGTTGCACCGCCACTCGGTGAACAAAGTTTAATCACTCTTTTATAAATAATAATTAAGCATTTAAGTTTGATGTCTTAAACCAACTCGGAGATAACATCAAAAAGTTGAGGGTATCGATGTCCCTAGCTGGGAGTCCTACCATTTTATTATTAAAGATTATAATTCGTGAACCAAATGTTGTGAGAATGAGGCTCTAGTTGTGTACCGTTCACACATTTGTATTAGTCATACCACCGGATTAGTCAACTTAACATTATCATATACCAAACAGATACGAAGCCCAAAGCAATACTTTTCGTGACCTGATCATTTTTGAGATATTTACTTTTCTACTATTTACTATTCTGCTATTTACATTTCTTTTACACACTTCACACACATTTTTACTTCTCTGTCATTTACTTTACCGTTATTTACTTTTGTGTCATTTACTTTTCTGCTTCACAAGCACACAAAAATCACTCACTAACTAAACCGGCTAAACGATAGCAAAAGTTGAGTATTGGAACTCGGCCGTGTCCATTGGTTCGATACTTGGTTCTTACCTAAACTATATTACGCTTCGATAGGTACACTTGCATATTGTGTGTGTTTTAAGTTTAAAGTAATTATCATTTTATAAATTTAAAACCTGATCTCGCGAAACCAACATCTATAAATATATTATTATATAATATATTTATCATATCTACACGCACATCAGTTATGTTTTGGGAACAAATCGTGTTGTGTCAAAACCACTTAGTAGAGCAAAAATATTATTTTTATAATAACTTCATTTTCGTTCAAATTTAGATCAGAATGTTAAACAAAAAAAAAGAAAAAAAGATGGTGTATTTCATTTTTGTTAAGCTAACAAGTTGAACTTATTTGCGATAAATCAATAAAAGCTTTAAATTAAATCTAATAATAAGTAAAAATAGAAAATGAAATGATGAGGTGTTGCCCTCACTCGATAAATCAATAAAAGCCTTAAATTAAATCTAATAAATCAATAAAAGCCTTAGCTAACAAGTGAAACTTATTGATTGCCACTTCCGATAATAGTTTTGCCCTCACTCGACTGCAATGCTCACGCCGACACGGACCACGTCCCACTCACGTTCAAGCGACGTGGTGTACACGGCCATGAGCGCTAATTTGGCGAGCCGCTCTCCACGATCACAGAGGTACACATAGCCTAGTACACAATTTACACGATAACGAATACAACTTACCTTCATACTCATATTTATTTGTGATATACATTTTAGAGTTTTGAATTTTAAGTTTATATATGAAATAGGTATTAAATCCACGCTAGACCGTACAAAAAATTAACATCTTCAAAACTTAGCGAGAACTTAAAAAATTTATATAAAAAAACGAAACGTTTAAAAATTTAACACGAGATAAATTAACGTTTTCTAATTTTATTAAAGAAAACATATCGTGATATAAATTAATGACTTTTAAACTTATAAATAAACAAAACCTTTATGTGTTGTGACGCTTTAAACCACTGGAAAGATTAAGAAAATTTTCCTTAAAAATTTGTTTTAAAGATTGATGAATTAAAAAATAAAGGGAAAAAATTAAAGCAAAAAAGAAAAGTAATTATCTTGTTATTTAATAAATGAAATTAAAAACTACGTTTCAACATCCGGACCATCCATAAGATGAAGATCAACGGTTAGGGTTAAGCTTCAACAAACCCATTGCCTCCTTACCAACCCCCCTTTTCAAATATCAAATAGGAACACCCTTTTCCCTCACATACCAAAAATATATATAAATCTATACATACATAATTTCCATCTATATAAACCAACTTATCTTCTCCCACTTTCTATCTTTAGTTCTTACGAGATTATTATTATTATTATTATTATTATTATTAAAAACTTTTAATTTTGGTTTTTGTCTTATCATTATTTATATTAAATCAAAACAAAAAATATAATTTTAGAAAAGTAATAAAAAGACAAATTTTGAAATAATGGTTCTTTCAAAAAAGATTATATACAAAAGATACTATTTGAGAAAAGCATAAAAAAATGTGTTTGAAGAACAATTTTTACTGAAATCAAAACTAGAATAGATTAATTTAAGAAAAATTAAATAGAAAAATATGAAATGTTCATTTCTTAAAAATTATAATTTATATAACTTACTTTTTAAAAAGAACTAGAATTTTTTTCATCCGCGTTTCGCTGCGGGAGTCTGGTCGTTATCGGGGTCGGCTCATTTCGGTGGATAAAACTTATGTCGAAATGCAGACTCGCTATAGCGCACGAAAAAAAGCCCTCGAATTTTAACATAACTCCGTTTTTAAAAAAAGCTATACCTGAACGTTGGCAAAAAAAAACAAAGAAAACCGCGCATTCCGTTAAAAAAAATAAACGAACGAAAGTTAGCACAGGAAAACGAAATTAATAGAAAACTAAACGAGTAGCGTATATTACATTCATATGATGGGCTAAAACGATTCCCCTCGCAACACGGCGTGGACATTGTCGTATTTGGTTCGGCTCGTTTGCAAGGTTAAAACTTACGTACAGTCGCTATAGCGTACGAAAAAAATACTCGCTTTTGAATAAAACTCCGTTTTTAATAAAATTTATATCAAAACGTTGATAAAATAAAACTAAAGAAAGTTGCACTTTCCGTTTTTAATAAAAAAAGTAAAGAACGAAAGTTATAACAGATAAACGAATTTATTAGAAAAATAGACGGGTTAAAAGTGTATATTATATATATATATTATGAGGGTTGAAAAAAATAATAATTTACCGTTCTCTGACGTGGTATTTTAAAGTTAGTTAGTAAAATTTTTTAAACAAATGTGTTTAAGAAAAAGAGTATTTACAAAAAGTAAATCTTCATCTATTTCATTTTGTTTTTATTTTTTTCTTCGTCGAACCTTCTTCATCCCCAATTCAAATACCTTCCGGTGGCCTCCATCTTGCGTTCGTATGGTTGCATTCTTTTTTCAAATAATTGTTTATTTAGGTTTCTGTATTATTAAATACGTATTTAAATAGTAATATTACATAAAAAAAATATTTAATAGTTTTAACATTATACTCGACGTTAAAGGCTAATGCGCATGAATAGTGTCACCTAGCGTGTCCTTTTTCTATTGGCCGTTGCTGTCATGTGACGGTGTCTAAGTTGATTACTTTTTTTTGTTTTTGTTTTCGTGATAGAGTGTATGTATATGTTTAGTGGGATAACTTAAGAGCCCTCTTGTTGGATTGGTTGGAGCTCTTGCCCATGAGCTAGAGGTCTCGAGTTTGAATACCATTTGGATTGGTTTTTTAACACTTTTTCAAGCCTTTTATTTGCTCTTTTATTTTAATATCTTTTTTACTTTTCTTTAAGATATATTTTTTTTCTTCTCTAGCAAATTTTTTATTATTTTTATCTTTTCTTGGTTTTTATATTTGTAGTTAAGTTTTTTTCAAGTGGTCAAGGAATTAGTGATATAAATTAGATATATAAGACGGCGAATCGCGAGCGCACAATCCGATAAATCCACTTTCAATTTCATTTGCTTTTTTTTTTCTTTTTCTTTGGTTTTAGCGTGTTCTTTTTCTATTGGCGCTGCTGCCACGTGGCTGTGTCCAAGTCGATTAATTTTTTTTTTGTTTTCTTGATAGAGTGTATGTATACATTTATTTAGCCAATTGTAGGCTAAATAAATGTAAACTCCCCCCTTATCATGTTTTTGCAGCAACTCCACCATCAGTAGGGTTTCCGTGCTAGGGTTTCAAAAACTATTTAAAAACGTGCAGCAGAAAAAACAAGCACAAACCGATCTAGTCTAAAACCTAGATCGCCCCACCAGGAGTCCAGATGCAAACAAATAATCAATCACACAAACATAGGAGGTTTAGGGTTATACCTTTCGGGAGTACGAGACGTAAATCGAAGATGAAATACCACGTGACAACAACCTGGTCGCTAGATCTGTCTCCACGAACTAAACCCGTAAATGCTAATCCACCCGTACAAGTCCGTATCTCTATCCAACTTGTCTCTAAATCTCCCAATCACTAAAAACGAACCCGGTTCGTTGAACTCCTTCCGTTCACTCGATGTCACTAAAAACAACGCGGAACAGAACAAAGGGGCCCACGGCGGCGGCCCGGAACAGCGGCGACGGTCCGGCGATGGCGGCGGCGACGGTGCCGACTCAGGTGCGGCTGCGATCGGCGGTGGCCCTAGGTGGCGGCGGCGCAAAGTGAAAGGGAGGGGATGGAGAAATTATGGTTTAAGCTTTTTGTTCTCCAACAACTCTCAAAATTATGGTTAATCATTTTCTTGGCCTCCATCTTAAATTTATAGGGATTAGTAACTTAATCCCCAAGCTAGGCTTTAAGGTTACTAATTTAATACATTGATTATCGAATAATCAGCAATAAACCCAAAGTGCTTAGTTAATTAAATATATTTATATATTTGTAAATGCAATTTAACTATTATAATTAATTATATACATATATCTAATATATATATATATATATATAACTTAATTATTCCGTAATCCCAAATTACCGGATCTAAATAATTTAGTCGTTCGTAATTTCAAATTACGATCTCTCTATGCCATTGATTATCTCGGATAATCTGTAGATGATTATTTCATAAATAATCATTTGACTTTCGGTTTAGCTTCGCGTAAGGCCCGTTTAACTCTTAAATGTTATTTAATATATATATATTGTTGTTCGTGGTGTAACTTTTTGGATCTTATCTCGGCGGCAGTGTTGTTGAATGTCGTTACTCGGATATACAAGTCAAACAGCCTCCCACTTGCACTGATTCTCGATAATTGTCAACACAGACAATGATGGACGTCTAGCTACATATCACTGCCCCCATTAGATACGACGTTTTATAAAACCGTCTCCTATTCCTGAGTAGTCTAAGTGCCCTTACTTAACTATTCGTAACAGTTATGATAATCTATCAATTATCCTTTCTGTATTGGACATCTATCGAACATGAGATATGGATCATATCATCATTCTCATATATTTTTCGATCATTTTCCTTCTTGATCCAGAATCAAAATGGTCTATCAAACTCTCAGTTTGGGCATGGCCATGCACATATACCAGTTTGAATCCACGAGGGCGCCAGAGATGTCTCCCACTTACTAGTGTAAGGGAACATACTTCCATTTTGACTACATACAACTATCACTAAACTTTAGATATAATCCCAACGATAATCCTTATTACTTCCTGGTCAAAGAACACAGTTAGATTATGTCAAAGAGTAATCCTTCGTAGAATCAAGTTCCGGTATGTATCTCAAGTCTGAGGATACAATGGCTATATCATTTTCAAATCTACTTATGATTGTGATCCATGAAGTAGTTTGAAGCAAGTTACTTCCAATATTCATTCTCTAATGAGTATCTATGAATTTGGTCTCCAACTCTTTGGACTTTCATTTTAAATGAACAAACCAACGGATTCAAAATAGTCTTGATTTGATTTCATTCCCATAAAATTTACCGACTATGGAAATTTAGAATAACCAGTTATTCAAGGATCCTAAACATACTAAAAGCTCGAACTCAGTGACATGATGATCTTGATATTAACCGTTAACATCCAATTCATTCTAATGTAACTGTTACCATTCAAGCATAAACTCCAAATATTAATGGATCTACTTTCTTGTTTGACTATCCAGATCAAGCATACGTCTTAACTATTAAGATTCTGATTTGGTTCAACGGGCGTGCAAAACTAGGACCCAATCTTTATTATTTAATGTGTCTCTATGTTTCATAATCCCATTAATAAAACTTATAAGGAAAACCCTTTGGAACTCTTTCCAACTCTTAGAAGCTATCTGAATTCTTTCAGAACACCGTCTTCTAATGTTTCCAGATGGCAATGTTTCATGTTGCATTGCAGTTACGATTGGAACTCTTCCATTGTAACTTTGATGGACTTATGGTGCATTAATCATTCTTAATGATTACCTTTTGGTGTTCTTATCTTAACTTTCAAGACAAGTGTCTTTGACTGCTAGGACAACATAACATTTATGATCTTGTCCCTAGCCTAAGAACTTTTCTTGTTAGTCAAAAGTACTTCATCATAACCCTTTATGATGTTCACCAATTTATGCTTCTCAAGCATTTCCTATTATTATACCGATATAGTTGATTTCAAATTCTTTCATCATATAAGAGTCTTGACATTCATTATCTCTTAAATGAATCCAAATGAACTCTTTTATTCTCATCTTCTCCTAATACAATATTTGGACTAGATACATTGTTAGTAATTTATCGTTATTACCTTATCTAACAAATCTTTTGACAACCTTACTTATATCAATAGATTTTTAGGATTCTTATGCTAGAATCTTGCCTTCATATATCCCATATATGGTTACAATCTTGAAATATGTAACATCCCAAAAATAAAACGACAGTTAAAATGACGAAATAAACGAACGAGGCATGTCGGGTCGGGTCGGATGGGCCGGCGGGCCGGAAGGGGAGCCTCCCCAAGGTCACCACCCATTCTCTCATTTGCAACTTCTAGAGAGAGAAACCGTAGAGAGATAAAGTTGGCGGATCGACCCGAGATTTCAGCAAGTGTTACACCATAACTCGTGAGAAGAACCTCCGGATTAGAAGCTCGATTCAGGTAACGATCCGACCTAAATCTGAGTTTTAGTTCGTTTTTAGGTTTTTCGGGTTTTGGGTGAAAAGGAAACGTTTTTACTCATGAAACTGAAAGATAAACATAGATTTGAGTTCCTTGAAAACGAACGTTTTGGATGCAAACAGGTTCGAGATCTTGACAAGATCAGACCTGAATGCGAAAGTTACGGTTTTGAGAAGAATCAGGTCGTGCGCACTTACCAAGTGCGCACGGAGCAGGTCCTGCGTACTTATCAAGTACGCAGGAAGAGGGGTCTGCGCACTTGCTAAGTGCGCAGGCAGCAGGGTCTTTGCACTTGCTAAGTGTGCAGGCAGCAAGGTCTGCGCACTTGCTAAGTGCGCAGGCACCAGGCAGGTTAAGTAAGTTAGTATGTTTAGAATGGTTAAACCGTTAGAGTCGGTATTGGTCTGAAGTGTATTTAACTAATCAATTCAGATCAGAAGTGACGTTGTTGGGCCTTTGTTTAGGACAACCGAGACTAGCTTATAAGGTGAGTTCTAGAAGCCCTTCTTTAAATGTTTTAATTAAATGTTTTTGGGCTGGTGTGCATACATACGAAACGATGTTTTTACGAAATGATGTTTTACGAAACGATGTTTACGAAATGACGTTTGTGAAATGATGTTT
Organism: Smallanthus sonchifolius; assembly: GCA_023525975.1. NCBI lineage: Eukaryota > Viridiplantae > Streptophyta > Magnoliopsida > Asterales > Asteraceae > Smallanthus > Smallanthus sonchifolius. Next base: position 86,611,943 of record CM042022.1, read on the forward strand.
ATAAAGGATGATGTTTACGAAGGATGATGTTTATGAAATGTTTTGCCAAATGAAGTTTACGAAAGGTTTAAGAAAGAGATGATGTTTTGTTTAATAAAACGTACGAATGCTTTAACTAAAATGAGGTAAAGGTTTTATGAAAGTCACGAATGAACGAATCTGCCACGTGTTCCTACGGGAGCTAAGGTATGTATGTATGTATGTATTGGCCTCACCTTACGGGGGGCCTTTGTGGTTGGCTAACGGTTGTACAACTGGTTGATGATGGGGTGACGACGGTCACCCATGGGATTACCGGGATCCTAATGGATGGTACTATTCCTTACGGGGAAATAGTGCCTAAGTTATGTTTGGTCTACCTAGAGGTAACGAGCCTTAGGAGACGTATGTTTGGTCCACCTAGAGGTAACGAGCCTTAGGGGACGTATGTTTGGTCTACTAGAGGTAACGAGCCTTAGGAGACGTATGTTTGGTCTACCTAGTGGTAACGAGCCTTAGGAGACATATGTTTGGTCCACCTAGAGGTAACGAGCCTTAGGGGACCTGTGTGACGGATGGCTTAGAGGTAACGAGCCTTAAGTTCATCCGCTGGTATGCGATGAATGGAATTGACGGTTACGAGAAGGCGCAGATTCGGTTCATGTTGACTTGTGTTATGATGTTATGTTACGATGTTAAGTTATTGCATGTTTTACGTACGCTTTTGTTAAACAAATGTATGTTATGTTTTTGGCAAAAATGGTTATGTTATGGTTTTATTTAAAGCTAGAACTCACCAGCGTAGCTGACTTTTTAGTATGCACATTCAGGTTAAGGGCAGGTTATGATGATGGACGGTGATGCTTGGCAGGGGAGAAGAGTTACCTGGATGATATGAAGAATTGCATCCCGTTATAAGTTGTTTATGATATGTTTATGTATTTGATATGTTTATGTATTTGATAACGTTACGCTTCCGCATGTATGAACAAGTTTTAATTATGATGAATGAATGATTCCGCTGCGTTATTTGATATTCAAGTTTAATAACTGTTTGCGAATGAGTAAATCCAACAAGTGAGGCCTCCCGGGTTTGGGGCCTTACAAGTTGCTATCAGAGCAATAGTTTGAGAGATTCAGACACTCCCAGTGTCTGAACTTAAACTGTGAATGGGACCGAAAGCGGATGCCAGTACGGGTAACTCGAGCCACTTCATCAGGTATGAAGGTAGTATATATATATTTACGTATATAGTATGCCTTAGAAAAGGTTAGGTAAGGACTTGTGATCTGATGGAATCACAAAGGTGGTCAAATAGAAATCGAAAGGTAGTGTAATGGTTAATTACAGATGGCCAGTGTATATTAACATCTTACAGTACTTATTGAATTTTATTTGTTAACTAGCGTGATGACATTTGATTCCTTGTCTTATAGAAAGAAATGGCAAGGAGAGGAAACGGAAGACGTGGTGGGGGCCGTACCGGTGGTCGTACCGGTGGTCGTACCGGCGGTCGAAATGGTGGGCGTGGCAGGACCCCTGCGCGCCAAGAGTATAGTGAAGAAGGAAGTGTTCACACTGAACCGGCGGTTAGTGTGCATGGAACTGAGCAGACACTAGTTGAAGAACAACCTTTCACTTTTGAACCATAAGTGAGAGCAGCTATAGCTCGAGAGTTCACCGAGTTGATGAAGAATTCTCTGCCAGGTCTGTTAGCTGAAGCATTGAAGAAGGTTAGTGGGGAAGGTGGGTTTAGCGCGGCAACTGGTGCCTAGATTAACGAGAATGACAGCGCGTCGCCTGCTCGCGGATGCGACTATAAGTCATTCAAGGCATGTGACCCGCCGATCCTGACTGGGAAGAAGACGCGGTGGCTACTTTTGATTGGGTAATCCGTATGGAAGCTGCCATTCGCCTGAGCGAGTGCCGAACGGATCAGGTTGTGAAATTTGCTGCTAACTCCTTGAGAGAAGAAGCATCCCATTGGTGGGAAGGTGTACGTCAGGCAAAAGGGAGCGAGGTTGTGGATGCGATGATATGGGCTGACTTGAAAACTTTGGTGATCAAGAATTTCTGCCCAAGGAACGAGATTGAGAAGGTAGAGAGGGAATTTCTGAGTTTGAAGGCCGGGAGCATGACGCACCGGCAGTACACCACACAGTTCAATGAACTGGCACGTCTGGTGCCACATCTTGTCACGACGGAGGAAAGAAAGATTGCATGCTACATTCAAGGGCTGCAAGACCAGGTCCGCACCTATGTTAAAGCAAACGCCCCTACTACCTACGATTCGGTAGTAGAACTGAGCGGAGTGGTATTTGATGATCTGGCACTGAATGTCGTTGCCATTGAAGAGCCCAAGAAGAAGCTGAGTTTTCCCGCTAAGCGATCGGGTGGGAAGTTGTTTGGGGCTCGGGTCAAACAGGCCAGGGTAGGCGAGACGGTAGTCTGTGGAAGATGTGGGGCGAGACATATGGGTGAATGTCGGATAGGGACAAATCTGTGCTACAAATGTGGCAAGACTGGGCACTACTCCCGGGAATGCAGGCAAGGCATTAAATGTTATAATTGTGGTGAAAGCGGTCATATGAGCCGGGAATGCACCAAGCCCAGAATGGGTGAAGCCGGGAAAGGGAAAGGCCCGGAAAAGAAAGAAGAGAGGCCCCGAGCAAAGACTCGTGCGCACGCACTGACGCAAGAACAAGCCAGGGCAGACCCCGACGTGGCGTTAGGTACGTTCTTCCTTGACAACACTTTTGTTTCTGTGTTATTTGATTCGGGTGCCAGTAAGAGTTTCATATCTGTGACTTTTTGTAAACGAGTGAAGTACACTGTGAGCAAGTTAGAAAGGGTCTTTAGCGTAGAAACCGCTGAGGGTAGAACTGCGAGAGTGACCGATGTAGTTGACAACTCCACGATAAAAATAGAAGGTCATAGGTTCCCTGTCAGGTTGTTTGTTATGGTTTTGGGTGGGTTCGATGTCGTGTTAGGTATGGATTGGCTAACTGCCAATGAAGCACAAATTATATGTAAACGAAAGATAATCCGACTCAAGGCTCCGGACGGTAGCAAAGTCAAGGTTCTTGGGGATCGTGACGCCCCGATGCCAAACGTCATCTCGATGATTAAGGCAACAGATTACTTAAGGTGCGGATGCGAGGCTTATCTGGTGTACGTAATTGACGAGTGTAAGGAAGTGAAGGAGCTAGACGATGTACCCGTGGTACGCGAGTACCCGGAGGTGTTTCCAGAGGATTTGCCTGGGATACCACCCGACAGAGAGATTGAATTTTGAATCGACTTAGTACCAGATGCCCAGCCCGTGGCTAAGGCTCCATATCGACTAGCACCAGTGGAGATGAAAGAGTTAATGGCACAACTAGACGAGTTACTTGAGAAAGGATTTATCCAACCTAGCATCTCGCCGTGGGGTGCTCCGGTGTTGTTTGTGAAGAAGAAGGATGGTTCGATGAGAATGTGTATTGATTATCGCGAGTTGAATAAACGTACGGTGAAGAACAAGTACCCTTTACCAAGGATTTTCGACCTGCTCGATCAATTACAGGGCGCAGGTTGGTTCTCAAAAATTGACCTTCGATCCGGGTACCATCAGTTGAAGGTGAGGGAAGAAGACATACTGAAAACCGCATTTTGCACGCGTTATGGACATTTCTAGTTCCGCGTGATATCTTTTGGATTGACGAACGCCCCCGCAGCGTTCATGGATTTAATGAATAGGGTGTGTCGACCGATGCTGGACCGATCGGTAATTGTTTTCATCGATGATATCCTCATCTACTCCAAGAATGAGGGTGATCACGCATGTCACTTAAAGGAGGTGTTGGAGGCTCTGAAAAAGGAAAAGTTGTATGCTAAGTTCTCCAAATGCGCGTTCTGGCTTAGGGATGTCCAATTCCTAGGTCACGTCATTAACCCGAACGACATTATGGTTGACCCAGCAAAGATAGTGACGGTAAGGGAATGGAATATTCCTAAGACGCCAACTGAAATCCGTAGTTTCTTGGGATTGGCAGGCTACTATCGGAGATTCATCTAGGATTTCTCGAAAATAGCTTCGCCATTGACAAAGTTGACTCGGAAAGAGGTTAAGTATGAATGGGGTTCGACCCAAGATGAGGCGTTTAAGGAATTGAAGAAGAGGCTAACCCAAGCTCCAGTCTTGGCCCTTCCCGAGGGCAATGAAGACTTAGTGGTATACTCTGACGCTTCGGGTCAGGGATTGGGATGCGTGTTGATGCAACGCGGGAGAGTGATCGCGTATGCGTCACGGCAGTTGAAGATTCACGAAGCTAATTATCCAACCCACGATTTGGAACTTGCTGCTGTCGTATTCACATTGAAAATCTTGAGGCACTACTTTTACGGGGTGAAGTTTATTATTTACTCCGACCACAAAAGTTTGAAGTACTTCTTCGAACAAAAGGAACTTAATATGAGGCAGAGGCGATGGTTGGAACTGTTGAAAGACTATGACTGTCAAATAATATACCATCCTGGAAAGGCAAACGTGGTGGCTGACGCTCTAAGCCGAAAGGATGTGCCTACTCCTATTAGAGTGAAAGCTTGCCAGTTGGTGGTAACATCGGATGTGATGAGAGAAATTGAAAAGGCTCAAGATGAGGCACTTAAAGAAGAAAACATAAAGAAGGAAAGGATGGTTGGCCAACAGGACAAGTTGGAATATAACACCCTAGGTGTTAGGACACGTTTTGGGCGGGTATGGATACCTATGAGTGGCAAGCTTAGAACCAAAATCTTGGATGAGGCTCATAAGTCTCGGTACTCTATCCATCCTGGTACCAATAAGATGTACCAAGATCTAAGGAAGGAATACTGGTGGCCTGGAATGAAGCATGAAGTGAAAAAGTATGTAAGAAAGTGCTTGACTTGCTCACAAGTAAAGGCCGAACACCAGAAACCGTATGGAAAGATTCAACCACTTGATATACCAGAATGGAAGTGCGAACACATTACCATGGACTTCATAACCAAGCTACCTCGCACAGCTAAAGGTCATGATACCATTTGGGTAATTGTGGACCGTTTAACGAAGAGTGCTCATTTCCTACCTATTCGCGAGACGTTCTCGTCGGAAAGGTTAGCGGAAGTATTTATTAACGAAATAGTAGCACGGCATGGGATGCCTTTGACGATCGTATCTGACCGGGACACACGATTCACATCGAGGTTCTGGAAAAGATTTCACGAGCCGATGGGCACGAGGCTTAATATCAGCACGGCATACCACCCGCAAACGGATGGTCAGTCCGAAAGGACCATTCAGACATTGGAGGATATGCTTCGCGCTTGTATTATCGATTTTGGCGGCAGTTGGGACAGTCATCTGCCGTTAACCGAATTCTCCTACAACAATAGTCATCACATGACGATAGGCATGCCTCCTTACGAAATGTTGTATGGGAGAAAATGTAGGACCCCGGTTTGTTGGGGTGATATTGGACAGAAGGAATTAGGAAGTCTTGAAGTCGTAAGAGAAACATCGAAACGGTTTGATCAAATCAAAGCAAGAATGAAGACCGCTCAAGATTGTCAGAAATCCTACGCGGATAAACGACGAAGGCCTATTGAGTTTGATGTTGGGGACAGAGTAATGTTGAAAGTGTCAACCTGGAAAGGGATCATACGATTCAGGAAGAGAGGAAAGTTAAGTCCGAGGTTTGTCGGACCATTCAGGATAAAGGCGCGGGTTGGTGAAGTCGCTTATCGGTTAGAGCTGCCTGATGAGTTGAGTGGGATTCATCCTACCTTCCATGTATCACACTTGCGAAAGTGTTTGGCGGATGAATCAGCTCACGTACCACTTACTGACATCGAGGTCGACAACAACCTTAACTACATCGAAGAACCTGTGGCCATCTTAGACCAAAATGAGAAGCGTTTGCGTAATAAAGTTATTCCATTGGTTAAAGTCCAATGGAAGCATCGAAGGGGATCGGAAGCCACTTGGGAAACGGAGACGGAAATGAGGGAGTCGTACCCTCAATTATTTGACTTATGATAGGTTTCGGGGACGAAACCTATTGTAAGGGGGTAGACTTGTAACATCCTAAAAATAAAACGACAGTTAAAATGACGAAATAAACGAACGAGGCATGTCGGGTCGGGTCGGATGGGCTGGCGGGCTGGAAGGGGAGCCTCCCCTATAAATAGCCAAGGTCACCACCCATTTCTCTCATTTGCAACTTCTAGAGAAAGAAACCGTAGAGGGAGAAAGTTGGCGGATCGACCCGAGATTTCAGCAAAGTGTTACTCCATAACTCGTGAGAAGAACCTCTGGATTAGAATCTCGATTCAGGTAACGATCCGACCTAAATCTGAGTTTTAGTTCGTTTTTGGGTGAAAATGCAACGTTTTTACAGATGAAACTGAAAGATAAACATAGATTTGAGTTCCTTGATGGAAAACGAATGTTTTGGATGCAAACAGGTTCGAAATCTTGACGAGATCAGACCCGAATGCGAAAGTTAGGGTTTTGCGAAGAAACAGGTCGTGCGCACTTACCAAGTGCGCACGGAGCAGGTCCTGCGTACTTATCAAGTACGCAGAAAGAGGGGTCTGCGCACTTGCTAATTGCGCAGGCAGCAGGGTCTGCGCACTTGCTAAGTGCGCAGGCACCAGGCATGTTAAGTAAGTTAGTATGTTTAGAATGGTTAAACCGTTAGAGTCGGTATTGGTCTGATGTGTATTTAACTAATCAATTCATATCAGAAGTGACGTTGTTGGGCCTTTGTTTAGGACAACCGAGACTAGCTTATAAGGTGAGTTCTAGAAGCCCTTCTTTAAATGTTTTAATTAAATGTTTTTGGGCTGGTGTGCATACATATGAAACGATGTTTTTAGGAAATGATGTTTTACGAAACGATGTTTACGAAATGACGTTTGTGAAATGATGTTTATGAAGGATGATGTTTACGAAGGATGATGTTTATGAAATGTTTTGCCAAATGAAGTTTACGAAAGGTTTACGAAAGAGATGAGGTTTTGTGTAATAAAACGTACGAATGCTTTAACTAAAATGAGGTAAAGGTTTTATGAAAGTCACGAATGAACGAATCTGCCACGAGTTCCTACGGGAGCTAAGGTATGTATGTATGTATGTATGTATTGGCCTCACCTTACGGGGGGCCTTTGTGGCTGGCTAACGGTTGTACAACTGGTTGATGATGGGGTGACGACGGTCACCCATGGGATTACCGGGATCCCAATGGAAGGTACTATTCCTTGCGGGGAAATAGTGCCTAAGTTATGTTTGGTCTACCTAGAGGTAACGAGCCTTAGGAGACGTATGTTTGGTCCACCTAGAGGTAACGAGCCTTAGGGGACGTATGTTTGGTCTACCTAGAGGTAACGAGCCTTAGGAGACGTATGTTTGGTCTACCTAGAGGTAACGAGCCTTAGGAGACATATGTTTGGTCCACCTAGAGGTAACGAGCCTTAGGGGACCTGTGTGACGGATGGCTTAGAGGTAACGAGCCTTAAGTTCATCCGCTGGTATGCGATGAATGGAATTGACGGTTACGAGAAGGCGCAGATTCGGTTCATGTTGACTTGTGTTATGATGTTATGTTACGATGTTAAGTTATTGCATGTTTTACGTACGCTTTTGTTAAACAAATGTATGTTATGTTTTTGGCAAAAATGGTTATGTTAAGGTTTTATGTAAAGCTAGAACTCACCGGCGTAGCTGACTTTTTAGTATGGACATTCAGGTTAAGGGCAGGTTATGATGATGGACGGTGATGCTTGGCAGGCGAGAAGAGTTACCCGGATGATATGAAGACTGACATCCCGTTATAAGTTGTTTATGATATGTTTATGTATTTGATAACGTTACGCTTCCGCATGTATGAACAAGTTTTAATTATGATGAATGAATGATTCCGCTGCGTTATTTGATATTCAAGTTTAATAACTGTTTGTGAATGAGTAAATCCAACAAGTGAGGCCTCCCGGGTTTGGGGCCTTACAAAATATTTGAAATCCACCTAAGATACTTTATCTTTTAGTGATATGTTAAACTCGAAATCTTAGGAGTGTATCACTATACATTCTTGGATTATGAAAATTCCTATCTTTCCTATATGGTATTTTTGTGTATCTCTATATACTCCTCAAGATAATGTGTCTCCACACGTTATCTTTGGTGTAGGTACTCGCTCCCACTACCCTTTGCATATATCACATTGAATCTACTTTGGATTGATCTTATCAATCTAAAGATTCAGTTGTTTTAGACATATTGACTTAGACTCTCATATTGTTCTTGAAGCTACTTTAAACAATCTTGTATCCATGATACATGTTTATTTGATTAGTATCTTCAACTGATCAAAGTTTGTCATATGTTTTTTTGCCAAGACACTCAGAATGGAATTCCTTTGTTATCAACTTTTGATAATTTATATGAATAATCTATATAATATTTCGGAAACAATTTTTACCTTTTTGAATCATATTCATATCGTAGTCTGATCAAGTTTCATTTGTTCAGATATGGACCATGCTTCTAAGTCATCATTAAATGATATCTTAAAAGATATCATCTTTCTGTATATAATTTCATATGTCTATGCATTTGACTATTCCAAATATTTAGAACTAAATCAACATTTGCTTGTTGTCTAAGAAACATGTATCCATTTGTCAGGGATAGTTTTATTTCATCTTAACCTTAAGATTCATAAAACATCAATGACCTTTTAAGGAAACATACGAAAACCTTTCTCGTATAGAAGTTCATAACTTCCTATCCTTAACTAGTTGCGCTTTCTGTTTTTAATAAAAAAAAGTAAAGAATGAAAGTTTTAACAGAGAAACGAAGTTATTAGAAAAGTAGACGGGTTAAAACTGTATATTATATATAATATAAGGGTTGAAAACAAAAAAATAAAAAAAAATGTTAATTTATTGTTCTCTGACGTGGTATTTTAAAGTTAGTAATATTTTAAACAAATGTGTTTAAGAAAAAGAGTATTTACAAAAAGTAAATCTTCATCTATTTCATTTTGTTTTTATTTTTGTCTTCGTCGAACCTTCTTCATCCCCAATTCTTACCTTCCGGTGGCCTCCATCTTGCGTTCGTATGGTTGCATTCTTTTTTTTATTATTGTTTATTTAGGTTTCTGTATTATTAAATACGTATTTAAATTGTACTATTACATAATTTTTTTTATACTTTTAACATTATACTCGACGTTAAAGGCTAATGCGCATGAATAGTGTTACCTAGCGTGTTCTTTTTCTATTGGCCGTTGCTTTCACGTGACGGTGTCTAAGGGGATTATTTTTTTTGCTTTTTTTTGTTTTTGTTTTTGTGATAGAGTGTATGTATATGTTTAGTGGGATAACTTAAGAGCCCTCTTGTTGGATTGGTTGGAGCTCTTGCCCATGGGCTAGAGGTCACGAGTTTGAATCTTATTTGGATTGGTTTTTTAACTCTTTTTTCAAGCCTTTTATTTGCTCTTTTATTTTAATTTTATTTTTTGCTTTTCTTTAAGATATATTTTTGTTTCTTCTCTAGCAAATTTTTTATTACTTTTATCTTTTCTTGGTTTTTATATTTGAAGTTAAGTTTTTCCACGTGGTCAAGGAATTGGTGATATAAATTAGATATATAAGGCGGCGAATCACGAGCACACAATTCGATAAATCCACTTTGAAGTTACATTTACTTTTTTTTTCTTTTTCTTTGGTTTTATCGTGTTCTTTTTCTATTGGCGCTGCTGCCACGTGTCTGTGTCCAAGTCGATTATTTATTTATTTTTATTGTTTCCCAGATAGAGTGTATGCATACATTTATTTAGCCAATTGTAGGCTAAATAAATGTAAACTCCCCCTTATCATGTTTTTGCAGCAACTCCCTCATCTGTCGGGTTTCCGTGTTAGGGTTTCAAAAAATATTTAAAAACGTGCAGCGAAAAAAACAAGCACGAACCGATTTAGTCCAAAACCTAGATCGCCCCACCAAGAGTCCAGATGCAAACAAATAATAAAAAAAACAACCGTAGGAGGTTTAGAGTTATACCTTTCGGGAGTTGGAGACGTAAATCGAAGATGAAATACCACGTGACAACAACCCGGTCGATAGATCCGGCTCCACGAACTAAACCCGTAAATGCTAATCCACCCGTACAAGTCCGGATCTCTATCCATCTTGTCTCTAAATGTCCCGATCACTAAAACGAACCCGGTTCGTTGAACTCCTTCCGTTCACCCGGTGTCACTAATAACAACGCGGAACAGAACAAAGGGGCCCGTGGAGGCAGCCTGGAACAGCGGCGACGGTCCGGCGATGGCGGCGGCAGAGGTGCCATCTAAGGTGCGGCAGCGATCGGCGGTGGCCCTAGGTGGCGGCGGCGCAAAATGAAAGGGAGGGGATGGAGAAATTAGGGTTTGAGCCTTTTGTTCTCCGAGAACTCTCAAAATTATGGTCAATCTTTTTCTTTGCCTCCATCTTAGATTTATAGGGATTAGTAACTTAATCCCCAAGCTAGGCTTTATGGTTACTAATTTAATCCATTGATTATCTAATAATCAACAATTAACCTAAAGTGCTTGGTTAATTAAATATATTTATATATTTTTAAATGCAATTTAACTATTATAATTAATTATATACATATATCTAATATATATATATATATATATATATATATATATATATATATATATATATATATATATAACTTAATTATTCCGTAATACCAAATTACTGGATCAAAATAATTTAGTCGTTCGTAATTCCAAATTACGATCTTTCTATGCAATCAATTATACCGGATAATCTGTAGCTGATTATTTCATAAATAATCATTTGCCTTTCGGTTTAGCTTCGCGTAAGGCCCGTTTAACTCTTAAATGTCCTTTAATATATATATATATATATATATATATATATTGTTGTTTGTGGTGTAACTTTTTGGATCTTATCTCGGCGGCAGTGTTGTTGAATGTCGTTACTCGGACATACAAGTCCAACAGCCTCCCACTTGCATGAGTCTCGATTATTGTCAACACAGACAGGGGTGGACGTCTAGCTACATCTCACTACCCCCATTAGATACGACGTTTTATAAAATCGTCTCCTATTCCTGAGTAGTCTGAATGCCCTTATTTAACTATTCGTTACAGTTATGATAATCTGTCAATTATCCTTTCTGTAATGGATATCTATCGAACATGAGACATGGATCATATCATCATTCTCATATATTTTTCAATCATTCTCCTTCTCGATCCAGAATCAAAATGGTCTATCAAGCTCTCAGTTTAGTCATGGCCATGCACATATACCACTTTGAATCCAGAGGGTGCCAGAGATGTCTCCCACTTACTAGTGTAAGGGAACATACTTCCATTTTGACTATATACAACTATCACTAAACTTTAGATATAATCCTAACGATAATCCTTATTACTGCCCGGTCAAAGAACAACGTTAGATTATGTCAAAGAGTAATCCTCCATAGAATCAAGTTTCGGTATGTATCTCAGGTCTGAGGATATAGTGGCTATATCATTTTCAAGTCTACTTATGATTGTGATCCATGAAGTAGTTTGAACCGAGTTACTTCCAATATTCATTCTCTAATGAATATCTGTGAATTTGGTCTCCAACTCTTTGGACTTTCATTCTAAATGAACAAACCAACTGATTCAAAATAGTCTTGATTTGATTTCATTCCCACAAAATCAACCGACTACGGAAATTTAGAATAACTAGTTATTCAAGGATCCTAAACATACTAAAAGCTCGACTTCTTAGTGACATGATGATCTTGATATTAACCGTTAACATCCAAGTCATTCTAATGTAACTGTTACCATTCAAGCATAAACTCCAAATATTAATGGATCTACTTTCTTGTTTGACTATCCAGATCAAGCAAACATCTTAACTCTTAATATTCTGATTTGGTTCAATGGGCGTGCCAAACTGGGACCCAATCTTATTAATTAATGTGTCTCTAAGTTTCATAATCCCATTAATGAAACTTATAAGGAAAACCCTTTGGAACTCTTTCCATATCTTAGAAGCTACCTGAACTCTTTCAGAATACCGTCTTCTAATGTTTCCAGATGGCAACGTTTCATGTTGCATTGCAGTTACGATTGGAACTCTTCCATTGTAACTTTGATGGACTTATGGTGCACTAATCATTCTCAATGATTACCTTTTGGTGTTCTTATCTTAACTTTCAAGACAGATGTCTTTGACTGCTAGGACAACATAACATTTATGATCTTGTCCCTAGCCCAAGAACTTTTCTTGTTAGTCAAAGTACTTTATCATAACCCTTTATGATGTTCACCAGTTTATGCTTCTTAAGCATTTCATATTATTATACCGATATAGTTGATTTAAAATTCTTTCATCATATAAGAGTCTTGACATAATTCATTATCTCTTAGATGAATCCAAATGATCTCTTTCATTCTCATCTTCTCCTAATACAATATTTGGACTAGATACAATGTTAGTAATTTATCTTTATTACCTTATCTAACAAATCTTTCGACAACCTTACTTATGTAAATAGATTGTTAGGATTCTTATGCTAGAATCTTGCCTTCATATATCCCATATATGGTTACAATCTTGAATAATTTGAAATCCACCTAAGATACTTAATCTTTTAGTGATATGTTAAACTCGAAATCTTAGCAGTGTATCACTATACATTCTTTGATTATGAAAATTCCTATATTTCTATATGGTATTTTTGTGTATCTCTATATACTCCTTAAGATAATGTGTCTCCATACGTTATCTTTGTTGTAGGTACTCGCTCCCACTAGCCTTTACATATATCACATTGAATCTACTTTGGATTGATCTTATAAATCTAAAGATTCAGTTGTTTTAGACATATTGATTTAGACTCTCATATTGTTCTTGAAGCTACTTTAAACATTCTTGTATCCATGATACATGTTTATTTGATTAGTATCTTCAACTGATCAAAGTGTGTCATATGTTTTTTTGTCAAGACACTCGGCATGGAATTCCTTTGTTATCAACTTTTGATAATTTATCAAGCTTCTAGTATGAATAATCCATATATTATTTCTGAAACAATTTTTACCTTTTTGAATCATATTCATATCGTAGTCTGATCAAGTTTCACTTGTTCAGATATGGACCATGCTTCTAAGTCATCATTAAATTATATCTTAAAAGATATCATCTTTCTGTATATAATTTCATATGTCTTTGCATTTGACTATTCCAAATATTTAGAACTTAATCAACCTTTGCTTGTTATCGAAGAACCAGGTATCCATTTGTCAGGGATAGTTTTATTCCATCTTAACCTTAAGATTCATAAAACATCAATGACCTTTTAAGGAAACATACGAAAACCTTTCTCGTATAGAAGTTCATAAATTCCAATCCTTAACTATTTGTAGGACTCTTCCTACTCCATATCCAATATGGCATGGTGAACCTGTTTTGGATGAACCTTTTGGTTCAAAGCTAGTGTTTTCGTTTCAGACCTGTTAATCGAGATAGTTGATCTCTTTCTGTTATGACCTTGTGTTTTGACATGATGTAGGAGATCACTATCCAATCACCTAGTCATAGAGCAACGATAACTATTATTGTTCTTTAGATCTTATCTTATAAGATTATTTCAAGATTCTATGAAGAAACGCTTTCAATCATCTCAAATGATTAAACTCAAGTATGTAACATTACATCTCATATAACGGTTTTTATAAGTTTGAATCAAGTGATTTGTTTTAAACTCATTCTTGGTATCCGTTAGATCCGATCTAATGTTTATCTAATTGACTTGAGTAACATATCTCATATGTTCCATATCTCATGTCTTTAGATGTTTGAATTCTCAATTCAAATGCGGCAACTTGATATTTCATGAATAACTTATAATAATATTAAGTCTAAATTTTATAAATAAAATCATTCGTTCATGCAATACTCAAAAGAAAATAAAACTGGAAATTAAATTATTTCAAACAAAATAATCATAACATCATCTAATGATGTATCTTGAAACTTGAATCCATTCAATCTTCATTGTAATGTGATCTTCAAGTTTCATCCGTCTTTCTTTTCTTCTCGCTTTCCTCCTTTTCTTTCATCTCTGTAAAAACAAGTTTGCATGTCTTAAAAGTCTAACTATTAAATGATAAAAGAAACAGGAACTGTTGCCGGGATACCTGAAGTGAATGCCTTAAAACATTCTCTTGCTTCAACTGCCTCGGGCATCTCTCTAACACGACCTCTTGGTTTAGGGAATTACTTCTTGGTCTCACCAATAGCTTTGCCAATGTCGCCTCGAAAATATTTTATTGTACCTCTTTGCTTGTGCCAAACAGGTGAAGACAATTATTATATATTCCTCTAATGATGTCATCACTAGCGTATATCCTAGTCTGCTCAAGCTGGTTAACAAATCATGTCATGCTCCATGCATCTTGGGGAATCGCTCTTGCATACCAAGAGATGAAATCTCTTACCTCATCATAACGACTCAGATGGAGCATCTTCCTCTCATAGTTGTCACAAACGTAATCAACAAACATGTCAATGACTAAGTGATCATCCAAATGAATACTTGCTTTCTTGAGGTCTTCTACCTTGTACCTAATGATCATAGCACGCTTAGGATTCTTCATTGTGATTTTCACAATGTGTTCCTCCAAGGAAGAATAAGGATTCTTTAAGTACTCTTGATGGAATCTTTCCTTCAAGCCTTTGATCATGTCATAAGCAGACCAATGCCATAGGGCAGATCTAATCCCTGGTTTGATTAGATGCCAACATTAGGTCTGATATGACTCTCACATCATCCCTAAATTTGTTCCAAACTTCTTGAACAAACTTGCTGGCATTCCTAGATGGTTGCTTAGGTAATGGAAATTTTTTAACGTTCAACTTCTTATTGGTCTTGAGAACTTTCTTCAAGTTGTAGTACCAATCCAAGAAGTTCGTTCCATCGAGTTTAACTTTTAGTATATCGGTAATAGGCTCTAGCACGCTCTCGAGTTCAGTTTGAGACTTCTATAAGAAGAATAAATAATTTAGTATTTTTGACGTTTCAAATCTTAACAAATAATGACCCTTTAAAATTATTATCATTATTTACTTAAGAACTGAGATCCACGTTTCACCGTATCTCATGAGATACTGAGACATGGCTATGTAGGTAGGTAACGGTTACCAATTGTACCCAATACAAATCTCAGACTTTCTGGGGTCGTTTAGATAACGATTATATAGGTTAGTATGCTTAACTCCATTTATGCCCACTCTTCCTAATAATTGGCTAAGCACTATTTATAAGGTTGAGTTATAGTCTTCCTATTTTAGCGACGCATGGTTATCGGCCTAAGACTCTCGGGAATCATGATACCACAATGTCCCAACTCCCGTAGACCCAGATGCAGGGTAATCACTAACACCGGGATTCGAGTTTTGGTTCAAGTGTCCTGACAATAGGGTAGCACACACCTATCGATTTTCTAAAGGATTTATTTAGTGTTTTACCGGTTATGGGTCAAAAACACACCATGACAACAATCCACATGCAAGATTGTCGTCTGGGTTTGTAAAATGCTTAATTTTACGTTTTGGTTCGGGATTGTGATAAAACTCTTTTATCTCCTGAGACGCTTAATTTTAATATCCTATATTAATTTAAGTGAGTCGATATAACCGCGAATCAAAATTTATTAACTATTAATATACTCTATTATTAATTAACTAATTCGAGTTTCAAAAAATTAAATCTTTATTTAATTTATATTCAAAACTTCGGGTTTTACTTTTAAAATAACTCTTTAATTTAAATAACCTTTTATGAGATAACTAAAATCTCTATTTTAAATTTTCGTTGTTACAATTGTGTTGAACCAAATTTAAAACCGTTTTAAAAACTTATTTGGTTGTCATTTAAAAATTACGTTTTAACTTAAAATTTTAAACATACAACAAGCACAACCAAACATAGGGTGAATCAAGCCACTAAAAGTTTTTGGTTTTTCCTGAGCCAATAGGATTAACTGAATGGGTCAAATGGGACAAAAATCAAACACCCAATCTTCTTGGTCTTGATTTCTCCCACTTGCTTCAAGATCTCTATCTTGTCCTCCGGGTCGACTTGGTTTATTCGCCTTTAATTCCATCTCGTCTTTCGCGTCTCGGTTACAATTTATGATACTTTACAATAAAATAAAATAAATTAAAAAAGCCTAATCTATTACAACATGGCTTCCAAAACAGCTGAAAGATACAAGATGAATTAAATATACAAAATAAACCAAACAAACAATCACGAGTCTAGGGCTCGATTCACTAATCAACACAATCATAAGAAACATAAGGACGCAACCTTTTGTCTAATAAAACTTTTGACAAAATAAAATTAAACCCGACTGCAGTCAAAATATAAATATTAAACTATTTGTTCGCATAGTGTCTCTGATACCACTGTTAGGTTATCATGCTAGGATTACAAAAACTATTTTAAAACACGCAGCAGAAAAAACAAGCACGAACCGATCTAGGCCAAAGCCTAGATCGCCAAACCAGGAGTCCAAATGCAAGCAAATAATTAATAAGACAACCACAGTGGGTTTAGGGTTATACCTTTCAGGAGTAGGAGATGGCAAAAGAAGATGAAACACCACGTGACAACAACCCGGTCGCTAGATCCGGCTCCATGAACTAAACCCGTAAATGCTAATCTACCTGTACAAGTCCGAATATCTATCTGCCTTGTCTCTAAATATCCCAATCACCAAAAACGAACCCGGTTCGTTGAACTCCTTCTGTTCACCTGGTGTCACTAAAAACAACATGGTACAGAACGAAGGGGACGGTGACCCGAAAGAGTGGTGGCGGTCTGGCGAGCGCAACGGCGGTGCCAGATTAGGTCTGGCGGCGATCGGCGGGGAGGAGGGCGCCGGCGGTGGCCCTAGGTGGTGGTGGCGCAAAGTGAGAGGGAGGAGAGGGAAGGGAAAGATTAGGGTTTGAGCCTTTTGTTATCCAAGAACTCTCAAAATTATGGTCTACCTTTTTTTTTTATCTACATCTTGTATTTATAAGGGATTAGTAACTTAATCCCCAAGCTAGGGTTTAAGGTTACTAATTTAATCCCATGATTAAACAGTAATTAACCCAAACTCCTTGGTTAATTAAATATATAACTTTTATATATTTGTAAATACAATTTAACTATTATAATTAATTATATACATATATCTAATATGTACATATATATATATATATAACTTAATTATTTCATAGGGGAGGGTTCTAGAGAAAACCACATAGTTAGGCGAAAACTGAGAAAACCACTAAAAAAATCAATTTTAGCCGATCATATAATAATATTTATTTTTTTATTTATTTATAAGAATCAATGTAATATTTCACATTTTTACCAAAAAAATCATTTAAGCATTGCTTACCTATACGTAACACATAGTGTTAAGTATACGTAAACAAAAAAAAATTACGATTACGTATACGTAAAACACAATACGTAAAATGATTTTTCAAAAAAATTGCGATTACGTATACGTAAAACACAACACACCGGTATCTTATCATTTTGTAACCCCTTTAACTCGTACTGTTCCCCGTCCACCTCAAACCGCATAGTCATTTTTTGGATATTCCAAAGAATGTCATGTAGGGGAGAAGCAATTGCACCCCCAATATCATGTCATAATTTTCTAATGCTATCACCTATGTTGTGTACCAATGGCCTTGCATGGTCCATTGGAAGTCAGGACACATCTAGGTACAACTAAGTTTCTTCCCGTCCGCCACACCAACCTTAATAGGTGAAATGTCCCTAACTTCACATTGCAACTGTTTTGCTAACGTGTTATCAAGGAAATTATGGGTCGACCCCGAATCAATAAGTATATGAAGTTGATGATTACCCATCGAGCCTTGAACCCGCATGGTCGAATATGCATGAATGCCGGCTAGGGAAGCAAAGGAACAAAGTCTGTATAGCCTTCGAGTCCGCAATTCATTTACGAATTGAGTAAGGACTCGCCCTTAAAAGAGGGGGAATTGAAAATCTCACCACTCCACCCGGAAACCCCTCTGAAAAAAAAACCCGTTAACGCATGAATTGAAATGTGATGTTCTTTCTCTTCGTATTCGGTTACCGTTTCTTGCATACCCGGTTCATCCTCATCCTAGTCCACAATGATGTAGACTTGAGTCCGGTTACGGGTGCATTTATGTCGTGTAATCCCCAGAAAATCTAGCCTTTATCTTTACTTTTTCGGCACTTGTAATTGCATTATTATATGATTTACATCTATTCATTTCAATGAAAGTTATCGTATTTATCTATTTCATTTCATAAGTATACATACATACATACATGCTTGTATTTATTTCATTTCAAAAATAACAAATAGTTAAATAAAGAATTATGTAATTAATTGTTTAAAGTCCTAGGAAATAAATATAAATATATATATTAGGATACTACAAAGTCTATATATATATTGTACAAACTCATAATAAACTAAACTATAAATTCTATAAAATTAGGTTTTATAAAAGTTTATGTTATTTTAATAAAAATAAGAATTAATTCTATTTAGTAAATTACATTTTTATATTTATAACATTTAATTATAACATAAAGATTTATTAGATTTTATAAAGATTTATAAGATTTAATGATTTTATGTTTTATAAAAGTCCAGGGTGCAAATTGTACTTTCAGAAACTTTATTTTTAATTAAAAACAAGTTTAAACATAAAATGATAAAACCTTAAATTCTCAGGGACCTGTTTTGCCAAAATCCGAAAACCCCTTTCCCCCATTCTGACCGCGAGTTCGAACCCCCCCCCCACACCGGTTTCGGCCCCTTTAATCCCAAACTCGTTCCAAAGATGTTTTCGTGCAAAACTATAACTTGCTACACGTTTAAACCAACCAAGCCGTCACACCCCAACCGACGGCGGAATACGTCAGGGCGGACGTGTTGAATGTTCATAAGCACATGATCAAACTAAAGTTGCATATTTCATTAAATTCAAACTCATACCAACTGTTTCATCAAAACAAAGGCAAACAAGGAATAAAGTACTTCAAACGAGGTTTAATTGATTAACTAGGTCTTGCAATTTCCTATGTGATGTATCTTGAACATAACTCTCAATTATTGGCACCTGAAACATGATGAAAACAGAGTCAACTAAAATAGTTGGTGAGCATACTAGGTTTTAGCATAACAAGTATTATCATGGTTTGTATACAATTCATATGATATAATGGTTTAATAAGGCAATTATGGATAATCACTATAGATAAAACTGGGGTCCATAATCAAACCTTGTGACTGATAGGCATAACACAACAGTTATCCTTAAGTGTTTTCCGCAACAATCACCCTAACCGGGTGGGTTGGTCAGACTCAACAGATCTATCATTGTATACCGTCGGCTTGTACTGAGTTAATGATTGCACTATGCATAAAAAGTATGTAAATGTAGTTTACACTAATAGTGTTCAAGCATAAGGCACAAATTGCACACATGATCATAATGTTTGAATTGTAATAATTGCAACTAGTTTGAATGTAATCATGTTTCACCCCAAAGATGTAAATATGAAAAAGGGGCTATGTAAACTCACATTGGAATTGTAGCTTGAAATCACAAATACGAGTAGTTGCACGAGTTGTTTAGCTAACCAATAGGTTAACCTATGTTTGAATTTATATATGTGTCAATGACATGCTTAAAAGACTAATGTATAAAGACAAATACGAGTAGTTGCACAAATGAATGTTGTGTATTCATTTGTTGTGAATAATATGTTTATTTAATAATGAATTGAATACTGGTTTTACATATTTATATATGAATAATTAATTCGTTTACAAATAAATGAATAAGTGTTCAAATAATATTTACTTGAACATATAGATAATTAGGTAAATAAATTATAATATTTTAATTAATTAAATAATTAAATTAATTCTTTATTAAATAAATATTAAGGAGGAGATAAGTTGTACTAAATAATTTGAGTAACAAAATAACTCACAGAGGTTTTAAGTAAATAATTATATAAATTTTTTAATTAGAAATTATTAGTTTTTAATTCTCTAAAACGCTTGAATAATTGTTTATATTTGAGACGTTAATATTTTGGCTCATAAAATATTCCCGAGCCTTGGGTGGTTTATAAAATAATTTTTATAAGAAAGATTGGATTGAAAATCGGTTTTAAAACGATTTTTAAAAATAAAACAGACCACGGGACTCGAACCCGAGTCTGTCCGGAGGAGTCACGAGCGCGCAACCAGTAGACCAGAGGGATCTTAGTGTTCATATGGCCAACGGTTTAAGTTTTAACCCGTATTTGAGGAGGACCAGGTTTAAGGGTAAGACCACGCGCAAGCAAAAAGGTGCGGGGCTAAGATCGAACCCGCGACCTTTTCTGGAGCGGGGTAAGTGACTTAACCGGTGGATCTGGGCGCATCCCTTGATAAAGGAGCGTCACAGATTTGTTTTAACACACAAGTCCCACTCGTCATGGACGAGTAGAACAGTTGCACATTGTTTCTAGATGATGGATTACAGTTTAAACGCTCGAATTCAAGGGATTTATGAACGAATTCGTGGGATTGA
Organism: Smallanthus sonchifolius; assembly: GCA_023525975.1. Classification (NCBI taxonomy): domain Eukaryota; kingdom Viridiplantae; phylum Streptophyta; class Magnoliopsida; order Asterales; family Asteraceae; genus Smallanthus; species Smallanthus sonchifolius. The sequence goes on from CM042022.1 coordinate 86,632,606, forward strand.
GCTCATTTGACTTTCCAAAGTCAACCCTACGCAAATTGGTTTCAAAAAGTATAAAGGGTTCAAATTGAGGGGTTCAATGCACTCAAGGGGTTCAATGGTTCAAAGAGGTTCATACTAAACTTATTTTCTTTAAATCCTTTGTGTTTATATAATTTATTTTATAACATCTATGAAATTAACACCATAAGTTTAATAAGTTTTATAAAATTGTCCTACACATATATTTTTAAAACTAGTTAATTATTAATATAGGTTATTAATATTATATACATATATTGTTATGAAAGTGTAACATATATAACTATATATATTATTTGAAATTTAAATAAATAACTTATATATATATACTTGTATGTTTATAAAAGAATGGAACTTTAAACAATATTTTATTTAAAATACTTTGTCATGCATTTATACGTAATCATAACATATGCATCATAATGAAATTAAATCCCTTAATTAAATGAAATAAGTATGTGTATATGTAGATATATTATATTACATATAACCTTAGTGATGATGTGTCATGAATGCACAACTTGTATGAAATGATTCAGGACTGGAATTGTAATAATGTCACTGCACAAATTAAAGCATAAGGAAAACCCTAAATGTTACAGTATCCCTTAGTTGAGTGAATTTCGTCCCGAAATTCAACTAGTTGAAGTTATCGAATCAGGAAAGAGGTAAGGGTATTTGAGCTTCATCTGATCCTCACGTTCCCAAGTGAACTCCGGGCCACGTTTAGATTCCCAACGAACTTTGAAAATAGGGATACGGCTTCGCTTGAGTTGCTTAATCTCACGATCCATAATCTCCACGGGTTTTTCAACGAAGTGCATGGTATCATCTACGTGCACTTCGTCAAGCGGAATGTGAAGATTCTCGTCAGCTAGGCATTTCTTTAGGTTGGATACATGAAATGTAGGATGCACATTTCCAAGTGCTGGAGGTAACTCGAGTTTGTAAGCCATTTTTCGAATCCTTTCAAGTGTGACATTTTCGAGATTTTCAGGTTAACTCCGTTAACACAAACACAGTTATCTCAAGCATGTGGTTATACAAACTCTGTTATCTTAGTTAGTCATTACACATTGCATTTAATTAAGATTAATTAAATATATCAATTATTGTACAAACACTCACGTAGCGATAACTCGTATAATTAACGGATCACACACGAGTCTAACCCGGAACATTGGTGAACTAATAAAAATAATTGCGGACAATTATATTAATGTAGATTATGTAAATCTACATGCTATGTGACTGTTACGTGAATTATGTGAACTTTCGTGAAAACACACATGTTGTCGGAAATTAATCATGTTGTTATTTTTATAAATGTTAGAATGTTATAAAAATAATAGTTAAGGTTTTTATAAAAACCTCTTCATATTCATAACTTACTTCTAGTCTTTATGACACTAAATTAATAATTAAGATAATCATTAACACACAATTAAACTCATTCATGTGTATATAGAAGTTATATAAAAAAACTCTAATCTCTCTTTCTCTTCTCTGCAAACCATTGAACCCAAACCCCCACCCCCCTTGAAGCCGAGATCAATAAGCACCCAAAACACCATCCATTTGATCTTCATTCTTGCAATTGATCTTGTAATTGGTCTATCCTAGGCATTGCTAACACTCCTATGTAAGTTATTCCATCCAATTTCATACCATGGTTTAGAATGAAACCCTAGTTCATCCAAACATGAAATGTTGGTGACTTGTTATTTGTTTGATGTTATTGTATATATATGATGATTATGTTGTTTATGAAAAAACCCTAGTGGCGTATGATCCATAACTTGTTTAAAGAAGAAACTTTTTGATTACGTGAAGTCGTAGAATTTCATGTTAGATGTAATTGATGATGTTTGTGATTGTAATCATGCTAGTTAGGTTGTATGAAATTGTTGTGATGCGTTGAATCTCATTAACAAAGCAAGAAATCATAGGTTTTCCTAAAGAGGAAACTTTGTTGAAAGGATTTGGGTTATACATGAGTTGTACACATGCATGATGTTTTAGGATGATGCTAGCATGTTATTGTGACTGTATTAAAGCATGCCAATGTATTATTTTGTAGAAATCACATAGTTTGATCTTGACTTACTAAAAGTGGAAACTTTTAGGTTTTGAAACTTGATTTCCTATACTTGTATTACATGATGTAATGATCTATTATGCATTAGTATGGTCACATAAACATATTAAAATCATGCAAACGTATTATAGAAACCCCATGTTCATACATTCCTAATGATAGTAACTTTGTTGATACAAATACATTGAATGTTCATAGCTTGCCATGTTAGGAAGTTTGTGAAACATGTATATATCGTGAAACATGAACTATTTGTATATTATGTGTATTAGTATACTAAACAAACATTAAATCACTAATCGAGTCACCAACGGGTCGTCGGGTCAACTTGGGCAACAAAAGTCAAACTTGGGCAAACTAGTCAAACATGTTAAACTTTTCAAAACCTATAAACAATTTGGATTGTTTGGATACTAAGGGTTCATATGAACCAACACGAACATACACTTATAGACTTATTTTCCTAATGGGGTAGAAACATGCACTCTAAGGTGAGTTTCACGGCCCCTTTTTACTTGTTTTCCTGTTGGGGGAGAAACATGCACTCAAACAAACACGGATCATATAATATTTCATTACTATTTGTTTACTTAAGCGCAAACATAACATACTAAGTCCTTGCATTCTCGAACCTTTAGTATATGGTATATAGCGAGGAAATTTGAGTAGTACTACTAGGTTTGACAAACCCCACCCGGGCTAGTCACGCTAGCTCGATTGGAGGTCGAACGGGTGTAAATTGTCCTAAACATTTGCCATTATTGATGTTAGCAATGGTGGAAGGCATTCAAACACAAACAGTCAGCTTCGGTTGCGAACGCTTAGAGTAACTTGTACATTGTCTTGCTAACAATAGGTGTGACTTATGTATGTAGATCCTGCTAATGCTCAAACATTTTATTAACTTATAAACCTGTGAACTCACCAACCTTGTGTTAACACTTTAAGCATGTTTTCTCAAGTCACTATGGTACACATCAGGACTAGGATGCATCATGGAGTCACATTAGTTTTATCAATAAATGAATAATGTTTTATTATTTATCATTTACATTAATTGCACTTTGTAGCGTGTAATTACTTCCGTAACTTAAACTAGGAATCCGCGTTTTACTCATGTTGAATGTGTCAGTATTTTTAAATTCTTATAGTGGTCATTCAACATGACCGATGACTACGATCCTGGATTGTCACGCGCCTTGTGGTAGAACCCCGTAGGTGGAACTTGAGGGTGTGACAGGTTGGTATCAGAGCTAGCGGTTATAGTGAACTAGGTTTGCATTTGAGAGCAGACTTAGTCTATAGCCTTAAACACTGCATTAGTCCTACACCAACACAGACACTCATACATGATACACATACACACATAGCAGCCATACATACATTGCATTGCGGGCATGTTGACATCATCCACATTACCCTCTGCTGACAGGGAATGCGTCATTCTCATTGCACCATCATTCCCAGTGGTGACACCCGTGGAATCGCCAAAACAGCATCCACTCCCATCTAAGGGCAGCAAGACGGAGCCTTCGGAGGAGTCTCTCACACCACCATCATCTACACCCATTTCCACAACACCAGAGCCGAAGAAGACACTGGCTTGAGCCCATCGATGACACCGACTGGTAGGGTGGGCCTTCTCAGGCTCGTGTTAGGGACGACACCCAGCACTAGCATATGTCTCTTTAGGAGTTGGGTTCGTCGGAAGCGAGTCCCTCCTGCACCCACTAGCAACAATACCCCGACCTCACTAGCTGTACTCTACTTCAAGCCTGAACCCGTGGACTTCGCGTGAGGTACACTGTGTGGAGACAGACCGTTGCACGTATTATTACAGAAATCCATTGACACATAAATGTCATCACTTTCCCGAGCCATGAGTTCACGTCTTTGGTCGATATTCTGTTGAAGGTAGATTGACCACAAAGTTGAGAACGCCTTGCTCATTGTATACTCGAACCCTATTCTGACTCAGTTGGAAGAACGTCTACTTTGCTTCTTCCAGTAACTCATATCCATGAACTAGTTTCACCTCTCGAAGTCGCATTTCAGGTGCATGTTTGTTTCATGTGCATGTTTCCATCTACAATCCACTCGATTGGACTCTCGTAGTATGTTTCAACACGCGTGAATACTCGGATCAAACGATTCCTGACTACTCATCCTGATATGAGTCCTAGTTGATCAATTTATGGTTGATGACTAAGCCCTTCGATGACTTATCATATCTGGCAACACTCTGTACTCGACAATAAAAATTGAGGGACATTTTGACACAGGACATGGAGAACTAGGGTGAGCATGCAAAGCAAATTATCATTACGGGTGCACACGCAATAGTAATTTGAGGTGCATGTAAGTCCTGGTGAAACCTAGTGTGTGGATGAATGGTCCTAATCTATGATCTACAGACTTAAGTTTCCACTGTCAGTAGAAATTCTCGTAAACCGCTCAACGATTAGTTGGTATCGTTAAACCTGTTCAATAGTTGATAGCCGAAACTATCAGGTTGAAGATGTTTACGGACACCCTTAACTATCATCAATGGAATCCATCATCGTATTTTTCACTCATGTAAGAGTCTTAGTGAACTTAAGACTCTCATCTAAACTTGATTAAGGAAACCATCTCGATTGAAGCTCTAAAAGAACCTCATAGCAAACCCATCGACTCCAAGTATGTAAGCGGAATTTGAAGAATACCTCCTAAGCCAACACTTTATCCCTTACGCTCCAATAATAAATTCCCTTTTGAACCTATTACTCTGCCCTGTGGCTAATCCATAATCTAATTTGATTTACACCACAGCATAAAAGACTCTGCAATCAGATTTTTTTTACAAAACGATCCAGTTGTCTTAATGACATTAGAAAACGGGGATTTATTCTAACCAACCATCAGTTGGACGCGATGACTTAAAAAATTATTATATCTCTTATATCGCTGGAATCGTTATCTCATAAGAATTTTTTTCCCTACATGTGAACCTTTTCCTTAGCCTTTGTGTTGACCGACGCTTACCTTATAAGCGCGGGTCTCACCAGAAGTCTCAGCGTGACCTCACAAACTTCCCTACTTGTGCAGTTGTACTTCGACTCTAATATAAATTGATAACTTAGTGATGAAACCCCTGATCACGTATGGAAACATTCCCTCGACATCGATGGTTACGTGACCCAAATCGTTAACGGTACCTCCACCCGTGATTGAGGATTCCTCATCCTCCCTTCCTAGGTAACATTTTTTTTAATCAATGATTGTTAATCACCTAAGCAACAACAATTCGATATTTAATACAAAAGCTCTGTCACCGACACATCTCAGCCTGATTTCAACCTCTAATGATTCACGTACTTATTGAATGCCTTTCGTGGAGAAAACAACCCGATTTACCAAATTTTCGCCGGTATAAACTCAAACTCGCTATTGCCCATTGTTTGTGCGTGCATAATGACATGGTAAATCTTGAATCTTTTCTCCGATTGGAACGGTGGAGAAACTTGACTCTAGCGGGACGATTGAATAGACTCTTCTTTCAGACAAAACGATAAATGAAGTTGTTAACGAAATTCCGAATATCCGATCAAGCTCCTATAACGATCTTAACCGTGTTGACCACATTTTTCCTTGTTTATTATTTACACCATGAATGGTTTAACACTCTTTCTACCCTATCAGCTCGCTTTGTGACTAGAGTACTGGACTCATAGTGGATAGAGCATAAAATCCTATCAACGCTTCAGACTTACCAATTCCAAATCACCCTAGATTTTTCTCGGTGTTTCGTACATCGGTTGTACACCTTCACGCTTGAATTTAGTACTCTTGATCACTACACGAGTCGATAATTTATGAAGACACATCCTTAAACATAAAGTGTTGAAACCCCCCAATCGAGATACTTTTTGAATCATTCCTTCATTTAACCTTTGCATCAGTTGTTACTTTCCCCAAATAAATCCTTACAGAGGTCGGCAAGTCCTACAAGGTGCTTCACCCCGAATGCAGCATACCCTCTCGTTGTGTCTTCCATTGCTCCTCAGTATGGTACGTAGACTTGAAACTCTTTTCGCACAAGAACTTGTTTCTAAAATCGAAGTATTCTATTGCACCAAGACTATATATGTAACACAAGCATATGGAAAAGCCGCAACCCTTGCCAATCAACGTAAGGCACCCGATCTTCAAAACTCCTCTTCAATGCTAACCAAAACTATTAACTCTATAACTTACGATACCCAATGACTCAGTCGACAAGACAATTATCCCCATGGATACATTGCGGTCTACCCTGGATGAAATATCTAAGCTCAATCTCCTTGGCAAAAGTTTGAGAAAAGAATTAGGACATTATATTCTTCGCCCGTTATATTTGACACTGACAAAGTAATGGTTGGTTATGATAGGTGACGAGAGTTACCTTTCGACATTGATCGACCAGTTTGGGTTAATGAAGAAATTCTCTTGGCATCCTTACCCGATGCCAAACACGAACCCGAATTCTGGCCCATGTCAATGGATCAACTACCGTAGGACTCGAACATGCATAATCATACTCAGATGCAAGAGGCTTAACCAACTTAACCACTACACACGTTGTCTTACTCTGGATGCTCACTCGGCCTATTGACTAAACTATTGGAATAAGTTATTTCATACCCTCATTTGCTTTCCTCACCTAGACCTTGACATAACTCAATCCTATCATAAAATCTTCCACTGGAATTGGACCATCTATCACTAAAAGTCGTCACATTGAACTATGTCTCTTATTCTCGGTGATAGTGACTAACTCGCAGACTAAAGTCGTGTCTTATACACTGTATCAATGCAAAGTCGAACATCAAGAGCCGCATGGCTTATTTCGGCAACCAGAAATTCCGTTGGAAATGGGAGCAGATTTCCATGGATTTCATCACCAAGCTAACCCGAATTCCTAGCGGATGCGACACCATCTGGGTAATAGTAAAACGCTTAACCAAATCCGCACATTTCCTAGGAATCAAACAGACAGATAAGATGGAGAAGTTAACTCGCATCTACATTAAGGGAGTAGTATCTTAGCTCAGAGTGCCAATCTCTATCTTCTCGGATCGAGGCACTCGATTCATTTCACATTTCTAGCAATCGATATAAAAATATCTGGGCACACGCCTAGAGATGAGCACAACGTAACATCCCCAATACGATGGTCGGAGTGAACGTACAATTCACGTCATTGAAGACATCTTAGGAACTTGCGCAATAGATTTCGGTAACAGTTGGGAGACTCGTTGATGTGTCGTTTTTAATATATGAAAATATAATATAATTTTATGGTGGTTTTACGAGATCAGGTTTTAAATTTATAAAATGATAATTACTTTAACTTAAAACAGACACAATAGGCAAATGTACCTATCGCAGCGTAATATAGTTTAGGTAAGAACCAAGTATCGAACCAATGGACACGGTCGAGTTCCAATACTCAACTCTTGTTATCGTTTAGCCGGATTAATTAGTGAGTGAGTTTTGTTTGCTTGTGAAGTAGAAAAGTAAATGATAGAAAAGTAAATAATGAAAAAGTAAATAACATAAAAGTAAAAACGTGAGTGATGTGTGTAACAGAAATGTGATGAATAGAATAGTAAATAGCAAGAAAGTAAATATCCTGGAAATGATCAGGTCACGAAGAGTATTGCTTCGGGCTTCGAATCAGTTTGGTACGTGATAATGTTAAGTTGACTAATCTAGTGATATGACTACTACAAACTTGTGACCCAGGTCACCGCTAGAGCCTTGGCCTCACGACATTTGATGTACGAATTAAAATAGTAGTGCCTCCCGTTAGGGACAACAGTTACCCTCAACCATTCGAATGGTCTTCTCCGGGTTGGTTTAAGACATCGAACGTAAATGCTTTGTACTAAAGTTAAATAGGTGATTATAGTTTGTTCACCGGGAGGCGGTGTAACAATGGGACCGAGTATAAAGACATACCGTTCCCAACATGAGTTCACCAATTCTTGGTCACATAATAAATTCGTATAAAGACGTACGACCTAAATAATATTGACCAAGCCTTGGCTTATCAATCTCTGCTTGTATAAAGACGTACAAGCATCAAAGGAAGTTTGATTAAAAAGGTTTTACGATCTTACACTTTAAAATCAAGAACACTCACAAATATAAAGACAGATTTAGATAGTAATAAAAGCCCACCAATTGATGGATTTAAGGACGAATAATTAAAGACATAAACATACCACTAGATTAATACGTCAAACATTAACATGCACCAAACATCATCTTCACCCTAGCAATACGAGAAGCTTAGCCACAAATGGCCATGCTAACTAGCGTAACGCTGAGTTTCGTAAGCTCCCCTATTATGGAACAAGGAGGAAGAGCCCTCTACTCACTACTACTGCTAGAAACGAACTATTCTCTCTATCTTTGGTTGTGTTGTGGTGTGTATGGGATGTTCTAATGAAGAACTCAAGCCACCTATTTATATGACTCAAAATGAGCAATGCACGACCGTGCATTGGATTGCACGGCGTGCAAACACCTCGGGAATCAAACAGGGTACAATTGGCAGTGTACTAGAGCCTCGAGGAGCAAGATAGGGTTTGCACGGCCGTGCATTGCCCTACTACTCCCCAGTTTCGTCTTTTAGCTGTTTGTTGACTTCTTGTTGTCCAATTTTGACTTCTTGTGGGTCAAAGCTCGGGAATGATCTTCCAAAAGGCTTGATTTCTTGGTGTTTTTGACTGGTTTCATCTTGATTTATATTTAGAACACCGAATAACCTGCAATTATGAAATATAAACGTTTTAAGTATCAATTGCAAGGTTATTAATCAATTAGTACCATAATATGGGGATTATTATGGATGCAAAACATGTATAATTTAGGGCATATCATAATACCCCACACTTATACTTTGCTTGTCTTCAAACAAACTCATGCATGATCATACCCATAACTAAAAACTTTACAAATGGTAATGGAGCCCCAAGTAGTTGGAAACTCCACGATAACTCTTGAGTTGCTTATTATATTTTTGTATTTTTCTATTTTGGTATGATGGAATCAATGACAAGCCTACTAGAACTTCAATTATGCATAATCTATCACTTCTCACAATGTTCACTCAACTATAGGGTTATATATATATGTGGATAATGTAAGTTAAGTGGAACACTCAAGATTGAATCGAATTATGCAATGGTCATAAGCTTGTATGCAAATCAAGTCTCCACCAACAAACTAAGTAGTATGCATGAATCAAGAGGACTTTAAAAAGGTTGTAATGTGGCTAAAATAAAATTAGAGGGTGAAAATGAAAATATTTTTGGGTGTTTAGGGATTTGAAGGGTTTGAAGGGTTGCAGCTATCGTGAAACACAGCTACGACTGCCTGGCTTAAAATGGAAAATACTAGCAGGTCCCTCTACAGTACTCAGATCATGAGGGTATAACTAATATGAGGGCTCGTTTATGGTCAGATTGCCAAGACCAAGATCTCTTATCATTCTCAATTCTTCCCTTGCTGTGTAATACACATTACTGCCTTTCCGTATGGATCTTTCGACATGTAGCCTAACAACTCCTACTTTGATCAGATGCGTATACTCATGTTGGGAATGAGTTTGATTCTTGCTACACTTTCCATCGTGCTCCGGTTGCCACACTTCACACATTTGTTGTATCCTTTGGCTCTTCTTTTGGCGGCACTTTTTGACAAGCCGCAGAATTATGGCAGTTGTTCTTGCTTGCGCCACCATTTTCTTGCATCACTAGTTGCTTGGAAAATCTCTTCTCGGAGTTCGGTTGGTAATTCAGGCTTTGCAAAATGAAGACAGAAAAGCAAATTAAAATCAAAAGAATACATATTCAGTTTTTTAAGGTCTAGTCGGTAAAAGGCCCACTTCTCTCTTTCTTTTTCGTTTCTTCTTTTTCTATTTTTTTCTTTTCTTTTTGTATCAAGACAAATTCTTCAATAATTCTTTTTCCTCAATTTTCTTGAAATAGTTTTTCCCTAAATTCCTTGTAGATAGTTCGACTGTTTCTTCCTAATACATTCACCTTTTGTATATTCCAATTCTTTGAGTAAAACGGATTCTTTCCAAAGTTGCCTCAATGGTAATAAATTTGAAATAACGACATAGGATAATTTTTCCATTTCGAAGACAGTTAGTCAATAATTGGTGTTTACGAAAAGCTGGTTGGTTGATAAATGTGGGTAGTAGAAAAGAAAAGGTTAAGGCTCAAAGGGCTATCTAGGCGGATAATATTTTTGGGATTTTTGGGTTTAAGGATAATATATAAGGGTAATAAAGTCTTAGGTGCCTCAATCACTTTCATATTTCTACTAGTTCATGGTCTTGATATGTATAAGCCACACAAGTTCTAATTATGCATAGAATCTGATCGAATAAACTCTCAATATACCAAATAAAAGAGCATACGAAAAATAATGATAATAATGCTCATGAAAAGGCTCAGATTATTCTCACATGGAAACGAATGGAATAGGGTTTAGTGATTTGTTATGCATAATATCCATTTGTTTCTACTTGTCATGTCTTCATTTTATTTAATTAAGTGCGAACTCAAAGAGATTTTAGGGTTACAAATTTTTTTTTAAAATTTTTCGGGATTTACAAAAGGTAGGTTTTTGTAATGTTTTAGTCAAATGGGTAGAAAATCACAAGTTAAAATTTTAGTTCTTTGAGGTTATAAGTAGTCCCGAATCTCTAATTCCCCACCCCCACTTAAAACTGTGCATTGCCCTCAATGTACAAATGGATGTAATGGAATGCTATGCAAGAATTTAAATGCATGAAGTTTTAAGGGAAAAGAAATTGGTACTCCCCTGGTCAATTTGGTGTATAACCTAAGGCCAAAACTTATTGCTGCTGTCAGGTTGTGCCTATCATTTGCTTGTCAACACTTTGCTTTAAAGACTTCATCTAAGTTCTCAGAAATTTGATGTGGTTTCCGATTCCCAGCTCGTAGAGGTGGAGTGTAACTCCTCAAAGAAGTAGAGAAACTACCAGGTGATGTTATTCTACCTGACACACAAAGGAAAACATAAAAGCAGACAAGAAAAATAAAAAGGTAGTAGTTAAGCTACTAAAGTCCTAATATCGAGAAGGCATATATGGGGGCTGAAGTAATAGATACTTAAATTTGGAAAACCAAACCTGAGGTCCATGCTTTCTGCCGTATGCACCAACTTCTTAAATTATTCATGATCATCGCGTTACTTCTCGGAAGCGCCACGTTTGTTTAGGGGTCATTGGCCGGACCCATACGTGCTTTGTGAATTTCCAATTTAGTACTGGTGGAGGAATAATCTGTCAAATGGGTGGCTTGTAATATGGAGAGGTTCATCCAACCCAGTTGATAACCATGCGTACAATGATAATAAGTTGATCTAGGAATTAGTGGAATCCATCCTGGACCAGCTGGACAGAGAAAAATAAGGTAAAAAGTGTTCAAACTTGAAACGGTCATAACTTGACCTACGTTTGGAGTTTGAGAGCCCCCGACCAGGGGGCGGAAAGGTTTTGACGAGCCGGATCATGTGGCAAATGTCGTAGGTGGTTTGTCCCAGTGGTCCGAGAAAAAAATCCCCCATTAAGTGACCCAATTTCATAAATCAAAGATTTTCCCCAATTTTCTATTTTTAATACCTTCAACTTTTTTTGCTAAAAACAGGTGAATAATTGATTTATGTATTTTTAAAGTATATTTTTAGTTTTAATTTTAGTTTGGATGGATCGATTTGAAATTTTGAAAATCTTTGTAAACCTGCCAAATTTAGAATGCTCTATAGAAGAGCATCTAAAGAAAATAGTGTAAGTAAATCATCCCACCACCATTTAAAATTTCCGGGACCAAACTTCAAGCAACCCATGTAGTGAAGGAGACGGTCACCCTGGTATGATGTGTTCTATCCTGTGGCTTATGTGATTCATTAAATGATTCACTGATATGCTTGGTCACAGGCCAGCTATCACTGTTTCAAGGAAGAGGTCCCACCACTGTCATTTGTTTGCTAGTGAATACTTCCTCTTGCATAATCTCCTCTAGATGTTAGTCTCACAATCTGGTTCTTTATATGATGTTTTCTCTGAAGTGACAAGAACTCCAGACTGTTCCATACATCCTTCTTGTTCTTCCATATTTAGGATTTCCACCAATTCTTCCTTAGAGCTTCGTTCTTCTAAATCCTTTGATTGTTTAGCTTCCAGCCTCTCAAAAAAGTCAGGAAGTGATTGTGAAGTTGTAGTAGCCGTCTCTTCTGAATCATCCGGTCTCACCTCCGACTGATCCGTGCTTGTGAAGATGGAAGGTTCCTCGACCTTACTAGAGATGTTGGAACTATAATGTCTGATTCTTAGACTTTGAAGGAATCATCTTGTTGTCTATTTAGATAGCGTTTTAGGATCTGAACCTTAATTTCTTCCAAATGACGAAACAGATTTCCTGGGTCCATGAGTTGGAATCTAGAGCTGAGTGTTGAATTTCTTGGGGCGGTGTGGTTTTCTCATATGGTTGCAAGTAGAGTTGGTGAAAATCTGTGGAATACCCTTGATAGTGATAACAATCTTGAGTGTAGTGGGCTTCCCCACAGATCTCACACCAAACCTCTGAATAGTGGTACTCATAGTCATATTGATATCCTTTATAACAACAACAATCGTAGTTATCATACATGAAAGTTGCTGTAAAGAACAATAAAAACAAACCATAAAAATATATGTTAAGGTTAAAAAGACTAATCCGTTAACTCGAATTTTTCTTAAAATCACCGTGTCCATGGCAACGGCGCCAAAAACTTGATTGGTCATTTTTAATATATAAAATATAATATGTTTTTATGATGGTTTTACGAGATCAGGTTTTAAATTTATAAAATGATAATTACTTTAACTTAAAAACACACACAATAGGCAAATGTACCTATCGCAGCGTAATATAGTTTAGGTAAGAACCAAGTATCGAACCAATGGACACGGTCGAGTTCCAATACTCAACTCTTGTTATCGTTTAGCCGGATTAATTAGTGAGTGAGTTTTGTGTGCTTGTGAAGCAGAAAAGTAAATGATAAAAATTAAATAACGAAAAAGTAAATAACAAAAAAGTAAAAACGTGAGTGATGTGTGTAACAGAAATGTGATGAATAGAATAGTAAATAGCAAGGAAGTAAATATCCTGGAAATGATCAGGTCACGAAGAGTATTGCTTCGGGCTTCGAATCAGCTTGGTACGTGATAATGTTAAGTTGACTAATCTAGTGATATGACTACTACAAACTTGTGACCCAGGTCACCGCTAGAGCCTTGGCCTCACGACATTTGATGTACGAATTAAAATTTTTAAATTAAAATAGTAGTGCCTCCCGTTAGGGACAACAGTTACCCTTAACCATTCGAATGGTCTTCTCCGGGTTGGTTTAAGACATCGAACGTAAATGCTTTGTACTAAAGTTAAATAGGTGATTATAGTTTGTTCACCGGGAGGCGGTGTAACAATGGGACTGAGTATAAAGACGTACCGTTCCCAACATGAGTTCACCAATTCTTGGTCGCATAATAAGTTCGTATAAAGACGTACAACCTTAATAATGTTGACCAAGCCTTGGCTTATCAATCTCTGCTTGTATAAAGACGTATAAGCTTCAAAGGAAGTTTGATTAAAAAAGTTTTACGATCTTACACTTTAAAATCAAGAACACTCACAAATATAAAGACGAATTTAGACAGTAATAAAAGCCCACCAAATGATGGTTTTAAGGACGAATAATTAAAGACATAAACATACCACTAGATTCACATGTTAAACATTAACATGCACCAAACATCATATTCACTCTAGCAATACGAGAAGCTTAGCCATGAATGGCCATGCTAACTAGCGTAACACTGAGTTTCATAGGCTCCCCTATTATGGAACAAGGAGGAAGAACCCCTCTACTCAGTACTACTACTCTAATGCTGCTAGAAACGAACTATTCTCTCTATCTTTGGTTGTGTTGTGGTGTGTATGGGATGTTCTAATGAAGAACTCAAGCCACATATTTATAGGCCTCAAAATGAGCAATGCACGACCGTGCATTGGATTGAACGGGCGTGCAAACACCTCGGGAATCAAACAGGGTACAATTGGCAGTGTACTAGAGCCTTGGGGAGTATGATAGGGTTTGCACGGCCGTGCATGGCATTGCACGGCCGTGCATTGCCCTACTGCTCCCTAGTTTCATCTTTTAGTTGTTTGTTGACTTCTTGTTTTCCAATTTTGACTTCTTAGGGGTCAAAGCTCGGGAATGATCTTCCCAAAGGCTTGATTTCTTGGTGTTTTTGACTGGTTTCATATTGATTTATATATAGAACACCGAATAACCTGCAATTATTAAATATAAATGTTTTAAGTATCAATTGCAAGGTTATTAATCAATTTGTACCATAATATGAGGATTATTATGCATGCAAAACATGTATAATTTAGGGCATATCACTCGCCCATCGTTAGTGGAGTTCTCCTACGTTAACAGTTGCCACACCAGCATCAAAGCGGCACCGTTCGAGGCGCTGTATGGACGCACATGTCAATCACCTATCTGTTGGGATGAAGTAGGTGATAGTCAACCTACTAGTCCTGAACACGTACTCAAGACTATAGAGAAAGTCGTGCAAATCCGAAATTGCATGGCAATATCCGAAATCCGTTATGGGCAAACTAGACAAACCAAATCCACGATATGTTGGATCATTCAAAATCCTACTAAGGATTTGCCCAGTTGATTATCGACCGAACGTATCAGAAGAAAGCTTAATGGGGTACACAATATCTTTCACTTTTCTAACCTAAAGAAATGATTATCCGACAAGACACTCGTTTTTTTTCCTTTGAAAGAGTTTGTTGGAGCACTTTTGTGTGACAAACACTCTGGATATTGTCTTAGCTTTTGTACTTGTCTTGTATGTATTAGTCTTTGTATGTTAGTGTCTGTACGTATTAGTTATCAAGTTGTAATTACTAATGTATGTACTAGTCGTCTGTTTTCTCTAAGTGTTTTACGCACTTAGCATGTGCGCAGGAATTACTTCCTGCGTACTTAGCAAGTACGCAAGAATACTCTGCGTACTTGATATGTACGCAAGAACAATTTGCCCTGCGCACTTGTTAAGTGCGTAGAGATCAAGTCTAGTATAAACAGGTTGTGGTGACAGAAGTTATGTACGCACTCATTTGTAACATCTCTGTAATCTACAAGTTTTATAATAGACGAAGTTTGAAATTGTTTTCGCTGTCGGTTTACTTTGTGTTACTTGATTCTCCACCTAGTCACGGGTATTCCGCACCCGGTCAGACTAGTCACACACACACGTAACGATCCGAGACACCCGGGGACCTATACGCATGACTTAAGTCTTGCGCACTTGTTAAGTACGCAAGACCAAATTGTGTGGGGTATATATACACGACTTAGAATTATTTTCGGGTTTATCTCATTTCAAACATCTTTGACACTGTTGTATACCCACGTTTCATATTTCCTTGAAACGTTGTGTGATTCCAAACATCTTTTTCGTCCCGTTCATTGTTACATCTTCATATAACAAACATTCGGTGAGAATCTTGACAACTTCCATCCGTTAAATCTACTATTTTGGACCGATTTGGGATTATATGAGTGTAGGGTTTGGAGTTTGGATTTTTGACAAATTTTTGTGTTTCTTGACCTGAATTAACACATAAAACATGTTTCAAATCATTATTCAAACCTCTATAATCATTAATTCATCCTAAACATTGATCCATTTGTGATTTTGTCCTGTGTTTGACCGACAGTTGGAGTTAATACCTGTTTAGGTCAAAATTTGACCGGTTTAGCTTGACATTGATGTTAGTTTTTGGTCCCATAGGTTCTAAGTGCTTTCTTTGACCTCGTGGTGACCATAACCTACTTCAATCCCTCACATTTGCTGATTTTGGAATGTCTGCAATTTGCACAAGTGTTAGACCTTATGCACTTGGCAAGTACGCAAGAAATATCTCTTGCGTACTTACTAAGTACGCAAGGTATAAACCCTGCGTACTTGTTAAGTACGCAGGAAGTGCAAAGTGAAAAAATTCCTAAGTCTGGAATGTGCTTCCTTGTGAATGTGCTATATCGTGTCCTGTTTGTTCAATTCCAATGATTATTCTTGTTCTTATTGTGTTCATTGTATTTTTTGCAGTGATGGCTCGTGAGTTTACCAGCGAATTCAATCTGCTGGCTCTAACATAACCCGAGTGGAAGGGTGCTACACTTGAATACAGGGAAATAGTCGATTTCCTAAACCGCTCGAAGATCATCTATGCTATCTCTGCTGATCCTATTGTCTCAAGACCATATCTGGAGCAATTCTGGAAACTGCTGATCACGACTGTATAGTAACCCCAAACGTCATTAGGGCTACTGTAGCAGGTCATGATATTGCTATTTCTGAAGACACCATCAGATGAGTACTACAGTTTAGGGACTTATCAACTGATCCGGTGACTTACCCTGACTACTTCGTTGATGGATACTGGGGACAAAGGATGGGGTATGTGGTACCATGGACTACTCCTCGTATAAGAAGATGTGAGTACTTGATCTCTGGCGGTACTTCGCGCACGTCATGATCATGTGCCTGTCTGCTAGGAAGGTGGGAAAGGATGCCATGGGGCATGACTTGGCAGATGCAATGGTTGGCCTCTGTCTTAACAACGGTTACAACTTTTCAAAGTATATCTACAAGTATTTCACTGATCAGATCAATGCTGCTGAGAGGTTTAGATTTCTATTATACCCATGGTTTGTGCAACTGTTGATTAATGATGCTGTACCCAATCTACCTCAGATTATAGAGAGACTACAAGTCAGACGGGTGGACAAGAGAGTGTTTGCACAATTTCTAAATCCAAGTAGTGTAGAACCTACCCCTGAGCATATTCCTCTCTTTGGCCACCTAATTAAAGAAGCATATATGGCCCCTGCTGACTTCAGAAGGTATAGTGCAAAGTCTGAGCCTGAACTCAATGAACACAGTGATGAACAACAGGAAGAAGAGGAAGTTGACATCTGAAGATGATATCTCTGAAGACGAAAGAGGCGAAGCACAGGGAAGTGGGGGTGCTGAAAATTCCGACTCAGAAACGACCGAGTCAGATTCATCTGATTATGATGATGCACCATCCCAGGCACACCCAAGGAGATTGACGAAGGTGACCCTTCCCGAGTCATCTTCCAAGAGAAAGAGACAAGAGACTAGCAGTGAATGATCTACAAGTTTTATAATAGACGAAGTTATGTACACACTCATTTGTAACATCTCTGTAACCTACAAGTTTTATAATAGACGAAGTTTGAAAGTGTTTTCGCTGTCGGTTTACTTTGTGTTACTTGATTCTCCACCTAGTCACGGGTATTCCGTACCCGGTCAGACTAGTCACACCCCCACACGTAACGATCCGAGACACCCGGGGTCCTACAGAGTTACAAGTGGATGAACAGTTGCGTTTCATCGAATAACCAGTCGAAATCATGGATAGAGAGGTCAAAACACTCAAGCATAGCAAAATCCCAATTTTTTGAGTTCGCTGGAACTCAAAAACTTGGACCGGAGTTCACATGAGGACGCGAGGATCAGATGATGCGAAAGTATCCTCAACTTTTCAAACAGTCAATGGCAAACATAAACGATACTAATTAAAATTCGAGACGAAATTTCTTTCAACAAGGGGATGATGTGACAATCCAAACTTTTTGTTTTAGATAACTAGTGACTTTACTTAATTTTCGGGACGAAAATTCTTTCAACAAGGGGATGATGTGACATCTGACATTTTCAGGTTAACTCCGTTAACACAAACACCGTTATCTCAAGCATTTGGTTATACAAACTCTGTTATCTCAGTTAGTCATTACATATTGCATTTAATTAGGATTAATTAAATGTGTCAATTATTGCACAAACACTCACGTAGCGGTAACTCGTAGAATTACCGGATCACACATGAGTCTAACCCAGAACGTTGGTGAACTAACAAAAATAATTGCGGACAATTATATTAATGTAGATTATGTAAATCTACATGCTATGTGACTGTTATGTGAACTATGTGAACCTTAATGAAAACACACATGTTGTCAGAAATTAATCATGTTGTTATTTTTATAAATGTTAGAATGTTATAAAAATAATAGTTAAGGTTTTTATAAAAACCTCTTCATATCCAGAACTTACTTGTCTTTATGACACTAAATTAATAATTAAGATAATCATTAACACACAATTAAACTCATTCATGTGTATATAGAGGTTATAAAAAAAACTCTAATCTCTCTTTCTCTTCTCTCCAAACCATCAAACCCAACCCCCCCTCTTGAAGACGAGATCAATAAGCACCCAAAACACCATCCATTTGATCCTCATTCTTGCAATTGAACTTGTAATTGATCGATCATAGGCATTGCTAACCCTCATATGTAAGTTATTCCATCCAATTTCATTACTTTTATGATCCCATGGTTTAGAATGAAACCATAGTTCATCCAAACATGAAATGTTGGTGACTTGTTATTTGTTTGATGTTATTGTATCTATATGATGATTATGTTGTTTGTGATAAAACCCTAGTGGCGTATGATCCATAACTTGTCTAAAGAAGAAACTTTTTGATTATGTGAAGTTGTAGAATTTCATGTTAGATGTAAATGACGATGTTTGTGATAGGTAGATGTAAATGACGATGTCTAAACATACACTTATAGACTTATACATTATAGGTAGCCTTTAGCGGGCCACCAGTACAACACTTGCAGTCTAGCATTCGCTCTAAGGTGAGTTTCACGGCCCCTTTTTACTTGTTTTCCTGTTGGGGGAGAAACATGCACTAAAACAAACTCGGATCACATAACATAAGATACTAAGTCCTTACATTCTCGAACCTTTAGTATAAGGTATATACCGAGGAAATTTGAGTAGTACTACTGGGGTTAACAAACCCCACCGGGGCTAGTCGCGCTAGCTCGATTGGAGGTCGAACGGGTGTAAATTCTCCCAAACATTTTCCATTGTTGATGTTAGCAATGGTGGAAGGCACTCAAACACAAACAGTCAGCTTCGATTGAGAACGCTTAGAGTAACCTGTACTTTATCTTGCTAACAATAGGTGTGACTTATGTATGTGGATCCTGCTAACGCTCAAACAGTTTATTTTACTTACAAAGCTGTGAACTCACCAATCTTTTGTTGACACTTTAAGCATGTTTTCTCTGGTCACTATGGTACACATCAGGACTAGGATGCATCATGGAGTTGCATTGGTTTTATCAATAAATGAATAATGTTTTATTATTTATCATTTACATTAATTGGCGCTTTGTTGAGTGTAATTACTTTTAGATTTTATATTAGTGTACGCTTCCGCAACTTAAACTAGGAATACGCGTTTTACTCATGTTGAATGTGCAAACTCAGTATTTCTAAATTCATATAGTGGTCGTTCAACATGACCGATGACTACAATCCTGGTTTGTCACGTGCCTCGCGGTAGAACCCCATAGGTGGAATTTGTGGGTGTGACATCATGGATCTTGAAGGGACCCACATAGCGAGGTGCTAGCTTACCCTTTTTCCCAAAATGAAACATGCCCTTCCAAGGATACTCCTTTAGAAGTACAAGGTCCCCGACTTGAAATTCTAAGGGTTTTCGCCGTTTGTCGGCATAGCTCTTTTGCCGACTCCTCGCTACTCGAATGTTGTCGTGGATTTGAATGATCTTGTTGGATATTTCTTGTATTAGCTCGGGACCGGTGATTTGTGCTTCACCAATCTCATTCCAATAGATAGGTGAACGACATTTGCGACCATAAAGGGCTTCAAAAGGAGCCATGTTGATGCTCGTATGGTAGTTGTTGTAAGAGAATTCAATTAGGGCTATATGAGAATCCCAATTGCCACCAAAGTCAATGGCACACGCTCTAAGCACATCTTCGAGATTTTGGATTGTTCGTTCGGTTTGACCTTCAGTTTGAGGAGGTGAATCAGGTAGTTTGGAGGGATTTCCAGAATCGGGAGGTGAATCGGGCATCTCGATCAGAAATTATATTCAAAGGAACACCGTGAGGACTCACAATTTCGTCAATGTAAATTCGAGCTAATTTCTCAACTCGATGGTCTTCACGGATTGGCAAGAAGTGAGCTGATTTGGTGAGATGGTCAATGATCACCTATATACTATCATGACCACTTGAAGTGCGAGGGAGTTTGGTGATAAAATCCATGGCTAGATTCTCCCATTTCCACACGGGGATTTTTGGTTGTTCAAGTAATCCAGAATGACGTTGATGTTCGACTTTGACCTTTGAGCAAGTAAGACATTTTGATACATAAAGGGCAATATCTTTCTTCATACCGAGCCAGCAATATTGTAGGTGAAGGTCTTTGTACATTTTATCCACCCGGGATGTATGGAATAACGAGTTTTGTGTGCCTTGTTCATAAGGAATGTACGGAGATCGTCACGATCGTGAACCCAGATACGATCTAAGAAGTAAAGTAAGCCATTGGGTTTGGTTTCCAATTGAAGTTCAACTCCACATGACATTTCATCGTACATGTTACCCTCGTTAACCGAGACGTCTTGAGCTTCAAGAATGCGGATTTGGATGTCGGTTTGAATCTTGACACTATGAAGAAAAATGTGCTCTTTACGACTTGGTGCATCGGCTACGACATTCGCCTTGCCGGGATGGTAACGAATCTCGCAATCGTAGTCGTTAAGAAGTTCAACCCAACGTCGTTGTCTCATCTTGAGTTCCTTTTGATTGAAGATATGTTGGAGGCTTTTGTGGTCGGTAAACAACACACATTTTGTGACACCTAGTATTTCAAGTCAATGTCCATATTACATAAATGCACGTTCATAACATATACTTCCTGAAGTTTTATTTTGACTAAATAAAGTCAAGGAGTCTAACAAAGGAAATTATATCAAAATAGTAATTTTTAAGAATTACTAGGAAAATAAACAGTGATAACCCACAAAGATATTAAAGCGGGTATTAATTTTGGGTAATATACCGCATCTAAATCGATCACATCATCATCATGATTGCTTTGCTTACACAACACTCAAGAGTCATAATCATCATGATCATGACCAAAGATGCAAGCAATATAAAGATCACATCACCATCATTATATCCTTGCTTGTACTCCACTCCAGCATCAAATCTTAATGATGATGACTTGTTGAGATCTATACTCAACCCATGTTTCATCTAATAATTATATATATGTATGTATATATATATATATAGGTATATAGATATAAAGTTTTAATCACTAAAAGTTCCTACACCGAGTATTATATCACGGTGTCACCTACCGGGTGTATTCTAACTAGAACCGACCTAACTAGCCATTGGATTTCAACTAAATGACTTGACAACACCCAAACCCCCACCCCATACCCTATCTCGGCCAAAACCCACCCAAGTGGGGCCATCCACCACCAAACCTATCTCATCCCATGCCTTGTGTCATACAAGATCTTATTTATTTCAAGTGTAATCACAAGCAAGCGTCAAATCCATCTAGTCTTCTATACCTTGTGATGATGATAGTGTGACCAACACTCAATCAACCTCTTCTTTTTCCCTACATATATCGATACATATACACACACGTTCACATTACCATCTTTGTCATTCAAGAGAAAAATCTAGAAAGGGTTAAGTTAGAAGATTAGAGATTCAAGGAGGATTGGAGCTAGAAGTCGGGTCTTGATAGCAAAAGAACATCCATCATCTTCTACTAATCGTCATCCCTACCTGGTCTAGTGGTAAATCCGAGATCTTTTCTTTCATACTTACGATTTCTTATTAGATCCGCGTTTTTCACCCATGATTGGAAGATCTTCTTGAAAATACATATACTTTTGAAACCACACATAAAAATAAACTATTTTAAATACAAAATTCATAAACTATGAATTATTTTGTTTAGTTGTGTGTTTGGTTCATAAAAAGTATAGGTTTTGTGATATTGATGCTCATTTTGAAAGAACACGTTTTGTTGAGTTTTTGAGTTGTTAAACTAGTTATACAAGTTCATAGACATGAAGATGTATGGGTTAATGTGTTACCTATGGAAATACTTGCAAATCCATGTTACATTAGTCGTTTGAGTGTGTTATGTCACAAAAACCATGCTTTGGATCATTTACATCAAGTTTAGGACAAGTTACTTTCTTAACAGATTCGTGCTGGAAATTAACCCGACTTTGAAAGGCCATAACTCCGTCAAAACTCAATGAAAATGAGCGATTGTTGAGTCTAAAACTAAGTTTAAAGAGTTAGCTTTCAAACCCAACTGGTTTCATAATTTTTCAGTAAGTTTTGGTACGTCAAAAGTCTTATACAACACAGAAGGTCAAAACTGTCTTTTCAAACAGAATGTCTTCGTCAACTACTAGAGTGCATAACTTGCTCAAAAATGATCCAAATGACTTGATTCTTGTTCTAAAAGTTAGTATTATGTGTTAGCTTTAAAACCCCTAGGAGATCAGGTCTTGAGGATAAGTTTTGGACCCTCAACCAACTGTTTTCCCGAGGTAACTCCAGAAAACTTACTGTTTTGAACTTTGCTTGATTTGCTAGTTGTTTGACAAACTTAAACCTACTTTTAAAGCAAGGTGAATACTATTATAACAACCTAAGATGTATATTAAGTTATTACAGAAAGCCCTTAATTTATTGAGGTCACTTAGTATTTTAAAACATAGCTTTATTCTATACAATTTTCACCGAATGCTGGAAGCATCTTATGATTTCATGTAACTACAAGTATTTGCTTATTGTTAATAATAAGGACATATAATAAACACCAAATCGCCAACGGGTCGTCAACTTAAGTATTTTTCTAAGACAAGTGTCTTCCAATCACGTCTAGTAAGTTGGGTGAACAACTTGCAGATTAGACGCCATGTTATTAAACTGAAAGTACCAATTGCTTTAGGACGTGTTTGAGTTTCAGTTTCGTGTTCGAGTTCCTATTTGCTAGAAGTTAATTGCTAATCTTAATAGAGTTCATGGCCCTCTTTTAGATTTTTAATGTTTTATAAACATCGGGGGAGAAACATACTTACATAACATATTTGAAAATATGAAACATATCTGCTTACATGTTTAACAACACGAACATTTTGGTTTAACTCTTGTGATACAATTGCTTACAATATCTGAAAGCATGAAAAATAAATGTTGGACACATTTGAGAAAACATAAAACGTACTTACAAACATTTTCATATGGTAGCAAGAAAACAAGACCCGACCTTTATGTTTGCATGAGTTAACACATATAGAGCGCTGGAAGTCCCCTGACCATCATATTTATAACCATTAGCTACAGGTTAACTTAGGATTCTATGGATAGTACTATTGGGATTGACACCCCCGGTCATGGTTAGTCGCGCTAACCATGGGTCTCTCTGGCCAAATGACCGCATAGTGTTCAAACATTGTTCGTGAGGTATGAGCGAGGGGCAAAACACCTGTGTCATGGTTTGGTTATGCCTCATGTATGTACATATTATTTGTATTCCTAGCTAGTCTACAAATGGGTCAACATTACTTGTTTTGTTTATCATATTCATTGAAACGTTTTCGTGCAGATGGATCTGCCAATCACTTATACACTAATGGTTTTGCCATTCGTTTACGTGGAAATGTTTTTTTATCAATGTTTTCAAGGAAAACAGTTTCATATTATGGCCATGTACACAGTATCAATGTTTTCAGGAAAAACGACTTATTTTATGACTATGACGTTATCACATGTTTTCATTGGGAAAACTACTCGTTTTATGACTATGAAGTCATCACATGTTTTCATTGGGAAAACTACTCGTTTTATAACTATGAAGTCATCACATGTTTTCATTGGGAAAACTACTCGTTTTATGACTATGAAGTCATCACATGTTTTCGAAAGAAAACTACATATTTTATGACGGTTAAGTCATGGGCATGTTTTCAAAGAAAAACTACATATTTTATGACGGTTAAGTTATGGACATGTTTTCGAAGGAAAACTACATATTTTATGACGGTTAAGTCATGGACATGTTTTTAAAGGAAAACTACTTATTTTTATGACGGTTAAGTCATGTATACATTTTCGGGGAAAAACTAACTGTACTAAATGAACAAACTCTGTGAACTCACCAACCTTTGTGTTGACACTTTCAAGTATGTTTCTCAGGTAACCTTTAGATATGGCGCGGTTGGAATAGGCTAGCTATGTTGGGACAATTCCTAGTAACCGGACGAGCATAGATTATCAAGTCTCAAGTCGACCATTGAACTAGAAGGACTTAGATCATTGTATTTATTTAGTTTTAGTAATTGTATATGTAATCAAGTCTTAGAATTCACTATTACAGCTTCCGCTATCGTGTAATGGACCAATCGTTGCAACCTGTATTTATTTATTAAGTAAATAAATTTGGGGGTGTGACAGATTGGTATCAGATCAAGGGTTTTAGCGAATTAGGTTTCCTTAGTGACACCTGGGCTCTAACTGGACTCATTTAGGGACTAAGATTTCTAAGAATTGCATCACACTAAAAACACCCAAGACTTGAGTATAGGAATTCCAACCGTTGCCGAACAATTTGTGTAGACTATTAGTGTATGGAGTTACACTAGGGTATCATTAGCTACACTAATACAATTACATGGCACATGTAATGAACCCTTAAACACATACAATAATGTGGAAATAATAAACACTTACAACATGTTACTGTTCGGATTACGAGTCATGAATAACGGGTACTCAGCATACTGCAACCTTAGAAGATCGAGTTATGAGCTGAGCTTGGGAAACGACGGCGGCAATCGTCAGTTACCGATCTTGGTATCACAACGTGCTGAATCCGTACCAGAATCTATACCTATACCTGCACCACAACTACTCCAGCCATGGAGGCAGCTATCTCTCTAACGTATTTGCGGTATAAATACTCTCCTTCATAAGTTGTCGGATCGGATGCCTAGACTTTCGCCATGAGATATGGTAGACAGGATTGCCCAGACAGAAGGGAATCCAAGGTGGATAAGCATGACTAAATGGGAGAGAACTCTAAGGGTCAGGAGACCCAGACATACATCAGGATCATGTGGATCCATGCATATATACAGACTTGGAGCATGAGTTGCTTGACACTCATTTAAGGATCTCTGCCCAACACATAGTGCCTGACTTTCACCATACACATTTTATTTTAAGAGACACAGGTGGTGCCTCTCTACCATTAGCCTCAACCGACAACAGCCATATTCGGCAGATTCATGAGTATTGGTACACATAATTAAGAGTAATCCGATAGGATAATACACACTCCTGCACAAATGTGCAAACGCAATCTAATGATCCTTTCAAATTCCTTTTGATTAAAGGGATAGAAGAAACACTACAGGGATCAGGCAAGGCAAATTATCATTACGGGTGCACATGTAATCATAATTTGCAGTGCATGAGAACTTTAGTGAGTCTTGTTGTCCAAGCTAATGATCAAACCATGTTCTCAGTCAATTGATTAAGGATTGGATCTTAACAAATCGGACTTCTCAATTAGATGTTCACAAAGCATTCTCCTAGTTTTGGAGGAACGAGAGAAATTCAAATTGAATTCAACCAATCCTTAGTGAATCCTAAACGACGAAGGAATTCGCACATTCATTCTTTGAGATTCTACTTGTCAGGAATGCTTCAAATTGAGTGTTACCACAACTAACACTTACAATAATTGCACAATTATTGTGGGAGATTATAGTGTAATCTCAGGATCCATCATACAGTTCAATCTTACAATTGCTTGAAAGTTACGCCAAGAGTGCTATGCACTAACTTCAGTAATGGGGCATAATATTATTCTGACCCGCATACACATGGCACCTATGGATATTGTGGAAGCTCGACATGAGACAAGTAGGTAATCTGACATTTCGGTGATAAATAAGCTGTGATTTATACTCAAGCGAATGCCAAAGAAACCTAGGTGTGGACTAACGACTATTGATGCAATAACAGAAGGACGATGTACAAATTTTTTTTTAAAGGGGTCCCAAATGCGGAATTTCGTGCTAATCTCATTAGTGCATGATATGCATAAGGGGCGTAAGCTCGAGCTGTTCATAACAGGTCACTGTTCATAACAGACCACTGACCACAAGGATTAGTGAAGGATAATTTTATGCTCTTTTGTACCCTCATTTCCCCAAAGATCATCTTGTTGAATGGATCTCAGATTTCAGCCTAGAGGAGAGGCGTGATCACATCTTTCGCTCCCAGTTTTCTAGAACTAGGAAGCTCTAGATCATCTATTGTTAAGAAATGACCTCTTAACGCAGGCTCAGTAGGAGTATAAAGTTTTCAATGTTTAACACTCATTACTTCAATTTTATCCTTGTGCTAAGGATTTTGAGGCTATAACCTATATGAGTGGAATACGTAACAGTAAGTCACCAAAGCACCATTCAAACACTAAAGAAGTGCATACACACTGTATGACTAATAGTTGGCTATCAACCCTTTTTGCCAACTTACTGGGTTGACAAACCCATAGTCCATTTTGGGGAAAACCCTAATTCGATGAGACCATTCTCACAGTATCACTGTTCATTTCCTCACCTAGACGGAATGTGAATATTCCAAACAAACATAGAACTTCGTATGGCGTACATACTTTGAGAGTATGGTAGTCAAGCCATGAGTTTACATATCTGGACGTTACAACCCAAAGGCTGGTCTGTCTCAGAAATGTGGTACAAGCAAAGGGTAAAGTGGTGATTAGACTCGAATTCTGCTAGTAAGAGCACACAAGGAACCTTGAAATATTAAATCCATTATGACCCATTTTAATGGAAGATTATAGATAACACGAAACCTGAATTAAGAATAAAGTCTTAGTCCGAGAAAATGCTTTCGAAAAGCAGAAGAGGGACAAACATAAAGTTTCACTTCCGTACTGTGTCATTACTACCCAATATTCAACTAAAACTTGGACACCTCGTCGATTAATTCTTTCTTAAGATCTATAGAGATCTTCTTTTGTGACAAAGTGCGTAGACGAATAGAGGGTATGTGTCAACATACGCTCAAGATTCGCAAGCACCATTCCTTTCATTACCAGGAATGAGCATCACATAACCATACCATATTGAGGGTAATCAAATAAAGGGGTTCTTGCACGTTTAATATCGTTAGTCGAAGAAGTATTCGCTTTGCTTTCAAATACCGACTACCAAGTAAATGGAATCAAACGATTGAAGCCTAAGTTGGATGATACAGATAGAATTTGTGTGCCAGGTATCGGTAGCCTATGTGGGAGGTTGTGGATGAAGTCCATAAGCCTAAGTACTCCGTTCATCCAGAATCGAATAAAACGTATAAGGATCCCGAGGAACTCCATTATGTGGCAAAATATGAAAGGAGAAATTGCTATTTATGTTGGGGGATACCCGACAGTAAAAGCAGAATGTTAGGAATCACCTGAGTGAACGCAAAAACCGCAGATTCCTCAATGGAAATGGGAGGAGAATTTCATAGGTTTCATTACAAATCTACCCAGAACACATAGCGGCTATGATACTATATGGGTAATCGTCAGTCGTTTGACGAAATCCACTCACTCCCTACCAATAAAGGAGACAGACAAAAGTAAGAAGTGTGTGAGGCTAAATATTAAGGAAATTGAGGCTAGGCATGGTATGCCAGTTTCCATTTTCTCTAATAGGGACAGTCGATTCATGTTAAGAATCTGGCAGTCAGTACAAGAAGCCTTAGGCACATGCCTTGACATGAGCACTGCATATCATCCCTAGATGAACGGTCAAGGTAAAAGGACCATCCAAACTTTAACAGATGTGCTCCGTGCGTGTGTAATCGATTTCGGAGGAAATTGGGATACTCACCACCTTTGGCTGGGTTTTCATATAATAAAAACTACCATACTAGCATTAAAGTCGCTCAGTTGAGACTTTGTATGGTTGTAAGTGTCGCTCATCGCTATGTTGGGCGGAGGTTGGCGAAAAGCATTGACTGGTCCTAATATTGGTTAGGAAACCATTGACAAGATCGTCAAAATCAAAGATCGTCTGGAAGCCACTCAAGACATACGAAAGAGAGTTGTGCTTGCAACAGACGAAAGCCATTAGAATTCCAAATTGGAGACCGAGCCTTGTTAAAGGTCTCACCTTGGAAAGGAGTTGCCAGGTATGGCAACTGTAGCATAACCATAAATACATCAGATCGTTAGATATACGGGCTAGGGTTGGCCCAGTAACCTACAAGCTTACGTTGTCACGGGGAATTTAGCAATATACAAGATTCGCTTCATGTATCAAATCTCAAGAAGTGTTTATCAGACGAGACGTTAATTATACCACCTGATGAGAATCACTTAGACGACAAGTTGCACTTCATTGAGGAACCGATTGAAGTCACAGATTGGAAGGTTAAGAAAACAAGGCGTAGCCGGGTTAAATTGGTTAGGGTACGTTGGAATTCAAAGCGCGGCCGTGAGTATACGTGGGAGCGGGAAGATAAAATGAAAGCCAAGTATCCGTCCTTGTTCACGAACACTCCAAGTCAAGATGACAAAAACTGAATTTCGAGACAAAATTCTCTTTAACACGGGGAGAATGTGACACCCAGTATTTCAGGTCAATGTCCATATTACATAAATGCACGTTCATAACATATACTTCGTGAAGTTTTATTTTGACTAAGTAAAGTCAAGGAGTCTAACAAAGGAAATTATATCAAAATAGTAATTTTTAAGAATTACTAGGAAAATAAACAGTGATAACCCACAAAGATATTAAAGCGGGTATTAATTTCGGGTAATATACCGCATCTAAATCGATCACATCATCATCATGATTGTTTTGCTTACACAACACTCAAGAGTCATAATCA
Organism: Smallanthus sonchifolius; assembly: GCA_023525975.1. Lineage (NCBI taxonomy): Eukaryota > Viridiplantae > Streptophyta > Magnoliopsida > Asterales > Asteraceae > Smallanthus > Smallanthus sonchifolius. Next base: position 86,661,743 of record CM042022.1, read on the forward strand.
TCATGATCATGACCAAAGATGCAAGCAATATAAAGATCACATCACCATCATTATATCCTTGCTTGTACTCCACTCCAGCATCAAATCTTAATGATGATGACTTGTTGAGATCTATACTCAACCCATGTTTCATCTAATAATTATATATATGTATGTATATATATATATATATATATCTAGGTATATAGATATAAAGTTTTAATCACTAAAAGTTCCTACACCGAGTATTATATCACGGTGTCACCTACCGGGTGTATTCTAACTAGAACCGACCTAACTAGCCATTGGATTTCAACTAAATGACTTGACAACACCCAAACCCCCACCCCATACCCTATCTCGGCCGAAACCCACCCAAGTGGGGCCATCCACCACCAAATCTATCTCATCCCATGCCTTGTGTCATACAAGATCTTATTTATTTCAAGTGTAATCACAAGCAAGCGTCAAATCCATATAGTCTTCTATACCTTGTGATGATGATAGTGTGACCAACACTCAATCAACCTCTTCTTTTTCCCTACATATATCGATACATATACACACACGTTCACATTACCATCTTTGTCATTCAAGAAAAAAATCTAGAAAGGGTTAAGTTAGAAGATTGGAGATTCAAGGAGGATTGGAGCTAGAAGTCGGGTCTTGATAGCAAAAGAACATCCATCATCTTCTACTAATCGTCATCCCTACCTGGTCTAGTGGTAAATCCGAGATCTTTTCTTTCATACTTACGATTTCTTATTAGATCCGCGTTTTTCACCCATGATTGGAAGATCTTCTTGAAAATACATATACTTTTGAAACCACACATAAAAATAAACTATTTTAAATACAAAATTCATAAACTATGAATTATTTTGTTTAGTTGTGTGTTTGGTTCATAAAAAGTATAGGTTTTGTGATATTGATGCTCATTTTGAAAGAACACGTTTTGTTGAGTTTTTGAGTTGTTAAACTAGTTATACAAGTTCATAGACATGAAGATGTATGGGTTAATGTGTTACCTATGGAAATACTTGCAAATCCATGTTACATTAGTCGTTTGAGTGTGTTATGTCACAAAAACCATGCTTTGGATCATTTACATCAAGTTTAGGACAAGTTACTTTCTTAACAGATTCGTGCTGGAAATTAACCCGACTTTGAAAGGCCATAACTCCATCAAAACTCAATGAAAATGAGCGATTGTTGAGTCTAAAACTAAGTTTAAAGAGTTAGCTTTAAAACCCAACTGGTTTCATAATTTTTCAGTAAGTTTTGGTACGTCAAAAGTCTTATACAACACAGAAGGTCAAAACTGTCTTTTCAAACAGAATGTCTTCGTCAACTACTAGAGTGCATAACTTGCTCAAAAATGATCCAAATGACTTGATTCTTGTTCTAAAAGTTAGTATTATGTGTTAGCTTTAAAACCCCTAGGAGATCAGGTCTTGAGGATAAGTTTTGGACCCTCAACCAACTGTTTTCCCGAGGTAACTCCAGAAAACTTACTGTTTTGAACTTTGCTTGATTTGCTAGTTGTTTGACAAACTTAAACCTACTTTTAAAGCAAGGTGAATACTATTATAACAACCTAAGATGTATATTAAGTTATTACAGAAAGCCCTTAATTTATTGAGGTCACTTAGTATTTTAAAACATAGCTTTATTCTATACGATTTTCACCGAATGCTGGAAGCATCTTATGATTTCATGTAACTACAAGTATTTGCTTATTGTTAATAATAAGGACATATAATAAACACCAAATCACCAACGGGTCGTCAACTTAAGTATTTTTCTAAGACAAGTGTCTTCCAATCACGTCTAGAAAGTTGGGTGAACAACTTGCAGATTAGACGCCATGTTATTAAACTGAAAGTACCAATTGCTTTAGGACGTGTTTGAGTTTCAGTTTCGTGTTCGAGTTCCTATTTGCTAGAAGTTAATTGCTAATCTTAATAGAGTTCATGGCCCTCTTTTAGATTTTTAATGTTTTATAAACATCGGGGGAGAAACATACTTACATAACATATTTGAAAATATGAAACATATCTGCTTACATGTTTAACAACACGAACATTTTGGTTTAACTCTTGTGATACAATTGCTTACAATATCTGAAAGCATGAAAAATAAATGTTGGACACATTTGAGAAAACATAAAACGTACTTACAAACATTTTCATATGGTAGCAAGAAAACAAGACCCGACCTTTATGTTTGCATGAGTTAACACATATAGAGCGCTGGAAGTCCCCTGACCATCATATTTATAACCATTAGCTATAGGTTAACTTGGGATTCTATGGATAGTACTATTGGGATTGATACCCCCGGTCATGGTTAGTCGCGCTAACCATGGGTCCCTCTGGCCAAATGACCGCATAGTGTTCAAACATTGCTCGTGAGGTATGAGCGAGGGGCAAAACACCTGTGTCATGGTTTGGTTATGCCTCATGTATGTACATATTATTTGTATTCCTAGCTAGTCTACAAATGGGTCAACATTACTTGTTTTGTTTATCATATTCATTGAAACGTTTTTGTGCAGATGGATCTGCCAATCACTTATACACTAATGGTTTTGCCATTCGTTTACGTGGAAATGTTTTTTTTATCAATGTTTTCAAGGAAAACAGTTTCATATTATGGCCATGTACACAGTATCAATGTTTTCAGGAAAAATGACTTATTTTATGACTATGACGTTATCACATGTTTTCATTGGGAAAACTACTCGTTTTATGACTATGAAGTCATCACATGTTTTCATTGGGAAAACTACTCGTTTTATGACTATGAAGTCATCACATGTTTTCATTGGGAAAACTACTCGTTTTATGACTATGAAGTCATCACATGTTTTCGAAGGAAAACTACATATTTTATGACGGTTAAGTCATGGGCATGTTTTCAAAGAAAAACTACATATTTTATGACGGTTAAGTCATGGACATGTTTTCGAAGGAAAACTACATATTTTATGACGGTTAAGTCATGGACATGTTTTCAAAGGAAAACTACTTATTTTTATGACGGTTAAGTCACGTATACTTTTTCGGGGAAAAACTAACTGTACTAAATGAACAAACTCTGTGAACTCACCAACCTTTGTGTTGACACTTTCAAGTATGTTTCTCAGGTAACCTTTAGCTATGGCGCGGTTGGAATAGGCTAGCTATGTTGGGACAATTCCTAGTAACCGGACGAGCATAGATTATCAAGTCTCAAGTCGACCATTGAACTAGAAGGACTTAGATCATTGTATTTATTTAGTTTTAGTAATTGTATATGTAATCAAGTCTTAGAATTCACTATTACAGCTTCCGCTATCGTGTAATAAACTAATCGTTGCAACCTGTATTTATTTATTAAGTAAATAAATTTGGGGGTGTGACACATTTGGTGCCATAAAGGTAATGTCTCCTGATGTGTGCTAGATGGTCTATAAAAACTAACTATAAAACCTAACCTAGAAAACTTTAAATTTATAAATCTAGACTCAACCTAATACTAGACCACACAACCGGAAAGTGTACCGATCAATGTAGTAAAGTCTAATGAAAGTCCGGATGTCGAACCCATAAGACACTAGTGACAACTCTATCTAGAATCTGACTCAACTATCTAAACTGAATTATATGGGGGGATTTGTGTAACTGAGATTTAATTAATGAACTCCTAACTATCAACACCAACTATCAGACAGACGAAACGGATGAGATCAATAAAGGATAAAGCACTATCTAGGTAAAACATGAACTTCCCTCGGCTATGACGGTTATGATGGAACCGGGATCTTTGAATACGAAAATCTAAGACAACCTAAGGATCCTAGATCATTCTCCGGGTGTAACCGAATAGGAAACCTTAAAGAACATGTAAACTCACCGGTTGGTCGGATCACCTCTCAGCTATTTCCAATGATGCTAAAGTACCCTACAGATAAATTACCTATGAGTCTCAATATCTCTATACGCCCTAAGACATGCGGGGTAACTTGAAAACTCTCAATACGACACAGAATATCAATAATGCTAAGAAACTCTATGAAACCCTCCTTTCAGAGCAATCTACCTAAGAACCCTAACACCAAGGAATACCCGACAATTTCGCACCTTTCAGCTATTGAAGTAGGAAGAACATTTAACCCTAAGATACTCTCAATATGCGTTTCTATGGATGATGAAACCAATTACCCACAAACTAGTTACAAACACAAAGTAACATAACATGCACCTATTATTTGAAAGACATTCAACAAGACACAGGTGAAAATTAAACATGCATAAACATCATACTAAGTGAATCCAAATTCTTTACTTTATCACCAATCCATCACAATCCAATATAAACCGAAAGAAATCCACGAATCAATCAACCAATCATCAAAAAGCTAGATAGCTACTATAGTCTAGCCAAGATACATGTTCAAACTCAGAAAACAAATCTCAAAAGCCACAAACATCATCCAAATCAAACTAAAGTATACAAGAAACAAAGATCGAAGCCCTATGAGCAAGAATTAAGCACCCCGATTGATAAAGATCCGAACTTTGGCTCCCGTTGCTCCTTCCTCTCTTAAAATCGCCCTTTTTTGCTCTCTGAACGTCTAGTAATCGATTATCCAAAACAAAGGATAGGTTCTAAACTATTAAAACATTAAATTATATTAAAAATCTCGTTTCTGGGGGTTCTCGCATACCGCGAAGCCCATTTGGCATTTCCCTCGTGTACCGCCAAAGACAAAAGAGTCGCGAAACTTTTCCGGTTTCTTGTTCCCTCGCGTACCACGAAAAATTGGGCCTCATACCTCACGTATCGCGAGATACCTATCAGATATTTGAACTTAGCTCGTCGAGATACCCCAAATCGATATATTATGGGTCCCATAACTCATTTTCTAGCCCGAGATATGCCCCTTTTAAGTTTAGGCTCTTTCCGTTTCTCGTCCCGTGTTCATGTGTGCTCGTTTCTTCACAGTTATTGATCGTTTAAGCTCCAATTACTCCCGAACACCTACAAGACATACCATTACTAAGTACAAGCTATAAATGACTGAAAACGACTCAAAAACTATACGAAAACACTACGAAAATACAAGGAATATGAGGTGTGCTTTGCAACACATCAAACATCCCCACACTTAACCTTTTTTCGTCCTCGAAAAAGATCTCTGAAATAGAATCACAACTGGAATACAAGCTTTAACCATCTTATAATTTCACTAGAACAAATATAATCACGCGTTAAAATGCAACAATTGGTATTTCGTTCCGATTAAACCCGAACACCAACTATCAAACCCCCGATTGTGTTCTAATTCCTACATTACAAAGCTATCAATCAATCTATTGGTCCCACACTTACGAGCTACAGTTCTACATAATCCCGTCTCACGGTCATGTCTAGGCACGGGTTAAACCGTTTAGATTTCTCCCACCACGTTAAACTAAGATTCACAGGTTTTAGAGATTCAGTTGAAAGAATGGAATGAAGTGTCTACGAGCATTATTAAATGTATGAATCAACCTCACCTAGTGGTGCATCTCCCAGCTCACCATCCCAGAATGTAGCACATAGGCTGCAGCTTATCAATTAAGTACATACGAAATCAACTTAGAGACGTATCCACCGAGTCACTATCCCGGTGGGAAACACATAAGTCAAGACTTATTTATTGAAACTATTGATCACTCGAGTCCCAACCCATGGGTGTATCAACCAAGTCACTATCCCGGAGGGTAACACGTAGGTTAAAACTCAAGTTATCAATCGATTAATTATACTCATGATTAGATGGAATTATGGAAGCGGGCGCCACCAGACTAGGATTTATTTTCATAAAAAAGAGAGTGGTGTACCAAGAAATTTCAAAAACCTCTAAATTCTAGGTTAACGTGGTACCTATCACCCTGTGTTGACAGTTTCAGTATTACCGACACCCTAAGATGATAACCCACAAGATTTCATGATTTAATTTAATTAATTACCCTAAACAACACGCACATGATATTTAAGCTTTCAAATCGGCTGGGTGTACCAAAACATCACAATTTAGATGAGTTTTCTATTATTTATTTTCATTAAACTCAACAAGCAGATTCCAGTTATACCTATCATCTTCTATTTATTATGCAAAAACTCTAATTCAAAGGGCATTTATTTTTATTTATTTTTTTGTATTTTTGTAAATTTTATAAGATAACAAACTAACTAACCCTAATATAGACATAGTCTCCTATCCCCACACTTGAAACGCACATTGTCCCCAATGTGAACCGAAAAACGACGAAAAATAAAAATAAAGACTCAAAAATAATAAAGTGGAAACGACTTAATTGATAATGATAACATGAGTCTGTCCAACTTCCTTCTTCCACTTGTGCAACCGTATAGCATTTCCTTCGCGGTTGCACCAACGACTCTGTAGGGTTCCCTTTACACAATATTTAAATCGTCCCCGCCTGAATGGAGATTGAATACGGACGGGGTGATCTGTACCTGCAACATTAAACTCACAGCAAACCCGAACAATATTAAACTGACTCGACATGACTCAAACTAAAATTATACAAACTATACACTCGGGTGCTAACCCAAGAAACAAACCTAATCAGGAGGCTTCTCCTTTATGCCACCCCCGTCCGACCCGTTTAGTGTAATTGGTCTACCACCAATTTGACACACTCTGATGGCAGACCTTTAATTGGTTTTGAAAATTGTAAACGGGTCGGTCCACCAATATTTAAACTTACCTGGACCAAACATGATACGTGGTATGTAATGAGGTACATGTTCATCTCCATAATTTTGCATTCTATGGTCCTTGTGTGACCATCCCAGGACCCTTAACACATGTTGATCCATACGTCTCTATGCCCTGTCCCGTGGTCGTGCTGATTTGGGTGGCGCTCCACCATTTACTACCTCCATGGGCTTTTGCTTCTCTCTCTCTCGGGTGCAATGTGGTAGGTTCGACACCAACTCTATTTGTGGTTTGTTAATAACCTTCTGCACTTTCACCTTTTCTTTCCTCCCCACACTTGGCTCTTGATACAACAGATCTTCAAGTAGTTTCAGATCGCCAAGTGGATCGAAACTTCCTTCACTAGGAGTCGGCAGGTCCACCAACTCATCACCAAATTCACTTTCCAAAAATGGGACCTGCTCCTCTTCTAACTTCTCCTCTTGCTCATCCAACTCTGGTAGACCCTCTTCGATGCACCCGCCTTCGCTCTCTTGTTCCTGCATCACATCAATCTCAACGAGCAAGCGTAAAGTATCAAGTATATTCGACGAATCAAGCTCGTCACCCGGAAAATTAAATGACTCAGGGATGTCATAATTATTCTCAATAAAGACGGGTTCTAAAGACTTACCTGGACCAACACCCACAGTGTCATCTGAGGACTCTTCTATCTCTATCTCATCGTCACTGAAGAAACCGTCCTCGATGGGCTCTAGTCCGTAATTCTGGGGTGTAGGAACGGGAGGTGGGTCTGGCAAAAAGTGTTGTACACTTTTGACTTGCGCCTTTTCCGTTAAATTCTTTGTTTCTCTAGCTAGCCTTAGGCTTGCTAGCTCGTCCGTAAGCTTACCATTTTCTTCTAGGAAGAACAACTGCTCGGCCTTACTTAAACGGGTCCATTGAGTGCTCATTATCTCATGCACTTTCCTTTGCTTGTCCTGGAGTGTTTTTTCTACCTGTATTTCCTGCACTGACTCAACCTCACATGACAAGTGTAAAGAGTTATACTGAAACATGTGATCTTGTATAGGATCTGGTGAACAAAGGTTAACAATCGATAGTAGAGTCAGAAAAATTACCTGGATGTGAGACTTGTGTGGAACTACGCGGAGTAGCAAAAACATATCATCTTCTTCATCCCTAGTCAGCTTCGTGTTGCAAGACGAACTCTCCCCATGATGGTTAGCACACATCTCCTGATATTCAGCTTTAAGTGCCTCTATTCTACGGAGTTTCTCCTCTTGTTCCCTACGCTCTTCTTATTTGATCCTTCTTCGTTCCTCCTTAATTATCCTATTCTCCACCATTTAAGCAAGCATGTCATTTGATTGTTGAAGCAACTCTTCCCAGAGTGGGGTCTTTCCAGCTTGAGCTCTCTTTCTCTCTTCATTCTCCCCCATCCATTGATTAAAAGTTTCAAATAGGTCATTGTGGCTTTCAATCAAGGACGGGCTTACCTCTCGTTCAGAACTCTCATATGACTGTGGATGCGGATGAGGATTACCATAGTCGTCTTTGGATTACCCCGATGAATTAGAGCAATTCTGAGTGTAATGGGGACCTCCACAAACCTCGCACCACACATCCACGTACTGATCCCCTTGAGCAAAATACCGTCCTTGGTAGCTGTTCCCGTAATATCGCTCCATATAAATCCCTGCAAAGGACACTCAAACAAAAAGATCTCGGGCACCGGATAAAAATAAATAAAAATAAATAAGAAAAATATTAAGCTAAGCAATTAAACAAATATTTACAAAGACTAACTAAAAACAAAGAAAAGACACGGACCCTAGACGCTCTACGACTCAAAACACAAATAAGACCAAATAATCAGTTAAGTTCAATCAAAGTTAGATACGCTATCGCCTAAGTGTCCCCGGCAACGGCGCCAAAAACTTGATGTGTGCGGGATGGTCTATAAAAACTAACTATAAAATCTAACCTAGACACTCTAGCTTTAAATTTATAAATCTATACTCAACCTAAGACTAGACCACACAACCGACAAGTGTACCGGTCAATGTAGTAAAGTCTAATGAGTGTTCGAATGTCCAACCACAAGACACTAGTGACAAATCTATCTAGACTCTGACTCAACTATCTAAACTGAATTATATGGGGGGGATTTGTGTAACTGAGATTTAACTAATGAACTGTTAACTATCAACACCAACTATCAGACAGATGAAACGGATGAGATCAATAAAGGATAAAGCACTGTCCAGGTAACGAATCCTGTTTGACAAACATGAACTTCTCTTGGCTATGACAGTTATGATGGAACCGGGATCTTTGAATACGAAACCCTAAGACAACCTAAGGATCCCAGATCATTCTCCGGGTGTAACCGAATAGGAAACCTTAAAGAACGTGTAAACTCACCGGTTGGTCGGATCACCTCTCAGCTATTTCCAAGGATGCTAAAGTACCCTACAGATAAATTACCTCTCAGTATCAATATCTCTATATGCCCTAAGACATACGGGGTAACCTGGAAACTCTCAATACGACATGGAATATAAAATAATGCTAAGAAGCCCTCCTTTCAGAGCAATATACCTAAGAACCCTAACACCAAGGAATACTCCACAATTTCGCACCTTTCAACTTTTGAAGTTGGAAGAACATTTAACCCTAAGATACTCTCAATATGCGTTTCTATGGACGATGTAATCAATTATCCACAAACTAGTTACAAACACAAAGTAAGTAACATAACATGCACCTATTATTTGAAAGACATTCAACAAGACACATGTGAAACACAAATCAATTGCAAATCAGAATTAAACATGCATAAACATCATACTAAGTGAATCCAAATTCTTTACTTTATCACCAATCCATCACAATCCAACATAAACCTAAAGAAATCCACGAATCAATCAAACAATCATCAAAAACCTAGATAGCTACTGTAGTCTAGCCAAGATACATGTTCAAACTCAGAAAACAAATCTCAAAAGCCATAAACACCATCCAAATCAAACCAAAGTATACAAGAAACAAAGATCGAAGCCCTACGAGCAAGAATTAACCAACCCGATTGATAAAGATCCGAACTTTGGCTCCCGTTGCTCCTTCCTCTCTCAAAATCGCCCCTTTTTGCTCTCTGAACGGTTAGTAATCGATTATCCAAAACAAAGGATAGGTTTCAAACAATTAAAACATTAAATTAGGTTAAAAATCTCGTTTCGGGGGTTTCTTGCGTACCGCGAAGCCCATTTGACCATTCCCTCGTGTATCGTCAAAGACAATAGAGTCGCGAAACTTTTCCAGTTTCTTGTTCCCTCGCGTACCACGACAAATTGGGCCTCATACCTCGCGTACCAGGAGAGACCTACCAGATATTTGAACTTAGCTTGTCGAGATACCCCAAATCGGTATATTATGCGTCCCGTAACTCATTTTCTAGCCCGAGATATGCCCCTTTTAAGTTTGGACTCTTTTCGTTTCTCGTCCCGTGTTCTAGTGTGCTAGTTTCTTCACAGTTCTTGATCGTTTAAGCTCCAATTACTCCTGAGCACCTACAAGACATACCATTACTAAGTACAAGCTATAAATGACTGAAAACGACTCAAAAACTATCGGAAAAAACTACGAAAATACAAGGAATATGAGGTGTGCTTTGCAACACATCAAACATCTCCAACTTAACCTTTTTTCGTCCTCAAAATAGATCTCTTCAATAGGATGTCGTCAATGAATACGATTACGAATTTGTCTAAATAGGGTTTGCACACATGTTCATAAGGTCCATGTAAACCGCAGGTGCATTAGTCAATCTAAAAGGCATAACCATAAATTAGTAGTGACCTTGTACGAAAGGCAGTCTTTGGAATAACTTCTTCATGCACACGAATTTGGTGATAACCGGATCTAAGATCAGTCTTTGAGAAGCAGGTTGAACCTTGAAGTTAGTCAAAGAGATCATCAATCCTTGGTAATGGGTAACGGTTCTTGATGGTAAGTTTGTTAAGTTCACGATAATCAATGCACATCCTGAATGAACCATCCTTCTTTTTGACAAATAAGATATGTGCACCTCAGGGTGAATGACTTGGACGAATGAAACCTTTATCAGCAAGTTCTTGGAGTTGGCTTGCAAGTTCTTGCATCTCTGAAGGTGTGAGTCGGTATGGAGCTTCAACTACGGGATTAGCTTCGGGTACAAGATCGATGTGAAATCCACTTGACGTACGGGCGGCAGACCGGATAGATCTTCAGGAAATATATCGGGAAAATCTTAAACGATTTGAATGTCTTGAATCTCTTTCTCTTTGTCCTTCTTTTCAACAACATGTGCCATGAAGGCTACGTACTTCTTTCGTAAGTACTTTTGGGCCGTGGTACAAGAGTTTGAGTCCACTATTAGGCTTCTCAACAATGATTCGTAACGTGTCGCCCGAAGGAAAAGGAATTCGAATGTATTTCTCAAAACAAATGACTTCGGCATGGTGGTTGGATAACCAATCCATACCAACGATGATATCAAAACTTCCCAATTGCATTGGTATGAGGTTGAAAGGGAAGGTATGTTCGTTAAGCTCGAGGGAACAATCGCGGACAATAGAGTCTATAGTGATGGGATTTCCATCCGCTACTTCAACCGTAAATGTTTTCTCTAACTTAGTTCGTGTTTTTTCAAGTAATGTCTCAAATTTGAGTGATACAAAACTCCTATCAGCACCGATAACAAATAAAATGGAAGCATATTGGTTATTGACGAGAAACGTACCATTAACAACATCGTTGTTAGCTTGAGCTTGATTGTCGTTTATGTTGAAAGAATGCCCGCACCACCCTAATTTGCATTATCCAACCTTGGGCAACGATCCTGGAAGTGGGTTAGGTCACCACACTCATAGCAAGAGCGCCCATTAGCAATAGCTGGTACAACTTGGTTGGCAACCGACGGGTTGACTCGGTTTCCTGGATTGGCTTGGGCAACAGGGGGCCTAGCTCGGCAAGTGTTAGCCACATGGCCATATTTTCCACAACTTGTTCTTAGATGGCACCATACAGTCAGGTAGTGATGATACTTGCAGGTGTTGCATTAAGGATTGGCACCTACATATGGCCATTTGTCAGGGTTCTGAGCCACAGGAGCAACTTGGGTGATAGGTTCAGCAGGGGTAACGATGGCAAAGTTCTTAGCCTTGCGCTTCTTATTGTGGAAAGATGGTTCGGGCTTGTCCACCTTGGTCGTTTTAATTGGGGTTGCTTGGTCATTGATCTTCTTTGCACCCTTTCTTGTCAACGTGCCTGCCTTCACGAGGTAGTCGGTTAACGTGGCGGCTATGCGTATAGCGTCTTCAAGAGTGGCGAGATTTCTTCCCAACATTGTGTCTTGGATTTTCATAGGCAGACCACCTATGTACTTCTCAATGCCCCGAGACAGAGGTGTGACCATGTGTGGCACCACGAGACTCAACTCACGGAAACGAGTTGTGTATACCAAGTTTTCACCACTGTCTTGGGTAAGATCCCAAAATTCGGCTTCCAGTTTCTTAATTTCATTCTGAGGACATAACTCCTCGGTCATCAGCCTCTTCACATCATCCCATGGCAAAGCCATTGCCATATCAACACCTCTATTCCTTTTCTCACCGTTCCACCAAGTGAGCGCCCATTTTTGGAAGACGCTCGTAGCATAACGGACTCAGAGATTGTCACGGCAGTAACTGTTGAGGAAAGTGTTTTCAATGCCTCCAAACAAATGAAGGAGACCTGTAGCTCCTTCGGTACCATAAAACTTGACGGGGTTGCATGAGTTAAAGTGTTTGAATGTGCATTGGGGCGGGTTGGCAACACCACCATTTGCACTACCACTAGCACCATTTTTGTTGTTGTTGGCTTGTGTGAGTTGATTCCCAAGCTGGGTAAGGAGGGCAGCAAGGTCATCGTTGTTGCTGGTGTTGTCACGACGAGGAGGCATGCTATAGAAGAAACAATACAAGGATAAGAATAATTATATCCAGATTGTACTTTGTTGGTAATATAACCATTTGAATAATATGACTTATCAAGGTTATTTAAATTCATGTAACTTTCGGGAAGACATGCTTTAGCCTATAAGTGAACACTCATCCTGAGAATTCCCAGGAAATGATACGGGTCCTTCGGTTGATTTGGATTTATACGAAATGCTTTCCTAGACAGAAAACCCAAAATACAGGTGTCACCCTTCCAGATTGCACGTGTTCCCTACTAATTAATAGAATTTAAAGCCTTAACGAGGCTTTAGGATTTTTGATCGATTTGTGTCTATGAGTATGACGTTACACATATGAAGGTGATGATGACATAGGTAGGGGTAAGAAGGATGAGAGACTTAAGATAGAAGTACTAGTAAATAATCTAACAAATAAGGCATCACATAGCATGTAGTATGGCATAAAATGGGTGTCTTAAGGTTATAGTCTAGGTCATGGGTTTCTAATAACCTAATTCCCTATAACCATGGATATGATACCAATCTGTCACACCCCAACCAACGGCGGAATACGTCGAGGCGGACGTATTGACTGTTCATAAGCACATGATCAAACTAAAGTTGCGTATTTCATTAAATTCAAACTCATAACAATTGTTTCGTCAAAACAAAGACAAACAAGGAATAAAGTACTTCAAACGAAGTTTAATTGATTAACTAGGTCTTGCAATTTCCTATGTGATGTATCTTGAACATAACTCTCAATTATTGGCACCTGAAACATGATGAAAACAGAGTCAACTAAAATAGTTGGTGAGCATACATAGGTTTTAGCATAACAAGTATTATCAAGGTTTGTATACAATTCATATGATATCATGGTTGAATAAGGCATTTATGGAGAATCACTATAGATAAAACTGGGGTGCACAATCAAACCTTGTGACTGATAAGCATAACACAACAGTTATCCTTAAGTGTTTTTGGCAACAATCACCCTAACCGGGTGGGTTGGTCAGACTCAACAGATCTATCATTGTATACCGTCGGCCTGTACTGAGTTAATGACTGCACTTGCACTATCACAAAAAGTAGGTAAATGTAGTTTACACTAATAGTGTTCAAGCATAAGGCACAAATTGCACATATGATCATAATGTTTGAATTGTAATAATTGCAAATAGTTTGAATTTAATCATCTTTCACCCCAGAGATGTAAATATATAAAAGGGGTTATGTAAACTCACATTGGAATTGTAGCTTGAAATCACAAGTACGAGTAGTTGCACAAGTTATTTACCTAACCACAAGGTTAATCTATGTTTGAATTTGTATATGTGTCAATGACATGCTCAAAAGACTAATGTATACAGGAATTGGGCTAGGTTGAATGTTGTGAATAATATGTTTATTTAATAATGAATTGAATAATGGTTTTACATATTTATATATGAATAATTAATTCGTTTACAAATAAATGAATACGTGTTTAAATAATATTTACTTGAACAATAATTAGGTAAATAAATTATAATGTTTTAATTAATTAGATAGTTAAATTAATTCGTTATTAAATAAATATTAAGGAGGACATAAGTTGTACTAAATAATTTGGGTAATAAAATAACTCACAGAGGTTTTAAATAATATTAATTATATAAATTTTTTATTAGAAATTAGTAGTTTTTAATTCTCTAAAACGCTTGAATAATTGTTTATATTTGAGACGTTAATATTGTGGCTCATAAAATATTCCCGAGCCTTGGGTGGTTTATAAAATAATTTTTATAAGAAAGATTGGATTGAAAATAGGATTTAAAACAATTTAAAAAAAAAACAGACCAAGGGACTCGAACCAGGGTCTGTCCGGAGGAGTCACGAGCGCGCAACCAGTAAACTAGAGGGATCTTAGTGTTCATATGGCCAACGGTTTAAGTTTTAACCCGTATTTGAGGAGGGACCGGGTTTAAGGGTAAGACCACGCGCAAGCAAAAAGGTGTGGGGCTAGGATCGAAGCCGCGACTTTTTCTAGAGGGGGGTAAGTGACTTAACCGGTGGATCTGGGCGCATGCCTTGATAAAGGAGCGTCACGAATTTTGTTTTAACACACAAGTCCCACTCGTCATCTTCCCTAAATCGCCACCCGAACCCTAGCCACTTAATTCACCCGATTGAGTACCCGATCGTCCCCGAATTCATGGGGCTTTCATTCCCTACAACAAACATTACCTGAATTGGTTGTGGATTGAAGGAGAACGACCATAAGGCCGAAGTCGGCAAATCGTGAGCTTGACAGAGCTTTTGTGATGGAATTCGTATAGTACGAGTGTTTAGAAAGATTGTGGCGGATGTTATGAAGGTGTGGGTTCAGTTTTATAGTCCAATTTCATGTTTAATGCTCGAATTGATGTGAGACTTGATTCATGACGGTTACGAGTTGTTTGGACTCAAATTCATTGATTCGAGTTGTAATTAGCTCGTTACGGACGAGTAGAACAGTCGCACGTTGTTTCCAGATGATTGATTAAAGTTTAAACGCTCGAATTCAAGGGATTTATGAACGAATTCGTGGGATTGATCTTGTTTGACTTTCCATAGTCAACCCTGTGAAAATTGGTTTAAAAAATTATAAACGGTTCAAATTGAGTGGTTCAATGGTTCAAAGGGGGTTCATACTAAACTTATTTTCTTTAAATCCTTTGTGTTTATATAATTTATTTTATAACATTTATGAAATTAACACCATAAGTTTAATAAGTTTTATAAAATTGTCCTACACATATATTTTTAAAACTAATGTTATATACATATATTGTTATGAAAGTGTAACATATATAACTATATATATTATTTGAAATTTAAATAAATAACTTATATATATATATATATATATACTTGTATGTTTATAAAATAATGGAACTTTAAATAATATTTTATTTAAAATACTTTGTCATGCATTTATACCTAATAATATCATATGCATCATAATGAAATTAAATTCCTTAATTAAATGAAATAAATACGTGTATATGTAGATATATTATATTACATGTAATCCTAGTGATGATGTGTCATGAATGCACAACTTGTATGAAATGATTCAGGACTGGAATTGTAATAATGTCATTGCACAAATTAAAGCATAGGGAAAACCCTAAATGTTACAGTATCCCCTAGTTGAGGGAATTTCGTCTCGAAATTCAACTAGTTGAAGTTATTGAATCAGAAAAGAGGTGAGGTTATTTGAGCTTCATCTGATCCTCACGTTTCCAAGTGAACTCTGGACCACGTTTAGATTCCCAACGAACTTTGACAATAGGGATACGGCTTCGATTGAGTTGCTTAATCTCACGATCCATAATCTCCATGGGTTTTTCAACGAAGTGTATGGTATCATCTATGTGCACTTCGTCAAGCGGAATGTGAAGATTCTCGTTAGCTAGGCATTTCTTTAGGTTGGATACATGAAATGTAGGATGCACTTTGCCAAAATCCGGAGGTAACTCGAGTTTGTAAGCCACTTTTTCAATCCTTTCAAGGATCTTGAAGGGACCCATATAGCGAGGTGCTAGCTTACCCTTTTTTCCCAAAACGAACCTCGCCCTTCCAAGGAGACATCTTTAGAAGTACAAGGTCCCCGACTTGAAATTCTAAGGGTTTTCATCGTTTGTCGGCATAGCTCTTTTACCGACTTCTCGCTATTCGAATGTTGTCGCGGATTTGAATGATCTTGTCAGATGTTTCTTGTATTAGCTCGGGACCAGTGATTTGTGCTTCACCAATCTCGTTCCAACAGATAGGTAAACGGCATTAGCGACCATAAATGGCTTCAAAAGGAGCCATGTTGATGCTCGTATGGTCGCTGTTGTTGTAAAAGAATTCAATTAGGGCTAGATGAGAATCCCAATTGCCACCAAAGTCAATGAAACACGCTCTAAGCATATCCTCTAGAGTTTGGATTGTTCGTTTGGTTTGACCATCACTTTGAGGATAGTAAGCCGTACTTAAACCCAATCGTGTACCAAGGGCAGTTTGGAGGGATTTCCAGAATCGGGAGGTGAATCGGGCATCTCGATCAGAAATTATATTCAAAGGAAGACCGTGACGACTAAAAATTTCATCAATGTAAATTCGAGCTAATTTCTCAACTCGACAGTCTCCACGGATTGGCAAGAAGTGAGCTGATTTGGTGAGACGGTCAATGATCACCCATATAATATCATGACCACTTGTGGTGCGAGGGAGTTTGGTGATGAAATCCATGGCTAGATTCTCCCATTTCCACATGGGGATTTTCGGTTGTTCAAGTAATCTGGAAGGACGTTGATGTTCGGCTTTGACCTTTGAGCAAGTAAGATATTTTGCTACATAAAGGGCAATATCTTTCTTCATACCGGGCTACCAATATTGTAGGTGAAGGTCTTTGTACATTTTATCGGCTCCGGGATGTATGGAATAACGAGTTTTGTGTGCGTCGTTCATAAGGAACGTATGAAGATCGTCACGATCGGGAACCCAGATACGATCTAAGAAGTAAAGTAAACCATTGGGTTTGGTTTCCATTTGAAGTTCAACTCCACATGACATTTCATCGTACATGTTACCCTCGGTAACCTAGACGTGTTGAGCTTCAAGATTGTGGATTTGGATGTCGGTTTGAATCTTGACACTATGAAGAAAAATGTGCTCTTTACGACTTAGTGCATCGGCTACGACATTCGCCTTGCCAGGATGGTAACGAATCTCGCAATCGTAGTCGTTAAGAAGTTCAACCTAACATCGATGTCTCATGTTGAGTTCCTTTTGATTGAAGATATATTGGAGGCTTTTGTGGTCGGTAAACACCACACATTTGGTGCCATAAAGGTAATGTCTCCAAATATTCAATGCGAAGACGACCGCACCCAACTCAAGATCGTGCGTCGTATAATTCTTCTCATGGATCTTAAGTTGTCTTGATGCATAAGCGATCACCTTGCCTCGTTGCATAAGAACACAACCAAGACCTTGGTTTGATGCATCACAGTAGACAACAAGATCATCATTTCTATCTGGAAGGGTTAAAATAGGGGCATTGCACAACTTCTGTTTGAGAGTTTGAAAAGCTTCTTCTTGTTTTGGTCCCTACTCATAAGGTTTACCCTTATGTGTCAAAGCAGCGAGAGGGACAACAATCTTGAAAAAGTTATAGATGAACCGACGGTAATAACCCGCTAGACCAAGGAATGAACGAACCTCGGTAGGGGTTTTAGGTGTACTCCAATTCTTTACGGCTTCGAACTTAGCAGGATCCACATGAATTCCCTTCTCGTTGATAATATGACCCAAAAATTGAACCTCATTCAACCAAAATTCACCCTTGGAGAATTTGGCATAGAGCTGTTCTTTCTTCAAAAGGTCCAAAATCAATCTAAGGTGTTGCTCATGATCCAATTTAGTATTTTGAGTATATCAGGATGTCTTCAATGAATACAATTACGAATTTGTCTAAATAGGGTTTGCACACATGGTTCATAAGGTCCATGAAAACCGCAGGTGCATTGGTTAATCCAAAAGACATAACCATAAATTCGTAGTGACCGTACCTCGTATGAAAGGCAGTCTTTGGAATATCTTCTTCATGCACACGAAGTTGGAGATAACCGAATCTAAGATCAATCTTTGAGAAGCAGGTTGAACCTTGAAGTTGGTCAAAGAGATCGTTAATCCATGGTAATAGGTAACGGTTCTTGATGGTAAGTTTATTAAGTTCACGATAATCAATGAAAATCCGGAATGAACCGTCTTTCTTTTTTACGAATAAGACAGGTGCACCTAAGGGTGAATAACTTGGACGTATGAAACCTTTATCAGCAAGTTCTTGGAGTTGGCTAGCAAGTTCTTGGAGTTGGCTTGCAAGTTCTTGCATCTCTGAAGGTGCGAGTCGGTATGGAGCTTTAGCTACGGGATTAGCTCCGGGTAAAAGATCGATGCGAAACTCCACTTGACGTACGGGCGGTAGACTGGATAGGTCTTCAGGAAATACCTCGGGAGAATCTCGAATGATTGGAATGTCTTGATTCTCTTTCTCTTTGTCCTTCTTTTCAACAACATGTGCCAGAAAGGCTACATACTTCTTTCGTAAGTACTTTTGGGACATGGTTCAAGACATGAGTTTGAGTCCACTATTAGCCTTCTCACCAAAGATTCGTAACGTGTCACCCGAAGGAAGACAAATTCGAATGTATTTCTCAAAACAAATGACTTCGGCATGGTGGTTGGATAACCAATCCATACCAACGATGATATCAAAACTTCTCAATTGCGTTGGTATGAGGTTGTAGGGAAGGCGTGTTCGTTAAGCTTGAGGGAACAATCACGTATAATGGAGTCTATAGTGATGGGATTTTCATCCTCTACTTCAACCGTAAATGTTTTCTCTAACTTAGTTCGTGATTTTGCAACTAATGGCTCAAATTTGAGTGATACAAAACACCTATCAGCACCGGTATCAAATAAAATGGAAGCATATTGGTTATTGACGAGAAACGTACCATTAACAACATCATTGTTAGCTTGAGCTTGATTGGTGTTTATGTTGAAAGCATGTCCACTGGCACCACCCTGATTTGCATTATCCAACCTTGGGCAACGATCCCGGAAGTGGGTTGTGTCACCACACTCATAGCAAGCACGCCCATTAGCAATAGCTGGTACAACTTGGTTGGCAACAGATGGATAGACTCGGTTTCCTAGATTGGCTTGGGCAACAGGGGGCCTAGCTCGGCAAGTGTTAGTCACATGACCATATTTTCCACTACTTGTACATAGACGGCACCATACAGTCAGGTAGTGATGATACTTGCAGGCGTTGCATTGAGGATTGGCACCTACATATGGCCTTATGTCTAGGTTCTGAGCCACAGGAGCAACTTGGGTGATGGGTGCAGTAGGGGTAACGACGGCAAAGTTCTTAGCCTTACGCTTCTTATTGTGTAAAGAAGGTTCGGGCTTGTCCACCTTGGTCGTTTCTGTTGGGGTTGCTTGGTCATTGATCTTCTTTGCACCCTTTCTTGTCAACGTGCCTGCCTTCACTTGGTTGCCGGTTAATGTGGCGGCTAGGCGTATAGCGTCTTCAAGAGTGGCGGGATTTCTTCCCAACACTGTGTCTTGGATTTTCATAGGCAGACCACCTATGTACTTCTCAATACCCCGAGACAGAGGTGTGACCATGTGTGGCACCAGGAGACTCAACTCATGGAAACGAGTTGTGTAGACTAAGTTTTTACCACTGTCTTGGGTAAGATCCCAAAATTCGGCTTCCAGTTTCTTCATTTCATTCCGAGGACAGAACTCCTCGGTCATCAGCCTCTTTACATCATCCCATGGCAAAGCCATTGCCATATCAACACCTCTATTCCTTTTCTCACCGTTCCACCAAGTGAGCCCCCATTTTTGGAACTCGTAGCATAACGGACTCAAAGATTGTCAGGGCAGTAACTGTTGAGGAAAGTGTTTTCAATGCCTTCAAACAACTGAAGGAGACCTGTAGCTCCTTCGGTACCATAAAACTTGATGGGGTTGCATGAGTTAAAGTGTTTGAAGGTGCATTGGGGCGGGTTGGCCACACCACCAATCGCATTACCACTAGCACCATTGTTGTTGTTGTTGGCTTATGTGAGTTGATTCCCAAGCTGGGTAAGGAGGGCAGCAAGGTCATCGTTGTTGCTGGTGTTGTCACGACGAGGAGGCATGCTATAGAAGAAACAACACAAGGATAAGAATAATTATATCCGGATTGTACTCTGTTGGTAATATAACCATTTGAATACTATGACTTATCAAGGTTATTTAAATTCATGTAACTTTCGGGAAGACATGCTTTAGCCTATAAGTGAACACTCATCCCGAGAATTCCCAGGAAATCATACGTGTCCTTCGGTTGATTTGGATTTATACGAAATGCTTTCCTAGACAGAAAACCCAGAATACAGGTGTTACCCTTCCAGATTGCACGTGTTCCCTACTAATTAATAGAATTTAAAGCCTTAACGAGGTTTTAGGATTTTTGATAGATTTGTGTCTATGAGTATGACGTTCCACATACGAAGGTGATGATGACATAGGTAGGGGTAAGAAGGATGTGAGACTTAGGATAGAAGTACTAGTAAATAATCTAACAAATAAGGCATCACGTAGCATGTAGTATGGCATAAAATGGGTGTCTTAAGGTTATAGTCTAGGTCATGGGTTTCTAATAACCTAATTCCCTATAACCATGGCTATTATACCAATCTGTCACACCCCAACCAACGACGGAATACGCCGGGGAGGACGTGTTGACTGTTCATAAGCACATGATCAAACTAAAGTTGCATATTTCATTAAATTCAAACTCATAACAATTATTTCATCAAAACAAAGACAAACAAGGAATAAAGTACTTCAAACGAAGTTTAACTGATTAACTAGGTCTTGCAATTTCCTATGTGATGTATCTTGAACATAACTCTCAATTATTGGCACCTGAAACATGATGAAAACAGAGTCAACTAAAATAGTTGGTGAGCATACATAGGTTTTAGCATAACAAGTATTATCAAGGTTTGTATACAATTCATATGATATCATGGTTGAATAAGGCATTTATGGAGAATCACTATAGATAAAACTGGGGTGCACAATCAAACCTTGTGACTGATAGGCATAACACAACAGTTATCCTTAGGTGTTTTCGGCAACAATCACCCTAACCAGGTGGGTTGGTCAGACTCAACAGATCTATCATTGTATACCGTCGGCTTGTAATGAGTTAATGGTTGCAATTGCACTATGCACAAAAAGTAGGTAAATGTAGTTTGCACTAATAGTGTTCAAGCATAAGGCACAAATTGCACGCATGATCATAATGTTTGAATTGTAATAATTGCAAATAGTTTGAATGTAATCATGTTTCACCCTAAAGATGTAAATATGAAAAAAGGGCTATGTAAACTCACATTTGAATTATAGCTTGAAATCACAAGTACGAGTAGTTGCACGAGTTTTTTAGCTAACCACAAGGTTAACCTATGTTTGAATTTATATATGTGTCAATGACAAGCTCAAAAGGCTAATGTATACAGGAATTGGGCTTGGTTGAATGTTGTGTATTCATTTGTTGCGAATAGTATGTTTATTTAAAAATGAATTGAATACTGGTTTTACATATTTATATATGAATAATTAATTGGTTTGCAAATAAATAAATAAGTGTTTAAATAATATTTACTTGAACATATAGATAATTAGGTAAATAAATTATAATGTTTTAATTAATTAAATAGTTAAATTAATTCTTTATTAAATAAATATTAAGGAGGACATAAATTGTACTAAATAATTTGGGTAATAAAATAACTCGTAGAGGTTTTAAGTAAATAATTATATAAATTTTTTAATTAGAAATTATTAGTTTTTAATTCTCTAAAACGCTTGAATAATTGTTTATATTTGAGACGTTAATATTTTGGCTCATAAAATATTCCTGAGCCTTGGGTGGTTTATAAAATAATTTTTCTAAGAAAGATTGGATTGAAAATAGGTTTTAAAACGATTTTTAAAAATAAAACAAACCACGGGACTCGAACCCGGGTCTGTCCGGAGGAGTCACGAGAGCGCAACCACTAGACCAGAGGGATCTTATTGTTCATCAGGCCAACGATTTAAGTTTTAACCCGTATTTGAGGAGGGACCGGGTTTAAGGGTAAGACCACGCGCAAGCAAAAAGGTGTGGGGCTAGGATCGAACCCGCGACCTTTTCTGGAGGTGGTAAGTGACTTAACCGGTGGATCTGGGCGCATGCCTTGATAAAGGAGCGCCACGGATTTGTTTTAACACACAAGTCCCAATCGTCATCTTCCCTAAATCGCCACCCGAACCCTAGCCGCTCAATTCACCCGATTGAGTACCCGATCGTCCCTGAATTCATGGGGCTTTCATTCCTCACTAGTACAGAAACCATTTTAAGGGCGGTTATTTTGATTTTATATGGCGTTTTTGGACCGCCCAAAAAATAGCGCCTTTAAGGCGGTTTGTTAAACCACTCTAAAAAAAGGTTTAGAACCGCCCGAAAAAATCAAAGCCAATATAAAAAAAATTCACCAGTGCTCCGGCAGCAGTGGCGGCGGTAGGAGGAGCCCCGTTTTACCACCACCACAGACCCCGGAACAACTGCGTTTCCCTCTTTTGCCCTTTTCTGACGGCGGTAAGAAAAGCACCACCACCCGCTTCTCATCCCCCTTTTTCGGCGGCGGTAAGAAGAGCACCACGACCCGCTTCTTCCCCTTTTCGTCCTTTTCCGGAGGTGGTAGGAAGAGCACCACTACCCGCTTCTCATCCCCTTTTTCCGATGGAGGTAGGAAGAGCACCACCACACGGTTTGTGAGCTGCTATTGTCTGGAAGGTTTAGGGCTCCAGATGAACATACCGATAAAAACAGATCGCCGGTTTACGACTCTCTTTCTCCTCTCTTGCTCCGATCTACCACTTTCACATACCGTTGAACTACAGGAGGTGTCGGCTACCTATCTTTATCCTATCTTGCTCCGATCTACCACCGCCACAGATTGGTGAACCACTAGAGGTGTCGGCTACATCTCTTTCTCCTCTCTTGCTTCGATTTACCACCGCCACAGATTGGTGAACCACTGGAGGTGTCGGCTACATCTCTTTCTCCTCTCTTGCTTCGATTTACCACCGCCACATACCGTTGAACCACTGGAGGTGTCGACTACATCTCTTTCTCCTCTCTTGCTCCGATTTACCACCACCACAGACCTAACTTTCTGGTGAAATTGATAAGTTTTGGGCTTTTGTTAGGAAAATAGAGAGAGAAAGTTAAGAGGAAGGGAGAGATTCTCTGATTGAAAAATATTGAAAAGGTTTAATTATAAGTTATAAAAAATTAAATAAATGCAGAAAGAATCTCTCACAATTATCTTTTAGAGCGGTTGAGGGAAAACCGCTTTAAAGTAAAATCTTTTGAGGCGGTTTAGGTGTTTAGAAGCGATTTTTGTTTTGAAAAGGTTTTTTAAAGCGGTTTTTAAAAAAAACGCTCTAAAAAAACTTGACCGCCCCAAAAAACAAAGTGTGTACTAGTGCCTACAACAAAACGAAACTAAGGGCATCAACATTACCTGAATTGGTTGTGGATTGAGGGAGAACGACCATAAGGCCGAAGTCAGCAAATCGTGAGCTTGACAGAGCTTTTGTGATGGAATTCGTAGTATACGAGTGTTTAGAAAGTTTGTGGCGGATGTTATGAAGGTGTGGGTTCAGTTTTATTGTCCAATTTCATGTTTAATGCTTAAATTGATGTGAGACTTGATTCGTGACGGTTACGAGTTGTTTGGACTCAAATTCATTGATTCGAGTTGTAATTAGCTCGTCATGGACCAGTAGAACAGTCGCACGTTGTTTCCAGATGATTGATTACAGTATAAACGCTCGAATTCAAGTGATTTATGAACGAATTCGTGGAGTCAACCCTGTGCAAATTGGTTTAAAAAATTATAAAGGGTTCAAATTGAGGGCTTCAATGCACTCAAGGGGGTTCAATGGTTCAAAGGGGTTAATACTAAACTTATTTTCTTTAAATCCTTCGTTTTTATGTAATTTATTTTATAACATCTATGAAATTAACACCATAAGTTTAATAAGTTTTATAAAATTGTCCTACACATTTATTTTTAAAACTAGTTAATTATTAATATAGGTTACTAATATTATATACATATATTGTTATGAAAGTGTAACATATATAACTATATATATTATTTGAAATTTAAATAAATAACTTATATATATATATATATATATATATACTTGTATGTTTATAAAAGAATGGAACTTTAAACAATGTTTTATTTAAAATACTTTGTCATGCATTTATTGTCACAACCCGCCACGGCGGAAACGCGGGATGTAACGAACATGGTTTCCACAGCCTTTGTTTACATCGAACAACCACAACTAGATAAACCAACCAAAGGTTTCAAATGTTTACACAAAATTCAAATACAAATTGTTTCATAAACGACATGTTTTCCAATTGTTTCCCAAAAGACATGTTTCAAATGTTTCACAAAAGACGAGTTTTACGGCTATGGCCTATGATACGTAGGCTATAAAAGGAAAACTCCCAAAAGGTTCCTAAATGCATGTGACTCCAGTGTGACTCCACCATCCTTAATTTTCTGAGAAAAACATGGTTAAAAAGTCAACATAATATTGGTGAGTTCACATGTTTCAATATTTAAATTACTCTATTTTACATAAAACACTTTGATGTCAGATAACGAGTTCGTACACATTGCATTTCCGAAACAACACAACCAATGATGCAGTTACCATGAGTCCTATGATCAAACTTGACTGTTTCTGTTTCTGCCTCTACCAACGTCATATCGCAAAACATTAAAATGAGATGGACAATAATGCACCCGTTTTGACCTACAGTCAAGGTTAGCGTGACTAACCACGGGTGGGGGTGTCAACCCAAATAGATATATTCACAATTTCCACGTCTACCCATAGCTAATGATCACAGTATAAAAGAGGACTTAGATGCGATAATGTAACCAATGATGTCATGCTTCTACTCATATCCAAAATGTGATGCTAGCATGTTTTCTCCCCCAAGTATTTAAAAGCAAAAGTATTAAAAAGAGGGGTCGTGAGACTCACCTGACGAGCAACCAATGAAGCAAAGCAAAAACAAGTAGCAACTAGCAAAGTTCGTGAATACGTGATCCGACCTAACCGTGCCCTACGGTAAAATAAGACACTTTAAGGTCTAAACAATGTTTCTAATGTGTAAGTCGTTCGTGTATACGATTCACCCAACTAGACTCGACATGAATACTAGTTTATGTTTCCAACAGTTTTGACATGACGACCGTTGGTGACGAGTTGTGACAATAGGATATATTTATATACACTTATATAAATAATTTATGTATCTCAAGAAATGCCTTTACGCTTACGCAACAACATCAGGGTTTGGTTGAAAATAAATATATAGTATGGAAGGTAAAACGTTTATATTAAAATAGCCTTTAGTAATATATTCGGGTTTTTAAGTCAATTTGTGTCTCGTTTTTAGTTAATTTATCGAACTCAATAATTTATGAAATTTTTACCAAACTCAAATAAGTTTCTTGGCTCTATATAAACGTATAGATCATAAATTATAAAGGGGTTTAAGTGTTTCAAATAAAAGTCATAACACAAATAGGTTAACAGCTTCGGTTTTGACAGATAGGTCTCGGGAATCTTGACGGTTGGGGGTCAAAATGTTAATTTCATCATAATAGGCCATATGAGTTTTATTACCAACACAAAATTATAGTTTTAGGAAAAAGAATCAAATCATTTGGACCATTTTTGAGTGAGTTATGACCTATACAAGTTGTCCTTATGAATCTGTCCAAACATTTCAGCTTTGACCCATTTTCTTGTATCGACCTTTTGGGGTATCAAATCTCCACCAAAAATCACGAAATCACTTGAGATGGATAGAGGACTCTTTAAACTAAATTTTAGACTCAAGAAAAGTCCATTTTGGTTTAGTTTTGACCGAGATAAGACTCCCTAAAGTTGGCTAAAAATTCTGCCAGCAACAACGTGTATAAAGTGGCGACTTTTTCTTTGAACAATCCATTATTTGGGTGAATCTCCTACACAAAACAACTAGTAGGTTCCTTAAAACTAAGACTTAGTATGAGGATACTCACTTAAAGAATGAAAGAAGAAGGATTTGATAGAAGAACGATGGCTTGAATCCTTATAACCATTTGTAATCACCTTGATCTTTACTTGGAATTACAAGATATATGTGTGTGTGATTTTTGGTTCTAGGGACTGAGCAAAGACAGAGCTGAGATTGAGTGATAGAGATTGTTCATTTGTTCTTGATGTTCCAATAAACTAATCATAGGTTTTTATACTCAAAATATCTTGTGTTGAAATGATTTAGACTTGACAAGGTAAGGTGTTCTATATTTTCTAGTCATTCACAATTGACAAAGTATGGGTTAGGGGGATGGGGGTTGACGTGAGTGAGGGGGAAGGGTAATGGGGTTGGGTAGGGTGATGATGATGATAAGGTGGTGCTAGGTGGTAGTTCAAACATGGTACACTACCCGCAAGTAATACATCTAAATACTCGTCTTAATAAATAAATTTCGAGGTCTCATAATATAAATAAAAATGTGTCGGGTATAATATATATATATATATATATATATACACGTTCATCGTTTAGATGTGTTAAATGCATAAAGTACATATTAAAGTTTAAAATACGCGTAAACGAACCTAAATAATAACCAAATATTTATTTACCTATATATTTATATTATTACACATATAATCACATAAAATAATGAGATACAATGTTTTTCTAACATTTGATATTTGTCACCAACCTACGCGTGTGTCGGGTTAACGGGTGTGACTTGGTAATTTCTAAAAATTACCAAATGCAAGATGTGACATGAGTGGACTTTGTTATTCATGAAATGACCTTATTAAACCAAATTAAGTATATAATGCAAATGGTTTATGTAAATGTGACTAGGGTTTGTACGGATAATGACCTGGAATTTTGTCGGTTGTCACATTCTCCCCTCGTTAATAGAATTTCGTCCTGAAATTCAGTTTGTGTCGTCTATTGTTGGGGTGTTCTCAAATTGAGCGGGATACTTGAGCCTCATATGATCCTCGCGTTCCAAAGTAAACGATGGTCCTCGTCTAGAGTTCCAATAGACTTTTACAATAGGAATGCGACTTTGTTTCAGCCTCTTGATTTCACGATCCATGATTTCTACCGGTTCTTCGACAAAATGAAGCTTGTCGTCGATTTGAATTTCTTCAAGTGGTATAACAAGTGTTTCATCTGATAAGCACTTCTTCAGATTTGACACATGAAATGTGTCGTGTACACCACTGAGTTCTTGTGGTAGTTTTAGTCGATAAGTTACATGGCCAACCCTAGCCAGGATTTCAAATGGTCCAATGAATCTAGGGTTTAGATTTCCTCGTTTGCCAAACCTGATAACCCCTTTCCAAGGTGAGACTTTCAAAAGCACTTTGTCTCCAACTTGGAATTCGAAGGGTTTGCGTCTCATATCAGCATAACTCTTCTGGCGATCCCTGGAGGCTTTGAGTCTATCTCTGATCTTGAAGATCTTATCGGTCATTTCTTGAATCATTTCAGGGCCAGTGAGTTGGCTATCACCAACCTCTGTCCAATATAAAGGTGCTCGACACTTTTGACTATAAAGTGCCTCAAAAGGTGCGGCCTTGATGCTAGTGTGATAACTATTATTGTACGAGAACTCAGCTAGTGGTAGATGAGTATCCCATTTGTTTCCGAAGTCTATTACACAGGCTCTGAGCATGTATTCCAGAGTCTGGATGGTCCTTTCACTTTGACCATCTGTCTGTAGGTGATACGCGGTGCTCATGTCTAAGCGTGTCCCCAACGCTTTCTATAACGACTGCCAAAATCTTGAAGTGAAACGACTATCTCTATCCGAGATAATAGAAATTGGCACTCCATGTCTTGAGATAACTTCTTTCACGTAGATCCTGGTCAACTTTTCCATCTTATCTATCTCCTTGATCAGTAGGAAGTGCGCAGATTTCGTCAATCGGTCGACAATTACCCATATAGTGTCGTAACTACTTGATGTCTTAGGTAATTTTGTGATAAAGTCCATAGAAATCTGCTCCCACTTCCACTGAGGTATCTCTGGTTGTTGCAACAACCCTGATGGCTTCTGGTATTCTGCCTTGACTTTAGAACAAGTTAGGCATTTACTGACATAGGTGGTGATTTCTGCTTTCATGTTAGGCCACCAATGTAACTCCTTGAGATCCTTGTACATCTTGTCTGAGCCTGGAAGAATTGAATACCTGGACTTGTGTGCTTCGTCCATTACCAATTCCCTTAAATTTCCAAAACTCGGTACCCAAATTCTGTTCATGAAATAAAGAGTTTCGTTGGTTCTGATTTCAAATTGTTTGTCCCTGCCTCGTAAGGACTCATTCTCCAAATTTTCTTCCTTGAGTGCCTCATGCTGAGCATCGCGAATTCGAGTGGTGAGACTTGTATGAATCGTTATCCCCAATGCTCGCACTCGTAGTGTCTTGACTCGTTCTTTCCTGCTCAAGGCATTTGCTACAACGTTTGCCTTGCCAGGATGGTAGCGAATGTCGCAGTCGTAGTCATTGAGTAACTCGACCCATCTTCGCTGCCTCTTGTTCAACTCTTCCTGGGCAAAGATGTGTTGAAGACTTTTATGATTGGTAAAAATAGTGCATTTTGTACCGTATAGGTAGTGTCTCCATATCTTGAGCGCAAACACTATGGCTCCCAATTCTAAATCATGAGTATTGTAGTTTTACTCATGAATCTTGAGTTGTCGGGATGCATACGCGATGGCTTTTTTCCTTCTGCATCAACACACAGCCACGACCCTAGTGTGATGCTTCACAGTATACTACAAAATTGTCGGTTCCCTCAGGGAGTGATAGAATTGGAGCACAACACAACTTTTGCTTCAATAATTGAAAAGCTAATTTCTGTTTTTCTCCCCGGTCAAACTTCTTGTCTTTCTGAGTCAGGGTCGTTAACGACTGGGCTGTTTTAGAAAAGTTCTCGATAAACCGCCTATAAAAACCGGCCAGGCCTAAGAATTGGCGCACATCGGTTGGAGTTTTTGGTGCTTCCCAATTCTTAATTGCTTCAATCTTGGATGGATCGACGTGTATACCCTTCTCATTAACCACGTGACCAAGAAATTGCACTTCTCGAATCCAAAATTCACATTTAGAGAATTTGGCGTACAATTTCTCATCCTTATGAAGTTCCAAGATCATCCTCAGATGTTTCAAATGTTCTTCCTTGGTTCTTGATGGATGTCATCAATGAATACGATCACGAATTTGTCTAAATAACGCTTGCAAACCCTATTCATGAGGTCCATGAAAACTGCTGATGCATTGGTTAAACCAAAAGGCATGACTAGGAACTCGTAATGACCGTAAGGAGTCCTAAATGCGGTCTTTGGAATGTCTTCTTCTTGAACCCTCAATTGCTGATATCCCGAACGTAGATCAATCTTCGAATAGAAACTAGAACCTTGCAGTTGATCAAACAAATCATCTATCCTAGGAAGTGGATATCGGTTCTAGATCGTCAACTTGTTTAATTCTCGGTAATCGATACACATCCTAAAGGTTCCGTCCTTCTTCTTTACAAATAAGACTGGAGCTCCCCACGGCGAGAAACTAGGTCTTATGAATCCCTTGTCCAACAATTCTTGCAATTGATCGGATATTTCCCGCATCTCTAACGGCGTTAAACGGTATGGTGATCGTGCGATCGGTGCAGCGTCAGGTACCAAATCAATTCGAAACTCGACTTGCCTAGGCGGTGGAAGTCCAGACAAATCTTCGGGAAATACTTCTGGATAGTCTCGAACGATCGGTATGTCTTCAAGTCGTTTATCTTCCGGCTTCTTCTCTGTCACATGTGCCAAAATAGCATGATATCCCTTCCACGAGTACTTATGGGCCTTCATGCATGTGATAATTCTCAACGCGGTTCCACTCTTCTCTCCTTGGATAAAGAGCGTTTCACCATTGGAATGTGGAATACGAACTATCTTCTCATGACATGCAATCTCAGATCGGTTCTTTGAAAGCCAATCCATGCCTACAACGATATCGAAACTACCGAGTTCTATGGGTATCAAGTCTATGCTAATGGGGTGATCTTCCAAGGTCAAAGTACACCCTTGAACTATTTCATCAGTTTCAATTAACTTGACGTTAGCCAATTCTACAATATATTTATCGTTCAACTTAGCTGATTTCATGTCAATTAGTGATCTAAAGTCAGTCCAAACAAAACTTCTATCGGCACCAGTGTCAAAAAGTATAGCAGCATAGTGATTGTTGACAAGGAACGTACCGGTAACGACGTTGGGATCTTGTCGTGCATCCCTAGCTCCAATCGCAAATGCTCTTCTACGAGTCGGGTTCAGACCTTGGTTCCTCAACTTCGGACACTCCTTCCTAAAATGACCAGTGGCTCCACATTCAAAACATCCCCGGTTGGCACCAGCTTCGGTAGACCGACAATTTCTAGCCAAGTGTCCGGGCTTTTTGCACTTGTTACAGGTAAAGCTTGTACAAGTACCCAAATGATGGCAACCACACTTGTTGCATTTGGGTTGGTTTCCAGTGTACGACTTCTTCTCATTTGTGCCCATGGCATATGCCTTCACAATATCTGGTTTCTTGTTGACTTGATGTCCTGAACCTTTCCCCAAATTAACATCCCACATCCTCTTGCTACCGGCACTCGCCTCAACAGTACCCTTTTTCACCAATACCCCAGAACGGACTGCTTGATTAGTCAGGCCATGTGCCAATCTCACAGCGCTTTGAATAGTGGTAGGCTTAGATGAGGTTACCATGCTCTGAATTTGAGGTGCAAGACCACAAATATATCTTTCAATCCTCTTGATTTTCAGAGTAACCATGTGTGGAACAAGTCGTGCAAGTTCTTGGAATCAAGTGGTATAAGCTGCCACGTCGGCTCCATCCATAGTTAAGTTCTAGAATTCAACCTTAATCTTCTGGAGTTCGTTCCTAGGGCAATACTCCTCCCTCAACATGTGTTTCAAGTCATCCCATGATAACTTGTAAGCAACATCCATAGTCAGTGTTTGGACTTGCGAGTTGTATACTTGACCTTACAATCATTAGCACAATTACTGATGTTGAGGACGGACTCCATATTTTCAATCCAATGAACAAGACCTACTGCTCCTTCTGAACCTTTGAAGTTGCGAGGTTTACAATCCATGAAACCTTTGTAGGTGCAAACTCTCGAAGCATCATTCGTTCCTATATTTGTCAATATCCCTAGGTTAATGATTAACTAATCATTAACATGACTTCTATAATTAGGACATAATATGAAATTGGATTACCCGTCATACCTCTAGTCCCATTGTCGTTCCCACCAGTACAGCTACCGCCGGCACCTTTGTCTCCGCTTCCACCACCGGATCCAATGTTTCGGTTGGTTTCATATTGTGCCATTACAGCAGCCACTCGCTGAGATACCAATTGCTCTATCTCCTCTGAGTTCATGGGTTGTGTTGTTCCAATGTCTTGTCAGGTGTTACGTCTAGGTCTTCCTTTCGGCGCCATGATTTCTTTCTAATACACAAGTAAAAAAAAAGAAATAAGACAAAATATAAAATAATGTCAACACATGAACATGAAATGTAAACAACCACAATCATCACTATAGCCATAATATAAATAGATGGAAATAACTTGTTACGTAGTTTTCAAAAGAAACCAAAATGGTTGTGGGTACAAATCCCCACTAATACAAGTTTTTCCTACTATAAATACTATATGGGCACAACCCGCCCATGTTGGTCTATCTAGCTAGGTGAGAAAATGCTCCTGTCTGGAAGGCAGCTGAGGCTAGCATGACACAAACAACCGCAAGCGCCATTGAGTATGCAGCGCGCTCCTCGGCTGCGGTGGCTCGTTGCTCGGCTTCGACCGCCCTCTGCTCTGTCGTCACCGTCCTCAGCTCAACGGCGACAATCCTCTAGTCTAAGGCTGTGATCCTGTCCTCGACCTCTAATGAGCTATCATACAGGGATAGGAGTGCCTAGGCTTCAAGATGAAACCCATCGTCAATAGTGAACACATGCTCTCTTAGGTCATTCAGACGACCTACATCCTTCTAAACTTCCTCGACGCCAGTCTGTAGTGTCTGCATCTGCTGATCTTGTCGGACACCGCAAGCCACTATGGTGGGGATGGTGCGCTCCACGGGCTCTCCCATGAGTGGTAGTGATCGCGCTGCATGAGATAGCTCTCCAATCTCGTAAGTCGATGGAATACCATCCTCATCCCTCCACCCGCGTAGTGTTTGGAACATCAGTTCTGCCTCCTAGCATCGGTCTTATGCCTTTTGGGCATAGGCTCAGCAGCGGGCTCGACTGCTTCTGGGGTCTCCTCCACAGTGAGAGTCTCCTCCTCCAAGCTCCTCTTCGATATCAGTCTCAGGAATCTCCTTAGGCTCATCCTATATCGGGGTGCTTTCATCAGCGGATACATGCGGGAGTAGTGGTGATACAAATAATGATGGTGTCGATGGCTTGTACTCTACTCCTCCTCGAAGTCAGAGATGTCAATCGGGTAAGAGGCAGCTGACATAGTTGTGACATTAGTAATATCCGTACATATGCAAAATGAGTCACGTGAATGCGCATGCTATGCAAATGACCATGCTATGTGTTCTACGGTTATAGTCTAGGCCTACCCAATGCACCCTTGTTCGCTATAACCAAGGGCTCTGATACCAATCTGTCACACCCCGTCACGGCGGAAACGCGGGATGTAACGAACATGGTTTCCACAACCTTTGTTTACATCGAACAACCACAACTAGACAAACAAACCAAAGGTTTCAAATGTTTACACAAAAACTAAATACAAATTGTTTCATAAACGACATGTTTTCCAATTGTTTCCCAAAAGACATGTTTCAAATGTTTCACAAAAGATGAGTTTTACGGCTATGGCCTATGACATAATTTATAAAGGCGTTTAAGGGTTTCAAATAAAAATCATAACACAAATAGGTTAACAGCTTCGGTTTGATAGGTCTCGGGAATCTTGACGGTTGGGGGGTCAAAATGTTGATTTCGTCATAAGAGACCATATGAGTTTTATTACCAACACAAAATTATAGTTTTAGGAAAAAGAATCAAATAATTTGGAGCATTTTTGAGTGAGTTATAACCTATGCAAGTTGTCCTTATGAATCTGTCCAAACATTTTAGCTTTGACCCGTTTTCTTGTATCGACCTTTTGGGGTATCAAATCTCCACAAAAAATCACGAAATCACTTGGGATGGATAGAGGACTCTTTAAACTAAAATTTAGACTCAAGAAACGTCCATTTTGGTTTAGTTTTGACCGAGATAAGACTCCCTAAATTTGGCTAAAAATTCTGCCAGAAACAACGTGTATAAAGTGGCGACTTTTTCTTTGAACAATCCATTATTTGGGTGAATCTTCTACACAAAACAACTAGTAGGTTCAATAAAACTAAGAGTTAGTATGAGGATACTCACTTAAAGCTAGAAAGGAGTAGGATTTGATGGAAGAACGATGGCTTGAATCCTTATAACCACTTGTAATCACCTTGATCTTTACTTGGAATTACAAGATATCTATGTGTGTGATTTTTGGTTCTAGGGACTGAGCAAAGACAGAGCTGAGATTGTTCATTTGTTCTTGATGTTCCAATGAACTAATCATAGGCTTTTATACTCAAAATATCTTGTGTTGAAATGATTTAGACTTGACAAGGTAAGGTGTTCTAGATTTTCTAGTTATTCACAATTGACAAAGTATGGGTTAGGGGGATGGGGGTTGACGTGAGTGAGGGGTAAGGGTAAGGGGGTTGGGTAGGGTGATGATGATGGTAACGTGGTGCTAGGTGGTTGTTCAAACACGGTACACTACCCGCAAGTAATACCTGCTAAATACTTGTCTTAATAAATAAATTTCGAGGTCGTCATAATATAAATAAAAATGTATCGGGTATAATATATATATATATATATATATACACGTTCATCGTTTAGACGTGTTAAATGCGTAAAGTACGTATTAAAGTTTAAAATACACGTAAACGAACCTAAATAATAACCACATATATATTTACCTATATATTTATAGCATTAGACATATAATCACATAAAATACTGAGATAAAATATTTTCCTAACATTTGATATTTGTTACCAACCTACGCGTGTGTCGAGTTAAAGGGTGTGACCCGGTACTTTCTAAAAATTACCAAATGCAAGATGTGACGTGAGTAGACTTTGCTATGCATGAACTGACCTAATTAAACCAAATTAAGTATATCATACAAATGGTTCATGTAAATGTGACTAGAGTTTGTACGGATAATGAACTGGAATTTTGTCGGTTGTCACATTTATACCTAATCATATCATATGCATCATAATGAAATTAAATTCCTTAGTTAAATGAAATAAATATGTGTATATGTAGATATATTATATTACATGTAACCCTAGTGATGATGTGTCATGAATGCACAACTTGTATGAAATGATTCAGGACTGGAATTGTAATAATGTCATTGTACAAATTAAAGCATAAGGAAAACCCTAAATGTTACACAAACGATTCACCTGATGCGTTTAATCGCATTTTTATGATGATCTTGATGTCTAACTCGTAACTGAAACCCCAACTCTCAATCATTTAAGCAATCGATTCAATGCAGTAAAATTGAGTTTAAATATGCACATATAGATGTTAGCAATACTCATTACAAACTTCCCACACCTTTAATCGCGTCTTATTTCATCCTTGAGCAACGCAAATCCATCGAGGAACTGTCCCTGTTTTCGTTCAGTCATTATCCCGTTCTACGCAACCATTATAGGTAAATTTGGTGTCGTTAGGTTCGTATTGATACGAGGATCAAAAGCCCTATGATTTCGGGTTCGAATCGATGTCCAATCAAGGGAATTGGAGGGCTAGGGTTTACGGATTACAATTGGGGAAGATGGTGACTTGGGCTTTCTGTTTAAAACTAAACCAAACCGGCTTATGGATAAGGCAGCATGCCTAGTCCAGCTGTTAAGTGTGTGTGTGTTGGTTTGGCCCGGACTCGACGCAGGTTTAAGTCCCAGGAGCTGGGTTTTTGAAATTATTTTCTTTTTAACCCTTTTAATACATTATTTAATATCTAAAAACTTCCAAATTTATTTTTATAAATTACATAAATATATTCTATAAACTTTATATAAACAGAAAATATAAATTAGTGTTTTTAAACTATTTTATTCTATTAAAAACCTATTATAAAATCTTATAAATTCTTAAATAAATAATATAAGAGATTTGTTTAGACAAATTAATTATGTTTTTTTTATTTATAAATTAATAGTGTTTATTACAATTTTAACTAAATGTTTAAGCATTATTAAATCCTTTTAAACATATAATTAATTGTTTGGTAAGAATAATTATTTTAAAACACTTTTAAATTTATAAAAAATACTTAAATAATTATTGTAAATAATTATTTTATACAAAGTTTAATTAATCTCATTTAATTCATCAACTCTTTTATAATTCATATTACATGAGATTGTTTAAATATTCAACTAATCATTTTATTAAATTAAATAAACCCTTTTCATTTCATAATTTATTTATAAGTTATTTTATAAATAAATTCAAATTCATCATTTCAAACTTATTACATTCAATAATTTTATTTATTAATTATCTTTGGAACAATTACCTAAATTAAATACTAAATGATTAATTAAAAATCTTAATTAATTCTAATTAATTTTATGAACTACTTTTATTACCATTATTTCAATTGTAAGTCGTGAACTTATATTTTCCTACAAAATAACTATGCAAGCCTATATCTAATCCCAAACCCTACAAAACCCTAAAATATTAGAACTTCCTTATCTTATTAATCATACTTTAAACTTAGAGCATAAATTATCTGTGTAGGTTGATTGCGAGGAAACCCTCACGAAGCCTATTCATCCTTATTAAATCATACCATCCCTAGCTTCGATACAAGTGAGTTTACATAGCCCCTTTTTCCTTTTTATACTTTTGGGGTGAAACATGTTTGCATAATTTACATACACAATTCAATACCTTTGTTCTTATGCTATGGTCTTTATGCTTTATGTCTTAAACTGCTTGGTGAGCATTACGTGTGTTCATGTTAGTACAATCATTAAACTTGTGTGGCAAACCTAAGGTAGTACCTAACATGATAGGGAATCCGATTCATTATTTAACACGAACCTTGGCGGGTTAGTGCATACATCTTACTACTTTTTCATAAGATAACCGGTTAGATTGTGTAACTATTTTCCTATTACATGGCTTGATTGTACGTTTGGAACCTTGTATGTTTTCACATTTATGCTTTAGACATGCTCTGAACATATTGAGTTGAAAACTTTACCAAACTTTGTTTGGAGTTAAAACCTATGATTATCACCAACTACTTGTAGTTGACATTTACTAACATGTTACATGTGCACCAATTTGAAGTTTTGCATGATCACATAGGACCAAGGACCTAGTATTAATCAGATTGGATTAAATTTTATGTTTATGTTACGAACACTATGTTTTCCATTTTCCCTTGTAACGGATGTCTTAAAATTGATGAATAAATATCATAACGCATTTAATAGATGATTATGTGCTTTTGAACAACCGCGTCAACCCCGGCCTATAATCAGCCACCGGCCGGGGTGTGACAGATTGGTATCAGAGCCATGGTTATAGGGAATTAGATTATTAGACACACATAACCTAGGCTATGACCTAGGAGTCCCAAACATGAGTTTAACTCGTGTCTTTTATTAGGAACTCCACTCTAAGCTTATTATGCACATAGTTACATCCACTTACCTACACCTATCTTCATCTATCTATTTCTATCTACGTGGTGCAATTACATGAACTACAACATTCAAAGGATTACATGAGACTACTTGAAACTACATGAAACATACTCTTGGACCTAGGGGTCTAATCCTAAATGAAACTCTCGTCAAAGGTATGTATGTTCTATATAATGAATGAGAACTTGTGCAATCCGGAAGGGTGGATACCTGTATTCTGGGAAATTCTGTCTAGGAAAGCATTTCGTATAAATTTAAATCAACCGATGGACCAGTTATGCTTTCCTTGGAATTCTTGGGATGAGTGTCCACTTATAGACTAAAGCATGATTTCTCAGACATTAGACGAACTTAAAATACTTTGATAAGTCAATGTATCCATTTATAAATGGGTACCGTCCATGTTTTATTAAATACCTCATGATTTTATTACAAACCCTTATACATGATTCCTATCTTATTAATTTCTTGTTCATCCCTTTTGTAAAATGCCTCCCCGTCATGAACGTAGGAACAACCTCACCAACAGAATCATCCAGCAAATGGCTACGATCCTACCAACCATGGTCAACCAGCTGAACCAAAATGCAGCTCTAAGAAATCCCACGTGCACAGTCAAGCATTCAAGTTCTGTAACCCCACCAAATACTACGGGAACGAAGGAGCCACTGGACTTCTCCAATGGTTCAAAAGCATTGAGGGAACTTTTGTTGAAGCACTTTCCTGTGACAAACACTCTGGATAGATAGAGTCTTAGTCTTAGGTTGTATTGTCTTGTTTGTAATTGTCTTTGTATGTAAGAGTCTTTATGTATTAATTTATCGAGTTGTATTTACTTTTACATATTGAATGTTGCAAAATTCTCTAAGTGTTTTGCGCACTTGTAAGTGCGCAGGAGAAAGCTCCTGCGTACTTAGCAAGTACGCAAGAACAACTCTGCGTACTTGCTAAGTATGCAAGAGCATTTTGCCCTGCGCACTTGCTAAGTACGCAGGCATCAGGTCTTGTATAAATAGGATAGGTTGACAGAAGTTACGTACGCAGACACAGACGCAAATATGCAGATTGTAATCTCAGTTCTTTTCTCTGTAACCTTCAAGTGTTTATAATACAGAGAACATTTAAAGTGTTTTCTCTTGTCTGTTTACTTTATTTAGCTAGACTCTCCGCCTAGTCACGGGCATTCTGCACCCGGTCCGACTAGTAAACCCACTTGCATGTGACGATCCGCTACACCCGAGGGACTTACAAGTGGTATCATAGCTTTGCTCCTGATTTTGAGTGTTGTGAGTGAGTTT
This sequence comes from Smallanthus sonchifolius, assembly GCA_023525975.1. NCBI lineage: Eukaryota > Viridiplantae > Streptophyta > Magnoliopsida > Asterales > Asteraceae > Smallanthus > Smallanthus sonchifolius. The sequence goes on from CM042022.1 coordinate 86,700,280, forward strand.
GGAGAGTTTCTACCGAGTTTTTACAAGCAAAAAGAAGTATTTTTGTTGATTTTTGTGATAAAATAGGGGTTGCTCTTGAGCACTATTTTAGAAGCAAAAATCACTCAAAAACTGATTTTTGTTGTGTATTTGAGTGTTTTGAGCATGAAAGGTTGGTTAGAAACAAGTTTCTGACCCTTTGGCTCATTTGCATTGATCATCAGACCAATTTTTACCATCTCCGGCGAGTTTCAGGTGACCGAAAAAGTTTGGTGGAAGTTGCTGAAAAGGTGTTGTGCGTAGTTACCATTTCTGGCAAAAAGTACAGTTTTGTGCGTACTTACTAAATACGCAAGACTTATCTCCTACGTACTTATAAGTGCGTAAGACTAAACTTTTGCGAACTTAAGTTATATCATGCGTACTTAAATTTAATCCTGCGTACTTACAGGTACGCAAGAGGAAATCTAAATACGCAAGACCATTTCTCAAGTGCGCAAGGCCAAAAATCAAGTGCGCAACTGTGTCTGATTCGTCTGAAATTTGACTAAGTGTTCACTATGTCGAATCTTCAGAATTTGGGAAACCTGTTAAATTATGATAATGAGATCGGTACACCACAGAAACCACCAAAGTTGCTGAACGTGAATGATTATTCTAATTAGAAAGCACGTTTTGAGCACTACATTTCGTATACCGACTCATCGCTGTGGATACCGATCCTTGAGGGATATAAGCATCCCACGCACATCTATCTTGATGAAACCAAGCCCAAACCTATCTCTAAGCTTTCTGACAAAGAAAAGAAAGCTTATGATCGTGAAAAGAAGGCACTTGGTTCGATCACTATGGCATTAACTCGGGAATTGTTCCACAATTTCCGAGGTTATGACAATTCCAAGGATCTTTGGAAAGCTCTACAGAAAAGATTCGAAGGAAATAGTGATATCAAGAAGAGTAAGAGGGATCTTCTCAGGAAGCAGTATGAGTGCTTCAGATTTTTAGAGAACGAATCTTTAGATGACCTCATCTCTAGATTCTATCATTTACAGACTAAGTTGAAGGCTTTTGAACTCACGTATCCAGATGAAGAGATGGTGGAAAATTTTTTGGATGCTTTACCACCCAAATTTGAGATGTACACAACCCTGATGAGGGAAAATCCAAAGTTCTATGAGTTGACAGTTAAGGAGGCAGTAGGAAAGGTTCAAGCTCATGACATGAACCTAAAAAGAAAGGAGAGCTCAGGAAGACCCCAGATACAAGACCCTTCAATGTATCATGGGACGACTTCTACATCCAAGTCATCGGGCTCTGGAATTTCCCTCTTCACTGGAAACCCTACTGAAGAAGACCACTCAACTGGGTGTGGTGGTCTTGCATGCTATGCTTCAGGATCAGGGTTGGGATATCATCATCAACATACCTCAAGAAATCCTCCTGCTACGTCTTCAGCTAACCAATCAGCTATAGCCAGAATAGCTGAAGATCATGTACCACTATTCTCATCTTATATGCTTGCGTATGAGAATTTCATAGGTGGCAAGCTTACTGATCAAGAGACGATTGAGGAAGATTTTAATTAAGTGGATCCTGATGACATGGAGGACATGGATATTCAATGGAATATGGCCATGCTATTGAGGAGAACCAAGCGTTTCCTGAACAGAACAGGAAGAAAGTTTATTGGCGGGCACCCTAATGCCAAGGTCGGGTTTGACAAATCAAAGGCCAAATGCTATAAGTGTCTAAATTTTGGACACTTTGCTCGTGAGTGTCAGAAAGATAGAGCACCGGCCACTGGTTTTACCCGACCCAGCCAAGGAAACAGCCATGGCCACAACAACTCAAACCACCACAATCAAAGCCAAGCTGGAACGTCCAATGCACTGGTAGCCCAACAGGACGAAAGCTTTTATTGGGGTGTTCATCTTGAGGATGCCATCATCGCACAAACCCAGGTTGGTCTCATGGCTGAGATCATGGAGATGATAGAAGCGGAGAAAAGGGAAGCTTCTATGGCTGACCTAGAAGAGTCTACTGCTGCTTCAGAGGAAGAGAATGAAGCTGAAGAAAAAGAAGCTTCTGTAGCTGATAAGGAGGAATCGACCACTGCTGTTGCTCTCATGGCCATTGGAGAAGTAACAAGTTTATCTTCTGAGGTAGACTCTAACCCTTTCTCTGTTATTTCATGTTCTGAATGTTTAGGGCTAAAACTTGAAAATTCTAGGCTCCAAGACAAAATCGAACCCCTAAGTATGACAGCTCTAAACTATAAAGAAAATGAAAAATGTTTTAAAGATTCTATTGAAACGTTGAAAAAAGAAAAATGTGAATATTCTTTAAAAATAAGTGATCAACAGCTTCACTTAGATGTTGCATACAAGGGGTTGGAAAAACGGAACAATGAAATCAACAAACTACAAAATGAGATCTTGCAGTTAAAATGCACTAATGAGAAGTTGAAAAACTCTCGCTTTGTGGTGGAACACTACGAATCTGTAGTGAGACAAATGAATGGGTTAGGGCTGGGTACTAATGCCATTCCTCCACCAGTGAGCGGGAAGTTTGTCAATAGCTTAATAGACATTGATCTCACTTGTCTAAATGAGTCATCTGATAAGGATGATTCCCCTAAAAAGGATGAATCCTCAAGTAAGGCTAACTCCACATCTAGTGAGGAGTTCGTTACTGCTTCTGAAGACGGGTCGTTTAGTTCTTGCCCTGAAGGAGTAGTATCTGAGGAGTTGTTGACTGAACAGAAAGTAAAGAAAAATGTTATCACTAATGGTGATAATTGCATTTTAACTGAATCCGATTGAAACAAATGATAATCTAAAGGTAATGCTTTATGGGGGTTATAAAAGTCTTAACCAAGCAAAGAAAGAAGCTTTTTCAGCTCATTGTGGTCTTGAGTATAAAGAAAATTTGGAAAAATACTATACCCCCATAAACCAAACTGTAAAGGTTCAGACTACTGTTCATAAACCAACTCCTCCTGCTCATAATGCTGAGTTATCTAAGGCCAGACCTAATGAGCCTTACAAGAGAACTTATATAGATAAGAGGAATTGTTTTCACTGTGGCTTGGTTGGTCACATTATTGTGAACTGTCCTTCTAAGAACCAAGGGAAACGGCATGTTGTTCCACAACTAGCTGTTATCCCCAGGTCGCCATCAGTGAAAGCTCCCAAAAATCCAAAACAAAATGTGGTGAAACCACCGGTCAAACCGATGGTAAAGCCTAAAATAAAGTCTGAAGCTAAACCATCTGTTACAAGAAAGGTAACGCAACATGCTGTACCTTGTGTATCTACATTTGGTAGTACACGTACTGGTGAGAAACCTGTGGCGAAACTCTCAAAGCCACAGAGAAGAAGAAGAAGAAACAAGAGGTTGAGAAATTTGGAACAGCTGACTTCAGTTCAATCAGGTGAAGCTTCCACAAGTTCACCTGCTGTTGTTGAACCAAAGTCTCCTGTTCCAATTAAGAAACAGAAGAGATCCTGGACTGCCAAATCCAAAACTTCTCAATCTCCTGGTTCTAATTCTTCTAAAGATTCATCAATTTTGAACAGTCATCATGACTGTGAGTTAAAGGAAGTAGTTTATTTTGAAAAGGATGGATGACCCAAGACCACAATGGCTTGGGTCTCCAAATCTAACTAATTCTTTTGTTACTCGTGCAGGGACGTCCGAAGGGTACTATCTCTAACCGCTGGTATGTAGATAGTGGATGCTCCCGACACATGACAGGAAACATGTCCTTGCTTCAAGATGTTAAACCATTTAGAGGCGGCTATGTGGCCTTTGCCAGAGAAAAAGGCGGCAGCATCACGTGTCAAGGCGTGGCTTCAAACGGTTGTGTCAGCTTTGACAATGTCAACTTCTGCGAGCAGCTGAAGCATAACCTGTTGAGTGTCTCCCAAATGTGTGATAAGGAGTACTCGGTGATGTTTGACAAGTCAGAATGCCTGATTCTCAAACCTGGTTTTGAAGTTTCGGAAGACTGGATCCTGATGAGAGTGCCGAGAACAAACGACACCTATCAGATCGATATGAGCGTGGCAACAACCACCTCATCAGTTGCTACCTGTTTGCTTACAAAAGAGACAGAGCTTGACTCCATCTTGTGGCATAGGAAACTCGGACATATTTCGTATCGTAAAATGAATCATCTTGTCCGAAACGGTTTGGTAACCGGGGTTCCTAAGCTGAGATTCACCGTTGCAGATGACTGTATGCCTTGTAAAAAGGGCAAACAGCAACGAAAGTCTCACAAGCCCAAGCTCCAAAACTCTATTGATACCCCTTTGGAGCTATTGCACATGGATCTGTTTGGCCCCATAAGTATCAGGAGTATTGGAGGTAAGTCGTTCTGTCTAGTAGTAACTGATGATTTCTCACGTTTTTCTTGGGTGCATTTTTTAGGTACTAAAGACGAGACTGCTGATATTCTTCAATACTTGATCCTGAGCTTGGAATCTCTGTGCAAGCTGAAAGTTAAAAGAATAAGGAGTGACAACGAAACTGAGTTCAAGAATAATTTGATGGAGCTTTTCTGTCTCAAGAAAGGGATCCGTCACGAATTCAGCGCGTCGTACACGCCTCAGCAGAATGGAGTTGCTGAACGGAAGAACAAAACACTGATTGAGACTGCAAGGACTATGCTATCGGATGCAAAGCTTCCTGTCACTTTCTGGGCAGAAGCCGTTAATACAGCTTGTCACATCTTAAACATAGTTCTGGTTGTGAAGAGGCACAACAAGACTTGTTACGAGTTGATCAACAATCGACTTCCCAATCTTGATTACCTAGTTCCTTTTGGTAGTCCCTGTTCCTTGTTGCTACAGTACAAAGACCGCCAGTCTAAGTTTCATGAAAAAGCGGTGGAAGGCATCTTCTTAGGATACGTTGCCAACTCGCCTTGCAAGAGAGTGTACAACATAGGAACACGTACTGTCGAGGAATGGTTCGAAGTGGATTGTAGTAAACACAGCATTCCACCCGAACCAACAGGTCCAGTTTGGGGTTTTGATTATGATGCGCTATTCAAGTCATTCAATCTTCCTGATCTATCTGCAGTTGACGCCGCAAATGTTTATGAATTATTGGGTGGCGACAATGACTCCAGTTTCTCTACTCGTGCTACTGTACCGATTATAACTCTTGATTCCAATGTTGCATCTGCATCTGGAACTCATGACAGTGATAACAGTGAAAGTGTTCATGTGGTTGGAGATGACGCTCAAGCCAATCCTAACACAACTGTAGGAAATGAAGCTCTAGCTGATCCAATTAACATTGAATCTTCTTCCTCTGGAACACAGGAAATGGTGGAGTTAAGCACGAATCTAGATCCAGAAATTCAGGAACCGATTGTACCAGAGACGAGAGTGCATAGGAATCATCCAATCGACAACATTATTGGTGATCCTTATGCCGGTGTTCAGACTCGTCATCGAACCATCACTGAGAACACCAGTCTTTACACAGAGATACTTGACACTGGTGTCATGGAAACATGTCTGCATGCTGCATTCGTGTCCCAGTTAGAGCCGAAGAATGTGAAGGAGGCTCTCACTGACAACTGCTGGATTGAGGCGATGCAAGATGAATTATCTCAATTCCAAAAGTTGCACGTGTGGGATTTGGTTGACTTGCCAAAAGGCTTTCAACCAATTAGAACCAGATGGGTGTTCAAATGCAAGACGGACGATCGTCATGTGGTTGTGAAGAACAAAGCAAGATTGGTTGTTCAGGGTTTTTATCAGCAAGAGGGCTTGGATTACATGGAAGTATATGCCCCAGATGCTAGAATTGAAGCCATTCGACTGTTCTTGGCTTATGCCACATTTGTCGGCTTCAAGGTTTACCAACTTGATGTGAAGAGTGCTTTCCTTTATGGTAAAGTTCATGAAGATGTCTATGTCACTCAACCTCCCGGCTTTGAAGATCCGCATAATATCAATAAAGTGTATAAGCTCGACAAAGCACTTTATGGTCTTCATCAAGCACCGCGGGCATGGTATGAGACATTATATAAGCATTTACTGTCCAATGGTTTCGACCATGGACAGATTGACTTGACCCTCTTCATTAGGAAAGTAGGAGGTGACATTCTTTTTGTACAAGTATACGTCGACGACATTATCTTTGGATCTACCAATGAAGGGATGTGTAGGGAATTCGAGCAGGTGATGAAGTCCAAGTTTGAAATGAGTAATATGGGTGAATTGTCATTCTTCCTGGGTCTGCAAGTCAGTCAAAGATAGGATGGCATTTATCTACATCAAACTAAGTATGTGCAGGACATCTTGTCAAAATACAAGATGAATGATAGCAGTACTTATGGCACACCTATCCCAGTCAATCATGTTCTGCATCCTGACAAAGATGGAAAGGATGTAGATAGCAGATTGTACCGTGGGATGATCGGATCACTTATGTATCTCACAGCTTCAATACCCGATATAATGTTTGTTGTGTGCTTGTGCTCAAGGTTTCAGTCTCAACCGAAGGAGTCACATATGATAGCCGTGAAGAGAATTTTCAGATACCTGAAAGGGAAACCCCGATTAGGTCTTTGGTACTCTAAGCAGCAGTCATTCGACTTCAAAGCCTACACTGATTCAGATTATGGCGGTTGTAACCTTGACAGAAAGTCAACTTCTTGTGGATGTCAATTCTTAGGAGACAGACTGGTCTCCTGGCAGTGCAAGAAGCAGTCAACGGTTTCTGTCTCAACTTGTGAAGCAGAATACATTGCTGCGGCGAGCGGTTGTTCTCAGATACTGTGGATTCAGCAGCAGTTGAGAGACTACGGCTTGAACTTCACTGGAACTCCATTATTCATTGACAACAACGCCACCATGTCCATCACAAATAACCCGGTGAAACATTCCAAAACTAAACATATAGAGATTCGCCATCATTTCATCCGTGATTGTGCTGAAAAGCATTTAATTGAACTTGTAAAAGTTCACACGGATGACAATCTTGCTGACCTTTTCATAAAGGCATTTGATCGATCCCGTTTTGAGCATCTTGTCAACTTGATAGGAATGTTCAATCCTGAGTGAAGAATTAATTTTTCTTAAATCAATTCAATTCATGGAAGTTAAATCTTATTTCTTTTAAATTTTCTGTATAGTTCTTTTAAGTTTCAAAATATTTTACAAAAAAAAAACAAAATAGAAAACGGAGAAAATTTCAAATTTAACTTTGAGAAAAGAGGAAATGATAGTACATCAGAAATGATATAAACGTCACAGACTGCTCATATGGGAAATGATTGCGTCATGCTTACTTAATTGTTTTAAATTATTATGTTTTTAATGTGCTTATTTACAAGTAATTTGAATTGTCAGTAGGCTGTATGCGTCTTTGAAATCACTAGTAGTGTGGAAACTAAATCTAAATTACAACTACAACTGTGATTTGAACCCATGTTTGCAAGTGTGTGTGCGTAAAAGAATAGGAAAGATCATTGTCAGATAAAGGATGTTAGATTTTGGCAATAATTTTCTTTTGAGGTCAGTTTCGGGTTATGTCGTTAGCACAATTAATGTGGTTCATCTCACTGCCCATACTCACAAGTATGCAAGGAGAGATTGAATCAAGACATGTCTCTACATTAATCGTTGAGCATGTATTCACCCTTGAATTACTCCAGATTCATTGAAATCAAATCCAGATAAAAGTTGGATCTCCCTACCTTAAAACTCAAACACCATATATATTATCCTAAATCATCATACAGATATTCAATGAAGTAAATCAAATGAAACCAAGACAAATGAATCACTTGATTCTGAATCTTATGATTCCTGATAATCCTTATGAATTTTGCTTGATTTTTCCTGTGCAAATTGATGTAACTTCATTCTGAAAATTTAGAAAATCATTGGGAAAATCTTAGATGCCTTGAGATAACGCAATTTACATTAGTGTAGCATATCAGTGGGGTACACGTTGTATATCTTATAATTAATACCTTAATACACAAGAACGAGATACAAAGATGCTTATAGTTTCAAATCTTATAATATTGTCAACTTGAATTACTTGTTTATGTGCTTATTACGTATAAATAAATAGTAATCCATGACATGATCCCATATTCTTTGATGTTTATATTGTATCGGTTTTGCTAAAAGATAGCCTGATATGATTCTCTGCTCGTGTCTTTGATCAAAAATAGTTGTGTGAATACTTGTATATTTTTATTAGAAAAGATCAAAAAGATTTTAAGTTTATGCATAGTTCAATTTTATTCAGAAAAGCTAAAAATATTTGTGTTTAACCTTCCTGAATTGTATTTGAATCCTCTTAATTGAATATTTTTAACTTGTTCGTTATTTGACTTGAAAAACTTCATAAATTTGAGTTAAAAGTTTGCGCACTTAAGGGTTTGTGCGTACTTGTAAGTGCGCATGAAGTAAGCCATGCGTACATAACAAGTACGCAAGAGTTAAGTCTTGTACACTTGTAAGTACGCAAGAGTTAAGTCTTGCGCACTTGTAAGTACGCACGAGTTAAAACGTGCGCACTTGCTAAGTACGCACGACCTTTTTGAATAGGGGTATATAAACCGGACTTAGAAAATTTTCAGAATCTTATCACTTTCAAACCGGTTCATATTCCCTCCGACTTTCACTCGAAAATTCAAGTGTTCCAATCCGATTTTTCGTCCCATTGCTAGTTTCATCACTTCATTACATCGATTTGGTGAGATTTTGGGCTTAATCCATCCACAAAAATTCTTGATTTTGGATCGATTATCTTAGGTTTTTGTTCGAGATTTTTAGACAATTTTTGGGTTGTTTGGGTAATAACTAATAATTAAAACTTGTTAATAATCATTAATCGATCACTAATCGACCCTTAATCGTCCATTCTAGTCTTTGTTTTTGACTTTGGGCTCGAATTTGAACCGACGGTTGCTTCGTTCGACTGTTAGAACAAAATAGGTCAAGTTTAGCAGGTATCTGGTGTTGTTGTTGGTCCCATAGGCTAGAATCTTTGATTCCGACCTAGTGGCGACCCAATACACACCAATTTTGAACATCAAGTTGAATTTCAAACTTCTGAATTTTTCACCAAGTGCGTTTCCTGCGCACTTAACAAGTACGCAAGAAGCACTTCATGCGTACTTGTTAAGTACGCAAGAGGAAACCCCTGTGTACTTGCTAAGTACGCAGGACCAACACTTGGCAAAAAAAAAATTCCTAAGTCTGAAATTCAGTTCAAAGAGTAACTGCTATACTGAGTCATGTTTATCCAATTCCAATGATACATGTTGTTCTGATTCTGTTTTCTGTGTGTTTTTGCAGATCATGGCTCGGGCGTTTACTAACGAATTCAACCTGTTAGCTAACACTAAACCAGAGTGGAAGGGTGCAGCATTGCAGTACAGAGACATAGTTGATTTCTTGAACCGTTCAAGAATCAGCTACGCCATTTCCGCTGACCCGATCGTGTCAAGACCCTACCTCGAGCAGATTTGGGAGACGGCGGAGCACGACTGCACGGTAACCCCCAACGTTATAAGGGCTACCGTTGCTGGTCATGCTATTGCTTTCTCTGAAGATACTATAAGAAGGGTCCTTCAATTCAGAGATCTCGCGACCGACCCAACAGCCTATCCAGACTACTTTGTGGACGGCTGTTGGAGACAAAGAATGGGCTATGTCGGTGCGAGGGACTACACTTCATACAAGAAGATGTGGGTGTTATACCAATGGATATACTTCGCCCATGTCATGATCATGTGCATCTCATCAAGGAAAGCTGGGAAAAATGCCATGGGTCATGACCTTGCAGCAGCCATGGTCGGCCTTTCTCTCAATAAGGGCTACAACTTCTCCCGCTACATCTTTAAGGCCATCAATGACCAGATCAACACAGCGGAGAGGTTTCGGTTCTTGTTATACCCTAGGTTTATGCAACTTCTGATTAATGACGCGTTGCCAAACCCTCCTGCTATAGGGGAGAGACTGCAAGTAAAGAGGGTGGACAAAAGAATATTCGCCAATTCCTAAAGCCAGGAAGTGTAGATCCTACCCCTGTGCATACAGAACTCTTTGGCAAACCTCATCAATGAAGCGTATGTGGCCTCAGGTGACTGGAGATGGTACAGTCACGACTCGGAGCCGGAATTGAGTGAACACTCTGACGAACAACAGGAACAACAAGGGGAGGAAATGGACAGTGATGATGGTTCGTCTGATAATGGAGATGACGAAGGAGGAAATGATGGTGCTGAGGGATCCGACTCGGAAGCGACTGAGTCAGATTCTTCTGATTCTGATGATGCATCGTCACAAGTACACCCGAGGAGAACGGCTAAGGTAACCCTACCTGAGTCGTCCTCCAAGAGAAAGCGACAGTCCTCTAGCAGCGAATACGAGCCAGCCTCTGACTCTGACGCTGCTATACAAAGACAAAGAAGGGAAAGCATTCACAAGAACAGGGGCGATAGGCAACAGCCCTCTATCCCTAGTGAGGTGGAGGCTCAGCAGCCAGTACAAGTGTCAGCTGCTAGTCCTGATTCAGCCTCCACCCCACCTTCACAGCAGCTTTACCGTAGGAGGAGGAGTCCACAAGTGCAAAGTGAAGTGGCTGTCACTACTATCACGGAAGTGATTCCTGTGATAGTGACCCTCCCTACCACAACTGTTCAGGTGGCAGTGACTACTCCAATTCTCACGGAGTTAGTCACCATCACCCCTACCTTTACCCCTACAACCCTAGTCACATCTTCTATCCCAACCACCACCACTGAGCCTTTAAGTCAACCCTTCAATTATGGAGATTTCACACAAGGGTTTGACTTTGATACAATATTCTCCTCCCCTATTCCCACTACCGAGCGTCATCATCCAGACATCCTGATCCGAATGCTGAAAGGATAGATGTTCTAGAAACCTAAGTTGCTGACGCTCAACAAGCACAGATCAATTCTTTGGTAGACGAAGTCAGAATCCTTCGTAGCCAGAGAACGACGACTGACGAAAGGTTGAAGAACGTCATGACCCAGAACGAGCTCCTAATCAAGACGAATGAAATGATTCTGGGTCACAGGACGTCCTTGGAGCTGAGGTTTGATACTCAAAGGAAGGAGCATGAGCTGATGGTCAAACTGATTGCTGATCTGACCAAGAAGCTTGATGCTCAAGGGGAGAAGGAGAAGGAGAAGAAGAAAGAGAAAGAGAAGGAAAAGAGGACTACTGGTGATGAGGCGTGTCATCCGGTCGACTTAACTAAGGATGACGACAAGGACAAGGATCCCGAAGCCGGTCCTAGTGGAGGTGAGCACCAAGCTTTAGCAATCGTGCCCATCTCTGCTGTTCCAATGGCTAAGGGGGAGTCTACTCATCAAGAGGGTGGTGATACTTCAGGTGGTGGTGGTAGTGATAAAGGAAAGTCAGTGGCTGAAGTACTTAAGGACTTATCTGACGATGAGATCCTATATCTAGAGCCTGACTATTCCAATGAAGCACAGATCGATGCTCTCTTCAATCTAAAAGAAGGAAAGATCGACTCTGGTGACGATTGGGATGATGATGACGAAGACGTTGTAATCGAAATTCCCAAGGGTAACGGGGAAGGAGAGTACGAGCTAGAAGATGGAGAGATCTTTGAATTTCCATCCTTCGACGCTCCGCTCGACACAGGTTCAGTCGAGCAGGCTAGTAATGTAGAAGCCTCGAATGAAGCCTCCCCAGTTGACCCTACACCTGTGGACCCAGAGGCACCGAAAGAGACAGACATGCCTTCTACTTCATCAAAGGGTCCAGCTCCTGTGTGGCAAAAGACGTCTATAATAGACAAACACGGAGCGACAGGGATGATCTTGGCTGTAAGGTTCGAGGAGGATAAGCAGCTGTTCGCTATCAAAAGATCTGGCGGGGTTCAATACTTGAAACCCACCAGTGAAGCGTTCAGATCCTTGCCCAAATACGACCTTGTGAACCTAGCAAACTGAGAGATGCTGGGTCATTCCAATCACGTAGTGGCGATGGGTTTGTGGGTGGTTCTGCAGCGAGAAGCAAGATCAGGGAAATTCGAGATGTTCAAGCCTCAAGTGCCCAAGAGAGTCAAGGATAAGCACGCTAGACATCCTGTGACTAAGAAGCACTTAAAGAAACTGGTATAGAAGCCAGTGCGATGTGAAACTAAGATTCCCCTGAGCAAGTTATCTCAGGATATTCTTGGTGACATGTGGTACTGGTACGTAGATCCAAAGACAGGCGAGGCTGTGATCATGGGTAAAGGATGTTCAGAGAGTGGGAACATAGTGCCAAAGGAACTGATCAGAATTTTTGATGAAGTCTGCTTCATCAACTTTTCTGTGAAAGATCTGGAGGTACTAGCAGAACGGTATTGCGTCTACACGGATGAGTGGACTAAGCTCCTTGCTTCTAAATATGACAAGGTGATTAAGTTCTGCCTTGATTATAAGAAGAAGATGGAAGCTAAAGATCGAGCGCTGTGAAGACTGAAGATGTGAAGATCGAAGACTGAAGATTATCCAGAGCTGTTGTCAAGGGGGAGTTTGTTGAAGCACTTTCATGTGACAAACACTCTGGATAGATAGAGTCTTAGTCTTAGGTTGTATTCTCTTGTTTGTAATTGTCTTTGTATGTAAGAGTCTTTATGTATTAGTTTATTGAGTTGTATTTACTTTTACATATTGAATGTTGCAAAATTCTCTAAGTGTTTTGCGCAGTTGTAAGTACGCAGGAGAAAGCTCCTGCGTACTTAGCAAGTATGCAAGAACAACTTTGCGTACTTGCTAAGTACGCAAGATAATTTTGCCCTGCGCACTTGCTAAGTGCGCAGGCATCAGGTCTTGTATAAATAGGATAGGTTGACAGAAGTTAAGTACGCAGACACGGACGCAAATACGCAGATTGTAATCTCAGTGCTTTTCTCTGTAACCTTCAAGTGTTTATAATACAAAGAACGTTTAAAGTGTTTTCTCTTGTCGGTTTACTTTGTTTAGCTAGACTCTCCGCCTAGTCACGGGCATTCCGCACCCGGTCCGACTAGTAGACCCACTTGCATGTGACGATCCGCTACACCCGAGGGACCTACAACTTTCATCAATGTTGACTGTCCCGAGAACCTAAAGGTTCGCTATGCTAACAGTTTCTTTCAGAAGAGGGCACTCACCTGGTGGAACGGGGAAAAGCGTAACCGTGGATTGAGGTTTCACTAGCCTTACCTTGGGCTGATGTGAAGACACTCATGACATATGAGTTTTGTCCTCGCAATGAAGTCAAGAAACTGGAAGCTGAGTTCTGGGATCTTGTGACAACACAAAAAAAAAATTAGATCAAATTATATTAATAATTAATTCACCATAGATGGGTTCGGCCCATTAACGGCCCGGTCATAGGTCCAATAGGTGAACTTTATACGTGATTTTATTTGACGGATCATTTACGATTCGAGATAACACATATTAACTACATAAAATATATATATATATATATATATACACTCCTACTGTGTAATTAAATAAACGAGTGAACGATTAGTAACTCATACCTGTTACAACAACAATTTTAACAATTAATATTAATAATAATTATTAATACTTATTTAGTCGACTCATTTAAATCACAATTTTTGGAATTTTCAGCACGACATGAGTTCGAGTGAACACGCAATACTGGTAGAGAACCCACATTAATTTAAATAATAATTAATATTAAAAATAACAAAAATCTACAAGTAGCCTGATTTCATTTTGTTAGCCAGCAAGTAAAAATAATTAAATAAATAAGTAAAATACACCTACATATCTTAATCCCAAAGCACAATATGATCTTTCCATATTCTTCAAACAAAACCAAACACGCAAAATATCCCACACAAACACACCTAATTGTGTGTGTACCGAGAGAGCAAAGAGAAAGAGTTCAAGAGAAAGAGAAATCGGGAAGAGAGAGGGAGGTCGGCCATCTTCGGCGACACCACCCGGCGACGATGAAGACACCGACGATGACGGTGGTTCTGGTTCATGGCAGAGTTGATGACGGGGGCGGTGGAGACCGCCTTAGATAACGATGATGGTGGTGTTGATTCCTAGAAACAGAGGTGGCAGAAGCCGCCATAGATGACGGTGATAGTCGGTGGTTCAGGGCGGTGGTTAGCAGGTTGTTCTTGGATTATTAAGGGTGAGTCTCATCCATTTTGTTTATATTTTAGCAAGATAGGCTCTTGTTATTAACCGATCTATAGTTAGAATTATTAATCTTAGACGATTTTCAATTGTTGATTGTTTTCCGTTTTGATAAGTTGGATGGCGAGGTTTCATTCTCGTGTATTGAATTAGGTATTTTGATAACAGATTTTGATGGTAGAAAAATATTCCGGCGAGATTTTGTTTTCGGGCTTTTCCACCAAAGTTATATTTTCGGGCTCCTAATGGCTCAAACAATCTATACGAAAGAATTTGGCGGCGGCGACGTCAGACAGAGATGGTGACAATTATCTAGCGACTGTGTAGACAATACTAGACCTTACGCTTTTGAATCATCCGATTCGGAGTCCGTTTGGTCTTAGTTCGTTTGTGTAGCTTTGGTTGTTGGTTGACGAAGGTCAAAAACGATCAAAACTTGGCTATTATATATATATATATACATATATATATATATATATATATATAACGAACATAGTTGGTTTACATATATTTTGAATATGCACATTTGAATCTTCTATAAAATAATATCGAATAATACAAAGTTTAATAAATATAATCGGTATGTGTATTTTATATAAATATATTCGAGTAAAAATATACGAACATAAATATTCATAGTTCGAATCAAATAAAAAGATTTTCATATTATATTCAAATCCGAATGTATATGTATATATATGTGTATATATATATATATATATATATATGCTCATTATATGGAATTAGACGGCTGTTGGAAAACATAACATTTATATAAATACATATATACTAGTTGGAAATTCCGACTCGAGATAGGTAATCATTACCTAATCAACAAATGGTAATCCATTAACAAACATTAAATTAATATAACTTAACGAATCAATAGATCTCAAGCATATGTGAATTAGATTAATCCTAATAACAAAAGTTGTTACTATAATTGCATTTAGGGATTTTGATGGTGATTACTTGCATACATTGTGATGACATTATGTTAACACATTTTGCTGGACATCGAGGTGAGTTCATAGCCCCTACTTTTTACCTATTTTCAATCATTTTGGGGAAAAGCATACACACAAATATTCTTGAAAAATGACATGAAACATATTTATTTGATACGTTTGAAAAACATGAAACATACTCGTACTCGTTTTTTTTATATGATAACAAGAAAACAAGATCCGACCTTTATGTTTGCATGAGTTAACATTGGTAGCTCGTAAAGTCCCATACGTAAACATTTTAATAACCATTAGCTAAGGACTTAGCCTGGGATTCTATGGATAGTACTATTTGGGATTGACACTCCCGGTCATGGTTCGATCGGTTTTGGTCGAATGGCCGCATAGTGTTCAAACGTGTACTCGGGAGGTACGAGCTGGGGACAAAATACCTGTGTCATGGTTTGGTTATGCTTCATGTATGAACATATTCTTCGTATTCTTAGCTAGTCTACGGATAGGTCAAACATTACTTGTTTTGTTTATCATATATATAAAAATCGTTTTTGTGCAAATGGTTTTGCCAATCGTTTTCGTACAAGTGGTTTTGCAAATCATATTCATTTAAACCTGTGAACATTTGACAAGGGTGACTTGTTTCATCATTGCCTAGAATTAAATCCAAAACGCATGATTGGGTTTTTACATAAGATTTGGTTAGGGACTTGCTTATGATGTGAATACATGATACAATGTAGTTCATACATTACATTTTGATCAATCATTATATTTGGTTTATCTTTATAAACCTCATAAACAAACATGTTGAAACAACATTTTTCTCAACTCAAACCTATGAACTCACCAACATTATTGTTGACTCGTTTTCGTGTATGCTTTTGTTTCAGGATAAAGAAATTAACTACCTACGTGCACATCAGTTTTACTTGCTTGATGCTCACTACCTGCATGAAGTAAATGTTTATGTGCTATTTGGGGAAAAGTTTTTGTTTAAAACCCTACGTTTCAAATTCCGCTGCATAACCAATGTGCCTTGATCCTGACGTTTCGCCCCGACTCCCTTGGAACAATTAGGGTGTGACAGATTGGTATCAGAGCCATTGGTTGTATTGAATTAGGTGTAAAAACCTAGTCTATAACCAGTAGGCTCATGATAGTTAAAAACGTGGAACATACATGCTCATGTGATAATTAGAGCATAGAAACTATGTGTATACATGAATCATTCATTTGAACATGTGTGAATACACACTTTTGAAGCATAAACATTTTTTTGCTCATACATGGTGACATGCATTGTTAGCTATATTCAAAATACAGAACTGCTAACCGAAACACAATTTATGTGATGAACATAACATGAACACTAGTAAGACATGTCTTACTAGCATGCATAAGCACACTTTTGAAAACAGTATAATGCATATTATTTTAAAACAAGAATGCTAATTATTTGCATTATGTGATAATGTGAAACATGACTATACGAATGAAATTTTATTTGAAATATTTTCATACATGACTACTTGATACATTATTCAATATGTGACTATTATGTGCTTAAACATACTACATGATACATGATTAATTGTATTAGTTGATTCATACATTACTTATAGGTATCAAACCTAATTAATGACAATAATTAAGGTTTGAAATCATAAATGAATCAAACCTAATTAATGACAATAATTAAGGTTTGAAATCATAAATGCTTATACAAACGGAACATAAAACTTTTTCCAATTTGATCACATAAAACAAAACATGAGACCCTTTATGTTAATAATATTGGAAACGTGAAAAGTGATTGCTCACATTGTTTGAAACATGAAGACTTTATTACACATTCTATATGCTAACACAGTGTCTCTGGTCATCGGTATTCGTTTCCTTCATTAATCAGGAACGGTAATTCAATGCACCTTTCTCTTCGATTGCTTACATCATTGCTTGGTTGTACACTTTTGTTCGCGGTATGTTAAATTCAACATAGGAAAGACGGACACTCCGATTCACACGAATTCAAGGATGCGGAGCGGGAGGTGCATGAGATAAATGGATGACTACTCTTCTAATATCCACAAATGGACTTCCCTGATACATTCCAACTTTAAGAAAATCTCAAAATATCCTCTCTCTCAACTATCCTTGTCTAGCATCAGACCTACTAGGTTAAATCGTGAACACCGACTGAACCTAGTTCAATTAGGAGCATATGCATTATGATTCATGATGGGAGAACATTAGAGTAATCATTTAAGGTAAATTGACGATTATGCAAGGATCCACGTAATGGTGAATTTACAGGTAAATGTGAATTCTAGTGAATCTTGTTGTGTCGATCAATGCACGTGTTATAGTAACATGCTAGTATTCTTCATTCCTTCTGTGTTGTGTTCTTTGAACTCAATACCACGTTATAGTTCTGCAATACATCAAATTTTGTTGGAACTTTAAAAGATTGGTCCCTTCAATTCTATGATTTCAGATTTAGATCAGTTCAGAATTTCTAACATTGCAGTGAACATAGTATTGTAAATGCATGCTCTTGTCTTCTATCTCTGTATGTATGTGTATTGACTCATTGTCAATCAAAAATCATATTCCGACTATATTTTCTAATCAATTGAAATTTCAAATTGTATTCTTACTTTCTGGAAAGAGCTGACAATATATTGGTTAAATAGACGCATCTACTAAAGCAGAACATTAGCAAACTATTTTGCTACATTTGTTTATTGGACGTAACTCCATAAGATTTCATATGTTGGAAAAGCTTTCTTGTTAGCTTTTGGTAGCATTCGAAATTCCTTTAGTAAACACAACGGACACCTAGAGTCCACAACATTCTGCTGAAAGTACGAACAAATCATTTTCGATTAAACTAAAGCAGGGTGCTGACTTTCCTTCAGTCTTGTTGATTTCCTTTCATGGTCTTTCTAATCCGTTTAATTCAAGTCATCGTATGACTTTCCCTATAGATAGTTGCCATTATCATGTGAACGCCAATAAATTCGATGTATCTGTTTTACCATATGCCGGCTATGGCGACATTCATTGAATAACATTCATTGAATAACATATTCCGTTAACCCACGAGAACGATTGCATTCTCCGATACTTAAATAGTTACTAACGTTTTGGTAAAACAAATCAACTATCTCATCAACACACAAGACGCAATTTTCAAGTGTTTTACACTATCTATTGCAAAATGATACAAGGATTTGGTTTTCTTTCATGAAAAAAATACAGGAATCTGTGAAAACTCAACTTGAGCCAATTATGGAATTTGGCTTTCATTAAAGAAGTTGTTCACATAGTCTCGGATGGTCAGTGAATCAGTAACTTTAAATACTCCTTCAATGATCAATAAGCTATGCTTATGTTTAATGAATTTCAAACACGTAAGTGTGAAACATCTGTTATCGTCAGACACGTATGAGACTACCACACCAAACTGTGAAGCCTACTTCACATACATATATTCTTATTAACCACTTTATATATTATGCTATTATAGCAGACAAAGAAAGAGTTTTCCCCGACAACTCACTATTCACAAAAATTCGATAGTGAATGTTGCTATATCCATAAATAGCTCATTAACAATTGGTAAACTATCTTTATAGTTATTGATTGATTTCCTTTGAAATGAACATATGCTTGCACTGATCAACTTACTAGTTGACTCCCCAAAGTCTATCGTATGGTGATATATTCGCATCACATACTCTAGGACTACTAAAGCACAAGGGAACAACCCATAAAATTTGTTCCTATAACCTACCATTGCTATTCGATTATAACAAAATGATAAATATCCAATAACTAGCTTGAAGATGAATTTTGTTTTTCTTTGAACCCCATGTTGGGTCACCTGCTTTCCATATTATGGAAAATTAAAATAACTGAGCCATTTCAGTTTTATTTTCACTTATGTTCCTTCCCTATCTAGACTCATAGTTGTCTTTCCTCATTATTTAAGACTAGAATTAAGAAAACGTACATTGTTTCGGAATCCCTTGCTTCGAAATGATTGTTCAATACCCATTCCATGAGAAATACAAACCAAAGTTCGATAATAAAGACAAATATCAAACTACATATACCCAAAATCAATCTCAGGAAACCTCGTTTCCATGAAATTTCCTTCCATGTCATAGTTGTCTATTTCACTACATAGATAACCGCTATCAGCTTCCTTTGAACCATTACGATTCAAGTAAAGAAAGTTTCGTAGACTAATAACCTACCTATGGTCTAGGTCAACCAACAAAAATTATAACCATTCCTAGTTGATACAATTTCAGTGAAAATCTCTTGTTCAATGACAGTAATAATCATGTCCCTTTAAAGCTACACCTGTCATGAAAAATCCCAGTGGTAACAAACGAATGCTTGTATAATTGATAATCATTTCGTGAAACCATGGGAAGCCTTTTTATTCCATTCCGGTAAATAAAGAACATTGAACTCCTTTCACTGTAAGGCATTACATCTCACTGACTTATATTTACTCTCGTCATTAAGATCTAATCATAATCTAATTATTGTCATAATGATTATTGGTCTTAGACAATGAAAATAGATCTTATGAGGAATCACATCCTTTCGTTCCTTATTAAATGATGACTTACCATATTAAAACATAGTCAGTTTACAGAAATCTGGTTATGACCAAACCACCCCATGGTATTATAATTATTATTATCTTGATATAATACCTTGTGAAATATGACGACGGAATCTTTCATCGATCAGTCATTCCCTTCGATGAATTGATCACCATACTATCCTTCATTTATAATCCAAAAGAGGTAACCTTATCACCTCTGAACATGTACATCTCATATAATTTGCACATAATGATGTTCTAGCCTTGTGAACCGTCATTACTAAGAATAATGGATAGCTACAACAACATTTCTATATAATACGTCTTAGCTATCGAAGTTTAATGTGTTCATATCACATTTAAACTCTAGCACAAGTACAAATTCAACTGTGATTAGTATTCCATCCTAAATGATCCTCTTACCCTAACAGAGGAATATAAGGGTAAAACAATACGAATATGCTTCATGAATAAAGTCTTGATTCAATTGCTTGACTCATTCCTTCAAAGATCATTTATATCTACAATTACTATGATACGTTAGGATCTACGTGAGTTATTGTAGCCTAGCCTACTAACTCCTTGATCATAATGATGCTTCATTTTTCTATCTTGATTTACTATGTGTATGACAACTTTATCATTACTTGTGAAAAGTAACGAATCACCTAGATTCTACCTCGTAGTACAATCATTCCTAACATTTCCTTGTTACAATTGTCAAGTGTGTTCACATCACACTTGGACCTTTTACATAAACATATCCTTTCAATCTATTGGTTATTCTTGCGAGTCAGAATAACTATTTGTATTTTGTTGATGAACTTCTACTTACATATTTTTCATTGATCGTTAGCAACCTTCATAAGAGGATATCTATTCTTTCTAGTTCTATCTATCAATGCATGCTTACTACAAAGACTGAATATCTTATATCTCTGAGTAGAATAAATTTGAAATTATCTCTAAGGGCCACAAATGAATTGGGAAAACGAAATCCTCATCTGGGTAATATGAGACAATTCCAGAACATAACTCAAATCAAGTTTTGAGGACGAAACTTCTTTAACAGGGGTAGAATGTGACAACACAAAAAAAAATTAGATCAAATTATATTAATAATTAATTCAATATAGATGAGTTTGGCCCATTAACGGCCAGGTCATAGGTCCAATAGGTGAACTTTATACGTGATTTTATTTGACGGATCGTTTAACTACATAAAATATATATATACTCCTACGGTGTAATTAAATGAACGAGTGAACGATTAGTAACTCATACCCATTACAACAACAATTTTAACAATTAATATTAATAATAATTATTAATACTTATTTAGTCGACTCACCTAAATCACAAATTTAGGAATGTTAGGCGTGACATGAGTTCGAGTGGACACGCAATACTGATAGAGAACCCACATTTAATTTAAATAATAATAATAATAATTAATATTAAAAATAACAAAAATCTACAAGTAGCCTGATTTTATTTTATTAGCCACAAAGCAAAAATAAAAATAATTAAATAAATAAGTAAAATATACCTACGTATCTTTAATCCCAAAGCACAATCTAATCTTTCCATATTCTTCAAAGCAAAACCAAACACGCAAAATATCCCACACAAACACACCTAATTGTGTGTGTACCGAGAGAGCAAAGAGAAAGAGTTCGAGAGAGAGATCGGGAAGAGAGAGGGAGGTCGGCCATCTTCGGCGACCCCTCCCGGAGACGATGAAGACACCGACGATGACGGTGGTTCTGGTTCATGGCAGAGTTGATGACGGGGGCGGTGGAGACCGCCTTAGATGACGATGATGGTGGTGTTGATTCCTAGAAACAGAGGTGGCAGAAGCCGCCATAGATGACGGTGATAGTCGGTGGTTTAGGGCGGTGGTTAGCAGGTTGTTCTTGGATTATTAAGGGTGAGTCTCATCCATTTTGTTTATATTTTAGCAAGATAGGCTCTTGTTATTAACCGATCTATAGTTAGAATTATTAATCTTAGACGATTTTCAATTGCTGATTGTTTTCCGTTTTGATAAGTTGGATGGCGAGGTTTCATTCCCGTGTATTGAATTAGGTATTTTGATAACAGATTTGGATGGTAGAAAAATATTCCGGCGAGATTTCGTTTTTGGGGCTTTTCCACAAAAGTTATATTTTCGGACACCTAATGGCTCAAACAATCTATACGAAAGAATTTGGTTGCGAAACGGAGATATTTTTCGGACACATGTCGGATTCCGGCCACTGCTGTGGCGGCTGGCGGCGGCGACGTTGACGTCAGACAGAGATGGTGACAATTATCTAGCGACCGTGGAGACAATACTAGACCTTAGGCTTTTGAATCACCCGATTCAGAGTCCGTTTAGTCTATGAACCGAAATAAAAAGATTAGTTCGTTTGAGTAGCTTTGAGTGTTGGTCTATAAAGGTCAAAAACGATCAAAACTCAGCTATTATATTAATCATGCGGTTTAGGACATATCGATTTCCTAAGCGGAGAATACGGAAAGGTACATTCGTGTTAAATAGTTTGTATTTAATTATTTAAGCTAGACACGCGTTCGATTATAAAACTTGAGCTCTAGACGATACGTGCACATAAAAATAATCATTAATATACATTGAAAACAAAACATTTATGTGACTAATACTTTATATGTACGCATTATTTGAAATAAAAGCCGTCATGTACGAACTCAACCCGTTCAATTCTCTCATGGCATCACAAGCTTGAACATCCATCCATCAAAGTTCTCAAATTTTTACTTAAGAATTAGGTCTTAGTTTCAATAAAATGTCAAATGATTTGTTTCATTGTAATGCTTGCTCCATTAATAAAAGTCATAAAAAGCCTTTTGGTGAAAATTCGTTTAAAGCCTCCAAACCTCTAGAACTTGTGTACTCGGATGTTTGGGGCCCGGTCTAAACCTCCGGTGATGGTTACTCCTACTACGCTATATTTGTAGACTACTACAAATACACGTGCCTATATCCCATGAAACAGAAAGCGGATGTTTCTATTCTCTTTCCACAATTTAATTCTTTGGTTGAAAATTATTTTCAAGCATCCCTAATCTCCATTTTCTCGGACAATGGGGGTGAATATATTGGTCTTATCCCCTATCTCCAAGCAAATGGGATATCTCACTTTACCACACCTCCACATACTCCGGAGCAAAATGGAGTTGTCGAGAGACGCCATCGTCGTGTTGTAGAAACGAGTTTATCACTATTACACCATGCTCACCTACCCCTCACATTTTGGTCTCATGCTTTCTAAACCGCGGTCCACCTCGTCAACCGGCTCCCTACACCAATCCTTGATTTTCAATCACCATACGCCATGCTATACAACACCTCACCACGTTACATGAAACTTAAACTGTTCGGTTGCTTGTGTTTTCCGTGGTTACGGGCCTATGCATAATCCAAACTACACCCACGATCCATCAAGTGCTTTTTCCTTGGCTACTCTTCCTCTAAATCCGCATACAAGTGTTACGACCCTGTCTCTCATCGACTTTACCATTCTTGTCATGTTGAATTTGTGGAACACATCTTTCCATACCAAACTGAAATTCCCGTCAACAATGCCCTTCCCACCGCTGCCACCTTTCCTCCCTCACCATCAAACTCCCCATCTGTAACATCCATGTCTTTCCTAATATTTCATGTTGTGCAATGAATGACAATTTCAATTTCATTTTCACATTCAAAGCGTGGTGTCACAACATTTATTATTTTCATGCGCAATAACTGTGGAGTATTATCATAATGATATAAGTACATACACACATTTTACCTTGTTACAATAACAACTGAAACAAACCTCCATTATCTCACAAACCTCGAGGACCAAAACTGACAAAACTCAAAACAACATCAAGACTACAAGACTGCAGGGATTATTCTTGTATTTAACTAAAAACGGTCGCGGTCGCTGCTTGAGCACGGTCGCGCCGTTGCTTGAGCACGGTCACGCTAAGCCCACAGACACGGTCATGCCTAATTCCAGGCACGGTCGCGCCTCGTTCAGCAAAGACGCAAATCATTTCCGTAACGTCCCAAACCGATCGGATCCTCAACGGAAACGCACCTCAATGTCGATTTTAAATCATCCGTAAACCGTTCTATTACGTTTTAACGACTTTGATTGCGAATTAAGAGTGTCAAATTTGTAACCGTCAAAACCATTCTTAGAGTTCATCAAATCGATCATTGGACATTCTAATTTGAAACCAATCACTCTACACACACTAGTCGAACCTCTCAGAAGCTGTTACACACGCTAATTTGGCCGGAGACGAAGCCGGAGTCGTCGGAGATCGAGTCGGAACTCCAACTGGTTGAACCCCACCAATTCGAGATTGTTTAATGTAACAAATCACACCTACGCTTTCGTTTTCATCTGTAGATGGAAAGCCTTAACCCAATTGGGGCTTACAAAATCGAATTTAACGTGAATCGATCCTAGGGTTCGTGACATATACGTTTTAATAGAACTACATCCTAGACACGACCTCAATTCAATTAAATTGCATGGTTACATTCGCAAATATTCATTCTTTGAAAGCCCCATGAATCCAACCATTTTTAATGCAAGATCTAGTCAATTTGTCTTCCGGAGAAAACCAGACACGGCCGTGCTCATTCCTTAGCACGGTCGTGCCCTTACTCCAAGCATGGTTATGCCTCCTAACGAGACGCGGTCGCGTCCTGAGTCTAAGCACGGTTGTGCCCTACTTTGGCACGGTAGTGTGTCCCTTGACCAGTTTCTTTTTTTTTTAAATCATTTTAATATAAATTTTGTTTAAACCCAAATTCATTTATAAAAATTATTTTATAAAACCCCAAGGTCCGGGAATTGTTTCATAAACCAAATTATCAAATTGGAAATTTTAAACCAATTATTTAATCTTTCCTAGTGGATTAAAAAATGTAATAAATTTTAAATAAAAAGTTTATATATAATTATTTTATTCAAAACCTACACAAACTATTTATATACTAATATATATTTACAATATTTCTTGACACATTTTAATAAACAAATAAATAAAATAAATTTATTTATTTAAATTATGTTTGAATAAATATAAATCCACACTAATTCTTTTTAGTTAAATAAATAAAAAGAATTTAATTATTATTTTAGTTAATTATTCAAATTAAACCATAAGTCTTTTATTATTAAATTTGAACTTATATTTTTCATTCAAATGCAAACACAAACATATACACTAACCATTTGTACAAGTCACTACACTCACTCCTGTTGAAGCCTTAGAATTACCTTTAGACATTGTGCATATTATTAATCCAAATTTATACTATTTCACTCTAGTTCAAACCTAGTGATTAGCAAATCACTTGTGTTATCCAAAGCTTGTGTTAAATACTACAATTTGATACAAGTGAGTTTACATAGCCCATTTTTCTTTTTGTACATTTTTTGGGTGAAACATGATTACTCAATAACACACTATTTACAATTACATACGTACAATTTTACAATATGATCATTTGTGTTTATTTGTGCTTTGTGCTTGAATGCTAACTGTTAAAGCTACATATACATGACATACTCGTGTAATCATTAACACATTACATCAGAATAACATTTAATTGTTATGCCCTACACCAGGATAACATGTGTTGTTATGCCCTTCAGTTAGAAGGTTACATTTGTGCAACTAGCTTAACTTAGATTCTCCATAAATGCTTTATGAACCATGTGTCATATGATTTGTACACAAAACATTTGAACTTTACTTGTGGTGTTAAAACCTATGTATGCTCACCAACTATTTTTAGTTGACACTGTTTTCATCATGTTTCAGGTACTAGGGTATGAGATCATATGCAAGATACTATATATAGGATTTGGACTTATTAAACAAAGAAATTGAACATGTTGATGTATTTGATTTTGGTTGTTAATTTGAACTATTGTAATGAAATCTTGATGTAATTAATATATGAAACTTTAATTGATCATGAGCTCATGAACAGTCCACACGTCCGCCACGACGTATTCCACCGTCGGTTGGGTGTGACAGATTGGTATCAGAGCCATAGTTATAGGTAATTAGGTTATTAGAAACCAATGACCTAGTTTATAACCTTAGGATACCGCCTTGTGTGAGTATACTACATGTTATCTTAGGTGTTACATTGCATGATACAATACATGTTATGCTATGTGCCACACTACTTAATAACTCACATGCTTATAAAATTGCTATCTATGTAATACTTTGTTTGCCACACTGTTTGATTACATGCAACTTATTTGAGCCCATAGAATGCTATCCTAAGTCTTACCACACACTTGTTTATATCTAAGTATTTACGCACATTCACTCTCACACATTAAGAATTATGTCTTCATCATCATCACTTGTGAAGAATTTAAACTCTTAGGCCTAAAGCCTATTAAGATTTTAACGTCCCGTCAAAGTTTTGAGTTCTGAAAATTAGTAAAGAACATGTGCAATCCGGAAGGGTGAATGCCTGTACTTTAGGTCTTCTGGCTAGGAAAGCATTTCATATAAATCAAAATCTACCAAAGGATCTGTATGCTTTCCTGGGAATTCCCGAAGTGAGTGTTCACCTATAGGCTAAAGCTTGTCTTCTTGAAAGTATAAGAATTTGAATTACTTTGATTTGTTAAAATATTCATTTGGTTATGATACCAAATGAGTACGATCTAAACACCACCATTTTGTTTATTTCAATTTAGTACTCATACCTAAGCATTCTTTGTAAACAAATCATTTTATCACCTGATTTAAAACAACATTGTTATTTTGTTCAAACAAAGCATTTATCAAACTCGTAGTTTATAGATATTATTTGAAATATAAATTTTCTATAAACCTTTTCACCTTGTAAGAAAACTTAATACAACTTGTTTTATAAAAACATTATCTTAATTAATAATTAATTATGACTTTTACTTCGTTAAATTAATTATTATTAAATTTTGGCTTAATTATTAAATGATTTAGCCATTATTTTACTTTGAAGCATTCTCTTTATGATAATTAAAAGGGTTTATTTATTCATCCGTTTATTTAGTTATTCAACTTGCTATTTTTACTATTTTAAATTACAAGCAATAATAAGTCACAATTACTCGTCCATTTACAAACAAAACGCACAAATCAATTATTCGTAAGCACCCCACTCTAAACACCTACAAAACTTTCATATTATCTTGCACCTTCGGAAATATACGAACATACTAGACACTCCAAGGAGATGAATCATTTCGCATAGGCGTAAACCATTCATATAAACCTCAAGAAGATTGATAATTTAAAACCTAACCACCCACATTATACATGAACGTCAACCAACACGCTTGTCCACAACACTCGACCACCCACAAAATTCAATAGTTTACGTTACTCATGAGATTCAGTAACTTACATATGAGAATTCACACGATACATAACACTGGGTTTATCACATGATACATGAAACTTGTTTGTTTGCAATATACATAATACTAGATTTAACACATGATACACAATACTAGATTGTTCACATGATACATGATACTTAGTTGAATACAATATACATAATACTAGATTTAACACATGATACACAATACTAGATTGTTCACATGATACATGATACTTGGATGAATACAATATACATAATACTAGATTTAGCGCATGATACATAATACTAGATTGATCACATGATACATGGTTGAATGCAATATACATGATACTAAATTGATCACATTATATATGAAACTTATTTGTTTACAATATACATGATACTAAGTTGTTCACATTATACGTGAAACTTATTTGTTTACAATGTACATGATACTAGATTAAACATGAAACTTGGATGTTTACATTATACACGGAACAAGTTTGGGTATAATTATTGCAATTGATGGATCACAAGACATGATAATTCACTTTATCCATGAAGGTTGAAAACTGCAAACTTTTAAGCTACTCAGGGTTTGACGTATTCTTGTTCAAACACGAGGAAGCTGTAAAACTTTTAAGCTACTCGGGGTTTGACGTATTCTTGTTCAAACACGAGGAATCTATGGAACTCTAAGTTATGCCACCTCATTACTCCTTAGATGCTAATTGGCCTTACTATCTAGGGACATAGTTATTTATTAGCAGCTTATACGTGAAAATAATAGACATGAACTAAGTGAGTTTAGTGCCCCCTCTTGACCTGAACACAACGGAATGATCTATACGGACCATGCGATGATTCGAGTAATTACGAGTGCACACGAATTATAAAAATCAGCGCATGGAAAACATAGTAAATTCTGTCGTGTGTTATGACATAAAACCTATCGTGATATATAATAACGGAACTAATACGATATGATAAGGGCATGGTGAATACGCCGCTGGTACTTCCTATATATAAGTGTTCCTGTCATATTGTCGTTAGTAACGTCATTCGTATCACGTGAAGTTTTATGTTATTGTGACCCTAACCAATGTTTGTGAAATCTCTTGACCAGTAACGTATCTTGAACACATTAGACTACATCCTAAACAAGTTTTGATCATCAATTTTCCCATAGTTCTCATTTCGAGGGATACATTTCATCTTTAGAGTCCAAAATATTCTTCGGCAAGTTTTCCTCCTTAATTCTTTTAAAGTAAATTCACTATCATCATTCTTGCTCAACTTTGAGAAACAGACCCGAATCTTGTTATCGACCGTACTCCTCAACCCAATGTCCAAAGTTCATTGGGAATCTAAACGAGGCCCCGAGATTACTCGGGAACGAGAGGACCAAATGAAGCTCAAGTATCCACACCTCTTTGCTGATTCAGTAGCCTCAACTAGCTGAATTTCGGGACAAAATTCCCTCAACTAGGGGATACTGTAACATCCATATTTTTCCTAATATTTCATGTTGTGCAATGAATGACAATTTCAATTTCATTTTCACATTCACAGCGTGGTGTCACAACATTTATTATTTTCATGTGCAATAACTATGGAGTATTATCATAATGATATAAGTACATACACACATTTTACCTTGTTACAATAACAACTGAAACAAACCTCCATTATCTCACAAACCTCGAGGACCAAAACTGACAAAACTCAAAACAACATCAAGACTACAAAACTACAGGGACTGTTCTTGTATTTAACCAAAAACTCAAAGACACGGTCGCGCCGTTGCTTGAGCACGGTCGCGCTAAGCCCACAGACACGGTCGTGCCTAATTCCAGGCACGGTCGCGCCTCGTGCAGTAAAGACACAAATCATTTCCGTAACGTCCCAAACCGATCGGATCCTCAACGGAAACGCACCTCAATGTCGATTTTAAATCATCAGTAAACCGTCCTATTACGTTTTAATGACTTTGATTGTGAATTAAGAGTGTCAAATTTGTAATAATCAAATCCATTCTTAGAATTCATCAAATCGATCATTTGGTCATTCTAATTCGAAACAAATCTGTAACACCCCACCAAGGCGGAAGTACGGGATGTAACCGGTATATCGCATTGAACACAAGTACAAGAGAAACTAAAAGGAAAGTTGTGCATTACATTGAACCATACTACATGCTTCTAACGAATGTACGAATACATGAAAATCCTGAATCAATACAAAGTGTCTAAAATGCATGACTACAACCAAAGGTACCCAATAATAATTCTTCCCAAAAGCAAGCCGTTTAAAGCTCGTGATCCCCATAACTGTTTACCTGAAAAACATGTTTCAAAAACGGGTCAACTATAAAAATAGTTGGTGAGTACGCAGGTTTTGCGACTCTATAAAAAGTAAGTAAATAAATTTCAAAATGTAATAGTAACCATCCGCAAATGATCAAGTACATGTGTTAAGATATAATTACCCTGAGCCACAATCAAAACCGTCAGACTAGTTGTTGCCCCTGTATCCAGGTGTCGAATGTGAACACCTACTATGGCTAATTATACGCCTAAATGACCCTACAAGTCTGGTTGGCGCGACCAACCCTAGGCGGGGGTGTCAACCCAAATAGTACTATTCATAATTCCCACCGGCTATCCAAGCTAATTGATTGCGTTAAAGTGGGGACTTAATACATCCATAAGTAAACCCAGGTAACCCTAATCCCAAGTAACAACGTGTAGAGTGAAATAACTTTTCCCCCGTAAAACAGTAAAAATGAAAAGTGGGGCCGCGAAACTCACCTGAACAACGTCGGTGATAAGTGTGACATAGTCAACAAAAACCGCAAAGTACGGTTAATATCCAAATTCTATCAAAGGTCAGCAGCTAAATGTAAGCAAAGTGTGGCTAGCAACTCAGTGCTACCAAGGTACGGCTAAATCCGCAAGAACAGCAAAAACATGTGTCCTAACCGAGTCCTACTAACCAAGTAGACATATAAATATAGCATTTAGGACACCTAAAGTATAAAACTGAGTCTACTACTCAAAAGTGGCTATGTAGTCGGTTGCATACCCAAAACCCGTGCACACACGTACGAACCGCTCAAAAGTTGTAAAACGAGCCTTTATATAAATTCGTGACTTTGAAACCTTAAGTTTAGATTTTATTAATGAATATCAGTAATTATAATTTCATATATGATCAAATCTCAAGTCACAGTTTCGTTTGACCAAAAACGCGGTTACGCGCGTAAAGTCCGGTTTACGGTTTAAAAATCCGATTCATCCGAAATTAGGGTTTTAGTGTGATATTAGCACCCAATTTAAAAGTCAAATTTTATGTTTTAGATGGGGTTATACTTCTGTCCAAAATCCACTAGAATTTTTATAAAATCAATTTTATATAAAAATTTCCAAAATTAATAACTTTTTATAAAATTTAAATGGACCATCATTCCAAAACCATACTTAGACATAAAGTTACTGCTTGAAATTTATACCAATTTATCATATATATAAATAAATTTTTTTGACTAATTTACATATTTGTCCAATATCCAGATTATTTAATATGAATTTAATATTTTTAAAACTTTACAAATTCGGGAAAATAGTTAAAAACATTAAAACTTCACCAAATTTTTATCATATTAGTTTTAAGTCAATATAAGATCTCATACCAAGTTTCAACTCCATATTTTATCCAGAAGTATACAAACCGTAAATCATCCGTTTAAACTTTATAAAAACTAAACACATACTTAAACAACTCAAATTTTCATAAAATTTGTACAAGAGTCTTAGTTCATCATATAACAATCACTGTCCAATTTTCATAATTTTTCAACACTCAGAAGTATTTTTCCCAAATTTTCATGTATTAAACTTGTGGAAATTTTAATAAATAATCTATAAATAGTTTAGTTACCAATATTTCCAGATCTCACTTTTTATATAAATACTACTTTTTAAAAATAAATTTGGAAGCTAAATCAAAAGTTTATAAAAATCCATCAAAAACAATTGTTGTATAAAAATAAATATATTAGTTCCACGTGAACCGGTATTGGGTTTATAACCTAATAACCATTCAAAATATCAAATATCTCAATACTAAATATTTTCGGGTTCAATTCCCAACCAATAACTCATAAAACTATTCTAACATAAAACTAAATCTTAATGGGTAAAGTTTATACCTTTCGTATAAATGGTTCGCGTACGCGGAACCTCCCGTATTTCACATGCAATACGAACCAAAAATACCATTAGGATCGTTTTTATCTCCCGAGCATTTCCATATGCTCAAAATTGACATACAATGCCGTTTGGATAGTCATGCAACCCGATCAATTTCCTGTTTCGGTCTTGTAAACTGTTACAATCTGTTCATTTTCAAAAATATAGTTCCCAACATCTGATCAGAATTTCCTACGGTGAAAACATTCATAGTGCTAAGAACACAACTGTCCAAAAATCATCACGATCCAACGGTCGGATCTCCGGGGATCGACGATTCTTTGAGACCCAGTTTTTCAAATCCGAAAATCCGATCAGTCACATTCGAGGGTATGAAAAGCACAACTAAAGAGCTCTGATCAAAAATTCCTCCAGTAGGGTTTTGCTTCTATGTGTTTACAAGATCATATCCAAAATTCATGCATTTCTAACGGTCGGATTTCCGGGGATCGTCCGATCTTTAAGACTGCGCATGCATAAAACTTTCTGGACAGAATTTAAAAACTCTTTTTAACGAATTTAAGCAAGGATTTAGACAAATCTGAGCTTACCATTGCGTTCGTAGCGTCGAGAAATGGTTCTAGGGAAAAAAGGGTTTCGGGCGCCACCGGCCACCGCGCCGGACCACCGTTGACCGCCACGCACCACCCCCGGACCACCACTACTTCGCCGGAATCCTCTCCAGCCCTCTCCACTCTCTCTCTCTCTAACTTTTGATGAATTTTTGCAAAATGAGAAAGTGGGTAAAGATGAGGTATTTATAGCCCTTGTGGTCTCCGATCGCGTGTCAGTTTTTCACTTAAACAAACCCGATAAAAATAGTGGCGTTATTTTACCCAAAATAACTAGTTAGAATTTAATATTTTCTCTCGAGTCCTTGCGTCTCGTAAATATATATTCTTTCGGATTTAAATTACATTTTACGAAACTGCTCGACTCGGGTGTTAACACGTATAGACCTGAACTTGATCAACTTTTTGACATTATAACACCAAAATAAATCTTCCTATTATTTTCCATTCACTAACGAGTTCCTTTCGTATGAGAGTATATTTCAACATAATAATAATACTATTATTATACGAACTCGTCGAACACAGGTGTTGACCGTAAAAGTCACGGTTGTCACAAAATCACTCTACACACACTAGTCGAACCTCTCAGAAGCTGTTACACACGCTAATTTAGCTGGAGACGAAGCCGGAGTCGTCGGAGATCGAGTCGGAACTCCATTTTGTCGAACCCCACCAATTCGAGATCGTTTAATGTAACAAATCACACCTACGCTTTCATTTTCATCTGTAGATGGAAAGCCCTAACCTAATTGGGGCTTACAACATCGAATTTAACGTGAATCGATCCTAGGGTTCGTGACATATACGTTTTAATGAACTACACCCTAGACACGACCTCAATTCAATTAAATTACATGCTTACATTCTCAAACATTCATTCTTTGAAAGCCCCATAAATCCAACCATTTTTAATGCAAGATCTAGTCAATTTGTCTTATGGAGAAAACCAGACACGACCGTGCTCATTCCTTAGCACGGTCGTGCCCTTACTCCAAGCGTGGTTATGCCTCCTGACGTGACGCGGTCGATTCTCGAGTCTAAGCACGGTCGTGCCCTACTTTGGCACGGTCGAGTGTCCCTTGATCAATTTCTTTTTTTTAAATCATTTTAATATCAATTCTGTTTAAACCCAAATTCATTTATAAAAATTATTTTATAAAACCACAAGGCCCGGGAATTGTTTCATAAATCAAATTATCAATTTGGAAATTTTAAACCAATTATTTAATCTTTCCTAGTGGATTAAAAAAAGTAATAAATTTTAAATAAAAAGTTTATATATAATTATTTTATTCAAAACCTACACAAACTATTTATATACTAATATATATTTACAATATTTCTTGACACATTTTAATAAACAAATAAATAAAATAAATTTATTTATTTAAATTATGTTTGAATAAATATAAATCCACACTAATTCTTTTTAGTTAAATAAATAAAAAAAATTTAATTATTATTTTAGTTAATTATTCAAATTAAACCATAAGTCTTTTATTATTAAATTTGAACTTATATTTTTCATTCAAATGCAAACACAAACATATACACTAACCATTTGTACAAGTCACTACACTCACTCCTGTTGAAGCCTTAGAATTACCTTAGACATTGTGTATATTATTAATCCAAATTTATACTATTTCACTCTTGGTCAAACCTAGTGATTAGAAAATCACTTGTGTTATCCAAAGCTCGTGTTAACTACTACAATTTGATACAAGTGAGTTTACATAGCCCCTTTTTCTTTTTGTACATTTTTTGGGTGAAACATGATTACTCAATAACACACTATTTATAATTAAATACGTACAATTCTACAATGTGATCATATGTGTTTATTTGTGCTTTGTGCTTGAATGCTAACTATTAAGCCTACATATACCTGACATACTCGTGTAATCATTAACACATTACATCAGGATAACATTTGATTGTTATGCCCTACATCAGGATAACATGTGTTGTTATGTCCTACATTTACATCAGGATAACATGTGTTGTTATGCCCTACATTTACATCAGGATAACATGTGTTGTTATGCCCTTCAGTTACAAGGTTACATTTGTGCAACTAGCTTAACTTAGATTCTACATAAATGCTTTATGAACCATGTATCATATGATTTGTACACAAAACATTTGAACTTCACTTGTG
Source organism: Smallanthus sonchifolius (assembly GCA_023525975.1). Classification (NCBI taxonomy): domain Eukaryota; kingdom Viridiplantae; phylum Streptophyta; class Magnoliopsida; order Asterales; family Asteraceae; genus Smallanthus; species Smallanthus sonchifolius. The sequence continues at coordinate 86,734,430 of CM042022.1, forward strand.
GTGTCAAAACCTATGTATGCTCACCAACTATTTTTAGTTGACACTGTTTTCATCATGTTTCAGGTACTAGGGTATGAGATCAATGCAAGATACTATATATAGGATTTAGACTTAGTAAACAAAGAAATTGAACATGTTGATGTATTTGATTTTGGTTGTTGATTTGAACTATTGTAATGAAATCTTGATGTAACTAATATATGAAACTTTAATTGATCATGAGCACAGTCCACACATCCGTCCTGACGTATTCCGCCGTCGGTTGGGGTGTGACACCATCACACCCACATACTACTTTACCCAATGTCTAGACTACTCCACCTCCTCCTTCCCATTCAAACTCCACCACTCCCATGCAACCTTCTCCTACTCCCACTTTAACTAACACACCTACTGCTAATCCAAATCCATCTTCCCCAGACTCCCTCATCACATTCAAATTCCCTCATAGAATCCTCCTCCACCAATAACCTGCATGTCCACTCTCCCTCACCAATAGCTTCCTCTACCTCTAACACACCACCTGCCACCCACTTACCTATCATAGAATCTACCTCCTCTACCACATCCTCCTACAAACCCTCCCTTATCACAACTTTACCCTCACCTCCATCCAATTCTCGTCCACAAAATACTTCAATCCACACCTCATCAACACCACTACACTACATCCCCTACCACCCACCCTCGAATCCACTACCCGTACACAAGCCTCCAAAGACCTTCAGTGGCGAAGTGCCATGGACTCGGAGTTCAACGCCCTTATCCAAAACCAAACTTGGGAACTTGTTCCCTCCTCATCTCACACCCCGATTGGTTGCAAATGGGTTTTTTCACGTCAAGCGTAATTCCGACGGGTCTATTGCCAAATATAAGGCACGTTTAGTGGCAAAAGGTTTTCTCCAACAATATGGAAAGGATTATTTTGATACCTTTAGCCCCGTCACCAAACCTGTCACCATTCGTACCATTCTCTCTGTTGCTCTGTCTAAAAATTGGCCATTACGTCAACTCGATGTGAATAATGATTTTCTTCACGGTACACTACATGAAGAAGTCTATATGACTCAACCTCCATGGTACGTCCATCCTTAATTTCCACACCACATTTGCAAGCTCAAAAAAATCCCTATACGGTCTAAAGCAAGCTCCTAGAGCTTGGTACATCGAACCCACCACCTTCCTTCTTCGGTTTGGCTTTCAAAAATCCTTATCTGATGCCTCTCTCTTCATTTACCAATGTCAAAACGTCACTTGCTACTTCATGGTTTACGTTGACGATATTGTCCTCACAGGCAATGACCCCAACTTCCTTGATTCTTTTATCATTGCCTTAAGCAATACCTTCTCGATTAAGGATCTAGGTATGCTTCATCACTTTTTGGGCGTTGAGGTTATTCCTACGACCACGGGCCTCTTCCTCTCACAACATCGTCACGTTCAATACATTCTTAACCAAATTCATATGGATGGTGCCAAAGATGTCATGACTCCTCTTAGTACTACCGACCATTTATCCCCTACTGATCCCTCCCCAACTGTTGATGCCACTCCTTACCGTAAATTGTCGGCTCTCTCCGATACCTAGCCTTCGCACGTCCTGATATCTCATTTGCTATCAACAAATTATCTCAGTTTATGCATGATCCACGTCAAACCCATTGGCAACCACTCAAACGTATTTTTCGTTACCTCAAAGGAACGATTCATCATGGCCTTTTCCTAAACCGAGACTCTCCTCTCACACTTTCGGCCTTCTCGGATTCTGATTGGGGTGGTGTTAATGATGCGGGTCGGTCCACCATAGCCTACCTACTTTACCTTGGCACAAACATTGTATCCTCGAAGTCTACAAGGCAAAAGTCAGTTTCTCGCTCCTGTACGGAAGCTGAATACAAGGCTCTAGCAAATGCCTCAGCTGAACTTCTCTCGTTCCAAAACTTACTTAAAGAACTAGGCATTGCAACCAACAACCCTCCCACATTATTCTGTGACAACACAAGTGCTACGTATCTTTGTGATAACCCCGTCTACTACTCACGAATGAAACATGTTGCATTTGATTATCACTTTGTAAGGGAACAAGTCTCAGCTCGTCTCCTCCGTGTTCTTCACATCAGCTCTCAAGATCAACTTGCTGATATGCTCACCAAGCCTCTATCCCGAGCACCTTTTCTTCGAAACAGATCTAAGATTGGAGTAACCGATGGCTCCTCCATCTTGCGGGGGCGTATTAGGCAAACCAAGATCAATGGTCAACACAATGTATAAATGGAATCCACATTCACGTGAATAATGTAATTAGCTGTCTAATGGCTGTATATGTCATTCCCTATTTAGCTCCCTAGAATTGTCTAGTTTCCATCTTGTACTGTGCATATATAAAGGCTTGTATTTCTATTGAATAAGACATCTCCTTCTACAGTAAATTACTTTACCTCTATATTATGAGTCAGATTATGTGAGAGTTTTCACTTTCAGACAGTAAAAACTTTATTCGTTGTGTTCTTCATGTTTTTTTTATTTATATTATTAAAACAAACAGTGTTTTGGTTAAAAGTCTACAAGTCAACCGGGCAAATAAAAAAGGTTTTTTCTATTCAATAAGGCATCTCCTTCTACAGTAAATTACTTTACCTCTATATTATGAGTCAAATTATGTGAGACTTTTCACTTTCAGACAGTAAAAACTTTATTCGTTGTGTTCTTCATGTTTTTTTTTTATATTATTAAAACAAACAGTGTTTTGGTTAAAAGTCTACAAGTCAACCGGGCAAATAAAAAAGGTTTTTTCTTATAAAAAAACAAACACACATATCTCATCACCCTTTATATGAAATAGAAAATGAAACTGAACTACTTTCCATTCGTTATCAGTACAATGAAGGCTCTCACACTTGTTTCTTTATCTTTTTCCTCATCTTGCCTATGGATTCTCTTGGTTTCGTCACTTTGCAACATCTGTTTTTTTAATCAAAACTCAGATCCTGTACTATGTATACCCACCGAGCGATTGGCTCTTATTGATCTCAAGAACAATCTCACTGACCCCGCAAACCGTCTATCTTCTTGTCCTAGATCTTTCGAGTAATTTCTTTGACGGTATGTTGTTTCCTGGGTGGATTTTCAGCCTACGTAATTTAGCTTTATTAGATATTAGTGGTTGCGGTTTTAGTGGTGTAAATCCCGGAACTGATGGTGGTTTCCATAGCATGCCTTCTTTAAGGACTCTTCGTCTTTCAACTAACGCTTTTGTGAATTCTTCGTTGTTACTGAATGGATTCTCTAGCCTAAGTAATCTTCGCTTCCTTGATGTTCGCTACTGTCATATTTCTTCACCGGTTCTAGGCAACCTACAGAACTTGTCTTTGATGGAATATCTCCACTTATCGAACAATCACATTGTTGAGGAGATACCTAAATCTTTAAGTAGTCTTTGCAACTTCACTACCCTTCATCTGCACTATAACAAATTTTCTGGAAATGTGTCAGAGCTTCTTGAAAGATTTTGTGAATGTGAGTCACCTAAACTGGAATTATTAGATTTTAGTAATAATCATCTGATTGGTCAGCTACCAGAAAGACTAGGAAAGTTAAAAAATCTTTAGGAAGTTTGTCATCGTTGGTTTTGCTGGATTTTTCGTGCAACACGTTGAAAGGAAGTCTTCCTGAAAGTATTGGACGACTCAGTAAACTATATTCTCTAACTCTTCATCACAATTCATTAACGGGTACTGTGACCGAAAACCACTTCGCCAATCTTACGGCCTTGGACACTTTGCGGGTTCGGGATAACAAGTTGGTGTTTAAGCTAAATGTTAACTGGATTCCGCCTTTCAAACTCAGTGTGTTGAGTATTGGTTCTTGCAGTTTAGGCCCTCAATTTCCTTCATGGATTCAGTCTCAAACAAGCTTAACGGAGTTAGGTGTAGCCAATGCAAACATATCAGACACCATCCCCAATTGGATTTGGACTACATTCTCTAATTTACTTTACTTGTACATATCCCACAACAGCATTCAAAGAAACTTGGGAAATGTTACTTTTTTTTGAATCTGGAGCAATACTAGATCTAAGTAACAACCATTTACATGGTATGTTACCTAGTAATTTCAGTAGACTTGTTTTCCCTGGATCTTTCTAACAATAATCTCTCAGGATCTCTACAACAGTTCTTGTGTTCTGGCATTCAAGAACCACAAAATTTAAGCATCTTTAATCTAGCAAATAATAACATTTCAGGTGTTATCCCAGATTGTTGGATGAATTTGCAATCTCTAATCATTCCGGACCTAGAGAAAAACCAATTTTCTGGTACAATCCCATCATCTATAGGAAATATTTCTTCCTTACAATCACTGGTTATGAATTATAACAGGCTATCTGGCAACTTACCTCCGTGGTTACTGAATTCCAACAGCCTGGTAACCATCGAGCTTGTAGAAAATGAACTAACCGGAAAAATACCATCTACAATAGGGGGAAATAATACAAGCCTGAGAATTCTAAGTCTTTGTTCTAACAAATTTGAAGGTAAAATCCCAGATGAAATATGTCATCTCAGTTCTCTTGTGATCTTGGATCTTGCTTGTAATGATCTTTCTGGGAACCTACCATCATTGGTGATAAAGGGAAATACTTATATATACAGCACCATACTTCATCTAGTCACATTAATAGACCTTTCTGATAAGTTTTCTGGGCCGATTCCTGATGAAATTGTTGGACTTTTGGGCTTACGTTTCCTGAATCTGTCACACAATGATTTAACGGGAACAATTCTCAACTCGTTAAGTAAAGCTGGAAAGCTTGAATCGTTAGATCTGTCAATGAGCCATGTTAACGGAAGTATTCCTTTGAGCCTCTCATAGTTAACTGCTTTGAGCTGGTTGAATGTAACGTACAACAATCTTGTTGGAAGAATCCCAATAGGTCCTTAGTTTCAAACATTCAGCGAGCTCAGTTTCATCGGAAATGCACTTTGTGGGGATCCTCTTCGAGAGTGTTTTAAAAATAATGAAGATACCAAAGGATCTAAAGACGGAGATGATGCCATTGATTGGATCCTACTGATACTTACACTAGTTGGATTGCTTGTTGGTTACTTGATCATCCTTATCCCGTTGTTTTTTACGGAGAAATGCATATTATCATTTTCTTTATGAAATATGGTTCAAGCTTCAAAATTTCATCCTTCTCTTATTCCTCGGTAAGCCTTGACCTAAACTCTGCCTGTCTATTACATTCTTTGTTTACGAGTACGAGTTAAATGTCTCTTTCTCGTAAAAGATTTTGAAATAAAAAATAAGTACACATATCTTATCACACACACGGCCCGGATTCACTAATCACCATCTCTGCCGCACCAAACTTATTGATTTGTAGGTTTTGATATGAGCACTGTGGATACACAAACACAAATCTGAACACACACAAACTTTGTTTCCAGGTTTAGTTTTGTGTTTTAAACTACTTTTTTGTGTTGTTATGTATGTTCGTGTGTGCTGTTTAATCGTAGGTTCTTTTAAATTTGATGGTGTGTCGTGTGTTGGTTAATCTAGTGAAAAAAAAAGTTTTTCACTGTTTCTAAATGCAGGGGTTGGTTCGTCTTGACAAAGTTTTGCAACAAGGTAAGAAGTGTTAAAATGACACAAAGGTGAATCAGATATTGATACTTCTAAGGATTTGTTTGAAATGAAAGTGAAGTGAGAAATTGAGTCGGACATGTTCTACATAAATAGTTAACAAACCTTTGAATAGTTTTTAAATAAGGAGTCAATATACTTGGTAACCTCCTATTGTTTTAACATACCTACGAGCCCAATTATAAGTGGTCTGCATGCGGCATGCCCACAACATGCGGACATGAACATCGGATAAAAATTTCGTCTTATGCAGTCTTGGTTTGCTCCGAACTATAGTCTTTCTCATAGGATCTCTTAGTGTGAATTGTAACTTGCATGCCTTCAATTGAAGAGCAAGGCACTATAAATACACAACTAAATTACAAGAGACATACACAAGAATAAACAAATGACAATACAAGTACATGAGAAATAATTTACTACAAATGTTGTCTAACATCCCCCTTCAAGAGGAATGATGGAGGACCGATGCGACGCATAGAATGAAATACTTCAAACTGAGGATGAGAGAGACTCTTTGTAAATATGTCTGCAACTTGAAGCTTGGTAGGAACAAACTTAGTGTGAAGTTGATCGGATGAAACTAGCTCATGGATAAAATGGTAGTCAAGCTCAATGTGCTTTGTCCTTTTATGAGATACCGGGTTTTGAGTGAGAAAAAGGGCACTCTTATTGTCACATAACAAGGTTGGTCGATCGGGAGGAAGAGCATGCAATTCATGTAGCAGGTGTGTGATCCAAATGATTTCAGCTGCAATGTTCGCCATAGCCCGATATTCAGACTGATAACTAGAGCGAGATACCGTGGGTTGTCTCTTGGCACTCCCAGAGACAAGATTACTACCAAGAATTATGGACTCATAACTAGAGCGAGATACTCTGGGTTGAGTGTCTAGACAACAAGCCCAGAAAGCATCAGAGTAACCGAGGACAGACATACGGACTGGTTGAGAGAACGTGAGTGCCTTTTACATAGCGAAGAATCCGTTTCAAATGCTGAAAATGAGTAGTGGTGGGAGCTTGAAGAAATTGACTGACTTAATTAACCGCAAAAGAGAGATCAGGTCTTGTAATCGTCAAGAACTAAACGGCTCTAACGAGAGACTGGTATTGAGTGGGATCTTTATACGGATCGCCAGTAGTAACAAAGGATTCATTGGCGGGTAATGGCGTGTGGACCGGCTTAACATCTAGGAAGTCAGCCATTTCAAGGATATCATGAGCATACTTTGACTTAAGAAAAGGCCTTCATGTGTGTATGTGACTTCAAGACCAAGGAAGTAATTTAATTTTCCAAGATCTTTGATGGCAAACTCCTGATGGAGACGAGTGATGAATGAAGTCATGATGGTAGGTTGATTCCCTGTCAAAATTAAATCATCCACATAAACCAATGGATACATAATGCAAGAAGCATGTTTGAACACAAATAGAGTCGTATCGGCCTTGCTGTAGGAAAACCATTCTGAAGGAAAAAAGTGATGAGCCGATGGAACCATGCCATTGGAGCTTGTTTGAGTCCATAGAGAGATTTATTTAGACGAAAAACATGGTCAGGAATTCAAGAGTCAGCAAACCCGGGTGCTTATTCCATGTACACAAGTTCATTAAGGTGCCCATGAAGAAAGTTCACATCTAGTTGGTAGTCGGTGGAGGTTCGATTTATTAATAACAGCGAGAGATAAAATAATCTGAAGCTTTCATGACGGGACTAAACGTGTATGAGTAGTCCCATCCTGGAATCTAACAGTATACTTGGGCCAGTGAACGGGCTTTTGATGGTTAATCGAGCCATCCGACCTATATTTTGTTCGAAACAGCCATTTAGGCCCAATGATGTTATGATTCTCGGTTCTGGGAAGAAGGGTCCATGTGTTATTATTGTGAAGGGCAACTAATGTTTTGTTCATAACATCGAGCTAGTGATAGTGCTTTGCTGCTGACTTGAAGCCTTTGGGTTAAGAGGAGGCAAACAGTGTTGAGTAAATACCATGGGCAGTTGTGTGAGCAAGATTGGCCTTATGCTTTGGTTTAAAGATCATGTCTTTTGCCCAAGTTGTCATAGGGTGAGATGGGACAGGAGGGATAGGAGCTAGAGGGATAGGAGCTTGAGGGGTAGGAGTGACCGGTTCATTAGGTTCGGTAGAGAAGAGGAGGATTGGGCTGTGAATGAGTTAGGAGCCGTAGGTGAGGAAGGCTGGGTGTTTCCTCAAGATTTGGAATGGGCTCATGGTGTGTAAAGGGCTTAGGAGTTGGAGTGGGTTGGGGAGGGTGTGACAGAATAAGCTCGGGTATAGCGGGTTGGTTGGAGTAGGAGATGGGAATATCACAGCTGAAGAAAGGTGGCGAGGGTTTGGGAGTAGGGGAAACGGGTTTAGGCAGTATTGGGGATGGGGCAGTGGGTGTGGAAGGGTAGTGATCCATGAAAGTGCATAGTGGGAAGGAGACGAGTCACCTTTGAACGAAAACATATGTCCATCAAACTTGGCATGTCGTGTAATGTAAATTCTGCATGTGGTGGGATCAAGGCATTTGAAGCCTTTATATTGAGAGCAATATCCCATAAATACGCAATGGAGACTAGAGTTGATAACTTATTTGTGGCGTAGTCCCGAAGATACGGGTATACACGGCATGCCAAAGGACGTAAGTTGCCATAACTTGGTTTATGATGAAAGAGATGTTGAAACAGTGACCTACCGTCTAACAGTTTGGTGGGAAGCCGGTTAATAACATAGACGGTCGTGCCAAAGGCGTCTACCCAATATGATGGAGGAACTTGTCCATTAAAGATCAACGCCAATCAAGTTTCAACAACATGATGATGTTTACGTTCGGCTCGTCCATTTTGTTGTGGAGTGTACGGGCATGACAAATTCCGTAAAGCCGTCGCTTTGGAATACCTTGATTTTTCATGAAAATTGTGTTTGAACAAAGTCAAAGAACACTTTTAATATAGCATGAAACTCTGATTTAACTTTTAATGGATATAGAACAAATGGAACCTGGAATAGTCATCAACCAAATGACATAATATCGATAGTTATCAACCGAGATGGACCCCATAAGTCATAATTAACCAATTCTATCGGTTGAAGTGATTGTTTTTTCATTTGAACTTTGACGGTGTGATGGAGTTGGTCATGTAAATTTTGAACTCGTTTAACGGAGGTGTTGCCATAGACCAGTCCTAGGGCGGCCCAAATTTGTCGGGCATTAGCGAGGCCTAGGATTTCAGCTACCACTCCTTCCGAAATGGAGGCATGAAGAATGAGAATGGTCTTTTGATCATCAGCCAGCCATGAAGTGTAAAGGGGATTGACAGTGGGTTTGTCGTTTTTATCACCTCACTTACCGGGGCAACGGAGGAGCCATCAATATGTGGACGAAGTTGTTGAAAGGAGAGGATCGGGAACATTTGATTCTTCTACAAGAGGTAATTGGATGGGGTTAGTTTGGTTATGATCATGTGGAGAAGGGTGTTAATGTTTATGGAGGTATCGCAAGTAGAGGAGGAAGCCATTATGTCGGGTATCGAAAGAATATGGAGGAATGTAGAGGCCGCTCTGGAGAGGGTTGGGACGACAGGGAGGGGAAGAGAGGAGGGGGAGAGGAAACAGAGAGGGAGAAGAGGAAGGGAGAGGAAACAGAGAGGGAGAAGAGGAAGGGAGGGGTCAAGGACCTTTAGGCTCAATGATACATGTGAATTGTAACTTGCATGCCTTCAATGGAAGAGCAAGGCACTATAAATACACAACTAAATTACAAGAGACATACACAAGAATAAACAAATGACAATACAAGTACATGAGAAATAATTAACTACAGATGTTTAACACTTAGCACTCGCATAATCTATGTGTAATATGTAGAGTTTTTCAAGTTGTTGACACATAAACTAGAAAAAAGATGTACCTGCATATCATAAAAAAATCATAAACTAGTATGTAAAAAGTAAAATTTGTAACAAGAAAATGTAAGGATTTCATTATAACAATTTGAACTCTATATTTATAAGTATTAATAACTTGACAAAAATTTGCATACAGATCATAAATATACATTTTTAATTATTTTGTTTCTAGCTCGTCATCAGACTAACCCCCGACATATTGGCTTCCTCCTCTACTTGCGAGAAACAAAAGGATAAGCTGCAACACACTACAACAAATACGTGAACATATACTGAGCAAAAAATATCGGACGGTGACGATTTTTTTCGTCTAGACGATTGGCTCTTCAATGGGACTTGGCCCCACTTCGGAGATTTTCTTACTATCTACCATGCTTTATAGGTATTAAAAGTCGTATCCACTACAACTTTGTACTCATCACATGCTCCTAAATAAATATCATGGTCATTTTGACCACTTTTACGATTGTTGTAGTGTTTGTTGTATAAGTTGTTAAACTTAGCAAATTTGGTGTTAAAGTCCCGCCATTTACCCGGGACCTTGTTCGTGTTACGGTATTCGCCCCTCCCCGTTGCGACGTGAATATTTTGATGAATACGTAACCAAAAATCCTTACTTTTTTTTATTATTTCCTATACAAATATATAAAATTTAATAACACCTTATAAAAATTACGTAACTTATAAAAACTATAAACGTCTTACTAATTTTCGGGTCCTCCAATACGTCTACCCAAGCTTGGTAGTTAAAGTTTCCCCCATAAATAATGGGATTTAATTGGTATGGAAATGGTTACAGTGACGTACTTGGAACATAAACATCTTGAATGTTTTGATTGAAGAGTATGTTTGGGTCGTTAACATTACTTGGGTCGGGATTTTTAGCGAATGACCGATTATTTGGGTTGTTGCGAATGTTCGCGTGATTGGAATGGTTTGGTTCCTTTGATGCAATTTCGACTGTTTCTTCTAATTTCTTTGAAAAATATTTGAATGCGGAGATTCCTACATTTTCACTGGTCAAAACAGAGACAAAGAAAGTTCAGGAACAAAATAAAGTCCAAATCATTGAAGTTGAAGATGTTAACATGTCTGATCAATCCGTTTAAAGTGCAGAATTCAACCCTAGATCCCCGATTTTCTTATAAGAACTTGTGAAAGAAATGGATTGGCACCAAAGCTGTTTCCGGTGCTGAAACCACAATCCAGGAAACATGATAAAGCAATTGAAAAGGAAGATCAAAAAGTCGAAAAAATTGTACAATCAACTGTAAAGAAAGATCAAAATAAATATAAGAAACTACATGTAACATCCGACAATTTTAAGCCCATAAATATTACAAAAATAAAAATAGAAAGACTAAAATGGCCATTAGTCAAAAGATGAAGGGCTAGAAATAAAAATTTAAAATTTCTTCGATAGCGGACCACTATCGTCTCCCTGACGGTCTGCTACGTAGCCTAAAGAAAATCCCCAGAAATTGACACGTGGCAAGATGAGACATCTAGGGTTTTTGTAGAGTCTTATTTTTTTGTAAACTGATGTCATCAATGTATTTTGAACAATGTTAGTTTAGTTTATTTACTTGTAATTTCATTTATTGTAATTTCCTGTTTTTAGTCTAAGTCTTGGCCATCGAAACTACTTAGTTTCGGTTGAGGTTTGTTCAATCGAAACTAGTAGTTTCGATAGATAGTAAGTTTCGACAGAAGGTTCTTTCTTTTGTAAATGCTCTACCGAAACTAGTAGTTTCGGTGAGCATAGTTTCGATGCTTGTCAACTTACTATAAATAGCCTAGTTTGAGAATATTTAGGGTGTGGATAGCGGTTGTAACCCTGAAATTCTCTCTTTCACAGTTTTCTGAATCAATACATATTTGGAGTTCTTTCATTTGTTGTTCTTATAATTTCATATCATATTTGTGTTGATTCCAGTTTGGTTTGACTGTTTATCTTCACCACTTCTGTTTCTACCCTCTGTTTCACCACCATACACACAGATTCCGCCTGTGTGTGTGTGTGTAATTGATCATTTGTGTGATTCTACCATTGAATTAGGACCTACAATTGGTATCAAAGCATTCTGGAAAGCACATACATTGTGCCTCTTAACAAACAAAAGATCCATTTCCTACAAAAACATAGATATCAGAAAATCAGTAATTTTGACACTTAGAAAAATTTCAGAAAAGCTTGACTGAAACTACTAGTTTCGGGATAAGAGCAACTATCGAAACTCCATAGTTTCGAGTAAAGATTGGGTATCGAAACAACTAGTTTCGGGAAGCAAAACTTGATTAAATTTGAAATTATATTCCCGAAACAATTAGTTTCGATACCAAACCCTGATCAAAAGGCAGTCATACAAAGATCAATGACAATCAAGAAAAAGTTATATAAAGACATATATACTGATATAAACAGACTGAAACAAGCAAAAGCAATTAAAAGAAGGTAAGAAAGGGCCTGTGAGTGTAGAGACTCCATCTTACCAAAATTTGTAGAGAAATCTACAAATATTTACAATAAAAGAGTGAGATTTTAACAATGGTGAGTTTATAAACAAATTCTAAGCATGAAATAACCCTAAATATACGATTTTAGTCGTAACAAGGGTAAAATCGAAACCCTAGCCTTTGCTAAATGAAACAGTAACACCAATATGAGAAATCGAACCTGATGATGGAGACTACAGGGAGATCAGATAAAGAACACTGATCTAGCAACCTTAAACCGATGAGATTAAGCTTATGTGTGTGAAATTGAGGGTGTGAATGGGTTTCGGAGAGTGAGAGTGAGAGTGAGCATAAGAAGGAACCTGATTATGAAGTCATTTAATTTGAGCTTGACAAAAGACCAAAATGCTCCTGTCGAAACTACTATTTTCGATAGGGCAAAGTAGTTTAGGGTGGGAGGTAGTTTCGAGCAACATGAAACATTTGATCAAACAAAGGAAAGACTTTCATATGTACACTACTTAAACAAGCTAATAAGGAATTTTAAGAAATTTATATTTAAAAATAAAAATAAATAAATAATAAAAAAGATAAAAGATATGAACACTTAGTCTTGGAAAAGATCCAACGTGAGATCATGTCTGGTCAAAACCCTTGAAACACTTCAGTATGCACTCAGATACTGTGAATCCCTGAAGATAGCCGATATTTGTGCAAGATAAACCCGAGCATTTGTTTGTACAATGTTTTCATGTGATTAAGCGGTACCATTTAAGCACGAAACATGGCGTACCCCACTTTTTGAAATAAAATGGTTTTGAAAGCCTATCAATCCTCAAGAAATACACGCATTCATCTTATCATCTCTTACAGGTTAACCAGGGTACCAACTTGGTAAGTCAAAATCACCACCAAAAGTAAAATAAGATCCAACTGGATATCAGAAGTTGTAAAAAGAACAATATCCAAGTGGATATTAAAAAGGTACGAACATTCTAGGTCTTTGTGTAAGCAAAACAGAAGAGGCCGCAAAATTATCCAAGCGGATAGAAAAAGGTTGAACACCCGAGATCTTTGCGTAAGCAAAACAGACGGGGTCAAATCATCTAAGTGGATGGGAAAAGATGAACACCCGAGATCTTTACGTAAGCAAAACAGACGAGGTCATTGGTGGTAATTTTCGTTACTTTGACGGTCACCTGGCGCATGAATCAGAATCCAGCACGTAAGCCTATATCTGATTGAATCAGTTTTCTTAGCTTAAAATGGGTTAGATGTTTCAAAAATGGGTTCAAACACACATGTACGATTGAGAATTAGATTTTCACACTACTAAAGAGTTATAACCATATGTCGGGCCTACCGGCTATACCTCAGTAAGCACCATCGCTTATGGTCCATTCCATGTTCAAGAGGTGTGATCAGACTCTATTATTTCTCACCGGGTTGGATCAGATTTTCAAAAAACAAAAATTCAATGCCACTTGTAAGATAGGGATTCAAAGACAAATGAATATATACAAAGCAATTCTTTTTCTTTTTATCTTAAAACTCCAATTTCTCCCCCAAATGATTTGCTATATAAAAAAAATAAAGAAAACAACTATACAATAAAATAAAATCTTTTTGTAAATCTTCCCGATTAACAAGTTTAATCAGAAAAGACAATATGCACAACGGTTACTGAAAGTTGATCATGCCGAACATCTCCACCAATTTTTCAAATCTGGCAGAATCAAAGGCTTTTGTAAAGATGTTGGCATTTTGTTTGTCGGTTTTGAATTCAAAGATTTTGATATGTTTCTTTTCAGCACAGTCACGGATGAAGTGATGTTTGATCTCAATATGTTTAGTTTTTGAATGTTGAACGGGATTTTTGGTGATATGGGGAACGACGGTATTGTCACAAAGGATGGGTGTCTCATGGAATGTGATCCCGTAATCAAGAATTTGATGGTGAATCCACCTCACTTGGGAACAACAAAGGGCTACGGCAATGAATTCGGCTTCGGCTGTGGATTGGGAAACAGTGGTCTATTTCTTGCATTGCCAGGACACAAGGCGGTTGCCAAGGAACTGACAGCCCCTAGGGGTGGATTTTCGGTCTAAGTTGCATCCCCCGTAGTCTGAATCTGAATATGCCAAAAGATCAAACAAGTTATTTTTGGGATACCGCAGCCCAAGTTTTGGCTTGTACTTTAAATATCTTAAAATATGTTTGACTGCAATTAAATGAGAGTGTTTAGGATTAGCCTGAAAGCTTGAACACAAGCACACTGCGAACATGATGTCTGGTCTGCTAGCAGTGAGATACATGAGAAATCCTATCATTGAGCGATAGAGGTGCTGATCAACGCTTTCACCATCCAAATCAGGAAACAGACATTGTCAAACTTGCACGGGAGTCTTGTAAGGATGAGACTTAGTCATTTTGAACTTGGTCAGGATTTCTTTGACATATTTTTCTTGATGGATAAAAATTCCCGACTCAGACTGTTCTACTTGCAAACCAAGAAAGAACTTCATTTCTCACATAGAGCTCATTTCAAACTTAGAACGCATCACTTCCTCGAACTCTTACACAACCGAGGATTTGTGGATCCAAAAATGATATCATCAACGTAGATTTGCACCTAAATGGTATCCGTACCATCCTTTCGTTTGAACAAAGTTTGGTCAATAGCTCCTCGTGTGAAACCATTATCAAGCAGATGCTTAGAGAACGTCTCATACCACGCACGAGGTGCTTGATGGAGACCGTACAATGCTTTGTCTAGTTTGTAAACTCGGTCAAGATAGTTTGGATAAATGAAACCTGGTGGCTGCTTGACATAAACTTCTTCTTGTACCTTTCCATACAGAAATACGCTTTTGACATCCATTTGATAGACTGTGAAGTCCATATAGGCTGCGTATGCAAGAAACATTCTGATGGCTTCCAAGCGAGCCACTGGTGCAAAGACTTCTTCAAAATCAATTCCTTCTTCTTGGTAAAACCCCTGAACCACCAAGCGTGCTTTGTTTCGAATCACGATTCCCCCTCCGTCCTTCTTGTTACTGAAGACCCAACGAGTGCCAATTGGGACTTTATTCTTAGGAAGGTCCACCAGATTCCACACTTGTAACTTTTTGAATTGCTGCAATTCTTCCTGCATGGCCTCCACCCAACTGTTCTCAAGCAAGGCAGCTTTGATATTCTTAGGTTCAACTTGAGATATAAAGCAAGTGAAGAGACCGTCATTCATTGCTTTGGTGGCACTACGAGTTCGGACTCCCACATTGAGTGGACCAATGATGTTGTTTGTAGGATGATCTTTGTGAACCCGTAGCTGTGGAATAATATCCTCTTCAAGTTTGTCTTCCAAATTTGTGATGTTGTTGTCAGGAAAAACAGGTACTTCCACAAAAGGATCTTCAGTAGAAGATTGTGGAGCAACATCCACTATTGGAGGAGTTTCTTCATCAATGGTTTCACTTGTTGCTACAGAGTCTGAAGAGTCCTGAGTGGATTCAACATTAGCAATTGCAGGATGAACATCTTTGTAGAAATAAAGACTGATGGCTACAAAATTCTCTAAGTACAAATGCTGCTGATCTTAGAGTTTGCTGCTGACCAACAAACTGCTGCGGATAAGCTTATCTGCAGTGGATACTTGTTCTTCTGCTGAAGAACAAATCTGCTGCGGATACTTGTTCTTCTGCTGAAGAACAAATCTGCTGCGGATAGCCTTATCTAATGAAGACCAGAGCTGCTGCGGATAGGCTTCTCAGCAGCATCAACACTTGATGCTGCTGATAGGCAAATCATCAACAGCTTTGGATGGTTGAATCTTGCTGCTGATCAACAACTCTGCTGCTGATAGTTATTCATCCATTGAAGATCAAACGTAGCAGCTGACCAGCCTTGCAAAAGCAAAAGCATCCATTACCACTGACAACTTTCGGCTACACCAATGACACACTCCATGCAGAAAGAAAGTCACTGGTGCAGACAATAAAGCACTACAACGCTCTTCTCCAAGCATGCAAGCAATGATGCCTAAGAAGATGTTTGAGTAAAGTTAACCTTTGTAGTTATTATTATTGTCTGTATATGTAGAATAGCTTCAATACAAGATCAACGGTCTATGTTAGATCTGATCCTTAGAATCAAGGGTGTGTCTTGATTCTAAGTTACTATATAAGTATTACTTAGATTCATTGTATTCAAGCTTTCGACAAGCAAAATGGTTTTCTCTGTAATCTTGTAACACTTGAAGATTAATACAAAATTGCATTTATCAGTATTCTTTTTGTCTACTTGTTTACTTTGCTTAAGTTGTGATTGTTTCCGGCAATCTCAACTGGAATAGAACCATCTTGTATTTACCGATCATACAAGTGGTATCAGAGCTTTGGCTCACAGATTAAACAAACTCACATTTGTTTAATCATTCTCTGGTTCTATTCTTATCTATCTCTTTGCCAAAAGTCACTCATTGTCTAAAAGACAGAAATGGCTCAAAACAATGGATTTGAAGATATTGGAAGCATCAACAGACCACCAAGACTGGTGTCTAGTGTAGATTACGATATGTGGAAGAACAGAATGGAAAGCTTCTTCTGCTATCAGGAATATGGGATGTGGAAATCCATTAAAGATGGACCATACATACCTATGGTATCCTCTGCTGATTCCGGAGGTGCACTGGTTCCCAAAAAACCCTCCAAGTACTCTGATGAAGATATCAAGAAAATGGAGGTAGACTTCAAAGCCTTGGGACCCATTCAAATGTGCTTACCAAATGAAGTTTTTCACAACTTCAGAGGTTACAAAACTGCTAAGGAGCTATGGGAGGCTCTTGAGAAGATGTTTGCTGGCTCAGAGGAAGTCAAAGAAAACAGAAGGGACATCTTGAAGCAGCAGTACAAAAACTTCGTCTAGAAGGAAGGTGAGTCCCTAACTGTTTTATATAACAGATTTACTTATCTTGTAGGTGAGCTGTAGTGCTCAAAGGTGAAGCTGGAGAATGAAGATATTCTTAAAAAATTCATCAGGTCTTTTCCTAGGTGCTGGACACTCTATACAGTGTCCATTAGAAGAACTGAAAATCTGAAGACTCTCCAAATGACTGAGCTCTTTGGTATGCTGAAAACCTATGAGCTAGAGATGATTCAGGCAAAAGAACGAAGCTCAAGCTATCAAAATGCCTCAATATCCACCACTACCTTCGCCCTCCACTCTGACCACTCAGGTCCTAGTTCCAGCAACTACTATCCTCCCATTGTCACCTATCCACAAACTCCAACCTCTCAAACAAATACCACACCATTTCTCCTAGAAGCTCCTCCTCAAACCTCAACCTCTACTGCTTTTGTTTCTGAAAACTCAAGCAACATGTCCTTTATCAAGGAGGATCTGGAATGCTTCCATCCAGATGACTTAGAAGAAATGGACATACAACACTCGTATGCCATGCTCTCTATAAGAGCAAAATGGTTCTACTCTAGAACCGGAAGACCCATTCCAAGCAACAACTCCAACACCAGAGTTGAATTGGATAAAAGCAAACTAAGATGTTACAACTGTAACCAGTTGGGTCACTTTGCTAGAGAATGCAAGGCACCAAGAGCCAATCCAGCTACTCCTCAATCAAGACAAGCTCAACAAGCCCAACCCAGACAACAACAGCAACAAGCTACTCCTCCAGTTCAAACTGCAGCCTGTGCAACTGTTGGAACTTCTGACTTCGACTGGAGCTTTCAGTATGAAGAGCTGCCTGCAAACAACCAAGCACTTATGACAGACACAACTGAGATATCGCCTCAGGTATATGAACATCTCTGTTCCCAAGCTTGTATTGATAAGGTGTTAGGCTACAGAAAGCATAATCAAAAACTTATAGACCAAAATGAAGAGTTTCATCAAATGAAATCTGAATTCATAAAGGTAGAAAACAGTTATAAAGAAAAAATTAACTGCCTAAAGAAAGAGATTTCATTACTAAAACATGAACAAAACAATCTTGAAACTCAGATTGATGATCTACTGGCTAGACTAAAAGCTACCAGAGCAGAATTGGCAGAACAAAAAGTTCATGTTGATAAATATGAATTTGTATCTAAAAATCTGCAAAGACGTTTAGATGCTCAATTTCATGAAAAGGTAAAAACTGGTCTGGGTATCATGGTGAACAATACCAAGCCGTTGCACCTCGTGCTGACTACGTTGCCATCCATGAACCAAGCTTCAATCTCTCAAATCTTGAAAAGGCCAACCGAAATCTTGACCCTTCAATATATGAACCACTGGTGCAAAAATACACTACCTCATCAGAATCTGAGTCATCTTGCTCAGAGTCCACTAAAACTGAGGAGATCTCATCACAAGTACAAATACCAAAGCCTGTTCTTGAAGTCATTCAAACAAGTACTCATGTTCCTTTACCAGCCGCTCCGGTTCCTATACCTTTCAACCAAATCAAAATTAGCTATCCTCCAGAAGGAAGAAAGCTAAATGCTGAAAAGGGGCAATCTTCAACCTCAAAGCCTCAAAGAAAGGTGTTTGACATATGCCATAAGCCTGGAGAAAGAGTTCCATGTGTTCAAAAGACATTGGATGAAGCTACTTTTGAGCACAACAAAGCTCACCCTTGGAACTTCAAAGATCTTTTCAAAAGAAAGGATTATGTTTATCTTTCAAGGGACAAACTGGCAAAATCATGCTTTGTCTGTGGAAAATATAACCACACTGCCAGCACCTGCTTCTACTACCTTCAGCAGCAAGGAAACCTCAGGCAACGTGCTTTTGAGAAGACAAAGAAGAACAAACAGGTAAGAAGGTTTGAAGCAAAGACAACTCAATTCAGAAACTCTCTTTCTCAACCAAGAGAGCAGTTGTCAAAATCTCAACAGACGTGCATCATCTGTGGTGAATCAGACCACTTTGCTGCAAATTATCAATTTAACCTTTTCAACCAGATCCTTCATCAAGCCCTTCAAAGAATAAAGGTAAAGATGGATCAGCATACAACGGTTGTTAAACCATCAGCAGCCAGAAAAAATGTTGGTAATCAAGTGAAGCACAAGTAACCTAAAGATAAGCTTTCATCAGCAACCAAATCTGCTGCTGCTCAAGTAAAACCATCAGCAGCAACAACATCTGCTGCTGATAAGCTTAAATCAGCAGCTGCTGATTTGCCAAAGCCATCAGCAGCAACAAAATCTGTTGCTGATAAGCCAAAATCCCCAGCAGCAAAATCCGCTGCTGCTGAAAAACAGCCATCAGTAGTGAAAGCAAAATCAACTGCTGACAGAGAAAAGAGAACACGAAGACCATCTCCTCAACAATGGAAAGCCAAGATCCCAATTTCTATCACTCCAAGACTTATCATTGCTTCCATTGAATGCACACATGATGAATCTAACATTCCAAGAACCCTTTTCTTCAAGGATGCAAGCTCTTGGACTCCTCTCACTAACTAGATCTCTATCATGTGAAGGGACTGCCATGTCACAAGAATAACACCTGGGTGGTAGACAGTGGCTGTTCCAGGCACATGACAAGCAACAGATCCATCCTCTCCAACTTCAGACATTTCAATGGAGGATATGTTGCCTTTGGAAGTGACTCAAAGGGAGGATCCATTACCGGATAAGGAACTGTGTCTAACGAAAGAAAGAGCATTGATAAGGTCAACTATGTCAAAGAATTGGACTTCAATCTCATGAGTGTTTCCCAGGTCTGTGACTAAAAGCATTGGATGCTCTTCACAGATAAAGAATGCCTCGTACTGTCTCCAGGCTTATCCATAGCTCCTCCAGAAAAGATTTTATTAACTGCTCAGAGAAAAGAGAATCTCTATGTACTGGACATGAATGAACTCACTCCATCTGGGAGTGTTTCCTGTTTTCTGTCAAAAGCCTCAGTTGATGAATCAGCTCTCTAGCACAGGAGATTAAGTCATGTTAATATCAAAACCATTAACAAACTGGTAAAGGACAATCTTGTCAGAGGGCTTCCTGACAAAGAATTCCAACTAGAAGACCACTACATTGCTTGCTTAAAGGGGAAGCACCACAAGAGTTCTCACAAGCCCAAGACCTTGAATACAAATGACACTCCACTACAGCTACTGCACATGGATATCTTTGGTCCTACAAATGTCATGTCAATGGGCAAGAAGTCATTCTATCTAGTGATAACTGATGACTACACCAGATTCTCATGGGTATACTTCTTGAGAACTAAAGATGAAACTGTTGAAATTCTCAAAAATTACATTCTTAGGGTAGAGAATCAAAGCAATTAAAAGGTGAAGATCATAAGGTGTGATTAAGGCACAGAGTTCAAGAACCACACTTTAAACTGTTTCTGTGAAAGCAAGGGGATAGAAAGACAATATAGTGCTCCAAGAACTCCTCAACAAAATGGAATTGCTGAAAGGAGAAACATAACTCTAAATGAGTCAGCAAGATCTATGTTGGCTAACTCAAAACTGCCTCTCACATTCTGGGCAGAAGCAGTTAGCACAGCCTGCTATGTGCAAAATAGAGTTCTCATCGTCAAGCCCCTCAACAAGACACCTTATGAACTTTGGTTTCAAAGAGTTCCCTACATTGGGTTTCTAAAGCCCTTTGGGTGTCCATGCACCATTCTCATCACACTTGGGGTTCAACCTAAGTTTGGTGCCAAATCTGATGAAGGATATTTTATAGGCTATTCTTCTCAATCAAAGGCCTACAGAGTATTTAATTCAAGAACAAGAATTATGGAAGAATCAGCAAATGTGGAATGTAGAGAACACATCGTCTGTGAGCAGGGAAAAGGCCCAAACTGGCTCTTTGACATAGACTCCTTCTCCCAAATATTTAAGCCTCTCACCTTCTCAAATATGGAGTCTAACTCTACATAAACCCCTGCCTCCACTTCATCCATTGACTACAGACTGGATTTTCCCAAACCTTCTATCCGTCTGCGAAGACCATCCATTGATCCTCCATCAGTCGTGGAAGCAATTGAAGCAAGCGAAGCCGAAACAAGACTCTCCAATGTCATCAGCAGCAGCCTGTCTGAAACTGAAAATTTAGATGAAGACTCTTCGGTAAATGTTTTAGATACTGTTGATGCTATTGCTGAAAATATTGATGTGGCTGCTGATATTGAAGACTCTTCCACCATGAATGAAGAAACCCCTGATCAAAATCAAAGCAATCTTGGGAAAGGGATACAGCTGGAGGTGGTACCAGCACAGAGGATCCATAAAGAACATCCTCAAGAAAATATTATTGGCCAAGTCCACCAAGGAGTTCTCACAAGAATCAAATCTCACGAGGCCAATATATGTTTGTTTTCATGTTTTTTTATCTCAGGTGGAACCCAAGAAGATAGATGAGGCACTCAAACACAGCAGCTGGATTGAGGCAATGCAGGAAGAGTTACTGCAATTCAAGAGGCAGGATGTCTGGAAACTTGTTGATCTTCCACCAGGTCAATATGCTATTGGCACACGATGGGTTTTCAGGAACAAGCAAGATGAGAGAGGCATTGTTGTAAAAAACAAAGCCAGACTTGTAGCTCAAGGCTATACTCAGGAAGAAGGAATTGACTATGATGAAGTCTTTGCTTCTGTTGCCAGGCTGGAGGCCATCAGAATCTTCTTGGCATATGCTGCATCTAAGAATTTCACTGTCTATCAAATGGATGTAAAGAGTGCCTTTCTGTATGGAAAGATTGGTGAGGAAGTATACGTCAAACAGCCTCCAGGATTTGTAGATCCTGCACATCCTACTCAAGTGTTTAAACAAGACAAAGCTCTGTATGGCTTACATCAAGCACCAAGAGCCTGGTATAAAACTTTGTCAGGATATCTACTAAGCAACAACTTCAGAAGGGGTGCTATTGACCAGACCTTGTTTATCAAAGATGAAGGGGGAGAAATCTTACTAGTTCAAATCTATGTTGATGATATCATCTTTGGATCAACAAGGAAAAAGCTGTGCAAAGACTTTGAGATTCTGATGCACTCAAAGTTTGAAATAAGTTCAATGGGTGAACTAAATTTATTTTTGGGTCTACAAGTCAAACAAGTCCCAAATGGAATCTTCAACAGCCAATCCAAATATGTAAAGAGCATTTTGGAAAGATTCAAGATGGCTGACTGATCTACTGCAAGAACCCCTATGCAAGTGCACCATCAGCTGACTCTAGACAAAGATGGCCAAGACACTGATCAACATCAGTACCGAGCAATGATAGGGTCTCTCATGTATCTCACTGCCTCAAGGCCAGATATTATGTTTGCAGTATGTCTCTGTGCAAGATTTCAAGCAGCTCCAAAGGTTTCACATCTTCAAGCTGTCAAGAGAATTATTAGATACCTAAAAGGAGCCCCAAGACTTGGGCTTTGGTATTCTAAAGATGAAAAGTTCAATCTGTATGCATACACTGACAGTGATTACGGGGGATGCAACTTGGACAAAAAGTCCACATCAAGGGGATGTCAGTTTTTGGGAGGAAGACTGATTTCATGGCAGTGCAAGAAGCAAACATGTGTTTCAACTTCTACAGCTGAAGCAGAATACATTGCAGCTTCAAGTTGCTATGCACAAGTCATCTGGATACAAAATCAAATGCTGGATTATGGGATGACTTTCATGGCAACTCCAATTCACATTGACAACATGAGTATTATATCAATCACAAACACTCCAGTGCAGCACTCCAAGACAAAGCGCATTGACATCAGGTATTATTTCAAAAGAGATCAAGCTGAGAAAAAGAGGATTATTTTAACCAAAGTTCATACAAATGAGCAATATGCTGACTTGTTTACAAAACCTTTTGATAAAGCTAGATTTAGATATTTAGTTCAATCCATTGGTATGATGAACTTTGATTAAAATCTATATCTAAAATTCTATTTTAAAATGTGTGTTGTCTTTTGTTGTAAAAGTTATAAGTCAGCAGCATTTTTGTCCTTCAGCTGCTGACATGTTTAATCTTCAGTAGCAAAGGATTTGCCACCGACTGCTTTAAGTCATCAACAGGAACAAGTTTCCTGCGAATAGCGTTAAGGCTGTCAGCAGCGACATCCTTGCTGCAGATCACTGAATCCATCAGCAGAAATTGAGTTCGCTGCTGACAGACTTAACATTTCGCAGCAACCAAGCTTGCAGCGGACAAGCTTATTCATCCACAGCAACCAAGTTTGCTGCTGATGGGTAAATTTAAGTCCAAATTAACTTTTACCCGCTGTAAAAATTAACGTCAGCCTTTACCATTGACTGCCTCGGTGTATTACAACTGTAACAGTAAAAGGTGAATGAGTTTGTACTATACAAGTCATTTTGCTTTTTCCGTCCTCTACCGTTATAAGAACAAATCAAACTTCCTTACCACCTCTTCACATTCAATTTCACCTTAAACCCACATCACTTTCTCTCAAGTCACCACCACATTCAAAGCCTTCCATCCTTAAAACATTCAAAGCCTTCCATATTCTTAAACCTTCAAACCATCCCTCCAAAATCAAACAACAATGGCAGACATCAATAACCCTGACGATAAGTTCTCCCCGTACCATAACCTTACAGCATACTTAACCAAGGGAAAGAAATACGAAGGATTCGAGGATATGATCGACTTCCTATGCCGATCAAAAATCCATTTTGCCCTCACAACCAACCCTACCATATATATCTCTCATATGGAGGATTTTTGGAGTACCGCCGTCTACTCTACCGAACAGGTGATTCCCCAAATAAAAGCCAAGGTAGACGGCAAGGACATCATCATCTCTGAAGCTACCCTCCGAAAACATCTTAAGCTTCAAAATGAAGGAGCAGCCATCTCATACTCAAAGGACGAGTACATGAGGACCTTTGTATCCATACGGTACACTGGAAATCAAAATGAGTATACAATAGAGAAGGCGCTGATGGGCCCTCCATGGAAGTATCTCTGCCACACTCTTCTCCAATGCATATCTCAGAAGAGAAGTGGATGGCATCAAGTGAGCTCCGCACTTGCCTCTTCTTTCCATGGTATGATTACTGGCCTAGGTTTCAACTTTGCACACCTCATCTTTGAGGGTTTGAGATATAACTTTCAAGAGGGTGCAAAGCAACAATTTTTTATGTACCTAAGATTCTTACAGGAGGTTTTCAACCAGGAACTAAATGAACTTTCAAAACTTGCAAGAATCTACATCATGTTGGGACATAAAAATAATATTTTTCAAAGTATGAGAACTGTTTCCAAAAAGTTCTTAGGGGTCAATGTTCCATTGTTATCTACAATGTTGAACATACAAAGTACCCCAGGTGACAGTTCAGCAATCACAGCTGATACTGATCCCACACCCTCCATATCACATCCTGAACAACAATCTGCTTCCACCATTCGAACCCCTGTGCATACTACTAAGGATGCACAGGTACAAAAAGTACTTACATCTGTTTTGGATGTTATCGTTCAACTGGAACAAAGGGCCCCAGTTGCTACGACATACACCAGAAAAAGGAGCAAGAAGACTCCTTCTCTTCTTGTCTCAAAGTCCCAAACCCAACCTCTAAGCCCTCATTCAGAATCCCAACATTCTGATGAGAATACCAAAAGGGATAGCCACAACATTAGAGAGACTTCCTTGGAAGCCTCTCTACTAGGATCAGGATCACATCCCGGATCCATAGAGCAACCCCCTGAGCCATTCCATTATTTCTCTTCTCTGAACCTAAGTGCATAGGCACCTGGTCAAGATGATATACCTTCTCCAAAAACCACTATATCGGAAGTATTGATTGACTTGGCTGCTGGCGCACCCAACCCAGGTTCATCACCCAAGAAGGTTCACTCTGGTAGTATTGATAGAGTGAATGTAGAAACGGCTATCACTACTCCTGGTACATCAACTGCCCAAGAGGATAGTGATAACATAGCTAAGACCCTAACCACGGCAACTCCCAGTGAGGATGTTTCCTGTGAAACACTCTTCACTGAGAGGAATCCCAGACGCCAAGAAAACTAGGGTGATGGGGATGCAGAGGCTAGGCCTAAGGCCCCATCTAGCTCCAAGGATGCCACAACTGTGAATGAGGACAGACTGAAACTTCATAACTTGGAATTGACAGCCAGGGTGGCAATGCTAGAGGCTGAAGTGTCCAAACTAAGATACCAAGTCTCTATGCATGAAGCCCATCAATGCCCAACTGTGCCTACTCCCTCTCTTGTATCAGTGGGAACTCAAACAAATATATCCCTTTTCACTGATGCAACCAAAAAGGGGGAGGTGGTTACCAAGGAAGACGATGCTGACAGCCTCGAAGAATGGATACAAGAGCAGACTTGTTTCAAAGTTCCCTATACAAACCTGCTTTTGTTCAAATCCATGACTTGCCAGACTCAGTAGATGAAGAGGAAGATGTCACTGAGGATTGGAAGTTAGTTGTTCGAGCTGTTGAAGAGGTGCTACAAGAAGAAACTCTCCATGAAGACACGCCTCTATCATTCAGCCTTCTTCCTGAAGCTGCATCCATAATAAGTCACTCATCTACCCCCCCAACTCTTTCCAACTTCAAAGAAGCTAGAATTTGACTCCATTCTAGCTTGGGGTTATGATGAAAGAACTGAGAGATTCTGGATTGGATGGAAGTTTAGTGGAGTAGAAGAGCTAAACTGGAACTCTCTTAATGCCCTCCAAGTTCTCAATCTGTATCTGACGAAATGTGTCAACACTTCATCAGATCTCTCAGTAGAACTTGCAATCAGCAGGTTCTATGACTTAATGGAGGATAACATGCCCTGGTTTGAAAGACTACTAAAAGAAGCAAACAGGGCGGCTTATCCTGAATTTTCATTAGCAGCAGAACAAAGACTGGCTCCGAGAAGACTTGACATAATCAGGAGCAGTACTTTAACTGAAGAAGAGGTTATCTGCTGGAGAAGATTCATGTACAACATAATGGTCAGGGATGTAGAAGTGCAAGGATGGATAAGCACTGACTCCCATGACTTCACCTTCTTCCTGAGCAATGGATCGTATCTCTCAATCAACATCAAAGAGATCTTGCTCCCACCTTCAGCTTTCCTGCACAAAGACTTTGAGCTCAGATCACTCATCTTCAATGTCAACTCCTTAGAAAGTCAAGAAATGATCAAAATCATCAAGGCTTTTCTTTATAAGGAGGAATCTGGATCTGACTCAGGCCTATCCTTTCTCTCTTCTCCAACAGTTAGACTAAACACAGAAGAAGAATCAAAGAGAAGGGACGAGGAAAAGATGAAAGAAGCATGGAAAGAAGTGACAGGTACGGAATGGAAAGAAGATGAAGAAAGTTCCTTTCCCTTGTCCATTCCCCAATATGCCAATGAAGCTAAAGCTGAGATCTCAACAGCATCTACTACACCTACTGTTGTGGTCCATGTAGCTGAAGCATAGGCATCCAACAAAGATAAGGGAAAGGGACTAATGACCAAAGAAGATGAAGAAAGAATTGAGAAGGGGAAGAAAGAAAAGGAGGATAAAAGAAGAAGAAGAGAAGAAGAGGAGATGGTTGAACTAAAGAAAGCTCAAGACAGACTCACAGCCATTCTCCTCAGAGAACAACAGATCCAGCTGTATGCAAAACAGCTGGATGATCTGAAAGTAAAAATTCCTGCAGTTTATCAAATTGAAGAAGATGAACCTCTTGCTCTTCAACTGCAGGAACAATTCGATAGAGAAGAAGAGATACAGAAGAAGAAGAAGAAGAAAGAGGCTAAGTTCAGAATAACTGATTCTGAACTAGCCAAAGAAATGAGAGAGGAATGGGTAAAGGCTCTGATTTCTCATGGTGAGGATGTAGACTACCTTGAGAAACTATCAAATAAAGAAATCTACAGAGCCTTCATGGGTCAGCAGGGTCAATTGGCAAACAAGAAAAAGGCTGAAGAAGAAGAAAAAGCCAAACAAAAGTCCAAGAAAATCATTGCCTTTAACCGAAGATCCCATGAAGAAAGGAAGATCATGATTGACTTCCTTAAAGCTAAAGGAGAGAGTGGAAAGAGGCTAGGTCCCATGAACTTCATGAACCTGCAAGCACTCTACCTTAAAGTCAAGAAGGATGAGGAAGAAACACTGGGGAAGAAAGGCTCCAAGAAAAGGGTAATCATTCAAGAAGAAGAAAGGAAAACAAAGAAACCCAAGCCTTCTTCCTCACCCAACACTTCCTCAATCCAACAACCTTCCACTCTCCATCCTAGACCTCCATCCTCTTCACCCTCAAAGTCCAAATCCTCACACCCAGCTCCTACTCATCAACAACCTCCCAAAAAGAAAAACAAACCTACTTCCAAACCAGATGACTCAAGAGAAATAATCATATGGTCATACAGCTCTCAAGACCAATGGTTTGAAGTTTTCAGGGGAAGGACAGAAGTTAAGAGATCAATTTATACATCTGTTGATGAGGTACTACAGCTTCTAGATTCTGATCTAAGAAGAATGATGGAGCTGGGTGAAGTCAATGAGCCCATGAATGAAGGTGGGAGACATCTGCTGCTGGCAATCAAACATCAAATCAACCCCAGCAGAGATGAAATCCTTGATGTCAAACCTCTCCAATCTCACTCTCCATTCATCAGCTGGTCCTATAATGCTGAAAAGGATGAGTTCACATTGACAGATGTTAAAGGACAGAAGATGAGATGTTCAAGCAAAGCTATCTTCAAAATGGCCAGCAAAGACATCAAGACTCTATCTGAGCTTCCTCTTAACAATCCTAGCAAGGACCAGAGAGGATATGAGGTTGAAAGAATTGTCAGCCACATGCAAAAGCTTCAGCAACAAAAGCAGTAAGAGAGTTTTGGTAGCATCAATCTAGGGGGAGTTTGTAGAAATAAAGACTGATGGCTACAAAATTCTCTAAGTACAAATGATGCTGATCTCAGTGTTTGCTGCTGACCAACAAACTGCTGTGGATAAGCTTATCTGCAACGGATACTTGTTCTTTTGCTGAAGAACAAATCTGCTGCAGATAGCCTCATCTGCTGAAGACCAGAGCTGCTGCGGATAGGCTTCTCAGCAGCATCAACACTTGATGCTGCTGATAGGCAAATCATCAACAGCTTTGGATGGTTGAATCTTGCTGCTGATCAACAACTCTGTTGCTGATAGTTATTCATCCATTGAAGATCAAACGTAGCAGCTGACCAGCCTTGCAAAAGCAAAAGCATCCATTACCACTGACAACTTTCGGCTACACCACTGACACACTCCATGAAGAAAGAAAGTCACTGGTGCAGACAATAAAGCACTACAACGCTCTTCTCCAAGCATGCAAGCAATGATGCCTAAGAAGATGTTTGAGTAAAGTTAACCTTTGTAGTTATTATTATTGTCTGTATATGTAGAATAGCTTCAATACAAGATCAACGGTCTATGTTAGATCTGATCCTTAGAATCAAGGGTGTGTCTTGATTCTAAGTTACTATATAAGTAGTACTTAGATTCATTGTATTCAAGCTTTCGACAAGCAAAATGGTTTTCTCTGTAATCTTGTAACACTTGAAGATTAATACAAAATTGCATTTATCAGTATTCTTCTTGTCTACTTGTTTACTTTGCTTGAGTTGTGATTGTTTCCGCCAATCTCAACTGGAATAGAACCATCTTGTATTTACCGATCCTACAATCTAAATGTTGACTTGACGAAGACGAGCTTGAAGCAGTAGAGGTACCTAGGATATTTACAGACATAAGAGGATTAGCTGAGACAGATATGTTAGTGAATTCAGGAAGATTATATGATTTAAACAAAGAATCGACATCAAAAAGCCAATCAGGACCGCCCACATCGTCTGTATGATTGCTTTCGTGCACGTTGATATCAATGGACTCCCGCACAATCCTTTGTCTCTTGTTGTAAACATGAAAATCTCTTTGATTTGAAGAGTAGCCCACAAAGTAACATTCATCAGCTTTGGCTTCGAACTTGTTCAGCTGATCCGAAGTATTCAACATTGTGCAGACACACCCAAACTTTCTGAAGAAGTCAATAACAGGCTTGCGTTTGTACATAATCTCATACGGAGTCTTGTTACATCTTTTGGTGATAAGAACTCGGTTTTACACAAAATAAGCGGTATTAACTGCCTCGGCCTAAAATGTGACATGAAGTTTAGAATCAACGATCATAGTCCTTGCTGCTGCTATCAATGTACGGTTTCTTCGTTCAGCTACGCCATTTTGTTGTGGAGTACGAGGTGCACTGAACTGCCGAGAGATACTCTTACTTTCACAGAAAGAATCTAGAATGGCATTCTTGAACTTTGTGCCATGATCACTGTGAATAGTCTTCACACTGAGATTGAACAGATTCTCGATTTGTAGCAGATGAATCTTCAGAGTCTCTGGCGTCTCATCTTTCTTTGCCAGGAAGAATACCCAAGTAAATCGAGAGAAGCCATCGGTTACCACCAAGCAGTAGGATTTCCTTCCATGACTCATGACACTCACAGGACCAAAGAGATCCATGTGAAGCAATTGAAGGGGAGACTCAATGGAATTAGTGGTTTTAGGTTTGTGAGAAAATTTGTGTTGCTTGCCATTGGAACAAGAGAGACAATGTTCCACGGGTAAGAAGTCTTTTAGAGGTAAACCGGTGACAAGGTTTCCTCGAACAAGGTGGTTCATGGTCTTGAAATTCGCATGTCCTAATATTCTGTGCCAAAGAAAGGACTCATCTTCTGAAGCTTTTGAGAGAAATCAGGATTCGATTCCTGATGGGTTATTCATATCCATACTGTATGTATTGAATCTTCGAGGGGCACGCATGAGGATTAGGTCTTCGGGAATAACCACTCCGTGTTTCAGAATCAAACGTTCTCTAGAGTTGAAGAGGGCACAAAAGTCTGTATCACAAATCTGGGACACACTCGTAAGATTATACTTCAGCTGTGGGACGAAGTTGACATTCTCCAAGCTATTTACACCATTGGACACTGTTCCTTGTCTCCTTCAATCTTTCCTCCTCTTGGATTGCCTACAAAGGCAACAAAATCTCCATCTATTGGATGATAATTTTGCAACAAAGAATAATGACCAGACATATGTCTTGAGCAACCACTGTCGACATGACATATATTGTCGCCAGTCCTCCTCGATTGCCCCTACACAAAGTGAATCATTTAGACATTGGTACCCAAGCCATTGCTAACTTGGAACTTCTTAATTTTGCAAGATGCATCTCAGAAATCATAGTCAGAATCCTCCTTTAATGTATTATCAAAAAGATCATTATTTTTAATTTTCCAAATCCCTTTTGACCAATTTTTAGCATTTTTAACCCTTTTACGTCGCAGATTTCTACTATGTTGTGATTTAGAGAAAACATTTGAAGCACATTCAACTGAATTTTGAATAAAAGATGGTACGTTTTCTTCTTTGAAACGATATGTAGACAATTTACATGTCTTGAAAACATGATTGGATTCTCCATAACTAAAACAAACTTTATCACATGTCGGCTTAGCCTGATAATTGTCATTACAAGATGATGAAGATGATTGTGATGTTGAGGCATCAGAACTAGAGGCAACTCGTTCTTCAACATTTCTTTCTTGAAGACTTTGATCTTCCTTTAATCTGAAAAATTCCAGATTGCTCGTTGTTTCTTGTGGAAAGTCAGTCACAACAACTCCTACACTTTTAAAATTTGCAATGCAACTCATAACATTAACAGATTTAGGAACGAAAGGTAAAGCATTCTTAAACTTAGAAATGTCATTTCTCAAACTATCATGCTCAAAAGACATAGGACCAAAATACAAATTTTCAACATGTTCACAAATATCTAGTTTTGACACGGACATATTATTACATTCATCCAACTCAAGTTCATTTAAAACATTTCCTTCACTAGAACTCTCATCACAATCATCTTTGAAACCTACATAATCTGATTCTACACAGGAAGCAAAACTGTCAGAATCTGAAGTTTTAATATAATAATCAGCACATAACTTGCAAACAAAAGGTGTGGGAACATGAGGAGCTGGCATATCAGCGAATCTACCAGACTTGGAATACGATGGTGGGTGTGAGTTATATCCAATGCCTTCTGTGACCTTTTTATAAATTTGGTTATCAATGATCCCGAATAAAATTTTCTGATCCATTCCCATGTGTTCAACTTGAAAATTTATCTTTTCAGCCTTTTGAAGTTTTTCAGTTATTATTATTCTTTTGTGTAGTAAGTTGTACAATCAAAGATCGGTTTTCTCCAGAAATATCACGAATTTTCTTTAAGTACAATTTCTCATTTTTAGCCATAGAATCATACATCACCTTTATGTGATATCGTTCATCGACCAAGGCCTGGTTGATGATCTATATTTCTAATTTCATTTAAACAAGATTAGCATTGCAAAGTCTAGACATTACCTCAGTTGGTACGGCGGTGAGATCCTCAGTTAGTTCAATCATGACACATTTCTCTTTTTCTTCAATGTCTGCTATCAGTGCCTTGTCAGCTGCTTCCCCTTCTTGATCTCCCCAATGATAGTGTCCATCAGCTTGACAAACCAGAGCTGTTGAGCTGGAAGTTGTAGTGGATTTGGGAGAGACGACAACTTACTTTCCATATGAGTTCTTCTCATGCTGCTCCTTTGATGATGGCTCCTTGCAATTTCTTGCAAAATGACCCAGCTGGTCATAGTTGTAGCATCTCACCTTTTTGATGTCAAACCATAGAGTCTTTCCTTGCTTGAATCTATCCATCCCAGTCCTCTCGATGAATCTCTTGGCTCTTAGAGTCAGCATGGCCATGCACTAATCAATATCCATTTTCTCCAAATCATTCGGGTTGATCTGCTCCAAGTCATTAGGTTGAAAACTGACAGGTGTCAGGTTTCCAGAAATCAGGGCATCATAGCACGACATGAAGGCAGTCATGATAGGCAGATACTCATCGGGGATCATAGTGGTTGGCTTCTGAGAGGTGGATGAAGTAGTAGGTTGAACTCTAGAAATTGAAGGTGGGACATCAGTTTGAAAATATGCCATTATAGTTTTGTTAGATGAAGTGGAAGAACCTTGACTAGCAAGAAGAGTTGTGTTTCCAGACTGATTAGTTGGAGTGACTGCACCCATTTTTATCTCTAACTCATTAGACTCTAGAATGCTGTAGAGTTCTTGTTATGACAAGTCACTTAGCTTTTCAGTTTTCTTGATCATAATTCGGTACATATTCCATTCCTCGGGCAGTGAATCAAGCAGCTTCTTGTTTAACTCAACAGTGGGATACTCAGTTCCCAAAACCTTTAACTTAGAGACAATGCTTGAGAACCGGTTGATCAACTCAGACATGGGTTCTCCAGGGACACTACTAAACATATCATATTGCTTCTTGATCAAACCCCTCTTGCTTTCTCTAACCTCAGCACTTCCCTCATACCTTATACATAAAGCAACCCAAAGATCTTTAGCAGTAGTATACTCAACAAATATGTTGAACACATCCATAGGATGAGCCATAACAATAGATCCATAAGCTTTGTTGTCTCGGGCAATTAGAGCAATATCCTTCCCATCATATTCAGTAACGGTCTTGGGACGCTGAACATCTGCAGTGGTAGTAACTTGCTTGTGTGGACCATCAGTGATTGACTACAAAAGAGTGTGGTCATGGAACTGAAAGAAAGTCTTCATTTTCTTGGTCCAATCATCAAAGTCTCTAGTGGACACCAAGACACGTGGTTTGTTTCCCCCAACATACTCAGTGTTGCTTGAAGATGCCATTTCTCAAAAAGAACAGAAGGTAGTTTCGGTTGAAGAATGCTTACCGAAACTACTAGTTTCGATTGAGAAGGTGCTGACCGAAACTCCTAGTTTTGATACAATAACAAGAGCTCGAAACAACTAGTTTCGGTGAAGAAGACATAAAATCCCAAAGATAACCAACATAAACTACAAGTTTCGATTGAAATGATAGTTTCGGGAGAACAAAAGTTTCGGGTGACAAATCTACACAGGTTAGTTTCGATAAGAAAAAGACAAAAGCAGTAGTTTCGATGGTAACTTCTTCAGAAAAAAAGTACAGACAAGAAGTTTCGATGAATAACTAAATCAGAGAATGTCCCCCGGTAGTTTCGATGCCTTCTTCTCCAAGTCAGAAAAACTCCATGGATGAAAAGCTCCAAAAATCAAAATGATGAAAAATCAAAACTAATCCGATGAAACTCTTCCAAAAGTGCTCTAGAACACGAACCCAGTCTTCAAAATGAGAAACTCAGCCAAACAAACCCGTAAACTATGAAACAGTACTCGAAAATCAATACAACAGTGCTTAAACCAGAAAAACTTCAAAACAGTGTAAAAACACCTCAAATTGATCACAAAAACCTGAAAACACTCAGAAATCAAGAGCATAAAGCTTTGATACCAATTGAATGCTACTGATCCCAAGAATGCAGATTTCATACAAGTTATCAACTTCTTAGCCAACTCCAACATCAACTTTGCTATAAGCCATAACCTGCCTGTGTTTGAATCATCCATCAGACAGTTATGGGCTATTGCAACAAGGGTCTCCATCAACAACATAGAATACATCAGAGCCACAGTCCACAATCAAGAACTCTTATTTTCTGAAGCAACTATCAGAGAGGTTTTGCAGTTCAATGATAACCATGAGGCTCTAGTAGAATTAACAAGTTTTTACATCCAGGAATGTTTCAGAAGAATGGGTCATCCAGACGAATTTAAAAGCGGACAGATTATCAAGAATGCCCTTCCCCCACACTGGAGATATAATATGCACGTGTTCATACACTGCATCTCTATCCCAAAAGGAGGCTTTGACTTAGCAAATGCATTGGTGGCTTCAACAATCTTAGGGCTAGTCAAGGGGAGGGAATACAACTTCTCTGGTCTTGTGTTCAAACAAATGATTTAAAATCTAACTGGAAGAGTTTGAGACAAGTTTCTGGTCTACCCAAGATTTTTGCAAATGATTATCAACCATCTTCACCCAAACCTTCAACATGATGGACCTCTACTGGTGTTTGATCACATGAATGCAAAGACTCTAAGTTATATGAAGAGTTCAAGCTCTAGAACTAACAGAATTATTGCTGGTGTCCCTCTATTCGGATATATAATTTGAGAAGTTGAAGAAGTTGTCCTGATGTTGATCCAAATGATGTTGTTGATTCGTCATCATCCGAGGAAGAAGAAGCAGAGCAGGTTCAAGGGAACCAAGAGGCTGAGTTTGAAGTTGAACAAAACATAGAACAAGAAATGGAGCAACCAGTTCAAGAAGCTCAGTTTGTAAACAAAGAAATAGAAAATCTGGATCCTTTGGATTTCCAAGTACATGATGAAAACATAGAAGCCGAAGCACATGTTGAAGTTGAAGCAAGTGGGGAAGGTGAAGAAGAATCAAATGAAACTTTGGACGAGGGAATCTATGGTACAAAATATGATCGGTCAGATTATGAGTCTGAATCCGAGGAGCAGACAGAACCTCATGCATCTTCATCCAAGAGACAAGCTGATTCTAAGTCAGACTATGAATTAGAAGAACCCCTAGCCAAGAAAATCAAGACAGGGCTGGAGTCTTTAACCTCTTCATCAGAATCACTTTTTGAAGCTCCAGAACACCTAACACACATTCATTCACCTATCCATGTTTCCACCACTCCACAACCTACTCCTTAACCAACACCACCTATATCACCTACTCATGAAACATCACCAACAGTTCCAAGAGTCAAATCCCTAAGTTTGAAAGTGAAGAAGCTACATGATGAAGTAGCAAAAAGGGATGAAATTAAAAACTGATCTGAGTGAGTGCAAAGATGAAGTAAAGGATCTAAAGTTGGAAGTTGGTGGTCTACAAAACCAACTAGAGGTACATCAAACTCAGCTAGAGACTCAACAGAAATTAATCTCACAACAGCAACAAGACCTCAAATCTATGATTGACTTGGTAAACCAACTGAAAGCTTCTTTGGTTAAGTCATCACATCAAGAGACTGCTTCCACAGCTCAGGGGGAGACCAATTCTGCTGGTGGACCTTCTTCCCCTGCCTTCATAACAAATCCTGAGTCTGTAATGACTCTCTTTACTGGCCTGCTGCCAAATCAAAGGAAGCTGTGGAAGTAAAAAATTGAAGACACATAATATGATCTCACATCAGCTAGTGAAAGGAGAGCTGTTAGGAAAGAGGAAAAGGAAAATAATCAAATGTTGAGGTTGTGTTTTTAGATGAAGAAGATGTTGGATCTGACCATGAATGAACTTCTCAAGCAAGTTGATGATCTTGGAACAATTGAAGATTACCCTGAAATTGTTACATTAGGTAAAGAATAGGGAGATAAGCTCAAGTATTTCACAGAAGAAGGAAATGAGTTTGATGCTCCATCGGATAATGAGCTAGAGGACCTGAATGTCAAAGTGACCTTTGTTGAGCCTATAACCACTGCTAGGACAACAGGCACTAAAGAAGAAGTCACTCAAGCAACACCAACACCAACTGAAACTCCATCTGTCCAGGCCTCAGATCCAAGGAAGTCTTGGTTCAAGGAAATACCAGCTCAGGAACCACCAAAGCATTATGAGTGGTTTGCTGAGTATCAGGAATTAAAGAGACCACCGGTCGGCTGGAAATATGCAAGGAAAGATCTATGTTCATTGTTCAAAGATACAAAGGAGGAGTGGAGCACTTCAAGTCTCCTCATGACTTCAGCTCCCTCCCTAAATATGACTTAAGAGCCCTTGCCAAGCTACCTCTACAAAACCCAGGAGAGTGTGCATTGCTAGAGATTTTGAGACCTTCTTGAGGAACCAAACTTTCAATGATTTCAGGTCTATGACCACTGCTAAACCAAGAAGGGTTCTCACCAAAACCAGGATTCACCCCAAAACTCAGAGGCCTTGGGTAAGCCTTTGGTACAAGCTGGAAGAAACTGTCAAATCTATCATACTGCCACAATCAGTACCAGTCCAGCTTCAGAATTTCAGAAAATGGTTTTACAACTCAACCATTGGAAGTGCAGTGATTGAATGTGAAGGAATGGATGACATTTAAATATTTGAGCCCATGGAGCTATTAAAATTTCAACATGAGGATCTTGAAGTGTTATTCAACAACCCTATCAAGATCTTTCATGAAGATAATGAGGTTGATGCCAAAGCTTATCAAAGGGTGGTGACTATTAATGCAAAACCTCAATTTCAGAAATCAAGTCAAGAGCCAACTGCATGGTGAGAGTTGAAGAGATTGATGCAGCAACTTAGGGGGAGATTGTAGAGTCTTGTATTTTTGTAAGCTGATATCATCAATGTATTTTGAACAATGTTAGTTTAGTTTATTTACTTGTAATTTCATTTATTGTAATTTCCAGTTTTTAGTCTAAGTCTGGGCCATCGAAACTACTTAGTTTTGATTGAGGTTTGTTCAATCAAAACTAGTAGTTACGATAGATGGTAAGTTTCGACAGGAGGTTCTTTCTTTTGTAAACGCTCTACCGAAACTATTAGTTTCGGTGAGCATAGTTTCGATTCTTGTTAACTTACTATAGATAGCCTAGTTTGAGAATGTTTAGGGTGTGGATAGCAGCTGTAACGCTGAAATTCTCTCTTTCACAGTTTTCTAAATCAATACACATTTGGAGTTCTCTCATCTATTGTTCTTATAATTTCATATCATATTTGTGTTGATTCCAGTGTGGTTTGCATGTTTATCTTCACCACTTATGTTTCTACCCTCTGTTTCACCACCATACACACAGATTTCGTGTGTGTGTGTGTAATTGATCATTTGTGTGATTCTATCATTGAATCAGGACCTACAGTTTTTAACGCATCTCACGCGTAGCGATCGGATATGCCGCAATACGGTTGAGGTCCGTAAGGGCGATCCACTAAAGGTTTAAAGGACTTGGGTAGCGGACCGCTACCCTCCTGTTTGGCGGTTCGCACACCGCAATCACAGCTACCCTCGAAGATCCAACAACGTGTACCGGCTGACTCGCTAGGGTTGAGGCAGTAACATATAGTTACCCCTCTACCTTGCGGTCCACTACGGGTCGAATTCCAACCTATAAAATGAGATGAATTGGCAGTTTCACTTCAAACCAATCACCAAACTCATTCCCAACTTCTTGGAATACAAAATTTCGAGTTGTTCTAAGTGTCGTATATCCATGATATACATTATCCTTGATTAAAAATCGCACTAGTTGTTTAAGTGAGATACGCTTGGGAGAAACACGTAAAACTTCTACCAAAGTAACTCGAGGTTAGAAACAAGTATCGAGGTGTTGTCTAGATTACGAAAATGACATTAGGAACTCTCCAAGCTTTTCAAAAGCCAAGACTCTGTAAAGGTAAATACTTGTTACATTTTTAAATGCTTTCAAAACTATAAACTAATTTTGATTTGTGGTCTGACTAAAATGAACTAATAAAACCATTTGGTTGCATAAGATAGTTTATGTTATAGCATTCGAGTATAGGTTCACTTATGAATGGATCCAAGTTATATATGTGTTACCGATGAAACGTTGTAATGGGCCCAGTGCTATGGCTCGGTTGTTAGCAACACGTAAAACACCACCATCGCATGTGTGTATGGTTGTGGATAACATAAAACACATATCATCTGAGAAAGTTACTACCAGTGGTTATACCTTTGGTTGAAATAGTCCTACTGAATGTGTAAACTAACCATCCAAATATGAGCAAATTGTTTTATTTCTTCAGCTTAGTTAGATTTAAACATATATGTACTCACCAGCTTTTGCTAATACATTTTCAGATAACAAGGATCGGTTAATAAAATAAGTCATGCAGAAGGACGACAATTCCTTGGTAAGAACTAGAAAGAAATAATGTCATAAGGGAAGACAAATCCCTTGACATATACTGTAATGACTGGCTATGTAATCCTTGGTTTAAACAATGTTTTGTAAGATTCATGGTGTGATTCCCTCTTGACATGAAATGAAGTATTTTGAGTTATTGAAACTCTTAAATCATTTTCTGCTGCAAAACTCTGTGCATTATGAAAAATAAGAGAACAAGTACCAACTGATGGTCGCACGCCTGGGTCATGAAAATTGGGGTGTGACAGGTTGGTATAAGAGCCACCGGTTTCAGCGAATTAGATACTGGAATTAGTATCTAAGCTTTAACCTAAATGATATAATTGGTTTTAGCAAATGAGATACTTGATTTAGTATATAAGGTATGACCAGAACAAAATACCTAAGTGATTATTATATAGAATGTCAGGAGATAATTACTTGACCTACGTCTTTGGAAGCAATCATCCTAGTTTCCCAGGAACTAGGGAATCTCAAATAATAATTCCTGACGTTGAACTATATTATCCCTTTGGGAAAAAGAGGACCATATTTGTGGATCCAACTGTTCCGGACATGCCGGAGATTTTGATTTAGATAATTTGCAGACGGATACTCCACCTCCATTGGTAAAAAATACATTGGAAGGTGGACCTAGTAGACCTACAAAACTAAGAATGCAAGTGGGAATACAAACAGAGACGGTACAGATGCCGTCAGCAGAAGAAATAAAAGATTTTTATAAAAACTTACCAATGGAAGAGGAATCCGAAGAACCACGATATTATCCGCCTACTTCCTTTGATAATAATGTATTCCCGACTTTAGAGGATTCTACTTCTCATCAAGAATCAATAGATCCTTACGGATATTATCCGACTAACGTTCCTTCGTTAGAACCCACAGACCCTTACCAAAATGTTTATAATGATATTGTGATGGGAAGCAGAAATCCCCAATCACATAATAATTATCCTTCAATCAATCTAATGTCACCCATAAAGTGTCTTGACCGTGCTATACGGGAAATGGACAAGGTTAAGGACTTGATAGTCAATACAAAGAAGAATAAGTGGACGAAAATTATTTAAGTATGGGAAAAAGCTAAAGAAAATAGGAAAGGGTCTAATGAAAAATTAACCTATAAATGTAACTTTTATGTTGTATATATTTTCTTATAAATAAAGTATTTTATTTTCTATAGATGCCAAAAAGGCAAAGGACCAAGTTTCATATATTGATATGCTCCGGCCAATTATGATTTACATATAACTAATGAATCTGGTTATAAACCCGGGGAAGATAAAGAAATTACATGAAGTACTTATCGAAGCTTAGGAGTATTGGAAACTCGTGCTAATCCCTATGTACCTTACCTTCCATAAGTTTTCATTATGCTCTTACAGATGCTAGTCGTAATCCTGCTCACAGTGTTAATCCATATTTCAATTCTTATTATTATGAAGGGTTACCAGAAATTCCTTATGCAAATATTCCTGCTCTAGAAGGAGAAGAAAGAAAAGACTCCAACAGGCCTTATAAATATTTTCATCCGTATGAGCCTATAAATGTTCCAACTCCCCATATTAAATTGGAAAGAGAAACTCAAAGATTGGCAAATATAAATGCCCATAATATAATGCTAAGACAAGCATTAGAAGATGCAAGGAATCAACAAAGATAGATAGAGATTTAAATTTCATGTTGTATTAAGTTATATTTTGTATTTGTACAATGTTTCAATTTATATATATATATATATATATATATATATATATATATATATATTAAGATAATTTCCTTTATTATAACATGTCAAGACAAGGAAATAAGAGTGGACCCTCACAAAACACGAGGGGAGATGGAAAAAGGGCGTAGAA
Organism: Smallanthus sonchifolius; assembly: GCA_023525975.1. Lineage (NCBI taxonomy): Eukaryota > Viridiplantae > Streptophyta > Magnoliopsida > Asterales > Asteraceae > Smallanthus > Smallanthus sonchifolius. The sequence continues at coordinate 86,774,152 of CM042022.1, forward strand.
ATTAATGAAAACAAGGACCAAACAAACCAAAAAGAAGAACTCAAAAAACTTATAGCCAAAGGAATAAAAGACGAAATCCCAACAATTCTAGCGACTATTAAGGAAGATAAAATAGTTAGCGATAATAAAGAAAATTCTAAAGAAGTCCATAACGAGTGCCGTAGTTCCAATGGCGAAAACTCTGAAGAAGGAGATACGAGAAAAAGAAAGTGAAAAGGCGGATGCACATACCATCAAGCCTGTAAGCAAATCGATTTTGTTGGCAACAAGGGAACAGTTGCAACTCTCCGTTGGCTAGAAAAGATGGACATGGTTCTATACGCTTCTAAATTGTTTAAGGATGAAGCGTTAAAATGGTGGAATTCCATAATACAATCGAAAGGGAGAAGGAACATATATGCACTAGAATGGAAAGAATTCCGTTAATTGGTAGTATGGATATTATGTCCCATAAACGAAAGGGAACAGATAGAAACAAAATTCTTGAACTAGCGCATGGTCGGTACAAACCATAAAGAGTATGTTTCAAAGATTTTTGAATATGCTGGCCTAGTCCCTCACTTATCAACCCCTAAATCAAGCCTGATCAGTCGCTATATTTGGGGACTGGTCGCGGAAATCGGAGATATGGTTAAGGCTACAATGCCTAACAACATTGAATCCGCCATAGAATTGGGTTGATTATTAACAGATGGAATGGTGTGAAAATAAGAAGAAATAGTATTTTTTGGGAAAAGAAAAATCAACTAACAAGGAAGAAAATTACCTCTGCAAGCCCTGAGTGTAGAAGGTCAAATGCTATTTTCCAAAATGCAAAATGTGGAAGAAGACACTTGGGAAAATGCTATTTTGCAAAATTTTCCTTCTGCAAACTTTGCAAAATAGCAGGTCACACGACTGAGAATTGGCACAAAAAGAAATGTGGTTTACTTTAATTGTGGAGAGCAAGGACATTTTAAGACGTCTTGCCCATAACTAAACTAGGCAAGAACTAGGAACAAAGAAGAATGTACGAGCCTTCGTACTAAATAACCGTAACGTAGCTCCAATCCTGAATTTTTTCACTCGTATGTTCCTCGTTAACAATATTTATGCTATAGTATTATTTGTCTGTGGTGCAAATCAAAGTTTTATAGATTATAAGTTCTGTAATCTATTAAACGAGCCCTTAGCTAAACTAGATCAAACTATCGAGACCGCTGACGAAAATCTGGTAAAGATATTCTAATCTCTAGAAAGTTGTGATATCACATTATTAGGACACGTCTTACCGGCTCCATCGATGCCAATGAAACTAGCAGGTTTTGACGTTGTTCTGGTTATGGACCAGTTAGCCAGTAACCGGGCCCGTATTAGTAATCGGGCCCGTATCATTTGCGATAAGAAAGCCATAGAACTCCATAAGCCATCAGGAAAATTAATAACAATTCATAGCGATTGGGGTGAGCAAATAAAAGAGTTAACCGAACTGTAATAGCCGACTTAACCGAACCGAATTAACTGAACCAAACAAATAATCGATGATTTGGTAAACCCATAACCGATTAACCAAAATTTGCGGTTCGGTTTTGGTTTTGGTGTTTCACATAACCGAATTAACCGAACCAAACCGATTATACACACACACACACACACATATATATATATAGGGGGAGGTTCAAATAAGAAGTGAATTTTCGCTAATTAAGAAACCTAAGAAATGATTACTTTTTTAACCGAAACCGGGTCAAACGAACTCCGATTGAGCTCATACCAGCGGCATTGAAACCGGCTCGTCGAGATTTTTAGGGGTGGGGTGGGTAGGTTTAGGTTTTTGGGGGGTGGGGGTTGGAGGATTTAGGTTTTTGAGGGGTGGGGGTGGGGGTGGGGTGGTTAGGTTTTTGGGTTTAGCTTTAGGGTTTAGCTTTAAGGGTTTAGAGTTTAGCTCTAGGCTTTATTTCGACGAGCCGGTTTTAACGCCGCTGAAATTAGTTTAATCAGAGTTCGTTTGACACAATTTCTTAGGTTTTTTAACGAAAATTCACTTATTAGCGGAACATTCCCCTATATATATACACACACAAACATATAACTATTTAAATTTTAAGACAAGTGATGCACTTCATAGATAATTGTTTCCGTTAGAATCATATAAATTTATAAAAAAATATATACTATTTAGCCAATTTAGTTATAATATGCATTTTAGTTTGATTTCTAGTCAAATTTTTAACAAAAGTTCAAATTTTTAGCTTATGTCAAAAGTGTTGGTTTAGCAGTTAACCGAACCAAACCGAATGACTACCCACAACCGATTAACCGAAACCGATCTGTTTTTAAAATCCATTAACCGAACATTTCGGTTTCGGTTCGGTGGGGGCTCAAAACTGAATCAAACCGAACCGAGCACACCCCTATATGGCGACAAACAAACTAATCAAATCGGAATCATCTCAATGATAAAGGCTACGAAATGCTTACATAAAGGATGTATAGCGTATATGGCATACTTAACTACCGGTCGTGAGAAAAAGAAAATAGAAGATGTAGGTGTGGTATCTGAATACATAGATTTATTTCCTAGCGAACTCGCCAAATTGGGAAGTGGAATTAAAAATAAACCTGGTACTTGGTACGACACCAATTGCCAAATTCCCTTATCGGTTAGCTCCAACGGAGATGAAAGAATTGAAAAAGTAATTAGATGAATTGCTAGTGAATGATGAAGGTATTCATCAAATAGACCCTGCAATACTCGAAGCAATATCTAAATGGGAAATCCCGAAATTGCCAACCGAAGTTCGTAGTTTCTTTGGTCTCGTTGGATACTACCCATGATTTCTCCAGGATTTCTCAAAGATGGTTGTCCCTCTTACTACTTTGACTCGCAAGTCTACAAAGTACAAATGGGGACCAAAACAAGACAAAGCCTTCAAAATTTTGAAACCGAAATTGACAGATGCACCCATACTAGCCTTGCCAGATGGTAATGAGGGCTTTGTTGTTTATTGCGACGCTTCACACACCTGCCTAGGTTGTGTGCTGATGCAACAAAACAAAGTCATTACTTACGTATCTCGTCAATTAAAAACTCATGAGATGAATTACACTACTCACGATATAGAGTTAGGTGCCATAATTTTTTTCCTTGAAATTATGGAGGCACTATCTCTACGGAGTCAAATTCACAGTTTATACTAACCATAAAAGTTTGAAGTACATTTTTGGTCGAAAAAAACTGAACATGAGACAAAGAATATGGCTAAAAATCTTGAACGATTATGACTGTGAAATCTATCACCATGAAGGCAAAGATAATATAGTAGCTGATGCCACAACCTACCGCCGGATTCTCCTACACCTTCGGTTAAACTCGCAGAACAAGATGCCTATGCCTCTTTCTTCCTGCACCCATCTTGTTCTTAACCAGCGATCAAAGAAGAAAACCAAAGCATACTGCTTTTACCGATTTTCCTTCACCTTCTCTTTTGTTTTAACAGCCCCTTAACCGTTTTCCTCCATCGATTTTCAAAGAAGAAAACCAATCAGACTTGTTAGAAGAGACTTCCTCCACCGGAGAAGAAACAAAGCCACTGCTTTTTCAGTTTCTCTTCACCTGCCAAACGAGCTGAATTCAAAACCCACTTGTTTTGCTTCTTCATGCCCAAACTTTCTGCACCTCCAGGTGGTGTCCCCTTTCCACGAAACAAGTCGATCAATGATATAATCTCCTTTCTTTGATATCCGCTAACATCCCCTGAACACTGATGTTTATCACTGGTCACCCCAGTCGTCCTAAATTGTACTTCCACCACTACAACGTCTGAACCGAAACACCTTACCGTCTCCGTTTACTACTGTAAAACAATCCCGAATCAGCCTCCGCTGTCGCTTTTCTGCTGCAGCGTTTGTCCCGCAGCTAAGGGCTACACCTTTTCTCGAAACCGACTCTCAATCCAGCCTTCTCCTTCTTCCTGAGCCCTAGGCTCTAATACCAAATGTGGGTTCCGGCCCCATAAAAAAAAATGAAACTCACGTAATGCTTGAAATCACAAAATATGCTTACAAAGGAAAACAAACTAGAACTATTAAAAAAGCTACCGCAACTAAGGGTTTTTATAGAATACAATTAAACCCACATGCTAATTAAACTAATTCCACGAATCCCTCAACACATGCATAATTCCCACGTTTGCGTCCAAGTTACTCGGTCAAACATGATCAATTCAACCTTTATTGTTTACTTCAACAATAACCTATGACCCGCGACCCGTATGTTGGACCCATGACCCGTGAACTAGCCCGATTAACCCAACATAAATCGTATTTTGATTCTTCTCTGCCTTTGTTTGCTTTCAGCAATACTTAATCACGAGGCCAAAGTCATGGCAATAATACCAATGTAAGGGAAAGTAGTTTGGTTTTCTTGTAACTTCCTTATAGCATCTTGTTCTTGTTCTTGAGATCCATGGATGTCTTGATCTAGTTAAAGAATATACAGTGTTCAAATGAGATGTTCCCATACACAAACATGAATTGTAGAGGATATTTCGCTTGCAGAAAAATGACTGCAAGAGGATGGTTTGATCAATTTTAATTATAACTGATTTCTGATCTTGTTCTTTGATATTTAATTTTGATTCATTGATTAACCATGGCTCTTATATCATATCTAGGAAAGTAGGACTAGATTATAAGTATGAATGTGGATAAACATACAAACTGGCAGTGGATAAATCTTGAGTAAATTGTAGATAAGCGATAAGACTTGGTGTAGAGACATTTTAGAGAGAAATGGGTCAAGAAATTTAAAAGATAAACATAATATATTGTTAACTTTATTTCCACTAACTTTTTATTTTATATTTATCATGCCCTTTGTTAGGAATGGGCTAATTTTGATTTATCAGCGTTTAGATGTCCGAAATTGACTTTTTAGTTTCAATTTTGGGTACCATTATTAGAATTTAAAATAAAATTGTGGGGGTTCCTATATGGTTGATGTCTGCATACCCCACATAATGGAACGGGAGAGTTAGGATTAGAGTGAGATTGGAAACGGATCATAAACAGCGTTTTTTTTTCCGATTTTCTCAACATGTATTTGGTTCCATCTTTTTTATTAAAGATTAAGTTAGTTAATAACATTATGCAAGCATTTTGTCCTGAAATTATGGCTTTCAAGTTTTTTAACTATGCTAATTATACGATGAATTTTTAGCTACTGGGTGTTACCTATTATATTATTTAAATGTAATTAGTGCAAAAGGGAATAAGAGAAAGCAAGATTTAAGGAATAAGTGACTTTCAACTGCATCCTATCTTGTGCAATGATGTACTTGATATCAGTCCCGGTGATCCAAATTCAAGTTCAACTTTTTAACATGTATAAAACTTTCAAAATATTTATGTGTATATTTAGGTTTTATTAGGCCACGAGGATAATGCTTTATTATCTCTTTTGCATTTTGGTGACATAATATGGCCTTTTGTATTCAAAATTCAAAACCCATTCTTTATGCAGCCAGAGCACCGGTCGCCACCACCTCATCATTCTCCACCACCATCACCACAACCACAGCACCATCCGTCACCACCACCATCACCACCAGGAGGAGGAGCCGAGGAGGGTGGTGCAGCAGACGTTGATCTTGATGCCATGAAGATGGAGGAGTAGTGACCTCCACTACCCTTTTGGGCTCACCTTTTGACGAGTTGTACTTAGTTTCATGTTGTACAAACTCTTTTATCACGCGTCGGTGTTGTTGTTTCCTTTGTTATACTTTTGTTTAGTTTGGTTGTTGTATGTGGATATTATTTTTACTTTTCATGTTTATATTTTTGGCTTGATGTTACTGATATGTGTTTGATGTTGTTAGTCTTGACTAAATCTTGGAATTTTGGCACAGCTTGGAACGTCATATTTTTGGGTAGGCTGCTTGAGTTAGACCGACATCGACACGAGGGAAGTTTGTAACGAAAGAAGGGGAAAATCATATTTTTGGAACGTCATATTTTTGGCTGCTTGATTTTGTAATCTAAAATTAAAACCCTAACGAAGGAAGGGGAAAATCGTAATGAATATACAGATCTGAAAACCCTAACCTTAATCATCGAAATCCAGGTTTCTGATTCCACTCTCGTCTTCGACCAAAATGTATTTACGTTCTTTTGCACTTGCCAACAGTGGACGTAAAGAAGGAGAAGTGTGGATTCATCGGATCGATTTCAAGGGCGGATTCAAGGTGGGATTGACCTTTGCACTCGCCGACAGCGGTGGAGGATTGTTGGACCGACGGTACAACTGATGATGTTGCTGATGGCGGAGGATCTTCAGCTCTTGACAAAGAGGAAGATGAGGACGCAGTTCCGGTTAGTGATATTTGATGGAATATTTAATAAAACAAAAAGGGGGAAAGTAAATGAAGCAAAATGACTCCTTTACCCCTCAAGCCATCTCCACCAGTCATTTTAGTCAAATTATTATGTACCACACATTTCAAATTACAACAAATAACCAACCAATCAAAATGGGTTTTAGAGTTTTTACATGGAAAATGGGTTTTAAATTTATCCACATCCTATACGTATGTGTGTGTGTGTATATATATATATATATATATATATATATATATAGTGGAGGGTTTAATTCAGAACACTTAATATTGCGAGAACACGTAGAACAAAAAAATCACTCACTTTTTGTAAGGCCTCAAACCCGGGAGGCATCACTCTTTGGATTTACGCATTCACAAACAGTTCTTAAACTTGAATTTCAAATAACGCAGCGAAAAATTTCATTCGAACATAACGTCAACATTGTTAAACATGCGTAAACGTTGTCTAAAAAATAAACACATCATAACTAAAACATAACGGGATGCCAGTCATCATGATCAGTCGGGTAGCTCTTCTCTCTTGCCAAGCATCACCATTTCTCGTCCATACATGTCCTTAACCTGAATGTGCATACTAAAAGTCAGCTACGCTGGTGAGTTCTAGCTTTAACATAAAACTTTTAACTTCAAATATTTTGCCAAAAACATAACATTTAAACTTCATAAATAAAAGCATACGTAAAGCATGCAAAAACATAACATAACACATAAGTCAACAAACATATCGAATCTGCGCCTTCTCGTAGCCGTTAATTCCAAACTTCAAGTACGATACCTCATAGGATATACGTACCAAACTTCAAGCACGGCATCACAAGGATGATACCTACCAAACTTTCGGCACGATACTCCGAGGAGTAGTCGTACCTAACTTCCAGCACGATTACCCCGTAAGGTATGTCGTACCTACTTCAAGGATCACGGTAATCCCCATGGTGACCGTCATCACCCCAGTTGTACAACAGTTGGCCAGTCACAAAGACCTCTAAAAGATAAGGTCCATAACATACATCCCATACCCATAACCTCAATTCCCTAAGGAAGAATGACAGATTCATAAACACATCGTTCGTAAACACATCATAAATCTCATTTGGTAAAACATTTCATAAACACATCGTAAATCTCATTTGGCAAACCATTTCAAAAACACATCGTTCATAACCTTTCTTTCCAAAACATCGTTCATAAGCATCGTTTTATAAAACATCATAAACATCAAACATTGTTTTTGTAAAATCGTCACATCGTTACGTATGCACACCAGCTCGAAAACATTATTTAAAACATTTAAAAAGGGCTTCATATAACTCACATTAGCTAATGCTCAATTCACACGTTACCATTTCACCATGTTTTTTTTCACTTTTACCTAGAAATTATTATGGACCGGTCAGTATAAAAAGTATACTTACAGACTTCTGATCGTAAATTCCTTACGTAGAAATAATCATCTATATGCTAGGAATTTACAGTCCAAATTTCATCTCATTTCAACGGTCAGATCTGCGGGAAATACCCGATCTCTGCAGCTGCGTTTTTCAGAAAAACACAGCTCCGACCTGCTGTCAAAACGGCTATAAAAATCGAACTTAAACAACTCCATTTCTTATTCCACCGTTCAAAATGATCATCTAAGTGTTATAAAAACTTTGTTTAAAAATCAAGATGATTCAACGATTAGATTTTCCGGATCGTTCGATTGTTTAAAATTACGCACATAAAAACGGTTCTGGACATATTCTAAAAACTCAATTTAAGTGACCATAAAAGGAGATTCAGGGAATTTGGATCTTACCAACGCGTTCAGAACATCGAGAAATGGTTTAGGGTGAAGACCCGTAACTTCGATCACCGTGCACCACCGCGTCGAACCACCACCGGTCGTCGGAAGTTCTTCCTCTCTCTTTCTCCTTCTCTTTAGTCTCTCTCTCTAACCTTTCTCACTCTAAAAGTGAAGAAAGTTGGAGATATGGGGCTGATTTTAAGGACGGGCATGTGGCATGTGGTTGTGACATGTGTCCGCCACATGTCGCATTCTAAGATGACTCATCGCCACATGTTGAATCATGTGGTGACTCATGGTTGCATACGGGTCGGGTTTGTTAATACGTTTAAACATCTTAAATCGTCTCTTAACGCACCGAATAAAAATTCGGGGTGTTACACTTTTCCAATGTTAAAACGTTTTAAAATATAAGAAAATGATTTAAATGTAATGTTCATTCGTTTTTCATAAAATTCAAACAAAAAATATGAATAAATTTCGTTTATATACATACCTACACATGTGTAATTAATGTGTAGGTTTTTTTATCTACACATAATCTACATATGAGTAGGAAAATTTTAAATATATAAAAACATATGAAAAAATTAGTTTAATGGTTTTTTATGTATATAAACATACATATTTGTATGTAGCAAGTACAAAATTTTAAAGTTTTTTTACTATGGATCAAAAAAATTAACGATTTAGGTTTGTTCCCTATGTTCTTGCATAATTTCTTTGCTCTGAAATGAACTTTTCTTATATATGAAACCAATCGGTGTGATATAACCATCGCACATATTAGATAGCACTGGCTGGGAAATAACAAAGTTAACTTTCAGTAAACACGTACACACAACATACATAATATTATATTGTTACATATAGACTAATAAATATTAAGTCTAGATTAATTAATCAATTCAACAGTTTTACGGTACTTGCAATCTATCCTCATTCAAGTTTGTTTCAAAGATCAATTCTTTGAATAGCCATCTTATGTGACCTAGACCTCAATCCTGCGAGCCAATAAACAATAATAAGATTCAAAAGGCCAAGTTGCAATAAGCACTACAAAAAATGAGAAACAAAAGGCCTAGTTACAATATTTTATTTGTATGCACATCTTTTTAGGATATTATGCAAGTTTTTGTCAAGTTATTCACACTTACATATCTAGAGGATGTCTGATTTAATACGTGTGAAGAAATTTAATTATAGAACAAATGGTCACTAATAACTATGATAAATATAAATTTCTTACAGACTTGCCTTTGTTGTTGAAAATTTTATTTTTTACATACTTGTTGAGGAAATCTTTTCATATATATCCCTCCATATTCATCAATGTTAATATCCTACACGTTTATGTGCCAACAACTTGATTGTTTAAACAGAATCAGTTTAAAAAACAAAACTGAAACCTGGAAACAAAGTTTGCGTATCCACATTTAACTCATGCTCGTAAACTAAGAATGTAATACAAAAGTAAAACTTTGGTCAAGACTTACATAGGAATACGAGAAGGATGAAATTTTGAAGCTTGAACCAGATTTCACCAAGAAAATGATAATATGCATTTCTCCATCGCTTGCTTAAAAACAACGGGATAATGATGATCCAGAAACCAACAAGTAATCCAACAAGTGTAAGTATCACTAGGATCCAATCAATGCCATCATGTTCATCATGTTGGTCGCTAGTTCCTTCATTATGGTCATAAGTTTCCAAACACGCGGGAAGAGGAGCCCCACAAAGTGCATTTCCAGTGAAACTGGACTCGTTGAATGTTTGAAGCTGGGGCCTGTTGGGATTCTTCCTACAAGATTGTTGTATGATACATTCAACCAGTTCAAAGCAGTTAACTGCGACAGGCTCAAAGGAATATTTCCGTGAAGATGGTTCATTGACAGATCTAACGATTCAAGTGTTCCGTTTGTATTAAACAAGTTGGGAATTGTTCCTGTTAAATCATTGTGTGACAGATTGAGGAAACGTAAGCCCAAAAGTCCTACAACCTCATCAGGAATCGGCCCTGAAAACTTGTTATCAGAAAGGTCTATCAATGTCACTAGATGAAGTATGGTGCTATATGTATAAGTATTTCCCTTCGTCAACAACGTTGCCCTAGTTATAATTGCGTCGGAATCTATATTTGCGGAAGATATTAATGTTAAGACTTGAAGTCTCACTTCCAGAAATGACAGAGAAGTTTGTAAAGCATTTCGGTAGGTTCCCAGAAAGATCATTATGAGCAAGATCCAAGATCTGAAGAGAACTGAGATGACATATTTCATCTGGGATTTTACCTTCAAATTTGTTAGAACGAAGACTTAGAACTTTCAGACTTGTATTATTTCTCCCTATTGATGATGGAATTTTTCCCATCAGTTCATTTTCTGCAAGCTAGATGACATCCAGGCTGTTGGAATTCAGTAACCACGGAGGCAAGTTGCCGGACAACTTGTTATGTTCCATATCCAGTGTTTGTAAGGAAGAAATATTTCCTAGAGATGATGGGATTATGCCAGAAAATTGATTTTTCTCCAGAATTAGAATGACTACAAATTTCCAATTCATCCAACAATCTGGGATAACACCTGACATGTAATTGTTTGCTAGATCAAGAACAAATCTTCTTGAGTGTGAGAACACGATAACTGTTGTAGAGATCCTGAGAGATTATTGTTAGAAAGATCCAAAATATCAAGTCTAGTACTGAAATTACCAGGTAGCATACCATGTAAATAGTTGTTACTTAGATCTAGTATTGCTCCTGGTGCAAAAAAAGTAACATTTCCCAACTTTCCTTCAATGTTGTTGTGGGATATGTTCAAGTAATTTACATTAGGGAATGTAGTCCAAATCCAATTTTAAGTCTGATATGTTTGCGTTGGAAACATCTAACCATTCTAAGTCTATTTGAGATTGAATCCATGATGGAAATTTAGAGCCGAAACTGCATGACCCTGCTCTGAACTTGTTAAGTTTGAAAGGCGGAATCCAGCTAACACTTAGCTTAAACACCAACTTGTTATCCTCAACCAACAAAGTTGTCAAGGCCGTTAGATTGGCAAAGTGGTTTTCGCTCACAATACCGGTTAGCGAATTGTGACGAAGAGTTAGAGAAGCTAGTTTACTAAGTCGTCCAATACTTCCAGGAAGACCTCCATTCAACTTGTTGTTCGAAAGATCCAAATAAACCAACGATGACAAGTCACCGGTTGTATGTGGGATCGAACCTGAGAGTTGATTTGTATTGATGTCTAATGTCTGCAATAGTGACAAACTTCCCAAAGAATCCAGAATGGTTCCTGTTAATTGATTGTAAGCAAGATCAATACTGGCCAGATTTTTCAATTTTCCTAGTCTTTCTGGTAATTGACCAATCAGATGATTATGACCAAGAGCTAATAATTCCAGTTTAGGTGACTCACATTCACAAAATCTTTCCAGAAGATCTGACACATTCCCAAAAAACTTGTTATATTGCAGATCAAGGGTAGTGAAGTTGCAATGATTACTTAAATATTTAGGCATCTCCTCAACAATCTGATTGCCCGATAAGTCAAGATATTCAATTAAAATACAAGTTCTGTAGGTGGACTAGAATCGGTGAAGAAATATCACAATAACTAACATCAAGCACACGATGATTACTTAGGCTAGACAATCCATTCAGTAAGAACGAAGAATTCACAAAAGTGTTACTTGAAACACGGAGAGTCCTTAATGAAGGCATGCTATGGAAACCACCATGAGTTCCCGGATTTACACCACCGATACCGCACTGAGTAAGATCTAACAAAGCTAAATCACGTAGGCTGAAAATCCATCCTGGCAACAACATGTTGTCAAAGCTGTTATACGAAAGATATAGGACAATAAGGGACGTAAAACTACCTGTTGTTGGATTACCAGGTAACTGATTTAACCCACACCTAGAAAAATGAAGTTCTAGCAAAGAAGTGAGGTTGCTGATTACCGGAAACCAATCTGAAGCTTTTGGGAGGTCGATGAAAGTCATATCCAGGTATCGCAATCCTTTAAGATTCTTTGGCCATTTTAAGCTTTTTGAATGAAGATTACTATAGTAATCGCTATGAAGATCTAGGACTCGCAATGTTGACAGATTTCCATGTTGGTGAGGAATTTCCCCACCAAAGTTCGATAGTGAGATGTTAAGATATATAAGATTTTGAAACAAACCGACGAAGGCTGGAATCGAGCTGAAATTAAAATCGTTGCAGCTCAAGTCGAGGTATCTGAGATGTAACAACTTGAACACCGAAGGACTTATGGTTCCTCCTAACTTTTGTTTTGACGCTTCTACACATTCACTGTTGGTATCATTAAATTCATAACAGTAGTCATGAATTTTTTCGTCATGTCCACCAAGGCGAATCTCGTGGACGTGACCGGTGAAATTGTCACAGACTACACCGGACCAACTGCAACAGTCTTTTCCTACCCAAGAAGATAGACGGTTTGCAGGGTCAGTGAGATTGTTCTTGAGATCAATAAGAGCGGTGGGTATACACAGTACAGGATCTGAGTTTTGATCACAAAAACAAACGTGGCAAAGTGACGAAACCAAGAGAATCCATAGGCAAGATGAGGAAAAAGATAAAGAAACAAGTGTGAGGGCCTTCATTGTACTGATGATGAATGGAAAGAGTTGATCAGTTTCACTTTCTATTTCAATTCATATATGTGGATTATGCGGTCTTTGTTCTTATTTTATTAGAAAAAACCTTTTTCTAAAGTCACTTTAGATCGTGGTTTAGATCATGGACTTGAATACTTTTAAGAAAAATTATATAAAAAAATAAATACTCTTTTTCTTAAAGACATTTATTTAAGAAAAATTAATATGATTGTTCATATCTTAAAATGTAACATCCTAAAATTACAAATTTTAAGGTTTATGAGGAAATAAAAGAAATGTAGAACTGGGAGGACAAAAAATGAAAACAACACTTAAAAGGGTGGAGCCATCCTCTTTATAAACAAGACGCCACCCCCTTTCCATTTTCCCATCCTTGTTGCGCAAATCATACGACAGAGAGAGAGATGTGAGAGGGTTAGAGAGAAAGAGGAGAAGCAAGAGCTCCATTCACGCTCTCAACCCGCACCCAACCCACTCAAGATCAATCGAGGTAGAAGAAACGTGAAGCCATCCTCTTTATAAACAAGCCGCCACCCCCTTCCCATTTTCCCATCCTTATTGCACAAACCATACAAGAGAGAGAGAGAGAGAGAGATACGTGAGAGGGTTAGAGAGAAACAGGATAAGCAAGAGCTCCATTCAAGCTCTCAACCCGCACCCAACCCACTCAAGATCAATCGAGTTAGAAGAAACGTCAAGCCATACACGATTTAAGCTAATGAATATGGCCGTAAACCTCTCTTTTCGCTAAAGTTGGGTTTAAATGGGTAAATGGAGTTTCATGTAAAAAGTTCACATTTTTACGCATGGATAAATATGAAAAACATAGAATCTGGTCTTCTGGGTGCTAAATGAAGTATTTGAACGTATAAAGTTTGAATTTTGAATTGAGTTCATGCAAAAGTTAGGGTTTTGAAAATTACACGAACAAGGTTCACGCATGCATGAAAATTATGGATATTAGGAGTACTCGCACACTACAAGAATATCTATCTGATACCTGGGGTCTGTCTCAACGACAAAGAGTTGTCGGCATAAGTATGGATCAACGACCACACGTCGTCGACAAAGACCAAAGGAATTTTTTTATTTTTAATTAACCTATCTCGACGACATGTCGTCGGTATAGGACGGGTGTGATACACCGAAGATTTTACCGCTTTCTTGAACACTATAATGACGACAAGTCGTCGCCAAAGGGAATTTTGTTTTCTTTTTCCTTTTTTTCTTCTAAATAAAACAAAAACAAAAAAATGGAAATCCTATTACAACGCCATGTCGTCGAGAAACGATCCATTTATTTTATTTTATCTTTTTTTATGTCGGGTAAAATTAAGACGAAAAAAGGACACCCTTATCTCGACGACATGTCTTCGGGACAGGGTAAAACCAGCCCTAAATTACACAGACGGGGTATTTCCCCTTCATTTACCCAAACCTCTTTCACACCATTATCTCTCACATTTCCGACCTAATTCGGCCGTTCAACACCCGTCGCCGCCGTTCATTCCCATGAGCCACCCCCGATTGTGTCACCTCGGTCTACCTACACTGTGAGCCACCTTGGTCCACCTTCGGAGCTAGTCATCTTCTTCAAAGAGTATGTTATATTCGTGTCCATGACTATTTTTTTTTACCTTTAATTTTTCATTCACACCCAAACCACTTTCACACCATTATCTCACATTTCCAACCTAACTCGGTCGTTCAACGCTCGTCGCCGCCGTTCATTCTCTTGAGCCACCCCGATTGTTTCACCTCGTCTACCTACACTGTGAGCCACCTTGGTCCACCTCTGGAGCTAGTCATCTTCTTCAAAGAGTAAGTTATACTCATGTCCATGACTATTTTTTTACCTTTAATTTTTCGTGACGACATGTCGTCTCTATAGGTATTTGAAGAAGAAATTAGTTAATTTTACGTTTTTTCTTTGTTATTTTTTTTATTTTAAAGAAATTTATATGAATATATATATATATATATAGGTTTTTTAGGTTTGTATATGTATCAATGAATATGTTTATATATGATTGTTTTTATTTATTTATATGTATTATGTATGTATTTGTATGTATGTATTTGTATATGTGTATGTATGTGTGTAGATATATATATATATATATATATATATATATATGTGTGTGTGTGTGTGTGTGTGTGTGTATGTATGGGTTTGTGAAAGGACCCAAATCAGGTACCTCTCATAGTTGACAAACCTAGCATAAACATAGATCTTAAACCTTGAATTAAACATTAGAAACATTAACAGCGAAAGTCTTGTACAAAATTCAAAGTTAACAAAAACTTTAAAGCATAACATTGTTCACATTCATAATCTAATAATAGGGATGTTAGTCTTCTTGTCAGCAGCAACCATCGAGCCATCCTTTTCTAAGCCCTTACGGCATCATGTCTTTTTCTTTCCTTTGCTACCTGATGTGCATACTTAAATAGTCAGCTAACGTTTGTGAGTTCAAGTGTTTCTTTTTTCTTTAACTTTACATCCAATGTTTTCTTTAAAAACGTTCTTTAAACAAACATATTATATTATATACATAATACAGTAAAATCTTTTTTTCTTCTTTTTCATACATATGTATTTACTTTGTACTCTTTTCTTTAAGTAATATATTAATGTCTACAATATGTTCTATGCCCCCAAGCGGGCTTCTTCATTCTTATTTCCCGAAAGAACTTTCTTTCACAGGTATAATTCCCTAAGGCTTAACGTCCAGAGGCCGATACCCACTTTCTGTGCCCCTAAGCGGGCTTCTTCATTCTTACTTAGCGATCGTCGCCGCTAGAGTAACCGTCGTTACTCATCTTAACCAGATGTACAACATTCTCATTACAGTACCCTACCGAGCATTGTCCTGATTGTTCATATGGTAAGATCATGGTCTCAATTGGATTAGGGTTTTCGATTTGGGTATTGAAACGAAGCTAAAGGTGAAAGCAATTACCAGAATAGATGATGGATTGATGGAGATCGAGTAAAACAGTTCCGGCTTGTACAGGTTTGATCTCCGATGACTTCTGCTATGGTTTCGGTTGAATTGAGACGTGCAATAGCTTCAAATGTGTTCGTTTAGTGTGTGCAGATGATTCGTTTGTGAGATTAACATCAAGTTTAATCGAATTCGAGATTCAAATAATCATTGTCGACGGTTTTGAGTTAATACCTATTAATTCAGTTTAATTTCAGTATAATGGTGATGATTAAGTCTTAATTAAGTTCGTTAAAGGTTTGATTGTATACGACGGTTACAAATTCCGGTATAACATCGATCATGAATGTGGATTGAGATCAAAATGTTGCGGGTTTGACTCCAAGAAGTCAAATATAATCGAATTTAGATATATTACAGAACTGGTCCCTCTGTTTTCTGTTTTAAGGTTTAAAAATGGGCAGGAATGGTCCTTAGGGTTTAGGTTTGGTTAGTTAGGTTAAGTTTAGGTTAGTTTGACTTTATAAAGGTCAACAGGAACCAATTATAAGTTGATTACAAGTTAGTCCTTCGAATTTTGTGTAAATGAGTTTGAATATAGGCAAGATTAGTCCCTGTAGTTTGGGTTGAGGTTAAATAAGTTAATATTTAACTGGATTTGTTAACGGAATTAGCTAGAAAAGTTCGGATTGTCACATCATCCCCTAGTTGAAAGAATTTTAGTCCCTAAAATTAAATAATAATAAAAAAAAATTTTCACCGGGATATCACATCATCCCCTAGTTGAAAGAATTTTCGTCTCGAAAATTAAATAGTACCTTGAGAATTTGACGCGGAGTGCTTGAACAGATTAGGATATTTACGCATCATCTGATCCTCGCGCTCCCACGTGAATTCCGGTCCGCATTTCGAGTTCCAACGAACTCTGACAATATGAATTTTACTGTGCTTTAACGTTTTAACATCCCTATCCATAATTTCCACATGTTCTTCGATGAAATGTAACTGTTCATCAATGTGTAGTTCCTCAAGAGGAACTACGAGCGATTCGTCTGTTAGACATTTCTTCAAATTTGAGACGTGAAAGACGTTGTGTACACCACTAAGTCCTTCAGGTAAGTCCAGTTGATATGCTACTGGTCCGATTCTCTTCATTATCTTGAATGGTCCAACATAACGAGGATTCAGTTTGCCTCGTTTCCCGAAACGAATGACACCTTTCCAAGGTGAGACTTTGAGTAAGAACTTGTCACCTATTTGAAACTGTAAGGGTTTACGACGTTTATCGGCATAGCTCTTTTGACGATCACGAGATGCCGCCATACGGTTTCTAATTTGAACGATCTTTTCGAAAGTTTCAAATACAAGTTCAGGACCTGTAAGTTGACTATCCCCAACTTCGGTCTAACAAATAGGAGAACGGCATTTCCATCTATAAAGTGCTTCAAATGGAGCTGCCTTGATGCTAGGGTGATAACTGTTATTGTAGGAGAACTCCACCAACGGTAGGTGAGACTCCTAAGTGTTACCGAAATCGATCACACAAGCTCGTAGCATGTCCTCCAGAGTTTGGATTGTACCTTATGTTTGGCCATCCGTTTGAGGATGGTATGCTGTGCTCATATCTAGACGCGTGCGTAAAGCTTTATGTAACGACTGCCAGAAACGAGAAGTGAATCGTGCATCACGATCCGAAATGATAGAGATTGGCACCCCGTGCAGAGAGACTATTTCTTTCAAGTAAGTACGAGTAAGCTTATCCATTTTGTCGGTCTCTTTGATTGCTAGGAAGTGAGCGGACTTTGTTAATCGATCAACAATTACCCAAATGGTATCACATCCGATAGGAGTTCGTGGTAATTTGGTGATGAAGTCCATGGATATTTGTTCCCATTTCCACATGGGAATTTCTGGTTATTGGAGAAGACCGGATGGTTTTTGATATTCAACTTTAACCTTCGCGCAAGTCAGACACTTACTAACATAGGTGGCTATATCGGCCTTCATCTTCGGCCACCAATATAACACCTTTAGATCATGGTACATTTTGTCGGAACCTGGATGTATCGAGTAACGAGATTTATGAGCCTCATCCATAACTAGTTCCCTTAGGTTTCCGAATACTGGAACCCATATTCGCTCGGCGAAGTAGCGAATACCGTCAGATTTGACCTCAAGTTGTGCTTCCATACTGCGTGTACCTTCCAGTGGTAGTTTTTCCTCTTTCATAGCTTCGAGTTGAGCACTACGAATTTTGTCAGGTAATCCAGGGTGAATAGTAAGCTGTAATGCTCGAACTCGTTTGGGCTTCGTTTCTTTTTGACTTAGGGCATCAGCTACAACGTTAGCTTTACCCGGGTGATACCGGATCGCACAGTCATAATCGTTTAAGAGTTTGACCCAACGACGATGTCGCATGTTCAACTCTTTCTGTTCGAAGATGTGCTGAAGACTCTTGTGATCGGTGTAGATGGTGCATTTGGTACCGTACAAGTAATGTCTCCATATCTTAAGTGTGAAAACTACAGCTCCCAACTCTAAGTCATGGGTGGTGTAGTTTTTCTCGTGGACATTTAGTTGACGTGAAGCGTATGCGATCACCTTTTCGCGTTGCATTAAGACACAACCCAGACCCTGAATAGATGCATCACAATACACCACAAAATCATCGGTTCCTTCCGGAAGAGCTGGAATAGGTGCATTGCAAAGTTTCTGTTTAAGATGTTGGAATGCTGACTCTTGTTTATCGCCCCAGTTATATGCTTTACCCTTTTGAGTTAAGGCAGTGAGAGGTTGTGCAATTTTTAAAAATCCTTCGATGAATCGACGGTAATATCCAGCCAATCCCAGAAATTGTCGCACCTCAGTCGGAGTCGTCGGTGATGCTCAATTCTTGATGGCTTCTATCTTTGATGGGTCAACATGTATTCCTTTCTCGTTAACCACATGCCCTAGAAACTGAACTTCCCGGATCCAAAATTCACACTTGGAAAACTTAGCATACAGTTGCTCTCGCTTAAGTAATTCCAAAACTAGGCGTAGTTGTTCCTCATGTTCTTCCTTGTTCTTGGAATAAATGAGGATGTCGTCGATGAAAACGATAACGAATTGGTCAAGGTAAGGCTTACACACACGGTTCATGAGGTCCATGAATACCGCAGGTGCGTTGGTTAATCCGAAAGGCATGACCATAAACTCGTAATGGCCGTATCTTATCCTGAATGCAGTCTTACAGATATCCTCTTCTCGGACTCTTAACTGATGGTAGCCGGACCTAAGATCTATTTTGTAATAGAAACTTGATCCTTGGAGTTGATCAAAGAGGTCATCTATGCGAGGCAAAGGGTAGCGATTCTTGATTGTGACTTTATTCAGCTCCCGGTAGTCAATACACATACGAAAAGTCGTCCTTCTTCTTGACAAATAGTACCGGAGCTCCCCACGGCGATGAACTAGGTCGGATGAAACCTTTATCCAATAAATCTTTCAATTGAGTGGGCAACTCTTGTAATTCACTGGGTACCAGTCTGTAAGGTGCCCGAGCAATCGGTGCTGCTCCGGGTGCTAGATCAATTTGGAATTCAACTTGACGGTGCGGTGGCAGACCAGGCAGATCCTCGGGAAATACCTCCACAAATTCACGAACGATGGGAATATCTTCAATCTTCTTCTCTTCTGATGGCTGCTCAGCAACGAGAGCCAAAATAGCCGTATGCCCCTTTCGAAGGCATTTTTGTGATTTCATAAAAGATATGATGCCCATGACTGCACCAACTCTTTCGCCCTGAACGGAAAGGATTTCTCCATTCGGGAGAGGAATACGAACAATCTTCTCATGACAGATAATTTCATCTTGGTTTTTAGATAGCCAATCCATGCCGACAATTACATCAAAACTACCAAGTGTGACCGGCATAAGGTCAATATAAAATATATGTTTAGCTAGCTCAAGTTTACATTCCTTAAGAATGTGAGTTGCTTCAATTATTTGGCCATCAGCTATCTCTATTATATACTTAGCTTCTAACAGAGTTTAAGTTCCTTTTATCATATCACTAAGTTTCTTAGATATAAAACTTCTATCAGCACCAGTGTCAAAAAGGACAGAAGCAAAGTAATTATTTAAGAGAAACTTACCGGTGACCACATTATGGTCCTAACGAGCTTCTCCAGATCCTAGTACGAAGGCTCGTCCCTTCGCACCATTTCCTCCACCATTGCCATTGTTACCACCATTGCCATTGTTATTCTGGTTAGGGTTGTGGTTTCCATTACCCCCTTTCTTCAATTGAGGACAATTCTTCTGAATATGTCCTTCCTTTCCACACTCAAAACAACCCCTTGTGGATCCAGGTTGTTGAAAAGGTTGTTTAGCTTGTAACTCACCCCTACAATCCTTGGCAGCATGACCTATTTTGCCACACCTCTGGCAACGGTTGCAAAACCCGAAGTGATGGAAGTTGCATTTGTTACACTTAGGAGCCTTTCCCGCGTAACCACCCTGGTTTTGACCTGAAGAGGTCGGCTGGTTGAAGTTCTTAGTAGGGTCAAACCTACGCTGCTGCTGCTGTTGTGGTTGATTAAACTGGGGTTGGTTGGGCTAGGGTCCTTTGGAATGAGAGTTGGAGTGGTTGTGGGTGTTGGAATGGTGATCAAACTTGCGTTTGTGATTGTCGGTGGGTTTAGAGACCGAACCTCTCAGAGGTAGAGTCCCTTGAGTCACCTCCTGATCGGTTAACTTATGGGCAAGTCGGATGGTTTGTTGGATAGTGGCAGGATTGGATGAAGTAACCATGCTTTGTATTTGAGGCACTAGACCTCCAATGTAAAGCTCAATTCTTTTGTAATCAGGGGTCACCATATGCGGGCACATAGTAGCAAGTTCATGTGAACGTGTGGTGTAGAGTTCAATTTCAGAACCCTCCATCTTTAGGTACCAAAACTCTCCCTCTAACTTCTGGATTTCATCGCGAGGACAGTATTCCTCCTTTATCATTGATTTAAATTCCTCCCACGGGAGTCCATTTTCCATGGCCAGACCCAACATTTGGACCTGGGCGTTCACCATGTGAGAGTCGGGCCCTCCAAAGTTCCGGCGGCAAACTTCACCTGATTAGCCACGGGACAGTTGCACATGGCAATCATTGATTCTACCTTCTCGAACCAGGGAAGTAGTCCAACAGCTCCTTCAGCTCCACTAAAGGCGTGGGGCTTACAATCTATGAATGCCTTGAAAGTGCAGGCTGGTTGCGGTTTTTATGGACCTGGAGTTAGAAACAATATAGGATTGGAATTATAGGGTTTAAGAAGATTTTTTTAGAAGATGGATTGACATCATTAGTCAATAGCTAAAGCATTTACCTGCAGCATTTTGTGCTGCTAAAGCCTCCGCCACACTATCGTGTATTAGTGCCGCTAGCTTTGCTGCTGTCATGTTAATGGTACCTCGACCACCGGCACGACCTCCGCGTCCTCTCCCTGACATAATTCTTCACAATCACAAATGAAAAACAATGAGAAATATATCGCATATTAAACATTATTCAGGTATGGGTAAGAAGGTACAACATCTAATATTTTGAAAATTAAATAGATTGTAAGGCTACAAAATAAATAACTCAAACATTAAACTTCTCATGCTTTTATTGAATGGGAACAACCTTACCCATCTAGGTTTGAAAAGAGAAATAATATAAGCAAAAACAGGCATGAAAAGGAAGATAGATAGGAAGATCATCAAACATCTTCGTCATCGGAAGAAACATACAATTGTGCATCGTCCATCTCCAAGGGCTCCTCCTCGAAGGGCTCTTCCTCAAAGGGCTCCTCCTCAAAGGGCTCCTCCTCACAATCAGAAAGTGGAATCTCCTCAGGAAATAGGGCTGCTTGTAGTTGGGCTTCCAAATGAGTCACCCTCTCTTGAAGACCTTCAGCAGTGTGGTTTGCTACATGTAGTTGTGCTTCCAGAGCAGCCACTCTCTCCAGAATTCCTTCCATGTCATTGTCCGAGGTGTCCACCCTCGTCTCCAAATGTGTCAAACGATCCACCAAAACGTTATGGACCTGGTCAGTTACCGCTAGTTCAGCAGTCAAAAGTTATATCCCTACCTTATTCTCCTCTATTTGAGGCTCTCTCTTCAGAATATCCGGTATCTCATCAGTAGCATCTTTCACAATGCTCAACTCTCTAGACATATAAAATACAAAGGCTGCAAAATTTTGTTCCATAGTACATGGCAAGCTAGGCAAGGTAGATGATGAGGAAGTAGAACCGAAGTAAGGTGATGGGACATTTCCCATTTCGATCCATCTTTGGATCATTTGTGGGTATGCATTCCAATTGCGAGCAGGATTCATTACTTGCGCGCTGCTCGTTTCCCCCTGGTCAACTGAATAGTCACTGGAACTAGTCCGGCGCCTTTTGGGCTCCGGGGATGATAGGATAGGTGCCTTATGTCCTGGTGCCTTAGGTGATGGAGGTGGAGTTGACGACATGTTCCTGTAACAATATGTATAAGTGCCAAACATCCAAATGACATGTAACTAACCTGTGAGGCTATAGTCTAGTATGCAATCCTAGTTCTCTATAACTAATGGCTCTGATACCAATCTGTCACACCCCCAATTTCAACTAACGGAGTTTTACCGTTTGGGAAGTGACGAACCAGGATCTCAGACATTAGTTACTTTGAACGACTCTACATGGGACTCAAAATGAAAATATCATACTAATCAGAGTTTCAATGCGGAAGCGTAAAGAAAGTAAATGCGCAAAACACACGCGCCCAAAACCAAAGTCCAAAGGTCCAAAAGTCCAAAACGTCCAACCAAACCAAGTACAATAAAATAATCCAAAAAAATATAAATAAGTCATAATCAAAGTAGTTGAATCCCATGCATGCCCTAATGTGCACCTGTGTCTTATCTTAGCGACCTGAGAAAACATGTAAGAAAGTATGTTAACACGAGGTTGGTGAGTTCACAGGTTTCAATATATGTAAATAAGCGTTTACCAGATTTATGTTCATTCAGTATGTATCTATAGGTAGCTAACCTATGATCATGTTCAGCTCAAGCGCTCACAACCGAAGGTGACTGTTTGTTTATTTGCCTCCTGCCAGGTCTATCAACACTGGCGGTGTGAGTAGGCTAACATTTCACCCATTCGATCTCTAATCGAGTTAGCGCGACTAACGCGGGTGGGATTTGTCAAACCCAGTAGTACTAATAAATATTACCTCGCTAAGATCCATATTAACGGTCCGATATAAGTTGAGGACTTACTGTGATAGCGTGTTACGCTTAGCTTTAACATTGATATCATAAGAATTACAAAATCTCAAAATCGTTTAATCATGTTTTCTCCCCCAAGTTAAAATAGTAAAAAGGGGCCGTGAAAACTCACCTGCGTTGCGTTGTAGGTAGTATCACACAAAGGATAAGTTGGAACCACGTGTATAAGTCTCAAACGACTTACGAATGCCCTAAAATTATAAACACATAAATTAGGGATAAAAATGGGAATTGTGACAACGACACGGAATGAGAAACGTCTTAACGAAACGCTCTAATATTCAAGAGTGGACGAAAGTGTCCACGGAGTTAGGAATTACTTTATGCGACGAATGACACAATTAATAAATATAACCGGGTGTTTTGTCATTCATAAAATTAAGAAAGTGATAATATGTATACGAGTAAATAATATAACTAAATATATTATTATTTGGTCTCAATCGATACACGACGTTATAAAATGATTCGAAATAATATAAATATGTTTATTATTTAATATTACGGGTCACGGTTTGGAAATAATATAAACATATTATTTTATACGAATTTACGGTTTAAAAATAATATAAACATATTATTTCTTTTGTTGATAATAACAATAATATTTTATTTATAAAAGTGGGAATGATAAAAATATGTTAATAATTCAAACCCGAGCCTACGGGTTGTTTCCCGGGCTAAAACACATTTATATAATAATATAATATTGTAGGGTTTGATTTTTATTAATTAAATATTACCAGAAAAAGTTTAAAAATTACTTGTGGGAGCCCGGTCTCGAACCCGGGTCTCTCCCACACACGCACAAGTCACTAACCAGTCCCGCCCGCTAGGGTATCACGATAGATAACCGGATTAAATTGTTTTAACAATCAAACCTCGTGGGTTCTTCTCCCCCACTCAAACCGATCCAAACCAGCCCCGATTCATTCTATTTCGATCACGATGGATCCCAGATTCATAGGGGTTTTGTTTATCAGGGTTTTTATAGGTCCCTAATTCGGTGCGTGACGAATCTCTAGACTCGCGGTACGACACGGTGATAACGTGCGAAATCCATGATCAACGTGCTCGTGTAACTCAATCAACAACAACGGTGTAAATAAACGCTTTGTATTTCCACCACAATATCAGGTTACAAAATTCAGTCTCTAATCAGTTCCTCCTCTGATATCGTCTATTTTGTCTCTTCTGTTCTGTCTCACAGACTCTATTTATAAACACCAGACCTGCTATAGGCGAACTTAACAAGTTCGCCTCAAAGATGCTTAGGCGAACTTATTAAGTTCGCCTCTAATAGGCTAAGCGAACTTATTAAGTTCGCCTCAGATAGACTAAGCGAACTTAACAAGTTCGCCTCTGATAAACCAGGCGAACTTGTTAAGTTCGCCTCTCTATGAACATACACAGAATTTTATCAACAGTTACAAAACATGTCCTAACAGACTCCCCTTTAACTGTTGCTAACAATTCTATCAATTACAAGTCAAAGACTCTAAGACTAAGACATAATATCTTCAAGCTCGTTGTCACCAGAATATGCTCCAACAGACTCCCCCTTGACAACATCTTCAGAAGATTGTCATCCGTCTTCATATATCATTAAACACATTATAGTCTTCGTCTTGTTCATCTGCACACTCTCTCTTTATTTCTAGAATAAAACTTGGGAGAAGGACCCCTTGTCAACTTCTGTTTGCAATATTCAGTTTTTGTAAAGTAGAACAACCAAGAATAACCAACAATTAAGATTTCCATGGAAGCTGAAAAAATAAAATCTTTTTGGTTTTTCAAACATAAGAAACACAAAATCTTTTTGGTTTTTCTCTATATAAACTGAAATGTAAAATACAAAATCACATCTTTTTGGTCGAACATCACGAGTAAGAAGATCATATCAGTATATATGAGATATCAATCACACATCTTGGATATAAAATCCATATAATATCAAATGGTATCCTATGTTATTCTTTCAAGATTATCACACTCTATCTTTTAAAGACTTTCATATTGCATGTTATGATATGCGATAAACATTCAAAGAAAATAGGATCAGGCTATGACACACAAATTCAAATTGTCATTATTATAAGATTTGAAACTAAAGCATCTCATTCCCACTTTCTTGTGAGTTAAGGTACCATTTAAGTATGAAATACAATGTGTACCCCACTAGTATGCCAACAGAAAGTAAATGCATTATCTTCAAGACATATGAGATTTTACTAAAGAATATCCGAATTTCCAGAATGAGGAGGCATCACTTAGCACATGAATAGAATAATCCAAATTGGATTGTATAGGAATCAATGAGATTCATAATCGAATGATTCAATGTTTTGGCTTATATATGTGGAATCATAAGATTCAGGTACGTGGATCCAACTGTTATCTGGATTATGAATTCAATGGAATCAGTAAAGATGATTTATCAATATGATCCAAGGGCTAGTATATGTTTGACAGATGTTTTCAAGTACATATCTTGATTATACTTCAAATTGCATGCTTTTCGGGACATGGGCACTGAAGCAAATCGAATGAATAGTGCTAAGGACATAACCCGAAACTGATCTCATAGGAAAATCTTTATTAAAAGCTAATATTCTTTATCTGATAGTGATCTTTTAACACACACACCCAGGCATAAAATGGGTTCAAATCACAGTTGTAACATACGAAATTATTTTTTCACACTACTAATGGTTTAGTGACGCTTTTAGTCTACTGATAATTCAAATTATATGCATACACAACACTATCATTTCCTATTTGTGCAGTCTCTGAAGTTTAGATCAAAACATATAATTCAGATATATTAACATAAAGCACCAACCAATCAATCTAAGGTCATGTGTGAAAGAACATCTACTGATGTACTATCATCTCTTCTTTAACTTCAAGTAATGTCGATTTTAACTTTTTCAATTTGTTTGGCTTTTTCAAAATCTTTTTCAAAGAAAGTAAAACAAACGAAAATAAACCCTTCCATGAAAACATTTTACTTGGTTACTCAGGATTAAGCAATTCAATCAATTAAAAACTCAAACCAATGTAATGTAATTGAATGTCATTGCCTCTGTCACCAACACAGTTCTGTACTCCCCCTGTCCTGTAGACTCCCCCTCAACTAGTCAAATGGTTGCATCAATGACTTTATGCTCACCATCGTCATCCTAAGTTTTAGGTTATCATTTGGACTTTGTAAAACTTTTTCAAAATAACATAGTGTGTGACATATTCTCCCCTTTGAGCATCAAGTCGTTAAATCAAATAGATTT
Source organism: Smallanthus sonchifolius (assembly GCA_023525975.1). NCBI lineage: Eukaryota > Viridiplantae > Streptophyta > Magnoliopsida > Asterales > Asteraceae > Smallanthus > Smallanthus sonchifolius. Next base: position 86,800,497 of record CM042022.1, read on the forward strand.
CTCAGTTATCAACAACTCGTTACTCTTGCAGATGTCATTCCCTGTCAAGTGCTTAGAACCACCACTATCAACAAACCAAATGTTATTAATAGTCCCTCTTGGTAAATCATGCACATCTAACAAGAAACATTAATTTGAAATTGGGACCCAAGCCATGGTAGTCATTGGTCATCCATCTATATCAAAATAATAAACCTCACTCCATTCACAATCAAATCTCTCATCAATTTTCGGAGATTGTTCTGACGAGTCAGAAACAGAAACTTTAGATTTCCAAACATACTTCTGTTCATTAAGTTCTTTTTGCTTAAAATGTGAAGTGTTTGAACATTTTCTTTCATTTGAAAATTGATTTGATTGTGAAAACTCTTGTTGTTCTAAAAGTTTTCTCAATCTTCTGTTTCTCCTCCGTCTTTGAGGTCTAGAAAGCCTAACCTCATATTTTAAATTACCCTTTGGTGTATCACGAGGTTTAACCACATTTAGGTTAACATAAGGCATACCATGAGTTCTTACCTTTTCTGGAGTAACATGTCGGTTACCTTTGGCTTTGTGAGGACAAGCAATCCGAATATGACCAACAATACCACAAGAAAAGCAAGATCTCGTCTCACAATAATCTCTCATATAAGGAATCTTCACACGATAAGAAGCATGTGAAGAAGATTCTCCTACATGAACTTCTTTTTGCTTTATTTTCTCTGGAACTACAGATTTTGCAACAGGTTTTGATTCAGGCGTCATCTTCTCTGGAACTACATGCTTCTTTCCTTTATTTTTGTAAGGACAGTTCACCACAATGTGTACCATCTCATTACAATGAAAACATGTACGTCTGTCTGTATAATCTCTGACATATGGAACTCTCCTTGAGTTTGAAGAACTTCCAAATGTATAATTTCCAGATGAATTAGAATCAACCTTTGAGTCTTCTTTCTTAACAGCTTTCGGTATCCCCTCTACCTTAGCTTCATCAAAATATTCATCATCACTCTCATCAAAATACACCATATCTTCACATGTGACTGGATTCACCTTTAACACAGTCTTAGGATCTAAATCCTCATCGTTTATAATCTCAGGTGTAACAGAATAATTTCCGTTAAATGGTGGAGGAACATAGCCAATACCACTAGTTCCCTTCCTCTCTTTAGTATTATCATGATAATATCCTAATAAGAATGATGAATTTCCAAAGCTTTATAACTTTCTATGCAATCTGATCACCTCTGCTTTAGATTCAGCTAGTTCCTTATCTTTCGTAACAAGATCATTATTTCGTTTCTCAATTTCTGCAAAGGACATATCCAGGTGATATGCCTGCTCTTTGATCTTCAAAGTCAGAGAACTTATATCCCTCTTCAGTGATTCTATTCTCTCAATACACACATTCTCATTATCCTTTAATTTCTGATTTACCGTGTGCATCGATTTCATATCACAAATGAGGTTTACGTTGTCATCCATAACCCTCATCATTTTATCCTTAACTGAAATACAGTTAGAACAAAACGTTTCAGAGTTAGAAAATACCTCAGCTTTTTCTTCTGAAGAAGATGCACCAGGAGCCATGAAAACGTCATCATCAGCTTCATCCTTTTGATCAACAATGACAGGCTCTGTATCAATTTCTGATACACTCAGATCATCTTCAACTGTCTGAAAACTTTCTTCACTCATCACATCAGTCTCATTAGATTGAGTACTTTCACCAGAACGAATACTCTCACTATCAGTTAAATCTGTATAAGAATCACTTTCAGAAACATCTACTTTACTACTTCTTCTTTGATCAAGACCACAAACGCTTGAGAAGTTGCTTCACCCTTTTTCTTCAATGCTTCCCATAGATCTCTTGAAGTTGGACACTTCCTGAGACTATGAATGATTTCTTTAGGTAAAGACATCGTTAAAGTTTCACGCGTCTTCATCTTTCGATCAAACTTCTGCTTTTCTACTTTAGTAAGAGCTGTCACTTGTTTAGGAACATCATAATATCTCATATAGTCATAAGTAGGATGCACATATCCTTCAAATATGGATGTCCAAAAGTTTTCATCAGTTTCTGATACGAACTGTTCGAACCGGACTTTCCAGCTACGAAAATCTGATATGCACAAAAGTCTCGGTGGCATAGTTCCAATCTCATTATCATCACATGAAATTGACATTTTGAAATTTTTGCGAAAATATCCGAAAAAAAATTTCCCGCCAAAATACTCTTTTTAAAAAATTTTGAAAATTCAAAATTTCAAAAATGATTCAAAACGACCGTATAAACTTTCCCTAAAAAATTTGGACAAGAAGAATTTTCGCCAAAATACTCTTTTTAAAAAATTTCAAACTTTTTTTTTTAAAGAACACTAGCTAAGTTCGCTAAAGCGAACTTGACCCCAAGCGAACTTGTTAAGTTCGCCTGATTAAGTTCGCCTAATCTGCACCAAGTGAACTTATTAAGTTCGCCTCTCTAAATTCGCCTGCAACAGAATTGCTAAGTTCGCCTGCATCAGCTGTTCAACCAAACACGAACCAAAAATTCTGAAAATCATCATATCTTGCTGAATTGATGGAATTTGATTAAATTGAACCGTAGGAATGTGTAGGAACTGATTTGGATCACTTCTATCGGATCAATTTCAACAAAAGAATCCAAAATCAATCCAAAATGATCAAAAATTCTCCATTTTTATCAAGAACACAAAAAAGATGAAAAAATTTTAAAATCTCTGAAATTTGATGTTGATTGGACACGAAAACACCACGAATCTTCTGCTAATCAAGAGCAATAGCACTGATACCACTTGTAGGTCCCTACTTCGGTGCGTGACGGATCTCTAGACTCACGGTACGACACGGTGATAACGTGCGGAATCCATGATCAACGTGCTCGTGTAACTCAATCAACAACAATGGTGTAAATAAACGCTTTGTATTTCCACCATAATATCATGTTACAAAATTCAGTCTCTAATCAGTTCCTCCTCTGATATCGTCTATTCTGTCTCTTCTGTTCTGTCTCACAGACTCTATTTATAAACACCAGATCTGCTATAGGCGAACTTAACAAGTTCGCCTCAAAGATGCTTAGGCGAACTTATTAAGTTCGCCTCTAATAGGCTAAGCGAACTTATTAAGTTCGCCTCAGATAGACTAAGCGAACTTAAAAGTTCGCTTCTGATAAACCAGGCGAACTTGTTAAGTTCGTCTCTCTATGAACTTACACAGAATTTTATCAACAGTTACAAAACATGTCCTAACGTTTTGCGAACATATGAATGCGATTAATTGTAAAAACATCAAGTTTAAAGTCACTTAGTCTCATATTTAAGAACCGGACCCTAGAAAAAGAACATGAAATCGATTTGAACCATTTTGATGTTAGAATTCGTTGAAATTATAGGGCTTTTAACAATTTGGACTTTTCAAAACTGTTTATATAGATTAATTGGACTGAGATCGTGATTAGGATTAAAACCCCCAAATCAATTATGAACAAACCTAGTTTTCAGATTACAAACGATTCGATGTTGATTCATAAAATATACATGGGGCTTTCATTAAACAGGGGTTTGCGAATCTGCTGATACAGTTTAATTGGATTTAAACAGAGCTTAGTGTTGAATTTGATTAAAACGGTTTCACATGAACCCTAGAATCTCGATCAGATTCAATTCGATCATGTAAGCCCCAGATAGTATAGGGCTTTTGATCTAGATGTCGAGGCGAGTCTGTGAGTATGATCAATTTCAGTTTTCATTATCGGATTGATGGGTTTCGATTAAATAGGATACATATGAACCCTAGGTATAGGATTTTGATAAATCCAATAATGTGAGTCCCAATTGGATTAGGGCTTTCGATTTGGGTATTGAAACGAAGCTAAAGGTGAAAGCAATTACCATAATAGATGATGGATTGATGGAGATCGAGTAAAACAGTTCCGGCTTGTACAGGTTTGATCTCCGATGACTTATGCTATGGTTTCGGTTGAATTGAGACGTGCAATAGCTTCAAATGTGTTCGTTTAGTGTGTGCAGATGATTCGTTTGTGAGATTAACATCAAGTTTAATTGAATTTGAGAGTCAAATAATCATTGTCGACAGTTTTGAGTTAATACCTAATAATTCAGTTTAATTTCAGTATAATGGTGATGATTAAGTCTTAATTAAGTTCGTTAAAGGTTTGATTGTATACGACGGTTACAAATTCCGGTATAACATCGATCATGAATGTGGATTGAGATCAAAATGTTGCGGGTTTGACTCCAAGAAGTCAAACATAATCGAATTTGGATATATTACAGAATTGGTCCCTCTGTTTTCTGTTTTAAGGTTTAAAAATGGGCAGGAATGGTCCTTAGGGTTTAGGTTTGGTTAGTTAGGTTAATTTTAGGTTAGTTTGACTTTATAAAGGTCAACATGAACCAATTATAAGTTGATTACAAGTTAGTCCTTCGAGTTTTGTGTAAATGAGTTTGAATATAGGCAAGATTAGTCCCTGTAGTTTGGGTTGAGGTTAAATAAGTTAATATTTAACTGGATTTGTTAACGGAATTAGCTGGAAAAGTTTGGATTGTCACAATGAGCGACAAACCCTACCGCTTGGTCAGTATGGCATTGACTAATCTTGATGACTGCAGTCTTGCGGTCAATCCAGTAGTAAGCGACAATGGCATCTTTCTTGCCGTCAAACGTTGGCGGGTCAAAGTTCTGGAAGGACTTGTAGTCACATCCGTGCTTATCATCATAGTCGGAGTCGTCACTTTCAGACTCGGTTTCAATCACATTTATGTTCTCGGCCCGTAGGCCCTTTCCTTTCTTTTCTTCCACATTCTTCAGAGCCTCAGTGAGTGCTGCAGGTAGAGTGCTTTTCAGAATTGCAGCTACTTCGTCGGCTATTGCTTTCCTTAAAATTGGCTCTAAGACTAAGCCTTCCTCTTCGTGTGCTCCATGGTCACCTTGAGTATTTTCATTTGCGGTATGGATCGACACTGATCCCTGAACTGAGGGCTCACTTTCTTCCCTTTCGACGCGATGGACACGACGTCTACTCTTACGTCCAGTACCTGCCCCTCACTTAGCAGTACCTACCCCTCACTTAGCACCTCTCTTTCCAGCCATGTTGTTTTCTTACTGCGAACAAGGAAATACTCATGTCATCATGATAGGTAGTCATTTAGAACACCTCGATGTAACGTAAATTACTAATTACAGAGACCGGTATGAAATTACTAATTTACTTTACTTCTTGGGTTCTGAACATTTCATGTCAGAGTAACATTTGTACTCAAGTCTAGAGTTTCTACATCAGGACACATTCTTTCTACTTTCTATTCTAAGGTATTTGATGTCTAAATTTTGTACTAGGACATGGACTACCTTCTATTCTAAGGCCTTTATTGTTTACTATTGCTACTGTTTGCTATACTAAGGCCTTACTGTTCTTCTTTTGTGGCTTGGCTGCTCTGACTGATATTCCATTCTTCTGTCCCATTCTCAGTTTAAGTTCAGACATTTTGGCGAATGTCCGAATCTCTTAAACTATGGCTCTGATACCAACTTGAAAGGACCCAAACCGGGTACCTCTCATAGTTGGCAAACCTAGCATAAACATAGTTCTTAAACCTTGAATTAAACATTAGAAACATTAACAACGGAAGTCTTGTACAAAATTCGGAGTTAACAAAAATTTTAAAACATAACATTGTTCACATTCATAATCTAATAATGGGGATGTCAGTTTTCTTGTCAGCAGCAGCCATCTAGCCATCCTCTTCTAAGCCCTTACGGCATCAGATCTTTTTATTTCCTTTGCTACCTGATGTGCATACTAAAATACTCAACTAAAAATGTTCTTTAAACAAACATATTATATAATATACATAATACAGTAAAATCTTTCTTTCTTCTTTTTCATACATAAGTATTTACTTTGTGCTCTTTTCTTTAAGTCATACATTAATGTCTACAATCTGTTCTGTGCCCCCAAGCGGGCTTCTTCATTCTTATTTCCTGAAGGAACTTTCTTTCGCAGGTATTGTTCCCTAAGGCTCAACGTCCAAAGGCCGATACCCACTTTCTATGCCCCTAAACGGGCTTCTTCATTCTTACTTAGCGATCGTCGCCGCTAGAGTAACCGTCGTTACTCATCTAAACCAATTGTACAACATCCTCATTACAGTACCCTGCCGAGCACTGTCCTGATTATTCATATGGTAACATCATGGTCTCAGCCCATGACGCAATCATAGGCTTTGGGTAGCACTAACATCAAGACTATGCTACAACTCAAGACTTTCTTCGAATAAGCATACTCTTACAGATTAGACAATGTATCTGACTTTCCTTTTCTTTCTTTTGTTTATAAAACGTATAGTTAAATAAACTATTCTTTCTTCTCTTCCTTTTTATAAAACATATAGTTGAATAAACTATTCTTTCTTCTCTTTCTATTTATAAAACATATTGTTGAATAAAGCATTCTTTCTTATCTTTCTTTCTTATAAACGTTCTGTTAAACAACCGTTATCTTTCTTATCTTTCTCTCTTGTAAAACGTTTGGTTAAATAAACCGTTATCTCTCTTATCTTTCTTTCTTACAAAACGTTCGGTTAAATAAACCGTTATCTTTCTTATCTTGCTTTCTTACAAAACGTTTAATTAAATAAACTGTTATCTTTCTTGCAAAACATTCAGTTAAATAAACCGTTATCTTTCTTTCTTACAAAACGTTTAAGTAATAAAATACATTTATTATAAAGGTCAAATTCTTGAGTATGCACACCACCCTAAAACAGTAAAATAGGGATTCTTGAATTCACATGGTTTCTTAAAGATTAACTCACTCAGCAAGAACTTCAAGCTAGCTGGAGGCTAAAGGATCTGTTAAGAGTCACGAACTACACAAATTAACATCAAGTTACTTTGTCCGAAAACTCTATGTACGAAATCTATTTCAATCGAAATCTTTTTCGACCGAAAACTAGTCGTTCGAAAAGTATTACTTCTCATAATATTTTCTTTCGAAAACATCCTGCCCCAAAACTATTTCGGACGAAATCTTTTTCGACCGAAATCTATTTCCTTGGAAAACATTTACTTCTGAAACTATTTCGGTAGAAATCATTTTCGACCGATAACTGTTTCGATCGGACGTTTACTGTCCGAAAACTACCTATGTCCGAAAATACTTTTCGGATGGCCAGAATTTTCGGACCATTCAACGAGATTTTGGACTATTAGTATGTTCTTAGGGATGGAAATGAACCCGATGGGAAAACCCGAAACTCGAAGCATTTGGGACGAGTATGGGCCGGGTAACCGGGTATGGGACCGGGTTTGGGATTACATTTGAAATTTTTCGCGGGTTTGGGACGGGTATGGGATATGGTGATAAACCCGTTTACCCGCCCCGATTACCCGATAACATATACCCGTTTACCCGATTATATACCCGACATATCTTTCTTTCTTTTTAATTTAAATTTAAGTGTATATACCACATTTTATTTAAGTAAATATATACCGTATTTATTTTAAATATATATACCAAACATGATTTTATTTTCTTTCTTTTTATTTTAATTACAACTTTATATATACCCAACAGATTCCCGACAGGTTTTGGGTCGAGTATACCTAATGGGTATTTTTTACAAACTAACGGGTATTTTTTACAAACTAATTTAAATTTAAGTGTATATACCACATTTTATTTAAGTATATATATACCGTATTTATTTTAAATGTATATACCAAACATGATTTTATTTTCTTTCTTTTTATTTTAATTACAACTTTATATATACCCAACAGATTCCCGACGGGTTTTGGGTCGAGTATACCTAATGGGTATTTTTTACAAACTAACGGGTATTTTTTACAAACTAACGGGTTTACCCGAAACCCGCGGGTATACCCGATACCCGATGGATAATTACCCTAAAGAAACCCGACCCATTGCCATCGCTATATGTTCTTGGCCAAAATCGTCGTTTATGATCCAGGTTTGAATCTTTTTACGTCCAAAACACTTGTTTAGCTTCCATGAGGTTAGATCTATAATTTTTTGGCCGTTTTACACGTAAAAATCCTGACTTTTTTTTTATTAAAACCTATATAAAACCCTAAACCCTATTTTCAATCCAAAACTCAGATCTAGGAAGGTTTCCTTACCTGTTTTCTGCTTGTTTCTGCTTCTCCAATCGACACAAAGCTCCAGCAATGATCTCGGGCCAAGGTGACGATCTCGGTTGCGGGTTATGGAGCTTTCTCTCTCTAGTTTCTCACACTAGGTGTTGAGGTGAATGTGATAAATGGAGAAAGATGGGGGATGAGGAGGGTTTTACCCCTTCCTTGCGCGTCTACATGCATGGCCCATGCCTGAGCCCGTGATTCTTTTCTTTTCATTTCTTTCTTTACCCGATATCCGTCGCCTTTCGTTTATATGTATATATATATATGTTTGTATGTAGAGGTATATATAAAAATGTTGATATTATGTATGTATTTGTATATATGTTATATGTATTTATAGGTTTGTGTGTATATATATATATGCATATATAGGTTTACATTTTCTTAATTTAAATGTATTATGTATGAATTTGTATATGTGTATGTATGTATATATATGTTAGTAATACGAACACAAACCGTTTGACCCGTTTTGACCCGAAATGTGTATGTGTGTATAGGGGAGGGTTGCAGAGAAAACCACATAATTATGCGAAAACGAGAAAAGCACTAAAAACCATATTTAACCAATCATATAATAATATTTATTTTTTATTTTTATTTACTTTTATTTATTTATAAGAGTATCAGTGTAATATTACACATTTTTACCAAAAAATCATTTAAGTATTGTCTTACGTATACGTAACACATAGTGTTACGTATACGTAAACAGAAAACAAAAAAGTTGTGGTTATGTACACGTAAAACACAATATGTAAAATGATTTTTTGGTTAATTGTGTAATTATTAATACACTTAGAAATAAATTTAAAAAAATCTAAAAATTATTTGATTGGCTTTTAGTGGTTTTCTCGGTTTTCGTATAAATTTGTAATTTTCTCTTGATCTCTCCCTTATATATATATATATACATATATATGTATGTATAGGTTTATGTAAATACATATGGATATATAGGTTTGCATTTTTTTTATTTAAATGTATGTATGTATTTGTATATTTGTATGTATGTATATATCTTATATATGTGTATGTATGTATATATGTTAGTAATACGAACTGTTAACCCATTTTAACCCAAAATGTGTATGTATGTATATGTATATATGTATATGTATATGTATGTAGGGAAGGGTTAAAATGATAACTAAGTTTTTAAGTGAAAACCATCAAATGATAACTAAGTTTTTAAGTCAAAAAAATTCTAACTATTTTTTTTATTTTTATTATCAAAGGGTATTTTAGTAAGATTGCACTCCATTATTTTAGGTAAGTATTAATTTTTAATTAAAATTCAAGATTCACCATCTTCCAGCCATAAAAATTATATTAACGAATAGGTTAATCCGCACGCTGCAGCGGGGCACACGTTAAATCTGCTAGGTATCGAACGTAAAAATTGGACAAAAAAAGCATTTAGCGGCAATATCTTCGAAAATAATGAAAAAATTTACGTTGTATAAATGAAAAAACGAACACCGATACCGGCTCTGATAATGTCAATACAGGCAACGATGTTGTTCGCTCAAAATCGACGCGGTTCGTCATGGTACCGGAACGGTAACTGTACTCGCTATATCTTATGACACAAAAATACTCTATTTTCAATACAATTCTGTTTTTGAAAAAACTTATACCGAGATGTTGACAAAAAAAAACTAAAGAAAACTATGTATTCTTTTTTTATTTAAAGTAAACGAATGAAAGTTATTACAAGTAAACGAAATTAATAGAAAATGAAATAAGTTAAAAGCGAATATGATATATAGTATATGTGGTAAAAAGAGAAAAATAAAAAAAATATTACTGTTTATTTCATTGCTTCCTCAAATAAAGTATCTATAATTCTTTACTCATCATAGATTCTTTCTCCCTCCGGTGGAAATTCCGTCAAGTTTCAACCGACTTCCAATCAAATCATTATAAAACCCATCAAAAAATTTCATTTTATAACTTGCTTATCATCTCTTCTTCTTATGTGCAACATCACCACCTCTACTCCAACGCGAGAGCCAGGTCTCGGTGATTTGCCGGAGACTGTGGTCAGATCTATTCTTATGTACTTCAACCCACAGGAGATTTGTGGACTCACAACTATCAGTCGTGCTTTCCGTTAAGCATCATTGGCTGAATTTGTGTGGGAATCGAAACTACCCAACAACTATGATTTGTTTATTTCAAGGGTGTTTGATGATGACACATTATGTCCGACCCTTTGCAAGTGGCAATGGTGTTTATGGAGATGGGTTGGTTTTGTTTCTTGATCAGAGCAACGGTGATGAACTTTTCATGTGGTGGTGGTGGCAGGAATGGCGATGGCGGCAGGGGTACCATCACCCATCCATCTTCTACGCATTCTAGCAATACGTATACGTAAAAGCCCGATAAATAAGCCATACGTGTATCTAACAAGTCCGAGAAGTTGATTATTAATGCCGCCAAGAATCAGGTTCCATATTACCTTTTCAGTATTAGTTACGTATATCTAACACAGGTGTTACATATATGTAACATAGGTGGTACGTATACGTAACATATGTAACACATGTGTTATCAAACTTATGGTCTGATACGTATATGTAACGCAGTAATTTATATCAATTTTTAAGTTTGGTTGTTTGTGTATGATTGTTACACTTCACTACTAAACCGGGCATTGGTGACCAAACATTTGCCACCGTTAATGACGGTCGCAAAATTAACTACCGATTTGCCACGATCCAGATTTGCCACTGGTGTGGCGGAGACAAAGACGTTTTAGGCTCTTTTTTATTTACTCCTCCGCCAAATGCATATTCCAAAACCACCTTCACATTTTCAATTAAGTGCTCGCACGCTAACCTCCTCCGCCGCTTTCACATGTAACTCTACCTCCTCCGCCACCAATGTCCTCCACCACCAACTGTAACATTCACGATTTTCTGGCATTATTTTATTGTATTTTAAATAATAATGATACTTCTTTTCAATCTCATACTTATCACATTAATTACTATTTAACGTGCATTAATTCAAAGTTTCATCCTTATTTTAAACATATTATTTTCTAGTTGTATGTATATATTATATAAATATATATATATATATATATATATATATATATATATTAAACAAATCAAAAGTAAATTTTATAAATCTTTAAATATGTATTTACACCTTTTCATATATATGTATTCATATGTAATAATAATATATATATATATATATATATATATTTACTGTTATTAAATAAAGTATGTATGTATATTCACATAATATATATATATATATATATGTATTGTTATACTAATTGAGTTGGGTTAAACTAAGAAAAGATTTTTTCCTAAAAAGCCAAAAAGTACATATTTATGCATAGTGTTCATTCATTTTAGTTATGGTGTTTTTTAATTTTTAAATATGTTCACAAAAATAAAACATAAACACCATATCTAAAATTAATAACACCATGCCTAAACATGTACTTTTTAGACTTTTTAGACAAAATCTCTTTTTTAGTATAACTCACCCCTATACTAATTAAATCAAACTTATGAATTTTTGCTCATGTATTACATCCTTTATATATATATATATATATATATATATATATATATATATATATATATATATATATATATATATACATATATATATATATATATATATATATATGTATTTATAAATAAAAAATGTCAACATATATATATTTGATAAACCATTATAAAATTTGTAAATTTTATAAGAAAATGAAATATACCCCTTTATAAACATTCAAAATTTAATAAATAATAATTAGATTCTATAAATTTTATAAAAATCAAATTTTATAAACAACCAAAAGAATTAAGCTAAATAAATTAGTCTTGAACCCATTCAATAGTTTTGAACCACCTCGCAAGTCAAGGAACCCTCTCAATTGTCTTGAACCCTCAAATCTTCGATTGAACCCTCATCAGAACCCCCCTTGAGTTTTCAAATTGAACCTTCTCAAGGCTTTGGACCCATTTTCACGAATATTGACCTTTTATGGTCAACAAGAACATTCCCCGTCTGTTTGACTTTCAAAAGTCAACAATCACCAAATAGATTTCAAAACCGTCTAATTCAAGGCTGTTAATGCCTACCAATCGTGCATAAACGTTAATCCACTCATCCCTAATGATTTTAACGAACCAATTTAATCGTAATCAAGCGAATTAACTTGAAACGTCCCGTAACCGTTCTAGCCTTTAACTTTGATCAATTCCTACGTTTAAGATGAAATGGATCGATCACATCAGGCCCACAGCCTTCGCGACACCATTTACATACTTCCCGAACTCTCAATCGTGCCTAAATTCGCTTCGGAAGCTCCAGCGTGTTCGAAGAACATCGAGCCTGAGATTTCAGCTGTTCTCCTTCTTAGCAGGGCCATTTCAGGTAAAGATTGTTGCATTAGACTTGTATTGATCCAGTGTTTGAAAGCCCTATGATTCGGAGGTCGATCTTTGGTTAAACGAATCGATTGCTGAACTAGGGTTACGGGTTGCGCGATTTAGGGAAGAAGGAGGGTTTGGGTTGGTTGTTAAAAGTAATTGCATCAGTACTTTGTCAAGGCTTTAAGCCCAGTTCAACCGGTTAAGACTTATGGCATGCACATACAAGGTCACGGGTTCGAGACCAAGCCCCACACCTTTTACCTTTTTTAGCGTGTCTGGGCCTGAAATCTGGTTCCACTCTCATTTCCTGTTTAACATTTAACAAAACCAGCTTATCATACTAATGGCCTCTTGGTCCGGTGGTTGCCCGTGTTTTCTCCTCAGAACAAACCCAGGTTCGATCCCGGGCCACTGCATTTGTTTTTAAAACCTTATTTTCATATATGAAATCGTTTATAAAATTTATTTAATAAATATATATAAACTCAGATCAGTTTTAAAATTAAATTAATAAGTTTTTTTTTAGAGAAAACCACTTTATGTGTTACCTTTGAGGAAAAACTTAATAAAATATTAATAAATTTAATATAATGATTTTAACAAACCATCTATTTGAAAACTCTAATTTATAATTGTATTTGGAATGTAAATGAGGTTACTTATAAACCCATTTGTTTTATACATTCCTTTAATTTATTTTTCATATATAAAATCATTTAAAACAAATTCTATACTTTAATTTTGATGTAATTATTAATGAATTAGATTATCCTATTTATACTTAATTTTCATGGAATTCAAATTATAAATAAATGAAGGGTTTATTTATTTATTTATTTATTCATCTATTTATTTTTTTATAAACAAATGAAAAACCATTTAATTATTCATCTATTAATTTTCAAACATCATTTATTTATTCATTGATTATGTATTCAAATTATAATACAAATGTTTACCAAAATCATTCAAGTTAATAACTATCTTTCTTTTTAAATTGAGGAAAAACCCACATCCAATCCATTTGTGCTCTAGGATACCCTTTAATCATTTGAACACACAATTGATGCGTTTACACCAGCAAACATAGGTTGAACTTGTGGTTAGTACATGATGACTGGAAGAGTGGTTATAGACCCATAAGAGATTCTGACTAAGGAAAGACCGGGTACTTAAGTGCGTCCCTTGTGACCCACCCCTCCTTCCTGGGAATTTTCTTCATGGGTACACTATTTATAGGTCACCCTAACATACTATTGTGAAAACTCGGTGTTATGACTAGTCAAACTCTGAACTCATGAAAACTCTGTACTTAACATTCAGTATTTTATTATCACTTACAATCTTTTTCTTTTCTTGCTAGACATGGACTCCTACCTTCCTCCTTCCCCGGTATACTATCCCGAGACAGAGTCAGAGCAGGAGGAAGACATCGGATCCCCATCACCAGACCAACAGTCACCGACACCCCCTGCTGCTAGATCCGAGCATCCGGCCTGAGACTCCGAGCATCCGAACCACCCCTATCAAGAAACCCTTATCAAGCACCTCACCTACACAACCAACTACCACCCCCACTGAGAGACCCTTACTTAACACCTGATCCATACCATCCAAACCCGGGGGCAAGGCAAACTATGGAGCCCATCAGTGCTATAGGAGTTCCAGCTGATACCGCCCACCAATATGTGTGGACCACAGAGTTTATGAGACAAGGGATGGAGCACGGGATAAGGCACGACCTACTAGGTCAACGAATAGACAGCCTTGTGGGTCAAGTGCGGTACCAGGATGACCTGATTGCGAATCTATGTACCCACATTGATATGATGGAAGGAGATCGGGATATATTTGATGCACGTACGAAGATAGCTAGAGTTGAGGCCCAGTTTTCTATACGAGTAACCATAAATATGTTCATCTTGGTGCTCATCTGCTTCCTAGTGGAAAGCTACCTGAGACGTTAACTGAATTTTCTATTCTTGCCTTTAAATTCCCATTTGAAACCGCTACTTTATGTTGGAATAAGTTTTTGACATTTTATCATTTAATGTTGAGTTTTATATTACAATGCCATCACTCGTTGAATTAACGTTGCAAGTATGAGATACATCCGTCACGTTTTTCACTTGTTTATTAATTTACAAAACAGAGTAAATTTCAATTACTTGTTCATTAAAATACAAAAAGCACAAATCAGTTATTCACGTACTAGACACTTCAAGAAGATGAATCATTTCGCATAGGCGTTAACCGTCCATATAAACCTCAACAAAAATAAAAAATTTAAAACCTAACTGCCTACATTGTACATGAACACGAAGCAACACACTTGTCCGCAACGCTCGATCGCCGAAAAAATTAGATAGTTTACGTTACTCATGAGATTCAATTATTTACATATGAACGTTCACAATATACATGATACTGAATTATTTACACTATACATGAAACTTGGTTGTTTGCAATATACATGATACTAGATTGCTCACATGATACATGAAACTTAGTTGTTTGCAATATACATGATACTAGATTGTTCACATGATACATGAAACTTGGTTGCTTGCAATATACATGACACTAGATTGTTCACGATTATACATGAAACTTGGTTGTATACAATATACATGATACTGACTTATTTACACTATACATGAAACTTGGGTGTTTGCATTATACATGAAACTAGATTGTTTACATTGTGGCATTTGATTAATCACATAATACACAAGGCATGATTATTCACCTTATTCATGAAGGTTAGAAGCTATAAAACTTTAAACTACTCGGGGTTTGACGTATTCTTGTTCGAACACTGTAGGTCCCTCCGGGTGGGTTTGTCGGATCGTGATCGTGTGGGTGTGTAGCCTAGTCGACAAAAGTGCGGAATCCTCATGACTAGGTGGAACAATGTAATACGACAAATGTAAACAAGATAATAACAAGTACTCGTACTCAAAATAGTTGATCTATTAAGGCAACTGTTTACGATCACAAGTACAGACACTCGAAATGAAAAAGATACTGAAACAGCTCTGACTCGTGCGTACTTATGTGTACGATTACAACCGTGTGAAATGAGAAAACAGTCTGCCTATTTATAGACCTAGGTCATGCGTACTTGTAAGTATGCATGAACAACCTTCATGCGTAATTGCCTAAGTACGCATGACCAGTTGTGTACTTGACAAATACACAGGAATACTTATCCATGCGTATTTGTTTGGTACACAATACAAACTTACAACTTACAAACGTTGACTATTACAAGTTCTGACAAAAGTAAATTACAACTCGATCAACGACAAAGACAAACACAAATACATAATAATACATAAAAGACTAAAATGTAGATAACAAAAGCTTTAGCATAATCCAGAGTGTCTGTCACCAAAAGATGCCTCAACAGACTCCCCCTTGACAGCAGCTCTGGATTTGTTTAGTCTTCTCATGCACCTCCAGCTTGACTTCCACCGCCCATCCCTGACTTGTAGTCATAGCAAAGTTTTACCAACTTGTTGTAGCAGGTGGCTAGCAGCTTTATCCACTCATCGGTGTGTATGCAGTATTTGTCAACCAACACCTCCAGATCTTTAACCGAAAAGTTGATGATAAAACTTTCATAAAAAATCCTCACTATCTCCTTTAGACTTAGCTTCTCGATCATCACAGCCTCACCGGTTACTGGGTCTACATACCAGTACCAAAGGTTTCCCAACACATCCTGAGGAATTTTCCTCAGTGGTATGTGGATATCACACAATACAGGCTTGTAGACAAGCATTTTCAAGAATTTGCGTGTCACCGGATGTTTCTTTGTTCTATCTTTGACACGCCTCGGCATTTGAGGCTTGAAAACTTCAAATTTCCCTGAGCGACCTTCCTTCTGTAACATCTGCCAAAGACCTTTAGCTGCCGCAAAAGAGGTTTCACCACTAAGTTCTCGGTTTGCTAGATTAACGAGGTCATACTAAGGTAGAGAGTTAAAGGCTTCTGTTTTTCGGTTTCAGGTATTGAACCCCTCCGAAACTTTTGATAGAAAATAAGCCTTTATCATCGTCAAATCTTACAGACAGGATTATGCCGGCGACCCCATGCTTATCGGTGTATTGTGACTTGTACAAGGGGGTTGACTGGGGTTTTCTAACCCACTCTTGAGGAACCCTCCTCCAAGAGTTGTCATTGTCGCTTGCTTCTTGAATGGGATCGGATTGGGAGACCTCAGCCGTTGTTGCCGCAACACTAACACATGCAACTTCTGGTTCAGCCGGTTCATGTATTGTAGGGGCTTCAAAAATCTCCCCATCTTCCAATTCATATACTCCCTCTCCTTCTCCTTTGGGAAATTCGATCAACACATCCTCGCTTTCTTCATCCCACTCATCACCCGAGTCTATCTCACCTTCTTCAATCTCGTCTAAAGCTTCAATCATGGTTTCATTGGTCAAGTCCGGTTCTGTGGATAGATCTTCCAAGACCTCTGCCACGGACTTGCCCTTGTCACTACCACTGCCTGCTCCTTCACGGGTCGACTCCCCTTGTGCCGCTGGTGTTACTGAAAGTGAAGCTGAAGCAGCTTGTGGCTCACCACCAGCATCACCTGAGGGGCCGGCACTAGGATCCTTGTCATGATCCTTGTCACCAGTTAGGTCAACGTTGTGATAGGCTTCCTCCGCTTATTTACTGGACTCCCCCTGAGCCCCAAGCTAGTTTAGAAGTTTTGTAACAATGTCAACCAAAAGCACCTGCTCCTCTCTTTGAATTAGTATTTGAGCTTCTAAAGTTTGCTTGTGACCTAGAACAGTATCATTGACTTTGAATTGGACTGTTTGAAGGTCCAGCAATGATTTGAGTTGTTCTTGAGTGTTGTGCCATTGGTTTCTTAACATGGTTGTTTCATCAATGAGTGAGTTGATTTGTGCCTGTTGTGCTTAAATTTGTGATTTGGAGTTGGCGGCCTCATTGAGTAAGGCTTCAATTTGAGATTCTAATTGGGAGATGCGTGCCTCTCTTGGATCAATTTCTCTGGCTGTTGACGCTTCACCAGTCTCATGAATTGTATCAAAAAATAGTTTAGAAAGATCAAAGTGGTGACCCATATCACCAAATTCTATGGAGTGAGTCATGGGTGGTAAAGTGGCAGCAGTAACAGATAAAGGCAAGGATGTTGTTGGGATGACTATCGGTTCCGCTGTTGTTGCCACTATAATGGACTCGGCCATTATAGATAGGGTTGCAGTTGAGATCGGGATTGAAATAGCAGGAAGAGATACTATCTGTGGAGTCATCTCTTGTAAGGTAGGAACAATTACACGTGTAATTTTCCTTCGTTTGCGCCTGCTATATAATTGGGTTGGTTCTTCAGGAGCCCTTTGAGCTTGAACAGAGGTATTGATTTCCTCCATGATCACATGCCATGGGCGATCTGATCTGAACTTCTTTCTACGTTCAACCATATGTGCCTCTTCAACCTCGCTTTCAGAACTCTCTTCTTCGAGTTGAAATTCACTCTCAGAACTATCTTTTCGTTGACATTTAGAGGATGATTTAGGAAGGGATTCCTGAACCTTCCTCATTGGGTGCATCATTGGAATCAGATGAATCGGATATATTTCTTTCAGAATCCGTTCCCTCAGCACCATCACCCTTATCACTATCACTTTCATTATCTTCAGAATCATCATTACTCGAATCACCATCACCATGGTGTTCAACCTCCTCTTCATCTTATGGTTCCTCACCTGAATGCTCACTTGGTTCAGATTCAGAATTAATACTATACCATCTATCATTAGCCGGGGCAATATATGCTTCATCGATTAAATGCCCAAACAGATGTGTGTGAACATGTATGGGCTCTTCAGTTCCACCCTTCAAGAATTGTACAAATACCCTTTTATCAACACGTTTAACCTATAATCGATGTCCTATCTGTGGAATATTCAGCAAAAATTGATTGATAAGCAGTTGGACAAAGCGAGGATACAGAAGAAACCTAAATCTCTCAGCTGTGTCAATTTGCTCCAACATAGACATGTAAATGTAGCGTGAGAAATTGTAGCCTTTGTTCAGTGAAAGACCAACCATGGCAGAAGCCAAATCATGGTGCATGGTGTAAGACCCCAACCCGGATATCCTACAATTGGTTCTCATAATGGGTCATTCTCTTTAAAACACATTTATTAGTAACCAAAATACAACGGAAATCTATCAGAATCTTTAAATATTATATCACATCGTTAACGTCATAAGTTTACCTCACGAATGCGTGCACACCAATCTGAGTAGCACCGCTCCCAAGCCAAGATGTGTCGACTCCAAAGCTCACCTGCATCACAATCTAACGTACATACAAAGTCAGCTACGCTGAGTGAGTTCTAATAGTTTAATTTAATTAAAAGCCATCTCATCACAAAATTTATTTGAACTTTACTCAAGACCCTCGGTCCATATAAAATAGTTTCAGAATTCATTAATAAATACCTAACCCTTGTTATCACACGATATCCCATAACCGTTCACCACCCAAGACTCCTCCCATACTAACCATCCCGCAGTCTCATTGACATAGAACGAACTTACCACACTAATAACTCATACTCTAGTGCACATATTTACTCGACATTTGGTTAACACAACCAATCCCTGGACATCGACATACTCAGCCTTGACCAAGGCTCTTACAAGTCAACTAACACGACAGTTGTAAACACCACATCACAATCCTGACACAACAGTCAATTTAACTCTACTCACTACGTTAATACTATCTCATGCATAATAAAAATAACTCAACGCTTGTATGCAATTTAACGCAAATATATAAGCACACAAACACATACCTCATCACTGCACCCTCGTCAGGGTTACCCTCGTCAGGGTTACCCTCGTCAGGGCGTTCGACACACCTCAAGCTCATCATTAACCTGCTCAATATTGTCACCTTTGGAGACCTACCAAAGGACTTCGTCCTTCATAATCCCGTTTCACGTGTCATAAAGACAACGAAGCAAACACAATACCCGCCGTGTCACAAGGACAACGACACAATAGCAATACCCGCCGTGTCACAAGGACAACGACACAATACACACAACACATGTATAAAACACATAACATCATACTCTATTTACATGACTCATTAGCTGCACCTGCACCTCACACATAGCACTATGATAAGGTATCCTACACGTATTCATAAGCGTTTAGCTCATATACCGACCCACCCCGACTAACACCTAACACAATACACCGCTACTATAGCAACACACATACAATTACTATGTCTCGTTATCTTAGCACATACTACGTATATGCACTCCCTGTGACACCTCCTACTCGTGCCCGTATGACCTGTAAATAAAATCCTGACTCACCCAAATAAGGTCACTATACGTCCCACGACCATATACCCACCTTTAACCTACACCTCTCAAGGATAACACATAGTCCCTTAGCCCTGTATTTGAGCAGTTAAATTCGTAAACTCATCGGTCGATATACATTTAATGTAATAAAACACGTCTCAAAAGTATGTACGATAGGCCCAAAACGTTAAAAACATTTAAAAGAGGGGATTAGAAACTCACCGGTTGCGAAGCTTTCCTTCCGTAAGCCGTATACCCACAAACGCATAGTCCAACGCGAACCTGTCGTCAAATTACTCATCCATATCAACACTCTGACCTTTATAACACTAACCCACATACTCAGCGCTATCAAGCTAAAAGCTCGGAATAAATCTTCCCACACCGTACAATCTGCGTGCTCATTCGCTTACAAAAACCCTTAAATTAACGTTACTGAAAAACGTTCCCGAAAGTCATTTCCGACATTTTTCTCCTATCCCAAAATGGTCCCCAACAACGAATATAAAGTTCTATGGGGTCATATCTTTATGTACAAGCGGTTTTGTACGAAACTGCTGAGCACCACACGAGAAGAAAACTTGTTTTGCTCATATCTCGACCATACGGGCTCCGTTTTGCGTGATCCACGTGTTCGTCTCAACAGCCCGACCTCAGAAAATTATTGGTGTCGGCCGCCGCACCGCCGCTGATGTTAGAATGCGGATTCGTCTTTCAGCATGTTCGGTTTTGTGCGTCAATATTCGAGTAACTTAAAACTGACCCAACTGAACTCCGTTTTTGGCGAATAATATGTCCACGTGACCGTATCGCCGAACCCTTTCAGACGAACCAGTCGCCGTAGCCGGAAACCATCGCCTCCATCACAGGAAAAGTGAGACAGTCGCTGGAATCACATATTTCACGTGTCCGTCTTCGCGCTGCTCGAGTACCTATCAAACAGACTCGGAATTGGACAAATCATATATCCACGCAACCGTGTCACCAAACTTTACCACCTCCTACCATATCCGCCTGCCGCCGCCGGAATCGCGAACAGTGGCCGGATTTCTCGCCGGAGTTCCCGTTCTCGCACGATTTCTTCACCAATCGTCTTCGGGTCGTTTTCTAGCGATCTTAACACTGAAACAAATCAAACTTACTTGAAAATCTTCCACAAATGAATACAAAGATGCAAAGAAGATTACCTAGTTGTTGTACGGAATCCGTTGCTCGATACTGTCGCCGGACCGTTGCCGTTTACTCCCCTCCGGCCACTCCCTCCTCGCCGACTCCTCCTCCTTGCTCGCTACTTCTGTCGTCGCACACCTAGGGTCACAAATGGCTCTAGGGTTTGCACAAAAGTGGTTTATAAACCACCCCATGTTTCGTTTCGAGTCCCCCTAGTTCCATCTCGCATGATCCAGTCCCGAACTCTCTTTAAACAACTAACCGTGTTAGTTAATGTCATTAAAACGCCTCATGCGTGACAAATCTTACCTATCATTTTTAATTAATACAAAGTTCGGGTCATCCATTAACCCGAATTACAAATTTATAACATTCCGGAATGTTACAAGTCCCCCATCCTTAAAAGAGGATTCGTCCTTGAATCCTTCGTCGGCACAACCTAATTAACTCACCCTTTCCGTTTTTGCTCATGCCCCCATAACTCTTTGGCGCTACCTGCTTTCCTCTCGTATGCGTAGCATACTTACCATTATTTTTCAACACGGCCACCAACCCTGGTGTTCTAAGGGGCCTTCTGCATGGCTTGCTTCTAATCTTGTGACTTGTAGATTTCTTTTACACGTTCCCTTATTACTCGTACTCAGACTTTCACTTCTATGGCACAACTTCCTCGATTACCCGTTTACTTATCCCATTTTCCTGATCCTCTCACCATAGTATCTCTTCACATTATTAGCATACGTTCAATGCGTCTCTTAAGTGTGTACCTACACCCAACACTAGGGTAATCATTTCCAGCTCTCGATGTTTTCTCCAAAATTCATCACATATCCAACAAATTAGCCTGACCCGAGGTTTCATCGATAGTTGCTTTTAGTCCAGTCATATGTGTACCCACGTATGCATTTCCTTCCCAGCCACTTAGGTGCAATTCTGCACCTGTCTTCCCTTTATCTCGCTCTCTTTCTTGTTGCTCTATCGCTACTATGCGATCACCTATCGTGTCTCATTCACCGAGTACGAACGTTAAGTCCGCCCTATCATAAGTTTCAGCTATCCATCGTCTCGTTCCGAGAAAACATTCCCACCCCTCTTGTATCATACATTGACAAAACTCTTCGTATGGACACATTCCATGGAGTCCCTATTGTCACTTCGTCCGCTTCATGCCGAATTCTCTAGCGTCGTCATCTCGATCTCGTCGTAACTATCTCTGATCAAGCGTCCACGTTACACTTTCATCATCAACTCTCACAGCTCCCCTTGGCTTTGTGCTTCAAATTCGAGAGATATAAGTATAGGCATCTCCCACGAGCACCTCGCCGATCGTCTAAGAAATCGTCAAAACTCCTCGCATCATCTTGGTACATCAAATGTCGAGAAAATCATTAAAGATAGAAGTACTCCTCCAGAGTACATCGTTTAAATGTCCTACACACGACCCACCGTGTACTACAAGGACACACACTGATACAACATAATGACAAAACACACAGTATTCTACATACGTACTAGTAATCCCAAACTCTAAACACACACAAACTGCTAGACCTGAGTAAAATACGTGCATACGACATGACCACGTCATTCGTAGACACACAAACTCCTTAACCTTATCTCTTACTTACCACAACGGTGGCCCCTACCACTCGTCATCACGTACTCACACAGATTTCACAAGGTCGTACCCTACACGGGTCGTACCAGAGGTTCAGAACGACACACTACTCAGTCTAGACACAATTCATCACTCTACACACTCACACACATAAGATATAAGAATATCATAATTACCTACATGATCTTGTCCTGAACATTTATGCTCACATATAAGGTATATAACTACAATTTCCCACAAGACCTCGTCTTGAACATTCATACATACTAAAGATGTATACTTATGATTTCCCACAGGACCTTGTCCTAAGAATTTACTCAAAGCACAATACACCCCTTGTACTTCAAACATCACCTAGACATTAGTACCTAGGTGACACTATCTTATGACCGTAGACACATACAATTTCAAAACTCATGTCTATACAAGTCTACTCACACCATCTAATCAACCATGTTCTAGTTATCACAGCAAATGTCACATTTACTGCTAACTCACATCATTTAGAATGCAATCACATAATCACACCATACCGCACATATTCCACTACTGTAAACACAATCATACGTCGTCACAAACACAATTATCATGAGTTATGTTCAACTCACCATGCGGTAAGACTCACAGTAAATGTCAAAATCAAATAATCAATATTTGAAATGAGCATCACCCCTCGTAAACATCAAATCACTCCAAAATCTCTCATGACAACCACCACACTAACTAATCCTCAAGCAATCGAGCATCCCGAACACTGCCCGTAAAATTACTGCTAGACCCCGTCAGGTGCATCTTACGTGTCCGCTTCTGGTTCCTCCTGAAACAGAACTCTCTTAACTGCCGCAAGCGGTCGATCTCTCCACCACGCAGGTCCACATCCTGGAGGAAAATCACGTACAACTAACACTGCTCTCCTTCTCCATTCCGTATTTCCAATCATAGCTCCACGCGGTATGTCGCCGACCGAAGCTCCAATCACACTTGGCGCGAGGAACGCCAACATCACCGTCATCTCACCGTCATCTCCATCTACGACAGTCGTCGGCTTTACCTGACGATCTGCATTCCTCTTAGTAAGTGTTCCACGCTTGCCCAAACTCGTACGCTTGTCTTAGCCTCCTAATCCTACTCAAGATAGAACGTTGGAGTGATCAATTTGGGCACAAATTCAGAATATGAGGTTAATCATAGACTGCCAAATCACGGTGATCAAATGCAATTTGGTGGTCCACATTACTGCTCGGATTCTAAACCTTTTCCATCATATTCACACTAGCTTTCTACCTTTCACCCACTCCGGATACACATGCATCCCACACAACTCACATAGCACCACGTAATAATCTAGCAAATCCTCATATTTATCACAATTTCACACCGCGCATAGTTACACACAAAATCACTAAGCCATGCCGACACACCAAACTATCTCACATAGTTACAATTAGTACTACTCCACAATACCTAACTCACAAAACGTAATCTCACATAATCATACCACACAACTCCACGTAGTTCTACATAATACTGCTCCACAACACGTATTACACACCATGATTCCACACATAACCATAAATCATTTACTCACACCAATTACTTCACCTAGTGTAATACTACACAAATGATAAACAATAATTACTGCTTAACTTGAAAGACGAACCTCTTGGCTCGCGGTTACTCGTGGTGGCATTCGTTTCACCCTCATCCCATTTTCAGTTTAAGTTAGGTTATTTTTCTTTTAATAAAAACACCGGTTTTCTCTTAAACCACGACTCTGATATTAACTTGTAAGACCCTAACCCAGGTATCCCACAGTTGGTTCTCATAACGGGTCATTCTCTTTAAAACACATTTATTAGTAACCAAACTACAGCGAAAGTCTTTCAAAATCTTTAAATATTATATCACATCGTTAACGTCATAAGTTTACCTCACGAATACCTGCACACCAATCCGAGTAGCACCGCTCCCAAGCCAAGATACGTCGACTCCAAAGCTCACCTGCAACACAATCTAACGTACATACAAAGTCAGCTACGCTGAGTGAGTTCTAATAGTTTAATTTAATTAAAATCCATCTCGTCACAAAAGTTATTTGAACTTTACTCAAGACACTTGGTCCTTATAAAATAGTTTCAGAATTCATTAACTAATAGAATACCCTTGTTATCACACGATATCCCATAACCGTTCACCACCCAAGACTCCTCCCATAATAACCATCCCGCAGTCTCATTGACATAGAACGAACTTACCATACTAATAACTCATACTCTAGTGCACATATTTACTCGACACTTGGTTAACACAACCAATCCCTAGACATCGACTTACTCAGCCTTGACCAAGGCTCTTACAAGTCAACTAACACGACAGTTGTAAACACCACATCACAATCCTGACACAACGGTCAATTTAACTCTACTCACTACGTTAATACTATCTCATGCACAATAAATATAACTCAACGCTTGTATGCAATTTAACGCAAATATATAAGCATACAAACACATACCTCGCTAGGGTTACCCTCGTCAGGGCGTTCGACACACCTCGAGCTCATCGTTAACCTGCTCAATATTGTCACCTTTGGTGACCTCCCAAAGGACTTCGTCTTACACAATCCCGTTGACGTGTCATAAAGACAACGATGCAAACACTATACCCGCCGTGTCACAAGGACAACGACACAATAGCAATACCCGCCGTGTCATAAGGACAACGACACAATACACACAACACATGTATAAAACATATAACATCATACTCTATTTACATGACTCATTAGCTGCACCTGCACCTCACACATAGCACTGTGATAAGGTATCCTACACGTATTCGTAAGTGTTTAGCTCGTATACTGACCCACCCTGACTAACACCTAACACTATACACCGCTACTATAGCAACACACGTACAATTACTATGTCTCTTTATCTAAGCACATACTACGTATATGCACACCCTGTGACGCCTCCTAGTCGTACCCGTACGACCTGTAATAAAACCCCTACTCTTCCAGATTAGGTCACTATACGACCCACGACCATATACCCACCTTTAACCTACACCTCTCAAGGACAACACATAGTCCCTTAGCCCCGTGTTTGAACAGTTAAATTCGTAAACTCATCGGTTCAGACCCCCAAGTTCGTTATACATTTAATGTAATAAAACACATCTCAAAAGTATGTACGATAGCCCCAAAATGTTAAAAACATTTAAAAGAGGGGATTAGAAATTCACCGGTTGCGAAGCTTTCCTTCCGTAAGCCGCATACCCACAAACGCGTAGTCTAACGCGAACCTGTCGTCAAAATAATCATCCAGATCAACACTCTGACCTTTATAACACTAACCCACTTACTCAGGTCCATCAAGCTACAAGCTCGGTCTAAATCATCCCAAACCGTACAACCAGCGCGCTCATTCGCGTACAAAAACCCTTAAATTAATGTTACCGAAAAACGTTAACGAAAGTCATTTTCGACATTTTTCTCCTATTCCAAAATGGTCCCCAACAATGAATATAAAGTTCTATGGGGTCATACCTTTGCGTACAAGCAGTTCTAAGCGGTTTTGTATGAAACTGCTGAGCACCACGCGAGAAGAAAACTTGTTTTGCTCATATCTCAACCATACGGGCTCCGTTTTGCGCGAGCCATCATTCCACGCGTTCGTCTCAACATGCCCGACCTTAGAAAATTATTGGTGTCGGCCGACGCCGCCACCGCTGCTGTCAGAACGCGGATTCGTCTTTCAGCACGTTCGATTTTGTGCGTCAATATTTGAGTAGCTTAAAACTGACCCAAATGA
This sequence comes from Smallanthus sonchifolius, assembly GCA_023525975.1. Lineage (NCBI taxonomy): Eukaryota > Viridiplantae > Streptophyta > Magnoliopsida > Asterales > Asteraceae > Smallanthus > Smallanthus sonchifolius. The sequence continues at coordinate 86,827,066 of CM042022.1, forward strand.
ACTCCGTTTTAGGCGAATAATATGTCCATGAGACCATATCGCCAAAACCCTTTCTGACGAACCAGTCGCCGGAAACCGTTGCCTCCATCGCGGGAAAAGCGAAACAGTCGCCGGAATCACCTATTTCACACGTCCGTCTTCGCGCTGCTCGAATCCCTATCAAACGGACTTGGAATTGGAAAAATAATATATCCATGCGACCATGTCATCAAACTCTACCATGTCCTACCATAGCTGCCTGTCGCCGCCGGAATCGCAAATAGTGGCCGGATTGCTCGCCGGAGTTCCCGTTCTCGCATGATTTCTTCACCAATCGTCTCTGGGTCGTTTTCTAGCGATCTTAACACTGAAACAAATCAAACTTACTTGAAAATCCTCCACAACCGAATACAAAGATGCAAAGAAGATTACCTAGTTGTTGTACGAAAGACGCTGCTCGATACCGTCGTCGGACCATTGCCGTTTGCTCCCCTCCAACCACTCCTTCCTTGCCGACTCCTCCTCCTTGCTCGCTACTCCTGCCGTCACACACCTAGGGTCACAAATGGCCCTAGGGTTTGCACAAAATGGGTTTATAAACCACCCCATGTTTCGTTTCGAGTCCCCCTAGTTCCATCTCCCATGATCCGGTCGTGGACTCTCTTTAAACAACTAACCGTGTTAGTTAATGTCGTTAAAACGCCTCATGCGTGACAAATCTTACCTCTCATTTTTAATTAATACAAGATCGGGTCGTCCATTACCCCGAATTACAAATTTATAACATTCCGGGACGTTACACATGGCGTCCTTTCCAGCCTTGCGTGCCAATATGCATATAATCATGATATGTGCAAAATATCTCCACTGATCCAGTAGCCAACTTTTCTTGTACGATGGGTAGCTAATCTTGCCAACATAGCCCATTATTTGCCTCCTACAGCCATCGGGAACATAACCTGCATAAATAGTAGGATCTGTGGCCTGGTCATTGAACTGTAAAACTTGACGGATTGTGTCTTCATATATGGATATTTGTTGGTTTGCTACAGTAGCTCGAATTACATTTGCAGTAACTCTTCAATCAAGTTCTGAAGTTTCCCAAAATTGTTCAATATAAGGATGGGAGACAATTGGATTAGCTGAGATAGAATATGAGATCCTGGACCGATTCAGAAAAGTCACTATCTCTTGGTAGTTGATAGCCACACCCTTCCATTCCTGTTCTGTGAGTACCAGCATGTTAAAATCATCAGTGTAACCTCCTCTTTCCATACCTGTAATTAAATACAATAAAACAAGATTAGAACAATTAATGAACATGAAATACCTATATTAAACATAGACACATAAGTGTGAAATTTTGACTTAGAAAAATTTTCAACTTTCTGCTTCATGCATACTTGTAAGTACGCAAGGGCCAAATTAAACGTGCGTACTTATCGAGTATGCATGTACAATCCTTCTTGCTTACTTGTAAGTACGCACGAAGCATTTTTCAGCCGATGTGTTAAGTCTCAATTTTATCAATTTGGTGTTTATGGTCTACAAATCTTGTTCTGAAGGTGTCAAAAATGGTATACGAACTCAATGTGACTAGCTTTATCATTAGTATTACCAACACCCGACCCTCATTTGATTGTACAGGGGCCGACGTCAAGTTGCGGCTCAAACCAAGATCAAAAACCCAATTTAACAAGTTAAAGTCATGATTTTTGTATTAAACGACTAAGATTGATGATTAGAAACATAGATGGTTGCACAATTTCACATGCAAACATCCATTTGAACTAAAAAATCAGTCACCAAACCCTAGTCTCAAGAACACGAAAATCACTCAATTTAGGATGTTTGAACGGTTGGAATTGATTGAGAATCTTACCAGATGATCTAGAGATGATATTGTAACTGTTTATGTGATTGAAAATGGTTTTGCAACACAATGATTTTGAGAGAAAATGATCAGCTCGTGGTCTGTAAGTGAATTGAAGTTTGAATGAGGAGTAAATGCTAACTGCGGTTATATATACCCCCTTTTCAGTTCGTGCGTACTTATGTAAGTGCGCATGACCAACACCATGCGTACATGTAAGTACGCATGAGTTAACTTATGCGTACTTAACAAGTATGCATGTGTTAAGTTATGCACATTTGTTCAAGTACGCATGACTTATATCCTATTCAAATCTTAACTCAAAAATTTTGTTTATGAAGTATTTGTAGACAAACATGATAGATATGTTCAACTTTTTGGTGCAACAAAGACGTTTCCGGAAGTTATGAAAATATTTTTGGTTTTTCTAAGGAATTAGAAAGAGTTGTGCATGAAATCTTTTTGTCTTTTGTAAAGTTTAAGCTAAAACACGTTGAAAATCTTTTTGTCGTTTTGCTGAGAGAATGAACAAAATACTGAATAATAGAATACTTATAGTGAACGTCTTTTTGATTAAGTCATGAGCAGAGGATCATATCAAGCTAAAACATGTAGCAAAAGTGATACAGGATAAATTTCAAAGAAATTGGGATCATATCATGACATACTTAGTTAGAATCAATTTTAAATGCACATCATGTTAATTCAAATTGTCAATATTATAGGATTTGAAACTATAAACATTCTTGGATCGAATTCATGTGAATTAAGGTACCAATTAAAGTTCTACAACGTGTACCCCACGGTTATGCAAACAGAAAGTATATGCACTATCTCACGACATCTAAGATTTTCTTTGGGATTATCAGAATCTCCAGGTTGAAGTTACATCGTTTAGCATAGAAAAATCAAGTAGAATCCATAAGGATTATCAAGAATCATAAGATTCAGAATCGGTTGATTCATTTGTCTTGGTTCATGAGGTTTAACTTTAGTGAATATTTTGTAATGATTCAGGCTAATAGATATGGAATCTGAAGATTCAGGTAATGGGATCCAAATATTATCTGGATGTTTTCAATGGAACAGATGTGATCCAAGGGGGTAGTATATGCTTGACGGTTGTTGTCAAGACATATCTTGGCACAACTTCTCATTGCATACTTGTGAGCATGGGCAGTTAAGTGTACCGAAAAAATTGTGCTAAAGACATAACCCGAAACTGGTCTCAAAAGATAATACTAGCCAAAATCTTACATTCTATTTCTGATAATGATCTTTTAATTCATCTTTTACGCACACACTAAGCATATCATGGGTTCAAATCACGGTTGTAGTAAAGATATTAAGATTTTCACACTACTAATGATTTAATAAATGCTTCTAGCCTACTGACAATTCAAATTAAATGACAATTTATAAACAGTTTAAGTAGTCATGATGCAATCATTTCCCAATTGTGCAGTCTAAGAAATTTAGATCACTTATTGGTTTATTATCATTTCCTCTTGTCTTCAAATGACACTGAAATTTTGAAAGTTTTATATTTTGTTTGGTTTTCTTAAAAGTTTTTAACAGAAATTAAACTAAATTTAAAATGTTAAAAGAAAATAAATGTAACTTCCAAGAAACAAATTTGTTTTGAAAAATGTTTTTTATTCAGGATTGAACATTCCTATCATGTTGACAAGATGTTCAAAACAGGTACGATCAAATGCTTTGGTGAAAAGGTCAGCAAAATTATTATCCGTGTGAACTTTTATAAGTTCAATTAAGTGCTTTTCAGCAAAGTCGCGGATAAAGTGGTGACGAATTTCAATATGTTTTGTTTTGGAATGTTTCACTGGGTTGTTTGTGATGGACATGGTGGCATTGTTGCCAATGAACATTGGAGTTCCAGTGTAGTTCAAGCTGTAGTCTCTCAATTTATGTTGAATCCACAATATCTGAGAACAGCAGCTTGCAGCAGCAAGCAGTAGGAACGTACTCTGCTTCACATGTTGATATAGAAACTGTTTACTGCTTTTTACACTGCTAGGAGACCAGTCTGTCTCCTAAGAACTGACATCCACCCGAAGTTGACTTTCTATCGAGGTTTCAACTGCCATAATCAGAATCGGTATAAGCTTTGAGATCAAAAGACTGCTGCTTGGAGTACCACAGACCCAATCGGGGTTTCCCTTTCAAGTATCTGAATATCCTCTTTACAACAATCAAATGAGATTCCTTCGGTTGTGACTGAAACCTCGAGCATAAGCATACAGCGAACATAATATCAGGTCTAGAAGCTGTGAGATACATAAGAGAACCAATCATCCCACGGTACAATTTACAATCCACATCCTTTCCATCTTTGTCTGGATGTAGACCATGATTGACTGGGATAGGTGTGCCATAAGTTGTACAATCATTCATTTTGTATTTTGACAAAATGTCTTGTACATAGTTAGTTTGATGTAGATAAATGCCATCCTCCCGTTGACTGACTTGTAGACCTAGGAAGAATGACAATTCACCCATGTTGCTCATCTCAAACTTGGACTTCATCACCTGCTCGAATTCCCTACACATCTCTTCATTTGTAGACCTGAAGATGATGTCATCAACATATACTTGCACAAGTAGAATATCAGCCCCTGCTTTTCGTATGAAGAGAGTTGAATCAATTTGCCCTCGTTCGAAATCATTGGACAGTAAATGCCTTAAAAGAGTCTCATACCACGCTCTTGGTGCTTGATGAAGACCATAAAGTGATTTATCTAGCTTTTACACTTTATTAGGATGTTGTGGGTCTTCAAAGCCAGGTGGCTGAGTGACATAGACCTCTTCATGGACATTTTAGTATAGGAAAGCACTCTTCACATCTAGTTGAAAGACTTTGAAGCCAACAAAGGAGGCATAAGCCAAAAACAGTCGGATGGCTTCAAGTTTAGCAACTGGGGCATACACTTCCGTGTAATCCAAGCCCTCTTATTGGTAAAACCCTTGAACAATCAATCTTGCCTTATTTTTCACCACAACGTATCGATCATCTGTTTTGCACTTGAACACCCATCTAGTTCCTATTGGATGTACACCTTTTGGTAGGTCAACTAGATCCCACACATGCAACTTTTGGAATTGAGACAACTCTTCTTGCATCACCTCTATCCAACAGTTGTCAGCTAGAGCTTCCTTCACATTCTTCGGCTCTAGTTAGGATACGAATACAGCATGCAAACATGTTTCCATGATACCTTTGTTGAGAATCTCAGCATAAAGACTTGTATTTTTAGCAACAGTTATGTGACAAGTTTGAAACCGGCATTAGGATCACCAATGATGTTGTCGATTGGATGATTCCTATGAACTCTCGTTTCTGGTACAATGGGTTCTTGGATTTCTACTTCAATGTTCGTGCTCAACTCCCCCATATCATGTGTACCCGAAGAAGATTCTATGTTGATTGGATCAACTAGAGCTTCAACTCCTATACGAGTGTACGGATCAACTCGAGCTTCGTTTCCTTCACTATTAGCATCTTCTTCACTATCACTGTCATGCGTCCCAGATGCAGATGCAGCATTGGAATTGAGAGTTGGAATATGTACAGTTGTTCTTGTTGAGAAATTGGAATCGTCGCCAGCACTACAACATCGATACAAATTTGCAGCATCTTCAGCAGATAGATCAGGAAGGTTAAAAGACTTAAAGAGAGCATCATAATCGAATCCCCAAGCTGGACTTGTTGGTTCTGGTGGAGTGCTGTGTTTACTGCAATCAACTTCGAACCATTCTTCGACATAACAATTTTCAATATTGTACACTCTCTTGCATGGTAAATTGGCAACATATTCTAAGAAGATTCCCTCCACCGCTTTTGCATGAAATTTTGATTTACGATCTTTATATTGTAACAATAATCAACATGGACTACCGAATGGGATTAGGTAGTCAAGATTGGGAGGTCGATTATTGATCAACTCATAACATGTTTTGTTGTGTCTTTTCACTACCAGAACTCTATTCAAAACGTGACACGTTGTATTGACTGCTTCCGCCCAGAAAGTTATTGAAAGCTTGGCATCTGACAGCATCGTCCTTGCAGTTTCAATTAAAGTTCTGTTCTTCCTTTCTGCAACTTCGTTCTGTTGAGGTGTATACGGCGCACTAAATTCATGAAGAATACCTTTCTTTAGACAAAAAAGCTCCATCATGTTGTTCTTGAATTCTGTGTCGTTATCACTCCTTATTCTTCTAACCTTCAGCTTGCATATAGATTCCAGACTCGGAATGAGGTATTGAAGAATTTCCGCAGTCTCATCTTTAGTACCTAGAAAATGCACCCAAGAGAAACATGAGTAGTCATTAGTTACTACCAGACAATATGACTTACCACCAATACTCCTGATACTTATGGGCCCTAACAAATCCATATGTAGGAGCTCCAAAGGGGTATCAGTTGAGTTTTGGATCTTTGGCTTGTGGGATTTCCGTTGTTGTTTGCCCCTTTTACAAGGCATACAATCATCTGTAACGGCAAATCTCACTTTAGGAATCCCGGTTACCAAACCGTTTTGAACAAGATGATTCCTTTTTTTATAAGAAATATGTCCGAGTTTCCTATGTCATAAGATTGAGTCAACTTCTGTTGCTTTGGAAAGTAAACAAGTAGCGACTGATGAGGTGGTTGTTGCCACACTCATATCGATCTGATAAGTGTCGTTCGTTCTTGGTGCACGCATCAGAATCCAGTCTTCAGGAACCACGAAACGAGGCTTTAGAACTAAGCATCTTGTCAAACATAACCGAGTACTCCTTGTCGCACATTTGAGAAACACTCAACAAGTTATGCTTCAACTGCTTGCAAGAGTTGACATTGTCGAAGCTGATACAACCATTAGAAACCACGCCTTTACAAGTTATACTTCCTCCTTTTTCTCCTGCAAAGGCCACATAGCCGCCTCTAAATGGTTTAACGTGTTGAAGAAGGGCCATGTTGCCTGTCATGTGCCGGGAGCATCCACTATCAACATACCAACGGTTTATAATAGATCCTTTTGGATGTCCCTACACGATTCAAAAGAAATTAGTTAGCTTTGGAGACCCAAGCCATTGTGGTCTTGGGTCATCCGTTTTTTCGCAAAAGAAACGACTTCTATTAACTCGCAATCATGATGGTAAAAAATGGGTGTCTCTTTTGGAGAGTCGGAATTAGAGATTTGAGAAATATCGAGTTTCTTTCTCCAAACTTGTTTCCTTTGAACAGTAGGCTTGCTTTTGTCAACGATAGGTGAACTAGAAGAAGATTCACCTGGTCGACAGCTAGCTAGCTAGCTGTTCAAGTTTCCTTAATCTCTTATTCCGTCTCCTTCTCTGTGGTCTTGAGAGTTTCACCACATGATTCTTACCAGGTTGTGTACTACTAGGGATTGATACATAAGGAATAACAGGTTTCTTGTTCCTTTTTATAGCAGATGGTGCGGCCACATGTCTTGGCTTAACCATATGCTTGGTTGGTTGTTTTGGAAATTGATTCTTGAATTGCTTGACTGATGGAGTCTTCAGGGATACAGCCTGTTGTAGGACATCTGGTCGTTTCTCCTGATTCTTATTTGGACAATTCACAAGAATGTGTCCGAAAATACCACAGTGAAAACAATTTCGCCTTTCTTTAAAATAAATTTTGTAAGGCTCATTGCTTTTAGATGTTGATGGTTTATTCTGATTAGTATTAGGATTGGTTTGATGAACCGCAAGTTGTGCTTGACCTGATGTTGATTGATTCTTGAGAGTATAATGTTTATCAATGTTTTCTTGAAAATTCTTTCCCAATTTTTTAGCGAATGATTCTTTCTTAGCTTGCTTTATGGTTTTGAAACCCCCATAAAGCATCATTTTCAATTTATCATTTGATTCAATCAAGTCAGGCTCAGTTAAAATGCAGTTGTCACGATTATAGACAAAGTTTTTGTTGATTATGGATTCATCAAGCAACTCTTCTGAGACAACACCCTCGACTGTGTTGTCCATAGAACATTCATCTGAATAAAACTCTTCATGAGTAGATGAATCACCCTTACCAGAAGATTCATCTAAAAAGGACAAATCAATGTCGACTTTCCCATTGACAAACTTCCCGTTAACAGGTGGAGGAATGGCATTAGTACCTAAACATTTTCTATTCACTTGTCGTACGATAGACTCATAGTGTTCCACTAAAAAATGAGAATTTTTCAATTTTTCAATTTTGCCACTTAACTTCATAATCTAATTCTGTAGTTTGGCTATTTCGACATTCTTTTTCTCTAATTCTCTGTAGGCAACATCTAAATAAAATTGTTGTTCGCTTATTTTAATTTAAAAACCTTGTTTATCTTTTCTAAGATTTTCAATAGAATCGTTAAAACGTTTTTCATTTTCTTTGTAGTTTAGAGCTGCTCTACGCAGAGGTTCGAGTTGATCATGAATTCGATTATTCTCGTTTTTTAAATTTAAACAGTTAGTACAAGAAACAACAATAAAAGAATTAGAATCTACCTCTGTTGACGAACCGGACGCCTCTCCGATTTCCATTAGTGCAAATGCAGATTATTGTTGATCAGCAGCAGCTGCTTCCCTTTCTTCAGCTTTCATTGTTTCAACAATTTCTGTCATCAACCCTATTTGGGTTTGTGAGACTATGGCATCTTCCAAATGAACTCCCCAGACATAGCTGTCATCCTGTTGAGCTACCGGTGCATTGGATGATGCTCCTTGATTTTGACTTCGATTGTTGTTGAAGTTCTGGTTGTTGAAGTTCTGGTTGTTGAAATTCTGATTGCTACCTGGGCTTGGTCGAATGAAGTCTGAGGCTGGTGCTTTATCTTTCTGGCATTCTCTAGCAAAATGGCCATAATTCAGACATTTGTAACACTTGGCCTTTGATTTGTCGAACCCAACTTTCGCATTTGAATGTCCATCGATAAACTTTCTACCGGTTATGTTCAAGAAACGTTTTGCCCTTCTCAGGATCATGGCCATATTCCATTGTATGTCTACTTTATTGAAATCTTCTTCAATAGTTTCGGGATCAGTAAGTTTTTCACCTATGAAGTTCTCATAGGCAAGCATGCAGGAAGAAAATAGTGCAACATGATCTTCTGCAATTTTGGCAATAGCACTTTGATTACCAGATGAAATATTCTTTGATGAATGTTGATGATATGAACTTGATCATGAAGCAGCAAAACAAGTATGACTACCACAACCATTTGAATTTTCTTCCTCCTGAGTAGGATTTCCTGAGAATAAAGTTATTCCAGAGCCAGAGGTTTTTGCTATGGAAGAAGTTCCAAAGTACATTGACGGTTCTTGAACTAGCGGTCTGCTAGTGGTTTCTTTCTTTCTTAAGTTCAGGCAAGTTCATGTCATGTGCCTGAACTTTACCTATTGCTTCATCAATGGTCATCTCATAAAACTTAGGGTTTTCTCTTAGTAGGGTTGTGTACATGTCAAACTTTGGTGGTAATGCATCGAGAAACTTTTCAACAAGTTCATCATCAGGATATTTCAATTCATAAGACTTAAGTTCAGTCTTAAGATGATAGAATCTAGAGATGAGTTCGTCAATGGATTCATTCTCCAAATATCTAAAACATTCTCCAAATATCTAAAACATTCATATTGTTTTCTCAACAGTTCCCTCTTACTCTTTTTAACATCACTGTTTCCTTCAAACCTTTTCTGTAAAGCTATCCATAGATCTTTTAACGTGTCATAACCTCTAAAGCTTTGAAATAAGTCGCGTGTCAATTCCATGGTTAAGGAACCATGTACCTTCCTTTGTAGATCATAAGCTTTCTTTTCTTCTATATCAAGTCTAGAAATAGGTTTTGGTTGGTTTTCACCAAGAAATTCATGTGTCTGATGTTTATACCCCTCTAAAATGGGTATCCACATGTTTGAATCTGTGTATGAAACGTACTCTTCAAAACATGCCTTCGAGTTGGAATAGTCGTGTAACACCCAAAATAAAAAGAAAATAAAATTCAAAATTTCACTCCCTCGCGGTACGCGAGGGAGATTTTGACAAAACCTCGCGGTACGCGAGGGGACTGCTTATGCGCCAGAAAATCACCTTCTCGCGGTACGCGAGAAGATTCCCAACCAAGCCTCGCGGTACGCGAGGGAATAGTACACGCGTCAGGGCCAGAAAACACGTGTCATTCACCCTTGCCACCAGCCGACACGTGTCATGCTGACTCAGCACCGTTCGTGACACCTCATCCTCTCGCGGTACGCGAGAGATTTCCTTGGCCGGCCTCGCGGTACGCGAGGGACTGGAAAATCAGCCTATAAAAGGCCTTCAACGGGATTGAATTCTGTACAGTTTCCAAACATTCCTTATACACAAACCCGATCTCTCAAAACTCCACAACGTCCCGAAGCGCTGTTCAAGAATCCTACGAAACCCTGCTCAAGCCGTAGTTCCGTCCAAATCCCGCGAAGTAGGTATTATTAAAACTATTCATATATATATATATAGCCGCAATTATATATATATTCTCTCATATATATTCTCGTTAATCGTGTCTTCCCTAGGAAGAAACGTGTCGAGGTTCTGCTCAAATTCAAGCCTACAACCCTACCAGCCATCAAAATCAAGGTGAACACGTTTAACGCTTTTCAAACGATAAAACCATTTTATTTACGAAAACGGCATGAAACAAATTAAATGCTTTAATCATAAGGGTAATCTACGTGATAGCATTCAGGCCATAAGCATACGTAGATTTGATCAAATGGTATACATGTGACGGGTGAAAGTCCGGTCCGTGGCTGGGTACAGATCATGAAAGGGGGTATCATAAGACTGAGGATATGGTTCCTTAGCAGATTATACGAGGGACGAGTTCCTGAGTATCATATAAGACTAAGAACAAGGTTCTTAGCATCACGACCCTGGGAATAGGCTATCAGTCTGAGACATAGAGCTCAGCCAGTTGACCCCATGGCAGTTAACCCAGTGTATGTAGGTGGTATATATTTCAGGTGAAAAAGACTGCTGAATGTGTAGATTTACCATACAGAAACGTGCTTAAAGGCTTTAATTTGGTTTATGTTAGAAATCATTTTCGTGTCAGTTAAATGTGATTCACCGGCTTTATGCTGATGTTCATTTTCAAAACGTTTTTCACAGGTAATGAAAGAAATCATTAAATTCAGGGTGGTGCAGTAAAGACAAGATCTTTAGGCATATTTAAATCCCTGTGGCAGACTAATACAAGACCAAATGTTGGAACGGACGTAGATCCTAGACATTTTAAATGGCTTGTATTATGTAAATTAATTCAGCAGATGTACATTATATAATAGACTTTTGAATGTCTATTATCATGAAATGAAAAGGGACGTGGATCCCAAATTTTGACAAAAAGTACAAGAATTAACCCTTGAGGTTATTTACATGACATTTCATTACAAAAAGGGCATCAAGTAAAAACAAAGACTTCCGCTGTCCAAATTTATGGGACCTCATTCAGATACCAGCGTTGTCTCACGACGCCCGGGCAGGGGTAGCCCGGGGTTGTGACAGGTTGGTATCAGAGCCGCATTTAAGGGTTTTAGCAAAATTAGATACTTGTATGATAGTATCTTAGCTTTAACCAATAGTTGTGCCTACTAAACGAACGGTAGGAAAATGCCTTTAACATAACCAATAAATTACAGGATGTCAGATCCATACTATTATCCTTATAATTACCCAAACTACTTCCCTGGAGAATCATCTAATCAAGTAGTACCAAGCTATGATGATTATGTCCACTACCTACCGACCCCGGAGAATTGGAACAGAATGGTCGCAGAACAAGTGGAGCAGACTCAAGCAAGGCTTGAACCTCTGAGGGAAGAATCAGAGTATTCAGTGGAAATGGAAGATTCAAGAGAATCTTTACGTCCTGTTATGACATCTATGCCACTACCTCAATCATTAGACGTGGTAGATCATCCCGGAACAATTCAAGAACATCCACCCAGTCCAAGTGAAGAAACTCCACATTCGATTTCTGAATCCGACAAGGCTGCCGTTTGTGAAGGCAGTGGTGGAAAGTATTTCTTTGATCCTATTCCAGAACATCCTGTTTTCAAGGAACCTTTCTTTTATGTAGATCCCTCCGATGGACGTCAGTATGCAACCGACGGAAAAGTCGTGTGGTCTGTTAACTCAGCATATCACGATCTTAGGATGGGACACAGGGAACCACCTCCTTGTTATGGATACCATGATGAACTGCCAAAATCAATTGATGAACACCTAGATCGTGCTCTTAGAGAGGCTGACGATCTACGTGCTGAACTGTACTTCACCAGACAAGTCGTAGTTAAAAACGAACAAACTATATTTGACTACGAACTAGCCCAGGAAGACAGGAAGTACGCAGAACAATGGGTGGCAGATCAGTTGATCCAGAAAGGTGCAATGACCGAGACCCTGGGGAGATTCTATCAAGATTTGGGAGATGTGCTTCTCGATTAAAGTTAATGATAGTATTTGTATAATTAGCTAACTTTAAGTGATATAGATGCATATCTATATTTCTGTATTTGTAACAAATAGATGAAGTTTAAGCGATAATAAACTTCAAATTTTGACCCAAATTCTTGTCTTGTATTCTTAGATGTCTCAACAAAATAACAATAGCGGTCCAGCTACCTACATTACCAAGGAAAAAGGAAAAGAAGTTAATAATAATCCTGAAATAGCTACTCAACAACCAGAATTGCAACAACTGGTCAAACAAAGCATTAAAGAAATGCTTCCTGCCATAATAAAGGAAGTACAAGAAAACATCAAAACTCCAAGCCACGTAACTCTTCCTTCAAAAAGAATGGAAAATCCTTCGAAAACCCACACAGAGCAAGTAGCAAGCTCTCGTAAACCTCAAACCTCGAAAAGGTCCAGAACATCAAGCAATAAGTATTCTGAATCTGAAGAATCGTTAAATCTAAGCAGTGAGAGCTCAGAAGAAGAGAATGAAACAAAAAGGTATAGACACAAAGGGTGTTCTTATAAAACCTTTCAGGACTGTAAACCTTATGAATTTAAGGGCACCGAAGGCGGTATTGCTACTCTTCACTGGCTAGAGAAGATGGAGTCAGTAATAGCAATTAGCAAGTGTGCTAAGAAAGATCAAGTACTGTATGCTTCAAACTCCTTCAAAAATGAAGCGTTGGAATGGTGGAATTCAATCATTTCTGCCAAAGGGAGGAGAAAGACCAATGCTATGGATTGGAAAGAATTTCGGGCAAAGGTGAAAAAGAAATTTTGCCCCAAGACTGAAAAAGAACAAGCTGAAAGAAAATTTCTGGAGCACCGAATGGTGGGTACCAATGATCGAGAGTATACTACCAAATTCTTTGAATATGCTCGATTGGCACCTCACCTGGCTAAACCTGAATCAGTTCTCATAACTCGATATATTTATGGCTTAGTTCCAGAGATCCGTGATTTGGTGAAGGTTGTCTCACCAAAAACCATTGAGTCCACCGTAGAATTGACCGGTACCATGACGGCTGGATTAATCAGAAATATAGAGGAAAAGAAGAAAGTCGAATCCTCTATAAAATCAAAAACCGAGGCCAAAAGATTTAGCAAGAACTTTGGGCAAAAAGGAGTTCCATTTAACAATCCACCATGCAAAACGTGCGGACGCAGGCATAGTGGAAAGTGTGTTTTTGAAACTCCATTCTGTAATTATTGCAAGGTCTCAGGTCACTCTACTGAGAATTGCTTCAAGAAAAAGGGAATAACTTGTTTTAGTTGTGGAGAGCTGGGGCACATCAGCACTAATTGCCCTAAGTTTGCAAGGACCGGAAGAGCTGGAGGATCAGGAGCCAAGATCACTCCAGAAAACAAAAAGACCGTACGAGCTTTTGTCATGAATGCTAACCAAGCTGAGAGAACGCCGGACGTAATTACCGGTACGTTTCTTCTTAATAATGTTTATGCTAAGGTCTTATTTGACTCAGGTGCAAACCGGAGTTTTATAGATTATAATTTCTGTAATCTATTAAACGAACCATTAAGTCCCTTAGCTGAAACATATGAAGTAGAAACAGCGAACGGTGATTTGATAAAAATATCCCAATCACTGAACAATTGTTACATTACATTGGCTGGTTTCACTATCCCAGTACAATTATTACCAATGTCAATAACTGGCTTTGACATTGTTTTGGGGATGGATTGGTTATCCAATAACCAAGCCGAAATCCTTTGTAATCAACAAGTTGTAAAACTCGTTACACCAACAAACAAAACTCTAACTATCCAAGGTGATAAACCCACAAAACCTATCCAGATAATCTCCATACTTAAAGCAACCAAGTGCTTAAGAAAAGGATATCTGGCATGTCTGGTATCAATTACTGCCTTGGAAAAGGAGAAGAAGATAGAATCAGTACATGTAGTATCTGAATTTCCAGACGTTTTTCCTGAAGAACTGCCTGGATTACCACCAGAACGAGAGGTAGAATTTCGAATCAACCTTGTACCTGGTGCAACTCCAATTGCCAAATCCCCGTACAGACTGGCACCCACAGAAATGGCAGAACTCAAGAAACAATTGGATGAACTTCTTGAGAAAGGTTTTATCCAACCAAGTTCTTCACCCTGGGGAGCTCCAATTCTCTTTGTTAAGAAGAAAGACGGATCAATGCGCATGTGTATTGATTATCGGGAACTGAATAAAGTTACCATCAAAAACCGATACCCGCTTCCACGGATTGATGATTTATTCGATCAACTCCAAGGAGCTTGTCATTTTTCAAAGATCGATCTTCGCTCAGGTTATCATCAGTTGAAAGTGCATGATAACGATATCTCGAAAACTGCATTTCGAACACGGTATGGACATTTCGAGTTCACGGTTATGCCATTTGGACTTACAAATGCTCCTGCCGCATTCATGGACATGATGAATCGTGTCTGCAAACCTTACTTGGATAAGTTTGTCATAGTTTTTATTGATGACATACTTATTTATTCCAAAACCCAAGTTGAACACGAAACTCATCTTCGAACCATACTTGAACTTCTTCGAAAAGAGAAATTATATGCTAAGTTTTCCAAATGCGGATTTTGGTTAACGGAGGTACAATTTCTTGGTCATGTCATCAACGTGAACGGAATTCAAGTAGATCCTTCCAAAATCGAAGCTATATCCAAATGGGAAATTCCCAAGTCACCCACCGAAATTCGTAGTTTTCTGGGATTAGCGGGATATTACCGCCGGTTCATTCAAAATTTTTCTCGTATAGCAATCCCACTCACATCCCTAACTCGGAAATTTGTAAAATACGAATGGGGACCCAAACAATCTGAATCTTTTGAAACCTTGAAACAAAAACTGACAAACGCACCTATCTTATCCTTACCAGATGGTATTGAAGACTTCGTAGTTTACTGTGACGCCTCACATACTGGTTTAGGTTGCGTATTAATGCAACGCAAGAAAGTCATTGCTTATGCATCTCGTCAGTTGAAAATTCATGAGAAAAACTACTCAACCCACGATCTAGAATTAGGCGCTATAATCTTTGCTTTGAAATTATGGCGACACTATCTCTATGGGGTTAAGTTCACAATCTACACTGATCATAAAAGTCTCAAGTACATATTTAGCCAGAAAGAGTTAAATATGAGACAAAGAAGATGGATGGAAATCCTGAATGATTATGATTGTGAAATTTGTTATCATGAAGGAAAGGCAAATGTAGTAGCGGATGCCTTGAGCCGAAAAGAAAACGTCAAGCCAAAGAGAGTACATTCTCTCAGACTTGAACTACAAATTGATCTTGTAAGTCAGTTAAAAGAGGCACAAGAGTTAGCTTTGAAGGAAGGTAACTTTGAAAAAGAAGGAATGAAAGGAATGCTTGATTTACTGATCAAAGGAGAAGATAATATCCTTCGCATGAATAAACGTATTTGGGTACCAGTTACAGGTGATCTTCGAGAGCGAATCCTCGAAGAAGCACACAAGTCCAAATACACCATGCACCCAGGAAGTGATAAAATGTACAAGAACCTTAAAGAAAGTTACTGGTGGATTGGTATGAAAAAGAACATTGCTATCTACGTAGCAAAATGTTTGACTTGTTCCAAAGTCAAAGCCGAACACCAAAAGCCAGCTGGATTATTGCAACAGTTAGAATTACCAGTTTGGAAATGGGAATTGATAACTATGGACTTTATTACCAAACTTCCTCGAACCACTCGTGGAAATAATGCAATCTGGGTTATCATTGACCGTTTAACCAAATCAGCTCACTTTCTACCTATTAAAGACACCATGAGTATGGACAAAATGGCACAAATTTACGTTAATGAAATTGTAACGTTACATGGTGTGCCTCTATCCATAGTGTCAGATAGAGATAGTCGCTTCACATCTCGATTCTGGCAAAGTTTTCAAACAGCTCTAGGAACTCGATTGAACCTTAGTACTGCTTACCATCCACAAACTGATGGGCAGAGCGAAAGAACCATACAAACCCTAGAAGATATGCTCCGAACCTGTGTGATAGACTTTGGAGGTAATTGGGATGATCATTTACCTCTAATGGAATTCTCATACAACAATAGTTATCACACAAGTATTCAGGCCGCACCATTTGAAGCATTGTACGGACGGAAATGTCGAACGCCTGTATGTTGGTCAGATATCGGAGAAAATCAACTATCAGGACCAGAGATAGTCCAAGAAACTACCGATAAAATCTTGCAAATACGAGAACGTCTAAAAATGGCTAGAGATCGACAGAAAAGTTATGCAGATAAACGAAGAAAGCCGTTAGAATTCCAAATCGGTGACAAGGTGTTATTAAAAGTTTCACCTTGGAAAGGTGTTATTCGTTTTGGAAAGAAAGGAAAGTTAAGTCCACGTTTTGTTGGACCTTTCAAAATCATTAAACAAATCGGACCTGTTGCCTATCAGCTTGAACTACCAGTAGAGATGGGTGGAGTACACGATGTATTCCATGTATCAAACCTACGTAAGTGTTTAGCTGATGAATCCTTGCTTATGCCTTTACAAGATGTGGAAGTAAATGAAAAGCTCAAATTCATCGAACGCCCGTTACAAATTGAAGACCGACAAATCAAAAAGCTTAAACGAAAGCAATTGGCGTTAGTCAAAATAAGATGGGACTCCAGGCGTGGCCCAGAATATACTTGGGAACTCGAGTCAGAAATGCGCAAAAAGTATCCACATCTCTTTCAATAAATCTCGAGGACGAGATTATTCTAAAGGAGGGGAGGATGTAACACCCAAAATAAAAAGAAAATAAAATTCAAAATTTCACTCCCTCGCGGTACGCGAGGGAGATTTTGACAAAACCTCGCGGTACGCGAGGGGACTGCTTATGCGCCAGAAAATCACCTTCTCGCGGTACGCGAGAAGATTCCCAACCAAGCCTCGCGGTACGCGAGGGAATAGTACACGCGTCAGGGCCAGAAAACACGTGTCATTCACCCTTGCCACCAGCCGACACGTGTCATGCTGACTCAGCACCGTTCGTGACACCTCATCCTCTCGCGGTACGCGAGAGATTTCCTTGGCCGGCCTCGCGGTACGCGAGGGACTGGAAAATCAGCCTATAAAAGGCCTTCAACGGGATTGAATTCTGTACAGTTTCCAAACATTCCTTATACACAAACCCGATCTCTCAAAACTCCACAACGTCCCGAAGCGCTGTTCAAGAATCCTACGAAACCCTGCTCAAGCCGTAGTTCCGTCCAAATCCCGCGAAGTAGGTATTATTAAAACTATTCATATATATATATAGCCGCAATTATATATATATTCTCTCATATATATTCTCGTTAATCGTGTCTTCCCTAGGAAGAAACGTGTCGAGGTTCTGCTCAAATTCAAGCCTACAACCCTACCAGCCATCAAAATCAAGGTGAACACGTTTAACGCTTTTCAAACGATAAAACCATTTTATTTACGAAAACGGCATGAAACAAATTAAATGCTTTAATCATAAGGGTAATCTACGTGATAGCATTCAGGCCATAAGCATACGTAGATTTGATCAAATGGTATACATGTGACGGGTGAAAGTCCGGTCCGTGGCTGGGTACAGATCATGAAAGGGGGTATCATAAGACTGAGGATATGGTTCCTTAGCAGATTATACGAGGGACGAGTTCCTGAGTATCATATAAGACTAAGAACAAGGTTCTTAGCATCACGACCCTGGGAATAGGCTATCAGTCTGAGACATAGAGCTCAGCCAGTTGACCCCATGGCAGTTAACCCAGTGTATGTAGGTGGTATATATTTCAGGTGAAAAAGACTGCTGAATGTGTAGATTTACCATACAGAAACGTGCTTAAAGGCTTTAATTTGGTTTATGTTAGAAATCATTTTCGTGTCAGTTAAATGTGATTCACCGGCTTTATGCTGATGTTCATTTTCAAAACGTTTTTCACAGGTAATGAAAGAAATCATTAAATTCAGGGTGGTGCAGTAAAGACAAGATCTTTAGGCATATTTAAATCCCTGTGGCAGACTAATACAAGACCAAATGTTGGAACGGACGTAGATCCTAGACATTTTAAATGGCTTGTATTATGTAAATTAATTCAGCAGATGTACATTATATAATAGACTTTTGAATGTCTATTATCATGAAATGAAAAGGGACGTGGATCCCAAATTTTGACAAAAAGTACAAGAATTAACCCTTGAGGTTATTTACATGACATTTCATTACAAAAAGGGCATCAAGTAAAAACAAAGACTTCCGCTGTCCAAATTTATGGGACCTCATTCAGATACCAGCGTTGTCTCACGACGCCCGGGCAGGGGTAGCCCGGGGTTGTGACAGGTTGGTATCAGAGCCGCATTTAAGGGTTTTAGCAAAATTAGATACTTGTATGATAGTATCTTAGCTTTAACCAATAGTTGTGCCTACTAAACGAACGGTAGGAAAATGCCTTTAACATAACCAATAAATTACAGGATGTCAGATCCATACTATTATCCTTATAATTACCCAAACTACTTCCCTGGAGAATCATCTAATCAAGTAGTACCAAGCTATGATGATTATGTCCACTACCTACCGACCCCGGAGAATTGGAACAGAATGGTCGCAGAACAAGTGGAGCAGACTCAAGCAAGGCTTGAACCTCTGAGGGAAGAATCAGAGTATTCAGTGGAAATGGAAGATTCAAGAGAATCTTTACGTCCTGTTATGACATCTATGCCACTACCTCAATCATTAGACGTGGTAGATCATCCCGGAACAATTCAAGAACATCCACCCAGTCCAAGTGAAGAAACTCCACATTCGATTTCTGAATCCGACAAGGCTGCCGTTTGTGAAGGCAGTGGTGGAAAGTATTTCTTTGATCCTATTCCAGAACATCCTGTTTTCAAGGAACCTTTCTTTTATGTAGATCCCTCCGATGGACGTCAGTATGCAACCGACGGAAAAGTCGTGTGGTCTGTTAACTCAGCATATCACGATCTTAGGATGGGACACAGGGAACCACCTCCTTGTTATGGATACCATGATGAACTGCCAAAATCAATTGATGAACACCTAGATCGTGCTCTTAGAGAGGCTGACGATCTACGTGCTGAACTGTACTTCACCAGACAAGTCGTAGTTAAAAACGAACAAACTATATTTGACTACGAACTAGCCCAGGAAGACAGGAAGTACGCAGAACAATGGGTGGCAGATCAGTTGATCCAGAAAGGTGCAATGACCGAGACCCTGGGGAGATTCTATCAAGATTTGGGAGATGTGCTTCTCGATTAAAGTTAATGATAGTATTTGTATAATTAGCTAACTTTAAGTGATATAGATGCATATCTATATTTCTGTATTTGTAACAAATAGATGAAGTTTAAGCGATAATAAACTTCAAATTTTGACCCAAATTCTTGTCTTGTATTCTTAGATGTCTCAACAAAATAACAATAGCGGTCCAGCTACCTACATTACCAAGGAAAAAGGAAAAGAAGTTAATAATAATCCTGAAATAGCTACTCAACAACCAGAATTGCAACAACTGGTCAAACAAAGCATTAAAGAAATGCTTCCTGCCATAATAAAGGAAGTACAAGAAAACATCAAAACTCCAAGCCACGTAACTCTTCCTTCAAAAAGAATGGAAAATCCTTCGAAAACCCACACAGAGCAAGTAGCAAGCTCTCGTAAACCTCAAACCTCGAAAAGGTCCAGAACATCAAGCAATAAGTATTCTGAATCTGAAGAATCGTTAAATCTAAGCAGTGAGAGCTCAGAAGAAGAGAATGAAACAAAAAGGTATAGACACAAAGGGTGTTCTTATAAAACCTTTCAGGACTGTAAACCTTATGAATTTAAGGGCACCGAAGGCGGTATTGCTACTCTTCACTGGCTAGAGAAGATGGAGTCAGTAATAGCAATTAGCAAGTGTGCTAAGAAAGATCAAGTACTGTATGCTTCAAACTCCTTCAAAAATGAAGCGTTGGAATGGTGGAATTCAATCATTTCTGCCAAAGGGAGGAGAAAGACCAATGCTATGGATTGGAAAGAATTTCGGGCAAAGGTGAAAAAGAAATTTTGCCCCAAGACTGAAAAAGAACAAGCTGAAAGAAAATTTCTGGAGCACCGAATGGTGGGTACCAATGATCGAGAGTATACTACCAAATTCTTTGAATATGCTCGATTGGCACCTCACCTGGCTAAACCTGAATCAGTTCTCATAACTCGATATATTTATGGCTTAGTTCCAGAGATCCGTGATTTGGTGAAGGTTGTCTCACCAAAAACCATTGAGTCCACCGTAGAATTGACCGGTACCATGACGGCTGGATTAATCAGAAATATAGAGGAAAAGAAGAAAGTCGAATCCTCTATAAAATCAAAAACCGAGGCCAAAAGATTTAGCAAGAACTTTGGGCAAAAAGGAGTTCCATTTAACAATCCACCATGCAAAACGTGCGGACGCAGGCATAGTGGAAAGTGTGTTTTTGAAACTCCATTCTGTAATTATTGCAAGGTCTCAGGTCACTCTACTGAGAATTGCTTCAAGAAAAAGGGAATAACTTGTTTTAGTTGTGGAGAGCTGGGGCACATCAGCACTAATTGCCCTAAGTTTGCAAGGACCGGAAGAGCTGGAGGATCAGGAGCCAAGATCACTCCAGAAAACAAAAAGACCGTACGAGCTTTTGTCATGAATGCTAACCAAGCTGAGAGAACGCCGGACGTAATTACCGGTACGTTTCTTCTTAATAATGTTTATGCTAAGGTCTTATTTGACTCAGGTGCAAACCGGAGTTTTATAGATTATAATTTCTGTAATCTATTAAACGAACCATTAAGTCCCTTAGCTGAAACATATGAAGTAGAAACAGCGAACGGTGATTTGATAAAAATATCCCAATCACTGAACAATTGTTACATTACATTGGCTGGTTTCACTATCCCAGTACAATTATTACCAATGTCAATAACTGGCTTTGACATTGTTTTGGGGATGGATTGGTTATCCAATAACCAAGCCGAAATCCTTTGTAATCAACAAGTTGTAAAACTCGTTACACCAACAAACAAAACTCTAACTATCCAAGGTGATAAACCCACAAAACCTATCCAGATAATCTCCATACTTAAAGCAACCAAGTGCTTAAGAAAAGGATATCTGGCATGTCTGGTATCAATTACTGCCTTGGAAAAGGAGAAGAAGATAGAATCAGTACATGTAGTATCTGAATTTCCAGACGTTTTTCCTGAAGAACTGCCTGGATTACCACCAGAACGAGAGGTAGAATTTCGAATCAACCTTGTACCTGGTGCAACTCCAATTGCCAAATCCCCGTACAGACTGGCACCCACAGAAATGGCAGAACTCAAGAAACAATTGGATGAACTTCTTGAGAAAGGTTTTATCCAACCAAGTTCTTCACCCTGGGGAGCTCCAATTCTCTTTGTTAAGAAGAAAGACGGATCAATGCGCATGTGTATTGATTATCGGGAACTGAATAAAGTTACCATCAAAAACCGATACCCGCTTCCACGGATTGATGATTTATTCGATCAACTCCAAGGAGCTTGTCATTTTTCAAAGATCGATCTTCGCTCAGGTTATCATCAGTTGAAAGTGCATGATAACGATATCTCGAAAACTGCATTTCGAACACGGTATGGACATTTCGAGTTCACGGTTATGCCATTTGGACTTACAAATGCTCCTGCCGCATTCATGGACATGATGAATCGTGTCTGCAAACCTTACTTGGATAAGTTTGTCATAGTTTTTATTGATGACATACTTATTTATTCCAAAACCCAAGTTGAACACGAAACTCATCTTCGAACCATACTTGAACTTCTTCGAAAAGAGAAATTATATGCTAAGTTTTCCAAATGCGGATTTTGGTTAACGGAGGTACAATTTCTTGGTCATGTCATCAACGTGAACGGAATTCAAGTAGATCCTTCCAAAATCGAAGCTATATCCAAATGGGAAATTCCCAAGTCACCCACCGAAATTCGTAGTTTTCTGGGATTAGCGGGATATTACCGCCGGTTCATTCAAAATTTTTCTCGTATAGCAATCCCACTCACATCCCTAACTCGGAAATTTGTAAAATACGAATGGGGACCCAAACAATCTGAATCTTTTGAAACCTTGAAACAAAAACTGACAAACGCACCTATCTTATCCTTACCAGATGGTATTGAAGACTTCGTAGTTTACTGTGACGCCTCACATACTGGTTTAGGTTGCGTATTAATGCAACGCAAGAAAGTCATTGCTTATGCATCTCGTCAGTTGAAAATTCATGAGAAAAACTACTCAACCCACGATCTAGAATTAGGCGCTATAATCTTTGCTTTGAAATTATGGCGACACTATCTCTATGGGGTTAAGTTCACAATCTACACTGATCATAAAAGTCTCAAGTACATATTTAGCCAGAAAGAGTTAAATATGAGACAAAGAAGATGGATGGAAATCCTGAATGATTATGATTGTGAAATTTGTTATCATGAAGGAAAGGCAAATGTAGTAGCGGATGCCTTGAGCCGAAAAGAAAACGTCAAGCCAAAGAGAGTACATTCTCTCAGACTTGAACTACAAATTGATCTTGTAAGTCAGTTAAAAGAGGCACAAGAGTTAGCTTTGAAGGAAGGTAACTTTGAAAAAGAAGGAATGAAAGGAATGCTTGATTTACTGATCAAAGGAGAAGATAATATCCTTCGCATGAATAAACGTATTTGGGTACCAGTTACAGGTGATCTTCGAGAGCGAATCCTCGAAGAAGCACACAAGTCCAAATACACCATGCACCCAGGAAGTGATAAAATGTACAAGAACCTTAAAGAAAGTTACTGGTGGATTGGTATGAAAAAGAACATTGCTATCTACGTAGCAAAATGTTTGACTTGTTCCAAAGTCAAAGCCGAACACCAAAAGCCAGCTGGATTATTGCAACAGTTAGAATTACCAGTTTGGAAATGGGAATTGATAACTATGGACTTTATTACCAAACTTCCTCGAACCACTCGTGGAAATAATGCAATCTGGGTTATCATTGACCGTTTAACCAAATCAGCTCACTTTCTACCTATTAAAGACACCATGAGTATGGACAAAATGGCACAAATTTACGTTAATGAAATTGTAACGTTACATGGTGTGCCTCTATCCATAGTGTCAGATAGAGATAGTCGCTTCACATCTCGATTCTGGCAAAGTTTTCAAACAGCTCTAGGAACTCGATTGAACCTTAGTACTGCTTACCATCCACAAACTGATGGGCAGAGCGAAAGAACCATACAAACCCTAGAAGATATGCTCCGAACCTGTGTGATAGACTTTGGAGGTAATTGGGATGATCATTTACCTCTAATGGAATTCTCATACAACAATAGTTATCACACAAGTATTCAGGCCGCACCATTTGAAGCATTGTACGGACGGAAATGTCGAACGCCTGTATGTTGGTCAGATATCGGAGAAAATCAACTATCAGGACCAGAGATAGTCCAAGAAACTACCGATAAAATCTTGCAAATACGAGAACGTCTAAAAATGGCTAGAGATCGACAGAAAAGTTATGCAGATAAACGAAGAAAGCCGTTAGAATTCCAAATCGGTGACAAGGTGTTATTAAAAGTTTCACCTTGGAAAGGTGTTATTCGTTTTGGAAAGAAAGGAAAGTTAAGTCCACGTTTTGTTGGACCTTTCAAAATCATTAAACAAATCGGACCTGTTGCCTATCAGCTTGAACTACCAGTAGAGATGGGTGGAGTACACGATGTATTCCATGTATCAAACCTACGTAAGTGTTTAGCTGATGAATCCTTGCTTATGCCTTTACAAGATGTGGAAGTAAATGAAAAGCTCAAATTCATCGAACGCCCGTTACAAATTGAAGACCGACAAATCAAAAAGCTTAAACGAAAGCAATTGGCGTTAGTCAAAATAAGATGGGACTCCAGGCGTGGCCCAGAATATACTTGGGAACTCGAGTCAGAAATGCGCAAAAAGTATCCACATCTCTTTCAATAAATCTCGAGGACGAGATTATTCTAAAGGAGGGGAGGATGTAACACCCAAAATAAAAAGAAAATAAAATTCAAAATTTCACTCCCTCGCGGTACGCGAGGGAGATTTTGACAAAACCTCGCGGTACGCGAGGGGACTGCTTATGCGCCAGAAAATCACCTTCTCGCGGTACGCGAGAAGATTCCCAACCAAGCCTCGCGGTACGCGAGGGAATAGTACACGCGTCAGGGCCAGAAAACACGTGTCATTCACCCTTGCCACCAGCCGACACGTGTCATGCTGACTCAGCACCGTTCGTGACACCTCATCCTCTCGCGGTACGCGAGAGATTTCCTTGGCCGGCCTCGCGGTACGCGAGGGACTGGAAAATCAGCCTATAAAAGGCCTTCAACGGGATTGAATTCTGTACAGTTTCCAAACATTCCTTATACACAAACCCGATCTCTCAAAACTCCACAACGTCCCGAAGCGCTGTTCAAGAATCCTACGAAACCCTGCTCAAGCCGTAGTTCCGTCCAAATCCCGCGAAGTAGGTATTATTAAAACTATTCATATATATATATAGCCGCAATTATATATATATTCTCTCATATATATTCTCGTTAATCGTGTCTTCCCTAGGAAGAAACGTGTCGAGGTTCTGCTCAAATTCAAGCCTACAACCCTACCAGCCATCAAAATCAAGGTGAACACGTTTAACGCTTTTCAAACGATAAAACCATTTTATTTACGAAAACGGCATGAAACAAATTAAATGCTTTAATCATAAGGGTAATCTACGTGATAGCATTCAGGCCATAAGCATACGTAGATTTGATCAAATGGTATACATGTGACGGGTGAAAGTCCGGTCCGTGGCTGGGTACAGATCATGAAAGGGGGTATCATAAGACTGAGGATATGGTTCCTTAGCAGATTATACGAGGGACGAGTTCCTGAGTATCATATAAGACTAAGAACAAGGTTCTTAGCATCACGACCCTGGGAATAGGCTATCAGTCTGAGACATAGAGCTCAGCCAGTTGACCCCATGGCAGTTAACCCAGTGTATGTAGGTGGTATATATTTCAGGTGAAAAAGACTGCTGAATGTGTAGATTTACCATACAGAAACGTGCTTAAAGGCTTTAATTTGGTTTATGTTAGAAATCATTTTCGTGTCAGTTAAATGTGATTCACCGGCTTTATGCTGATGTTCATTTTCAAAACGTTTTTCACAGGTAATGAAAGAAATCATTAAATTCAGGGTGGTGCAGTAAAGACAAGATCTTTAGGCATATTTAAATCCCTGTGGCAGACTAATACAAGACCAAATGTTGGAACGGACGTAGATCCTAGACATTTTAAATGGCTTGTATTATGTAAATTAATTCAGCAGATGTACATTATATAATAGACTTTTGAATGTCTATTATCATGAAATGAAAAGGGACGTGGATCCCAAATTTTGACAAAAAGTACAAGAATTAACCCTTGAGGTTATTTACATGACATTTCATTACAAAAAGGGCATCAAGTAAAAACAAAGACTTCCGCTGTCCAAATTTATGGGACCTCATTCAGATACCAGCGTTGTCTCACGACGCCCGGGCAGGGGTAGCCCGGGGTTGTGACAGGTTGGTATCAGAGCCGCATTTAAGGGTTTTAGCAAAATTAGATACTTGTATGATAGTATCTTAGCTTTAACCAATAGTTGTGCCTACTAAACGAACGGTAGGAAAATGCCTTTAACATAACCAATAAATTACAGGATGTCAGATCCATACTATTATCCTTATAATTACCCAAACTACTTCCCTGGAGAATCATCTAATCAAGTAGTACCAAGCTATGATGATTATGTCCACTACCTACCGACCCCGGAGAATTGGAACAGAATGGTCGCAGAACAAGTGGAGCAGACTCAAGCAAGGCTTGAACCTCTGAGGGAAGAATCAGAGTATTCAGTGGAAATGGAAGATTCAAGAGAATCTTTACGTCCTGTTATGACATCTATGCCACTACCTCAATCATTAGACGTGGTAGATCATCCCGGAACAATTCAAGAACATCCACCCAGTCCAAGTGAAGAAACTCCACATTCGATTTCTGAATCCGACAAGGCTGCCGTTTGTGAAGGCAGTGGTGGAAAGTATTTCTTTGATCCTATTCCAGAACATCCTGTTTTCAAGGAACCTTTCTTTTATGTAGATCCCTCCGATGGACGTCAGTATGCAACCGACGGAAAAGTCGTGTGGTCTGTTAACTCAGCATATCACGATCTTAGGATGGGACACAGGGAACCACCTCCTTGTTATGGATACCATGATGAACTGCCAAAATCAATTGATGAACACCTCGATCGTGCTCTTAGAGAGGCTGACGATCTACGTGCTGAACTGTACTTCACCAGACAAGTCGTAGTTAAAAACGAACAAACTATATTTGACTACGAACTAGCCCAGGAAGACAGGAAGTACGCAGAACAATGGGTGGCAGATCAGTTGATCCAGAAAGGTGCAATGACCGAGACCCTGGGGAGATTCTATCAAGATTTGGGAGATGTGCTTCTCGATTAAAGTTAATGATAGTATTTGTATAATTAGCTAACTTTAAGTGATATAGATGCATATCTATATTTCTGTATTTGTAACAAATAGATGAAGTTTAAGCGATAATAAACTTCAAATTTTGACCCAAATTCTTGTCTTGTATTCTTAGATGTCTCAACAAAATAACAATAGCGGTCCAGCTACCTACATTACCAAGGAAAAAGGAAAAGAAGTTAATAATAATCCTGAAATAGCTACTCAACAACCAGAATTGCAACAACTGGTCAAACAAAGCATTAAAGAAATGCTTCCTGCCATAATAAAGGAAGTACAAGAAAACATCAAAACTCCAAGCCACGTAACTCTTCCTTCAAAAAGAATGGAAAATCCTTCGAAAACCCACACAGAGCAAGTAGCAAGCTCTCGTAAACCTCAAACCTCGAAAAGGTCCAGAACATCAAGCAATAAGTATTCTGAATCTGAAGAATCGTTAAATCTAAGCAGTGAGAGCTCAGAAGAAGAGAATGAAACAAAAAGGTATAGACACAAAGGGTGTTCTTATAAAACCTTTCAGGACTGTAAACCTTATGAATTTAAGGGCACCGAAGGCGGTATTGCTACTCTTCACTGGCTAGAGAAGATGGAGTCAGTAATAGCAATTAGCAAGTGTGCTAAGAAAGATCAAGTACTGTATGCTTCAAACTCCTTCAAAAATGAAGCGTTGGAATGGTGGAATTCAATCATTTCTGCCAAAGGGAGGAGAAAGACCAATGCTATGGATTGGAAAGAATTTCGGGCAAAGGTGAAAAAGAAATTTTGCCCCAAGACTGAAAAAGAACAAGCTGAAAGAAAATTTCTGGAGCACCGAATGGTGGGTACCAATGATCGAGAGTATACTACCAAATTCTTTGAATATGCTCGATTGGCACCTCACCTGGCTAAACCTGAATCAGTTCTCATAACTCGATATATTTATGGCTTAGTTCCAGAGATCCGTGATTTGGTGAAGGTTGTCTCACCAAAAACCATTGAGTCCACCGTAGAATTGACCGGTACCATGACGGCTGGATTAATCAGAAATATAGAGGAAAAGAAGAAAGTCGAATCCTCTATAAAATCAAAAACCGAGGCCAAAAGATTTAGCAAGAACTTTGGGCAAAAAGGAGTTCCATTTAACAATCCACCATGCAAAACGTGCGGACGCAGGCATAGTGGAAAGTGTGTTTTTGAAACTCCATTCTGTAATTATTGCAAGGTCTCAGGTCACTCTACTGAGAATTGCTTCAAGAAAAAGGGAATAACTTGTTTTAGTTGTGGAGAGCTGGGGCACATCAGCACTAATTGCCCTAAGTTTGCAAGGACCGGAAGAGCTGGAGGATCAGGAGCCAAGATCACTCCAGAAAACAAAAAGACCGTACGAGCTTTTGTCATGAATGCTAACCAAGCTGAGAGAACGCCGGACGTAATTACCGGTACGTTTCTTCTTAATAATGTTTATGCTAAGGTCTTATTTGACTCAGGTGCAAACCGGAGTTTTATAGATTATAATTTCTGTAATCTATTAAACGAACCATTAAGTCCCTTAGCTGAAACATATGAAGTAGAAACAGCGAACGGTGATTTGATAAAAATATCCCAATCACTGAACAATTGTTACATTACATTACATTCTCGTTAATCGTGTCTTCCCTAGGAAGAAACGTGTCGAGGTTCTGCTCAAATTCAAGCCTACAACCCTACCAGCCATCAAAATCAAGGTGAACACGTTTAACGCTTTTCAAACGATAAAACCATTTTATTTACGAAAACGGCATGAAACAAATTAAATGCTTTAATCATAAGGGTAATCTACGTGATAGCATTCAGGCCATAAGCATACGTAGATTTGATCAAATGGTATACATGTGACGGGTGAAAGTCCGGTCCGTGGCTGGGTACAGATCATGAAAGGGGGTATCAAAAGACTGAGGATATGGTTCCTTAGCAGATTATACGAGGGACGAGTTCCTGAGTATCATATAAGACTAAGAACAAGGTTCTTAGCATCACGACCCTGGGAATAGGCTATCAGTCTGAGACATAGAGCTCAGCCAGTTGACCCCATGGCAGTTAACCCAGTGTATGTAGGTGGTATATATTTCAGGTGAAAAAGACTGCTGAATGTGTAGATTTACCATACAGAAACGTGCTTAAAGGCTTTAATTTGGTTTATGTTAGAAATCATTTTCGTGTCAGTTAAATGTGATTCACCGGCTTTATGCTGATGTTCATTTTCAAAACGTTTTTCACAGGTAATGAAAGAAATCATTAAATTCAGGGTGGTGCAGTAAAGACAAGATCTTTAGGCATATTTAAATCCCTGTGGCAGACTAATACAAGACCAAATGTTGGAACGGACGTAGATCCTAGACATTTTAAATGGCTTGTATTATGTAAATTAATTCAGCAGATGTACATTATATAATAGACTTTTGAATGTCTATTATCATGAAATGAAAAGGGACGTGGATCCCAAATTTTGACAAAAAGTACAAGAATTAACCCTTGAGGTTATTTACATGACATTTCATTACAAAAAGGGCATCAAGTAAAAACAAAGACTTCCGCTGTCCAAATTTATGGGACCTCATTCAGATACCAGCGTTGTCTCACGACGCCCGGGCAGGGGTAGCCCGGGGTTGTGACAGGTCGTTTACGTTTAATAACTTTGGTGGCTTCTATGGAGTACCTATTTCATTGTCATAGTTTAACATGCTACTGATATTTTGAAGATTTGCCATTTTGTAAGAATTAGTCAAAGACTCAGAAGTTCAAACTGACTTGCGTATTGGTTAACTACGCATGAACAAAAATGAGGGTGCGTACTTATAAGTGCGCATGAACAAATCAACTTCGCATAAGTTTGGTCTTGCGTACTTGTTAAATACGCATGAACAAGAATGGTCTTGTGTACTTAATAAGTGTGTATGATCAGAATAACTACGTACCAATTATCGCCTTGCATACATGTCTAAGTACGCATGAGTTGATAAATACGCAGGATTGATAAGTGCGCAGGGTTGATAAGTACGCATGAATCAGTAAGCAAAGTCACTTTTTGAACAAGTACATCCACTTGTCTGATCAAATAGTGATCTGAACTGGTTATTGTGTATGATCAATGTGGTATAATCAAATAACCAGATTCTTGATTCTAATCAGCTTTTGACGAATGGATCATCCAAACAACAACAACACAAAGACGAATTTAGGGATTTTCTAGGATGAACAAGGTTCTAAAATCACCAACGTAGATTCAATAGATGTGTAATCAGAACAACATTTTTTCAGAAAGTGTTCCTAACACCCTCACAACACTCGGAAACAAGAGCATAGGCTCTAATACCACTTGTATGTCCCTCATGGTGGGTTTGTCGGATCGTGATCGTGTGGGTGGGTAGCCTAGTCGACAAGAGTATGGAATCCTCGTGACTAGGTGGAATAATGTAATACGAAAAATGTAAACAAGATAATAACAAGTACTCGTACTCAAAGTACTTGATCTATTAAGGCAACTATTTACGATCACAAGTACAGACACTCAAAATGACAAAGATACTGAAACAGCTCTGACTCGTGCATACTTGTGTGTATGATTACAATCGTGTGAAATGAGAAAACAGTCAGCCTATTTATAGACCTAGGTCATGCGTGTTGTGTACTTGACAAATACACAGGAATACTTATCCATGCGTATTTGTTTGGTACACAACACAAACATACAACTTACAAACGTTGACTATTACAAGTTCTGACAAAATTAAATTACAACTCGATCAACGACAAAGACAAACACAAATACATACAAATACATAAAAGACTGAAATATAGATAACAAAAGCTTTAGCATAATCTAGAGTGCCTGTCACCAAAAGATGCTTCAACAAACACAAGGAACAATAGTTATTTATTAACAACGCATATGTGAAAACAATAGTTATGAATTAGGTAATTTTGTGTTCCCTCTTGACCCGCACACAATGGAATGATCTATACGGACCATGCGATGATTTGAGTAATTACGGGTGCACACGTAATTATAAAAGTCAGCGCATGGAAAACATAGTAAATTAGGTCGTGTGTTATGACATAAAACCTATCGTGACATAGAGTAATGAAACTAATGTGATATGATAAGAACATAGTGGATACGCCTCTATTACATCCTATATATGCTATCATATTATTAGAAGTAGCGTTGTTCGTGTCACGTGTAGTTTTATGTTATTTTGACCTTGACCAATGTCTGTGAAATCTCTTATCCAGTGACATTTCTTGAACATATTAGACTACATCCTAAACAAGTTTTGATCATCAAATTCTCATCGTTCTCATTTTAAGTGATGCATTCCATCTGTGGAGTCCAAAATGTTCTTCGACAGTTTTTTTCTTATATCTCTTCAAAGTAAATCCACTATCATCAATCATGCCTGACTTTGAGTATCAGACCTGAATCTTGTTATCGATCGTACTCCTCAAACCGACAGGCAAAGCGTGTTGAGAATCCAAACGTGGCCCATGACTTACTTGGGAACGTGAGGATCAAACGGAGCTCAAGTACCCTCATCTCTTACCTGATACAGTAGCCTCCATCAGTTGAATTTCGGGACGAAATTCACTCAACTTGGGAATACTGTAACATCCACGATTTTCTGCATTATTTTATTGTATTTTAGATAATAATTATACTTCTTTTCAATCTCATACTTATCACATTAATTACTATTTAACGTGCATTAATTCAAAGTTTCATCCTTATTTTAAACATATTATTTTCTAGTTGGATGTATATATAACATATATATATATATATATATATATATATATATATATATATATATACTTTGTTATATTAAACAAATCAAAAGTAAATTTTATAAATCAATAAGTGTGTATTTACACCTTTTCATATATATGTATTCATATGTAATAATATATATATATATATATTTAATGTTATTAAATAAACTATGTATCATATTCACATAAATTTATATATATATATATATATATATGTGTGTGTGTGTGTGTGTGTATTGTTATACTAGTTAAATCAAACTTATGAATTTTACTCATGTATTACATCCTTTAGATATATATGTATGTATTTATAAATAAATAAAATGTAAACATATATATATTTGATAAACCATTATACAATTTGTAAATTTTATAAGAAAATAAAATATACCCCTTTATAAACATTCAAAATTTAATAAATAATAATTAGATTCTATCAATTTTATAAAAATCAAATTTTATAAACAACCAAAAGAATTAAGCTAAATAAACTAGTCTTGAACCCATTAAATAGTTTTGAACCACCTCGCAAGTCAAGGATCCCTCTCAATTGCCTTGAACCCTCAAATCTTCGATTGAACCCTCATCCGAACCCCCCTTGACTTTCCAAATTGAACCTTCTCTAGACTTTGGACCCATTTTCACGTATCTTGACCTTTTATGGCCAACAAGAACATTCCCCGTCTGTTTGACTTTCAAAAGTCAACAATCACCAAATCGATTTCAAAATCGTCGAATTCAAGCCTGTTAATGCCTACCAATCGTGCATAAACGTTAATCGACTCATTCCTAATGATTTTAACGAACCAATTTAATCTTAATCAAGCGAATTAACTCGAAACGTCCCGTAACCGTTCTAGCCTTTAACTCGGATCAATTCGTACGTTTAAGATGAAATTGATCGATCAAATCAGTCCTAAAACCTTCACGACACCATTTACAAACTTCCCGAACTCTCAATAGTGCCTAAATTAGCTCCGGAAGCTCCAGCGAGTTCGAAGAACATCGAGCCTGAGATTTCAGTCGTTCTCCTTCGTTGCGTGGCCATTTCAGGTAAAGATTGTTGAATTAGACTCGTATTGATCCAGGGTTTGAAAGCCCTATGGTTTCGAGGTCGGTCTTTGCTTAAACGAATCGATTGGTGAACTAGGGTTACGGGTTGCGCGATTTAGGGAAGAAGGAGGGGTTGGGTTGGT
Organism: Smallanthus sonchifolius; assembly: GCA_023525975.1. Classification (NCBI taxonomy): domain Eukaryota; kingdom Viridiplantae; phylum Streptophyta; class Magnoliopsida; order Asterales; family Asteraceae; genus Smallanthus; species Smallanthus sonchifolius. The sequence continues at coordinate 86,860,026 of CM042022.1, forward strand.
TGTTAAAAGCAATTGCATCAGTTCTTTGTCAAGGTTTTAAGCCCAGTTCAACCGGTTAAGACTTATGACATGCACATACAAGTCGTGGGTTCGAGACCAAGCCCCACACCTTTTTCCTTTTTACGCGTGTCTTGGGCCTGATATCCAGTTCCCCTCTCAACTTCTGTTTAACATTTTATGAAACCGGTTTATCACACTGATGGCCTCTTGGTCCAGTGGTTGCCTGTGTTTTCTCCTCAGAACCAACCCGGGTTCGATCCCCGTCACTGCATTTTTTTAAAACCTTATTTTCATATATGAAATCATTTATAAAATTTATTTAATAAATATATATAAACTCATATCAATTTTATAATTAAATTGATAAGTTTTTTTTTAAAAGAAAACTACTTTATCTGTTACCTTTGAGGAAAAACTTAATAAAACTTTAATAAATTTAATATAATGATTTTAACAAACCATCTATTTGGAAACTCTAATTTATAATTGTATTTGGAATGTAAATGAGGTTATTTATAAACCCATTTGTTTTATACATTCATTTAATTTATTTTTCATATATAAAATCATTTAAAATAAATTTTATACTTTAATTTTGATGTAATTATTAATGAATTAGATCATCCAATTTATACTTAATTTTCTTGGAATTCAAATTATAAATAAATGAAGGGTTTATTTAATTATTTATTCATCTATTTATTCTTTTATAAACAAAAGAAAAACTATTTAATTATTCATCTATTAATTTTCAAACATTATTTATTTATTCATTGATTATGTATTCAAATTATAATACAAATGTCTACCAAAATCATTCAAGTTAATAACTATCTTTCTTATTAAATTAAGAAAAAACCCATATCCAATCCCTTTGTGCACTAGGATACCCTTTAATCATTTGAACACACAATTGATGCGTTTACACCATCAAACATAGGTTGACCTTGTGGTTAGCTAGGCATTGTGCAACAAACAACTTGTTCGGGTGATTTCCAAACTATTATTACAGGTGAGTTTACATAGCCCCTTTTTCACTTTTACATCTTTGGGGTGAAACATGATTACATTCAAACTACTTACAATTATTACAATTCAAACATTATGATCATGTGTGTAATTTGTGCCTTATGCTTGAATACTATTAGTGCAAACTACATTTTACATATTTTTGTGCTTAGTGAAAGTGCAATAATTAACTCTGTACAAGCCGACGATATACAATGATAGATCTATTGCATCTGACCAATCCACCCGGTTAGGGTGATTGTTGCCGAAAACACTTAAGGATAACATTAGTGTTATGCCTATCAGTCACAAGGTTTGATTGTGCGCCCCAGTCTAAACTATAGTGTTTCTCCGTAATTACCTTATTAAAACATATTTCATATGAATTGTACACAAACTTTTGACATTACTTGTGGTGTCAAAACCTATGTATGATCACCAACTATTTTTAGTTAACCCTGTTTTCATCATGTTTCAGGTATTAATCTTTGAGATAATGTACAAGATGCTACACATAGGATTGAGGACTTAGCTAAACAATAAATTGAACATTTTTTTGGTGTACATCGTTTCTGTTGTATGTTTGTACATGTTTTGTTTGGACAAGAGTTATGGAAACTTGGAAATTATTAATATATAAAACTTTAATTGATCATGTGCTTATGAACAGTTTACACGTCCGCCCCGACGTATTCCGACGTCGGTTGGGGTGTGACACCAACCTTCCATTTTACAGGATTAGATGGAGTCGGAATCCACAGAGTAAACAATGTGGTATGGAACGAAATCAGTATTAGGTTCGCTTGTGATTCTAGACCTAATCGCACCTCATCGACCATGATTTCAGGTCTCTTTCTCATTGTGTTCTTGATTTCGTGTAAATTATGGCTAGGATTAGTATATTGTTGTTCGTAAGTTATAGAGTTCGTAAATTAGGGCTCTTGTTTTTTGTGTTTAGTTTTGTGTTGTTTCTACAATTGAACCAGGTTTGCTATTCTAGGGTTAGCTAATGCTGATTTGTGAAATTGGAAATTAATTGCTTAAAAAATGTTGTATTTTTCGATGCATCATGTGAATCTTATAATTAGTTGCCATTGCTTTCTTATTGACGATTGAGGTTGCTTATATCGGTTTTAATGATTATTGATAATGTTGATGATTTAAAAATTAGGTAATTATGTTTGGAAGTGATAATGTTAATGATTAATTTGGAATTTGCCAGTACATTTGCAGCTTAATGTTGATTAGTTAAATTGGATCTTAATTGCTTATGATTTAGGAAGTTTCTATTTAATGATTCTTGATGCTTGCCAGTTGTGGCTCTTAGCATTGTTTTGTTTGACATCACGTATTTGAAATCATGCTAAAGTAAAATGTTATTTAGTAATTTTCATTTTTCTAAGTCTCATTACATTACGTTTTCAAGCATACAATTCACGGGGGGGTTTCTTCATTTACTTCTTAATTGTGAGTGAAAGTAATGTTAATTTATTCGGCCAGATCAATCAAAATTGCACCTTTTATGTGTAGATTGGTTCAATTATAGGGGTGTTTGGATTTGTGGTTAAAGTGAATATGCAATTATCTATACTATATATAATATAAATATTAGAAGGGTAAAATTGTAATTTGACTAAAAGTCTTAAAATTAAGACATGTACAGATTTTAAAGCTTGAGGTGCAACTTTGAAGCTTGCCATCTTGCTACAAACCCTGATCAGTGATCGTACACACGACCTCAAAAATTTTGAATTCACTCTGCCTCTCTCAAAAAACCCTAGACTGGCTTCTGGCTCTCCCCACCCACACACACGATTGCTGGACCCAGAAGGAGACGGCGAAGGGGGTGAAGGCGGCGAGGAACTTGGACGCGAGAAGGAGATGTCGAAAGGGGTGAAGGCGACGAGGACCGTCGAAGGAGGTGGTGACGAGAGGAGGGTTTCAATTGGAGAAGGGGAGAAGAAAAAGAGTGAGACGTGGGTTTGGTGGTGTGGTCGACAAAGCTGGAACAAAGAATAACCCGGTATGGCCGTGATAATGGCGAAGGCGATGGTGATGACAGGTGAAATCAACGTCGGTGGTGACGGAGCTTGATTCCAGGCTATGGCTAGATCTAGGGTTTTGAATAATATTTATTCTATGTGTTTTTTGAGTTTATGTGTTGATGGTGATCTCCTCTAAATGACGGATGATGAACTGTTCTTCTCCCTTTCAAGAGAATTGAAACCCTCTACCCCTGATAGGGTTGCTAAGGTACATGTTTATTTCAAAATTCAAACATATATCTGCTTTGCCCTAATTTCAAGACTTCCGACTCCTAATTTTCAAAATCCTCTCCCGATAGAATGCAGAGAAATGGGAACAGCCGATGTACATATCTGGCGACGAATGAGAAATAAATTTAGGTCAAATTCAAACATTTGATTTATTTATGTTTTTTTTTTCACAAAATCTAACTTTTAATGTGTTGCAGGGAATCAATGTGAAGTTGGAGCTAATAGAAACTTCTGCTTCCATAACATTTCCCTCTTTTTCTATTTCCTACTTCAGTTATGTCAGTCCGGGAGGTATAAGTGTTTGTTGACCATCTGTTTGATTTAGAGTTTTGGTTTTGTACTGACCACATGTTTTAATTACATAAATATTTCAATAGCTAGCCGACTAAGCATCGATGGTAACAATGAATCTGCTTGCTCTACACCTGATACGAGGTCAAGTGGTTTGCATAAAGAACCTGTTGTTTCATTCAGTGAAGCACATCTGTCTACCGCTAATTCGAGTGGGAGGCAGTCCTTGGGTAAGGATGTCATTCTACCTAAGGATCAAGATGCAATCTGCTACAAGTAATTGTGGTGATAAGTATGCCTTTTCTTTCCCTTCCATCTTAAAATGTGAATTAAGTTTTTCAGAGTGACATATAGGTATGGATGTTTTGTAACAAATGGTATTAATTAAGCCTAATGTGATATTGACTTATGCATGACTCGGTCTGCTATGTGTGCTCTTCAAATCCTGCCACTGTCATTTGTGTGTGTTTATAGAAGCGATACTCGGTGACATGCGTATAATAGCAATGGCGGTGATGGGTGAATGTGATCTGATTTGTGGTTATGGGTGAATGTGATCCGAGTAAAAATCGGATCAACATCTGAGCGACATTACAGAATGACACAATATACGCCACAGTTTTAGCTAATCACTTGCAGTTTGTATAGATCATTATTAGGTTTTGATTGCATTATAAAAACTGTGATCTGCACTTGGAATGTAGTTTTCTATTATGTAGCTTTGCCTATTGTGTCCTGATGCAGCGTATGGGGTTGTCTAGTTTCTGTTGATGTTGCTTATGTTTGTGTTTATTTTGTTAAGATTAAGTTACATATCGACTTTCTGTTAATTTGTTATTCAAGAACTGACTTTATGTACATATCAATGTTTGTTAATATGCTATCAGCTATATGTTCTTCTTATTAGTGTGTAATCGAACATGGTGAATGATCAATTGATCAATGATGATGAACTGATGACTTCTATTTATGCTTTTTTGGTGTTCATGTAGGAAATTCTGAAATAGAAATAGAAAATAACATCATTACAGCTTTCACTTGCAGTCATCACTCAGGTAATTTCTCGCATCTTGGGCTCTATTTTATGCTCCTGTTTCATACACGAATATGTGGATTTCTATGTTCATGTCTATCTAATCATTCATTAGCAATCTTCATACTTGTGTTCATGTATTTTACCTATAAATGTAGTTTTTTTTTGCCTATCTCAGGGTTATTTTTTGGTCATTGACGGATCCTTTATAAAGGATCACTAATTGAACTTACATTTTTTTGCCCCGAGTGTTTATAGGTTTCATCCTCATTTGATCTAGCAATTGAGGTTTTGATTGAGCTTGTTTCATCCTCATTTGATCTAACATTTGAATTAAATTATTGATCTTCTGTTTTTCTAAGTGTTGCTTAACATTTGAATTTGAAGGCTCTTTGTTTTCTGCTCATATTGGGTTTATTTGGGTGTAAAGGTTTTTGATTTGAGTTATTTATTTGGTCATAGTGGATTTATTTATCTATTTATTTTTTTCGTGTGTGCATATTGAGTTTATTGTCTGTTTGGTGATTTGGGGTTTATTTGGTTTTTGGTTACTTGGACGCCTTCAGGTTAGGATTAGATCTGTTATTTGTCAAGTCAATTGTTTGTTTACTGCATTTACGAAGAGCATGTACAGAATCTGTTTTCGTGATATTGGGTTTGCTTATAACTTATAAGCTTTTTGATGATAGCAGTCTACTTTTTCTGTTCATTGCTTTCTGTAGTATGCATTTTAGGTTGGTAATTCTTTTATTCTTGACTTAACATTTGAATTAAATTCGTTATAGTCTATGAAGGCTGTTTGTTTTTCTGCTCATATTGTATTTATTTGGGTTGTACTGACCTGTACAAAAGAAAAGATTGTTAACTTTTTCAAAATAAAATGATATTGGGATAGAAGTAGATAGTTAGTATAGATCTTTTTAGACAATGATATTGGGATAGAAATAGATAGTTAGTATAAATCTTTTTAGACAATGATATCCATAATATTTATGCTGCAGTTGCATATTATAAAACAACCATGTATGAAGAGGATTTTGAAATTTCAAAAGTATAAATAGTTGTTGTAGTAATTATGTTGTTAGCTATTAACTTCAGTGCTCAAGTGTTCTGATATGTTTTGGTGAGCATAACCGAATTGTGGATTCGTTATATGCCGGTTTTTATTTCAGTTCCACCCTACGTCTGAAACAGCAAATAGAGGAGCAAAAGTTGAATAAAATCATAAAATGAAACAAAAGAAATCCAGATTCGATACCAATTTATCTGGATTGGTGATATTGGGTTTAATCTTGACGGGTCGGTTTGCGGCGGGTCACTGAGTTACGGACTTACAGGTTATTTATTTCTGCATGTTTTATATTTTGAATAAAGGGGAATTAGTATGAGGTTTGACCAATTCTTTAGCAAGTGTACGTTGCATTTTGGTTTGGGTAAAAGAGTGGGTCAAGTTTACCGGTTCTGTAGGTAGGCATGTGATTTTTATTGAGTTTTCAAGTTCCCACGTTCAGTATGTAAGGCTATATATATAGCCCATTTGTTTATTGAATAAAAGCAGCCACTACAAAGAATATACTCATTAGCGGCGACACGTGTCGCCGCTAATACTCCCAAATGTCACCGCTAATACTAATAGTGGCGACAGTCGCCGCTATTGTGTCATCGCTATTTCTTCGCCGCTCACACCCTCAAATTCCACCTACGGGGTTCTACCGCGAGGCGTGTGACAAACTAGGATCGTAGTCATCGGTCATGTTGAACGACCACTATATGAATTTAAAAATACTGAGTTTGCACATTCAACATGAGTAAAACGTGGATTCATAGTTTAAGTTGCGGAAGCGTACAATAATATAAAATTCAAAAGTAATTATACGCAACAAAGCGCCAACTAATGTAAATGATAAATAATAAACATTATTCATTTATTGATATAACAAATGCGACTCCATGATGCATCCTAGTCCTGAAGAGTATCATAGTGACCTGAGAAAACATGTTTAAAGTGTCAACATAAGGTTGGTGAGTTCATAGGTTTGTAAGTAAAATAAACTGTTCGAGTGTTAGCAGGATCTACATACATAAGTCACCCCTATTGTTAGCAAGACAATGTACAAGTTACTCTAAACGTTCGTAATCGAATTAGACGGTTTGTTGTTTAAATGCCTTCCACCATTGCTAACATCAAAAATGGCAAATGTTTAGGACAATTTACACTCGTTCGACCTCCAATCAAGCTAGCGCGACTAGCCCGGCTGGGTACCCAGTAGTACTACTCAAATTTTCTCGTTATACACCTTATACTAACGGTTCGAGAATGTAAGGACTTAGTATGTTATGTTTGCGCTTAAGTGAACAAGTGGTAATGAAATATTTTATGATCCGTGTTTGTTTGTGTGCATGTTTCTCCCCCAACAGGAAAACAAGTAAAAGGGGCCGTGAAACTCACCTTAGAGCGCATGCTAGACTGCAAGTGTTGTACCGGTGGCCCGCTAAAGGCTACCTATCATGTATAAGTCTATAAGTGTATGTTCGTGTTGGTTCATATGAACCCTTAGTATCTAAACAATCCAAATTGTTTATAGGTTTTGAAAAGGTTAACATGTTTGACTAGTTTGCCCAAGTTTGACTTTTGTTGACCAAGTTGACCTGACGACCCGTTGGTGACTCGATTAGTGATTTAATGTTTGTTTAGTATACTAATACACATAATATACAAATAGTTCATGTTTCACGATACATACATGTTTCACAAACTTCCTAACATGGCAAGCTATGAACATTCAATGTATTTGTATCAACAAAGTTACTATCATTAGTAATGTATGAACATGGGGTTTCTATAATACGTTTGCGTGATTCTAATATGTTTATGTAACCATACTAATATATAATAGATTATTACATCATGTAATACAAGTCTAGGAAGTCAAGTTTCAAAATCTAAAAGTTTCAACTTTTAGTAAACTATGAACAATCTCCATAATTTCTACAAACAACTCTTTAGCATGTTTTAATACATTCATATTAGTCTACTGGTATCACCCCACATCATTATGCACATATCAAACTCATACACAATTTACAACTTTTTAATAAAGTTTCCTCTTTAGGAAATCCTTCGATTTCTAGCTTTGTTAATGAGATTCAACGCATCACAACAATTACATACAACCTAACTAGCATAATTACAACCATAAACATCATCAATTACATCAAACATGGAATTCTATAACTTCACATAATCAAAAAGTTTCCTCTTTAGACATGTTATGGATCATACACATTTAGGGTTTCATCATAAACAATATAATCATCACATAGATACAATAATATCCAATAAATAACAAGTCACCAACATTTTTACAACATTTAATGTTTGGATGAAGTTGGGTTTCATTCTAAACCATGGAATCATAAAAGTAACGAAATTGAATAGAATAACTTACATATGAGTGTTAGCAATGCCTAGGATAGATCAAATAAGCGTTCAATTTCGAGAATCAAGATCAAAGGGAGGGTGTTTGGGGTGGTTCTTGGTCTCGGCTCCAAGGGGAAAAATGAGGGTTTGGGTTTGTGATTTTTTTGAGAGAAAAGAAGCTAGAGTTGTGACTTTTTTTTTATAACAATCTTTATGTAAATGTATGTATTTAATCATGATTTAATGACTATATTAATTTTTAATTAGTGTCATAAAGACTAGAAGTAAGTTATGTATATGAAGAGGTTTTTATAAAAACCTTAACTATTATTTTTATAAAATTCTAACATTTATAAAAATAACAAATATGACTAATTTCCGACAACATGTGCGTTTTCACGAAGGTTCACATAATTCACATAAAAGTCACATAGCATGTAGATTTACATAATCTACATTAATATAATTGTTCGCAATTATTTTTGTTAGTTCACCAACGTTCCGGGTTAGACTCGTGTGTGATCCGGTAATTCTACGAGTTACCGATGCGTGAGTGTTTGTGCAATAATTGACACATTTAACTAATCCTAATTAAATACAATGTATAAATGACTAACTGAGATAACAGAGTTTGCATAAACAAATGCTTGAGATAACGGTGTTTGTGTTAACGAAATAAACCTAAAAATGTCGGATGTCACATCATCCCTTTGTTGAAAGAATTTTCGTCCCGAAAATTAAGTAAAGTCACTATTGTCTGAAACAAAAAGTTTGGATTGTCACAACTAATGCTTGTATGTCGCCGCTAATAGTCCACCATTAGCGACGACATGTGTCGCCGCTAATACCATTACGTCGCCGCTAAAAGCTCTGGCCCATTTTTGGAGTTCACCTTTAGCGGCGACATATACCATTGAGTCACCGCTAATACCAATATGACCTGTTTTGCATTTTTTTCTGTATTTTCATTATTTACAGTTTTCCTAAAACATACATACATTACAAAACTTGCATATTTTTCATTTTTTGGCCTAATATAGCAAAAACATAACCACAAATACACTAATATATAAAGTTAGAACATTATCTAAAGGTTTTTGACACAATCAAGCTATTCCGAATCTTAAAACAACTTAAAACTAAACAACTAATCTTCGTCCATATCATCGTCGCCCCTACTACTTTGTCCCATTTGTGAAAGATTAAGCTTGTTAAGTTTATCTTTAAAACTAGGGTCGTCGAACATGTTAGCTAGTTCCTACAATTACATGAATACAAATTTAGGGTCAAAATGTGCATTTTACATACAGCTATCTACATACATACAAGTTTCAAGTCTAAACGGGTCAAATGGTTCATTTTACATATATATGTCTAGATACATACACATTTCGGGTCTACAAGGTTCATTTACATACATATATCTACATACATACAAGTTTCGGGTCAAAACGCTTCATTTTACATATATATATATATATACATGCATACAAGTTTTCGGGTCAAAACGTGCATTTTACATGTATCTATCTACATACATACAAGTTTCGAGTCTAAACGGGTCAAATAGTTCATTTTACATATTTATGTCTACATACACACAAGTTTCGGATCTACACGGTTCATTTTACATACTTATATCTACATACATACAAGTTTCGGGTCTAAATGGTTCATTTTACACACACACACACACATATATATATATATACATGCATATAGGTTTCGGGTCAAAACGTGCATTTTACATATATCTATCTACATACATACAAGTTTCGAGTCTAAACGGGTCAAATGGTTCATTTTACATATATATATACACGCATACTACACTCCTGGGACGTTTTCAAATATCTCGACTTCGTTCGCTCCAGATGAAGAAGTCCCTTGATTAGTTTGAGTTTGGTCCTCCATCTCCATCTCTAATTGGCGCTGTATTTAATTTCACATAGATGATTTAATACACATATACATAGATATATATATATATATATATATATATATATATATATTGAAAATTATACTTTAAATAAATACTTACAAGTTGTTGCTCTACTTCGCTATCAATCGTCTCATCTTTACGTGTATAAGCAGCGCGGAACTTATCTAGTCTACTCTGGCCTGTTTAACATTAAATATTACTTATTTTATAACAAGAACTACTATATATAATACAAATAGTACATATATATATATTTATATAGCATTAATTTTTTATAACAAGAACTACTATATGTCGACGTTCCTCCACGGGTTGTGTATAGTTGTTGTTTACGATTGGCTTGGTTAACTATTGAACGTTTTTTATGTCTATCCGAACAAAAATGTTCAACAGCTCTCCGCCAATTATCCGAAGTCATCCCCTTGGGGACGTTGGCCAACGCTCTCGGGACATCATCAAACCCTCGAGCATTTTTAAATCGCGTTGATGCGTTGGATTTGAGATCTCTGCATCGCTTTTGATATATTGAATGAATGCCCAAGTTTAACTTTGTACGGTCGACGTCTTCATGAATCCTAATCTAATGATTTCTATAAATTAAACAAAAGAAGTTAGTTAAGTAAAAACAAATCAACATAGCACATATAAAATAAACTTAAATAAATTATTTACCGCAAAATTGATCAAACGCGATGTCCGTCACTGTATAACCCCACTTCCCGAGTGAACATATCATTATCTTTACCAACAGGGGTAAATGTAGCTTGCCTATCAAATGTCATACATAAAGGTCCCCCGTTCTTTGCTACCTCGGCTCGAAGGCGAAGGTTCTTGGCCGTCCCTCGAGTATTCCGTCGTGAAGCCGCTGTCGCTGCAATTATAATTAAAAATTATTAGTCACGATGTTTATAATAAATGAATGAATGTAGTAAATAAATAAGTTATAATATGTAACATCCATGATTTTCTAATATTATCTTACTTTATACAATAATAACATCCCATTTCAATCTCGTACTTACTCGACACAATATGCCACATTAATTATTATTATTATTAACATGTATCAATTCAGAGTTTCAATTTTGCTTATATTTGTCTTTTTGTTAGGTAACATATGGACATATAATTATTTATATAAATATACTTTGTTATAATAAATAAATCAAATATAAAACTCTGAGTGTTACAAAAATAAAGTGTTAATTTGAACATCTAGAATTTTAAAACTTTAAATTTTATTAAGTGGAGTTTTAATTCTAATAAAATAAATAGTGTTAAATTGGTGTAACTTTATAAAAATTGAGATTTTACTTTTATAAAATAAACAACAACATATATAAAAGTTTTAAGTTTATACATAACTTATATAAATAAATTGGTAAACTTTAAGTGTTATTGTATCAAAAGAATGGCCTATGAACCCCTTTTTATAACATCGAACCCCCACTTTAGCCTTTGAACCCCTCAACAAGCTTTGGAACCTCAAGTTTGAACCCCTCCCCCAATCTTTAAAACCTAGAACTTGTTCATGGCAATTTTGACTTGCCAAAAGTCAAAATCAAACCCAAGGCTCCCTTAATCCATGAGAATCCGGAACCTGAATCATACCAAACCCGATTCCCCCTCGTTTGCGACAGTTACGAACCGGAAACCACCCAAAATGATTGAAAAATCAAAGCCTTAAAATCCATTTTGTGAGTTACGGTTTGGGTTAAGAAAAACCCATGAAATTAAACTCAAATCCCGCATATTCCGCTAATGTATCGGTTGTAACATATGCGTATCATCCCATAATCAGTTTCCCATTCCACTTCACAAATCAAAACTCAAACTCAGATCCGAAATCTTCCCCTTTCTTTCTTCCGGTCGCTAGCAATACCTAGGGGAAAAGAGCACATTCTTTCCGTGAATTCAAGACTAATAGCAGGTAAGCATCTTACCCTCTCACTCGATTTTGACCATCTGTACAGTTGCCCTATGATTTGGATCGCGAATCGTTGATTGGATGGAGAGGTTAGGGTTTCATTCTTTATTTGGGGAAGAAGGTCCTTGATACCTTTATGTTAAAACGTTATTGTCTTAGTTTCCTCTTCAAGGCAATAACCCAGACTTACTGGTTAATCACATCCACCCATACAGTCAAGGTCAAGGGTTCTTCATTTATGGACTTTTTTTTTATCTTTTATAAAAAAAAGGGAGGGGGGGGGGGATTTACTTGTATATATATGAAAGTTATCGTTTTAACCCAATTCTTTTATAGATATTCAAGGGTTTACGACAAGTATCGTTTTCAAATAACAATATACATAATCATAACCATGTCTAAATGATTATTATCTTGAGCATTATTATTTCTAAAACGTGTATGGATTCATTCCTAATCCCATATTATGATTGGAAGCTTTGGATTATAAAATGTTTTTTTGTTGGGATATAAAAGAAACTCTTTTATTTAGTAATATTAAGATAAAAAAATACCTAATAGAACCTAATTTATACTTATTTATTTAAAATCTCTAATTTTTAAATTATATTTGGAAAACGAATATGATTAGCTTTATAAACCAAATACCTTGTTAAGAATTGTACATTCTTTTTATATAATCTATTTTTTTTATTTATGTAAAATCATTTATATCGAATTTTATACTATTAATAATTAATTATGGTTTAAATTATTAATTAAGAACATTATTGCTATACTTTAAATTTTGGTTTAATTACTAATTAATTAAATCATTATTTTTAACATTTATTTTTCATGAGAAATCAACTAAATAAATAAAAATGTTTATTTATTTATGTAGTAATTATTTAATTACTCAAATAACTATTATCCAATTATTTATTTAAACTAATTATTCATCTTCATTCTTTATTCTTTTTCAAACAAACGACACTAGTTATTTATACATACATTTAGTTATTCATTCAATTATTCAAATTGAAATGCAACTATTTACATAAACCCTATTTGAAACTCACACAACTATTTCACTACTAAAATGAGGAAAACCATACCAATCCCTTTTCATTAGGATTCCCTACTTCATCTTGTACAAAATATTGATGCTCAAATTCCCATCAAACATGGATTGATCAGGTGATTAGCTAAAACATTTGTGCAAACAACAACATACTTATGTGATATTCAAAGCAACTCATTACAAGGTGAGTTAACATAGCCCATCTTTTTACATTTTACATATGTGGGGGTGAAACATGATTCATTGAAAACCATTTGCAAATTCATTATACAATTCTACATTCATGAACATGTGTGCAATTTGTGCTTTGTGATTGAACAATATGAGTTTAAACCTACATTTTACATTACTTACATACACGTGTAATCATTAACCCTGTACAAGCCAACGGTAACATTGATAGATCTATTGTGTCTGACAAACCCACCCAGGTGGGGTGATTGTTGCCGACATTACATTAGGATAACATGCGTGTTATGCACTTCAGTCACAAGGTTTGATTGTAGACCCAGTTTAAGTATAGTGGTTCTGCATAATTGTCTTATTTGCCATGTTTCATAAGAATTGTACATAAAACATTTGAAAACTATTTGTGGTGTCAAAACCTATGTATGCTAACCAACTTTTTTTAGTTGACCTTGTTTTCATCATGTTTCATGTTTAAATATTTGAGTTGTTATACATTGGAAATGAGGACCTAGTTAAATAAACAATTGATCATGTTGATGTACTTTATTTTCCTTTGAATGTTGATTGTGTTTTGTTTGAACAATGTTATGGTATTTGGGATAATTTCAATATATGAAACTTTAGTTGATCATGTGCTCATGAACAGTCTACATGTCCCGCCATGACGTATTCCGTCGTCCGTTAAGGTGTGACAGATTGGTATCAGATCCATGGTTATAGGGAATTAGGTTATTAGAAACCAATGACCTAGTCTATAATCTTAGGATACCCCTTTGTGTGATTATCCTACATGTTATCTTATGTGTTACATTGCATGTTACAATACGTGTTATCTTATATGTTACATGACAACTTACATGTTTACAAAATTGCTACTCATGTGATACCTCATTTGCTACACTATTTGATTAGTCTGCATGTTATCTATTTGACTCCACTAAATGATATCCTAAGTCTTACCATACACCTATTCATATCTAAGACTATATACACCTTCATCCTTACACATTGAGAATTATGTTATCATCCCCTAAGGCCCAAGGCCCATTAATAAGAAATTAGGGGAGCCCACTTACCATCCAAAAGAGGAAGCCTGCTTGAGTAGATGAATCTCACCTTTTGAGCCTCATGGCCTAATCCATGATTCTCATCATAACCATGAGTTCAACTAATAGTGTTAATAGTGCATGATGGCTAGAAGAGTGAGTGTAGGTCCATGAAAGATTCTGACTAAGCAAAGACTAGGTACTTAAGTGTGTCCCTTATGACCCACCCATCTTTCCTGGAAATCTTTTTGTGGGTGCACTGCTTATAGGTCAAGTGAACTCCCAACATACTATTATGAGAACCCGGTGTTATGATTAGTCAAATTTTGAATTCATGAAAACCTTGTACTTGACACTAAACGTTTTGTTATCACTTACAACCCTTTTTCTTTTCCTGCTAGGCATGGCCACTTACCCTCCTCACTCCCTAGAATATCACCCCGAAACGGAGTCCGAGCAGGAAGAAGACATCGGATCCCCATCACCAGACAACCGGTCACCGACATATCGAGCTGCTAGATCCATGTTTGACCGCAGGGCAGATTGGCTTAGGAGCATTGGCCTTAGACTCCGAGCATCTGAACCACCCCCACTGAGAGACCCTTACCTAGCACCTAACCCATAACACCTAAACCCAGGAGCAAGGCGGACTATGGAACCCACCTGTGCTATAGGAGTTCCAGCTTATGCCACTCACCAATATGTGAGGACCATAGAGTTTCTATGGCACGACCTGCTGGGAAAACGAATAGACAGCCTTTTGGGCCAAGTGCGGTACCAGGAGGACTTAATTGCAAATCTAGGTACCCACATAGACATGATGGAAGGAGACTAGAAGATATTTGATGCACGTACGGAGATAACTAGAGCTAAGGCCCGGGTTGCTATAAGAGTAACCATAACTATGTTTTTAGAGATCACTTATTTGATTATTGTATATTTTGTTTAGAAATTTATGAATTTGTATAGTAGTTTGTATATATATTTATTTTATGAGATTATTGATAAATTTGGGTTAATTTGTATTTGAATATTTCGGGGAATTTAAATAGATTTTGAGATTTTGATAATCAGTTATATTAAAAAAATGAGCATTATTAGCAGGTTTAAAATGAAAAATTTTAAAAACATTTTGGTCGCAAAAACGGTTACAATGAAGCGGTCGCAAAACGGTTGCAAACTTTAGCGGTAGCAAATCGGTAACAAATTGAAAAGGTGGCAAATCGGTGGCAACTGAAGCGGTCACAAATCAGTGGCAAAATGTAGCGGTCGCAAATCGGTGGGAACTGAAGTGGTCGCAAAGCGATGGCAATAGAAGGCGGTCGCAAAATTTGCGAAAATTTTTTTGTCGCAAATTCGGTTCCAAAATGCAGTAGCTGTTGCAATTCGGTGGCAATAGGGCAATTGCGACGTGCAGTTTTCCTACCGCATTTTCGGTCGCAACAGGGCAATTGCAACCGTTTTGCGACCGAAAATGCGGTCTCAAATACCTAGTTTTCTAGTAGTGCTTCTTGTTACATACCCTAATACATATATGTATCAAATTGATGACTGTGGGTTTTTTTATTTGGATGGAGTAGCAGTAGTTTTGATTTGTCTATATGCACTCATTATGACCTCGTTAAACTAATCATTACTTTAATCTTGGCTTAATTACTAAATAATTAGTCCATTATTTTCTTTTGAAATATTTTTTTATTTATGATAATTAAATTAAATAAATAAAAGGTTTTTATTTATTTATTTATCCAATTATCTATTTATTAAACTTATTATTTTCACTTATTTCTTTATTAATTTACAAACAAGAGTAAATTTCAATTACTTATTTAATTATGAACAAAGAGCACAAATCAGTTATTCATGTATACATCATTCTAAATATTTGCAAAACCTTCTCATCATCTTACACCTTCGGAAATGTATGAGCTTACTAGCCAACTCCGAGAAGATGAATCAACTCGTATAGGCGTTAACCATTCATATAAACATAAACGGGTTTGAAAATTTAAAACTCGACTACCCACATTGTACATGAACGTCGAGTAACACGTTTGTCCACAAAGTTCGATCACCCACGAAATTCGATAGTTTACATTACTCATGAGATTCGATTATTTACAATTGATTGTACGCATTATCCACAAGACTCGATTGTTTACATTATACATGAACTCGATTACTTAAAAATTGATTGTTTACATTATACACGAAACTTGATTATTTGAAAAATTGATTGTTTACATTATACATGAAACTCGATTGTTTGCAATTGATTGTATACATTATACATGAGGCATGATTATTCATTTTATCCATGAAAGTGGAGTGCTAAAAGAACTACTTGGGGTTTGACGTATTCTTGTTCAAACACGAGAAAGCTATAAACTTTGAACTACTCGGGGTTTGACGTATTTTTGTTCAAACATGAGGGAGCTATAAACTTTATGGGCAATCTTGAGGATTATGCCATCTACCTAGGATAACCATATATGGGATTGTACCACATTGGTATTCTTTTATTCTTTGATTGATTTTATTACTAATGGGCATAGTTATTTATTAGCAACACATATGTGAAAACAATAGTTATAAATTAAGTGATTTTGTGTCCCCTCTTGACCCGCACACAATGGGATGATCTATACGGACCATGCGATGATTTGAGTAATTACGGGTGCACACACAATTATAAAAGTTAGCGCATGGAAAACATAGTAAATTCCGTCATGTGTTATGACATAAAACCTATCGTGATATATAGTAACGAAACTAATGTGATATGTTAAGGGCATGGTGGATACGCCGCTGGTACTTCCTATATATAAGTGTTCCTGTCATATTGTTAGAAATAGTATTGTTCGTGTCACGTGAAGTTTTATGTTATTTTGAACTTGACCAATGTTTGTAAAATCTCTTGTTTATTGACATTTCTTGAACATATTAGACTACATCCTAAACAAGCTTTGATCATCTTAATGATGCATTCATCTTATTTATGACATTGGAGTTTGTTAAACAAATAATCTTACTAAATTGGACTTTCAGAAATAATGATATTACAATTTACTTATTGCAAACTATATTTCCTAAATACTATTATTCCATGATACCTCAAATATTTTATAGCCTAAAATTTTATTCACTTTCAACATTGCCTTAATGATAAGAACTTTTGACACCAATTTGATACCCCCTTGGATGACCCTCTAATTTCACTCATGCCTAAGAGTGAGAACTCGTCCTCTTGACATTTCAAAGCGCAGTGAACCTACCCTTTCAAATTATGCTAGGCATATAGGACTACCCCCCTCATACATAAAATCCTTAAGGACTCGTCTGAATCATAGCACAGCTTATCATCCCCAAACTCAAGTTACCTTCTGAACTCTATAGTGTGCACGACACTGTTTCATGTGTCCAACCTCAAGAAATGCCTCACTGACGACACTCTTCATATCCTGTTGAACAAAGTCCGCATGGATGACAAGTTGAACCTTGTTAAATTACCCGAAGAGATCATGAACCGCAACATTTAGCAGCTCAAGAATAGCCGTATTCCAAATTGTCAAAGTTCATTGAGAATCGAAACGTGACCCAGGGGTTACTTGGGAGCGTGAGGATCAAATGAAGCTCAAGTACCCTCATTTATTTCCTGGTTCAGTAGCCTCCACCAGTTGAATTTCGGGACGAAATTCCCTAAATTTGGGGATACTATAACATCCATGATTTTCTAATATTATCTTACTTTATACAATAATGACATCCCATTTCAATCCCATACTTGCTTGACACAATATGCCACATTAATTATTATTTTTAACGTGTATCAATTCAGAGTTTCATTCTTGCTTATATTTGTCTTTTTGTTAGGTAACATATGGATATATAATTATTTATATAAATATACTTTGTTATAATTAATAAATCAAATATAAAACTCCGAGTGTTATAAAAATAAAGTGTTAATTTGAACATCTAGAATTTAAAAACTTTAAATTTTATACAGTGGAGTTTTAAATCTAATAAAATAAATAGTGTTAAATTGGTCTAAATTTATAAAAATCGAGATTTTACTTTTATAAAATAAACAACGACATATATAAAAGTTTTAAGTTTATACATGTTATATAAATAAATTGGTACAATTTAAGTGTTATTATATCAAAAGAATGGCCTATGAACCCCTTTTTATAACATCGAACCCCCCCACTTTAGCCTTTGAACCCCTCAACAAGCTTTGGACCCCCATGTTTGAACCCCCCCCCCCCCCCCCAATCTTTAGAACCTGGAACTTGTTCATGGCAATTTTGACTTGCCAAAAGTCAAAATCAAACCCAAGGCTCCCTTAATCCATGATAATCTGGAACCTGGATCATACCAAACCCGATTCCCCTCGTTTGCGACTGTTACGAACCGGAAACCACCCAAAATGATTGAAAAATCAATGCCTTTAAATACATTTTGTGAGTTACGGTTTGGGTTAAGAAAAACCCACGAAATTAAACTCAAATCCCGCATATTCCGTCAATGTATCGGTTGTAACATATGCGTATCATCCCATCATCAGTTTCCCATTCCACTTCACGAATCAAAACTCAAACTCAGATCTGAAATCTGCCCCTTTCTTTCTTCCGGTCGCTAGCAACACCTTGGGGAAAAGAGCACATTCTTTCCATGAATTCAAGACTAATAGCAGGTAAGCATCTTACCCTCTCACTCGATTTTGACCATATGTACAGTTGCCCTATGATCTGGATCGTGAATCGTTGATTGGATGGAGAGGTTAGGGTTTCATTCTTGATTTGGGGAAGAAGGTCCTTGATACCTTTATGTTAAAACGTTATTGTCTTAGTTTCCTCTTCAAGGCAATAGCCCAGATTTACTGGTTAACCAAATCCACCCGTACAGTCAAGGTCACGGGTTCTTCATTTATGGACTTTTTTTTTATCTTTTACAAAAAAAGGGAGGGGGGGGGTTACTTATATATATATATATGAAAGTTATCGTTTTAACCCAATTCTTTTATAGATATTCAAGGGTTTACGACAAGTATCGTTTTCAAATAACATAATACATAATCATAACCATGTCTAAATGATTATTATCTTGAGCATTATTATTTCTAAAACGTGTATGGATTCATTCCTAATCCCATATTATGATTGAGAGCTTTGGATTATAAAATGTTTTTTTTGGGGGATATAAAAGAAACTATTTTATTTAGTAATATTAAGATAAAAAAACATAATAGATCCTAATTTATACTTATTTATTTAAAATCACTAATTTTTAAATTATATTTGGAAAACGAATATGATTAGCTTTATAAACCAAATACCTTGTTAAGAATTGTACATTCTTTTTATATAATCTATTTTTTTATTTATGTAAAATCATTTAAATCGAATTTTATACTCTTAATAATTAATTATGGTTTAAATTATTAATTAAGAACATTATTGCTATACTTTAAATTTTGGTGTAATTACTAATTAATTAAATAATTATATTTAACATTTATTTTTAATGAGAAATCAACTAAATAAATAAAAAATGTTTATTTATTTATGTAGTAATTATTTAATTACTCAACTAACTATTATCCAATTATTTATTTAAACTAATTATCCATCTTCCTTCTTTATTCTTTTTCAAACAAACGACACTAGTTATTTATACATACATTTAGTTATTCATTCAATTATTCAAATTGAAATGCAACTATTTACATAAACCTTATTTGAAACTCACACAATTATTTCACTACTAAAATGAGAAAAACCATACCAATCCCTTTTCATTAGGATTCCCTACTTCATCTTGTACAAATTATTGATACGCAAATTCCCATCAAACATAGGTTGATCCGGTGATTAGCTAAAACAATTGTGCAAACAACAACATACTTGTGTGATATTCAAAGTAACTCATTACAAGGTGAGTTAACATTGCCCCTCTTTTTACATTTTACATATGTTGGGGTGAAACATGATTTATTGAAAACCATTTGCAAATTCATTATACAATTCTACATTCATGAACATGTGTGCATTTTGTGCTTTGTGATTGAACACTATGAGTTTAAAACTACATTTTACATTACATACATACACGTGCAATCATTAACCCTGTACAAGCCAACGGTAACATTGATAGATCTATTGTGTCTGACAAACCCACCCTGGTAGGGTGGTTATTGCTGACATTACATTAAGATAACATGCGTGTTATGCCCTTCAGTCACAAGGTTTGATTGTACACCCAGTTTGACTATAGTGGTTCTCCATAATTGCCTTATTTGCCATGTTTCATAAGAATTGTACATAAAACATTTGGAAACTATTTGTGGTGTCAAAACCTATGTATGCTTACAAACTATTTTTAGTTGACCTTGTTTTCATCATGTTTCTGGTTTAAATCTTTGAGTTGTTACACATAGGAAATGAGGACCTAGTTAAATAAACAATTGATCATGTTGATGTACTTTATTTTCCTTTGAATGTTGATTGTGTTTTGTTTAAACAATGTTATGGAATTTAGGATAATTTCAATATATGAAACTTTAGTTGATCATGTGCTCATGAACAGTCTACATGCCCCGCCCCGACGTATTCTGCCGTCAGTTGGGGTGTGACATAATATGACTTACCATCCTCCTCATAATGACCATGCCCAACACCAAAGCCGCTGGGTGATGGTGGATCTTGGCCCGCGCCATCTCCTCCATGGACCATCACATCGGCCATGATGTACAGTAGCAAATACCAAACAGAAATCATGCTGAAAAGTTATAAGATATAAAATACGAAAATACATAATGAATAAAGTTTTATATTGCAACATGAAAATACAAATAGAAATACAACAACTCTTCTTTTAATCAGGCCTCTAAGCTGGCCCTCTCCCTCATACATCTCTCCTTTAGATTTTTTAGTATCATTGTCAGACCCCTGGGTGTAATACTCAGATTCGTCCTCATACACTTCATCAGTATCGCCCTTAGACACTTCATCAGTATCGGCCTCAGAAACTTCATCGGGCTCGCCCTGAGTAGCAGAATTGTTTGGAAAGAATTGCCTGAAGTCGATAAACAATTTTATACCCAATGAAGAGTTGTTGTGAACGATGTCAAGATCTTCGGGTAAGTCGTTGTTAACATTTTGTACATTCTCGGCGCGCCCATCGTTTAATGGTAGATCCCAAATTTTTTGATGATTAACATGCTCGACGACCCACCGATGGATATTGTTTTGGTTTCCTCAGGAAGGTTCTTTGATGTAGAACACTTGTTTTGCTTGCGAAGCAAATATGAGTTGGTCTTCTTTGTCCCATTCTTGTTCTGTGTTGATACTGGTGATATTATTTTCATATCTAACACCCCTTCGAGTATCGAACCACTTACACCGAAATAGGACAGTTGAATACTCATTTGGATAATGCATCTCAATAATCTCTTCTAATTGGTCGCAATATTTCTCACCGTTCTCTCCCTCCACTGAAACCCAAAATTTTGTTCTTCACCTTGATATGCATAAGCTTTGCTAAAAATTCAAGGGAAGAAAATTTAGTACAACCGGGATATAATTCTGATTGGACTTCCTTTAATAGGTCTTCAAAATCATCACAGACACGCTACTCTCTGTACCCGAGTTCCATTCGTCGAGGTTGGCATCCTCTTCCATAAGATCTTCAATAACGTCAGCCATATCGTTTCCTGACGCAACGTCATCTACAACTACAACTTGAGGAATTAAACTTTCACAGTGATAGATCCAGTCCGTGTACGTCTGACAGAAACCCCGTCCATACAAATGATACTTCACTTTTACCCAGGATATCATGATCGAATTCTGACATTTGGTACATGGACAAAAAACAAAGCCTCTTTCGTCGACATGATCTTTGCACATCTCGATAAAATACTTGAGTCCATCTTCATACTCCTCTGCTACGGGTTGGATTGTTAATCCAGCTTTTATCGACAACCATGATGCAGCTGAAACATAATATAAGGTAATCACAAGGGTAGGATAATGGTAGGCTACTAAACCCACTTTTTGAATACCTTATCTCATATATGAATATGTATTACATGATTGTTTGTTTAAGAAAGATTCGACAACATTTCACCTTAGCTCCCAAGTATATATATATAGAAATATATATTCCCGAGGAGCAAAGAGAAAATGACAACTGAATCTTTATTAAACAAACAATCATGTAATACACATTCACATCCTAAATGAGATAAAGTATTCAAAAAGCAGTCCTAAAACGGGGACAATCTAAAATTTATCTCTATTAGATAAATTTTGGACGGGTATAATCTAGGGTTATCTTATGCTAAAGTTATCTCATGTTCGGGACAACACGAATACGTATGTCATGTTCAGGTAAAATGTAGTAGAAAAGTGTTAGCTTAATCGAACGGAACCTACAATTTAATTACAAATTTATTAGATGTAAATAATCAAATAACACAATTTAAAAAAAAACTAAATAACTAATGTATATTATTCAAAGTTTCTAACTTAAATAAATAAATACATATACTAACTTAAATACATACATACATATATTAACATACATACATTACATGCATACACACGTATATTAAATACATATATTAATTTAAATACATATTTACATACATACATATATTAACTTAAATACATACTTACATACATACATATAGTAACAAACATGCATATACACGTATATTAAATACATATATGTCTACATACATACGTATATATGCATACACACATGACGCCATATACACACACATACAAATATGAAACATACATAGATATTCTGTAAACCAACATTTAATATTCATACATACATGAGGAATGAAAAATTAAAGTGTAAATCTGCCCTAGGTCTTTAAACCCTAATTTGAAACATTCAGATAAGTCACATACACGTTGAGAAGGTAGATCGTGACTAACAACCTTAAAGACCTAATTTGAAATCATTTAAAAAAATTAAACCCTAATTTGAAATCATAATACGTGCAGTTTTAAGAAGCAAACAACTCTGGTAGGAGGCGTCTTTAACACAAACGTAAATCTTTTATCCTGTAAAATCAAACCACCAAATCTAATGATCAGGAATTGAGAAATGTTAAAATCAATTTAAGAAAAACTATGTTTACTAATAAGCCAAATACAACATTTGGAGTGGCAATGCTTCTTAAATCAATCAGGTGTGAAATTTTGCACTATAAAACTAAAAGAAACACACACAAGCCTATATTTTGACTTACAAATTTGGATTTAGAATTTAATCAAACATTTGAACTGCAAATCACGCATGTGATGCAACAAAATAATATTAAAGTCAAAATAATTTTTACTATGAAGCACAACAATACTTAAAAGAAGCCCATAATTTGGTTGGAGTCTACATATAAATGAAAAGAAAATCCAAAAGGGCATGTATGCATATATCTGCTTATGAAAGAGTAATCATGTTCTAGAGTGAATTTGAGCATAGCTAACTTAACAGAACTACAGATTTCCTGTGTATATGCAAAAAATTGAAGCATATAAATGCATTCAAGATTCATCAACAGTATACATTGATGTTAAAATTGGAAGTTTTAAACATAATAATTTAATATCAAATATTCAAAACTAAATAGCAAAGACAGGTTCATATGACTTAAAAACCCGGTCCAACATTTCTACCGTTGACTGTAATGTCAAAATTGAAAAAAGATGGTCTGCATAGCTTAGGATTTATGGAGAGCATCTGGAATTGACTTAATCAAAAGTCCTAAAAATGAATTTGTTTTCAGAAATAATAAATTGTTATAACATCAAAGTAATTTCCAAAATATGAATGCATAACTCAAAGCTCACCAAGTAACAATCAATTAATATTCATGTAAATTACATGTATGCCTTGTTACACTCTCATGGCTTGTTATCATCCTCAACAAAGGAGGCTTGCCCTCAAATCTTTAACCAAAATTTTCCCAATTAGAACCCTAAATAACGAATTCAACAACAACAAACGAAGGAGGAAGGTGAAATGTATATATATGGAAAGAAGACGGATACCTTGGCAGGTGGTGGTCCGGCGAACAAGTGGTGGTCCGGCGAGCAGGTGGTGTTCAGCGCGCAGCTAGTGGTCGGCAAGCAGGTGGTGGTCTGTCGAGGAGGGGGTTGTGTTTGCAGGTGCTTGGAAGTGGTGGTGGGAGAGAAATGGGAGTGAAAGATGAGGAAAGTGAGGAAGGGAGGGAAAGATCCCGCCATATACTGCAAGAGTATTAGCGGCGACGGTCGCCGCTAAAGGATTTAAAACACCAGCTGTCCGATTAAGATTAAATGAACCGTCAGATCTCTGATTAAAAGTAAAACGCGGATCAAGAGCAATAGCGGCGACATATCCTGGTGTCGCCGCTATTGCTTTGTTTTCTTGTAGTGAGCCTTTAGCTTCCTTTAGAGTGCACGGTTCCATCTTTTCTTTTCTGAAAGTTAAAAGCATTTCTTTATCTTTCTACCTGCAAATTGTGAGCTCTTTTACGTGAGTTTCAAGTGTGTGTTTAAATGGCCTGAACCAACAGTATACATTTTAGGTTAGCAATTTGTTTATTCTTAACTTAATATTTTGAATTAAATCCGTTATAGTTCATGAAGGCTGTTTATTTTTCTCCTGATATTGTATTGATTTGGGTGATTATTTAGATGCCTTCAGCTTAGAATTAGATCCATTATTTGTTATCTGAACTGTTTGTTTATTACATTTACAAACTGCAAAGTGCACAAAATCCGCCCGTTATAATGATATGGTTCTCATATGCTCTTTTCGTCCATTAAGGGTTTTTTAACGGTTTTTGATAGCGTACCGACACTATTCTATTAGTTTCAAGCAACCAAGTTTTTATACCAGTGACTCGAACCCATGACAAATTGTAAGATTTGAAGCTCATTGTTAGCTTCAAGCTACCAAGTTTTTATAAAGAATGGCTTTTTGGGTTACCTCAATGTTAATTTGCAGACACTTGTTCATTAAAAGTGCCTTTTGAAGCATGTTATTGGTCACTTTTCTTATCACCCAAAATCTTGACAAGGTTGACTTATTGATTAATGCATTTGTTTAGAAGTACTTTTGAAAGTCTGCATTGCTTCGAAAAGGGAAGCT
Source organism: Smallanthus sonchifolius (assembly GCA_023525975.1). NCBI lineage: Eukaryota > Viridiplantae > Streptophyta > Magnoliopsida > Asterales > Asteraceae > Smallanthus > Smallanthus sonchifolius. Next base: position 86,885,376 of record CM042022.1, read on the forward strand.
TCTTATCTTGAAAAACCTAATTGTTTTTATATGGATTATTATTTTTGTTATACTTCTTTGGTTTTAACAAAAAAAAGGAGGCTTGTAACAAATGTAATTGTACAACTGCATACATAAATTAAAACATAAATGCACACATTAGTTCCATCATATCCTCAGTTGAACTTAACCCTTTTAGTTCAACTAAGGGTTAAGTTCAGTAGGTACAACTTTGAATGGGCCAATAATGTCTGCTTTGAATGCTACAAGTCCTAAACTAAAACTGTAGATGAAGAACAAGAACCGAATTGCAGAAAAACCAGAGATTTCGTAAATATACTTGGATTCCCCCAAAAATCGTGAACCACTATCAGATTAACCTATTTTCAAATGATTAATCGGATTAGATTTGGGGTGTTTTTTTCAAGAACGAATTTTGTTTCTTCAGAGAGTTGTAACCGTACCTAGGGAAAAGAAAAAGAAAACTGATCGAGATAGATGAAAACGGCGTGAGTTATAACCATGTATGTAGGGTTATCACATATGGGTCAAACTAGTCAAATAACTCATTCCGGATCCTTGCTGGTCAACTAAAGATTCATTAATCCAAGGCCCAAGTTATTATTATTAGTTTAAATAATAAATAACCCAATATACAAGTGGCCCAACATAAATAATTAACTAGTTACATACACCAAATATTATTAGTTCAAACGAGCCCGCACTCCAGTTAGAGGTGGGCAAAAAAACCGGTTTGGAATAGTTAAACCGGTTTCGACCCGAAACCCGACCCGAATACGAACCGGTTTAAGTGGAACCGGTTTCAAACCGGTATGAACCGGCGGTTATGAACCGGTTTAATAGGCAAATATATAAAACCGGTTTAAACCGGTTTAACGGTAATTTTCAAAATATAACCGTTGGGATAACGGCTATATAGCCGTTTTTTGACCGTTAGGCCCGTTTTTGACCGTTTTTTTCACCCATTTTAACACCCAAACACATTATAAATAGGTAGTGGATGTTTTGGTTAAATCATACTTCTCAAACCCGCTCTCTACACTCTCGTTTATAAAAAACGCTCGAAAACGCTCAAAAAACGCTATGGCAGAATCAAGTTTTGGTGTTTCCTCTAACGAAGTTAGCGTTGTGAAAATCATACCAACAACGAGGAACCTCGCAATTTGGTCAAACTACAATCTATGTGAGTTGTCTAACGGGTTGGAACGTGCTCGTTGCAAAAATTGTGGTGGTTTTTTTAAAAAGGAATCAAATTCTACTCTAAAAACTCATCTGGAAAAATCGTGTCCGAGTTTGAAGAATATTCCGGGTGAGGGTCAAGCATCTATGACAAACGAGGGTGGAATTTGGAACTTCGATCCAAATATTGTTCGAGATAGAATGACGAAATTAGTTATTCAAAGAGGTTTGCCATTCAACCACTTCGACAACCCGCTCGTGACGAGGATGATTCAAGAAGCCCTTCAACCACGTTATCATCAAGTAAGTCGTAGTACTCTTAGACGTGATTGTCTAAAAATGTGGAAAAAAGCAAAAAAGAATTAATTTTAGGTTTTGAAAAATTGGAAACCGGTGTGAACTTAACCACCGACGTTTGGTCGGCTCCACATGGTATTCCCGACTCATATATTTGCGTTACCGCTCATTGGGTTGATCCCAATACGTGGCAAATGATGAAACATACAATCGCGTTTGAGATGTTTGAATATCCGCACACGGGTCAAAATTTATTTCACATTTTAGATGGTGTGATAACCGAATTTAAATTACAAAATAAATTATTTTCAATATCTTTTGATAATGCCTCAAATAATACAAATGCGGTTCAAAAATTAATATTAAAATATAATCCGATTTGCAACGGCGCTTTTTTCCATAGTCGATGTATTGCACACATCATCAACTTAGCCGTGCAAGACGGGCTTGCGGTTGAACCCGTTATTGAATTAAGTAATGCATTTCGAGTCATGCTTAAAGACGTTTTTAGTAGTAGTAAAAAAAGATACCATGAATATATTAGATTATGTAACGATACGGGTTTGATTTGCTTAGGTCTCAATTGGGACCTCCCAACAAGATGAAATTCAACTTATAAAATGTTTCATAGTGCTATACGTCAAAAAGATACTTTATCAATTTTTCATGATATGCTTTCCTCAAAACCGCGTCGTAAAATTCAAAGTTTTCCGTCTACGAGTTGGGACATTCTTGAAAATATAACCAAATTGCTCGAAGTTTTCAAAACCGCCACTACTTTTTTATCCGGGGTTTATTACCCCACAAGTCCCTTGGCTCTCAAACAAATATTTCTAATGTGTAACAAATTAGCCGAACTTGAAAATAAAAATACTCTTTTTACGAGAATGATAAAACCGATGAAAGAAAAATTTGTTAAATATTTTAAAGAAATGCCTCCGGTTATAACTTGTGCCACCGCATTAAACCCTACAATTAATGTTTACGGTGTTGAAACCTTGATTGAAAAAATAACTTACGATTTGGATTTGAATGATGAAGATATTCATTTTTCAACCGTAACAAAAACTTATTTTAACAAATGTTTGCAAGATTTGTTTGATATTTATTTACAACAATATGGTACAACACAAACCCCACATGATACGATGGGCGCGGGCGCATCAAGTAGTAGCTCGAGGAATGTGAACTTAAATTTGTATAACGAAATGAGAAATGAATTTACTAAACGGGCTAGAGGATCCACCCCGAGTAGCGAACTCGGAAGGTATACGGGAACAAACTTTTTATCATTTATGAGTCCGGATGTTTTTGAGGACTTTGATATTTTGGCGTGGTGGAAAGGAAACGAATCTACTTTTCCGGTCCTTTCCGCCATGGCCCGTGATTTACTAACCGTCCAAGCTTCCACGGTAGCTTCGGAATCCGTTTTTTCTCTTAGTGATAGGGTTTTATCTATTCGAAGAACTAGACTCACCCCCGCGGCAATGGAAATGTGCATTTTGTAATGTTTTTTTTTGTCGAATTGTAATGTTTAATTTTGTAATGTTTTGTGATTTTCGAACTCCTACGGTATGAATAAACGTTGAACTTTATGTTTTTATTTGTTAAATATTTAAACAAATTTTTTTTTTTAATAAAACCGGTTCACCAACCCGAACCGGTCCAGAACCGAACTGAACCGATTCAACAGGTTCGGGATTCTACATGTGGAAAACCGGTTTATACCCGAACCGGTTTAGTCAAAACCGGTTTCACTTTTGGTCAACTCAAACCGGTCCGGGCCGGTTTGAAACCGGTTCGGGCCAAAAACCCGGTTTGTGCACCTCTAACTCCAGCATCTCCTAACCCGTTTAATAACCAATAATATTTACTCGATCATCAAGCTAATCCAATAACACTAAACATATTGATAACACTAAAATTACCAACATTCCTCCTCCATTTTAGTGATATCCATGATTAACTTAAAGTTCTTCTCCAAAGAAACACAAACATATGCATAAATGAAAATGTCCTAAGGATTGAATTTTCATCTTAGTATATTAAACGATCCAAATATTCGAATATCAGGGTGTAACTAAGGATTGAACCCTTGCTGTCCATTTGAATACCTGAAGTTAATATACACATAAGTTCACAAATTCACATGTTCTTACTTGACACAATATTTTACTAGCCAGTGTCCTAATCCTTCAAAGAGTATATCAAAACCAAGTCCAAGCTTCTTGAAGCGGCTAATACTTCATACTCCTATAGGTAATTATTTTATTCTTGCACCTGCAAATGCAAATTTTCAATCGAATTATTAAGAAGTAAGACTTCTACCTACTTTATCTTGCAGTCTGAACACAAACCTTGGGAATCTACATGACAAGCTTTCCACATTGAATTCAACATCTAACATTGTATTAGATGGGGATTGTGTGTCTTGGTATAAGAGATTTTATATGGACTTTAAACCCATCCCTATGGCTGATTTATTCACGAGATCTCTTCCTAACCCTTTAGTTAGGTGATCAGCCATATTATACTCAGATCTTACAAAATCAACAGATATCACTCCATTCATGATTAATTCTCTAATCATACTGTGTTTAACACCTAAGTGTCTAGACTTCCCATTATACACTTGGCTGTATGCCTTAGCCAAGGTAGTTTCACTATCACATCGGATAGAGATGGGTGATATCGGCTTTGGCCACAAAGGAATCACAAAGATCAAATTTCTTAACCATTCAGCTTCTTTACCAGCTGCTGATAATGCTACAAATTCTTATTCCATTGTAGAATTCGTGATGCAAGTTTGCTTCTTTGAAGCCCAGGAGATTGCACCTCCTCCAAGTAGGAATACCCATCCACTTGTAGAAGAATGATCTTCTAAATTAGTTATCCAACTCGCATCATAATACCCCTCTAGAATTGAAGGAAAACCTGAATAACACAAACCATAGTTCATGGTTCCTTTCAGATACTTGAACAATCTATTCATAGCTTGCCAATTATGTGTACTTGGATTACTAGTATATCGACTTAGCTATCCCACAACATAGGCTATATCAGGCCTTGTGCTAATCATAGCATACATCAAACATCCTATTGCCTTGGATTATTCTAGTTGAGAAATAGGATCACCTTTATTAGGCATAAATCTAATATTAGGATCTATAGGGTTCCAACCGGTGAACAATCCAGAAAATTAAATTTCTTCAAAATCTTCTCAATGTAATGAGATTGAGAGATTGAGATACCAGTGTTATCACATGTGATTCTTATACCCAGAATCACTTCTGCCTCCCCCATGTCCTTCATGACAAACTTAGATTACAAGAACTTCTTGGTTTTATTAACTTGATCTTGATTAGTTCCAAAGATTAGCATGTCATCCACATATAGACAAATTATAACTCCTTTACCCGAAGAGTCAAATTTGCTATACACACACTTGTCAGCTTGGTTAAGAACAAAACCTTCTGACAATACAACATCATCAAATTTTTGATGCCACTGTTTAGGTGTTTGGTTTAAACCATAAAGAGATTTTATTAATTTACAGACCTTGTTTTCATTGCCAGGCATAACGAAGCCTTCGGGTTGTTTCATATAAATCTCTTCATCTAATTCACCATTCAAGAAAACAGTTTTCACATCCATTTGGTGAATTACAAGATTGTGTATAGTTGCAAGTGCTAATAACAATCTAATGGTGGAAATTCTTGCAACGGGAGCATAGGTATCAAAGAAATCAATACCTTCCTTTTGTCTAAAGCCTTGAATCACCAACCTGGCTTTAAACTTGTCTATGCTACCATCCACATTCATCTTTCTTTTAAATATCCATCTACAACCCAATGGCTTGCATCCAGGACGCAAATCAGTCAACTTCCAAGTATTGTTTTGCATGATGGAATCTATCTCATCTTGGATTGCTTCTTTCCAGAGAGCCACATCTCTAGATGCCATAGCTTCACTATAAGTCCTTGGATCTTCTTCAATATTAAAACAATACTGGTACTGATATCCAGCCTCACTCCTAGTCCCTTCAACTAGGTAAAGATGAAAATCAGAACCAAAGGTCTTAGCCTTTCTTGTTCTTGTGCTTTTCCTGGTTTCAAAAGGAACAATTGTACCATTAGTACTAGCAGATGCTTTATCAGGATTAATAGATACATTCTCAATAGGATCAAGAGCCCCATTATGAGAATTCTGCATAATATCCTTTGGTCTAGGCATTGAGGTGAATCTTTCTTCATCAAAGATAGTATGCCTTGATTCAATGACAGTGTTTACATACATTGATTCATTAGGTTCCAAAACATAAAACCTATAGGCTTTAGAGTTTTCTGCATAGCCAATAAATATGCAATCTATTCCTTTCTCACATATGTTCTTTCTTTTAGGTTCAGTGAGACGTACCACAGCCTTACAACCCCAAACCTTTAAATAATTCAAACTTGGAGGTTTGCCTTTCCACAACTCATAAGGAGTTATTTTATTTTTCTTGTTGGGAGTTCTGTTCAACAGGTAACATGAAGTCAACATTGCTTCTCCCTAAAATCCATCACTCAGACCAGAGTATGATAACAAGGAATTTACCATTTCCTTCAAAGTTCTGTTTTTCCTTTCGGCTATACCATTTTGCTGTGGTGTATAAGGTGCCGTAGTCTAATGTATTATTCCAGTGGATTGAAATAGCACTGGATCATAATACTCACCTCCCCGATCAATTCGAAGAGTTTAATAAGACCACCATGAAATAATTCAACCTCTTGTTTATAAATTTTGAATTTATCAAGAGCTTCATCTTTTGTATGAACTAGATACACATAACAATACCTAGTTGTGTCATCAATATACGTTACTACATATTTTTTATTACCAAGGGAAGGTGTGTTATGAAAGTCACATAAATCAGAATGAATAAGTTCTAATACCTTAGAATCTCTTTTAACATCATTGAACGATTTTCTTATAATTTTAGTCAATTTACAAGTATGACACTTATTATCATTATTCATATCGAAAGCAGGTATTAAGCTCATTTTTGACATGTCTTTCATTCTAAAATAATTAACGTGACTTAATCTAGCATGCCATAAATTAGAGATATTATTTATTTTACTAGTTGAACAAGAAGCAACACACACAGATTCATATGCAAATGAAACATTGATATTTAACTTAAACATACCATTTGATAAATAACCAAACCCATCAAAGGTTCCATGTTTAGACAAGATAAACTTGTCCGATTCTAGGACCTGCTTAAATCCATAATTATTTAACATAATACCAGACAAGAGGTTCTTTCAAATCCCCGATACATACAATATACAATCTAAAAGTAATTGTTTTCCAGAAGTAAATACAAGACGAACTTTCCCTATTCCTTTGATAGGCTCGGTTGCCACATTTCCCATCCTTAATTCGGATCCATCTTCAATAGGTTTAAGGTCTTCAAACCATCTTAGATCTTTACATACGTGACTTGTAGCACCCGAGTCTACCCACCAAGCTATTTCATCATCCTGTACATAGAATGATTCAGAAATAAAGGAAACATAATTCTTAACCGAATTAAAATTGGAAACTGAAAGCATACCAGTTTGAGCCGGCGGGTCCTTAGAACCACTAGGACCAGCCATGTCGCTTGCTTTTTTCCTCCCGAGACTTTCACGCGACAATCCTTTTTAAAGTGTCCCAATTTACCACATTTCCAACAAGCCGGCTTGGCTTTCTTGTTGGAATGTTTATTGTCGTTGTGACCCTTGCGCTTAACTCCAGAATTCTTGTTAAATTTCATGAATTTATTCCCACTATCAACCATATTCACTGAGCCCGAAGGCTAACCAGTTTCAAATTTACCCTTAGATTTGTCACTTTCTTGAACCCGAAGTGATTCCTCAATCCGAATATGGCTTCCCAATTGAACCAATGTCAATTCATCCTTTTGATGTTTGAGTGTATGTTTAAAATCTTTCCACAACGGTGGAAGTTTATCAATGATGCTAGACACAGAAATAGACTCATCCATATGCAGTTTGTGTTGTGTGAATTGACCCAAAATATGCAGTAATTCATTATATTGTTCCATGACAGGCCTATTGTCTACCATCTTGTATGAATTAAAATTACCTACAAGGAATTAAAATTACCTCCAAATTGGTGAAAGGAGAAGTGATTTTCAAAAAGAAAACTTTGGCACTTATAAAAAATTGCCCATTATTGCAAATTGTAGAATTCTTTTTACATTCTTGATTCTTGCAATAGTGCGATCTCAGTTCGGTTTTTTGGTTGCTAAACGGGGGGGTTCAACCAAGCACGATCAATTGAAGCCCCTAATTCGCTTCTGAATGTCAGACGAAGGTGAAAAGCAGCGGTTTTCGTGTTGCAACACTTTTTAGAATAATGGGTACTTCTTCATTCTCTCTACACACGCCCAAAAAAATAGTGCAATCTTCGCGAAAGAGGAAAGCTGTCGTTTCTACATCTATACTTCAGGTACATTAAAGCAGAAAGAATGTTAGCTTTTCGCACATATAACTTACACCTTATTAAGAAATTTTGTTTATTGTTATTCACAGCTTCAGAGAAACAAAAAGCGGTAGCTCGGCAACTCAACTAGATACGCCAGCCCCTTTAACATGCACAAAGAAGCTAAAAGAAGTAGAGCAACAATTAAAATTCCATTATGTGTTTTGTTGTTAACAGGTAAATGTATTTTCTTGCCAACCGGTCAGAATGCAACGAGTCAGATTATGGACTGTACAGTAAAGTTTCGGATTGCAAATTATGTTTTGTTGGTTATAGGTCAAATCCAGACTAAACAGCATCATGAAAGAAAATACATCCAGACTAAACAGCATCATGAATGTGTTAAATAGTCAAAGTTAAAAACCTTGTTTTTTCCATTATAAACAAAACACAACTCCCAAAGGGAAATTATATAGAGATAGAAGGCAAACGGGCAACAAGCTGCGCCGCCAACCCTTTTTGAATAGCAAAACCAAGTCTTTTAAAAACTACATCTACAGATCTTGGGGTCATAACATTACTATGCATGACCCGCTGTACTCGGTTAAGTAACTCCACGGCCTCTGGTGCAAGGAAACCAAAAGTGTCAAAAGCAAATGGTATAAACACGTGTTGGTTGTCAAGACACGCTTTCTCGTGTTTGGTCACTTTGCTCGAAGCAGCTTTTACGCTATAATGTATTTTGCACCTTGCATTTTATAACAAATCATATGGCAGGTTGTATTTTGTTGCAAATGTACATGTATTGCTTTTATGTTTTAGTCCCGCAACGCGCGCGGGATTAATACTAACTCTCATGGTAACTGTGATAAATGCAGTTACACTGGAATTTATAATGAGAATAAAAGCAACCGTTATTGTGGAGACCCGTCTCAAAGATGGTGGGAAATTAGTTGTATTTTCTCTTACGTTTTACATAATCCTTTCCACTTGTGTAATTTTTTGTTAGGCTAATTGCACCTAGGGGTGAATAGATGTGCCATTTTGTCGTACATTAAGCGAGTAGCATGTGTTTTGAATTGTAAGATGGTTATTGTTCTGTTACTTCTTTTTGGGATGAAATTTTTGTTACTATAATATAGCGTAAATAAGTTGGTTTACTTTCATTGAGGGAAATAGCAAACGGGTTGCAACCAAATTAATGAATGTTTATTAGAGAACACATCGGACAACTCTCACCTCCGAGTTCATTTCATTGATCAACAACATAACTACATAAGGGTGCAGAGGGTGGAACCCATTAAACCCTAAACTTTTATAAAGATTAGTCAATCAAACACGTCATGTCATGGCAAATCATTTTTATCATAGACGACTCTAAACACAAGGGGTGTAACTCTAAACTAACCTAGCATTTTTTTTAAATAAAATCTAAAAACACAAGTTCATTAGCCTTTTTTTTAAAATAAAATTTAAAAACATAATTTAAAAAAAATAAAATACATTAAAGTTAAAATTAAAATTAACCATAAAAAATAAAACATAAAATTATATATAAGTTATACAAATACCATAAATTATATATAAAGAATTAATAATAAAAGTTATGCATAATCGAAGTTAAACTAAATAATAATTTAACAAAGTCAAAAGTCAAAATTGAACATCACCTGCAACTGCCATCCTTAACATGTTCACGAAGCCGAATCCACTACGCGATTGAACCCTTCATGGTTGCAGCGTTTTTACCACTAACCTGTGACAACCCGACACCGAACCCGCCCTTCCACCCTAAGTGGATCTTACAATTAATATTTTTTGATTAATGGTTCATATTTTTTAACATTTTTACTTTTTACATACAAAACAGAAAATGAATATCGCGTTGTAAATTGTCGCCGCCGCCGCATCGCGCGGGTTTCCTGCTAGTCAGTTATGATGATATGGAGTAAGAGTGATTATATTTCTGATTGTCAAAATAAAAGTAGGTAAGAAGTCTGATTATTCAAGTGGGGAAGCTGTTCAATTTTACGAGGTAAATGTCTCTGCAATCGTTCCATTTTGACTAATTCCTATGTTATGATCTCAGAATTTGATTTAATTTTGTTTCAATTTGATAGGGGTGTTTGGATTTGTGGTTTTATTATTCCTTCTCAAAATATATATGTGCCAATACTATATTTTGTTTAAATTTGATGTTGCCTGTGATTAGCAACTCAATATGTACAAACATGTTGAGCGAACCCCATTCCCTTATGTGAGTTGTTTCCCAAATAATTACTGTTCTAAAAAATGCATCAGCTTATGCTCGTCAGTAGGGAAATGTTTTGGTTTTCTATTGTAACCATATGTTTTATTTTATTCCTACTATTTGTTTGCATCTTTATACTCACTTCTACTAGTTTGGGCCTTTTTTCAACTTTTGGTTAATTTTGTAATATTTCTTTTTCCAGGCTTTCAGGGCTTGATTTTTTTCCCTTCACATTGTTGTCATATCTAGATCATTTTCATTAATTTCTTTATGACTTGTTTCAAGTGAAAATTTCTTCATATGTAATTACATCGATGACTCTTTTACAATTGACTTGAAATTGAAAGAAATAGATTGTTATCAATTTATCAAAAAAAACCTTTAATGTGTAGCTAGCATTGCATAATATAAAAATGATTGCTTTTCTATTTTTTTGCTGATATATACTCTGTTTTCATGACTTCAGTTATCTGCCAGAAAGAAAGATTCTTGATGGCATATCTTTAAAAATTGGTAATTCCTGAACTATGTGTTTGGAAACTTTAAAAAAAATTGTATACCTTTATGTATGAAAATTGGTATTTTTGTTGGTAGGAACTGTTTTCATGCCACCAACGCGGTCACTAGGATATCAACAGTGTTGTTTTAGCTATGACTCTGATTTACGTGTCTGTGATGTAAGACACGATTTATTGTGTGTCTCTTATAATCATTTATCTAATTATTAAATGATTAAATATAATTATTTATTTATTTAATAACCCATGGCTAGTAATTAGTTGATGAGCCTAATTACTCTTAATGGGTCATTAATGGGTTTCCCCTTAGGTGTACATATATAGAGAGAGATAATTAGAGGGAATTGACTAATAATCATTCAATTACTATCACCACTAAACTCGTCCCTCTCTCTCTCTCTCTCTCCATAACCGTGAGCTTACTATCTCACCTAATACCATCCTAACCGTACACCATAAACGGGAACCCGATCAAGATCAGAGATCATGAAGTCTTCCCTCTCTGCGGTTAGCTTATCAAGTATGATTTACTTTACTGTTTTCCCTTATCATGTTCAAGAACCGATCAACATGTGGTATTAGAGCACATGTTGATAAATCAGTTCTTGTTTCTTTCCCTAAACTGGAATTAAAATCGGAGAAAAAAGTCTTGATTAAAACCGTTTGAAAATCGTTTTATTAAGTTTCACGGTTTTCTTTTTATGTTAATATTTCACGGTTTTTTTTCTCCTAAAATCGAGATCTATAAAGTTTTTTTGAAATCTGTTAAAGAATTATGTTTCAAGATTTTGATTCCAGGTTTTTATCTGATATTATTGAAGAACAGTTTATCTGATGTTCATAAACTGTTCTTCGTGTTTATCATTAGTTTCGATGAAAATCCCCTTATTTTGGGATGGATTATGATGTTGATTGTGTTTTTCCTAAAATCTTGTAACTGTATCTCCAAGATTTTGAATTAAAATATTATTTTATTATTTTAAATAAAAAAACTTAGATATACTTAACAACGTAAATGATTTTTCAAAATCTAAATACAATCAAATCCCTTAATTTTCGCACAGCCTTATCGGGTTCATCCTTCACGTTTTTAGACTCTCACGGTTATAATTCTCAGGTAAGAATCACGGTTTTTGTTTACGGGTCTTAAATTTCACGGGTAACAGTCCACGATTCTAAGTTTATGGTTCATGTTTCACGGTTTACAGTCCACGATTATGAGTTTACGGTTCATGTTTCACGGTTTACAGTTCACAGTTCAAGTTCACGGGTTTTACAGTTCACGGCTTACTTTCTGGAGCCGTGAACCTTATAGAAGCCGTGAACCTTTTGTTGAACCGTGAACCTTAGCTGAACCGTGAATTTTTTGTTGAACCGTGGAGCTTAGCTGAATCGTGAACCTTTTGCTGAACCGTGAACCCTTATTGAACCGTGAATCCTTACCTGAGCCGTGAACCTTCACCTGAGTCGTGAACCCTTATGGAACCGTGAACCTAGCCTTAAATGTGCCTAAAATTGTTCGATCCGCGCTAACATGGGGTTTGCTATTAATGAATGCTTTAGTTTTACTTTTGTTAAACCTTAAAATTAAATGTTTTCAAAACTTTTAAAACTTACTTGAATAACATTTAAAGCTTCACTTATGCCCAAAGGTGATGTGATGCATATGTAAACTTATTCAAGCTTAATTAAGCATTATATCCTAGTGCATGTCATGATATTAATTAGAAAACATTATTAACTTAAATAACTCCTAAAGTTTCACTTCTGCCCAAAGGTGATGTGTCACGCTTGTAAAGTTATTTAAGTCTAATTAATCACTACTTCACCTAATATAACTAAATGTTTCTACTTCTGTCCAAAGGTGATGTGTCACATTTAGTTTCTGCGAAGCTAATTATGTGCATACTAAACAAATGTTTCACTTCTAACCAAAGGTGATGTGTTACATTCTTACTGCACATACTCATTATTAAATTGTTCCTAATACTAAACAAATGTCTCACTTCTGCCCAAAGGTGATGTGTTACATTGTTTAAGTAGAACATAATTAATCTATTAGTTTGGTATTATAATAGATTTTATCACATCTTCATAAAATAATTGTTCTTAAGTAGAACCTTATTTAACTTATTATTTCTGTCTGCCTTAGATTATTACCCCATAGATCACTCTAAGTTCTTCTTTAGCTATTTGTACCTTACTTTCACTCTAGCTTCTAAGATGAGTTTTGCTTAATTAAGAGTTTCAATAAATATTTGCTCTTATTGAGTCTTGATTATCCCTTAAGACATGACATTCCTACTGCTCTTTCTGATAAAAGTACTACAAAAGAAAAGTAGAGCATAAAAATATGATAAGTCAAAACAATGTCTCTTATGGTAATCAAGAACTCCTTTCATTATTGCTATCAGGAGAGCTACTTCAGATTATGCATTTCCTAAGACTAATGTATTATTTGTGGAAATGGAAGAATCAAAATAATTCCTAAGACACAAGTAAACATTCTAATTCTAAATAAAATGTTAAGTGGCATGTGTGAACACATCATCATATACACTGACATGACTCATAAACTAAGGGCTTATACATGGAAATCAGTGAAGTTTTTCAGTGCGTACATAATATTTTTTTTCCACTAGTACGATTAGTTGCCTTAAAATCAACTATAACACTCAGAAGTACCAAAGGAAAATGAATGTATTGATAGCAACATACGTACAGGAAAAGGAAAGCCTAAAACTGAAAAGCCAGATGTTACTATAGAGAGGATACCTCTAAGGTCCCGAAACAAAATAAAAGTACTACTTCCAGCTCTAAGTTCCTCAAGGAGGAGTCTCACTGCAAAACTATGTCATTATATTAGGCATAAGCCAAGGGACTAGTTGACTAAGATAAGGTAGTTACTAATTAATGATTTTTGAGTCCTCTAATATTAATATTCCTATCAACACATGATGCGTTGAGTCTAGTTCTATACGTTTCCTTACCAGAATTCAACTAATAATTAAGATGAGAAATTAGTGGTGGATTTAAATGTTAAGGCTACATAGAACCATGAAATAATTGATCATTGTTTTAGGCTTTATAATACCTCACATATTATGAAGAATACTCAGAATTTAGTATCAATAATAAAGCTACACTTTGACTGTTATAAGGTTTGCATGGCCAAAACAAAGTTACCATTAACTTAAACTCTCATATTACTGGTTATCATTAGCTGGATAGAAACCTTTATGACATAGAACTAGCTGATACAATAAACTTTCACAACTTTTGGTATCATGAAAATGAAAATTTAACAAAAGATAAATGAGACCTATGCATTTCATCCATTAAGACCAAATTTTATGAGAAATCATGACCAGGTCAATGCAAGATGAATTGTTACCAAAACTCATTCTCAGTGACTTTAAATCATATGTTAAACGCCCTAAATATCAAATGGTTAAGGGAATAAATGAGGGTCCACCAGATGTTATCCCAAATGGAATATTCGGACATAGTTTATTTATCATTTAGAAGAATATTTACTTGTATCTAATCTGTTTCCTACGGCCCAAAGCTTTAAAGATATCAAATCATATATACTTAATGGAATTCCTTTTAAATTTGTCTATAAAGTTTCTTATGAAATTTTGGACGATAAGGAAATTAATTCTAAGATATATGAAAGGTTCCCACGTCATGCGCATCATTGAAACTTGTCATGTGTAGTTCCTAGAGACCTCAAAGATCAGTGGGAGCACCAAGTGTCCTAATTATAGCTTGCAATAGTTGCAAGAGGTGGGGGAGTAACAAATTGGTCTTACCTCAAACTACACCTCTTGTACACGACACTGCTCCATCACAACTTGTCTCCTTAGAATCTAATGCTACTACTAACAAAGTCTCATAGATGCTGATATGTGGGCAAACTTAGATTTCTTACCAAAACTATAGTAATCCTCAACAAGAGAAACTAACATAAACATCACTAAGTTGTTTCTCTATTAGAATCTATTGGTCTTCAAATATTAGATACAACGTTGACCCTAAGCATGTTGAAGTACTTAAAATTTCTAAGGTCAGTGGAAGTAGTAAAAGTCCTTATCATGATTTGCAAGGAGTACAAGAGGCGGGGTGAGAGACTCGTTAAATTTAACTCCGATTACACATCTTGTACACCATAATGCATCAACTCATACACACTTAGAAACTAATGTTGCTCCTAATATACCTGAAAATGAAAGCACCTGACCAAGAACTTAAACTTGAAATTCCTAATAAACCAAATAATCAACTCAAGAGTTCATCTAGGTCCAAAAGGCCTACTAACGTTGATGACTGACTGAATTTGAAATGGATGCTAGAAAGTTTACCGATCCTACTTCTTCTAATTAAGTCATTAGCATCAATCAATCTTCTAAATGGAATAAAGCTATTATTAGCAAGCCTGACTCCATGAATTAGAATAACATTTGGGATTCAGTTGAATTACCTAAAAGTTGTTCATAACTAAACAAAATCCGAATGGAAACTCATGATTGATTGCTAAAGGTTATACTCAAGAATGAATCAATTATCAAAGAATCTTCTTACATGTTTTACAAAAGGTTTCTTTGAGAATCATTACTGTTCTAGTAGATTACAATAACTTAAAGCTACATTAGATGGACATTAAAACAACTTTCCATAACATTGACATATATGTTCATAAAATAACCTGAAAGTTCTAAACTGAAGGTTAAGAACACTTATTTAGTAAGTCAATAAAATCCATGTATGGGTTGACTGAAATCATAATGCAACTCTCTTCATCAAGAACTAAGTGAATTTATACAACTACCTCAAGATGCGTGGGAGCAACTAATAAAAACTTGTCCTTATATAGATGACATTCTTTTGACAAGTATATGTTACATGAGTCAAAGCATTGATTACTCATATTTTGACATGATGGATCTCGGAGATACCTCTTATGTTATAAGTATCAAAATACATCGAGATAGATCCACCGGGACATTAGTTTCATCCCATAAGCTTTACACTAAGAGGATCCTTACACATGTAACATTTAAAGTGTTCTTCTTTAGAGGCTAATAGGATAAATGAAAACTATTTCCTTATGCTTCATTAATTAGAAGCCTTATGAAGGTTAAAGTCTATACTCGCTTAGATATTGCTCACATTGCTGAACACTATACTAGTCTAGATTATTGTGAAGCATCTAATGGAATATTACAATATCTTTAACAAACGAGAGACTATAATTTAAAGAAGAAGTGAAAACAATTGACTACTCTTATTCTAACTTTGTTGTATAAGGTAACAAAATGTCAATTTATGGGTATATCCTTATGTCAGCAGACATACCTATCTAATGGAGGAGTCATAAGAAACTGTTAACAACAACCTAAGGTTCAATGACATAATATGTTGCTGATCACAACATAATTGTCACTAAATGTTGTTGGAAAATTTATGAGTGGACTTATAATTTAGTAACTCCACTTTAATATCATATTGAAGACTTATTGTGATAAGTCAGCTACCCTTACTTATCGAACAGTAACAGTTCGAGCGGAGCTGCATTAAATTTCGATACGAAATTATTGTTCACTTATGAATTATGAACAAAATGAGGAAACTAAATCTTTGTATTGAATACATCCATGATATGTTAATGGATCCAAATAACTAAAGGTCTACCACCCCTAAGTCTTTTGTAAGCGCTTATAATAAAGACGGGTTTTACTAATGATCATACATAATTGCATATCGTACTATGAATGATTAATTATTAAAATTTTCTCACTTATTTGAATTTGTTTGTCTCTAAATACGTTTATGCATGCCTAAAGACGTATAGACAACTAACTATACAAATCAACATTAAAGGGCTTATTTATCAATTTGATCCTAAAGTTTACTTAAGTTTTAAATTTGTGTTATAGTATGATTAATGGGTGTCTTGAGTTGAATACTGATTCAATAGTTACAGTTTAGAACTAAAATGAGTATTAAATCTCTACAGACTTACTAATGCTCATAATAAATGATTACTCAGCCAATTGGAAGAATGTAAGACACGATTTATTGTGTGGCTCTTATAATCATTTATCTAATTATTAAATAATCAAATATAATTATTTATTTATTTAATAACTATGGCTAGTAATTAGTTGATGGGCCTAATTACTCTTAATGAGCCATTAATGGGTTTCCCCTTGGGTGTACATATATATAGAGAGATAATTAGAGGGAATTGACTAATGATCATTCAATTACTATCACCACTAAACCCGTCCCTCTCTCTCTCCATAACCGTGAGCTTACTATCTCACCTAATACCATACTAACCGTACACCCTAAATGGAACCCGATCCAGATCAGAGATCATGAAGTCTTCCTTCTCTGCGGTTAGCTTATCAAGTATGATTTACTTTACCGTTTTCCCTTATCATGTTCAAGAACTGATCAACATGTAAGGTATGTTAACATGTGCTAATTAAATGGAAAGAATTTGTAGTTGTCACATTAAATGTTTGTTATCTTCCATTTGCTTTTTACTGTGCATTGCCAAGACATTTAGAGATAAAGGTATACCTTGTGATGTCATATGGATGGATATTGACTACATGGATGGCTTTCGATGTTTCACATTTGACCAGGTACACTTTGTTGATTATTAACTATGTTACATACACCTTAAGTTGGATTGCATCAACGTATTAATCCAATCGTGATTCAACCAAAACTAATGTTTTGGAAATTATTGTATCAGTATTTTTGTATTATTTATTGATTTTAATGACTATTGTTTTTAGGAGAATTTTCCTAATCTAAAAGCTCTAGCCGATGATATTCATAGTACGGGTTTCAAAGCTATCTGGATGCTTGACCTTGGGATCAAGCATGAAAAAGGTTACTTTGTTTATGATAGTGGATCAGAAAAGGATATATGGGTTCAAACAGTAGATAGAAAGCCCGTTGTTATAAGTTTTATTAAATTTACTATTAAAATGTTTTATATTTATTCTCATAAGTTTCTTTCTCCATTTCTATAGGAGAGGTATGGCCAGGAACTTGTATTTTCCCTGATTTTACTCAAGAGAAAGCTCATTCATGGTGGTCTAATTTAGTCAAAGATTTTATATATAACGGTGTCGATGGTATATCTAATGGTTAAAAAATTACCTAAGACGGGAATAAGTCTACTGACATGAAAGTCACCTAATATGGGACTATTTTAGTTGCTTCTATCCCAAACAAGTAAGTTAAAAAATTACCTAGTTTGGTCCTTATAAACTTGTTTCTTGTTTAGCAGCTAATGTACTTGTTGCTCCATTTAGGTTTAACTTTTTTCTTCCACTTATTCTCCACTACATTTAAACTGTGTTTATTTACCAGGTCGCAAAGACTTTTGACTTCAGCTTGATGGGTGCATCTTCAAGGTATTGTAAATATGTTCTCAACACACTAGTGACTTATCATATTCTATTGTTTAGTTTCATTACATTAAATTATAAACGGGTATGTAAAATGGTAAAAGTTCGACTCATCATCTTTTGTTTGAGCAGGCATGGTGTATTCTTCTCAACAATAGTATTCAATTCAATTAAATGGAAGAAAGGACCAGCTCATAGTTTATTTAAACTTTTTTAGGGATCTGTTGTTTGATTATTATATATTTTGTTTAGAAATTTATGAATTTGTATAGTAGTTTGAATATATATTTATTTTATGAGATTTTTGATAAATTTGGGTTGATTTGTATTTGAATATTTCGGGCAATTTAAATAGATTTTGAAATTTTGATAACCGGTTATATTTAAAAAAACGAGCATTATTAGCATGTTTAAAATGAAAAATTTTTAAAAACATTTTGGTCGCAAAACGGTTGCAAACTTTAGCGGTGGCAAATCGGTAGCAACTGAAGTGGTCGCAAATCAGTGGCAACTGAAGTGGTCGCAAATCAGTGGCAAACTAAATCAGTGGCAAACTAAAACAGTGGCAAAATGAAGCGGTTGCAAAGCGGTGGCAATAGAAAGCGGTCGCAAAATTTGTGACGGTTTTTATCGTCACAAATTCGGTCGCAAAATGTAGTAGCTTCACAATTCGATGGCTTTCGTACCTCATTTTTGGTCGCAAAACGGTCGCAACAATGCAATTGCAACCGTTTTGCGACCGAAAATGCGGTCGCAAAAGCCTAGTTTTCTACTAATGCTTCTTGTTACGTATCCTAATATATATATGTATCAAATTGATGATTGTGGGTTTTTTTATTTGGATGGAGTAGCCGTAGTTTTGATTTGTCTGTATGCACTCATTACTATGATTGAGAATTTTTTTTATTTGGATGGAATAATAGGAGTGAGGAATTGATTGAGAATTTTAAGGGATTTTGTTATTAATGAATGTGGTTACCAAAATTAAGTTAAATGGAATTACCCATCACCATTTATCATTAAATTTAATTGATCTTTATATCTTTATATTTACAACTTTGCCACTCTAGGATATTAACCATTGATTAAATTTAATCAAGGGTTGAGATTTTGGTTTTCATGGTTCTCATGTAAAATTTGGTTAACACTTGAACCATACCCAATATATATAAGTTTGTGTATATATATATAAATATATATATATATATATATGGATATATAGGTTTGCATTTTTTTTAATTTAAATGTATCATGTATGTATTTGTATATGTGTATGTATGTATATATGTTGTATATGTGTATGTGTGTATGTATATATGTTAGTAATACGAACACGAACCATTTACCCATTTTGACCTGAAATGTGTATATATGTATATGTATATAAGTATATGTATGTATATGTTTGGGTAAATATATATAGATATATAGATTTGCATTTTTTTAATTTAAATGTTTTATGTATGTATTTGAGTATGTGTATGTATGTATATGTGTTGTATATGTGTATGTATGCATGGTTAAGTGGTGACGACCACTTAGAGCTTAACGTGACTTAGACAGATGGGTGTGCAAGGGTAAGTATTATGTTCGGTCAAGAAGTTAATGTGATGTTTTGAAAGCGTGTCATATGAAACCATTTATGTATGAGACAGAGGTCAAAGACATTTTTGACTAAAACTTAGAACTCACTGACGTAAGCTGATCCACTTGAGCATGTATATAAGGTAAAAGCATAATTTCATACAGCAAAGCCAAGGAACTAGAATAGAGGCATCGTGTACAAGCTATTTAGAATCACCTGAAGAATTGGAATTAGGATATTAGAATGTATTTTTACTTTCTTTTAGATTGTAAAGAAACAAGTTATGAAATAATAATATTTAAAGCCTTCATTTGTGTAAAATCTCTGTATGTTATATATTAATGAGTAAATCCGACAAGTGACCGACATCTCAGGGTAATCTGGGATGTGGGCGTCACAGTAACCATGTTTGTCACATCGTTGTCGAAATCCAGATGATGTTGCATCACTATTTGCATACATTTGGTGAGGAGATGGCCATTACTAACCGGTCGCTTGAGAAATTGGGAAAAGGCATTGAAGTCCACATATTCTTTGTCGTGTACAACGCGAGATTCTTCAAGTTTGCACACTTTAACGAGATCCTTAGCTATAAGAATCGTTGAGTTCTTTCATCATCACTTGCAGGTTCCTGTATTACAGCTTTCCTAACCCTGTCTCTGATATTTGACTAGCTTGATTGATTGAATTGTTTTTGGAATGTTAATTATTACAAGCTTCTAAACTGTCATCCATGTGGAAAGATAACCGCCTGGCAAGCGTACGGTCATTCATCTTGAAACAAGAATGGTCGTTTACGTGTTTCTTAACATCTGGATGTGGTCCTCTTCGTAAATTCAACACGTAAACAGTCGTTTGGTTTTTTTATTGACCGACCGTTCAAGTCATTCTATCTGACATGTTTGTCCTTCCTGCTTGTTACGTCCGCCATGTAGACGGACGAGGCGGGCGTCTAGTAATTAAGTTTTTTAAGTTTAAAAATGTGTTGTTTATTTCGGAACCGGATGAAGTGGAAGTACAATTAAATGCACTAAAAAGATAAAAATAAATAAAATAATTATATAATTTTTTTTACCTTATGAGTCATAACTTACTGTAGAAAAATATAACTTAGAAATGTTGAGATAATTTTAGTTATTTAAGAATATATATTATTTAAACGACTCAAAACAATAGTTAATTCAGTAAAAGTAACAAAATAATTCAATAGTTATAAACTTTTATTTTTCCACAAAAAAATTGTCTTATATAACTTAAGTAGTATGGACTCCAATGCAATTGAAAATGTTAATTTTGTCAAGATCTGGGTAATGGATTTGATGCATATGGTACTAGTTGTTGGACTTAGGCTTTTATAAAGAAATATTTCTCGAACAAAGTCTTAAGTTTACAACGGGAATTCAAAGTCGATAAGGGTTTGGTGTTTCCCTTGTGGGGGAGTTGTTGAAGAGGTTGTATTGAGGAGTAACTACTTCATGTGATGTTGTCCAATGACATGTGGGATGAGGTAAATCTTCGATGTTCCAAGTTGACCAATGATGCTTCCGCCATGTTTCATCCAAATCTCTTTAGCTTCTTCAAGACGATAGAAACTTAGATAGAAAATCTAATTAGTGTAGTAATGAAGTTGGAATACGACCTTTGTTTGAAAATGGGTCAACAAGTGTGTTGTTAATGATAGTATATAGTTAATATATAAGGATATGAAATCGAAGCAATATGGTTACAACAATGTTGTCCATGAGTGATCTATGATGACTTGTATAAGAGAGTCAAGGAAATTGAAAGGAGAAGTTGTCCGGTTATCATGAAAGAACACAGTTGAGTCGAGTTTTTAAGGAAAGTGTTGAATTTAGAAGTATACAATGATAAACTGAGTTAATGAATGTCTCCTTATCGTCAAGGGTTGTTTTAATTTAGGAAGAGTTTTATGTTTGTGGCTTACGCATATGGGGACCTGATAGGATTTCCTAGAATTCACATGTGCATGTAAGCTCTCAATTACGTGATATCAAGTGTAATTGTTAACTTACTCACAAGATCACTCTAGTAGTCTCCTAGCATAGTCATATTGTATGCATGCTTTCACGTGTCGATGTGGAAGTGATCGTCCTAAAGTGTACTTATGAGCCAAGGTCCTAAAAGTCATGTCTCGGGGTACTTAGGTTCTCCTAAAGTACTAAATTTGTAATCAAAGCCATACTAGTTTCAGGGTCCTAAGGGTGAAGATCCTTAAGGTGTTCTCGGTTAGAGCCTAGGAATCCTAAGGGAAACCTAATTCGCTAAAACCGCTGGCTCTGATACCAACCTGTCACAACCCTACTAGGGGGCTGACGTGATGATCGAATACCAAAACAAAACACAGCGGAAATAACGCGACATATTCTTTATAAAGGTCATAAGTCCAACTAAGTCAAAATATACATTTACAAAGGTACATATCATCTATTTACTAACTAAAAATAAAATAAAATAAAATAATGGAATCTATCTTCACATCAAAGCTTTCTCGGGTGGAGTCTATGGCTCGACATAAGTCTTCTAAAGGAATCATCTATCTTCAAGCAAGCTCGTGTCTAAGTTGCTTGTCACACCCCAACCGACGGCGAAAACGTCAGGGCGGGACATGTAGACTGTTCATAAGCTCATGGTTTGCTATAGTGGTAATAATTAAACAATAAGTTTCATTTCATAACTCAATTAATCAATTACATCATTTACAAGAATTAAAGAATACATAAATCTCCATATTAAAATTTAAGACTAGGTCCTCAACCCTAAGTGAAGTAGCCTGAATCTTAACTCAAACATCTGTACCTGAAACATGATAAACTGAGAGGGTCAACTATAAATAGTTAGTGAGCATACATAGGTTTTGAAACCACAAGTAAAGTTCAAATGATTCGTATACAATTCATATGATGCATGGTTTATAAAGCATTTATGGAGAATCCAAGTTAAGCTAATTGCACAAACAAAAATTTGTAATTGAAGGGCATAACAACACATGTTATCCTAATGTAGGGCATAACAACACATGTTATCCTAATGTAGGGCATAACAACACATGTTAGCCTCAAGTAATGTATTTTTGTTTGTACGTGTATATCATGTATATGTAGCCTTAACAATTAGTATTCAAACATAAAGCACAAATAAACACATTTGACCATATTGTAGAATTGTACATGTGTAATTGTAAATAGTGTTTGAATGTAATCATGTTTCACCCCAAATATGTAAATAAGAAAAAGGGGCTATGTAAACTCACTTGTATCAATTGTAGTAGTTAACACAAGCTTTGGGTAGCACAAGTGATTTGCTAATCACTAGGTTTGACCTAGAGTGAAATAGTATGAATTTGAATTAATATTGTGCACATAGTCTAAAGTAGAATCTAGGGTTTCAACGAGATTGAATGAAGGGACTCGTACAAAAGGGTTTTCGTTTAAATATAATGCGTCTTTAAGAGTGAGGGGATATTATATGTTTTAAAATAAATAAATATATTTTATTTATTTATTTATAATAAAGTGACAAAATACAGGGAAAGATATATATTAGTATAAGTTAAAACCCTAATTAAATTGTAAATGTAATACGGTAACTAATAAATAAATTTTATTTATTTATTTATTATTAAAGTAGTATGTTCAAGATAAAGAATGTAAATGTGTTTATTAATGTATATTATAAAGGTTTCATTTGTTTAAATATGATTTAAACTCCATTCAATTTAGTTTAACATATTATATATTTTTTTATAAAAATATCTTGTCACAATATTTGTAACCTTAAATGCTTGGCTTAATTCTTTAAAATGAATTTTAAATAACAAAAATGAGATTTTAGATAACTAAATTTGTGAAAATATTTATTTTATGTTAAAATTTATAAACTTTTGTTGTATTCCGTTCTAAATAATGTAGGGTTTAATAAATATTTTTTTTTTTTAATTTTAAAGTATAAAAAACAGTTTTAAAAATCAAATGCAGGCCACCCGGTTCGAACCCGGGTGGTTCCTGTGGGGGTCACAGGTGCTACCACCGGACCAGGGACATTACTCGCGATACAGAACCGATCCGAACGGTTTTAACATGGTGATACAGCGGATCCGGGTTTGGGTTATAAATTAAAACTCGTATGAACATCCCCTCGATTCTCAGACGAATTCGAATCTGTTGCCCTTTGTCGTTTGAAATTTACAGAGGTCTTTCGATCCATACATAAAAACGAATCAAATGACACTGACCTTTACCAAAACGATCGAATAATGAAGGCCGTCGAATACAGGTTCAGTCCTAGAGTTCTTGGTAATCGATCGATAAACAGGAGTGGAATGAGACTCAATTGAGGGTTGGGGGAGATTATATAGAGTCGTGCGAAGGTTCATGGTGATTTAATTCGTTTAATTTTACCATTAATGTATGATTCAATTGAGAGGATTACGGGTGACAGCTGTGACCTCAATTACGCGTTATTTCGATTGTAATAGGATGAATTGAGTCGTGTAATAGGTTTAGATACTTGCACGACCAGTATACGCATGATTTTTGGGATTTAAACGCGTCTAATTTATTGAATTTCAACCGAAT
This sequence comes from Smallanthus sonchifolius, assembly GCA_023525975.1. Lineage (NCBI taxonomy): Eukaryota > Viridiplantae > Streptophyta > Magnoliopsida > Asterales > Asteraceae > Smallanthus > Smallanthus sonchifolius. The sequence continues at coordinate 86,909,708 of CM042022.1, forward strand.
TGATCCGGCTTTGACTCCACGAAGTCAAATGGTTTGAATTTGAGTTTAACCGCGTAATAGGCTGAATTGGGCTATCATATGGACCGGGATAAGCTCCATTATTACTTGTGTGTGTAGGGAAGGACCGAATCGACAGGCCTTAATCGATTCACAAGACGGATTTTTATAGATTTGGACATGTTTGACTTTTAAAGTCAAACTTGACTAATGATGGTCAAATTTGACTCTTATGGGGTCAAATCTAGTCCAAAGGTTCAATTTCAAGAATGATGGTTCAAGCTTGAGGGTCCAAATGCTTAAAGTGAGGTTCAAACTAGGTGTATTTATATTAATTTTTTTTCTTTGTATTTATATAAAAATTGATTTCTTTTATAACCTTTATAAGACTAATCATATTACTTGTTTTAAAATAAATCTTAAAAAAGGAAAATGTTGAATAAATATATCTTCCTAAAAAAAACCAACATTATTATGTGGTTTAAGTGATAGATTTAAAGGTATATTCATACATAATTTTATAAATAATTATATATATATATATATATATATATAATCTATATGGTATATATAAAAGAGTGAAAAATATATGATTAAAACTATCTTTTGAAAATGTTAATTTAATATGGTATATATACATGTATGATAATGTTATTATAGCAAAAAGTTTTCCCTATATACATGTGTATATATATTTGTATAATTGTATGTCTATAAACATATTTACATGTGTTATAGAGAAATAATATGTGATGCCAGGTTGGAAAAGAATTTAACTGATATATGTGTAAAATAATAAGTAATGTGACTTGTTGAGTTTGAACAACTACGGGGCTTCATGTGTTCATTATTTAATTAAAATAAAGAAAGAATAATTTTGGTCTGAAAAATCATGGATGTTACAGTCTCCCAATATTAAGGGAATTTCGTTCCAAAATTTAGCTAGCAGGAGTTACTGAGTTAGGGAAGAAAGTGAGTTTTGAGTTTTGATGGGCGAATTGAGGAGTATGATAGATAACAATGTTTTGGTCTAAAGTTCAAGTTAAGTATGAATGATATTAGTGGGTTTCAGTTTCAAGAGAGTTAAGGGGAGATCGGTCGAAGAATCTAAAGGTGAAATGCGTTACTTGGAATGGGTTTGATAGGAGTTTGTCGATTAGGGTTTGTTTAAGATATAGTCTAATATGTTCGGGAATTATCAGTGGATAAAAAGGTTTCACAAGCATTGGCCCCGTCAAACAACATAAAATTTTACGTGCCAAGAATAACGCTACTTCTAATTTTATGACAGGACACTTATATATAGGAAGTACCAGCGGCGTATCCACCATGTCCTTATCATATCACATTAGTTTTGTTATTATGTACCACGATAGGTTTCATGTCATAACACACAACAGATTTCACTATGACTTCCATGCGCTGATTTTTATAATTACGTGTGCACCCGTAATTATCCAAATCGTTGCATGGTCCACATAGTTCATCCCATTGTGTGTGGGGTCCAGGGGGTAACACAAAAACACTTAATTCGTAACTATTGCTTTCACGTATGTGTTGCTAACAATAACTATTTCCATAGATAGTAGAGCCAATCAGGTACTAAAAAGTAATAACGTGGCATAATTTAGGGTTCCATAGCTTCCTCGTGTTTGAACAAGAATACGTCAAACCCCGGGTAGCTTTCATGGATAGGGTGAATAGGCATGCCTTGTGTATGATGTACTTAGTCAATTGCAACAATGTAAACAATCTAATTCCGTGTATAATGTGAACACTCATGTTTCATATATGATCTAGTGTTAGGCATGTTGTAAGCAAATAGGTTTCATGTATAGTGTGAACAATTTGGTATCATGTATAAGCAAATATGTATAATGTGATCACTCTAGTATTATGTATTTTATGAATGTGTATTGAGTCTCATGCGTATTGGAAACTATCGGATTTTGTAGGCGATCGGGTGTGTTACTTGGCGTTCATTTACAATGTAGGTAGATGAGTTTTAACTTTCAAATTCGTTAGTGCTTATATGGACGGTTAATGGCGAAATGATTCACTTTCTGAAGTTAGCTAGCAAGCTCAAGTTTATAGTGACAAACCGTAGTAGGTGTGAATAGTTCTAACAATGACAAAAATAACATGAAGGGTTACAATGCATAATTTATTCCAGACTAGATCCCTATTCGACTCCATCTTGCACTAGCTTCAATTGGTTTCATCTACTGCCTCGGCATTGACTTGAGTTTCGTTAGTGTTTTTGTTGAAGGCACGCCCACGAGCACCACCTTGGTTTGCATTGGCTATCCTTGGGCATTGGTTTTTGAAGTGGTTTGGATTACCACATTCATAACAAGCACGCCCATTAGTAATGGCTGGTACAACTTGATTGGCAACTTGGTGATTGCCTCGGTTCCCTTGGTGGGTTTGACTAACATGTGATCTGGATTGACAAGTGTTCGCTACATGACCATACCTTCTACAATTGGCACATAGACGGCATGGCATGTTTGGGAAGTGGTGATAGTTGCACGTGTTGCACAGAGGGTTGTTGCCCGAATATGGTTTCTTATTATGGTTTTGGGCTAGGGGAGCTACTTGGTTGATTGGTACAGCAGGGGTAATGACAGCAAAGTTACATTTCTTATTTAAGTGAGGAGGTTTGGGTTTGTCTTCCTGAGAGGGTTCAGAAGAGGTTGTTGGGTTAGTGACTTTCTTTGAGCCTTTCCTTGTTAGTGTACCCGCCTTCACATGGTTATCGGTTAATGTGGCCGCTAAGCGGATAGCATCTTCAAGAGTAGCTGGATTTCTTCCTAGGATTGTATCTTGGATTTTCATGGGTAGGCCACCGATGTACTTCTCAATACCCCGAGTCAGTGGAGTGACCATGTGGGGAACCAGAAGGCTTAACTCATGAAAACGAGTTGTGTAGGCTAAACTTTCACCACTTTCTTGGGTAAGATCCCAAAACTCAGCCTCTAACTTCTTCATTTCATTACGAGGACAGAATTCCTCGGTCATGAGTATCTTAACTTCATCCCATGGCAAGGCCATGGTCACATCCACACCCCGGTTCCTCTTCTCACCATTCCACCAAGTGAGCGCCCGTTTCTGAAAGACGCTGGTGGCATAGCAAACCCGGAGATGGCCAGGGCAATCACTGTTGAGAATGGTGCTTTCAGTGCTTTCAAACCATTGAAGGAGGCCCGTAGCTCCTTCGGTGCCATAGAACTTGACGGGGTTGCACGAGTTAAAGTGTTTGAAAGTGCATGGGGGTGGGTTGGTACCACCACCACCATTATTAGCACTGTTGTTAGTGCCACCATTGTTGTTATTGGCCTGAGTGAGTTGGTTCACAAGTTGAGTGAGGAGAGCAGCAAGGTCGTTGTTGTTGTTGGTCTCGTTGGTGCGACGAGGAGGCATGCTATTGGTTTTAACAAAACAGGAGGAAGGATAAAAAGGTTATGAGGGTTTCTTGGACATAAAACAAAGGATAATTTAAAACATAAGTATTTATAGTTTGGATTGCACTCAAACGGGGATAGTACCATTTAAATGCTATGACATATTAAGGTTAATAAACTTATATAACTTTCAAGGAAACATGCTTTAGCCTATAAGTAAACACTCATCCTGGGAATTCTCAGGAAAGCATACGGATCCCTCGGTTGATTGGGATTTATATGAAATGCTTTCCTAGACAGAAAACTCAGGATACAGGTGTCACCCTTCCAGATTGCATGTGTCCTTTACTAGTTAATAAGGTTAAAAACCCTAATGAGGTGTAAAAAGAATTTTAATAGACTTATGACGTTCCATATGCTATGATGGAAATGACATAGAAGAAAGATTGAGAATTAGGATAAGGGTAAGGATATTATTGTTTTTAATTTATTATTTGGATGAGACCTAAAAGTCATGAGATCTAAGTAATTAACACATAATATATTAGTCATATAGCATGTAGCATATCATATAATCATAGAGAAATGGGTGCCCTAAGGTTATAGTCTAGGTCAAAGGTGTCTAATAACATAATTCCCTATAACCATGGCTCTGATACCAATCTGTCACACCCCAACCGACGGCGGAAACGTCGGGTCGGGACATGTAGACTGTTCATAAGCTCATGGTTTGCTATAGTCGTAATAATTAAACAATAAGTTTCATTTCAGAACTCAAGTAATCAATTACATCATTTACAAGAATTAAAGAATACATAAATCTCCATATTAAAATTTAAGACTAGGTCCTCAACCCTAAGTGAAGTAGCATGAATCTTAACTCAAACATCTGTACCTGAAACATGATAAAATGAGAGGGTCAACTATAAATAGTTGGTGAGCATACATAGGTTTTGACACCACAAGTAAAGTTCAAATGATTCGTGTACAATTCATATGATGCATGATTTATAAAGCATTTATGGAGAATCCAAGTTAAGCTAATTGCACAAATGAAAATTTGTAATTGAAGGGCATAACAACACATGTTATCCTAATGTAGGGCATAACAACACATGTTATCTTGATGTAAATGTAGGGCATAACAACACATGTTATCCTAATGTAGGGCATAACAACACATGTTAGCCTCAAGTAATGTATTTGTGTTTGTACGTGTATATCATGTATATGTAGCCTTAACAATTAGCATTCAAGCATAAAGCACAAATAAACACATATGACCATATTGTAGAATTGTACGTGTGTAATTGTAAATAGTGTTTGAATGTAATCATGTTTCACCCTATATATGTAAATAAGAAAAAAGGGGCTATGTAAACTCATTTGTATCAATTGTAGTAGTTAACACAAGCTTTGGGTAGCACAAGTGATTTGCTAATCACTAGGTTTGACCTAGAGTGAAATAGTATGAATTTGAATTAATATTGTGCACATAGTCTAAAGTAGAATCTAGGGTTTCAACGAGATTGAATGAAAGGACTCATACAAAAGGGTTTTTGTTTAAATATAATGCGTCTTTAAGAGTGAGGGGATATTATATGTTTTAAAATAAATAAATATATTTTATTTATTTATAATAAAGTGACAAAATACAGGGAAAGATATATATTAGTATAAGTTAAAACTCTAATTAAATTGTAAATATAATACGGTAACTAATAAATAAATTTTATTTATTTATTTATTATTAAAGTAATATGTTCAAGATAAGGAATTTAAATGTGTTTATTAATGTATATTATAAAGGTTTTATTTGTTTAAATATGATTTAAACTCTATTCAATTTAGTTTAACATATTATATATTTTTTTATAAAAATATCTTGTCACAATATTTGTAACCTTAAATGCTTGGCTTAATTCTTTAAAATGAATTTTAAATAACAAAAATGAGATTTTAGACAACTAAATTTGTGAAAATATTTATTTTATCTTAAAATTTGTAAACTTTTGTTGTATTCCGTTCTAAATAATGTAGGGTTTAATAAATAATTTTTTTAAAAAAATTTGAAGTATCAAAAACAGTTTTAAAAATCAAATTCAGGCCACCCGGTTCGAACCCGGGTGGTTCCTGTGGGGGTCAGGTGCTACCACTGGACCAGGGACATTACTCGCGATACAGAACTGATCCGAACGGTTTTAACATGGTGATACAGCGGATCCGGGTTTCGGTTTCAGATTAAAACTCGTATGAACATCCCCTCGATTCTCAGACGAATTCGAATCTGTTGCCCTTTGTCGTTTGAAATTTACACAGGGCTTTCGATCCATACATAAAAACAAATCAAATGACACTGACCTTTACCAAAACGATCGAATATTTAAGGCCGTCGGCTACAGGTTCAGTCCTAGAGTTCTTGGTAATCGATCGATAAACAGGAGTGGAATGAGACTCAATTGAGGGTTGGGGGAGATTATATAGAGTCGTGCGAAGGTTCATGGTGATTTAATTCGTTTAATTTTACCATTAATGTATGATTCAATTGAGAGGATTACGGGTGACAGCTGTGACCTCAATTACACGTTATTTCGATTGTAATAGGATGAATTGAGTCGTGCAATAGGTTTAGATACTTGCACGACCAGTATACGCATGATTTTTGGGATTGAAACGCGTCTAATTTATTGAATTTCAACCGAATTGATCCGGCTTTAACTCCACGAAGTCAAATGGTTTGAATTTGAGTTTAACCGCGTAATAGGCTGAATTGGGCTATCATATGGACCGGGATAAGCTCCATTATTACTTGTGTGTGTAGGGAAGGACCGAATCGACAGGCCTTAATCGATTCACAAGACGGATTTTTATAGATTTGGGCATGTTTGACTTTTAAAGTCAAACTTGACTAATGATGGTCAAATTTGACTCTCATGGGTCAAATCTGGTACAAATGTTCAATTTCAAGAATGATGGTTCAAGCTTGAGGGTCCAAATGCTTAAAGTGAGGTTCAAACTTGGTGTATTTATATTAATTTTTTTTTCTTTGTATTTATATAAAAATTGATTTCTTTTATAACCTTTATAAGACTAATCATATTACTTGTTTTAAAATAAATCTTAAAAAAGGAAAATGTTGAATAAATATATCTTCCTAAAAAAAACCAACATTATTATGTGGTTTAAGTGATAGATTTAAAGGTATATTCATACATAATTTTATAAATAATTATATATATATATATATATAATCTATATGGTATATATAAAAGAGTGAAAAATATATGATTAAAACTATCTTTTGAACATTTTAATTTAATATGGTATATATACATGTATGATAATGTTATTATAGCAAAAATTTTTCCCTATATACATGTGTATATATATTTGTATGTCTATAAACATATTTACATGTGTTATAAAGAAATAATATGTGAAGTCAGGTTAGAAAAGAATTTAACTGATATATGTGTAAAATAATAAGTAATGTGACAGGTTGAGTTTGAACAATTACAGGGCTTCATGTGTTCATTATTTAATTAAAATAAATAAAGAAAAATTTTGGTCTGAAAAATCATGGATGTTACATTGCTAATTTCCAAACTTGAGATGGGTACCTGAATAAATGCTTAAAAATATTGTGTCAACTAAAAAGTTGGTGAGTTCACGATTTTAGTTAATAGAGCATTTATATTGAGAATCCAAATATGTATGGTGTAGAATTAAACAAGTTCACAATCAACACTGTGCCCACAACCTGTCCACATCTAGAAATAATAATTTTCCCCTAACCCATACCCCTTATTGTTATGGGTCTAATTACTCATGCCTGCCAACATAAGTTTAAAACTGTTAAACGAATATATGTCACAAGATATTTATCATCATCATATGATTATCATTCCATAAGAGGTTGTCCTGGTTACGTCGGGCCCATGGTGTGCTGGGGTTTCACCAGATAGTACTACCCATATATTCGCCGGCTCCAAAGGAGTTAATGATTGTGTGCTAAAGTTCAGGGATTCGTTATGGCAGCTAAAAATGGTCTTATTTAATTAATACACCAATATGTAAACAAAATAGAAGCATGTATTCACCCCCAAAAAGTTTAAGTAAAAGAGGGGAAAAGCACATGAACTCACCTGGTAATCTTGTATATGCCAAATAATATGCTAAAGTTGCGAGCTTACTATATAGTATGCAGTTGTCAAGACAAATCCTAATTATAATTGTGACATTAGTATATTGTACTAGAGTAATGTCATTAACCGTGTGGTTGAGCTCGACCGATTCGTTTAAGTGTTGGGTCGTTTAGTAAAAGTCTCAGGTTTTAAACCTCCGTTTATTATTCTAATAGTTGTACTATAAAAGTGTTGGTTTGACTTAGTATTCGTGTATAATGGTAATGCTTGTGTATATGTTCTAATGGAAGTAGTAAAATAATGTTTTGACTCGGATCAAAGTAATACTAAGTATTATAATAATGGTTCGGTTCAAATAAGGTAACACTAGGCATTATTTACTTACGTGATGTATTTATATATGTATAAATAACTAAATATATATACGAGTAGTTATATTTGTTTTGAAGATAATAATCAGTCTATGGTTACGCATATACATATGTTCAAAATATACTCGTATAATATGAATTATAAGGGTTGACGAAACTATTTATGTTCGTCTAATACTAAATCATAATTATAATGTTTAGTTTACAAATGTTGGTAATGTCTAAGTTTGTATTTACATAAAGGCACATAAAAATATATTTGTACATAAAAGTATGTTTGTATTTATAAAATGTTTGTACATATGAATATACATAATGTATAAAGTATCATGTCAAATCTCGTTTTCGTTAACTAATGTTAAGTAAAATAAAATAAGGTTAAGTAAGCATGTATGTGTATGTAAGCTAAACAAGGTTATACATTTATACGTATATATGTCACTTATAAGTATTTTGTGTTTGACTCGAACAGTGTATGTTACTTATATAATATGTTTTCCTTGAAAATAAGTGTTTATGGTTTATAATCATGCGTTTGGTTAATAATAAATATAAAGGTAAGTATAATAACATATCTAGGTATCAAAGTAAAATATCGGTTTATAAAGTCATATAATAATAAATTTCAAGTAGTAATAGTAATAATAATAATAATAATAATAATAATAATAATGATAATGACATTTTTAGTAGTGGTATTGACTTAAATAATGTTAGCATTAGTAAACTCAAGTAATAATAATAATAATAAGAATGTGAATAATTATGATATTAGTATTATTTAAGCAATGCATAACATGAACTTTAGTCATAATAATGATACTAATAATATTGGTAATGGTTTATAGTAATGGTACTAATTAGTTTATAAGAAAATTTTAGTACTTATACTATCACGTTGCAAATTAATGTTTAAAGTTAAAAATCATGTTAGTGATAATCATAATAATATTTATAATAAAAACTAATAACGTATCTTTAGTAATTATAAAAATAGTAATATTAATAATGAGTGTAACGACTTTGGTAAAGAAAGTATCGGTTTATAAAGTTTTACTATAAATACAATTTTAGTAATAATGATGAAAGCGTTTGTAGTAATATAGTAATATTAATTCTAAATATATTATAAGTTTTAGTAATTTCAAATAATATTAATAATCATACTATTAATACCATTAATAATAACGATTATAACTTTTATATCGTGAATATTACTTAAGTTTTAAACAAATATTTAGTATTATTTATAGTACTTGCTTTGATAAAATAATAATAATAATAACTTATTATAAAAATAATATAACTCTTAATGAAAAGGACTTACATATTATTATTTTAAGTTAGTTCTAAACCAACTATTTCTAAATTTTTTTTTGTCAAATAAAGTTATAATGACAATAATACTATTATTATAACATTAAAATACTAATATTTGTAAATAAGGTTGTGTAACATTAAAGGTCGTATATTTTTTATATGTATATGCAAACTCAAGAATGGAGGTGAATAGAAGTATCTGTCTATATAAAATTAGAGCTTTTATACTTATAAATATAACATTATATATGTTATTATTCGTATAAATACTTGACTTTAATTTATATTTATTATTATTCCTGTTCATAAATAGTTTTTATAAATCTAACTTCAAATTATTATGGCTTATAATTATATATATTTGTGTGTGTATATATATATATATATAGAGGTGCACAAAAGAACCGGAACCGGAACCGATCCGATGGATTATCCGAAACCGGATCCGGTGAGAACCGGTTTTTTTAGAACCGGTCCGGATATTATGAGAACCGCCGGTTCCGGGACCGGTTCTGGGTTTTTTGACGGACCGGTTAAAAATCGGATAAAAATCGGATTTTTTGGAACCGGTTTTTTTCGGACATTTTGGAACCGGTTCGGAACCGGTTCTAGCCGTTGGGGTTAAAAAAAAACGGCTATATAGCCGTTTTATGGCCGTTTTTTTTTTGTTTTTAAGGATTGAAATTTAGTATAAATAGGTATTAGGTGTTTGTGTTAGTTCACCACAACATTCTAGCTCTCAAAACTCAAAAACGCTCTCAAAACGCAAAAAAAACGCTCACGTTAAGCAAAAAAAAAACGCTCTCATGGCTTCCGCTTCCGCAAGCACTCAAAATTCGGTTGGTGGTTCTACTAGCGATGTTACGGTTGTGTCAATACTTCCTTGCTCCCGAAACCAAGAAATATGGGCTTATTTCGATTTATGCGAAATGTCGAACGGCTCGCAAAAGGCTCGTTGCAAACGTTGTGGTAAACTTTTGGCTGCGGCGGGAAATAGCAGTTTAAGGAAACATATTGCTAGTCACGCAAGACACACTCAAGAAGGTGAAAATCAAACTCAAATTGGTAGGGATGGAGGAGTTTGGCAATACAATGTCGAAAGTGTTCGTGAGAGAATGGCACATTTCGTCATTCAAGAAGGCTTGCCTTTTGATCATTTTGATAATCCGCGCTTGACGAGGATGATACAAGAGACGCTTCAACCGAATTACACAAATGTAAGTCGTTCTACTTTGAGAAGAGATTGTTTAAAAATGTGGAAAAGAGCCAAAAAAGAATTAATTTTAGGTTTTGAAAAATTAAATACCGGCATTAACTTAACAACGGACGTTTGGTCCGCTCCACATGGTTTACCCGTATCGTACCTTTGCGTTACCGCACATTGGGTTCAACCGGAGTCGTGGCAAATGATGAAGCGTACGATTGCGTTTGATTATTTTGGATATCCACATACCGGTGAAAACTTATTTTATATTTTAGACTCGGTAATTCAAACTTATAAAATTCAACCGAAAATATTTTCAATATCTTTTGATAACGCTTCAAATAACACAAACGCGGTCGAAAAATTAAAAATAAAATATGAACCGCCTTGTAACGGTGTTTTTTTTCATAGTCGATGTGTTGCACACATCATTAACTTGGTTGTGCAAGACGGTCTAAACGTCCAAGAAATAAGAGACGTAAAAGAAAATTTTAAAGTGATGTTACGTGAAGTTTTTAGCACAAGCAAAAAAAGATATATAAACTATAGAAACTTGTGCCAACAAACGGATTCCATCTTTTTAGGTCCGAATTGGGACGTACCTACTAGATGAAACTCGACTTGGAAAATGTTTGAATCGGCCTTAAGGCAAAGAATTACTTTAAAACATTTCCATGATGAACTTGTGCAAAAGAAACGTTGTTTACAAAAATTTGATAATATAAGTTGGGATATGATCGAGAAACTAACTAATTTGCTTGAGGTTTTTAAAAATGCAACTACATGTTTATCGGGAGTTTATTATCCCAGGTCTTCGCTAATACTTCAACAATTATACTTAATATGTAATAAATTAAAAGAGTTTGAATATCACGGCACTATTTTTGAAAAAATGGTAAAACCTATTAAAGCTAAATTTAAAAAATATTTTTCAGAAATGCCGGCCGTTGTTACATGTTCGGCCGCCTTAAACCCAACGATTAATGTAACCGGTGTTGAAACATTAATTGGATCAATATCGGATGATTTAAATATGTTCGAGGAAGACCCAAATTTTGAATCAAATGCAATAAGGGATTTCAATTCGGCTTTTAATAATATGTTTGATTATTATTTACGCAAATATGGTGGAAGTGGTGATCCATCAAACATACGTGAATCAATGGGTTCGGGTTCAACTTCTAGTAGTTCAAGGAACCCGATGCTAAATTTATTTAACACTTTAAGAAACGAAAATACTAAACGAGCTCGTGGAACCACACCAAGTAGCGAGCTTGGGAGATATCAAGCAACCGACTTTATTTCTACTCTAAAATCCGAAGAGTTTGAAAAATTTGATATCTTGAGTTGGTGGCAAGGAAGAGAATCCCAATATCCCGTTCTAGCCGCAATGGCCCGTGACCTACTAACCGTCCAAGCTTCCACGGTAGCTTCGGAATCCGCTTTTTCTCTTAGTGACAGGGTTTTATCTATTCGAAGAACGAGGTTTACACCGGAATCTATGGAGATGTGTATTTGCTTGAAGGACCATTTGGATGCCGCCGAACGTGTACAACATGTTGCAAAACTAGAAGGCGAGCTTGACGTTGAACAAGAAATACATGAATTCGAAGTAGAACATGGGGCGGCGACTCCACTTTCGGACGAAGAACAAGCTTACGATGAAGCCCAACGTATCTCAAGCGAAGAAGAATGAAAACCGATGTTACAAAGACTACGACGAAGAATATTGAAAACATAATAAATAATTAATGCTTTGTGATTCAATTATGTTTTTTGTATTTATTTTGTACGAACTATTGTTAAATAACTTAAAAAAATCTACAAAATAAATAAAACATGTATTTTATAGTGTATCTTTGTTAATTTTTAATTTTTTTTTTTTCCGGAACCGGTTTTTTTTAACCGGTCCGGTTCTAAATATCCGAACCAGTCCCAATAGGTTCCAAGTCTCCACACCCGGAACCGAATCCGAACCGGAACCGGATCCGAACCGGAACCGGTTCTAATGGATCCGGTTATTGACCAACTTTGACGGAACCGGTCCGGATCCGAACCGGATCCGGTTCCAAAAAAAAACCGATTTGTGCACCTCTATATATATATACAAACTTTATATTTTTAAATCAAACGTGTTATCTTTATAACTGAATGTATATACTTATATACTCCGTTTTTATAGATTTTGGTTTCCAAAAAATTATGTAAGGTGTGCGTTTACGTCTCTAAATAATAAGTTTTAAATTTAATATATATATGTGTGTGTATGCATATAGATTTTTATATTTTCTTATTGTTCGAATGAAGACCCGGTTTACAAATAAGATCACACGAACGAGGTTCGGTGTTACATCAAAATCACGAGGGGTCGGGATCGAGTCGGTTTAGCTCAACTAACTATTACACACGAATACATTTTACATTACAAATCAAAATAAATACAAAGCTTTGACATGTGTTAGTACCTCTCCACTCGTACGCAAACCCGCTCGCCGTTTCTGCCGTTGACTGCCTTTGACTCGTGTTTATCAGGTTTGACTTTCGTTGAACGAAACCCGGGACTGTAGAGAGTGACCTGAACAATCCCGCCCATCCGGGTAACGTCCGTCCCCACCATAATCTGTCAAAGTACTTGTTTAACACTCGGGAATGAAAACCCGCTACCACTAATTCACCCAACGTTAAACAGAAAACGATATGTGGATTCATACCTGGAATGACACGAACCGGAAATAAGGCTTACCGGAATACGTACTCGCCAGAAAAACGGGCACCATTGCCGGGATATAGGTTTGGAGGTCGCCTGAAACAACCACCATCATTATCTTCGTCATCTCAGTATCATCCCCTGGGGGTTTCCGCTACTCTCGCCGACGGCTCTCTTCGCCGTGGAATCGTATTCGGCCGGAAAGATGTGTGTTGCCCGAACACTACCTCCTGCCACCGCCGTCGTGGACGGGCTGGGGAGGCCACCGGTCGGCCATTTCTCTCTCTACCTCCACACACATCTCTCTCTCTCACTCCTCTATGCCTCCCTCTCTCTCTCTCATGGATTTAGGGTTTGTGAAGGAAATGAAGGTGTAGGATGGGGAAGACACAACTTGCCACCACCATCACCGTCGTGAGACCACCGCGTCGCTGCCGTGGGAGGCCGCCGGAGGTCCTCTCTCTCTCTCTTAACTCCCTCTCTCAATTTCTGATGTGTTTGTGTGTTTTAGAAGGAAACGAAGGAACCAGATAAGGAAAAGAGATTTGAGATCCATTTGTTGGATTTTGTGGATTTGACACAGGGTCGAATATTTTAAAAGATTTTACAAGATCTTTAAATATCTTCTCAAAAATCAAATATGAGTCTTCTTTTAAAAATTTTAATAAGAACTAAATTATTTATATAAATCTTGTATGATGAATAGTAAAATAACAGTGTAATCTGAATCGCTTACAGGCATATCACATGTCCACACAAGTCTCCGTCATTTAAATTAAATCCGAATTTTTGTTATATAAATCTTATAATTATAATAATAAGACGTGGTAATTAATATAGTTTAAATGTTTATCTCGTAGATTTTTGTTTCGACGACTGTTCAAGCCGATATGCGTCGACACCGCATGTCTCATGCGCGTTCGTCAAAATAAAGGTTTCGCACTCCGTTTAAATAATATCATTAATAGTAATATTTAATAAGTATAAATAATAATTTATTTTATTTACTTAACCGTGTAGTTGTAGAATAACCGGATACTACTTCTATACTGCGTGTCTAACAGCGTATGCTCAAACTAATGATCCGTGCTCCGACAATTTCTATATTTATTAATAGTAATATTATAAACTCTAATAATAACTAGTTATATATTTTATTATGTTATTTATAAAATAGCCGGTATCACTCTTGTACCGCGTGCTCACACACGTCTGCTCCGGTTAAAGTGTGTTGCGTTCCACATGTAGTTATTAATTCTTAAAGAGTAATAATATTGATAATTTAATAAGATAGATATAGAATAAATATTTGTTTTATATTATTTAGTTATACCGAATCTAGCAAGACCCGTTGATGTCTACGTCGGTACTTGTCGCATTCGTGCATCCAACGTCGCAGATGTCGCACAAATAAATACTAATATTTTATCGTGTCGAATAATCGGTAATAGCCCGTACGAACGCGTTAATCATTCTAACATTTCTCCGTGTAAACGGTTTAGTTCGTAATTATCATAAATTAAATTGAATCGTGTAACGATCCGTCAAATAAGGTTTATTAGTTCGTTTAGAATTAGGTTTGTATACCAGGCCTTTAGTGGGGCCGTTAATGGGTCGAGTCTGTTTATCTACAGTTAGGCCAAGCCATTGGGTCAAGTTCATTGTGCAACCACAATGTGTTTATTGGGTTCTATTTATTAGCCCAAAGTGTTCGAGTTTACTATATAACAGTTAAGTATCCATATAGGTAGCAAGTAAAAAAAATCAGGCCCTAAATTTGGGGTTGTTACATGGTTTGAGGCTCGCTTGGGACAAAAATTGTTCCCAGTTAAGCCATGGGGTTTTCCTAGTTGTGGGTTTACTCCTGTGTCGTGTGAGGTGAGATTCAAACCAGGGTGGGGACTTTGGGCTCGATTAAGATAACAAAGTCCCTCAAACACTACACCATCTGATGTCAACAAAAAAATAGATTCATCCTCCTAATTGGTGGATCATTAGGAATTCAATCCTTTCATGGTATCATAGCCTTTGATCTCCCCTCCCTTCTTCTTCCTCCATTTCCTTTTCATCTTTCTTCCTTGCCTCCATGACTTTATCTTCAACCGATTCAACCCTCCTCCTCAACACCCTTATCCACATGCTTACCGTTAAACTCCAAACCTCTAATTACTTGTTGTGGAAAAATCAAATTGTCCATGTCCTTACATTCCAAAATTTAATCCAACATATTGATGGGTCCTCCACAACCCTTATCCCAACTGTGACCTAGGTGAGTAAACTACCCCAAATCCCTACAACGCCACTTGGCTCACCGACGATCAAAAGACCGTTATCATCCTCCACGCCTCCCTCTCCGAAGAAGCTATTCCAATCATTATCTGGTTAACTTCGGCTCGTGAAATGTGGGTTTCTTTAGAAGCAGGGTATAGTAACTCGTCCATTGAACGAGTTCAAAATCTATGTGATCTCCTTCGTCAAACTGTCAAAGGAGACAATTTTGTTGCTGAATATGGTCATAGTTTCAAGCTCATTTGTGATCAATCAAGTGCTATCGGGTGTTGATGTTACTGATCAATTGCATTGGTTTCTCTTTGGTCTCAGACCAACATTTGGGATGATTTCTACTTTAGTCCGGTCCATCCGTTGTTGAGTCTTTATAGGCTAATACTTACCAAATCAAGTTCGTACACGTTTATTTGGGTTGAAGATCATTTGAGATAATCAGAGCATTATTGAAACTTGAAGTTTGTTACTTGGTCAAAGTCAAGTCAACTGACAAAGTCAAAGTCAAAGTCAATTGTGAAAGTCAAAGTTGAAGTGACGAGTCAAAGTTAACGATCAAGTTTAAGTCGAGCTTATTAATGATTCTAGAGTGAATCATTGACTTATGCCATGGAGAGTGTGATAAAGTCAAAGTGGGTTTACTTAGAGGCGGCTAAGGTGAATACCCAAAGACCATAAACAGAGGCATCTTTGTAGAGTTGAACTGTGTGTTCTTTGTGATTCAACAACCCTAGGAAGAGCCTTCCTAGGGTTGGCCATTAGTGTTCTTGAGCTTTAGAGATTTATGATGTAATCTCTGATGACTTTATCAATACAATTTTATTACATTCTCTATTTCTTATTGTTTATCTTCTATAATTGTTTATGACTTTTCAATTGTTGATGATCTTGACCACAACCACCCATCTCTACCACTTTAGATCAAGAACATATTGTATGCTAAGATCCAGATTCAAATTGTTGATGATTCAAGAGTTGTCAAGTGGTATCAGAGCCTCGGTTGCTGAATTCTACTTGTTTTTATGAAGATCTCAATCATAAATCCGCGAGAGGCGTTAAAATGAAAGACTTTCTTGAGAGAGAAAGTAGATCTGAGTTCTTGCCTGCCTGATAATCATATCGTATTCACCTTATTGAGGTAATTTATTGAAGAGTTTTGGCAAAATCGGATCTGGTTTAACGCAAGTTTTAGAAAGAGAAATAGATCTGGATGATATGATGTTGATGATTTTCGTTCAGATATGTGTATGCATGTGTGAAGAAATTGTATACACTTTCTTGTGTGTGTGAGTCTCTTTTCCTACTGTCATAATTGCAGATTGAGTTTGCCATTCTATCTCATCTTTCAAATACACACATGTGTGTGTGAGAGAGAATTGTCCTATTTGACAAATTTATGGTCAAAATGATATTTCAATATATATCTCTCAATCATTTTTAGTACACCCTGTATATGTAAAAGAGAAGAAGTCCTCAAATCATTGCCGATTACAAGTTGATTCCACCGTTCAATCAGTTTTGCTTCATCAAAAGATCTGAAGTAATTTGTTTGTTTTTTTTAATGTGGAGAAATTGTGATTCTGAAGGCATGTTTGGATTTGTGTATGGTTTAATCCGCAACGAAAGAACAACCTCGGTCTGAATCCAGGATTGCTCAGGAACAAAGTTTTTTTTTACTCCGGTTTGCCTTGGGCTTTTCTTCTCAGGTAATGAGTTTAGTCCGGAAGGTTTTTGTTTGTTTAATCAGGAGTAACAACTTCTAGTCCTGTGGAGTAATCTTTCTCGAAATGGTTAACTTCTACTCCGGTGGAGTTATTTTAGTCCGCAGGAGGCAGGTACATAGTTTACTCGGGTGTTTTTCTCTACTCCGGTATGGTTAGTGTACTCCGGAAGAGGTTTCTAGTCCGGTGATCATTTTTTCTCAGGAGAGGATAACTTACTACGGAGAGGATAATTCTTCTCGGGTGAAAGACCACAGATTGTTTGCTCCGGTGAAGATTGGTTAGTCCGGTGGTACAAAGTTAATTTTCTTTTACTCATGTGATGACTCTAACCCAGAGATGATTAGCGTACTTTGGCGTAACAATATCATAAATGATGTATTTGTTTTTGCTCCGGTTGAGATTCATATCTCCGACGAACAACCTTCACATGTGTTTGTTTGTTTTCTATTTTTCTCTACTCCTGTAGACTTGCAGCCTCATAGGTGTTTTTGTTTGGTTCGAAGAAGAAGTCCTTCATTGAATTTATGTTCATGGATGAAGAAGGTAGCATTTGAACAAGAGGGTTGCGTTTTTTTTAAGTTGAACGCAGCATTTATGGGGGAGAGAATAACGTTTCTCTTTAAACATAATGAGTAAATTACAAATATTGTCATTTAATTATCGTTGAAATTACATTGTATGTATTTTGACTTTAATAAGTACACGTATTGTTTTTTTAGAAACTTTTGCACGCGTCCTTTATGTTAACCCCCATCCAATATCAGCGTTAAATCCAGTCACAGCCGACGACTACGACCTTCCGGTGGCTGGGCTTGGCGGGGTCCGACGACGGTGGCACACCTGCGTCTCAAGAGGCGGCTAGGGCACCGCCCTTGTAGTGGCGGCGGTGGCTCGATGGGTTCAGCAGAGGAAACGGGTCAAGAGGTGATAAATTCAGACGTTTCAGGTGGCAGTACTCGATCGACGATCAATTTCAACTAATCTCGGTTTATCATCCATAATGGTCAAAGTTCAGTCCCCAATTTTGAGTTTGGTAGACCGAAGCTGACAGTATCATAAGTAGCGACGATGATTTGGATTTGGCGGCGGTGAAATAGATAGACGCGGTGGAGTTGCCAGTTTTACAGAAATAATGAGATCGTCAAGTTGCAGTAGCTCATTTCATCCGGAAAAATGTGTTTAATTACCTTTCTATGTGTATAGATTTAGTTTATTGGAGATCTGTTTCTGTTCAAATTTCGTCTTTAAACCTTTTGTTCTTCAAGAAGTTAAACTTTCATTCTTGATGTCTAACCTAGAAGAGGCGTCAATGACTATTTTGCACATCATGTGAGAGGCACATGATGGGATTTAACGCTGGTATTGATGAGACCTAGAGGATATAGGGCGTGCAAAAGTTTCTAAAAAGGACAATATGTGTACTTATTGAAGTATAGGACATAGAATGTGTAATTTACTCAAATATAATTTACTCAAAAGTAATTTCTACTATAATTAAAGTACTACACAATGTCTGTAATTTAGTCGAACATAATTGTGTCGTAAGCAATTCTTGAAAGGAGAAAACTTGACAAGCCATACTTATGATGTCAGAAAAATAAATAAATGGTATAAGCCGGTTTTTTTGGGGCTATGATTTGTTGGTTTTGCCATCCTTATTCTTTGTTGATGGTTTACATGATGGGCTGTTGTATATGGATCAAGATTTTGGAAGGGAGTTGGCCGAAAGCATATGCACATGAAAATATTTTCTGGCCTGTGATATTCTATCAAGTTTGGTTTTCAGTTTGTGCCAATAGAGAATGATGGCATTTGAAATAAAGAGCAAAGGGGGAGAATTTTCGAATTTGTGTTGCATCTTTATTTCCTGGTTTCAATAATGGATTATCTCAAGCCACTTAATATTTTGGGTAGCTTGATTATTTTTGGACAACATTAATTCCATTTGTTATGGTTCTTGGATCCTTTATGTAGGCTACGAGAATCCGGGATGCTTCATTACAAGGTGATAAGTTCTTGAATATTGGAATTAAATGATAAAGATCAATTGATTAAAGTTTGCAAACCTTCATCTTGGCTATGAGTATCTGGATACTTCATAATAAGGGGAGACATCTTGATGCCTTTGATCTACTCAATTCAATGATTAAGTTCTCCTAAACAAGATCTTATAATTTTCAATGAAGTTTGATTCTTGATTAAAGATTCTACCTTTAAACTCTTATGTTCTCAAGAGTAGGATTAGAACACTTGAATGTTTACTTCTGGGGGAGCTTTGATGAGATGAGAACCTAGTTGAAGATTATGGATCACAAGACTTGATGTTTCACACCAGATTTGGAAGCATTAGTCTGGGGAGATGGGTCTTTATAGGCTAATACTTACCAAATCAAGTTTGTACCTGTTATTTGGTGTTAAAGATCAACTGAGATAATCAAAGCATTGTTGAAACTAGAAGTTTGCTACTTGGTCAAAGTCAAGTCAACCAAAGTCAAAGTCAACTATGAAAGTCAAAGTCAAAGTTGAAGTGACGAGTCAAAGTTAATGATCAAGTTTAAGAGGGTGTTTGGGATTGCTTATTTAACTCTAAAAGTGTTTTTTTTGTCAAAAGTGCTTATTTACTTATGACTTTTTCAAAAAGAGTTTTTAAAAAAATGTTTTGATTAGCTTTGTGGTGGGAAAAGTCAATAAGTTATTTTTTTAAAAGTGTTTGGCTTAGCTTATAAATGCAGGATTTATGACTTTTGGGTAGTAAGGTAAGTTTATATTCAAAAACTCATAAGAAGTTTTAAAAAGTCAGGATTTGTGACTTTTGAAAAACAACATTTTAAGACTTATCAAAAAGCCAAAATAAAAAAGGACTTTTATCCGTGTCAAGCACTTTTTTGACTTATTGTCTTTTTGAAAAAGTCAATAAGTCAATAAGTTATTTTCAAACTCAATCCCAAACACTCTCTAAGTCGAGCTTATCAATGATTCTAGAGTGAATCATTGACTTATGTCATAGAGAGTGTGACAAAGTCAAAGTGGGTTTCCTTAGAGGCGACTAAGGTGAAGACCCGAAGACTATATAAATAGAGGCATCTTCATAGAGTTGAAGTATGTGTTCTTTGTGAGTCAACAACCCTAGGAAGAGCTCTCCTAGGGTTGGCCATTAGTGTTCTTGAGCTTTAGAGATTTATGATGTAATTTGTGATGATTTTATCAATACAATTTCTTTGCATTCTCTATTGTTTATCTTCTACAATTGTTTATGACTTTTCAATTATTGATGATCTTGACCACAACCACCCGTCTCTACCACTTCAGATCAAGAACATGTTGAATTCTAAGATCCAGATTCAAGTTGTTGATGAATCAAGAGTTGTCCCCCCGCCCACTGCTTTTTCTATCAGATCTACTTGCAAGGGCCGAGAGCCATGAGCTCTTTGTATGGTCCCTTCATGGTTCCACTTCTCCTGTAGTTGCTTTCACTGCATGGTCTCGTCCCTCAAACTTTACTAGGGGATATGGAGGTCACCTTAACCATGGGTCTACTAACAGCGGTGGTCATCGGCCACCACACTGTCAACTTTGTCGTACTCAGAGACATTATGTCAACTCTTGCCCAAATCTAGCCTCCTACGCAACCCAGCCTCTTCTATCTGATGAACACCTTGCTTGTGCCTTTACGCCCAATGTCATGTCACCTTCAATGGTCCAGATTGGTACGTTGATTCAGGGGCAATTATCATATGACGGCCTCCTCTGAAACTATCTAAACAAAGAATTTCCCATCAAAGACTTAGGAGAACTCAATTACCTTCTTGGGCTAGAAGTTAAATATACTACTAATGGGCTATTTTTGAACCAATCTAAATATACAAAAGACATTCTTGATCGGGCCAAGATGTTGGATGCTAAACCGGTCCACACACCCCTTGCTGCCAATGTTTCTTCAACCGCCAAAAGGGGAGCTCTTTTTCTGATCATGTCCATTATCGCTCGATTGTTAGTGCCCTTCAATACTTAACCATTACTCGGCGTGACATCTCTTATGCGGTTAATTAAGCTAGTCAATTTCTACATGCACCAACCAATACTCATTATCAAGAGGTTAAACGGATACTACGATATTTGAAAAGCACCTTAGCCTACAGACTTAACTTCACAAAACCCAATAAAAACCCTTTACTTGGTTTTTCGGATGTTGACCGGGCTCGTTGTCTTGAGACTCGCCGTTCCACGTATGGTTATTCTCACTACTAGAAAATATGTATATTTTCTACAAAAGTTTCCGACAAGTTACCAACAAAAGAAATTTCCCACAAGTTTGCGACAACTTTCCGACAAAACAAAAACAAAAAAGTAACCACAATATTTCCTATAATTTTTCGACAAATTTATTAAGTAAGTTAACTTATTTATTTAATATAATCGTCGGAATATTGTCGAAAATTACCGACGAAAGGCTTTTGTCGTTAATTCGTCGGAAAATTAGTCGAGACTCTGTCGGAAAATACGTTTCCTATGGGTTTTTTCCTACAAACACTTTTTGTCGGAAACTTGTCGCTAACGGCTAGTTCTGACAAATTTCCTACGAAACTACTGTCGTAAATTTTTTATTTTTTTAGTAGTGTCTATCTTTCGTGGGTGGCAACCTTGTATCTTGGAGTGAAAAGAAGCAACCTTGTATAGAGTCATGGCAAACACTGTTGCTGAAATTGTATGGATAACTGACTTACTTCGAGAGTTGTACGCTCTGCCCCCGGATCGTCCAACTCTTCTATGTGATAATCACAGTGCCTTAAATCTTACTCAAAATTTTGTCTCACATCAAAGAGCTAAACACATTGATCTAGACTGCCACTTTGTTCGTGAACTTGTATCTGGGAAGCTTCACACCATGTTTGTTCCAACTAAACTCCCAAGTGGCAGATTCTTTCGGAACATGCTTCGCCTCGGTCCGCCACCGTGTCGATTGAAGGGGATATCACTGCACCATCATTATAGCACTTAATTACTCTAGATGTTACACTTTGTAGTTCTAGATCATTCATGTAATTTATTACTTTCATTCATTACTTGTACAATTGATCTTTAAATAGATTCATCCACCCAGTTGGTGAATCATTCAGAATTCAATCCTTTCAGTAACTTTTTTTTTATTTAATATTTTGTTTAAGGTGAAGTGATAGGTAGTGTCGATTTACTACATTGATGGTGTATGACTGTATGTATACTACTGCCATTAATGAGAAAAACCATCCACGTTATGCTTGAACTGTGAGTAGCAAACGTGTAAGTTTAAAACCCAAAGAACTAAATCCATACTATAAACATACATATGTGTAGGGGAATAATCAAATAAAAATTACTTTTTTCGCTAAAAAATCTAAGAAATGACAAAAACATTAAGAAACGATATCAAACGAACTCCGATTGAGCTAATTTCAGCGGCGTTGGAACCGTCTCATCGAACTCTACAATCTTAGCTTTTAGGGTTTAGTTTTTAAGGTTTAGATTTTACGTTTGAATTTTAGGGTTTTAGCCTTATGGTTTAACCTTAGGGATTAGCTTTTAGGGTTTAGGTTTTTTTTGGAGGTGGGGGTGAGGGGTTTAGGTTTTTGGGGGTGGGTGGGGGTGGGTTTAGGTTTTTGGGGGGGTGGGGTGGGTGGGTTTAGGTTTTTGGGGGGTGGGGTGGTGGTTTTAGGCTTTTCGGGGTAGGGTTGGAGAGGGGTTTTAGGTTTTTGGGGGTGCGGGTGGAGGGGGTTTAGGTTTTTGAGTCTGGGTTAGGGTTCGATGAGACAGTTCCAACGCCGCTGGAATGAGCTCAATCGGAGTTCGTTTGACCCAGTTCTTAGTATTTTTTAGCAAAAAACCATTTTTTAGTGAAAGCGTCCCCCATATGTGTAATCCCTTTAATAAAAACAAAGGAGTAAATGACTATAAATATATAGTCTTTATAGAAAATACTTCATTAAAAATAAATAAACCACTTATAAACTGAAAATTAATTTCCTTTCTAATCAATCTTTAAAATTTGAAAAAAAGAAAACTTAACCCATCACATAGAACGAAATTTAAAAATAAAATAAAATAACAAATGGGTACAACGGGTTAACCTACGAACAGGTTGACCCGAACTCGACCCATGTAGCTTAATGTTTTCATGGATTCGACTCTAAACTGACCCGAACTCGTTTAGATAAACCCAAACCCGCGAATTTAATGTTAGGTTCGTGTTATTTTTTTATGTCGTGTCGGAAATTCATACCCTTATTTTTAATCATATTACTTTTCTTAAATTTGGAATAAAACACTTTTAATTAAAGATTTATTTAAAATTTCAATCAAACTATGTAACAAAAAAGATTGTTGTTTCAAATCACCACTTTTGGTCGTTTTCAAATTGTGTACTTCCGTTTAACAGATTGAGCCGATCAACTCCACAGATGTTTGTGAGATTTATGAGTCAGATTATGTGAGAGTTTTCACTTTCAGACAGAAAAAACTTTATTCTTTCTGTTCTTCATGTTTTTTTTTATTTATATTATTAAAACAAACAGTGTTTTTGTTAAAAGTCTACAAGTCAACGGGGCAAATAAAAAAGTTTTTTTCTTATAAAAAAACAAAGACCACATACCTGATCACCCTTATATGAAATAGAAAAGGAAACTGAACTACTTTCCATTCATCATCAGTATAATGAAGGCTGTCACACTTGTTTCTTTACCTTTTTCCTCATCTTGCCTATGGATTCTCTTGGTTTCGTCACTTTGCAACGTCTGTTTTTGTAATCAAAACTCAGATCCTGTACTATGTGAGCGATTGGCTCTTACTGATCTCAAGAACAATCTCACTGACCCTGCAAACCGTCTATCTTCTTGGGTAGGCAAAGACTATTGCAGTTGGTCTGGTGTGGTTTGCGACAATTTCACCGGTCACGTCCACAAGATTCACCTTCGTGGACCTGACGATGAACGTGTAGAAGCATCGAAACAAATGTTAGGAGGAACCATAACTCCTTCACTGATCAAACTGTTACAACTCAGATACCTTGACTTGAGCTGCAACGATTTTGGACTCAGCTTGATTCCAGCCTTCATCGGTTCCTTCCAAAATCTTATATATCTTAACATCTCACGATCGCAATTCAGAGGGGAAATTCCTCACCAACTTGGAAATCTATCAACATTGCGTGTCCTAGATCTTCATGACAATTGGTTACAAAATTCCGAAAGCATAGAATGGCTAGGTGTGGGTTAAATCAGTTACCTAGTAATCCCACAACAGTTAGTTTTATATCCCTTTCGATTAACTTCTTTGACGGTATGTTATTTCCTGGGTGGATTTTCAGCCTACCTAATTTAGCTTCGTTAGATCTTAGTGGTTACGGTTTTAGTGGTGTAAATTCTGGAACTGATGGTGGTTTCCATAGCATGCCTTCTTTAAGGACTCTTCGTCTTTCACTTAACACTTTTGTGAATTCTTCTTCGTTACTCAACGGATTGTCTGGCCTAAGTAATATTCGTTTCCTTGATGTTCGCGACTGTCATATTTCTTCCCCGGTTATAGGCAATCTACAAAACTTGTCGTTGATGGAATATCTCGACTTATCGAACAATCAGATTGTTGAGGAGATACCTAAATCTTTAAGTAGTCTTTGCAACTTCACTATCCTTTAGTGGGCCGAGCCCAATGAGCCTAGTTCAATCGTATAATCGCAATGTGTTTATTTGGGTTGTTACACACGTGATAACAACGGCACAAACGTCCACGACAACGGGTAACAAAACCTACTCATATCCTACGTTTAAACTAGACACTAATGAGATTTACAGACTTAACCCCTAATTCAATTATCGAGACTAAACTCATGTCACCGTCTTAAATTCTAATTTGCAAAATATGCATTTTTTTATGGTGATAAAATGATAATTTCTCTGAAACTATATACATAGTTATGCCGATGTTATCCATATTTGTTTAAATGATCAAATATATAATGTTTTGATGAGAATTAAGTTTGTGTTTATAAAAATGTTAATAATGTCGAATGTCGTTATATATAAACTTTTGTAGAAAACTAGTCATTATTCGGTTTACAAAAGTTTATAAATTTTAACTTAATATAAATGACATATCAAACTCTAATAGTAACTTTATGTTTATAAATAACATATTTATAAAGTTTGTTCAAAATCAGTAAACATTCGGGTTTTGACAGTTTTAGTCCATAAAGTTTTAATTAATAATATTGGTGACTTAAAGTTACTTAAATGATGAAGATAATTTTTGGTCAGATTATAAATCTTAAATATGTAAGGTTTAAAACCCCCAAAGTTTATAAAAATTAATAATAATTCACATCTGCACAATAACAAATTTTCTGGAAATGTGTCAGAGCTTCTTGAAAGATTTTGTGAATGTGAGTCACCTAAACTGGAATTATTAGATTTTAGTAATAACTATCTGATTGGTCAGCTACCAGAAAGACTAGGAAAGTTAAAAAATCTGGCCAGTATCAATCTTGCTTACAATCAGTTAACAGGGAACATTCCAAATTCTTTAGGACGTTTGTCATCGTTGGTTTTGCTGGATTTTTCCAGCAACACGTTGAATGGAAGCCTTCCTGAAAGTATTGGACGACTCAGTAAACTATATTCTCTAATTTTTCATCACAATTCATTAACGGGTACTGTGACCGGAAACCACTTCGCCAATCTTTCGGCCTTGGACACTTTGCGGGTTGGGGATAACAAGTTGGTGTTTAAGCTAAAACAACTGGATTCCGCCTTTCAAACTCAGTGTGTTGAGTATAGGTTCTTGCAGTGTAGGCCCGCAATTTCCTTCATGGATTCAGTCTCAAACAAACTTAACAGAGTTAGATGTAGCCAATGCAAACATATTCTCTAATTTACTTTACTTGAACATATCCCACAACAACATTCAAGGAAAGTTGGGAAATGTTTCTTTTTTTGAATCTGGAGCAATACTAAGTAACAACCATTTACAGTAGAGACTTGTTTTCCTGGATCTTTCTAACAATAATCTCTCAGAATCTCTACACCAGTTCTTGTGTTCTGCCATTCAAGAACCACAAAAGTTAAGCATTTTTAATCTAGCAAACGATAACATCAGGTGTTATCCCAGAGTGTTGGATGAATTGACAATCTCTAATCATTCTGAACCAAGAGAAAAACCAATTTTTTTGGTACAATCCCATCATCTCTAGGAAATATTTCTATTTCTTCCTTACAGTCACTGGTTATGAGTTATAACAGGCGATCTGGCAACTTACCTCCATGGTTACTGAATTCCAACAGCCTGGTAACCATCGAGCTTGTAGAAAATGAAGTAACCGGAAAAATACCATCTACAATAGGAGGAAATACTACAAGTCTGAGAATTCTAAGTCTTCGTTCTAACAAATTTGAAGGTAAAATCCCAGATGAAATATGTCATCTCAGTTCTCTTCTGATCTTGGATCTTGCTCATAATGATCTTTCTGGGAACCTACCAACATGCTTTACAAACTTCTCTGTTTCTGAAAGTGAGGCCTTAAGTCTGACTGCTCTGTACCAAATAGTAACTACAGCATCATTGGTGATAAAGGGAAATACTTATACATACAGCACCATACTTCATCTAGTGACATTAATAGACCTTTCTGATAACAAGTTTTCTGGTCCGATTCCTGATGAACTTGTTGGACTTTTGGGCTTACGTTTCCTGAATCTGTCACACAATGATTTAACAGGAACAATTCCCAACTCGTTCAGTAAAGCTGGAAAGTTTGAATCGTTAGATCTGTCAATGAACCATCTTAACGTAAGTATTCCTTTTAGCCTCTCACAATTAACTGCTTTGAATTGGTTAAACATAATATCAATTGATAATCAGAGAGAATTGAAGTTGGAAGAAAATTGTTTATTGAAATCATGATTAACCAGAATACACAGGAAAGATTAAATACAAATTTACATGTCACAAAGTAGGAAACCTACAAAATGCTACCCATAAAATCCGGCTCTAATTTTGGTGTGCCAATCACCTATGTTGACCAATGATGTGATGAATCTTTTCTGATCCTAAATAGTCTCCATAAATTATTTTCTTTTCTAAGACTCCCCCCAAGTTGAGTGGTGTGGTTCCCAAAACTCAGCTTGTCTAAACAATCATTGAAAGCTCTTCCGTTGACTGTCTTTGTTAGGATGTCTGCTAGTTGATCTTTTGATGGGATAAACGGAAGTTCAATTATGCCCGCCTCTATCTTTTCTTTGATGAAGTGTCTATCCACTTCGACATGTTTTGTTCGATCATGTTGCACTGGGTTTTCTTAAATTTGGATGGCTGCTTTATTATCACACATAATTTTAATTGTCTTGTCCGAAGGAAAACCAATCTCCGTTAGAAGTTTTTGTATCCACAAAATTTCTGCCACGCCTCGAGCAATTCCTCAAAACTCAGCCTCAGCACTTGAGAGGGCAACCACCTTTTGTTTCTTGCTTCTATAGGTAACTAGGTTTCCACCGACCATAGTAAAGTATCATGATGTTGATCTCCTGTTATCTTTACTTCCTGCCCAGTCTGCATCTGTATATGCTTGAATCTCCAAATGCCCATTTGTTTTAGGATACCATGTCCAGCTGTCCCTTTAAGATACCTTATAATCCTCCATGCCGCCTCCATATGACTCTCTTGAGGTTGATGCATAAACTGACTAACCACTCCCACTGCATAGGGTATATCTGGCCTAGTATGGGAAAGATATATTAGTTTTCCCACCATTCGTTGATACTTTTCTTTATCGACCAATTTTGCTCCTTCCTCCATGTGTAACCGATGGTTTACAACCATTGGGGTGTCAACTGGTTTGCATTCAATCATTCCAGTTTCAGCTAATAGATCAAGGATATATTTTTTCTGACACATAAATATTCCTTGCTTGGATCTCAGAACTTCAATCCCAAGAAAATACTTAAGCCTTCCCAAGTCTTTCATTTCAAATTCTGTGAACAGGTTCTTCTTCAATCTTGACATTTCCTCGTGATCATCCCCTGCAATTATCATATCATCAACATAAATAATTAAACAAGTCACAAGGCTCCCCCTTTTTTTCAGGAACAAGGTATGGTCAGAATTGCTTTGTTTAAAGCCATATTTCTTCATAGCAATGGTGAACCTCCCAAACCAAGCCCTTTGAGATTGTTTAAGACCGTAGAGAGATCTTTTCAACCGGCATACTTATCTTGTTTTGAAATTTCTCATGAAGCCTGGTGGAGCTTCCATATAGACTTCCTCCTTTAATTCTCCATGCAAGAAGGCATTCTTCACATCAAACTGGTGAAGTGGCCACCCCTTGTTGGCTGCAATAGAGAGAAGAATCCTAATTGTGTCAAGTTTAGCGACCGGGAGAAAGTTTCAGAGTAATCAATCCCGTATGTCTATGTGTACCCTTTAGCAACCAGTCGGGCTTTATATCTTTCAATGGTACCATCGGGCTTATTTTTAATAGAAAACACCCAACGACATCCTACCGGTTTTTTTCCAGTTGGAAGCCTGCTTCTTTCCCACTTGTCATTCTTCATCAAGGCTTTCATCTCTGTTTCCATCGCATCTTTCCACACTTCTGAGACTAAGGCTTGCTCCACAGTGGTTGGAATTTCTTTTGAGTATAATGAGGAATCAAATGCCTTGGCTTCATCAGATAGATTTCGTTTGGCAATGTTTGCCATAGGATATCTGCAGTTCCGAGGAACTTTTTCTGGGGAATACCGTTTAGGAGGAACTCCTCTATTTGCCCTTGGAGGTAACACATACCGATAAGTTGTTTCTTGTACTGACTGTTCTCCACCCTCGGTTGTTTGTTCCCCCTATTCTACTACTGTTTCAGGAACGTCATGATTAGGAGTACATGGAAACTCATCATTTTGTTCAAGTGTGGGAGATTTTACTTACCTCGGGTATCAAGTTAGGAGGACCTTGTTCAGTGACACTGGTCGATGATTCTGCAGGCTGTGTGGATTTTGGTGACACATCTTGGGTACTGTGAGAGGGTTCTTTTGATGATGGTATCCAGACCAACCAACTTAATGGGTCAACATACTCTTTCTCCCCCTGACCATTATGTTGGGAGTTATAGAAAAATTATGTTTCAAGAAAGTCACAATCCATTGTAGTATACATGTGACGCCTTTTCGGACTGTAACATCAATATCCTTTCTGATTCACCCCATACCCTACAAAAATGCACTTTTCTTCACAAGGGTCAAGTTTTTTCGGTTGGTTTTGGGTATGTGGACAAAGACAGAACAACCGAATATCCGAGGTTCAAGAGTAAGTGATGGAGGGAGTTTGGTAAACTTGTTTAGGGTTTCAATTGGGGTTTTTAGTTGAAGTGCTTTGGTTGGGAGGCGATTTATGAGGTATGTAGCCATGGCAAGGGCTTCTGGCCAGAATGATGTAGGGATTTGGGATTCGATTAGTAAGGCACGTGTTACTTCTAACAAGATGCGATTTTTCCGTTCAGACACCCCATTTTGTTCAGGAGTGTGGGAACATGAGGTTTGATGGATTATTCCTTGCGATTGACAAAATTGTTTCATGGATTCATTAAAAAATTCTCCTCCATTGTCAGATCGTAGAATCCGAATAGTTTTTTGGAATTGAGTTTTGATCATAGT
This sequence comes from Smallanthus sonchifolius, assembly GCA_023525975.1. Classification (NCBI taxonomy): domain Eukaryota; kingdom Viridiplantae; phylum Streptophyta; class Magnoliopsida; order Asterales; family Asteraceae; genus Smallanthus; species Smallanthus sonchifolius. The sequence continues at coordinate 86,939,531 of CM042022.1, forward strand.
ATGAAACACAGTGAATTTTTCAAAGACCTCGGATTTATGTTTTAAAAAATATATATATGTCATACGAGTGCAATCATCAACAAAGATAACAAAATAGAGAAAGTTTTGCCCTCCCACAACTTTTGTTGGTCCCCAAACATCAGAATGAATTAATGAAAAGGGAACATCAACTCTAGTATTATTGGGTTTGTAGGTATGCATGTGGCTTTTGGCCAAGACACAAGTTTCACAAATTAACGTGCTTTTGTAAGAAAATAACTTCGGAAACAAAAGATGTAAGTAACCAGTGGATGGGTGTCCCAACCTCCTATGCCATAACCATGACTCTCTATCAATACTCCCATAAGCTAGCATCACAGTCCCTTGATGAGTCACTTCATCCACATAGTACAGCCCTTGGCGTTCAGTGCCACTCCCAATGATCACTCCCGTCTTGATATCCTGTAAGATGCAGAAAGTAGGGTGCATTAAAACCGAACAATTTAATTCTTTCATGACATGGCTAAGTGACAAGAGTTTATGTGACAAGGAAGGAATATAAAGACAATTGGACAACTTCAAAGTTGGTGACACTTCAATTGTTCCTCCCCCTTTAACTGTAATAATTTCCCCACCGGCAGTCTGGATGTGATCCTTTAATGGTTTCGACCTTGCCTTTATATCTGAAAGGTCAAATGTCACAGTATCCGTGGCGCCACAATCAAGTATCCAGGATTTGTTGAGGTTGCCACAACTTTTTGACATGTTAACCTTTCCAATTATATTTAAACCATTATCCTCATTTTCATTTTTACAAGCCATATTTTCCTGTTTCAAAACTAAATTTTGAAGGTTTCCTTTTTCGAGAATTAAAGGGGTGTCCCCAAGCATTTTACGAACTTCAAAAGGAAAAAATTCAGGATTGAAAAGAGTAGGAGGGCTTAAATGGTAACTTTGGGAAATATAAGGACTACTAATAGAAGGGCTTGAGTTGTAAACCTTAAACCCTTTACATGTGTTGTCTTCTCCCTCATCAGATGCCGCCACCAGCCCTCCAAATCCTCCTCCGCCGCTGCCTTTTTTCCCGGGGATGTCGCCGCTGCCGGTAGCAGAGTTTCTGTTGCCCACGGTGGCTCCCATTTTAATATCTTTGCTATACTTTTTGTGACCATCAGTCCACCAATCAGGAAAGCCAACAATCTTGAAGCATTGTTCTTTTGTATGTTGGGTCATGCCGCAATGGCTACACTTTAGCAGGGACTTGTCAATTCGGGATGATGACCCAATCTTTGTATGGTCTGACCGGGGATGACTTTTCGATACCAGCCCAAACCCTTCAACATTGCTCGGCTCAGCTGCTACCAAACCGGCCCCCACTCCTTGTGTGTCACTAGAGACTCCCCCTAAGATGTTCTGGTGAGCATTCTCTTTTCTCACTGCTGCGTATGCACCTTCGGCTGAGGGAAGGGGAAACCATCATAAAATCTCCCTTTTAATCGGGTCATACTTTCGGTCTAAGGCATTCAAGATCTAAAATAGTTTTTGTTTAGTCCTAATTTCGTTATACGTGGTGATATCAGTTGCACAGGTCATTGGGTTTGGGTCTCTACGCTCGATTTCTCCCCAAATGCCCTGCATCACAATCCATAACTCCTCCAATGGTATGCCGTTTTGGTTGTACTCATTAGCCTTTACATGGAGATCGAAAGTTTGAAGTTTGTCTTTGCCACTGCTATAGGTGACAACAAGAGCATCCCACAGTGATTTTGCTATAGGGAACTCGTTTAGATTACTGGCAATAGCAGACTCGATGTTTTGAATAAGCCACGAGAAAACAATAAGACCATCTTGTTCCCACTGATCATAATTGTCCTCTGTGATTTTTGGTGGGTTTATGGTAAGGTGATTTAATAAGGCTTTTGATTTCCCCCCTATGGCGACTCGTATCATTCGAGCCCACAGGGCGTAGTTTTGGCTATTGAGGTTTATGCTGATTTTAAGGCTATCGGATAGATGATGTTTAGGGTTTTGTGTTTGAGGGTTGAGGCTGTTCTTGAGAAGGTTGGCTATCTGGATGGAAAGGTTGTCATGGTTTACGCTATCGTCTGATTTAGACATGGTGGCTTGCTAACAGAGCTTGATATATGATGAGCAGTATGATTTTGGAACCATTAACACCGCTCTGATACCATAATATCAATTGATAATCAGATAGAATTGAAGTCGGAAGAAAATTGTTTAGTGAAATCATGATTAACCATAATACACATGAAAGATTAAATACAAATTTACATGTCACAAAGTAGGAAACCTACTAAATGCTACCCTTAAAATACGGCTCTAATTTTGGTGTGCCAATCACCTATGTTGACCAAGGATGTGATGAATCTTTTCTGATCCTAAATAGTCTCCATAAATTACTTTCTTTTCTTTTCTAACAGAACGTATCGTACAACAGTCTTGTTGGAAGAATCCCAACAGGCCCTCAGCTTCAAACATTCAGCGAGTTCAGTTTTACTGGAAATAAACTTTGTGGTGATCCTCTTCCCATGTGTTTACAAAATGATGACCATACTGAAAGGCCAGGTGACGGACATGATGACATTGATTGGGTCCTAGTGATACTTACACTTGTTGGATTGCTTGTTGGTTTCTGGATCATTATTGCCCCGTTATTTTTAAGCAAAATATGGAGAAATACATATTATCATTTTCTTGACGAAATCTGGTTTAAGCTTCAAAATTTCATCCTTATCCTATTCCTCTGTAAGTCTTGACCTAAACTCTGCCTTTTCTATTACATTCTTCATTTATGAGTACGAGTTAAATGACTATCTCTCATAAAAGATTTTGAAATAAAGCACAAGTGCACATATCTGATCACACACACGACCCGGATTCAATAATCACCTTCTCTGTCGGACCAAACTTATTGATTTGTAGATTTTGATATGAGCAAACACACATACATGTGGATACACAAATACAAATTTGACCACACACAAACTTTGTTTCCAGGTTTCTGTTTTGTGTTGTTATGTATGTTGGTCTGTGCTGTTTAACTATAGGTTTTTTTAAATATGATGGCGCGTCGTGTGTTGGTTAATTTAGTGGAAAAAATAGTTTTTCATTTTTTTTAAATACAGGGGTTGGTTCTTCTTGACAGAGTTTTGCAACTAGGTAAGATGTGATAAAATGAAACAAAGGTGAATGAGAAATTGATGCTTATAATGATTTGTCTAAAATGAAAGTGAAGTGAGAAATTGGGTCGGGCATGTTCTACATAAATAAGTAAACAAACCTTGGAATAGTTTAAAAATAAGGAGTCAATACACTTGGTAACCTCTTTGTGTTTTCATACAACACCTACGAGCCCACACATATAAGTGGTGTGCATGCCCACGACGTGCAGACTGTTGGTAAATTGAACGCGAATCGAATGAACATAATAACTTGCTATTGAATTGTGAATCGTTGGTTAATGATGATTACAAACTTTGACAATGCAACATATTTATAGTTTTCCCTCTTAACCGCTATTTGTAACCGCCATATGAAGAGTTGCAAGAACTCTTATGGCACCCTTTCTTATTCCACAACATCGCATCATGTGTCCCTGGTGGTTACCAAGTTTGGTTTCCAACAAACTAACCCCGAGACTTTTATACAAATACATAAAGACTCTAAACATACTTTCTAAGAATGACTAAGTGTAACATCTCGGAATTTCTAAACTAATAATTCGGGATATTGGACGACCCGAACCTATATTGAATGAGAAGAAATTGAGGTGTTCCTTATACTAGGTACGTTTAACTACCGAGAATATCACATTTAGTCGTTTAAATAAAGATTCGAGATCGATACGTGCGTGAAAGAGGTGAAGGGACCCAAAACGAAACTAGGGGGTGTATAATTACCACATTAGCGCAAACCCTAGGGCCACTTTGTGTGCGACGGCCAAGCAAGAGGCGGGAGAGAAAGAGACGATCGGAAAGAGGAGAAGATCGACGGCGTGGCTGTGGTAGTTTGAACAGGTAACCCTTGTTTACGTTTATATACATGCTTACATTCGTAGTTTCTTGTAACTCGATTAGGGTTCGAGATTTTGGTCATGGCCGACAACACGAGCGAAGAGGAAGGGAACACCGGCTGTGGTGAACCGGTGGTAGTCGTGGGGGAATATGGAGACGTTACGAGGATGGCTACGCGGCGCGCCTCAGCCAGCGAAGACGTGTGAAGGCGTACGACCAAGGATAGACGAGAGGATAAGGGTGGCGGCAACCGGTGTTGGCGGTGGTGGTGCTTCACGACAACAAGCGGCGGGGGACGAGACATGGTGACTCCATGACGGTGGCTAACCCAGCGACGGGGATGACCCGGAGTTGGTGACGTAGGGTGGTGTAGACCCGATAGGGTTTATACATGGCGGGAAAGCATGGTGGAACACAGTGGCGGCCGACTACGGTGGTAGTTGCATGGCACGCATACGTATGTATAACTTGGCTCACGCGCGCGTGTTCCTTGACCTAGAGTTTGCATGGCGAGATTTGGATTTTTGCATGGCGGAGTATAAGCATGCATGGGACCCGGTACGTGTATGCGAGTTCTAAACGGGTCACGAACGGTCTAGTACGAAGGGAGCACGAGAGTAGGGTTTCATGGTGTTGAATGGTCAAGCCGACGGAACTCGGGGTTTTATTATATTGTTGTGCGTTATTCAACGTATGTTTAGGACATGTTTTGATCATGTGATCATGCATGTGACAGGTTGGGTTTGAGCGGGAACGAACGATTTTTGGAGCAAGGAATTGGACTCAATAACTAGTGAGTTTCTAATCCCCATCTTTTAAACGCTTTACTGTTTTGGGGCGATCGTACATACTCTTGAGATATGTTTTATTACGTTAAATGTATACCAAGCTTCGGGGTTTAACTCGATGAGATTATGGAGTTAAATAGTTAAATGTGGGGCTAAGGGACTGTGCGTGTCCATAGGACGTGCGGGTTACATGTGGGGATATGGTCACGTGTCGTATAGTGACCTAATAGGGGTGAGTAGGGATTGTAGTAAACGGGTCATATGAGTACGACTAGGAAGTGTCACAGGGTGTGCATGTACCTGGTATATGCTTAAATAATGAGATATAGTAGTTGTATGTGTGTTGCCATGTTCGTAGTGTTTTGTGTTACGAGTTAGTCGGGGTGAGTCGGGATATAAGCTAAACGCTTATGAATACGTGTAGGATATCTTATCCTAGTGCTATGTGTGAAGTGCATGTGCAGTTAATGAATCATGTATATAGAGTATATTATTATGTGATTATACATGTGTTGTGTGTATTGTGTCGTTGTCCTTGTGACACGGCGGGTATTGTGTTTGAGTTGTTGTTTTTATGACACGGCAAATGGGATTGTGGACTATGTCCTTCGGGAGGTCACCAAAGGTGACGATATCCAACAGGACAGTGATGAGCTTGGGGTGTGTCGAACGCCCTGACGATGGTAACCCTGACGAGGGTGCAGCAAAGAGGTATGTGTTTGTGTGCTTATATATTTGTGTTAAATTGCATACAAGTGTTGAGTTATATTTATTGTGCATGAGATAGTATTATTGTGGTGAGTCGAGTTAGATTGACCGTTGTGTCAGGATTGTGATGTGGTGTTTACAACTATTATGTCAGTTGATTTGTAAGAGCATTGGTCAAGGCTGAGTAAGTTGATGTCTAGGGATTTGTTGTGTTAACTAAGGGTCGAGTTAATACGTGTACTTGAGTATGAGATATTAGTGTAGGTAAGTTCGACCTATGTCGATGAGACTACGGGATTAATATTATTATTATTCTTATTATGGGATATCAGGTGATAACATGGGTTATCTATTTTTTAATGAGTTGTGGACCTAATTTATAAGGACCGTGGGTTCTGAGTAAAGTTTAAATGACTTTTGAGATGAGTTGGCTTTTAATTAAACTAAACTATTAGAACTCACTCAGCGTAGCTGACTTTGTGGGTGTGTTATATTGTTTTGCAGGTAAGTGTTGCGTTGACATATCTTGGCTTGGGAACGGTGCTACTCGGATTGGTGTGCAAGCATTCATGAGGTAACTTAATGACATAAATAGCAATTAATGTTTTCAGAAAGACTTCCGCTATAGTTTAATATATCTAAAATGAGTATTTTTAAGGGAATAACCCGTTATGAGAACCAACTGTAGGGTGTCTGGTTTGGGTCCTTTCAAGTTGGTATCAAAGCCGAGGTTTAAGAGAAAACTGGTGTTTTTAAACAATAAAATGCCTGAACTTAAACTGAAAATGGGACAAGGGTGAAACGAATGCCTCCACTAGTAACCGCGAGCCAAGAGGTACGTCTTTTGAGTTGAGCAGTAGTTATTATTTACCATTTTTGTAGTGTTACAGTAGGTAAAGTGATTGGTGTGAGTAAGTGACATATGGTCCCGTGTGGGAACATGATGTGTGGTATGTGCTGTAGTAGTATGTAGAACTACATGAAGTTGTGTGGTGTGATTGAATGAGACTATGATGTGAGTTGAGTAATGCAGAGTATCATTAATTGTAACTATGTGAGATAGTTTATTGTGTCGATATGATTTAGTGATTTTATGTGTAACCTTGGATGGTGTGAAATTATGATAAATATGATGACTTGCTAGATTATTGTGTGGTGCTATATGAGTTGTGTGGGGTGCATGTGCATCCGGGGTGTGTGAAAGATAGAAAGCTAGTGTGAATATAATGGAGAAGGTTTAGAATCCGAGCAGTAATGTGGACCACCAAATTGCATTTAATCACCGTGATTTGGCAGTCTATGATGACTCTCATATTCTGATTTTGACGCCCAGAGTAATCACTCCAACATTCTATCTTGTGCAGGTATTAATGGCCTTTACGATTCGGACTAGAGGGGTTAGGCGAGGAGCCCTTATCAGGAGGTTGACGGAGTGGAGGGCTAGACGTTTGGCTGCCGTTCGCACGGTTATCTTTGGAGGGAGACGAGTCTTAGCACCTGTTCCATTGATGGTGTTTCCACCGGCGGCTGAGTATGAGCATGAGCTACCAGCATAGGAGGTGATCTTGGCACTTCTGGCGACAAATGCCCCCAATACTACCAGGGCAACTATGAGGAGCGGGCTCCGTAGTTCCTTTTACAGGAGAGGAAGTAATGCATTTGCAGTCAGGAGTCAGCCCTCGAGACACTACACTGAATCAGGAAATGGATGGTTAGAGGAATCCGACGACGAGGAGCAAGTGGGGGATAACTTCGACTTGTTTAATGACCAGAGAAGTATTGGGTACCACGAGAGGACTAGAGCATTTTGAGTAGTGGCCGTCGGGCACTTTTGTGATGAAATACTTGTTCTTGGTTTTTCAATTGTTTGATATTAACCTGGACATTGAATCTTACCACGGGATGGTTTAAGACGTAGTTAATGATAGTCGCATGTGTGATAACTTGCTATTGATGGTGCAGTGTTAATTAAGTGTGATTATGTGATTACCTTTTTAACAACGTGAGTTCATACTAAACGTAATCTTTGATGTGATGCTATGACTTGGTTGATAAGACTATATGAATAGACCAGTGTAGACCTGGGTTTTGATTAATTATGTGTGTCTACGGTCTTAAGATAGTGTCACCTATGTGTTATGCTTAGGTGATGTATGAAGTGTAAGGGAGTGTGTTTAGCCTTACTATGATATTAAATGTCCTTATATCTTAAGGCATAGATCTTCGCGAGGTAAATGTTTTGGTGCTTAAGGACATGAAAGTGTTTTGTGAATAAACTAGTATGTCGTTAATTGAGTTGCTTATGAGTATGAGTTGATTGTGTCACGTACTTAATAGTCGTGGCGGGAGATCAAGCGTAAGCTTGATATTGTGTCTGGCATTAGTCAGGCGGGAGATCAAGCGTAAGCTTGATATGGTGTTGACAAGTGTCAACGGGTTATTGAGTCTGACAGCAGTCAGGCGGGAGATCGTGTTTGCTGGTGCCTTTGGGCCACACAACATGATATACTTGTGTGTATATAGGTGATGAGGTCATATTGTATGCACATAGATTTATTCAGATCTAGCTGGTTATGTATGTGCACTTTGTGCGAGTTAGAAGGTTGAGTTACTAGTACATGTGTAGAACAATGTGTGTTCTGTAGTTATGTGTGTCGGTGTGTGTCCTTGTAGTACATGCTTAGTCGTGCATAGGATGGATGGTTAGTGTGCTCAAGTATGGTATTTCTATCTTGACGATTCTCTTGACTCTGAAACATTGAGGTGATGCAGGGAATGTTGACGTCTTTCTAGGTGACCAGTAAGGTGCTCTTGTGATATGTCTATGCGTATATCTCGGGAATTTGGAGCACGAAGCCAATGGGCGGAGCCATGAGAGTAGAGGATGAAAGCGTTTACATGGGCGCATGACCGGAGATGTTTAAGATGAGATCAAGGTGATGACGCTGAAGATCTCAGCACGGAGTTAACAGGACGAAGGACCTTCATGGAAGACGTTCCATATGAAGAATTCAGTCAAGGTAAGACACCACATGAATAGGGATGTTTTCCCTGAACTAGACGACGGATAGCTGAGGCTTGTGAGCAGACGGACTTCATGTTCGTACATGATAAATGAGATGCGGTCGGGGATCGTATGGTAATGGTAGATCAACATAGAGAAAGGTGAAGCTCAGGAGGGGCAAGTGCAAGATTGCACGTAAATGACTAAGAAGGATATGCCTACGCTGGTAAATCCCAGACCAGCTTAATATGAGCTCCTGTGGAGCATTTAAGTAAATCAAGCGTTTAGATGATTGAAACACTCACGATAAAGGTATATGAACCTTGAGAAACATCGAGAGCTAATGAAGATGACCCTAGCGTTGGGTATTGAATGCGTGATAACGAAGTAAAGAGATGCTTTGGTAAAGGAATTCAGTGGAGACCAGTGTAGCTTTGCACGAGCTCTTGGAGATCATTATAAAAGGACAAAAACAATGCCTTAGGGGTAGGGCAGTGGGATGGAGTTCGAGAAATCATCGCAAGATGACAAATTGAGCATAGAAGAGGAGTGTGATGGACACATGATAGTAAAGCGACTATTACTCCTCTCTATGAAGGACGAGGACTTACTTGAGAGGATGATCGTTGGAATGACGAAATCATTTAAATTATACACGAAGACAAAGGCAATTTGTGCCTGTGAACTGGGATGAACTGTGACAGGTGGGTGGACAATTGGCAGTGTGGTGCTGCGTAGTACTAGAGTTACTACATGCGACGGTGTTAAGAACATTAAGAGCGAAAAGGTATGGTCAAGGGTAAGGACAATGAAACCTTCGTGAAAGGGGTTAGTAATCAAGACAACCACGAAGGATAACTTCTAGCAAGCGTCTGGATAGAGAGTGGGAAATGCAGCTGTTTGATTAAAGGTTGGAATGATGAGATATGAGGGAATGGGTAGGTGAAACCTACAAGTCCCAAAGTTGAAAGCGAGCAATGGAGAAGGCTTCTTTGGACCCCAAGGAAGGTTTTTGTATTGCAAGGCAAGGTATCGAAAATGAGAGATGGGAAGGTATATGCTTGTCACCGAATGGAATTAGTGCACGACTTAGAACACAAGGGATATGTCGAGTTAGTTTATACCGACGCAGGATTAGAGGGCGAATCCTCTTTTAAGGGGGATAAACTTGTAACATCCCGGAATTTCTAAACTAATAGTTCGGGATAGTAGACGACCCGAACCTATATTAAATGAGAAGAAATTGAGGGGTTCCTTATACTAGGTATGTTTAACTACCGAGAATATCACATTTAGTCGTTTAAATAAAGATTCGAGATCGATACGTGCGTGAAAGAAGTGAAGGGACCTAAAACAAAACTAGGGGGCGTATAATTACCACATTAGCACAAACCGAGCAAGAGGCGGGAGAAAGAGAGAGAGACGATCGGAAAGAGGAGAAGATCGACGGCGTGGCGGTGGTAGTTTGAACAGGTAACCCTCGTTTACTTTTATATACATGCTTACATTCGTAGTTTCTTGTAACTCGATTAGGGTTAGAGATTTTGGTCATGGCCGACAACACGAGAGAAGAGGAAGGGAACATCGGCTGTGGTGAACCGATGGTGGTCGTGAGGGAATATGGAGACATTACTACGATGGCTGGGCGGCGCGCCTCAGCCCGCGACAACGTGTGAAGACGTACGACCAATGATAGACGAGAGGATGAGGGTGGCGGCAACCGGTGTTGGCGGTGCTTCACGACAACAAGCTGCGGGGTCGAGCATCGTGACTCCGTGACAGTGGCTAACCCAGCGATGGGGACAACCCGGAGTTGGTGCCGTTAGGTGGTGTAGACCCGATAGGGTCTATACACGGCGGGAAAGCATGGTGGAACACGCTGGCGGCCGACTACGGTGGTAATTGCATGGCATACATACGTATGTGGAACCTGGCTCACGCGCGCGTGCTTCTTGAGCTAGGGTTTGCATGGCGAGATTAGGATTTTTGCATGGCGGAGTATAAGCATGCATGGGACCCGGTACATGTATGCGAGTTCTAAACGGGTCACGAACGGTCTGGTACAAAGGGAGCATGAGAGTAGGGTTTCATGGTGTTGGATGGTCAAGCTGACGGAACTCGGGGTTTTATTATATTGTTGTACGTTATTCAACGTATGTTTAGTACTTGTTTTGATCATGAGATCATACATGTGACAGGTTGGGTTCGAGCGGGAACGAACGCTTTGCGGAGCAAGGAATTGGACTCAATAACCAGTGAGTTTCTAATCCCCTTTTTTTAAACGCTTTACTGTTTTGGGGCGATCATACATACTCTTGAGACATGTTTTATTACATTAAATATATACCGAGCTTCGGGGTTTAACTCGATGAGATTATGGAGTTAAATAGTTAAATGTGGGGCTAAGGGACTGTGCGTGTCCATAGGACACGCGGGGTACATGTGGGGATATGGTCACGTGTCGTATAGTGACCTAATAGGGGTGAGTAGGGATTGTAGTAAACGGGTCATACGAGTACGACTAGGAAGTGTCACAGGGTGTGCATATACGTGGTATATGCTTAAATAATGAGATATAGTAGTTGTATGTGTGTTGCCATGTTAGCAGTGTATTGTGTTACGAGTTAGTCAGGGTGAGTCGGGATATAAGCTAAACTCTTATGAATACGTGTAGGATATCTTATCCTAGTGCTATGTGTGAAGTGCAGGTGCAGTTAATGAATCATGTGTATAGAATATATTGTTATGTGATTATACATGTGTTGTGTGTACTGTGTCGTTGTCCATGTGACACGGTGGGTATTGTGTTTGCGTTGTTGTCTTTATGAAACGGCAAATGGGATTGTGGAGGACTATGTCCTTCGGGGGGTCACCAAAGGTACGATGTCTAACAGAACAGTGATGAGCTCGGGGTGTGTCGAACGCCCTAACGAGGGTAACCCTGACGAGGGTGCAGCGAAGAGGTATGTGTTTGTGTGCTTATATATTTGTTTTAAATTGCATACAAGTGTTGAGTTATATTTATTGTGCATGAGATAGTATTATTGTGGAGAGTCGAGTTAGATTGACCGTTGTGTCAGGATTGTGATGTGGTGTTTACAACTATTATGTCAGTTAATTTGTAAGAGCTTTGGTCAAGGCTGAGTAAGTTGATGTCTAGGGATTTGTTGTGTTAACCAAGGGTCGAGTTAATACATGTACTTGAGTATGAGATATTAGTGTAGGTAAGTTCGACCTATGTCGATGAGACTGCGGGATTATTATTATTATGGGATATGGGGTGATAACATGGGTTATCTATTTGTTAATGAGTTGTGGACCTAATTTATAAGGACCGTGGGTTTTGAGTAAAGTTTAAATGACTTTTGAGACGAGTTGGCTTTTAATTAAACTAAACTATTAGAACTCACTCAGCGTAGCTGACTTTGTGCGTGTGTTAGATTGTTTTGCAGGTAAGCGTTGCGTTGACGTATCTTGGCTTGGGAGCGGTGCTACTCGGATTGGTGTGCAAGCATTCGTGAGGTAAATAATGACATAAATAGCAATTAATGTTTTCAGAAAGACTTCTGCTGTAGTTTAATATATCTAAAATGAGTATTTTCAATGGAATAACTCGTTATGAGAACCAACTGTAGGGTGTCTGGTTTGGGGTCTTACACTAAGAGATCCATATACATTAATATTTAGTTTAATACTTCAATACTCCTCCTTAAAGAAAATATAGTTTAAAGAAGGTCTTCCACTTGCTTGACTTGTCTATATAGTAACGTCGGTTCTTAGTCCCACACGAGATGAGCCTCTTGATCCTTCTCTTTCTCCTTATCCTTCCAGTTGGTGAATTATTTTGCATAATGACAGTAGTTACCACATTCATAACATCTAACATTGCTCTTGTCTTTGTTTCCTCGATCCGTACTTGTTCTGTGTCCTCTTTCTCCACTAAAAGAACCTCTTCCACAACCTCTACCATGGCTTTGTGTACCACGTCCCTTACCGTGATGCCAGTTTTCAGAATTACTTGCATTTGCCATCAGGAGATTTCCTTGATCATCCTCCGGTTCGTCTTGGATTTTGAAGCGTTCTTCAAAGGTTGTTATCCTTCTTACTGCTTCCTCAAAAAGCATTTTATACTCTTCTGAATACTGCTCGATAGTTGCCACGATTGGTAGAAACTTCTTTGGAACCGAGTTAAGTAGCTTTCTCACAATTGTTTTGTCCTTAAGAGTTTCACCGAGGGTTTTAAATTTAGCCCTTGTACTACCCAACTTTCCTGAGAAGTCACTTACGGTTTCGTTTTCTTTCATTCTCAAGGCCTCTAATTCGCTCATCAAAGTTTGTATACGTGCCTTCTGAACGAGATTTGCTCCAAGGTATCGAACTTTAATCAATTCCCACACTTCCTTTTCACTTGGATATTGTGCAACTAGCAATAGGACATCTTCTGGAAATGTTTGGAGAATCATTTCTTTTGTTGTATTGATCTTCTTTTCATCTGCTTCGTCCTTACCACTAATTATCTCCCAAAGGCCATAAGCCTTTAATATCGTTTCCATCAATACCACCCACATAGTATAGTTAGTTTCAGATATTTTTGGGCATTGAAGGGATACATTCCCTTGATCACGTATTGATGCTGATGTACTTCCTTATTTCTTATCTTCCTTTCCTGTCATGCTTGCTTGCTTTTTTGCTTTTTTCTTGCCTATCTTAAGATTGAACTCGCTTTATCCTTGCCTTTTGTTTCTTGCTACTTGCTTGTACCACACAGTTTTTGTTGTTGCTACGCAGACCTTGGTGTCACACAGGTCTTGATTGCCACACAGGTATTAGTACCAGACATGTCTTGATTGCCACACAGGTCTTAGTGCCACACAGGTCTTGATTGCCACGCAGGTCTTGGTGCCACACAGGTTTTGATTGCCACACAGGTATTGATTGCCATGCAGGTCTTAGTGCCACACACGTCTTGATTGCCATGCAAGTCTTGGTGCCACACAAGTCTTGCTTGCCACACAGGTTTTGATGCCACAAAGGTCTTGTTGCCATACAGGTCTTGATGCCACGAAGGTCTTTCTTGCTATATGAACCACTCGGGTTCGGGTTTCTTACTCTTGTTTTCTGATTCAATCGGATCCGTCTTCCCAGAGCTGTAACATGTGCTCTGATACCACTGTTAGTAAATTGAACATGAATCGAATGAACATAATAACTTGCTATTGAATTGTGAATCGTTGGTTCAAGATGATTTTAAACTTTGACAATGCAACCTATTTATAGTTTTCCCTAGTAACCGCTATTTGTAACCGTCATGTAACAGCCACATGAAGAGTTGCGAGAACTCTTATGGCACCCTTTCTTGTTCCACAACATCTTGCCATGTGTCCCTGGTGGTTACCAAGTTTGGTTTCCAACAAACTAATCGTATACTTTTATACAAATACATAAAGACTCTGAACATACTTTCTAAGAATGACTAACAGACCCCTATACATTAATATTTAGTTTAATACTTCAATACGGACATGAACATCGGACCAAAATCTCGTCTTATGCAGTCGGGGTTTGCTCCGGACTATAGTCTTTCTCATAGGATCTCTTAGCACTCGCATAATCTTTGTCTAATATGTAGATATTTTCAAGTTGTTGACACACACATCTATATCTATACTATATAATAAATAAAGGTTTTTTTATACCATGTGTCGCCTCCATATTCATTCTCATCATTTTTTTTTCACCTCTCTCTTTTATTAAATACACATATATCTTTTAATGATAATATATTTTTAAAGAAAATATTAATTATACTAATAAAACATATTTATTTTAAACTATCCCTTATTGTAATAAACTTTGAAATCTAATTATGTAACTTTTATTTTCAATAAAATAGTAAATGAAAATCAAATTACATTAAATAATATTTAAAGTTTTTTTGAAACTCAATTATATATTATTTTTTACATATTTTGAATTTTGTTTTATATCCTTATTATATATAATACATTTTTACACCCGTAAAATATTACATAAAGATTTAAAAATTTTATGTATTGATATTTTTCATCACGTGTGTAGACACGGGTTCTAAGTTAGTACATTTATAAAGTTAACTAGTCAAGATTTCCTAAAAATTGACAAATTGTAAGATCAAAATCATGTATTGGCAATCGCAAAAGCTAATTATAGTGATCATTAGTAACTCAGTTTAAAGACCAACGTGGGTGAAAGTACCACCCCTATGTGGCGGTGCCATGTACCCTTTTCAAAGAAATTTTTGTTTTCCCCCCTCTAACTTTATATAATATACACTTTTAACTCATTTAATTTTCTAATAATTTTGTTTTTCTTTAGGGTTTTTTTTGTCAACGCTCCGTTATAAAAAAAAATTAAAACGGGGTTTTATTTAAATTAGAGTACTTTTTTTGCTGTCATATGCTATAGCGAGCGTACATAAGTTTTTACCCCACAAACAAGCCGAACCGATTACGACCATGCCCCCGCTGCGTAGCGAGGGGCAATCGTTTTAGCCCCTCATACTACATATAATATGCGTTTTCAGCATGTTTAGTTTTCAATTAATTTTGTTTTTCTGTTATAACTTTTGTTCGTTAAGTTTTTTAAAAACGGAATGCGCGGTTTTCTTTAGTTTTTTTTGTCAACGTTTAGGTATATTTTTTTTTATCAAAAACGGAGTTTTATTCAAATTCATGTTTTTTTTGTATTGTACGATATAGCGAGTCTGCTTTTAGACGTAAGTTTTAAGTTTTATCCACGCAAACGCGTCGAACCGATCACGTTCGGACTCTCGCAGCGTCGCGCTGACGAAAAACGAAACTACTACATATTTAAAAGTAAGATTGACATGCCGGTTGTGAATACACTAAACACTAATTAATTTTTTTACGAGAAATTTTCTTTACATATGTGGAAATTGAAACTAAAATAAAACCAAAAAGATTGTGGGTTGGGGTGATTAAGTGTGCACAGTTCTAACCCGAGGGACCCGAGTTTTAGTTATTTTTAAATCAGCACTTTCTTTTGCCTTTTTTTTCTATTGTTTTTTTATTATTTAACTGATAACATATTTAACTGAAAAAATAATTATGTTTTTTACTTTCGGTTTTTCGCTTTTTAATGTTTGAAGGTTAATTTTTCCGTTTAGTCAATAACATTGGATGAGTCGTTGAAACAACTCATTACAAATTTAACCCTTCCGTCGCAACGCGCGGGTTTAAAAACCTAGTGTAGAATACGTTAACATTTATGAATAATGAATATGGAGAAATATAAAAACAAAAATCACAAACAAGTATCTAAAAAGTAAAATTTGCAAAAAAAATCTTGTAAGGATTTCAGTATAACAATTTGACCTCTATATTTCTAAATACTAATAACTTGACAAAAACTTTCATACTTTTATTAACCAAGTAAAAAAGATGTACCAATACAGATCATAAATATACATATTTATTGTAATGAATGTTACAACTTAGCCTTTTGTTTCTCATTATCGTTTCTTGATTCCACATTAAGGAGGTCTAGGTCCATATAAGAAGCCATTCCAAGAATTAATCTTTGAAATAAACTTCAATCAAGATAGATTGGAAGTACTGTAAAACTAAGTACTTGGGACGGATGGATGTTATTGGTATGTTTGTAATGATTTATTATCTCTTTCTTTACGATATAAAATATAATAAAAATAAATTATGATATCCTTCGTGAAATATAATCATTCTCTTCAATTCAAAATATTGATAAGTGAAAAATGTAATTTACACCGATGTAGGAAAACATGAAAGTTTAAGTTTCAAATTCAATCCTCAGGGTTGTACTGAATTTCAGCAACAAACATTACCTAATCAATCAATCAATCAATAAGTGGTTTTACTGAAAAATTATTCACGTCACTGTCACATTAAAACAGGGTCAATCAATTGACAAAGTTACTAAACTACGTAATTGTTTCACTGCATCATCTATTTTTTTAATAATTAACTAATAATTAACTAAATATAAAAATTACATTCTTAAATAAATAAACAAAAAACTACATTCTTAAATATAAAAAAAAATTACATTTAAAAAAAAACTAAAAAACTACATTTATAAAAATAAAACACAAACTACTCGTCATCCGGCCTCCTCGGTTAAGTTGTTTGTTTCTTTCGTATATTTCTTTTCTTCGCCTCTCCACGAGTATACGAACATTTCCGGTCAACTGGTCGAAGGTTCATAGTAATAAATTTGAGATCTTCTTGTTGTTGTTTATCCTCTCTAAATTCGAGTAGTTTCAATTATCAAGTTTCGCGTCTGTTTTATCAAACTGGGCTTCCAAGGCGGACGAAGAAGTAGCTCTTTTACCTTTGTTGTTTCTTTCGGGCAGACGAACCGATTCTTCCGGTGTTTCAAGCTTGTCATCCGTATCATTTAGATTAACACGTGAACATATATCGGGTGAAAAATCATCGGATGATGACGTTTTTGTTCGTCTAGATGATTGGCTTATCAACGGGACTTGGTCCCACTTCGGAGATTTTCTCACAATCTCCCATGCTTTATAGGAATTAAAAGTCGTATCCACTACGTCTTTATGCTCATCACATGCTTCTAAATAAATATCATGGTCGTTTTGACCATTTTTACTATTGTTGCAGTGTTTGTTGCAGAAGTTATTAAATTTAGCAAACTTGGTGTTAAAGTCCCGCCATTTAACTGAGACCTTGTCCATGTTACGATATTCGCCCCTCTATTGCGACGTGAAATTTTTTACGAATACGTAACCAAAAATCCTTACTTTTTTATTATTTCCCATACAAATATATAAAATTTAATAACACCTTATAAAAATTACATAACAAATTATAAAAAATATAAACGTCTTACCAATTTTCGGGTCCTACGATATGTCTACCCAAGCTTGATAAATGTTAAAGTTTCCCGGATAAATAATGGGATTGAATTGGTACGGAAATGGTTCTCGTGACGTACTTGGAACATAAACATTTTGAGTATTTTGTTTGAACAGTTTGTTCGCGTCATTAACATTGTTTGGGTCGGGATTTTGTGTGAATGACCGATTATTTGGGTTGTTGCGAATGTTCGCGTAATTGGGATGGTTTGGGTTCCTGTAATTCAATTTCGACTATTTCTTCTAATTGCTTTGAAAAATATTTGAATGCGGAGATTCCTACATTTTTACCGGCCAAAGGAAAAACAAAGAAAGTTCAGGAAGAGAATAAAGTTCAAATCATTGAAGTTGAAGACGGTGACATGTCTGATCAATATTCGTTTAAAGTTCAGAAATCAACCAAAGATCCTGATTTTCTTATAACAACTTGTAAAAGAAATGGATTGGCACTGAAGCTGATTCGGGTGCTGAAACCATAATCCAAGAAACATGATAAAGCAATTGAAAAGGAAGATCAAAAAGTCAAAAAGATTGTACAACCAACTTTAAAGAGAGATCAAAAGAAATATAAAAAAGTACATGTAACATCCGACAATTTTAAGCCAATAAATATTACAAAAATAAAACTAGGACTAGAATGGCCATTAGCCAAAAGATCAAGGATTAAAATAAAAAATTTAAAAATTCTTCAGTAGCGGACGACTACCGTCTCGCTGACGGTCCGCTACGTAGCCCCAAAGAAAATCCTCGGAAATTGACATGTGGCAAGATGAGACATCCAGGTTTTTGATGCATGTCACGGGTAGCGATCCGCTACGCCGCAATACGGTCGAGGTTTGTTATGATGGTCCGCTAGAGGCTTAAAGGACTTGGGTAGCTGACCGCTACCCTCTTGTTTGGCGGTTCGCTACGCTGCAATCACAGCCGCCCTCGGAGATCCTCCCACGTGTACCAGCTGACTCACTAGGGTTGAGGCGGTAACGGACTGCTACCCCTCTACCTAGCGGTCTGCTACGGGTCAAATTCTAACCTATAATATGTGATGAATTGTAAGGCAGTTTTAATTCAAACCAAACACCAAACTCATTCCCAAATTCTTAGAATACGATATTTCTAGTTGTTCCAAGTGTCACAGCCCTCGGAGATCCTCCCACATGTACCAGCTGACTCGCTAGGGTTGAGGCGGTAACGGACAACTACCTCTCTACCTAGCGGTCCGCTACAGTTCGAATTCTAACCTATAATATCAGATGAATTGTACGGAAGTTTCACTTCAAACTAAACACCAAACTCATTCCCAACTTCTTGGAATATGATATTTCAAGTTGTTCACTTCAATATTCGTTTAAAGTTCAGAAATCAACCCTAGATCCTGATTTTCTTATAACAACTTGTGAAAGAAATGGATTGGCACTGAAGCTGTTTCGGGTGCTGAAACCACAATCCAAGAAACATGATAAAGCAATTGAAAAGGAAGATCAAAAAGTCAAAAAAGATTGTACAACCAACTGTAAAGAGAGATCAAAAGAAATATAAGAAAGTACATGTAACATCCGACAATTTTAAGCCCATGAATATTACAAAAATAAAACTAGAAGGACTAGAATGGCCATTAGCCAAAAGATCAATGGCTAAAAATAAAAATTTTAAAAATTCTTCTGTAACGGACCACTACCGTCTCCTTTACGATCCACTACGTAGCCCCAAAGAAAATCCTCGGAAATTGACATGTGGCATGATGAGACATCCACGGTTTTTTACACGTGTCACGGGTAGAGATTCGCTACGCCGCAATACGGTCGAGGTCTGTTATGATGGTCTGCTAGAGGCTTAAAGGACTTGGGTAGCGAACCATTACCCTCTTGTTTGGCGGTTCGCTACGCCGCAATCACAGCCGCCCTCGGAGATCCTTCCACGTGTACTAGCTGACTCGCTAAGGTTGATGGGGCAACGGACAGCTACCCCTTTACCTAGCGGTCCGCTACGAGTCGAATTCTAACCTATAATATGAGATGAATTGTACGGCAGTTTCACTTCAAACCAAACACCAAACTCATTCCCAACTTCTTGGAATACGATATTTTCAATTGTTCTAAGTGTCGTATATCCATGAAATACTTTATCCTCAATTAAAATCGGCACTAGTTGTTTAAGCGAGATACGTTTGGGAGAAACACGTAAAACCTCTACCAAAGTAACTAGTTAGAAACAAGTATTAAGGTGTTGTCCAGATTAAGAAAATGACATTAGGAACTCTCCAAGCTTTTTAAAAGCCAAAACTCTATAAAGGTGAATACATGTTCCATTTTTAAATGCTTTCAAAACCATAAACCGATTTTGTTTTATGGTCTGACCAAAATGAACTACTAAAACCATTTGGTTGCATAAGGCAGTTTACATGATAGCATTCAGGCATAGGGTCACATATGATTGTATCCAAGTTATATATGTGTTAGAGATGAAACACTGTAATGGGCCTAGTGCTACGGCTCGGTTGTTAGCAAAATGTAAAACACCGCCATCGTATATGTGTACAGTTGTGGATAACATAAAACACATATCATCTGAGAAAGTTACTACCAGTGGTTATACCTTTGGGTAAAATAGTCCCTCTGAATGTGTAAACTAACCATCCAAATATGGGCAAATTGTTTTATTTCTTCAGTTTAGTCGGATTTAAACATATATGTATTAACCAGGTTTTGCTGATACGTTTTTAAAACATTTTCAAATAACCAAGGATAAATTAATAAAATAAGTCATGTCAGAAGGATGACAGCTTCTTTGTTGGTGCAGTTCCTGTAAATGAAGCTATAATTCTCTAGGTGAAACTACAGGTAGATTTGTTGAGACTAGCTAGAGCGAAACTAGTTAGTTTCACAAGAGCATGTCAAGAGAATCTATATGAATAGTTTCGCTAGGACAGACTCACATGCAACTACAAATAGGTGTTTGTCATTTCATTTGAAGTTAAGCACAAAGTACAGAACTAGAGCTAGTTGAAAGCTTAGTTATGGGGTGAGTCACCAACCCTAGGTAGAGCTCACCTAGGGTTGGACATGAGCTTAAACGAGATAGATGTGAACTCCTTCGGTATTGTACTTGTATGATGGGATGGCTTATTTGTAATGAATAACAATATCGTTTCTGTTTCATCTTATCTATGTTTATGTTCAAGTTTCATGTTTGTTATGATTGACTCGACACTAGCTTCCGTCTCTACAATATGAATCAAGAGTGATTGTTATCGATCTGAGCAGAGTAGACGCTCACGTTTTAACATCCTTGGCAAGGACTAGAAAGAAATGATGTCATAAGGGAAGACAAATCCCTTGACATCTACTGTAACTATTGGCTCTGTAATCCTTGGTTTAAACAATGTTTTGTAAGATTTAGGTGTGATTCCTTTTGACATGAAATGAAATATTTTGAGTTAGTGAAACTCTTAAATCATTTTCCGCTGCAAAACTCTGTGAATTATGAAAAACAAGATAACAGGTACCAACTGATGGCCGCACACCAGGGGTCTGAATATCGGGGTGTGACAAGTTGGTATCAGAGCTACCAGTTTCAGCGAATTAGATACTATAATTAGTATCTAAGCTTTAACCTAAATGATATCATTGGTTTTAGCAAATGAGATACTTGATTTAGTATCTAAGCTATGACCAAAACAAAATACCTACGAGGTAAGAGTAGGTAGATACATGTACATGGATAATTATATCTAAGGGATTATTATACAGAATGTCTGGAGATAATTACTTTACCTACGTCTTTGGAAGCAATCATCCTAATTTCTCAGGAACTAGGGAATCTCCAATAATAATTCCTGACGATGAACTGTATCATCCCTCTGGGAAAGCATTACCATATTTGTGGATCCAACTGTTCCGGACATCCCGGAGATTCTGATTTTCGATAAACTGGCGGACGGATACTCCACCGCCATTGGTACAGGTACATTGGAAGTTGTACCTAGTAGACCCACAAAAGTGGAATACCAACAGAGAACAGTACAAAAGTCGTCATCAGAAGAAATAGAAGAATTTTATAAAAAGCTTACCAATGGACGAGGAATCCAAAGAACCGCGATATTATATGCCTACTTCCTTTGATCCTTATGTATTCCCGACTTCTGAGGATTCCACTTCTCATCAAGAATCAATAGATCCTTACGAATATTATCTGACTAACGTTCCTTCATTAGAACCCACAGACCCTTACCAAAATGTTTATAATGATATTGTGATGGGAAACAGAGATCCCCCACCACTATATAATTATCCTTCAATCCATCTGATGTCACCCATCCAGTGTCTTGACCGTGCTATACGGGAAATGGACGAGGTTAAGAAGGATTTGATAGACAATACAAAGAAGAATAAGGCATCGGAAGAAAATTATTAAAGTATGGGAAAAAGCTAAAAAAAAAAATAAGAAAGGGCCTAATAAAAAGTTAACCCATAAATGTAACCTTTATGTTGTATACATTTTCTTATAAATAAAGTATATTATTTTCTATAGATGCCGGGTTTCATACGATGTATATGCTCCGGCCAACTATGATTTACAAATAACCAATGAATCTGGTTATAAACCTGGGGAAGATAAAAAAAAAACGGAAAGTACTTATTGAAGCTTAGGAGTATTGGAACCTCCTGCTAATCTCTATGTACCTTCCATAAGTTTTCATTTTGCTCTTACGGTTGCTAGTCGTAAACCTACTCACAGTGATAATCCATATTTCAGTTCTTATTATTAGGAAGGGTTACTAGAAATTCTCAATTGAAATATTCCTGCTCTAGAAGGATAGGAAAGAGAAGATGCCAATAGGCCTTATGAATATTTTCATCCGTATGAGCCTATAACTGTTCCAACTCCCCATGTAAATGAAGAAATATCAAATAATGAGCCGATAAGAACTATGAGAAATAGAATAGCATAATTGGAAAGAAAAGATTGGCAAATATAGATGCCCAGAATAGAATGCTAAGACAAGCAATAGAAGACGTAAGGAATCAACAAATATAGATAGGGATTTAAATTTCCTATTGTATTAAGTTATAACTTGTACTTGTACAATGTTTCAATCTATATATATATATATATATATATATATATATATATATATATATATATATATATATATATAAGTTAAGACAATTTACTTTATTATAGCATGTCAAGACAACGAAATAAGAGTGGACCCTCACAAAACACGAGGGGGAAGACAGAAAAAGGTGGTAGAAATTATTGAAAACATCGACCAAACAAACCAAAAAGAAGACCTCCAAAAACTTATAGCCGAAGGAATAAAAGACGCAATCCCAACAATTCTAGAGACTATTAAGGAAGATAAATTAGTTAACCATAATAAGGCAAATTCTAAAGATGTCCATAACGACTGCCATAGTTCCAATAGCGAAAACTCTAAAGAAGGAGATATGAAAAAAAGAAAAGGAGAAGGCGGATGCACATACCGTCAGGCCTATAAGTCAATAGAGTTTGCTGGCAATGAGGGAGCAGTGGCAACTCTCTGTTGGCTAGAAAAGATTGAATAAGTTCCGGCCATCAACAAGTATGCTGATGAGGACATGGTTCTATACGCTTCTAACTTGTTTAAGGATGAAGCGTTAGAATGGTGGAATTCCATAATACAATCGAAAAGGAGAAGGAACATATATGCACTAGAATGGGAAGAATTATGTGAATTGGTAATAAGGAAATTATGTCCCATAAACGGAAGGAAACAAATAGAAACAAAATTCTTGAACAAGCGCATGCTCAGTACAAACCGTAGAGAGTATATTTCAAATATTTTTGAATATGCTCGCCTAGTCCCTTACTTATCAACCCTTGAATCAAGCCTGATCAATCGCTATATTTAGGGACTAGTAAGGGAAATCAGAGATATCGTTAAGGCTACGATGCCTAAGACCATTGAATCCGCCATAGAATTAGGTGGATTATTAACGGATGGAATGGTGTGAAAACAAGAAGAAAATAAGAAATTTACTTATGCAAACCCTGAGTGTAAGACATGCGAAAGAAGACACTTGGGCAAATGTTATTTTGAAAAATCTTCCTTCTGTAAAATTTTGCAAAATAGCCGGTCACACAACTGAGAATTGTCACAAAAAGAAGAATGTGGTTTACTTTAATTGTGGAGAGAAGGACATTTCAAGACGTCCTGCCCAAAACTAAACCAAGCAAGTACTAGGAACAAAGAAGAATGTACGAGCCTTCGTACTAAATAATTGTAACGCAGCTCCAATCCCGGATTTTCTCACGGGTACGTCCTCGTTAACAATATTTATGCTATAGTATTATTTGACTATGCTGCAAATCAAAGTTTTATAGATTATGAGTTATGTAATCTATTAAACAAGCCCTTAGTTAAACTAGATCAAACTAATGAAGTAGATATGGGTGTGCATGGGTCGGTTTGGGTCGGTTTTAAGGTAAAACCAAACCCAAAACCGAAAGTTTGTTTTTTGGTTTTTGAAAACCGTTCAATTACGGTTTTTTTGGTTTTACAGTGGGTTCGGTTCCGTTTCGGTTTTTTTCGGTTTTAAAACCAATTGGGCTTGAATTTTTTGGGTAAAAGAATATATAGGCCCAAAATAATAAACATGGGTTTGATTTTTGGGCCTAAATTCTTTTATTATTATTAAATAATTATCACATATTTGGACCTAAAATTTTTAGACTACAAAAATTATTAGTTTCTTAAAAAATATTTCACCTAAATTATAAACATTATAATCTATAAATTCAATAACAAATATAAATCATAACCTACTATTAATGCAAATACATGTAGCACAAACATGCATACACTTTTAACATACAAGCACACAACACAATATAATATATATTATTAAACGTGTATACACACAATATGTAATTAAAGTTTATATGTATACGTTCGGTTCGGTTTGGTTTTTTCAGTTTTCAAAAGATATAAAAATGAAACCGAACCGTAATTTTCGGTATTCAAAAAATACAAAACCAAACGGTTTCGGTTCGGTTAATTTGATTTTTTGCTCACCCCTAGAAGTCGAGACCGCTGACGGAATCTGATAAAGATATTTGAATCTCTAGAAAGGTATAATATCACATTATTAGAACACGTCTTACCGGCTCCATCGATGCCAATGAAACTAGCAGTATGGACTTCTTAGCCAGTAACCAGGCCCGTATCATTTGTGATAAGAAAGCCATAAAACTCCATACGCCATCAGGAAAATTAATAACAATTCATGGCCATAACCGACTAACCGAAATTTGCGGTCCGTTTTGGTTTTGGTGTTTGACATAACCGAATTAACTGAACCGAACCAATTATATATATACACACACACATACACATACATGTAGGGCTGTAAACGAGCCGAGCCGAGCCAGGCATGGCTCGAGCTCGAAATTAAACGAGCCCGCTCGGCTCGGCTCGGCTCGATTTTTTTTTTCGAGCTAAAAGGTTGAGCTCGAGTTTAGCTCGTTAAAAGCTCGAGCCAGCTCGTGGCTCATCGAGCTAGCTAGTTTTTTTTATATTTTATTTTTTTAAACATTAATATATACATAAAAGATAAAAAAAATATTTTATTCCCATTTTAAAGTTTTGTGGTTTTCAAAAAAACTGAATAGCTGCAAGGGACAGTATATAAAAACAAAAAAAACATACACAGCCCAAAACTTATAAACTAGAAAGTAAATACAACGGTAAATAAAGTAACATTTTAGTCTAAAACTTAGAATCTTTGAAAACAAATAAAGTCAAAAATCTAAACATCAGAATTCAAATCTAACATATATATATTAGTTATTTAGAAAAGCCCAGGAAGCGAGCCAACCCTAGCTCGAGCTCCGCTCGATTACAATTTGAGCCGGCTCGGCTCGTTTACAACCGAGCTTTTTTCGAGCCGAGCTTTTTCTGAGCTTTTTTCGAGCGAGCCACAAACCGTGAGGTTTTTAAACAGCCCTACATACATGTATATATACAAATATATAACTATTTAAATTTTAAGACACGTAATGCACTTCATACATACTTGTTATAATATGCATTTGCGTTAGAATCATATTAATTTATAATATATATATATATACTATTTAGCCAATTTAGTTATAATATGCATTTGGGTTTGATTTCTATTCAAATTCTTAACAAAAGTTCAACTTTTTTAGCTTATGTGAAAAGCTTTGGTTTAGCGGTTATCCAAACCGAACTAAACCGAATGCTACCAATAACCGATTAACCGAAACCGATTGGCTTTCAAAATCCATTAACCGAAAATTTCGGTTTCGGTTCGGTGCGGGCTCAAAACCGAACCAAGCACACCCCTACATGGCGACAAACAAACTAATCAAATCGGAATCATCTCAATGATAAAGGCTACGAAATGGTTAGAGAAAGGATGCATAGCATATACGGCATACTTAACTACTAGTACTGAGAAAAAGAAAATAGAAGATGTACTTGTAGTATCTGAATACATAGATGTATTTCCTAGCGAATTGCCAGGGATACCGCTAAATCGAGAAGTGGAATTAAAAATAAACCTGGTACCTGGTACCTGGTACCTGGTACGGCACCAATTGCCAAATTCCCTTACCAGTTAGCTTCAATGGAGAAGAAAGACTGAAAAAGTAATTAGATGAATTGGTAGAGAAAGGATTTATAAGACTAAGTTCATCCCCTTGGGGAGCACCTATTCTTTTTGTCAAAAATAAGGACGGTACAATGCGTATGTGCATTGATTACCGGGAGCTGAACAAGGTAACAACTAAAAACAGATACCCACTTCCAAGAATCGATGATCTTTTCAACCAACCACAAGGAACGTGCTATTTCTCGAAAATTGATCTTCGTTCTCGTTACCATCAACTGAAAGTTCAAGAAGAATATATCCCCAAAACTGCTTTCAGAACAAGGTATGGACATTATGAGTTCACTAGCTTTTGTTGATATGTTTTCAAAACATTTTCAAATAACCAAGGATAAGTTAATAAAATAAGTCATGTCGGAAGGACGACAGCTCCTTAGCAAGGACTAGAAAGAAATTATGTCATGAGGCAAGACAAATCCCTTGACATCTACTTTAACGGTTGGCTCTGTAATCCTTGGTTAGACAATGTTTTTTAAGATTCAGGGTGTGATTCCATGTTGACATGAAATGAATTATTTTAAGTTATTGAAACTCTTAAATCATTTTCCGCTGCAAAATTGTATGGATTATGAAAAACAAGAGAACATACACTAATCGATGGTCGCAAGCCCAGGGTCCTGAAAACTGGGGTGTGACAGTACATAATAAAGTTGATCAGCAGTCAAAACAGTTGGAATCATCAGCATCACGATCATCTACCATACATGATGTTCATTCCGGTCAACAATCTTGTATTAGTTTAAAAAATTGTTTTGTATGTAAACAAGGGGATTATGTTTCAAAACATTGCATAAAATCCATATACAAAACCATTAGGATTAAATTTGGTACACCAAAACCCAAGGTTATAAATGTTGATTCAGGGAAGGGTAAAAAGGTCAAACTAACAAACCTTTTAAAATTGACATTTTAAAGAAAAACCTTAAAAATTTTGTTAATTCAAAATGCTTTTGGAAGATCAAATCAGCAAGTGAAAGTAGTTGTGGCAAGTATGTTCATAAGCCCAATTTGAAACAGCCTTGGGTACCAGTTTCTCATTAATTCTTTTATTGTGAAAAGTCAACCAAGGAGGACTATCAGCAACAATTGGCATGTTGATAGTGGTTGCACTCGCCACATGATCGGAGAAATAGATCGTTTTCATGACTTCAAAACTTCAACGTTGGTTGTTTGGCATTCGCAGGGGATCGATGAGAAGGGCGGTAAGATCACCGGTCAGGGACAAGTGTCGAATGGTACACTGACATTGAAAAAAGTGAACTTTGTCCCTAAAGTGTGTTATAATTTGTTAAGTGTATCTCAAATTTGTGACAAGAAACTTGTTATTCATTTTTAATGATATTGAATGTCTGTTTTTGAAGCCAGTGGTGATAATTCAAGAAGATATGATTCTGATGCGCACACCACGAAAGAACAATAAATACATGGTGGATATGAATGATGATGCATCAACTAGACAAATGTCATGTCTTCTCTCTAATGCTTCAGACTCGGAATGAATGCTTTGGTATAGAAGATTGGGACACGTCAACTTGAAGACTATGAACAACCTCGTAAAACAAAATCTGGTTCGCGGTTTACCAAACAAGGAGTTTGTTTTACTAGAGAAGTGCATGGCGTGTTCGCAAGGAAAACAGCACAAGAAGTCACATGAGCCAAAACTCGAAAACTCTATTAGCGATCCTTTGCATCTTTTACATATGGAACTTTTTGGTCTAGTTTCTGTAAAAAGTATCACTAAAAAGCCTTATTGTCTTGTTGTATCATATGACTATTCAATGTATTCGTGGTTGATGTTCTTGGCTTTTAGGGATGAAACTTCGAAGACATTGAAGAGTCTTGTCATCAAAATTAAGAACGTCAGCAGTCTCAAGGTCAAGACATTAAGGAGCGATAAGGAGACTGAATTTAGAAATCAAGTTATGGATGTCTTTTGTATAAGCAAAGGAATTTACAGACAATTTTGCTCTGTGAGGACTCCACAAAAAACGACGTGGCAGAAATAAAGAATCGTACTTTGATCGAAGTTGCTCGCACTATGCTGGTCGATTCAAGGCTTCCGATAATCTTTTGGGCTGAAGCTGTCAATACGGCTTGCTATGTCTTGAATCGGGTGCTTGTATTCAAAGATCACAAGACAACGCCCTATGAGCTGTTCCATGAGAGGAAACCAAAGATACTTTTTTAAACCTTTCAGATGTTCATGCACTCTTCTCAACACACAAGACCACTTGAGCAAGTTTGTAGCCAAATCTGATGAGTGTTTCTTCTTAGAATATTCTTCGTCTCATAAAGCATATATGGTGTACAACAAGAGCACCATAATTATCGAGGAATCATTCTACATGGATTGGCAAGAGCCGAACTCTACGAACACCGACACGGGTCTGGATTGGTTTTATGATATGGATGTGGTTTTCAACATCTTCAACATTCCACTGGATCACGACAAGTCGATTCCTGATCATGACAAGGTGGCAATCTTATCCGCCTTGATGAAACAACATGAACAGATCTTGAAGGCGTTGAACGAGAAGAATTCATCTGGTTCGAGTGGTGTATTCAATTGTCACTTAGATAGTGATCCATATGTTGGCACTCTACAGATGAGGATTGGGAAAGTCGACCGAGGAAAACGTGGAGGGGTGGCTCTACCGTTGCGAGCACTTTTCACTATGGATGAGACACCATATAACATGAAACTCAGATATGCTGACATCCATCTTGAGGGTGATGCCATTCAATCAATCATTCATGAAGACCGATGGCGCTACTGTTGTCGAACTACCTTGAGAAGATTATGTTACGGGGATTTCGAGCCGGTTCTCCATCGCCGTGTTCGAAGACCCATTGCAAGAAATTGCATCTCTCACCCAAGCTGATTCACTACAAGACTATAACACATTGTTCAACTGATTGTTGAATAAGGTAAATCTTAGTGAAACTCAAGCTGTTAGTCTATATCTTAAGGGCCACAAACAAGAAATTCAAGGACCGGTGAAGATGTTTAAGCCACGTACCCTACACGAGGTGTATGGACTAGCACGGATACAAGACATTAACAGCAAGAATTTAATGGGGCAATAGCCACCAAGGGTGGCTCTAAGAAGGGGGATGAAACATCAAGAATTACCCCTCTGGTTAATGCTTCAAAACATCCCTTGCTGCCAAATCCCACAACAAAAGTCACCGGGCCAGCGGTTTTTAAACCGGCAGCTATCAACTCAAAGCGCTTGACGGGTGAAACTCGAGTTAAAAGGGTCAAAAGGGGAGTGCTTTTGGTGTACGGAAAAGTTCATCGGTGGGGGCATAAGTGTAAGAAGAAACAACTCTTTGTAATGGAAGTAGAGGGCGACGAAGAATGAGAACCAGGCGTGGGGTCAGTTGGCAAAGAAGAAGCGGACTATGCATGAAAGTAGTTAAACAAGTTTACTAAAGCTCACTTTTTCAAGTCAAATAGTAGGTTAAGGGGGAGTATTATTAAGTTTTATTTTTATGTTTCATTTATTATTACTAAGTCTAGGGTGTATTGTGTCAATTTATGATGTCACGGTGAATTCTATGTAATTGTTTGGTCTATTTATTGAGTTACGTATATGGAAGCAAGTATTTGAGATAAACTCTTCCTCCTTAGCATTCTCTCTTATTCTATAGCTTCTTTTTCTACTGGTTTTAACATTATGAAATCAATGATGAAATTTGATTCGGTTTTAAGGATCTTGAATCAAAAATATAAATAATTTGTAAATTATTTTGTTTGCCATGGTGAAAGGTGAGTTGATTTGTGGTGGTTTATGATGACACTGGAAAGATGGATATATGGGGATGGCATTCATATGGTAAAACAATCACTGTTACTTACAAATCACATGAATAAATGACTCATTTTTAGAAAGAATGTCATCAAGAAATGAAATTGCCTAAATTAGCAACTTTTTTGGAGTATTTAAACAATTTATTGTTTGTGATCAGACGCCGAATCTTCAATTATAGTTTGTATACGATTAAAAGCAAAGCAAGGGTATTCAAGCCTCCCATCCTCATAAGAGAGTCGAGCATGCAACTCGATTGACTCCCAATGTGAAGGCGCCCATCCGAAGGTTGCACTCATGCGTTCTGCACATATTTTTGATGCTATGAAAAGCTTTCGTCATGTATTTCTTCAACTCGTCGTTCACCTTCTCTTCGTTCCACATAAACGCCTGCATGTTCTGCAAATTCAAATATGAAAAATGAGAATTCGTAGTGAATCAAATACGTGAAGAACCAAAATAATGGCGATAAATGTTATTGTTTTTTCGATTAATACCAGAACCCACTCGAAGTAACTAACAGTCACACCTCCAGCATTTGCATATATATCAGGAAGTATTACAACTCCTTTCTTTGATATTATCTACAGCAATAAACATATCTTATAAGAAATATATAATATGGTGGATGGTAACAAATCTATTTCTAAAGTTTGAAAATTTTAAATGAAAATGTACCTCATCTGCTTCAGGATCAGTAGGGTGATTTGCTCCTTCTATGATGAACTTGGCTTTAACGTCGCCTGCATTTTCTCTTCAATCGAAGACTTGAAGAAAAAAGATAAAATCAAATTGGAATTAGACTTAGAAAAATGAAAATCACAACAATGAAACTTTGAAGCCAGAATTAAAAATTGGACAATTCATATCAAACTTAAAGTCTGAGGTTTGACCTCAAAAGTCAACTTATCCACTTATAGAACAATGGGAATAAATCTATTGGATAACTAAGCAAATTAGATGATAGAATAAAGCGATTTTCTTGATCCAAAATTCTGAGTGCATGAAGAGCTTAAAATATGAAGTTTTTCATTTGACATCCACATTTATGACAAAATGTTTCCTAGAAAAGCCATTTTAGTCTTGCAGTTGCATTAACTCTGTTTTCAAGTAATGAATGATGAATCTTTGAGAAAAATAAGGCAATACCTGTTAAGAACACCACCTAAGGCACATGGTATGACTACATCACATTCATGAACAAGCAATTCATCTGCATCCATGTCGTCTCCACCGTCAAAACTACTTAAGCTCCCAGTTGCTTCTTTATGCCCAAGTAACGCCGGTATATCAATACCATTTGGGTTTTTTATAGCTCCGGTAACATCACTCACTGCAACGATCTTACCACCCCTTTCATGAATTAGTCTAGCTACCCAAGATCCCACATTGCCAAAACCTTTCAAAAGTCAACTCTCGTCAATACAAAAAGTCTTCGAAAATATGAAGGCAACTCTAGAAAATAATATTTTTACACAGACAACATACCTGAATAGCAAAAGTCAAACCTTTGATTGACTTCCCATGTTCTTCAAGTAAGGCTTCTGTGGCATAAACGACTCCACGACCAGTTGCAGCCTCTCTTCCTAGTGATCCACCAAGATCCTAGCAATCAAGGAGGTGCTATAAATAATCTAGGTAGTCTGATATAGTAGTAACATGTTTTATAATGATATCATGTTACATGTATACTCACTAATGGCTTTCCTGTGACAATAGCCGGTGAGTAACCATGGAATTTCGAGTACTCGTCTAAAATCCAAGCCATGGTCTGTCAATATAAGTTAGTAAGATAATTTATAATATATAAAAAAAGCATAAAAAATGACCACGTTATAGGCAAATTATTGGGATATGCTTATTGTTTCATTTGTGTTTTTTGAGCAATTGCTATTGTGTGTGACCATTGATCCCAACAGTACAAACCTGACCATTGGTACCCATATCTGGTGCTGGAATGTCGGTATTTACTCCAATAAGATCATGAATCTTTTGTGTGAAGACACGAGTAAGGCGTTCAAGCTCACTCAAAGACAACTCCTTTGGAGAGCACCCAATTCCGCCCTTGGCTCCACCGTAAGGAACATTGACTACCGCAGTCTTCCAAGTCATTAGTTGAGCCAAGGCGTTTACCTCCCCATGTTCAACCTTGTAAAACCAATATATTAAACATATCAAGCAATATTCAAAGCGCTTACTAAATGCAAAAAATAAAAAATAGAGAACTTATCAATTAATTACTGCGAACTTAAATAAAAACTATGAGTCATCGACTATGGACTAAAAGATGCAATTTATAGTTGCTTATTTCCAATAATGCAAGTGAATAAATGGATAAAGGCCCCCAAAATCAATTGGCAATTACTACACCCCAAAAGAGTAGGAAATACAAAGAGAAATTCTCACCAAAATCAATTAATTAACAACATTGAAACTGCATTTCAATTGCAGACATGATCTAGGGGTGTGGATTGGGCTCGAAAACCAAGCCAATCGAGACCGATTCGTGTTTGGTTTAGAGTTCGTTCAGTCCCATAAGCAGTATAATCTATGTATAGGGCATCTATAGCATGAGCCAATGGCTGACCTAGTGGCACCTGGTGTTTATCCCGACCCAAATGGGGTGGGTTCAAGTCCCAAAATTGTACAATAGTTGGATTTTAGGAGTAGATATTAGAGGATGTGTGTTCACTGTTAAAAAAACCTATAGCATGGTTGGGAAAGTACTAAAAAGTAGTTCAATTACGGTTTTGAAACAAGCTGCATTGAACCAATGTTTGAGAACATGTGAAAAAATGACCGGCTTTCAAGAAAACCTCCAAACAAGAACCGAACCGAACCAAACACAGCCAGTTCCAGTCCATTTGGCCCGGGTCTGGCATATTTTGTTTTGTCATTCAGGACATGGTGTACCCCTAATAAAAAAAAGATTGTGGGACCCAATCAAGAGTAAAATAATAGTAGTTTTGACTTTTGAGGAGTTGTAACCTTTTTCTAATATTTTGTTTTATCATTTCACAAACACAAATCCATTGGCGGACCTACATAGAGGGAATGGGGGCGGCCACCCTCCATGAAAAAAAATATTAGTGTTATATTCGCGTTAAAATCCAAATCGCCCCCCATCAAAATCTGCAATAGCCCCGATCGCCCCCTGGAATTTTTTAGTGTTATATACGCGCACAAATCCTCCTCACCAAAATCAATAAAAAACAGAAAAATCCCTTATCAATTGCAGGGATGATCCAAACCATTAAAACCCTAAATCCCCATTATCATCAAACACACACATACTACACATAAACAGAGATCAAAAGAGGAACAAAATCACCTCAGGATGATACCGGATTCCCCCTTTCATCGGACCACGAGAGTTATCATGTTGAACTCTAAACCGAACAAACGACGTCAAAGTCCCATCATCCTTCGGAATTGTACACTCCACCTGATCAAAAATCCAAACATTACACATCAAAACTCAATACCATCAACAACCGAAACAACCAACTACTAACAAACCGTGAATTTTTTTGGGAACGGTATATTTCAGCAAAAAATTTAGGTTAAAGGGGAAGTAAAAAAAAAAAAGGTTTATGGTGTATCCGCTATTACCAATAGCGGATTAGGAGGAAGAAACTTGAAAAATCTGACACAACTGCGAATGTTGCAGGAGTTAACATAAGCCGCTATTCACAATAGCGGATTAGGAGAAATAAGCCGCTATTCACAATGCCGGATTAGGAAGAAATGGTTTACCCCGGTTAACCCAGTAACCACACTCCATCCGATAACCCAACTTCCATTTAACAAAGTTAACTCCCGTTAACTTTTTAACAAACAAACCAACCCCCACCTACCTTTAGTTAACTCCCGTTAAGTTTTTAACAAACAAACCAACCCCACCTACCTCCATTATCACAACCAAACAAATAAAACCCTGCTTTTAAAACCTAGCTTCTGCCCCTCTGCAACATCACATGCAAACCTGCAAGACCCATTAAAACCCAGCTTTTACTTTTGTAGTGATAAGGCTTGGGTTGGCAGTGATAAGGATTGGGTTGTTGACTATGAAGCTTGTGATAGTTAATTGAAGGTTTGGCAGTGACTGTTTAGTGATCAGTTGGGGTGCTGTTTTTTTGGCAGTGGCTTGAGATTAGGGTTTCTTGAGGAAGACGATGACCAGGGACGGAAAAAAAAACATAACTCCTAATCCGCTATTGGGAATGACGGATCACATTAAAATATCTCCTAATCCGCCATTGGGAAACTCGGATTACATAAAGTAATATATTTAATAAAACCCTAATCCGGTTAGTTAATATATTTAATATATTTTTTCTTTTAATATATTTTTAAGCAAACCCTTCCTTATCATCCGGATTGGTTGTACATATAGTTTTAATGCCTATGCGGATAGCGGATCAGACAGCCACCGGTGCCACAACCAACTGGTTTTGGATGTCTCGGTGGTTGTACGCGTCTTGTTGCTGGATCTTCGGGTTCATTATCATTTGGTGGACTGAAGCCTTCGGGTTGACTAAGCTGTAGGTCCAAGCTCATTTGAACCGGACTTAAATGTTGGTACCGCGGCTGTTGTACACTAAGACCAGTATAATCGTAATTCTGAAAGAGCCCCGGCTGGTCTGAGTACATCGCAGGAATCATATTACCAGAGGGAGTGTTGTCAAACAATGAGGATACCCAGTTGTTTTGTTCGTCGTTGTTAAAATTCGACTGGGTACCTAATTGAATGTTTGATGATCCCTCTCCAACATTTCCAAATGAAGGCTGATAACCGGCTTGCCAATCTAGTGTTGGCCCTCCAACATGTGAGGTACCCTCCCCATAGTTGGGTGTTGCCCCTATAAAATTTGAGGGGCCCGCCCCATAGTTGGGTGTTGTCCCTGTAAAATTTGAGGGACCGTCCCCATAGTTGGGTGAGGGCCCTCCAAAATGTTGGGTACCCTCCCCCTCATCATCATCATTGGGTACGAGGTTTACCCGTGTTCTTTGTCGACCACGGCGCCCCCGACCACGCGGAGCACGTTGGGGGAGTGTGTTATCCGGTCCCAGATCCGATTCATTAGTCTGTATGTACGAAGGCTGATCAATTTGATTAAGCGATCCAATCATGTCAAAACACCGCACGAAGTGTGATATTACAGTTGGTTTAGTTGAGTTGAATTTGCCACGATGCAATGGTAACATTGCAAATTCAGGGGTTCTTGTTTGTATGATGTTGGAGAAACTGGTTACAAACAAACCATTGCCGATAGAAGATGATGTCGAGGTGGCTTGTGTGAATTACCGACGCTACATGGCCGACCAGCTGTATTACTGGCGTTGTGTTCCGGGCCGCTAATTTACAGTGTTTTTTTAATTCCCGTTCTATCTATAATTTTATTTCAAGTCTATCTGTATTACTGGCGTTAACGGGAGGTGGGGAATAAGGAATCCAAAGTTAACAAAAGTTAACGGGAGTTAACTTTGTTAAATGGAAGTTGGGTTATCGGATGGAGTGTGGTTACTGGGTTAACCGGGGTTAAACCATTTCCTCCTAATCCGCTATTGTGAATAGCGGCTTATGTTAACTCCTGCAACATTCGCAGTTGTGTCAGATTTTTCAAGTCCTCCTAATCCGCTATCGGTAATAGCGGATACACCATAAACCTTTTTTTTTTTTTTACTTCCCCTTTTACTTAAATTTTTTGCTGAAATATACCGTTCCCAAAAATAATTCAACAAACCGTATCAACGCACCTTGATTTCTCTATACGGGATCAACAAACTGGTCTCAATCTTAGAATCTAGATTAAGAAGACGAGCAGCATGACGGAAGTTCCGATTGGTTGCCGCCAGAGCATTCATGGTGATTGTGTATAATAATAAAACAGGGATGGAAAAGGAATGGAAGTAAATGTATAATGCGGTTTTCGATGATGATCTTCACGAGAGAATTGAGAACAGATGGAGAAGTTTTCAGCAGAAATGGCTGGATTTCAACGCATATATATGCGTGTGAATTTGCGTTGCCATTAACTCCCACACGACTTATTATTATTGTTATTATTTTTAATTTGGAATTAGTAAGATATGACTAGATTCGTAGCTGTATAGATTATCAAACGTCTTTTTTATGATATTATTCTTTATAGACTAGTCGGAAACCCGCGCGATACGACGGTGACAACATTTTACAACGCGGTACTCATTTTCATTTAGTTTGTCAATCTTTTTTTATTATTTTTACATATGAACACTTTGACTTTCAAGGTCAAGTAAATCATGCTTTTAATTCAAATGTTGTATGATTTATGCTATATTTTGATAATTGAAAAGTTGTTATTCATAGAAGCTTTATAAATGATGAGAATCAAATTGCATTCTACTGTATATAACTATATCATTCTTATAAATTTCAATCCTTGATAATCACTTGGAAAAGTCAAAATGATATGTTTGAGATAGGAAGGATATGTTTGAGATAGGAAACAACATTTACCTGACAAAGTTGCATCAAATTGTAATAAGCAATGATCCCAACACTCATTTTAGTTTCCCCAACTTCTTTCATAATTCGAATCCTCCTTGGCGCAACACCAATGAACATTCACAATAAAAACTAACAAAAAATGTCCGCATAACGCCAACATCCCACATCAAAAGTCAACATTTGACTTTTGAACATCTATACTATAATCAAAATGAGATGATTATCAGCTTAGGAAATCAAATTACAGTATGAAACGAAAGAAAACCGCCAAGGTAGAACACCTTCCAAGATAACCAACTCCAAAAGAGGTCCACATGTTGTTCAACTTCTTCAGATTAGATTCTTAGTTTGACCCGCCTACATAACAACATTAATTGTATCAAGAATATTGCAAAACCATAAATACATTAAACATGGATAATATATGTTCTAAACACATTTATGATTGAGGTCATGAACTACAAGTATGGATAGTCAAATTTGAACACTTTGATCATATATAGGTGGTGTTTGGAAGTAGGCTTTCAAACTGTCTAATACATAAATTGAAAAAAAAACATTTCTTAGCAAAAGATCACATTAAATTAAAACAATTAATCATAGCTAGAACTGCAAATAGTGCAACTTAACTATTTCAAACAGTTAGGGGTGTTCACGGTCAAGGGTATTAACGAAAATGCTAGGCCGGAGTGCTAACTACGGCTATAAAAAACCCGATCATTTGACCCTTTACGATAATCTTACCTCTACTCCTTTTATCCGAACACTAAAAATGGATTATTATGACTTTAAGTCGCAGTAATCCAATAATAAGTTTTATAACACACATCCCATGGTTAATTGTTTTATGCAGACTTTAGCAGCTCAATATTGTTGCTCTAGTTTCATTTTTATATTTTTATTTGTGTCGGTTGATTTATTTTTTCAATATCAGTGGCAATAAGGATGTAACAGAAATAGAAGTGAGTAAAGTTCTAATATTCCCCAATTAAAGCAAATAATATAAAACACAGTTGGTATATGTCCACATGATTTTAATATGCTCTATCTAAAACAAAATGAGATATAAAACTCAACTATCTCTTGTAATGATATAGTTTAACATGAAAATGAGGCATTATTACTATGAACTATATTAAAATATATATAGTATAACATTAAGCAAGTTAAGTCAGAATCTGTTTCCGCCCAAAACAAAGTGACCATTTTTAAATGACCTGTTTGACCCGTTACACAATTGCACATGTAATTAGATTTGTGTTGTTTTTTTTATTCAAGTTATTATTTCGTTTAACTGCAAAACGACATCATTTCTTGTAACAGAAACTCAGGAATCATCAATGCTAATAAAGACAAATTCTCTTGAAATTTTGCCAACCATATTTAATTTAGAACATGAATGCAACTGAAAAAATTTTAGTCTCATTAACAGGTCAAGGCTAAACATAAAAGGGGTCAAACAAATCAAAAGTAGACATAAAACATGCTAAATCAATTTATTAAATCTTTCTAGTGTTCATGGAGCATCTCGCACGACCCATTTTGGCCCAACCCGTTTTGCATCTAAAACTGTTGTATTACCTGCCAATCAGCTTCCTTTTAATGTTGAACATCATCTTGCAACTAACGTCGTTCTTTGTAAACTCATCTTTTTATTAAAAATAAAGGTCAACAGGTCACTCATAGTGTCAATTTAGTTCAGCAGATAAGGTACATAAGTTCAGAAAAACCCAAAGCAAATACAATGTGGTTTCTCATTCGCTAACCTGAAATTTGATATATGTGTCAATTTCGATCCGTTAATCATAAGTAAACAGGTCGGTCATGTTAGGATTAAAGACGATCACACACGCAAACACGAATGCGGGGAAATTAGGAACACGAGATTTATAGTGGTTCGGTCTAAACTGACCTACGTCCACTTTGCAACTAGGGTTTATATTTAGGTGCTCAAAGAATTACAAGTACAATGATATCAATATATAGAGACTAATCTAGGGTTAGGTAACTTAATCCCCAAGTTAGGCCCAAGCCCACATAGAGATAACTAGAGCCGGCTAAATAAAGACGTGTGGGCCAACCCAAGGCTAGGGCCGGCCACCCTCCCTTGATCGGGCCTCCACACCAATTAGCCCAACAATCTCCCACTTGGAGGCTCGAACAACGCCCAATAGTCTTCAACATCTGTACATCTTGTAATCTTCCTTTTTCACCTAGTTGCAGCAGCCTCTCGACAATTAACCTGAAGGCACGTTGAAGCTCCCACTGAGCCTCAACTCATCAGTCATAACATGTGACTCGTTCTCTGTCCTTGCTGGCTCCCACTTAAACGAACTGCCGAATCCTAAGAAATCCTGAGAACACACACTCTCCATAACTAGCAAGACATTCTCTGGAGAGACTTTTCCATCTGGAATTCTGGTCTTTTTAACCCACTGTCGTTCTGACACTGTAACTGAAACACACCTTGCGCTCCCACTGTCACGATGTCCTCCTACTGGTTTGACCTTCCAAACTCGTTCATCCCGAATCTTCCCTGTGACTCTAGGTTTCTCTCTTGCAAAGGAAACCCTCTTCTGTCCCTGAGATTCTGTGAACTCGACTTTGTTTTTCTTCGGAACTGGAACGTCACTTCCTTCTGATGGTATACTGACCATGTATAATGAGCCTCTTTTCTTTCCACGAGCCATGACCATATTCCCTTTGACAACCCTCCACTGTCCATTCCCGAACTTAACTTCATGTCCCTGATCATCCAACTGGCCAACTGAAATCAACAACCTTTTCAGACCTGGAATAACCCTGACATCTCTTAAAGTCCACGAACCGACTGAAGTCTTCAAAACAATGTCACCCATGCCCGTAACATCAAGTACCTCATCATTCGCCAGTTTTACCTTTCCAAAGTCACCTTCTTTCAAATTCTGCAGTGCTTCACTGCTGTGGGTAGCGTGAAATGAAGCACCAGAATCCATGACCCAGGAATCCACACTGCTCTCCACACTACAAACTAACGCTTCATCATCATCATTGTAGTCTCCTGCAGAGTTTATTTCTTTCTTCTGTTTCGAACACTGATTCCTAAAGTGTCCTACTTCATTACAATTCCAACATACCACATCCTTCCGAGCCTTAGACACACTCCTCCTCTTGCTCTGACGACATTCCCGCTGATTCTTTCTTCCCCTGCCCTCTGTACTCAACAAAGAACTTGAAGACTCAC
The DNA here is from genome assembly GCA_023525975.1 of Smallanthus sonchifolius. Lineage (NCBI taxonomy): Eukaryota > Viridiplantae > Streptophyta > Magnoliopsida > Asterales > Asteraceae > Smallanthus > Smallanthus sonchifolius. The sequence goes on from CM042022.1 coordinate 86,979,158, forward strand.
CTGAACCACGACGTCGAGCATCCTCTCCCAGAATAAGATCCCGCATCTTCTCAAACGTAAACTTACTCGATTTCGAAGTGCTAGTAACAGCAGTTACGGTTCCGGACCAACTTTCAGGCAATGAGGATAATAACAGTAAGGCTTGGACCTCATCATCAAACTTAATATCGACAGACACTAAGCGAGACAATATCGAATTTAGGTTATTGATGTGATTTGCTACCGAGTCACCCTCCTTCATCCTAGTATTCACAAGCAATCGAATAAGATAAACCTTATTTGCTGCAGATGGCTTCTCATACATGTTAGATAATGCTTCCATCATACCTTTAGCTGAGGTCTCCTTCTGGATGTTATAGGCAACATTCTCTGACAGAGAAAGCGTTATCACTGCTCTGGCTTTCTTATCCATCTTCATCCAATCTGCTTGTGACATACCTTCTGGCTTCTCACCCTCAAGCACTGCATCTAAGTCTTTCTGACAAAGTAGTGCCTCAATCTGCATCTTCCACCAACCAAACTTATTCCCATCAAACTTCTCTATCTTCGTTTTCTCGTTATCTGCCATTGCGAACTGCAACGAACTGAAAGAGCAACCCGAAAACTGACCTCGTAGAACGTGCAGACTGCCCAAAAATCGCAGCAGCGAAAACTGGACAGAAAACAGCAGCTGTTGACTTTTTCTGGTCAAACTCAGCAGACTGTTGACTTTTCTGGTCAAACTCAGCACGCTGTTGACTTTTCTGGTCAAACTCAGCAGGGGGTACTGTAGCGACGGTACTGTTCCAGAGGCACTGTAGCGGCGGCGGTACTGTTAACGACTGAAAATACTGTTCACAGCCGGGAAACACTGTAGCAGCGGCGCGGTACTGTTCACGGCTGAAAATATTGTTCACAGCCGGGAAACACTGTAGCGGCGGCGCGGTACTGTTCACGGCGGGGTACTGTTGCGAGAGCGCTACTGTAGCGGCGGAACCCTAATCTGGCGGCGGCAAACAGTAACGGTTCGTGTGATCTGATCTCGAGCCAAAGCTCTGATACCAGTTGTTAGGATTAAAGACGATCACACACGAACACACACACGCAAACACGAATGCGGGGAAAACAGGAACACGAGATTTATAGTGGTTCGGTCTAAACTGACCTACGTCCACTTTGCAACTAGGGTTTATATTTAGGTGCTCAAAGAATTACAAGTACAATGATATCAATATATAGAGACTAATCTAGGGTTAGGTAACTTAATCCCCAAGTTAGGCCCAAGCCCACATAGAGATAACTAGGGCCGGCTAAATAAAGACGTGTGGGCCAACCCAAGGCTAGGGCCTGCCACCCTCCCTTGATCGGGCCTCCACACCAATTAGCCCAACAGGTCAATGTGTGTTATATTTTATTTCTAAAGTGTAAGTTATAGAACTACAATGAAACGGGTCGAAGTCACTCATGTATAAAATGCATGTAAAACCTTTTAAATCATTTACTATTTTTTGGAAATTCCGAAGGAAAAAAAGAGATTTGAATAATGGGCCAACTGTGTTTTGACCTGAATAAATTGCCATGGGTTATTTGACTCCCTACTAATGGCACAAATACTAATTGTCATGGCCCAACTGTGTTTTGACCTAAACAAAATGCAGTAAATATTTGAATAATTTAGGGGGGGAATGGAAAAAAGGACGGTTTAGAAATCAAAACAAAATACAATATGAAAATGCTAATGTTGACAGAACGCATGCAGACTAAAAACTTTCATCTGGAATGATGAAACTCTCACCAGGCTTACCCATTGGGATATTGAATCCATTGTTCTTCATGATTAAATTGGAATAAAATCAATTCAAATTCCAACAGGATTACCTAGAAGAAGATCAAAGCAATAACATAAGTTATGATCTTGAAAGTGCTTTTTTTTAAGATTAGTTTATCACCAACCACTCAAACTTAATAATGTATATAAGATTTTCTGTTGAAAAACAGTAGCCAATAAAGGAAGATACAAAAATGGTGCACCAAAAAGATAGACAGAGAATGTAAGTTTTTTCATTGCCAAGAAGTGACTTCTCAAAGCTCAACTCTCACTACCATATCCCTGCGGAAATAGTTCCAAAAACTACCAAAAATCTTGGCATATCATATTTATCATCACAAATGTCAAAATATTAATTTTAAATTTCAAGATTTCTTAATTCGGTTAGTTTCTTCCTATATTACTTCATTTAGAATAATAACTTCCAAGATTTCTTCATATCTTTCAATAATCGAAACTAACCACGTGATTTTTGCTACAATGTTTCCTAATTTGGTTAATTTCTTCCTATATTACTTCATTTAGAATAATAAGTTTAAAGTAATATTCCAACATACCTGTTGACAATTCAAGAGTGTTTGGTGTTTTGGGTGCTTTCATCTGAGTAGGACATTTTTTCACGTAGTTCTCCGGTACGGTCACAGGATCGGGAAAGAAACCTTTCCTAGCCCGATCCTTGTGCATGCTCCGGGTGACTATCGAAATATCTGCTTAACACAAATATTCAGTTTTTAAATTACATATAACGTATTCTTATCAAAACGGATGAAAAAGTAATAATTACCAAAATGACTTTTTATAACAGCATGATTACTTTCAAAACCAATGACGAAAGACTTATAAATGCAATATTAAGACGAAAGACGAAAGTCTTACCCGAAAACATACCTGTTATTATCGGGCAATAAACCCTCTTCGGTTTTCCTCACTTTCTTCAACATAATCCACTGCCCCTGCAACTGATGCTTCTAAAAAAGCTTCTTTTGGTAACGGAGTGTAACATTTGGCTTTCAATTCAGCACACAAGTCGACTTTCTTTCAGTTGCTCACCACACGCGTTCCATCCACAACTACACGAATAAAACGCACTTTGTTTTCCAGTTGCAGTGATTTATAAAACATAGAATAGGGAAAAAATGCTACATTACAAATTCATGATGTTTCTTTGAAGTCACAAAATTGGCTGGTAACTGTGAAGCAGGTAGAGTTACCTGTTGACTTCCCTGTGTCCCGAAATGAAATCCTCAAGAACTACAACCACAAAGAAAATGAGCAGTTAATAAACCAATACAGATTTTTTTAAAAACAACATTTTGTTATGTCATTGTCAAACTTAATTTGTTCAGGAGTGTCATACTTCTTAATCACAGCATTAGCATCAAACAGATGCATGTTACTTGTGCTTAAAGTAGTGGTCATCTTGAATTTCTTAAAAAAAAACCCTCTTGTTTTAGTAACAAACCTGTTCAACATAAGCTAGGACATGATTTTGCAGGAGAACCGGTTCTTCCTTCGGCAAATGTATATAACCAGGAACAACCACTCCAATAATCTTTTTAGCCAGACTCACCTAAGCAACCTTCAGACAACAAAGAAATATCAGTTAGCGGATACTTCCCTTATTCGGATTACATTGCCATAAAAGCTATACATGGGAAGTTAAAAACCTGAAGATGTTTAACGTGTGCAACAATTGCATCAGTTGAGTCGAGACACAACAGCCGAAAATCTCTAAAAACCTGTTCGTTTCGACTCGTAGCCGTATGAAGCTTGTTGGCATGCGTACACCAATTAAATGAGTTTGGGTTGCTTCAATATTCATGTGCACATCCTCTGTTAGTCTTCTATCTGATCCAGACCTTCAAAAAACTTATCCTATTGCTCAAACTCATCAAACCCTAAAAATAGACGTGATTAACATAACAATAAGTACAAAAATTCCATAACACAAATCCAAAATCAGATAATATATTTAAGCAAATAGGCTGCAGGACCAGAAGCTAAATCATACATATAAGAATATCATTAAAACTATATTGAATCACAAATTGAAACTATTCAAGTTCTCAAATATTTGCCAATCATAAATAAAGGAGACTGAATGAACTACGAAATCAAGTTTTTGGAAGCCCTAATGAATGTTATCAGTATACAATTATAACAACACTTGACCCCAAAAGCACGATTTCAATTTCAATGAAGCAAACAATTCAAAGAAAAAGAATTGGCAACATAAACCAAAAATTTGAACAACCTGAACAAAAAATTCAACCTATGTGATAACATGAAATCGTTTGCCACAAAAAAAATGAAATTCGCCTGTCAAGTAACTAAATTAGGGTTTCAGTTATACTTGTCGAATGGTCATATAACCATCGTCTTCATCAGGACCCGTCTCTGTCCTTGCCGAACCAAAAATCATCACCGCTTAAGGTCGTCTTTGGCACTGTGTCAAGCATTACCAGGCGTCTGTCCACATCTTCTACACTTTCAACTGCCAGGCGATGAGTGGGGAAAGGAAAAGAGGAAGAGTCGCCATTATTGCTTCGATTGGGCACCCAGTGGGAACGTTATTACTTCGATCGGTTCGATTGCTCACCCAATCGCGTCGATTGCTCACCAGTGGGTGATAGGAAGACGGAGTGGGGAGTACAAGTGGTGAAGCTGTGTTACAAGCGTCTTACAACAAGTGTCTTAACTTTATGTTAAAAAGACCACTCTATCCTTCTAATCTCTATTATATAGTAGTATAGATAATCAATCGGAGATCATTTTTTTTATGAAAATATAATAGGGGATTGGGTTCGTTTTCGTTTGAACTCTTTAACGTGTTTATTTAAATGAGTCTATGGGTTGACTTAGTTTATATATATATATATATATATATATATATATAGGGGACGTTTTCACTAGGAAATAGTTTTTCGCTAAGAAATCTTAAAAAGTGGGTCAAACGAACTCCGATTGAGCTCATTCTAGCGACGTTGGAACCGTCTCATCGAACCCTAACCCGTACCCAAAAACCTAAACCCCCCTCCATCCGCACCCCCAAAAACCTTAACCCCCTCCAACCTCACCCCGAAAAGCCTAAAACCACCACCCCACCCCCAAAAACCTAAACCCCCCCCCAAAACCTAAACTACCCACCCCACCCCTAAAAAAAACCTAAACCATAAAATCTAAACCCTAAAAGCTAAACTCTAAGGCTAAACCATAAGGCTAAAACCCTAAAATTCAAACGTAAAATCTAAACCTTAAAAGCTAAACCCTAAAAACTAAGATGGTAGAGTTCGACGAGACGGTTCCAACACCGCTGAAATTAGCTCAATCGGAGTTCGTTTGATATCATTTCTTTATGTTTTTGTCAATTCTTAGATTTCTTAGCGAAAAACTACTTTTTATTTGAACCTCCCCCTATATATATATATATATCATAACTTAAATTTATTAGGTATGTTAATGTAAGTTTTAATTTAATGAGAAATGTGAATCACGTTTTATATTAAAGTATGATTACTTTATACAAATTTTTATATTTTTATTTATAATTTTAGAGTAATAAAATATAGATTACTTTATACAAATTTTTATATTTTTTATTTATAATTTTAGAGTAATAAAATATATAAGTAAATAAGTTTTTTAGTTTAATAAGTTGTGCTCTTGTCAACCGGTAAATACATGTGTCGTTTTCATGTTTAAGACAACTTTTTCCATTGTTAAAAGAAATTTATATCTGACAATTTTGGGTTTGCGTCAGGTTTGACCTATCAGCTCATGAAAACGACCCGTTTAACCGCTAACTTATGTATATATAGTTGAAATAATGTATAATATTTAAGAGTTTTTATTGTTTTGTATTTAAAATAAATAATTAAAATGATATTAAACACTTCTATTCAACTTTTAAAAATATACATTGGTTTTTATAAAGAAAATGTTGGATGTTTTTTTAAAGGGAAAACTTCAAAAAATATTAATCAAGTTTCTTATCTGTTCTATTTTAATTACTCAAACTTTTTTGTCTCGTTTTAGTCACCCAAGTTTTACATGTTGTACCAATATTGCGTAATTACGAGGTTAACATGTTACTTTTTTTTATTTTGTTTTATGAATATGATGAAAGTGTTGGTTTACTCTTTTTGAGTTTCATTTTCACCATATCCTTAAAATGAAATCCAAAAAAGGTAACTTTTAACATGGTAATTACGTAAGATTGGAATAACATGTGTAACTTGAGTGACTAAAATGAGGACAAAAAAAGTTTGAGTGACTAAAATGGAACATATGGTAAACTTTGCGCGAGACAGTTCGGTTTAGATTGCGCTCTCCAAAAGAGCCTCGGTGATACCCGACGCTTTGCGCGAGCCAACCCACTAGTTCGTCTTCTAAGCATTTAAGTAAGTACTTTTCATCTCTAAATCTTCATTCTAGTGTTCTTGGTGGGTTTTGTGTTGGAGAACCCTAATTGAACTAATTTGGGTTTTTTTTAAATGGTTTAATTCATGGGTGGGAGTTTTTATCTTAGGTTAATGATGTTATTAAACACAAATTCCATGATTAATCAATCAATTTGGAATTCTAAATTATAGGGTTCTTGGTGATAAATTGGGGATTTTGGAGGAGTGATTCTTGTTTTAAAATAATAACCTAGCATTGCTAATGGTTAAGGATGGTAGATAACATCTTGTAAACACCAATTTTGGAATTGTAAATTAGGGAGTCGACTTTCCTCTTGGCACATATCCTTGTAAAGAAACTATAGAGCTATCTCTTGTACATAGGGAGTCGACTTTCCTTCGGCACATAACCCTGTCAAAAACGTATTTACATTTGTACAGAAGACTGTCCCTTAGGATAAGTCTTTAAAGACAGATCATTGCTCACCTGAAAATATTTTGAAAATAAAACGTCAATGCGAACGCTGGTGCTCACATTTATCAAGACACGAAAATATTTCGGAATGAACAGTAGTAAAGCCTTTAATCATGATATACACATAGGCAATACTACACACCAGTAGACAGTTAGACCCTAACTAATCTGAGAGTACAACCACATTATACACTAGCAATCTCCCCTCAGTAATGTGTCTGCAAGGGCCGGAACACAGCCTTAGACTGACTTACTGCGGAGGAGACCCTCCCACCCTCTTACATCACATACAGATTTGGTGTCAGCCCCCTTATAGGAATTTCACCCATAAAGAGTGTATCCCTTAATCAAGTTTTATGTATACATAATTCAAATAGTATCCCCTTCACCCATTAAAGTATTTAATGCTTGCTTTGTCATTTTCGCAAAAGTAAATGGTTTCAAAGTTTTGAAAGCGGATAAACGTAACCACCTTAATTGAGTGAGTAACGGCTAAGTTGATGGCTTGGCGGTCCGCCAAGCTGACACGCGTCAGAATCTCTCGCTGACTCACCGGCCACGTGTTATCTCCACAATTTGAGGGTGGAAAGCGGATAGCGGACCGCTAAGGAGAAAGGTGGCGGTCCGTCGCCCAACCAATTTCAGCTTTAGCGGACCTCCTGGACCAGGTGTCCGTAGCGGACCCCTATGAGTGTGAGTAATAGTCCGCCAGGCCTGATACGCGTCAAACCCTTTGGCCATTACTCAGCATACACGTGGCATTTCCTGATTAATTCCTTACCCTCCAAGTAGCGGACCGTTAAGGTTCTTGGTAGCGATCTGTTATCAAGCCAATGTTTCATATTTTCACTTTTCAACCTTCCAACTTTGAGATTTGAGGAATTCAACCCTTAGGGTTTCAATGTTGGCAATTGGGGACCCTGGAATTTGACCTGGCATTACAGTTCTTGAGGAGAAATATAGGGGTGTTTTATTTATAAGTGTTTTAATGATATAATAGGTGTTATGGTGACTAGTAAACACTAAAATCAAATGAAAACCCTAAATAAATTGGTGAATTGAAAACTTGGGAAATTGGTGATACGTTGAATGTGCTTATTATGATTATGGTGGGATCTTGTGTAACACCTGTCACAAAAATGTCCGAGAAAGGACAAAGGTTAGAACCTAAAGGACTAGTTGTAACTAAAATACCTAAATCCAAGGTTCAAACTGAAAAAAAATATGGATTTTAAGACCTTAGCGTACCGCTAAGGCAAACCCTAACGGTCCGCTACAGGTATGGTTAGGCGGTAGAGGTCCGCTAACATTGAAAAACCCTGAAAAGCTTGGGTGGCGGATCGCCACCACAATGGTAACGGTCCGCTACTTGGTCATTAAGCAATGAATCCGCGTGCGACACATGTCCAATGACTAATGGGCATTATTTATGACACGTGTATCGTGGCGGACCGCCACGCCCGGTGATAACGGTCCGCCAGCCGTAAACTCTGAGAATTCGCCACGTAGCCCTGTGGCGGACCGCTACGCCCCAGGGTAACGGTCCGCTAGCCGCAAACTTATAAACGGTCCAATCTGTGATTGACGTTTAGGGCTGACGCATGCAAGGGTGGTGGCGGACCGCCATCCCCTGGGTAATGGTTCGCTACGGGTCCAGATTTCATCCTATAAATAGTTGGTCGATTTCAACTCATTCTTCACGCCAATTTTGAATTCTCGCTTCACTTTCCTGTTCCAGAGACTCTCTAGCTCAAATCATGAAGCTCACGGTTCGATTCCCGATCGTTGTAGTGCCGGATTTAAAAAGAAACGCTCGTAGAGGTGTCGGAACGCTAGAGAAACCAAGCTAGGAGATTGATTCTATAATTTCCAACTTACAGACTCATTCCTATTATCAAGGTGAATATTTTATCTATTTAAAACTTGTGTCAACATTTACGTTTATGAAAAACGGCCAAATAAATGTTAAGGGAATAATGCTCAACATTCTTCTACGAACAAAGCATTCGGGCCATAGGTATACGTAAAACTTGCAAGGGATACACGGGTCTCGGGTGAAAGTCCCGGATTGTGACTGGTTCTTATCTTATAACAAATTCGGAGGCATAGACATGTCCATTGTTATAATGTATGACGCCAGTGTATACAATGGTGCATACAGTCAGGACATGGGCCTGCTGAATGTGTAGATTGAACATAAAGTTGTGATTATCAAATTAATACTTGTTTGTGCCAAAGGATTTTACTGTCAAGATAATTGTATTCACCGGCGTTCACGCTGACGTTTCATTTTCAAAATATTTTCAGGTAATCAATAAAATGTGATGGAATTGGGATAAGGGCAGACATAAGATCTGACCCAGGAATGAATGTTGACAAAGGATAACTTGCATGCTGGATTCTCAGGCCTCGTGCATAGGAAATCCTAAAAGATGGAAAAGGAGATAGGACCAAGAGACTGATCAACCTTGGATAGTACTATTTCCAGTGGCTTGTAACTTGTCCATAAGAGACAAGAGATGTATTTGGTTTCAAACTCTGTTTTGTAATCAAATGAAAAAGGGTATTTAATTCCCTATGTTTATAAAATAAACACGAGATTTTTGTTTTCCAATTGGGTCTTGATATTTACAAATATAACCCTCAAGGTTGACAAAATTATTGAACGATCCTTGTGAAAAGACTTCCGCTGTGTTTTATAAAAAACTCTGAAATCAATACAGGTACCAATCGTGATCACACCCGTCCAGGCGGTGCCTGAGGTGGGGTGTGACAGCTTGAGGCTTGGTTAATGTTTTAATAACCACATAAGTGGGAGTATAAGTTGATGTAGTGCGAAGCACACATCGTTATTCCTATCATTTTCGTGCGTTTTTAGATAGTTTCGTGTTAGTTTTTACTCGTTTTTAGTTGTATTTGAGTCTATTGTATATTTACAGGTGCTCGAGGTGAATACAAGTGAATATCCGAAGGAACCGAGCAAGAGAAGAAAGCCCAAAGTTCAAAAGTGAAAAAGTTAGAATTCTAGTCCCTCGAGGTACGCGAGGGAGGAGCTTCAGGGTCTCGCGGTACGCAAGGATTTTCATAACCGGCCGCGACTAATTTTTCCTCGCGGTACGCGAGAAACCAGAGCCAACCTCTCGCGATACGCGAGAGCCTTGTAAATCCGCAAAAAAAACCCTAAATTTTGAATTAAATAGAATTTGATTCCCATTGTGAGGGAGGTTCGATCTTTTGGCCGTCTGAGAAGAGACAAGAGGCGATTTTTGGTGTAGGAAGTAGTTTTGAAGCTAAAGGTTGAAGATTTGGATCCGGGTTTGTTAATTCTAGCTTATTCGGTTTTCAAGATTCCATCTTTGTGTTTAAATTCTGTGATAGAACCATGTATTGTTCTTATTACTTCTGTTTGAACGTTTTAAGTATGATTGTTGGCTAGATCTTCGATACTGCCTGGGTCATTAGATGAATACTTTGTTAAAGTCTTGATTTTTATTGGTTTTTGGTTATTGATGATGGTTTAATGATTTTGTAATCAGTCTTCTGATGGTAATTGTGATGAATATTGCATGCTTAGATCTGATTTGTGTTCGATTTCAATTCCGAATGTTGATTGTGGATGTCTTCCAGTTTGATTTACATATCTAGGTCATAGACTTTAGGGTTTGTGATCGTTTGTGTGGTTTGCTAGACATAGTAGCCATAGGTTAGATCTGAATGTGTATCCTGTCTCAATACCCGAGAACTGAGAGCCAGTCGTTTAGTCTTCGTCGTTAGGAATCCGAGTGTCAACTGTGTGAAAGGAAGTTGGTTTTGGTGTCTAGTGATTGTTGCTATTCTGAGTCATAGTTGTTATCTTGAGATTACTCCATGCATCTTTGATGTATTGTGGACAGTGAGACTGAGAGGTGATCTGTCTTTTGGGTACTTTATCATTGTTTAAGAGACTGAAAGGTAATCCGACAATCTGGTGAGTTTAGTACACTTTAGGTTCCTTAGTTGGCGACACCCTGAGAGTGATTAGGGATCCATTAGGTTGTCTAGAGCTGTTATCCTTAGAAAACCAGATCCATCATAGTTTCCAGAACTGGTAGGAGTTATGCTTTGCAAGTAGGATTCCGACCTAGGTGGTATTCTTCCCATTCCTGATATTTCCTTAGTGCCTTGTTTTGATAGTTTTTGTCGACCTTGTTTTCTACATTATTAGTCTATTCATTAGTGTAGTAAACCTCCAATCCAAATCATCTTTAGTCCGAGTCAGAGTCTAGTTTAGCTATAGTAGTGTCTCTAGGGTTCGATAGTCCGGTTTACCGTTAAGCTGTGCTACACTCGATAGGTACACTTGCCTGTCAGTGCGGTTTAGTTCATAGGTACTCCATCTTATTACTTAGGAGTCTAGGTTAGGTTTTGTTAGTTTTTATATAGACCGTCTGGGCGACATCAAGTTTTGGCACCGTTGCCGGGGACACTTGGTATGTTTGTTTTTGAGTCTTAATTGTGTGTCTTTGTCCTATCTGCTACTTGTGTGTCCTATCTGAGTGTCTAACATAGGATCGAGTCTTTCTGTTTTTGAGTCTTTGTTTATTTTATTTTATTCTTGTGTCAGTTTATGCACCACACTCGTTCGCAGGGATCACCACCATATTCTGCTTCCTTAGAGCCCGAACGAGAGCTTCACGAGCGCACCCGTGACTTCTGAGAGCGTTTGAAAGCATTGTGCAGCAACCAGGTACGTTCTACTAGCCCAATTCCTTTTCCTAACATAGGTGACGCTCACCAGCGAGGCGTACCGTGCACCAGAGAGCCAGTGAGGGGTCCTCGGGGCGAGATCTTTGATCACCTGCCCCGCTATCACTAATGCCAATACTTGGCTGATCCCATCACATGTCATGAGTACGATCACTCATGCCACTCAATTTCATGCCCTCGAGGATGAGGATGCACCCGGACACCTGTCCCGCTTCGTGCGTCTTTGTGATACCTTCAATATCACGGATGTGTCTAAGGACGCAATCTACTTGCGTCTCTTTCCATTCTCGCTCTCTGGGCGTGCATCCACTTGGGAGGATCTTCAAGCCAAGTTCTTCAAAAAGTACTATCCACCTTCCAGGGTCAACCCTGATACTAGCGTGGCTGCTGCACTTGCAGCTATGGCGAATGAGATCAAGGAGCTTAAGCTCAGTGCTCTTAGGTGTGAGGTGTGTAGGGGAGGCCACGACCCCAGAGATTGCCCCATCAATCAGCAAGATCCGGTGAGTTTTGCATGCAACCAGAACCGAGGGTACAACAACTATAATAACTCTTATGGCTCGGGATGGAGATCTGGAAATAACCCACCGGGGTTTAATGGTCGCTCACATCAGTATGGAGGAGTTGAAGCAAGAGCGAGTTCGGGAAGCAGTGTCAGCACGAAGAGGATAGAAGATATGATAGAGAATCAGACTCAGATGCTCGCCCACTTAGTCCAGCGGGACAGGGACGCTCGGCAGAGACTGGATGTCCACGACACTTTATTGAAGAATCAACAGTCAGCATTCCAGGACTTGCAGCGCACGGTAGGAGACATCGCGAAGAGCTTGAAGGACAGATAGGGAGGTCCATCTTCAGGCCCTAATGCTTCAGTGATCGCCTTGTCGATCAGGAGTCGAGGGGAGGAGGAGAAAGCCTCCCACAGCGCTGACTATCACATTCCATCGCCTGAAGAGGTAAAGAAGATAAACTGGAGGGCTCGCTGTCACACCCCGACCGATGGCGGAATCATCGAGGCGGACAATGTGATGATTGTTCAAAAGCACATGATAACTAAAGGTTGCATAATTCATTAATTTAATTTTAAAGACAACAAGTTCCAAATACAATACATTTCAAATAACCTAGTCTAGTTCAAAACATTAATTTATTTAACTAGGTCCATGGTTCCTAAGTAGAGAGATCCTCGGCAAGCAGTCACATATCCAAACCTGAAACATTATTTAAATCAAGTGTCAACTAAAAAGTTGGTGAGTACATAGGTTTAGTAAAATCCAGTAAATAGTAGTGTAAATCGTTTTGCAACTCATTATTTATATTGTTAAACATAGTAGATGATGTAACATTTATTTAATCACAATTCAAACCGAGTTTGACGCGCTTGAACAGAGCACAACAGCTAAGTCCGGTATGCTTGAATATAGTTACCCACTATATCCGGTATGATTGAATATAACACGCGGTTATATCCGAGTATGCAGTAATAAACACCCTAACCGGGTGGGCTGGTCAGGCACAATAGATCTATCAATATTACAGTTGGTTGTCTTGTGTATAAATGCATGTACATCCAAAGAATAAGCATATAGTATCATGTATAACACGTATAAACAATGTGAGTAGCATGTATAATGTTTCACCCCAAAACGTATAAAAATGTAAAATAGGGGCTATGTAACTCACCTTGCAAGCGGGTATTTGTCCACGCGTGTAGGTGATAAGTATGTTGAAGTCTAAGCACAATGAAACCCTATGTAGATAAATGGGTATTATTGTATGTTTATATGTATGTGCGTATTTGTATTTAAATGAGTATAGGTTTTATAATAATATCCTTAATATAAAATGTGGTAGGAAATGAATATGATTTTGTAAAACTTTGACTTATAAAATATTACATTTTTAAATAATTAATCATTATGTTTAATGTATTTAAACAATAATAATAAATAAAAAGATAAATCTTTATTTGATTAATTATGTTGATATTTTATATATTAAAATTTATTTTAACAAGTTTATTAACAATATTGCTAGGTTCATATAAAAATAATGAGACATTTTATATATTAAGTGTATTTTATTAAGTTTATGAAATGTTACAAGGTTTATAAAAATATAAAACACTTTATATTTAAAAATATAATAAGTTTATAAAGGTATTACAAGATTTATAAAAAATATAGGACATTTTATATCAAAACTGTAATTAAATAAGTTTATAAAGATATTACAAGATTTATATAAATATAGGACATTTTATATCTAAAAATGTAATTAAATAAGTTTATATAAAAAAAAATGGGATGGTTTAAAAAAATATAGTTTAATTGATTTTAAATAAACGAACGAGTAAACCGACTCGTTTTAGTCTTTATTGTATAAAAATGTTATTAAAATAAGTTAGGTTAAATTAATAAAATAATTAAAATGTAAACAGAAGTAAAAAAAAAATGGGTCGAAGGCCAGAAGGTTCGAACCCGCGACCTTCGCTTCAGACACAAACACGCATAACCAGCCGGGCTACTGCCCATCGCTGGTTATGTGTGTATCCGTTAATTTAAATACACAAAGGAACAACTGGTCGCTGGTTCTCGGTGACCTGCAAACCGTGTCCGAGGACACTGGGTTTGCCCGGTAGTTCTCGTGCGATGGTCGAGTTTTCGACTGGAATAGATTACCTGAAGATAACAGAAGGTACAGGAATCGAATCGAGGCTCGAACCTAGTCGCGAAGGGCTTGGTCGGCAGAGACTTTTGAACCGAAAATGTCCAAGGTGGAAATCGATCCTCTGGATGAAATTTGACTTCGAAATTTAGGTTGTAGCTTCACTTAGTAACGAAGAAAGTGATGGTATCCTCAATTTGGAGTGAGAATGTGTGGACGGAGGGTAACGAGTTCGAGCAGGGCCGGTAATGGCTATTTATGGTCGGGCCTGATTCTTATGCTCGAACGTGCAATTGAACACATTCCGACATAAGTCTGGACGAGGCGAAGCTAACCCGACATTCGACAGGCGTGGAGGTGGCCTGTCGGGCCTGAATTCGGGCGTGGGTTCTCGGCCACCAACAGGATCAGACGATCCGTGTGTTGGGGAGACCAATTGGTCGAGGGGTCTAGTTCGCGTGGGGGAGACGAAGTCGGGGATGCTTTTGTCGGGCGTTGAGGTGCAGGGGACAGGCTTGTCGAGCGGGTCGCCGGAAATTAACTTGGACCGCCGGACAAAGGAAAGGGGTGACCGGAAATGCGATTTGGGGATTGACAGTTTTGGTCCCTGGAGTTTGGTTTAATTCGAAACAACCCTTAAAATAATTACGGATGGATCCTTGTGGTTTCATTTGTCCAGAAATAGTCCCTCAAACGATTTTAGTTTTAAAACCTTCTAGTTTAGTTAATTACAAAACGAACCCTGAACTTTTATTTAAATAAATTAATTTAATTTCTTTTAATTTAAATAAATTTAAAAATATTTTTATAAACTTATTTTATTATTATTTAAATAATAATTTTAATAAAAGTTATTAATCTTATTAAAATATGTTATTTTATTAAATATGCAACTTTTTAAATGTAGATTTTTTTTTTTATTTTTATTTTTTATAAAATTTTATATAAGTTTAAAACTTATAAAATTTTAATTATTTTAAATTTATAAAATAACATATATATATATATTTTATACAAAATTAAATAAAAACATTTGCATTTCATTAAATAGAAAAATGATTATATAATTTGTATTACAAAAGCGTAATTAAATATCCGGAATGTCACACTCGCTTTGCTGCAATCGATGCTAGGATGTTAGAAGAGCCCGAGTCAGCTGAAGTGATGGAACCAGGGACCTCAGTGAATGCTGTTTCGACGAGGAGTAGAAGGGAAGAAGAGAAGGAGAGCCCACCGGTAGAAGAAGAAGAGCCGGTGGATGAGGAGATTGAGATGGAGAAGCCTACCGAGAAGGCAGAGGAGAAGAAGAGTGGGGGTGAGATTAAGACCCCAGAGATTGACTTGAGTCGTGTTCCCTACCCATCGCGCTTGCTACCACATAAGAATGCTAGGGAATACGGTATCTTCCTTGATATGTTTAAACAACTCAAGGTCGTCAATCTCCCGTTCATTGAGGTCCTCCAGCATATACCAAAGTATGGCAAGTTCCTAAAAGATCTTCTTTCCAACAAGAAGAAGCTAGAGGGGATCTCTAAGGTCCCACTTAGTGAGTAATGTTCTGCGGTGGTCCAGAACAAACTGCTAGAGAAAATGGAGTATTCGGGTCGTTTCACAATCTCGTGTCGGCTTGGCGGTTTGCCCTTAAACCACGCGTTGGCTGACCTAGGTGTTAGCATCAATCTGATGCCATATTCTATCTATAAGCAGCTATACCTAGGTGAACCGCTGCAGACGTGCATGAGCATCTCCTTGGCTGACCGTTCAGTCAAGTATCCACGGGGAATTATGGAGAATCTCTTAGTGAAAGTAGGCAAACTTGTCTTCCCCTTGGATTTTGTCATCTTGGATATGGAAGTGGATGACAGAGTCCCACTCATCCTAGGATGCCTGTTCCTACATACCGCTAAGGCATTGATCGATGTCTTTGACAGGAAACTCACACTTCGTGTGAGGGATGACTCTGTTACTTTCGATGCTATGAAACCTGTGAAGGGGACTGCTAAGCAGAGCAGTTCAGTTTGCATGATTGATGCCCTCATAGGTGACCATCGAGACTTTGATCCAGAGAGAGAAATTTATGAACCTTCCCCTAACTTATGAGAGATATCTGAATGGGCGTTGGAGTTGGAGAAGCTGATAGATGAGCCAGATGAATACGGCGATGAGGTGCCTAATGATCTGGTGGAGATGATGGCAGAATTAGATGAGATCATAGCAAAACCCCATGTGTGGGGATGACTGAGGAGAGTGTAGAGGATCCTGAAGATCCTGGGGAGAGCATTAGGGTCATTACCATAGCAAACCCTGTTCCTGAACCTTTGCCCATGACCACTGTTCATTCTGAGGGGAGGACTGCCAAGCCAACCCATAGTTCTAGTGGCCCTAAGTCTAGGCCATCCCGTAAGAGAACTCGTGCGTTGAGAGATGTATGTGAGTTAGAGAGAGTGCAAACCCCAAGTGTGGGGAAGTTTAAAGGTGAGAAGTTACTAGGGTATTTGAATAGTGTCACCTTCGGACCGGGTAGGTTTAAGTGGTGGTGGAAGGACTTGATTGATAAATGTAATAGAGGTTTGATGTTCCGTAGTAGTATTTTTTGGATGAGGCTATGGAAAACCGGTAGAACGTGCAGGATGAAAGCAGTACCGGTTAGGATCAAGGAAAAGCCTCATGATAGGCTTGTTTGAGTCGCGGGCAAGTGCTCGGGATGTAGAGCCTGTATGCATTATTTGGTTTGAGTCCGTGTCAATTTTTGTGTTTTTCGGTATGTGTGTTTTGTTTTCTGTGTATTTTGCAGGGATTCATGCTCGATTTGGCAAGGGAAATCATTGGGAACGAAGTTCCAGGTATGTTTTACATTGGTTTTTATCAGTGGAATAGGTTTTTAGAGGATTTGGGTGAAAAAGTTTGAGGGGTGAAAAATTTTCTAAGTATAAAAAACCCTCAAAACTTTATGTCACCAGGGGTTCCTCGCGGTAAGCTAGGGTTTGTTTGTGGTTTTTCACGGTACGCGAGAGATCAAGCACAAGGCCGGCTTAATTTATGCCTCCTCGCGGTACGCGAGGAGTGCTGCTTATTCTCTCGCGGTACGCGGGGATTCCCTGGGTTTGCCCTTCCTCCTTGTTATCCATGGTTTTCCATATCCACCATTTACCACCATCCATCACCACCACATATTCACCATCCATAACACCATATTTATCATCATCCATCATCTCATAACTATAACCATCATCCATTATCATATCCACCGACCACCATTACTATGGGGAACTTGGAAATCGTTCGTAACCGATGACCTACCTTGCTGTGGTGTTCATGTCTATGTGTTTGCCACTAATCGAGTACGTTTCTCTGCTATCTATCTTGAGTCTTAGTGAGTCAGTTGAGTCTTTTATTTTATTTTATTTTGAGTCTGTATTTGTGTTAGTTTGATGCTGCGGGTATTGTGTGAGTTTGTTTTGCAGGTGTACATCATTGCGTCCATTCGGACGGAGTTGATCCTGATCTTATAGAGCAACCCTACAACTTATCTGCAACCGTGACAGAAATGCTATATGGTGCACAAGAGGAAGAACAAAGTTGTACATTCTTGCATATCATTACCAGCTAAGTCGATTCCTGTTTATTTTTGCATTTTTATTTTTAGTTGTGTCTTGCTTCACATTGAGGATAATGTGTCTTTCAAGTGTGGGGATGTGAGACGTCGTAGAGTCTAGTGTCTAGGTTTGTTTTATTTTATAAAAAATTCAAAAATACAAAAAAAAAATTCAAAAATGTCCTTGGAATTAACTGCATATACTTGGAAAATGATAGTACACTGGATCTGCTTGTTGAGTTTTAAAGGAATAAATAATTGAAAACGCGTTTAATTAATGATATTTTGGTAGACCCAGCTAGCTAGTAGAGCTTAAATATCCTGTTTGTGTTGTTTAGGATTAAAATCATGATATCTTGTGGGTATTCATCTTAGAGTAATCGGTAATACTGAAACTATCAATATAGGGTGATAGGTACAACGTTAAGTTAAAATTAAGAGGTTTTTGAAATTTTTGGCAAACCACTATCTTTTTATGAGAATAAATCCGAGTTTTAGTGGCGCCGCCCGCATCCACAAATTCTATATTCATGAGCTTAATTGTTAGAATACTGATTTTTTGCTTATGTGTTACTGATGTAGTGCAAAGAACACATCTTTATTCCTAGTGTTTTGTGCGTTTTTACTTAGTTTTGTGTTCGTTTTGATTCGTTTAAGTCTGTATTTGAGTCTATTGTATATTTTCAGGAGCTCGTATGGAACTGGAAGCTATATCGTGAAGAAACTGAGCAAGAGAAGAAGTCGGGAGAATAAAAGTAAAAAATGGGAAATTTAGGTCTCTCGCAGTACACGAGAGAGGAAGACAATTGTCTCGCGGTACGCGAGGATCTTAAAAACCGGCCGCGACTATTTTGGCCCTCGCGGTACGCGAGGGGCTTGCCAGATTTTCTCGCGGTACGCGAGATTCCTGTATTTTGAGAAAAAAAAGCCTAAAATCGATTTTAATATAATTACAATGCCATTAGGTCAAGAGTTCGATCTTTAGCCATCTGGAGGAAGTCTTTTGGCGATTTTGGGGCTGAGGAAGTCAATTTTTTTTTGAACGGCTAACATTGAATGTTGTGACGTCGCACCCCCGTCACATTGGAGAGCCTCGTCCAACTCCGGCCAATATGTTGTCTTAACCAGGCCCACTTGGCGTCAGAGTTGGAGAGAGTATCCAAGGAAAAATCCCACCCAATACAGCCCCTTCCGGGCTTGAGGGAGAGCCGAGACTCGAACCCTGGATCGGCGTGGGTAAAACCCAGGTGCATCAGCCTAAGACTAGGACTTATTTGCATGCGGCAGAAACTAATGAGGAGAGCAGGGATCGGACCTGGGTCACAAGGGACACAGGTCTCTCCCTTACCACTCCACCACCAGCGCATTGGCTGAGGAAGTCAATTGAAGAGCAAGATCACAGATTTCGATTCTGGGTTTGTTAGCTTTAGTGTTTTCGGTTTAAAAGTTTGAATCTTTATCATTGATTGTTTCGTTTTGAACTATGTTCTCTTTGATTACTTCCGTGTTTGATGTTTTGAACATGAATCTAGGCTAAAACCTTGATACTGCCTAGGTCATTGATAAATATTTGTTAAAGTTACGATCTTTATCAGTTTTTGGTTATTTATTGATGGATTAATGATTTTGTAAGCAATCTTGGTTTAATTATTGTGATGAATATGCATGCTTAGATCTGATGTGTGGTTGATTATTGATTCTGTACGTTGATTGTAGATGTCTTCCCGCCTGATTAGCTTATCTAGGTCATAGATCTTAGGATTTGTGATTGTTTGTGTGGTTTGCTAGAGATAGTGATCCATAGGAGTTGTGATTGAGTATAGATTAGAACTGAGTGTTCATCCTGTCTCAATACCCTAGAAGTGAGAGACTGTCGTTTAGTCTTCGTCATTAGGAATCCGAGAGTCAGTTCTCTGAGAGGAAGTTGGTATTAGGTGTCTGATGATTGTTTCTATTCCGAGTCATAGTTATTATCTGGATATTACCCCGTGCATTCTTCGAATGTATGGTGGACAGTGAGACTGAGAGGTAATCTGTCTATTTGGGTACTTTATCATTGTTGGAAATACCCGAGAGATGATCCAACCATCTGATGAGTTAGTACGCTTTAGGTAGCTTAGTTAGTGACACCCTGAGAGTGATTAGGGATCCACTAGGTAATCTTTAGTTGTTATCTTTAGAAACCCAGATCCATCATAGTTTCCAGAACCGGTAGAAGTTGTGATTTGCAAGTAGGATTCTGACCTATGTAGTATTCTTCCCATCTTCTGATTTCACATTATTACTTCATCTTAATAGTTTGAGTCGACCTTGTTTACGGCATTAGTAGTTAATCTTTAGTGTAGTCAAACCCCAATTAATCATTCTTTAGTCCGAGTCAGAGTCTAGTATTAGTATTCAATGTCTCTAGGGTTCGATAACTCGGTTTACCATTAAGTTGTGCTACACTCGATAGGTACACTTGTCTGTCAGTGCGGTTTAGTTAAAGGTACTCCTTTTATTACTTAGGAGTCTAGGTTAGGTTTTTTTTATTATTTTAATAGACCGTCTGGGCGACATCAAGTGATACGTTATCCGGCAAGTGTTTTTAAACGTATCCTAATCAAGTGATCGTACGTTTGACAGGTTCAGGATTTGAGCAAGCACGCGTGGTGCAGAGCTAGGGTTTGGACGCAGAATAACTAGTGAGTTTCTAATCCCCTTCTTTTAAATGTTTTACTGTTTTTGGGGCTATCGTACATACTTACAAGAGATGTTTAACATATCAAACGTGTTAAGAGCTTTGGGTTTTAACCCGAGGTGTCTATGAACTAAAACATTCAGTAATGAGTCGGAGGGTCTACGGGGGTGTTTATGAGACCATGAGATCTAGGCTTGAAGGTGGGTATATGGTTGTGGGTCGTATAATGACCTAACAGGGGTGAGTTGGGATTGTAGTAAATGGGTCGTACGGGTACGACTAGGAGAGGCCATAGGGTGTGCATGTACGTGGTATGTGCTTAAATAATGAGATATAGTAATTGTATGTGTGTTGCTATATTAGCAGTGTATTGTGTTATGAGTTAGTCAGGGTGAGTGGGGGTATGAGCTAAACGCTTATGGATATGTGCAGTATACCTTATCCTAGTGCTATGTGTGAAGTGAAGGTGCAGTTAATGAATCATGTATATAGAGTATAATGTTATGTGATTATACATGTGTTGTGTGCATTGTGTCGTTGTCCTTGTGACACGGCGGGTATTGTGTTTGCGTTGCGGTCATTATGACACGGCAAACGGGATTGTGGAGGACGAAGTCCTCGGGAGGTCACCAAAGGTGACGATGTCCAACAGGACAGTGATGAGCTCGGGGTGTGTCGAACGCCCTTACGACGGTGTAGTAATGAGGTATGTGTTTGTGTGCTTATATATTTGTGTTAAATTGCATACAAGCGTTGAGTTATATTTATTGTGCATGAGATAGTATTATTGTGGTGAGTCGAGTAGATCGACCGTTGTGTCTGGATTGTTATGTGGTGTTTACAACCGTTATCTCAGTTGATTTGTAAGAGCCTTGGTCAAGGCTGAGTAAGTCGATGTTTAGGGATTGGTTGTGTTAACCAAGTGTCGAGTTAATACTTGTACTTGAGTATGACTTATTAGTGTAGGTAAATTCGACCCATCTCGATAAGACTGTGGGATTATTATTATTATGGGATGAGTCTTGGGTAATGAGCTATTATGGGATATTGGGTTATAATAGGGGTTATCTATTTGTTAATGAATGGTGGACCTATTTTATAAGTTTCGTGGGTCCTGAGTAAAGTTCTAATGACTTTTGAGACGAGTTGGCTTTTAATTAAGCTAAACTATTAGAACTCACTCAGCGTAACTGACTTTGTGTGTGTGATAGATTGTTTTGCAGGTATGCGTTGCGTTGACGTATCTTGGCTTGGGAGCGGTGCTACTCGGATTGGTGTGCAAGCATTCGTGAGGTAACTTAATGACATTAAATAGCAATTAATGTTTTTAGAAAGACTTCCGCTGTAGTTTAATATATCTAAAATGAGTATTTTCAAGGGAATAACCCGTTATGAGAACCAACTATTGGGTGTCCGGTTTGGGGGCCTTACAAGTTGGTATCAAAGCTGAGGTTTAAGAGAAAGTTGGTGTTTTTAAGCAAATAAAATGCTTTAACTTAAACTGAAAATGGGACAAGGGTGAAATGAATGCCACCACAAGTAACCGCGAGCCAAGAGGTACGTCTTTCGAGTTGAGCAGTAATTATTATTTACCGTTTGTGTAGTGTTACACTAGGTAAAGTGATTGGTGTGATTAAATGAGACTATGATGTGAGTTAAGAAATGAGGAGTAGCATTAGTTGTAACTTTGTGAGATTGTTTGGTGTGCCGATATGATTCAGTGATTTGTGTGTGAAACCATGTGTGATATGCAATTGTGATAAATATGATGATTGCTAGATTGTTACATGGTTCTATGTGAGTTGTGTGGGATGCATGTGTATCCGGGGGTGTATGAAAGATAGAAAGCTAGTGTGAATATAATAGGGAAGGTTTAGAATCCGAGCAGTAATGTGGACCACCAAATTGCATTTGATCACCGTAATTTGACAGTCTATGATTACTCTCATATTCTGAATTTGACGCCCATAGTAATCACTCCAACGTTCTATCTTGTGCTGGTACTGATGGCTAAGACAAAGCGTACCAGATCTGTCAGACGGGGAGCTCTGGCTGGGGGGAGGAGTAGGTCGTCAGGACAAACAGGCGGCTGCTATAGACAAGACGCACAGTGACATAGAAGTGGTGTTGGGGCTTCCAGCATCAAGTGTGACTAGAGCTGAGGATGGCAGCATCCCGCGTGGTGCTGAGACCAGAGTGACAGGATGGAAAAGGAGGGCCGTGTCGGCAGTACGCGATTTCCCTCCAGGATGTAGACTTGTATGACTGAAAGATCGACCACGTGCGACAACTAAGAGAGCTTTATTTCAAGAGGACCCGGTGATTGACACGGGGTCCGATGAGGAGGAACCAGAGGAGGACATAGCAGATACACCTAATGTGGCCCCGTAGTAATCTTGCGAGCGTTGTTTGAGACGTTGGACTTCTAGATGACTTTTGGACGTGACGGTTGTCAAGAGAGATTGTGGGGTGATTTAACATTTTGAGTGATTAGACGTTTACGTGGTGTGATGTTTATTTCAAATATTGACTATTTGATTCTGACATTGAGTGCGAGTTATACTACGAGATGATTTGGGTATGATAAATGATAGTTGCAGGTGTGATATCTGGCTATTGGTGGGACAGTGTTAATTATGTGTGATTATGTGATTACCTTTTGAACAACGTGAGGTCATACTAAATGTAATCTTTGATGTGATGCTAGAGCTTGGTTGATTTGACTGTATGAGTAGACATGTGTAAACCGGAGTTTTGATTTTTGTGTGTGTATGTCTACGGTCTTATGATAGTGTCACCTATGTGTTATATCTAGGTGACGTTTGAAGTATAATGGGGTGTGTTGCACATTGTGTAACTGTTCAGGACGGGGTCCTGTGGGAAATTTTATGTATACATCTTTAGTATGTATAAATGTTCAGGACGAGGCCATGTGGGAAATGGTAGCTACATACCTTATGTTTATCTATGCGTGATTAGGACCAGATCCTGTGGGAAATAAGATATTTTATCTTGTGTGTATGAATGTTTAGGGATGTTTGGTGTCTAGACTGAGTAGTGTGTCGTCTTGAAGCATGGGTACGACCCGTATGGGTACGATCGAGTAAACTCTATATGAGTATGAGATGACTTGTGGCAGGGGCCACCGTTGTAGCGAGTAAGAGGTAAGGTTCAGGAGTTTGTGTGTCTATAAATGACGAGGTTATATTGTATGCACGTAGATTTACTCAGATCTAGCTAGTTGTGTATGTGCATTTTGTGCGAGTTAGAAGGTTGAGTTACTAGTACATGTGTAGAACATTGTGTGTTCTGTAGTTATGTGTGTCGATGTGTGTCCTTGTAGTACACACTTAGTCGTGCATAGGACGGGAGGTCTGTGTGCTCAAGTATAGTATTTCTATCTTAACAATTTTCTCGACGTTGATACATCGAGGTGGTGCGAGGAGTTTTGACGTCTCTAGACGACCGGTGAGGTGCTCTTATGAGATGCCTATGCTTATATCTCAGGAATTCGAAGCACGAAGCTGATGGCAGGAGCAGTGAGAGAAGATGATGAAAGCGTTTACGTGGACGGTTAACCAGAAATGTTTATGATGAGATCAAGGTGACAACGCTGAAGATTTCAGCACGAAGTTAACAAATTGACGGAGGACCTTCATGGAACACGTTCCATATGCAGGATTCAGTTGAGGTGAGACACCAGATGAATAGGGATGTTTTCCCCGGACGAGACGACAGATAGCTGAGGCTTGTGAGCAGGCGAACTTCATGTTCGTGCATGATAAATGAGATGCGGTCAGTAATCGCATCGTAATAGTAGAGCAATAACGAGAAAAGTGAAACCCAGGAGGGGTAAGTGCAAGATTGCACATGAGTGACTGGAAAGGAGGTGCGTACGCTGGTAAACGTATGGCTAGTTTAAAGTGAATTCTTGTGGAGTATTCAAGTGAAGCAAATGTTCGGCTGTTGAAACAGACATGACGATGATAAGTAAGTTTCAAGAAACATCGAGAGCTGGTAAAGATGACCCTAGTATTAGGTGTATTTGCATACTTAAGGGACGTATTGAATGTGTGATAATGAATTAAAGAGATACTTTGGTAGAGGAGTTCGGTGTGTAGCTTTGCACGAGCTCCTGGAGATCGTCAGAAAAGGGCAGAAGCAATGCCCTTATGAGTAGAGCAGTGGGATTGAGTTTGAGAAATCATCGCAAGATGGCAATAGGAGCATAAGAGAAAAGCGTGAAGGGCACGCGATAGTAAAGCAACAATTACTCTTGTCTGTGAAAGTTAAGAAACCTACTCGGGGAGGCGACCGTTGGGATGACGAGATCATCAGGGATATATAAGAAACTAAGGCAATTGTGGTCATGAGCTGATATGGCATGTAACAGTGAGCGGATAACTGGCGGTGTTGTGCTGTGTAGTACTAGAGATAATACGTACGATGTTGTTAAAAACAATAAAAGCAACAAATTATTGTCAAAGACAATGACGACGAAACCTTTGTGAAAAGGGTTAGTGGCTGGAAAGACGAGATACGAAGGAATGGGTAGGTGAAACCTACAAGTCACACGGTTGAAAGCGAGCAACGGAGAAAACTTCTTTGAATCCCTAGAAGGGTGGTCGATTTGCTAAACAAGGAAATGAGTTAGTGTTGGTCACCACATTGATTTGGTGCACGAATGAGAACGGAAGGTTATGTCAGGTTGGTCGTACCGACGCAGAATTCGAGGACGAATCCTCTTTTAAGGAGGGTAGACTTGTAATCTAGTAGTTTGGGTTAGTGGACGACCTGAACCTGTATTTAAATGGGAAAATAATTGAAAGAGTTCTTATACGAGGTGCATCTAACTACCGGGAAGGACGCACAGGGTCGTTTAAAGGATAGTTCAGAATCTAAACGCATGAGAAGGAAGCGTAGGGACCCGAAACGAATTTAGTGGTGGTATATAACCCACCTTATCACAAACCCTAGGGCCATTCGGGACCCTAGGTGTGCGCGACGACCATAAGAAGACGCGAGAAAGAGGAGAGACGAGGAGGAGCTAACCCGACGACGAGTTCCAGCAACGTGATCTCCTAAATCATTCAAGGTATTCCTCATTTAATCTTCGTTCATGTCTTTCTTATTGTTTACATGTATCGTAGGGAAACACGGCTAGGGTTTTGTGTGTTTGGACGTGAACGACGGCAAGGGAAAGAGAGGGAGGTCCAGTAGTGGAGGCGATCATGGGAAGCAGGCCGGCGACGAGATGATGATGACAGGCAGTGGTGACAGCTGTGCGAGGGGGACGTGGTGGTGCTCGGCAGCCGCTGCAACGGCAGAGGTGGTGGTGCGTGATGGGAGCCGTGAATAGCGGGTACGGTAGCAATAGTGGTGGTGTTGTGGCAGCATGACACGGAAGACGACAGGGACGACGTGGGCCGGTGGTGACGGCGGTCTCGGTGGTGGCGTTCAACGGCGGTAAACGACGGGAACCATGCGGGAGGTGCTTCCGGCAGGGAGGATGGGTTCGAGTGAAACCCGATAGTGTTGGTGGTGGTAATGTTAGCCGAGAGAGTTGTCACGATATAGGAGATGACAATGGTGTGCTCGGTGGTGAACGATGGTGAAGGTAATGACGAGAACAGTGCCGATTAGGATGTACCCGACTAGGGTTTGCATGGCATGTTTTACATGCATGCGTGAAAACCCGATTCGAATACGCGAATTACGTGGGGATTGGGTTTGCATGGTGGGCACGTGCATGCATGAGAGCATGTCTAAAGTACGAGTGTGGGTGGAGTTGAGGGCTCAGTGAACTGATATGTAGGACAAGGAGACGAGTATCGGGGTTCTATTATATTGTTATACATTATCCGGCAGATATTTTTAAACGTATCCTGATCAAGTGATCATGTTTGACAGGTTCGGGATTTGAGCAAGCACGCGTGGTGCAGAGCTAGGGTTTGGACGCAGAATAACTAATGAGTTTCTAATCCCCCTCTTTTAAATGTTTTACTGTTTTTGGGGCTATCGTACATACTTACAAGAGATGTTTAACATATCAAACGTGTTAAGAGCTTTGGGTTTTAACCCGAGGTGTCTATGAACTAAAACATTCAGTAATGAGTCGGAGGGTCTACGGGGGTGTTTATGAGACCATGAGATCTAGGCTTGAAGGTGGGTATATGGTTGTGGGTCGTATAATGACCTAACAGGGGTGAGTTGGGATTGTAGTAAATGGGTCGTACGGGTACGACTAGGAGAGGCCACAGGGTGTGCATGTACGTGGTATGTGCTTAAATAATGAGATATAGTAATTGTATGTGTGTTGCTATATTAGCAGTGTATTGTGTTATGAGTTAGTCAGGGTGAGTGGGGGTATGAGCTAAACGCTTATGGATATGTGCAGTATACCTTATCCTAGTGCTATGTGTGAAGTGAAGGTGCAGTTAATGAATTATTTATATAGAGTATAATGTTATATGATTATACATGTGTTGTGTGCATTGTGTCATTGTCCTTGTGACACGATGGGTATTGAGTTTGCGTTGCGGTCATTATGACACGGCAAATGGGATTATGAAGGACGAAGTCCTTCGGGAGGTCACCAAAGGTGATGATGTCCAACAGGACAGTGATGAGCTCGAGGTGTGTCGAACGCCCTGGCGAGGGTAACCCTGATGAGGGTGCAGTAATGAGGTATGTGTTTGTGAGCTTATATATTTGTGTTAAATTGCATACAAGCGTTGACTTATATTTGTTGTGCATGTGATAGTATTATTGTGGTGAGTCGAGTTAGATCGACCGTTGTGTCTGGATTGTTATGTGGTGTTTACAACCGTTTTGTCAGTTGATTTGTAAGAGCCTTGGTCAAGACTGAGTAAGTCGATGTTTAGGGATTGGTTGCGTTAACCAAGTGTTGAGTTAATACGTGTACTTGAGTATGAGTTATTAGTGTAGGTAAGTTCGACCTATATCGATAAGACTGTGGGATTATTATTATTATGGGATGAGTCTTGGGTAATGAGCTATTATGGGATATCGGGTGATAATAGGGGTTATCTATTTGTTAATGAACGGTGGACCTATTTTATAAGGACCGTGGGTCCTGGGTAAAGTTCTAATGAATTTTGAGATGAGTTAGATTTTAATTAAACTAAACTATTAGAACTCACTCAGCGTAGCTGACTTTGTGTGTGCGATAGATTGTTTTACAGGTATGCGTTGCATTGACGTATCTTGGCTTGGGAGCGGTGCTACTCGGATTGGTGTGCAAGCATTCGTGAGGTAACTTAATGACATTAAATAGCAATTAATGTTTTTAGAAAGACTTCCGCTGTAGTTTAATATATCTAAAATGAGTATTTTCAAGGGAATAACCCGTTATGAGAACCAACTATAGGGTGCCCGGTTTGGGGGCCTTACATTATCGGTTTTTGGTTATTTATTGATGGATTAATGATTTTGTAAGCAATCTTGGTTTAATTATTGTGATGAATATGCATGCTTAGATCTGATGTGTGTTTGATTATTGATTCCGTACGTTGATTGTGGATGTCTTCCAGCTTGATTAGCGTATCTAGGTCATAGATCTTAGGATTTGTGATTGTTTGTGTGGTTTGCTAGAGATAGTGATCCATAGGATTTGTGATTGAGTATAGATTAGATCCAAGTGTTCATCCTGTCTCAATACCCGAGAAGTGAGAGATTGTCGTTTAGTCTTCGTCATTAGGAATCCGAGTGTCAGGTGTCTGACAGGAAGTTGGTATTAGGTGTCTAGTTATTGTTTCTATTCCAAGTCATAGTCATTGTTGGAAATACCCGAGAGGTGATCCAACCATCTAGTGAGTTAGTACGCTTTAGCTAGCTTAGTTGGTGACACCCTGAGAGTGATTAGGGATCCACTATGTAGTCTTTAGTTGTCATCTTCAGAAACCCAGATCTATTATAGTTTCCAGAACCGGTAGAAGTTGTGCTTTGCAAGTAGGATTCCGATCTAGGTAGTATTCTTCCCATCTTCTGATTTCACCTTATTACTTCATCTTGATAGTTTGAGTCGACCTTGTTTACTGCATTAGTAGTTTATCTTTAGTGTAGTCAACCCCCCAATCAATCATTCTTTAGTCCGAGTCATAGTCTAGTATTAGTATTCAGTGTCTCTAGGGTTTGATAACTTAGTTTACCATTAAGCTGTGCTACACTTGATAGGTACACTTGCTTGTCGGTGCGGTTTAGTTGAAGGTACTCCTTTTATTACTTAGGAGTCTATGTTAGGTTTTGTTATTATTTTAATAGACCGTCTGGGCGACATCAGTTACCCTCCGGGATGGCCACTTGGAGAAAACACCCCTAAGTGATATGCTTAGTAATATGAAATTAGAAATTAGATATGCTTGGTAATATGAAATTAGAACACTAAACGGGGGCATGAAAGTTGGTGGTTGGGTTAATTGGACAGAAATACTGATTATTGCTTTTTAACGTGTGAGTATGTTTGTGCTAATTGGTAATTGAGTTGTTAATTATGTCCGGTTATGATTCCATTGCAGCTTTTTCGAGGACGAAAAAAGGTTAAGTGTGGGGATGTTTGATGTAGTGTGAAGCACACATCGTTATTCCTATTTTTTTTCGTGCATTTTTAGATAGTTTCGTATTCATTTTTACTCGTTTTTAGTTGTATTTGAGTCTATTGTATATTTACATGTGCTTTAGGTGAATACAAGTGAATATCCGATGAAACTGAGCAAGAGTAGAAAGCCCAAAGTTCAAAAGTGAAAACGTTGGAATTTCAGTCCCTCGTGGTACGCGAGGGAGGAGCTTCAAGGTCTCACGGTACGCGAGGATTTTCAGAACCGGCTGCGACTAATTTGTTCCTCGCGGTACGCGAGGAACCAAGGCCAACCTCTCGCGGTACGCGAGAGGCCCGTAAATCCGTAAAAACCCTAGATTTCGAATTAAATAGAGTTTGATTGCCATTGTGAGAGAGGTTCGATCTTTTGGCCGTCTTAGAAGAGACCAAAGGCGATTTTGGGTGTAGGAAGTAGTTTTGAAGCTAAAGGTTGAAGATTTGGATCCGGGTTTGTTAATTCTAGCTTATTCGGTTTTCAAGATTCCATCTTTGTGTTTAAATTCTTTGATTGAACCATGTATTGTTCTTATTGTTTGAACGTTTTAAGTATGATTGTTGGCAAGATCTTCGATACTGCCTGGGTCATTAGATGAATACTTTGTTAAAGTCTTGATTTTTATTGGTTTTTGGTTATTGATGATGGTTTAGTGATTTTGTAATCAGTCTTTTGATGGTAATTGTGATGAATATTGCATGCTTAGATCTGATTTGTGTTTGATTTAAATTCCGTAAGTTGATTGTGGATGTCTTCCAGTTTATATCTAGGTCATAGACTTTAGGGTTTGTGATCGTTTGTGTGGTTTGCTAGACATAGTAGCCATAGGTTAGATCTGAATGTGTATCCTGTCTCAATACCCGAGAAGTGAGAGCCAGTCGTTTAGTCTTCGTCGTTAGGAATCCGAGTGTCAACTGTCTGAAAGGAAGTTGGCTTAGGTGTCTAGTGATTGTTGCTATTATGAGTTATAGTTGTTATCTTGAGATTACCCCGTGCATCTTTGATGTATTGTGGATAGTGAGACTGAGAGGTGATCTGTCTTTTGGGTACTTTATCATTGTTAGAGAGACTAAAAGGTAATCCGACCATCTGGTGAGTTTAGTACACTTTAGGTTCCTTAGTTGCTAACACCCTGAGAGTGATTAGGGATCAACTAGGTTGTCTAGAGCTGTTATCCTTAGAAAACCAGATCCATCATAGTTTCCAGAACCGGTAAGAGTTGTGCTTTGCAAGTAGCATTCCGACGTAGGTGGTAGTCTTCCCATTCCTGATATTTTCTTAGTTCCTTGTCTTGATAGTTTGAGTCGACCTTGTTTTCTGCATTATTAGTCTATTCATTAGTGTAGTAAACCCCCAATCCAAATCATCTTTAGTCCGAGTCAGAGTCTAGTTTAGCTATAGTAGTGTCTCTAGGGTTCGATAATCCGGTTTACCGTTAAGCTGTGCTACACTCGATAGGTACACTTGCCTGTCAGTGCGGTTTAGTTCATAGGTACCCCATCTTATTACTTAGGAGTCTAGGTTAGGTTTTGTTAGTTTTTATATAGACCGCCTGGGTGATATCATAAGTCCATGAGTCAATTGTATGTGTGATTCCCAAATTGGTAAACTTGATAGGATCACTAGATTTCTAAACAATGGGTGTGATTGTTTGGGGGGTCGGATTGCTAAGGTTGAAGATCAACTCGGGTCGTCTAGCAACAAAGGTAAGTGTTTCACACTTACTTAGTATTTGGTATATTGAAACTAATGCATATGAGGCCTTGAATGATTATGTGTATTGGGTGATTGGTGTCTTTAACCTTATGTTATGTTTACAAACAATGGGATATTTAAAACTTGAAGCTTGACTTCATGGGTGTTAAAACCTGGAGCTTTGACTGCATGGGTGATTTCTTGAAGCATTGAGCTTCACGAGTGTTGATCAAGACTTAAAGTCTAATAAGTTGTTAGGTGTTTATATCTTAGAGGTTTGTTTTTAAATGGGGAACAAGTATGGGATGGCTACATACATATTTTGTGCTAGAAATTGCAGCAAGTAGCAAGCTTTCGGATGTTTGGATGTGGCTGCCAAAAGATTGACTTTCGGATGTTTCTCATTCTGATCTTCAACCTCGTTCCTTTTAGCTTCTCTTTGAACCATAGTCCTTACAACCGGATCTTGAGTGGTGGTGCCACTCCTTGTAGTGATAACCTTTACTTGCGCCTTTGGATTGGGTTCGGTATTGCTTGGTAGACCCCCTTGTTGTCTCTCTGACAATTGTTTTGCCAATTGTCCATGGTTTTGTTGAGGTCTTGCATGAGAATCCTTTGTTGCTTCATCTCGGCTTCTACACTTTCCATGCGCTTATCATTCTTCTCGATGTAGTTCTCCATCAGCTCTTCTAACCGTGACTTTCTTTCAGGCTGGCTGGTGTTCTCATTTCCCTGATAGGTATTGTGTTGGGGGAAAATGGTGAACCTGCATTATTAGGATCCTTCCAACTGAAGTTAGGATGATTCATCCACCCCAGATTGTATTATAATAATTTGTTTTATAAAAGTTTATCTTATAATCCTTTTGTATTTATAAAAATGTTATTTTACAAACACTTATTTTATAAAAATAATAAGTTATTTTCTAAAAAATGTATATTTTTTTTATATATAACGTGTATTTTTTCATAAAACCTATAATTTTTTTATAAAACTTATATTTTTTTCTATACAAAACGTATAGTTTTTTTTTATAAAACCTATAATTTTTTTTATAAAACATATATTTTTTTGTTTATAAAACATATAAAAACATTTTTTTCGTAAAAGTTAGTTTATAAAAACATGAAGGTCGTGTTAGCGGGTCCATCCCGACACTAAATCTAAAAGTTGACACAAACCCGAAGCGACACGAATATGAAAATCGTGTCAGACATATGAACCCAAACACAATACAAATATTCACGGGTTGACACAAACACACCCGTTTGGCCCGAGATTTTTTTATATGTTATAATTTTTTTGACTTATTAATACTTTAAAATTATCATTTTACAACAAAAAATACCAATATATATTACAATACATTTTAACTATAAAATCCTATATTAACTTTTAGTTTTTATGGGGGGCGGTGTGGGGGGATCAAATGTCAAAATAATGGGTTAAAATGGTCAACCTATAAATCCGTCGGGTTGACACGACCTGTTAAGGCACCTCATGTACACCACACATGAATGCATTTTAGTATTTTTACAATAAAAGACAATCCTTGTAATAAATAATAATAATTATATTATTATTATTAAAAACCTTATCTCTCTTTTGGTTAACTAGAAGAACCCCAAATTGATCCACCACTCACCACCACCAGTCATGCCGGCAAGTCAGTAACACGACCACCACCATAGCGCCCCACCACCACCATGTAGCCTACAACCACCGACATCGTTCTCATCAACTCAGGTCTCGTCGTTCTCGTTATCCTCTCCGACAACATCACCGCCATATTCTCTTCTACGCCCATTTCAGAACTTGGTGGCCCAGAAGATGAATCTCCTTCCTCATCACACACCCCATTTATCCCAAAATTTATAAACCCTAACCCTCATTTCTCATGACATTATGAGTTGGATTCACTTCACACACACCCTAAAAAACAAAACTTTATAAACCCTAATCCAATAATTTCGTGAATGAACAATCAAATCGTCTTTTACCCGATCTACGGTAAATCAAAAGAGGGATTGATTGAAGATATAAAGAGGGATTGTAAAAATACAATCGTCTTTCCCCCGATCTGCAGTAAATCAGGCATACAAGTCACGATCTGGCTCACATGTTTAGCTAAACGGGTTCGCGAGTTCGACCTGAAACTGATTCGCACCCGTTTATATTAAACCTAGAAATCACTAAAATTAAGTTTTAAATTTTTCGTGTTAGGTTTATGTCGTTTTTTCGTGACGTTGGTGATAAAAACGTAAAAAACTATAAACGATAAATAACAAAAAGACAAATTTTAAAAAACCAATATTAAAAATTTTAAAACTAAAATTAATTTAAAACAGTTGTTTTCTTATTTTTTATATAAATAAAGAAACAAAACAAAAAAAAAAACTAAAACTTAATTTTAGTGATTTAAGAGAAAAGTACAATAATGAGGTAATGTGGTAGGTGGCTTGACAATAGTAACGTCACTTTTCTCATTTAACTTTAAACATTCAAGGGAGACAACTAGAGGGTCAAACTACAAGAAAGATGGTCAGAGTACAAAAAAATGTTCTCCGTCAAGTATTCCGGCTAACAAAAACAATGACCATTCGGCGGGTCAATTGAGCCCTCGGACCCTCCTGTAGCTCTGCCCTCGACATCAATCATCGATACAAAATGAACTTTGGTAATCTATACAATAATGGTTGATTTACGTGTTATTGGAATATTCTTTGTAAGATGTTAGTTTTAAAAATGATCAAATGTAAGACTCATAACAAAGCAAAATAAAGATCAAAGGTGGTAGACAAATCGATGGTTGATTAATGCCGACCGTCCGTGCTAGATTATGCATTTGTCGTGTCTTTTATAAATAGTCGTCGCTATTTGTTAAAATTCATAGTCACACAATTTTCATTTAAGAACACAACTCGAAGCATCTTTTTGGTTTGGTGACAATTCTAACACCTTCGAAATTTCGGATCGATGACGAGAAAACGGTAATCACCGTCCGACGTCGGAGAAAGTAGCCTTCACCAAAGAACCCACAACCGATTATCGTCGTAATCCCATTCCAACTATGAGAGGGATTTGTAAGCATGGGGTGGGCTTGGGCCCAATATATAATAATCCAAGTAAAACCCAGATTCAAATTCCCGAAATACCCCTAGAGGAATTAAAAAATAGAGTAAATTACCGTTTGCGTCTCTGTGGTTTACACGATTTAACACGATGCGTCCCTAACACGATTTTTTAACGCTTTGAGTACCTGTGGTATACAATCTGTAACACTCTGAGCCCCTAGGGCCTAACTTTGTTAAATTCTTTCCGTTAAGTTTAGTTTCGACATGCTGCGGATAGTTAAGTTTTGTTGCTGATCAACAGCAAAACTTAGTAGTTTCGAGTGAACTTAGTAGTTTCGGGTGAATATCAGTAACCATCTTACCCCTATCGAAACTAAACTTAACGGAATTTTTTAACGAAGTTAGGACCAGAGGCTCAGAGTGTTACAAATTGTATACCATATGTACTCAAAGCGTTAAAAATTCGTGTTAGGGACGCATTGTGTTAAATCGTGTAAACCAAAGGACGCAAACGGTAATTTACTCTAAAAAAATATCAGGATTGCCCTTCATCATCATCTCGTTTCTCAATCATCGATCAACAACCACTCTCACGGTCTCACCTCTAAAACTCACAACCCTTGAATCACACCACTGCGTGTTTATCAGAGACAGATCTGACGTTAGTGTGATGGATCACACGGCGGAGCAAGATCAAGATCAAGAGCAAGAGCACGAGGTTTACGGCGGAGACATACCAGATGAAGGAGAAATGGACGCCGATATCGAGATGTCGAGGAACGAAATTGAAGGCGATGAAAACAATAACTCCAAGGTCTGTTTTGATTTTGTTCAGCGATTGAAAATTGAATGCATTCGTGTGAAGTGAGTTAAAGCCCTAACATAATTTGTTTTTGAATTTTTTTGTTTGTGAATTCAGGATTTAGAGGATATGAAGAAGAGACTGAAGGAGATTGAAGAAGAAGCAGGGGCGCTTCGAGAAATGCAGGCGAAAGTTGAGAAGGAGATGGGCTCGGTTCAAGGTTTTTGCTTTAATTTTGCTATTTTTGCCTTTGTTGCATTTGTGTTCATGGAAATTATATAGTTCGAGTTTGTGAATTGTGCTAGAATTAGAGTCTGATAATTATGTCTGGTGGTAGTTTAGGACTTTGTTATTGTTATTAACTTGGGGCCAGAAATCATAACAGATATTAGTAAAAGTGAATAAAATTCTATAATTTTATTTGTATTAAATTATTGAAGTTGTGACATTGATATATTAGGTTTAAAGAACAAACATGGGGGAAGAGCCGGAAGACATCAAATATCATCCTGGAGTGTTTGAATGAATCCTTAAGAGTCTTGTAATAGTGTAAAGCTTGCTTTAAGTCTCAATTAGCATTGAGAAGCAACTGTATCATGTCTTCGTATTCATGAACAGTTTGAATGCGTATCTGTGTAACAAGATAAAAGTAACGCTAGTGAAAGATTTTAAATAATGAACAATGTTCCTTACTAGTTGAACTCTTCTTCGTAAGCAAAAACCGAGGCAATAAGGTCTCTATGTTAAGTGTGGCGGCTGATTGTAGTCGGTGTTGGAGTGTAGGCTTCGGTCCAGAAAGGGGAAAGGGGTTCGGCCGGCCCTAAGCCCCTAATTGGGCCCAGTTTGTTTAACTTGTTGATTAAGGGTTCTAACCCTAATTTATGTATATAAATTAATCTCTTGTACTTGTAAACATTGTCACTCAATAATATGAAAACCCTAGTTGCCCCCCTTGGATGTAGGTCGCATTGACTGAACCACGTAAATACTTGTGTCGTTTATTTTTCTGTTTCGTGTGTTGCGTGTTTGATCCTAACAACTAGTATTAGATCTTAGGCTCTCGGTTACACACGAACAGTCCCTCCAGCATTTCAGTCGCCTTCTGTCCCATCTTGCCGTAGCTGACTGCTAGGGTTCTGCAACCTTTTTCAGCCGCTGCTAACCCTTAGCTGAATGCTAGGGTTTCAGCTGTCAACCACCAGGGCAATAGGGTATCACCGCCGCTGCCGGCGGAACTAGGGTTCTGCTAGTCACCGGTTTTTTTCTTCTGGAACAACTACTGTTCTTGTTTCTGTTCTTGATCTGCTGTGGTTCTTGTCAGTTTTTTGGTTATTTTTCTTTTCTATTTTCGGTCAAAGAAACTCGTGTGTTATCAACTTGTTTGTTTTTCAATTTTTTGAAACTGATTCTAAGGGTTGTGTGCGATAGAACAACACTCAATTTCAGGCAACCGGCCAAAGCTGTTTTCGAACACTATTCCAGTTTTGACTCGATTGTTAAGCATTTGTAGTTGGATAATGGTTGAGGAAGGAAAGACAAAAATAGAAAAGTTTGATGGTCAGAATTTTGGACGGTGGAAAATGCAAATCACGGATTTATTGATACAGAAGGATTTGGATTCGGTGCTTGAAGCACCGCCCGCAGTGATAACTGCAACATGGTTAGCACTTGAGAAGAAGGCTAAGTCAACATTAGACTTGGTCTGTCTATGAATGTTGCTTACAACATCCTAGATGAAACCACAACACGTGTAATCATGGAGGCATTGTCGAACATGTACAAGAACATCAGCTGCAAACAAGGTGTTTCTGATTCGGGAATTAGTAAACACACATAAAAAAGGGAGGTTCTGTTACTTACCACATAAATATGATTCGGGAATTAGTAAACACACATAAAAAAGGGAGGTTCCGTTACTTACCACATAAATATCTTTAACTCTCATCTGAGACGTTTGTCCTCAGTAAACTTTAATATTGATAATGAATTACAAGCTTGCTTACTTTTATCTTCATTACGTGACAACTGGTCAGGAACAATCACCGTAGTCACCAGTTCAGTCGGTTCCGACGCTTTAACTTTTAGTAAAGTTTGTGATTTGATTTTTAATGAAGATTCTAGAAGAAGCACCGGAGAATCATCAATCTCCCTGTTAAGCACTGAATCAAGGGGAAGGAAGAATGAGAGAGGGAGGAACAGTCCAAGTCAAGAAAGAGAGGTCAGTCAAAACCAAGGGTTGATATTGAATGTTGGAACTGCAAGGAAAATTGACGAAGAGTCTGATGATGCTCTCATCTGTTGTGTTGAGAGTCCTGAGGAATCCTTGATCATGGATTTTGGTGCATCGTTTCACGCTGTCTCATGCCTAGATATGGTCAGAAATCTACGAACAGGTAATCATGGTAAGGTTCGTTTAGCTGATGATCAGGTATTTGACATTACAGTGATTGGTGACGTGGATTTAAAGACCTCCATGGAAACTACCTGGACATTGAAAAATGTCAGGGTTATTCCAAACCTGAGGAGGAAATTGATCTCAGTCGGTCAGTTGGATGACCAAGGGTTGGATGTCCACTTTGGGGGTGGACAATGGAAAGCGATTAAAGGTAATTTGGTGATTGCCAGAGGTAAGAAACGGGGTACTTTGTATATGGTTGAGATTCATGCAGGGAGTGCTAATGCAGTGACCAGTGGGCCGAGTCCTAATCTGTGGCACCAGCGACTCGACCACATGAGTGAAAAGGGTATGAAGATGCTTGTTATCAGGGGAAAGCTTCCAGAATTAAAACGGGTATAATCTGAATTCTGTGAACCATGTGTTCTTGGGAAGAAAAAGAAGGTATCTTTTGTGAAGACCGGCTAGACACCTAAAGCTCAGAAATTGGAGCTTATCCATTCATATGTATTTGGACCAACTACAGTTACATCATTGGGAGGCTCGAGATACTATGTGACTTTCATAGTCAATGCTACACGCAAGGTATGGGTCTACTTTCTTAAAAATAAATTAGAAGTATTTGATGTTTTTAAGAAATGAAAAAAAAAATAAATTTGAAGTATTTGATGTTTTTAAGAAATGGACATCTGCTATTGAACTTGAAACTGATTTGAAGATAAAGTGTTTGAAGTCGGACAACGGAGGGGAATGAGTTCATTGATTATTGTGCTGATCGTGGCATTCGGATGATAAAGACAGTTCCAAGCACTCCTCAACAAAACGGAGTCATAGAAAGGAAATGATGAACAGAACATTGAATGAAAGAGCCAGAAGTATGAGATTAAATGCAGGACTGCCAAAGATGTTATGGGCTGATGCAATTAACACTGCAACCTATCTTATCAACAGTGGGCTTTCAGTACCGTTAGGTTTCAAACTACCAGAAGAAGAATGGAAGGGTGAAGCGGTCAAATATGAGCACATGAAAGTTTTCGGGTGCAGTGCTTATGATCTAAACAAAGATGGTGACAAATTAGATGCTAAAGCCAAGAAATACACTTTCATTGGCTTCGGGTCAGACAAAATGGGCTACAGACTTTGGGATTTTGAAAGAAGAAAGGTAGTCAGAAGCAAGCATGCTACATTCAACGAGGCTGAATTGTACAAAGACAGGAAAGAATCAAAATCGATGGTCCAGAAAGAGTATATTGAGGTTGAAAACTAGAAATCGGCTACTGAACCGGTTATTGAACCTGAAACTGATGCTAATGTAGATACGGTTCCTAAGTTTGAAGATAGTGGAAATGAAGTGTCAGTGGGAACTTCTGACAGTGGGAGCTCAGATTCTGAAGATGATCAGTCTCCACAGCAGCCTGGCCCGTCTGATAATTGGGTCAGGAGGTCTACCAGAGTTACTAAACATCCTTTCAAGTACAGTCCTTCAGTTAACTACATTCTCTTGATAGAAAATGGTGAACCAAAGAGTTATTCTGAGGCATTCAAGATGAAAGATTATTTCAAGTGGGAGAATGCAATGAAGGATGAAATGAGCTCTTTATGTAAGAACAAAACATGGGTCTTAGTCAAGCTTCGGCCAGATAAAAGAGCTCTACAAAATAAATGGGTCTTCAGGGCCAAAGAAGAACATGATGGGTCTAAACGGTACAAAGCTCGTTTAGTGGTGAAGGGGTTTCAACAGAAAAAAAGGGGTTGATTATGATGAGATCTTCTCTCCTGTAGTGAAGATGACCACCATCAGACTAGTTCTGAGTCTTGTAGCTGCAAAAGGTTTACATTTAGAGCAGCTAGATGTGAAGACAACATTTCTTTATGGTGATCTAGATGAAGATATTTACATGGCATAACCCGAGGGGTTTCAGGTTGTCGGGAAAGAAAATTGGGTGTGCAAGTTGAAGAAAAGCTTGTATGGTTTAAAGCAAGCTCCCAGACAATGGTACCTGAAGTTTGATAACTTCATGGGGAGGTCGGGGTACAAAAAGTGTCAAATGGTTCATTGCTGCTATTTGAAGAAGTTCAGAAATTCTTATATCATTCTACTTTATGTAGATGATATGTTGATTGCATGATTAGATGTGGATGAAATCAAAAGGTTAAAGAAGCAAATGTCCAAGTAATTTGAAATGAAAGACTTGGGTCCAGCCAAACACATACTTGGGATGTACATTTTCAAATACAAGAAAGATGGCTCTTTAACGCCGTCCCAAGAAAAATACATAGGGAAAATGTTGGAGAGATTCAAGATGAATGATGAAAAGACAGCCTAGGAACACACCACTGGGAAGTCACTTAAAGTTTACCGATGACCAGTCTCCTAAATCTGAAGAAGAAAGAACAAAGATGTTTCCATATGCATTAGCGGTCGGCAGTCTCATGTATGCCATGGTCTATACTCGACCAGATATTGCTCATGCCGTTGGGGTTGTTATTCGGTTTATGTTAGATCCGGGAAAAGAGCACTTGGAAGCTGCTAAATGGGTGCTCAAATACTTAAAGGGTACATCTACAATGGGGTTATGTTTCAGAGGGAACTGTATCTATTCTCAGGGGTTATACAGATGCTGATTTGGGTGGATGTAAAGGTACATTTAAAAGCACTACTAGGTATGTTTTTATAGTGGGATGAACAACAGTGAGCTCTAGACTCAGAAAAGTGTGGCTCTATCAACTACAGAGGACGAGTACATGGCCAGTAAAGAGTTAGTATGGTTGAAGACTTTTTTTGCCAAGAATCTAGTCTATCATGGGAAGACAAAGCACATTGGGATGAGATATCACTTCGTCAGAGAATTGATCCATGAAGGAACAATCAGTTTGAAGAACATCTCGGGTCCGAAGAATCCAGCAGATATGTTTACCAAATCTGTGGTGCTGGATAAGCTGAAGCTTTGCATAGCTTCAACTGCCGGAATAATGTTGTTGAGACCGGGGTAACTAGGGAGAACTGAAGATCAAAGGGGTTTTCATTTGCAGAAGTACAAAGTGGAGCTGAACGTGTTTCGAAGCCTCAAAGTGGGAGATTGTTGGAGTGTAGGCTTCGGTCCAGAAAGGGAAAGGGGGTCCGACCGGCCCTAAGCCCCTAATCGGGCCCTGCATGTTTAACTTGTTGATTAAGGGTTCTAACCCTAATTTATGTCTTTAAATTAATCTCTTGTACTTGTAAACATTATCACTCAATAAAACGAAAACCCTAGTTGCCCCGTTGGATGTATGTCACATTGACTGAACCACATAAATACTTGTGTCGTTTATTTTTTTTGTTTCGTGTGTTGCTTGTTTGATCCTACAGTCGGCCCTAGGCCAGCTTCGGCCCTAAGGCAAACTAGCAAACCCAGTTTGGTCAAATTAGAACTGCTGGAAGTTGGCCAGTTCAGGCGCAATTGATGTCAACCCGAATAGCAACAGTTAAGTCGGCCCTAAAGGGGTTCCAATTTGAGTCGGGCACAAATTCTTTGGTTTTCTCTTTAACTCATACTAGAATAGCCGACTATTTTTTTTAGTATAAATAGGGATCCCATCCCCTATATTGTAATTCTTATTACCTGATCAATAAAAAACTCTCGCTAGTTTGCAGCCCGTGCATGTAGGTCAGATTAGACCGAACCAGGTAAAATCTCTCGTGTTTGCTTCATAGTTGTCAAGGCGCATAGGCGCGCTCAAAGCGCAAAGGCTGAGCCCGGAGCCTAGTCCCAAGGAGCAAAAAAAGCGAGGGCTTTTTTAAGCTAGGCGCATAGTGTAAGAATATCATTTTTAGGGGTTTTAAACTTGTTTTAGGCTTGTTTAGAGCTAGTTTAGTCTTTTTTTAAGGTGATTCAGGCTTGATTAGGGGTTTTAGACAAGTTCCAGTGACTTTTAGCAAGTTCCGGCGACTTTTTAGCCGGAATATGGTCGGAAAACGTGCCTAGGCGCTCGCCTGAGCTCGCTTTTACAAGAAAAGCCCCAAATTGCGCCTAGGTCTCCATCAGGCACTAAACTTGTGCCTTACTGCGCTTCTGCGCCTAGGCGCGCGCCTTGATAACATATGTTTGCTTTATTATTCTCCTTTTGCGATTTGTGGTTTGTGTGAAGTTCTGACTTGCGAAAAAAGTTACCAGCCCAGCATCATCAATCGATAAGCGGGAGAAGCGTGCTGTGGTCGCTGACCAACAGCAGCTTATTACCATCTTTCATCGCACCAGTAGTAGCAGAAAAGAAACAGAGCAGCAGCCGATCATAACACCAGCAGATCAGCAGTAATTCCAGCTGCTTTTTATTCGTATTACTTCGATAATCGAGATCGAGTGATCAGGAAGAAGTCTGATCAGCTGTGATATCTTCCTAACGCTCTATCATACAACAGGTCAATATAGCAGTTTGTTTATGTTTTATATAATAATATTTTGGGATTTTTTTATTATTGTGATGAGGCTTATTAGATTGCTCCTCTGTAAACCTACAATGTCAATGATAGCTGTAAGCCTAGAGGACCTTGAATGTATAAGGTGATTAGAATTTAAGCTCTTGCTATGACAGATTAAGATCTTTGTTAGCAACATCATTTCCATGGTGGAATTTCTATTTACTAAGTTTAGTTAGATAAATAGCAAGATGTAGGAGGATATTTCTAGTTTGTTTTGTTGTCCCATACATAGTTGTCAATAGCGAATAGTGGTAAATAGCGACAAGCCACCTATACGCTATGTAGCGATAGCGATGAAATAGCGGGCGCTATTTCACGTTTAGCGATACACTAGTAGAAAGTTTTAGAAATATTTTGTATTTAACTATTGCAAGATCTATAGCAATTATAATCAATAATCATCTAAATCTTCATATATTAGGGTTATTAGCAACCCTATTTATATTAATCAAGTAAAAAATTAAAAAATAATTTAAAAAAATAAAAAAAAAATGGAATATTCGCTATTCACCTGCTATTCACTCGCTAAACACTATATAGCGACCATAGGCCGCTTCGCTACATAGCGCGCTATAGCGAGCGCTATGGTCGCTATTGACAACTATGGTCCCATAACTGTTTCTACCTGTTATGTGAATGGAGGGAAGTCATCTTAAGCAAGATTAGAACTGTTTGACCTGATTTCAAGTTAAAAAGCATCAGGTTGGGGGGGGGGGGATTTTACCATCGTATTTGAGCTGAACTCTTCTGTTTTTTCTAAATTACTTGTATAATGGACTATGTATTTAACCAGTAGTGAGATATCATTTTACTATCAGTTGAAAAATATAGATGACAAGAGGGGATGCTTTGTACATATGTATGTGTTTGTGTGTGTACATATATATAGATAGTATAGGCATTTTTATAAATTGAGCTGTAGGTAGAAGTGTAGAACATTTTGAAATATGCGACCTACTCATTTGTTTTGCATTTTACCTTACATAGTAATTTGAAGATTGTTAAAAAAC
Source organism: Smallanthus sonchifolius (assembly GCA_023525975.1). NCBI lineage: Eukaryota > Viridiplantae > Streptophyta > Magnoliopsida > Asterales > Asteraceae > Smallanthus > Smallanthus sonchifolius. The sequence goes on from CM042022.1 coordinate 87,021,575, forward strand.
TGTTAATGAGATATTCAAGTTCATGACTGATTTAGCCAATTAATGTAGCGATATCTTTGTTGGAAGATACACAAATTGTCTTGTGGCCCATGCTTTATTTAGCAGTTACAACATACAATTTCTGGCTTGCAGTCAAGCTTTATATGACCATACTACAAAAAGGGATTTATGAATGCTAAATTTTTTTTTTATCTAATTTTATATCAAAATTCGACAAATAGTCATGCACTGCTTCCTTTTCTCTATGGTTGCAAGCGTTTATTGTTCTGCCCTGTAAAATTAAAACTATAATACTCTCTAGGATTACTCTTGTCTACCTAACATTATTGCTGTTCTTTTGATTATGGGCATGATTAGAAGATTCATCTGGTGCTTCTGCAACCCAGGCTGAAAAAGAGGAGGCGGATGCCCGTTCAATATATGTTGGTAATGTGAGGTTCTATTACCTTTCACCTTATTTTATTTCAATGTATTTTCGACTTATGGTAATAAACAAGTAAGGACATTGTTATCTTCTATAGTTCTATATGTTTATTTAGATTTAAATTAATAATGCTTTTGGAGTTTCTTTTTGATTGGCTACAAGATTGTTAAAGTTGTTCATAAACCTCGACCAACATAGGATTTCCTGCCAGAATGTTGAAGTTGTTCAAAATAGTATTATGTTGACATTAACAGATTTTAATTGTCCTATCGATTCTTATCATTATTCTAGATACTTTGAGTAATCTTAATTTTACTCGATGTGAACTTCAGGTAGATTATGCATGTACGCCTGAGGAGGTTCAGCAGCATTTTCAATCCTGTGGAACTGTAAACAGGGTGACAATATTAACGGACAAATTTGGTCAACCAAAAGGTTTTGCATATGTGGAATTCTTGGAGCTCGAAGCTGTTCAGAATGCTGTCCTTTTGAATGAATCAGAGTTGCATGGTCGTCAACTCAAGGTCCTAGCTTTATTACTTTATTCACTTTGCAATATTACATTACCAAATCTGGGTTTCAAATCTTCATCAGTTGGTTTCTGACGTGTTCAGGTTGCTGCTAAACGAACCAATGTTCCTGGGATGAAACAATTTAGAGGGAGGCGGCCCAACCCATATTTTGGATTTCATTCACGGAGGCCTTTCATGCCTGGCCCACCAATGTACTCTCCGTATGGCCATGGGTATGTGCCTGAATTTATCCTCATTAGCTGTGTAGTTTCGCTCTCGTTTTAATCATTAACATTAGAGGTGGCAATTCGACACATCTATACCTAATAAATGAGTAACTGGTTGCGCCACGTGTCACAATTATGTGAGCCCAAGTTTCTTTTCATGCCTATTTTTTTTCTCAAACTATTTAATATTTTCTTTATTAATATTTATTTTATTCAACTATTTAATATGTCCTTTATTAATATTTACTTTATTTAATATTTTCTTTCTCAACTATTTTCTTTATTTTTTCCACTTATTACTAACTATTTAAATTTAATATTTTCTTTATTCAACCCGAGTTTCTAACCTGGTTTACTTATAAACGAGTCAAATTTGGGTTGAATAAAATCTCTTAAATTATTTTGTTTTATTTTTTTATTAGTATTGAAATAATATATTGTTTGTAATCATATTCAACACACTAATTATACATAAAAAACTCTAATTGTTTTTGGAAAAAAAGTGTTTTAGACTGAGCTGATCCAACCTTGTTTTGCATATAATCAGAATTAGGAGAACGTACCTGTTTTTCTGAAGAGTTCTTCAATATTTTATAATAAGAACTTGGTGTCAACATGAAACCTGGATATTATTACTCTGAAACCTGGATGTTGCGACTTTGATCCAGCAAATACTTTTTAAGCTAAGCACTGTATATCTTATAATAAATAATTAAATACATTCAAATTGGTTTAACAAACACTCTTTTATTGCATTGTGTTTAGTGTCTGATATATCCTTGAATTTGTGTGGTACAACCGTCATTTTTGCAATACTGATTGATATAATCCTACATTAAAAAACCAACTTGTTTTTGTGATTTCGCAGAAGGATTCCAAGAGCTAGGAGGCCAATGAGGTACCGACCATATTAGTGAGGCTATATTGCTAGTGGCCAAAAGGGGCAATGCTCATACCAGGTCACACTAATACAATTTCTCTAGTCTTAGATCTTGTATCATTATGTACTATTGCTTCCATTTGCCAAATGCACCAACTTTCTTCTTTGGTTTTGTCTTCCAAGATTGTATGCACTTTAACATGCTTTTGAACCCAGAACCCATAATCTTCCAAACTACCTAGATCTTTGTATGTATGGGTCTAGTCCAAAAAACGAGTTTTCATGACCTTTGGAATCACAATTAACAACAATGCAAACATCAAGTTTAAAAACAAAGCAAATGTCAAGTTTGAAATTGTATATTTTCGTTAATACCTTAGAAACCACACCGCATGTTCTTTTCTTTTCGCCTTTTGGGATACTACATTTGTGCTGTTAACACCACATAAGTTGTGTCTAACCTTGGTTTAGGTATTTGTATAATTTTTTTATATTTGTCATAGGTTTTTAGTGTCACATACCCAAAATTTAAATATAAATAAGCTCTATATATGGTTTAATATATAAATAACCTATATGTACGACCTAAAAAGTTATATGTACAACATCTTGATGCACAAAACTTCCCATATACAAGAGGTGCGCCTCATGCTATGCCTCAAGCCGTTTTTACATGCGCCTCTCGTGCCTCTAGTTCGTCTTTTGTACAGTCATTGCCTTAGGCATGCTTTCTAAAACCAAGTGTGTAACAAAGAAAAAAAAGAAGAGAAAAAAATATATAAAAATTTACATTTTTAGCCCTTTAAGTATTTTGCATTAACATAATTATCCCTTAATTTACCCTTACTGCACCTAACCTTGTGTGAAGTTTGTTGCACACCATTTTCCTTTAAGTATTTGACCCATGTGTATGAATTAAGGATGCAAAGGGTGGAAACAAACCTAACATGTTTGTACCCTTTTTCTTACATTTGCTTACAAATAAAAACAAAAAAAAACAAATGTACATATACGCACTCCTTCCTACCATATGTATATATATTTTACATATTTATTCTCTTGATCTTCAACGTTTGAGGTAGTTTTGGAGGGGGAAGAAGCCATTTAGAACCCTCAATGTAGGAAAGGCTGATATAGGGTTTAGCGTCTTCATATTTAAGCTTTTTTACAAACGCTCCTCTCCCATCTGTATCCGAACTTTGCCCTGTGTTACCATATTCAGCGAAGAATAGGTTCCTACAAAAAACAAGTTGAGGTGTTTTTGCAGGATGGATAAGTTGGACAACAGGTCAAAATATATTATTTTTCCAGCGACTTCCAAAATACGTTGCTATTATTGATAAATGTGTGAAAATACGTTGTTATTTTACAAAATTAGCCCGAAGGTTATATGCATTAAAATAAATTTTGACCCTTTTGACCCGTTTCTTTTTAGGTAGTTTTTCTGATTTGACCCGCCCGCTTGATCTAACTACATGGGTTGATTATATGAACTTACTCATCAGGTGAAGGTTGACGATTAGACTCCCAGCCTTTCGGGTCAACACTTGGACCCAAGTCTGAGTAAGCAAACACCACCTTTGAAAACTTCTTCCATGCTCTTCCTAAGTACCACCCTTTCCCGACTCCAGTCACACGACAATGCACGAAAACAAACCCGGTTTCCGATTCAGCCATTTCACGAGCATGTGCGGTTATCCATGATTGTAGTTCTCCAGAAATGCAATGCACTTCAGTGTTCTGCAAAACCCCCAAAACATTTTTCTTCTTTTTTTTAAAATAAAACGAAACATTATTTAAGTACTTATTACATCATGACCGTTTGCTTACCAGATAGATAGATTTTGCATTACCGAAGATGAAATCAGTAGTGCCTTCAATGTAACAGTCTTTGAAGAAATGCCTACCACGATCATCGCAGAATGTATCTTGAAACCCATAAAATCTAACGTTGTAAAATGTAGCCATGCCGCCTCCAATCCTCATTGCTGCTGCCTGACCTCCTTTCATTTTACCATCAGGTCTTGGGCTCGAATTCTATATGTTCCAAACACAGTCGTAAAAGAACACACATACGATATACATGCATGCCGGAATCGACTAATTCATGACTATGTAGTTATCATAGTAGTCAAAGGCTTAAGGCGCAAAGCACAAAGGTTGAGCCTTGGGCCTTGGTGCAAGGTGATTAAAAATCGAGGGTTTTTCTAAGACAATATAACAAGCCATTTTTAGGGGTTTAGGCTGGTGGTTTAGGCTCGTTTAGACATGTTCCATGCCATTTTTAGATGTTTTAGACTAGTTTTGTCTTGAATTTGGTTAAAATTTGGCCGGAATCCTCATTTGGGGCCTTGAAGGACGCAACGCGGTATGGCGGCGTCTCGCCTCGCCTGTTGCGCCTAGCGCGAGGCACATGCCTATTCCGAGGTGCATGCCTTTTGCACCTAGAGCGAGGCACGTGCCTATTGCGCCTTTGACTATGGTGGTCATGAGTGAATGCATTTTCTTTGAAGAACATGAATGTAAAATGTGGTCGTTTCTAACCTTAATATGCAAATTAGCAGCGACGAAATAGTCACCATCGACCGTTAATGTCCCGCTTTCAACCGTGGTATACTTTGCTGCATTCCCATTAAAGACCAAGGTTGGCATATTTTTCGGATCTCCCATGAACGTAACGAACCTCTTTTCCCTCTCCATCTTAATCTTCTCGTGGTATTCTCCAGGTCCGATGAACACTATAACTCTTTTATTGTTTTTTGCTGGAATGCTTTTTACCGCGCCATTAATGGTTGTAAAATCACCACCACCTGACTTCATGACTTTTATGATCTTCGGCTCTTCCTCTGCGGCCTCCAGGGCCGGCTCAAGAGTCCCTTTTCGGGCTTGTAAAGGTTTTATATTTTCTTCAAACCAACTTTCAACTCGGGCTTTGTCTTGTGGGATCGGTATGTTATCGTCGGCAACGATTTGAAGAAAAATGATCAAGAACGTGTTTAAAACAATCAGAAACATAAATCTTACCATTTCACCCTATTTTTGTGATCTAAATGTGTTTTCTTCTTGGTATGTTTGATAACGAAAATTGAAAATTTGTGTCTATATATAGAGAGAGGAAGAGGGAATTGATTTATTGATCACACCTTCACATATCTTCGCTATTATCTCTCTCCATCTCTGAAAAAATGATTAAAAAAATATGAGATGGTCATTATTAATCTTCAAGGAGTTACAAATACATTTTTTGATATTATTATGTTGAATGTCATCCGGTTTGGCTTTAGTATAGCACATTTGAGTGAAACGGATATGTGTTTTCGAAATGATTATTGTTGATGGGAAATCGTAGTGGTTAAGAATCATCATAGTTTGTTAAATAATATCAAAGAAGTGTAGGAGAATAAAATTGTTTTCATATCAGTGTAGCTCACCTTAGCTTTTAAATATAAACTAGTTGGTCACACTCCTCGCTCTGAGATGGGGTGGACCAGCTTTTAGAAAAACATGAACGTAGGCGCATGATCAGACGCAAAAATAACGTTAAAAAACAGACCTAGAACTAAAATATAGGTGAGAGCGGACCAATTAAAAAAAAAAAACTTAAACGTAGATGCAGCCACAAACGTTAGTAAAAAAGCAAACCTAAAAAAATCGGGTCGCATCATCGCTTAAGAACGCAAAAAAAATAAAAAAAAGTCAAAGCGGAGTTAAAACCAAAGAAAACTAAAAAAAGTACATGGAACTTGGAAGCGGATTTGATGGACGGCGTGTGCTAAATTTATATCACCAATTCCTTGGCCATATGAAAAAATTTTAGCTTCAAATATAAAAATAATAAAAAAAAATTGCTAGAGAAAAAAAAAATATCTAAAAGTACAAAAAAAATTTGAAATATAAGAGCCAAAAAATCGTTTGGAAAAAGAGCTCAAGAACCACCGCAAAGAGGATTTGAACTCGCGACCTGCGGCTCGAAGGCAAGAGCTCAAACTAATCCAACCACTAACCAGGGCTATTGCGGTTTAATCTGCCCCATTAAATGAATACATACATACACCTGTAAAACAAAAAAAAGACCACTTTACCACGGCCAATAGAAATAGGACACGCTAGATGACACTATTCATGTATAGAGTATATTGAAAGCGAGAGGAGTGTGGGAGCCACCTTTACTGTCTTGGCCATCCGTATGTAAGAACCCCTCTCTTCGTTATCGACAAAACCATGTAATGCACAAGAACGTCGCCCGATTTCCACATCCAACCGCGAGCACCGATGGCGGGTGTTGTAATACAAGAATGATAGGAGGCAGTGAAACAAACAAGACTGCCAACAAGTAATTGCGATAACGTGTGTTCCTTGAAATGAATGGTACCGTTTTGTTGTGAGCAATTAATGCCGGCTTCAGAAGGATGTTACCGAGTTGGGAGAAATAATTGTGAGACTCTAAGACCCATATATAACGAAGACACTCAATACCTTTTTTTTGAGTAAATTACAGATATCGTCTTTTATTTTTATACCCTTTTTCAGATTGAGTCATTTAACAAAAAAAATATAAGGTATCATCCTTTACATTTAAATTTGTTGCGGTTTACGTCCTTTGGCCTAACGGGCGTTAAATTTTTCAATTAACTCTAGTCATGTGCCACTCACATGAGGGCAAAATAGTTTTTCCATCTTTTAAAAGACTATATATATATATAAACATAAATAATAAAGCCCCTCTCTCCTCTCTCTCTCAAACCTGATGCCCACCACCGCCAAACACCACCACCACCACCAGCCGACCACCGCACAACCCCCTCCTCCGATCTGAGCACCACCATCGCCCTAGCATCATCACCGCCATAAACCACCATCTATCACCAATTTTGACTTTCCTAAGTCAAACCCAACAGCAAATTCGATTGAATTCTTTGAAATTGAAGCTGCTAATGCTGAATGATCCTTTGAAAACGTGATACGACCAAAATCAAATGCACCTGACGAAACAATTAAAGCATAATCATACAAATGAACTCAAACCGTCTGCAATCAATTCATACGTTTCGTGTGAAATTGGATTACAATAACAACCCATAATCGTGCGCGACCTCCCTTTAGTACTCACTGATCACTCAAATCCACCCTAAAACACCTCTGGCTCACGATTAAACTTAGAATAAACGGAGTTTGCGGCTTCCCGTCGATCTCCCTCTACACGCAACCATTTTAGGTAATTGATACATCTATTCACTCGTCTTGACCTCCTGAATAAAAGCCCCAACATCTCTGTTGCTAATCCTTTGTTAATCGAGTCCAATTTTGGGTCTAGGGCTCGGTCTGAACAATTGGGGAAGAAGGTGACACGGGACTAGTGGTGATGCTAGGGCGGTGGTGGTGCTCAATCGGAGGAGGGGGTTGTGCGGTGGTCGGCCGGTGGTGGTGGGCATCAGGTTTGAGAGAGAGAGAGAGAGATAGAGAGGAGAGAGGGACGATATCTGCAATTTATATATATATATATATATATATATATATAACATTAAGTTAATTATACAAATAGTACTTTAAAAGATAGAAAGACTATTTTGCCCTCATGTGAGTGGCACATGACTAGAGTTAACTAATAAATCTAACGCCCGTTAGGACAAATGACGTAGACCGCAACAAATTTAAACGTAAATGATGATACCTGATAATTTTTTTTGCTAAAGGACTCAATCTGAAAAAGGGTATAAACATAAATGACGATATTTGTAATTTACTCCTTTTTTTTTTAATATCTATACTATATAATAAATAAAGGTTTTGAGGGACACTTGTTACTCTTCTATGCATCCTCATCCTTTTTTCCCGCCTCTCTCTCCTATTAATTATACAAAATTTTTCTTTAATTGTTTTTTTATAACTTTTTGTTTCCCGCTTCTCTCTCCTATTAAATAATAATGATTTGTATAATTCTTTTTATAAAAAAATTATTTAAAAATATAGGTTTGTTCATAAAACATTTTTAGAAATTGAATATTTCGTTCATTCATTTTATAAAAGATTTTTAAAAAATAACTATATAACGTTTCTAAAACTGTATTAAAAAACTTTGTAATATGTCATAAATATGTAATTTTTTATTATTAAGTATATAACATTGTATTTATTCAATCCGTGTAATACACATGGTTTCTAACCTAGTTTGTAATAGATAAAAGTGTTAAATATAGTTAAACAATGATTTTGTTCAAATTTTGATTTTAACAAAGAGTTGCGAATACGTGCTTCTAATATAATTAAATGTTCGTAATTTCAACAACAAAAACAAGTCTGGCATTTTTAGGATTTTGTTTTGATGTTCTTGAACGCGTTCATAATGTTCATAGTATCCATGAACACATTACTCTATATAATTGACGCCGCTAAATTAACCATTTTCTAGATCAATATCAGTCGTTTGATTGTTTTTGGAGTGATCTCAGCCGTGTTAATTAGACGGTTTAAAGTTTGCGGTTACAAGTTACAAATACAGTTTTCTATGAAAACATGTCAGGAAAACCACCCACTCTCCCATTAATACGGAAATTTTTATGTTTTTTTATCGACAACAATGAGAATTTTCATAGAAAAGCTAGCGGGAACTAGCAATACCCCAATTACATCCAAGCCAAAATAGCATACTCCAAAACTAAATAAAATTAACAAAAATAAATAAAACACCCGTCGCGTAACTAATACAGGTTACCGGATTAACTGTCCAATTCTCCCAGCTGCATCCACTTTTATTGCCTCTGAGTTCTCTCCATTTAAAACTCAAAACTTTTATGTTTTCCACCAGGTTCTCTACCGATCTTCTAGCATTTGAAAAAACCCTTTTGTTTCTTGTCTTCTATATTAGCTAAAGCGTGCAGTAACCAATTAAACATCTTATCCTTTTTCCTTCATTGGATCCCGCCAAACTTTTTAAGTGGGCAACAAGTTCAGAGACGGACATATGGGTAGAGAAATTCACCTCAATCGAACTTCCAATTATGCGCCAAGTTTCCCTAGCAACAGGGCAACGGATGAAGGTGTGGTCTTCAGTTTCACATTCTTATAAACATAAGGAACATAAGATAGAAGGAATTGGGACGCCTCTAACAGCCTGAGAAGAAGCCATCGGAAGCCGGTATTGTACTAGTTTCCATATAAAAAATGAACAGTTAACGGTACCCATTTAATCCAGAGAACCTCCACTTTAGTGTTTGTTAAAGATTTATCATCTATCCACCTCCCACACGATTCAGTTGTAAAAATACCAGACGGGTCTCCTTCCGAAACCCAATTATCAGCCCCTTCCTTGAATTTGTATGACTTGATCATATCTTCCGGATCCGAAATCTCATCAGCCCTATCACTTGCTTCCCTTTTGTTCGTCCACTCCCGAGTAGACCCAACGGACCTCCAGCCTGCAAACTCTGTCCTCGATTAAGCAAGTCTTCCTTCTTTCATTTTTGTATATGTGTGGGAAATGTGACTTGAAAGAGCCAAAACCAAACTAACTTAACTTCCAGAAGGATGACCAGCATCCATTACCAATATGTTTTCTAATTTGGTTATTCAAAGCAGTCCCATCAAACCCAAATCCTTAAAAGGCCGAGACAATGGCAAACCAATGATCTAAGTTGGATTTCTTATTAAGTCCTCGGTTGATTCAAAAGAGGTTTTATGAATAGCTTTTATGCAGGAGACCCATAAACTATTTGGATCATTTAAAGCTTTCCATCTCTATTTTGTGAGTAGTGCTTGATTCATAGTATTAAGACTTCCAACTCCAAGCCCACCCAATCTTCTAGGCTTAGAAATTTTATCCCAAGCCACCCAATAAATTTTCTTTGATGAAGAGTTACCACCCCATAAAAACCTTTTTCGAATGGATTCCAAATCTTTAGCAACCTTGCGAGGAGCTTTGAACATAGACAGAAAGTAAAGATGTTGACTACCCAACACCGACTTAGTTAGGGTAAGTCTAACCCCAAATGAAAGAGTTTTTGTCTTCCAATTGTTGAGTTTTTCTTTGAACTTGTTTAAAACGTCCCCTAATTCTTGGTAAGCCTCATATTTGCTCCAATAGGCAAACCAAGATGAAATATGTGGAGAGAGAGTCCATCAAGCAACCGATTTGAGAGGTAAGGTCTTATACTTCAAGGTCCGGTATAGCCACTCCAATTAATTTACTTTTATGGAAGTTAATTTTGAGCCCAAAACTAGATAAAAGCATCTCAAAATACGTTTAAGATTTCTAATGTTCCCAACCTCCCATTCCCCAATGAAAAAAACATCTTCCACGTACATAGAAGGAGAAATAATAGGACCATTATTAGGTAGGGCAAAACCTTTAAATAAACCATTTTGGGCAGCCAAATTCATCATAGCCGTAAGCCCTTCCATGGCTAATATGAATAGGAAGGGGGAGATAGGATTACCTTGTCTCACCCCTTCTCCATTAGGAACTCTTCCGTAAGAGAGCCATTCACTAAAACAGAAGCACGTCTGGACTTGAGGTAACCTTTTGATAGAAATCCACGTGAGATTCAAATTCACAAACATGGGTCAATTTTACTCACTTGAGGATTGCATGCACACACAAAATCAAAGTCCACGTTTTCATTTATTTTATTTCTAATTTATTTTCATTTATTTCATTTTCAAGTCATTTCCCCACTTTCCTAAATGTTTGCAACGTGGGTAGTTTTTATGAGTTCTTTATGTAGTCAATTCTAGTGCTAAATGAAGGAGGTGAATTTATGTTTGAAAATTTTATGTGTGTTTTCTCTCAGTTCTTGAGAGTTTACAAACGGTCCATTGCTAGCGCAAAGTTGGCTACTTTGTGTGGTGTTCTTGGGAACTAAGTTTGAATTGGGTGGTGAATTATGTATCCCGATTCACGTTTAGATCGCCCAACGGGTCGTGTGAGTGGTGTATCTGTATCTCATCCCTACTCGTTGCCTATCCTTTTTATTTGAATTTCAATTTTCATCCGTTATCCTACTCTGATTGTATCATTTAATGATATAAATCCACGTGAGATTCAAATTCACAAACATGGGTCAATTTTATTCACTTGAGGATTGCATGCACACACAAAATCAAAGTCCACGTTTTCATTTATTTTATTTCTAATTTATTTTCATTTATTTCATTTTCAAGTCATTTCCATTGGCGGACCTATTAACGTCCGGACGGGTCGTCCGACACCGTTAAAAAAATATATTTTTTTTGTTATATATATGGTATATTTTCGACCGACCCTCATAAAATTTTGACGCCGACCCCCATAAAATTTTGAAATCGACCGAAAGAAATATTTTTCGGAAAATAGATTTAAAAAAAAAACAATTAAACCAAACCTTTAATCTTATAACAATTAACCCATTAATTATTAACCTTTTAAACCAAACATTTAATAGTTTAACTTTAACCCAATAACTTTTAAATAAAATATGCTCAAATAACACATTACACATAGACCTATAAATAAACTCAATACCCATTTAAACTTTTTAAACCTAATTAAGTGTTGAAAAAAAAATAGCGGCATTACATATTTATCTCAAGGCAACCAAGCGACAGGAGTTCTGATGGTCGAAGATTTGAAGTTTGAAAGAATTTCAAAGTGAAAATTGAAACAGGTTTAATACTTTGTGTTTTAGTTTAATACTTTAATTCTATCTATTTGTGTTTTAGTTTAATACTTTAATATATTGAAAGATGAAAGTTGAAATTGTGTTTTAGTCTAATATAATATATTGAAATTGGAAACATGAGGTAACAGTTTGACGACTGAAGTCAACAATTGAATATTATTGAAAGAAATTTAACTTGGAAGCACTCAAGCAGGTTAGTGATTTAGTCACAACCCCCTTTCCACTCTGTATTTATGCTTTAGTTTAATTTATGTGTTTTACTTTAATTTATAGGTTAATTGAATTTATATGTTATGTGTGTATTTGATTAGTGATTAGTCAAAATGTGAAACTTGTTTGTTTATTTGGGTTTAATTTTTCAATTTTAGGATTATGAATATTGAAAGATTTCTTAAAAGAAAAGTTGGGTCTTTATTTTCTAAGACTCCCACTTTCAAATATTTGAATAATATTCCATGGGATCCAGCCGAACGTCTACCAATTTCATCTTATCACCCTAATCAACGAGACGAAATTAGGACTTACCTAATTAATGTGTGACACGACCCGACCCGATTCTACTCGAGCCGAAAAAAACTAATATTTAGTTATTGACAATCGACCCCAAAAATTCTCCGACCCCGATGAAAAAAATTCTCGGGTCCGCCACTGGTCATTTCCCCACTTTCCAAGACGATAGGCAATCATAGTAGGTAACCGATAGAAATTGGAAATATAAAAGAACGGATAGATCAACGGCTCGTTTCGGATACAGATTTATCACCGAAACAAACAGTCGGGCTGCGATCTTTAACCGAAGATACAGATTCACCACTCCGGATAGAAAATCGTGTCTAAGAACACCACCCAACACGCCACGGTCAAGCTAACAAAGACTAATCAACCTTAACTCAAAAATCCATTTAGATAAAATCAACACACAAATTTTTTTAATCATAAACTCATCATCCTTTTTTTTTTCATTCATCGTCCTTTAAATATATTCAATTACAAGAGAACTATAAATTAGAAAAACTACACATGACCTCCATGTTCTCCACTTAATAATGACTCTAAATACTTGAAATAAAAAAAAAAGGAAAATTAGAAAACATTTGAAAACGTGCATGAAATTAAAGAAACTGAAATTAAAGAAACTACATGCACAATAGGAAATGGGCTGCTGCATGGAACCGTGAGGCATGACTTGAAATCAAACATTAGTTTGCATGGAGACTTTAGTGGAATCCTTAGTTAATTACTTCAATTTACATGGGAATTGAGCACACCCAATTTACCAGGATAACCTTGCATGGTTTGGGTTGAGTAACTAAGGAACGTAATTTCGTGTGGGTCGGGTCGCTATCACCTTTTATCCATAATCTCCAAGTCATTCCAAAGTTCATTTGGTCCATCACCGAATCTAGGAACTCCCAATTCAACTAGTCAAATGCCTTCGTAAAATCCTCTTTGAACAACATAAGCTTAATTGAAGACTTTTTGGCCAAAGCCTGAATAGTGTTGACCAAGATGTGCCCGTCAAAAATATTAAAACCTTTGATGAATGTCGTTTGCTCAGAACCTGCCACTGAGGAGATCACCTTTTGGATACGCAAAGCTAATAACTTACCAAGGGATTTAGACATCACACCGGTTAAACAAACGGTCCTGAATTCATTGAGAGACTCTGGATCACTACCTTTCGGGGCAAGGGTAATAAAGCTGTAGAAATAAAGACTGATGGCTACAAAATTCTCTAAGTATAAATGCTGCTGATCTCAAAGATTGCTGCGGATCGACAAAGTTGCAGCTGATAGGATTTATCCGCTGCTGACCAGACCAAAGTTGCAGCTGATAGGCCTTATCCACTGAAGATCAAAGTTGCAGCTGATAGCCTTTTCACTAAAGATCAAACGTTGCAGCTGACTATTCTTGATAAAGCAACCAATACCACTGACAACTTTCTGCTGTTACACTGACACACTCCACGTAGAAAGAATGTCATTGGCACAAGACAATAAAAGAAAACGACGCTCTCCTTTTGAGTATTCAAGCAATGATGCAAAGAAGACGTTTGAATAAAGTTAACCTTTGTAGTTATTATTATTGTCTGTATATGTAGAATAGCTTCAATACAAGATCAACGGTCTGTGTTAGATCTGATCCTTAGAATCAAGGGTCTGTCTTGATTCTAAGTTACTATATAAGTAGTATTTAGATTCATTGTAAAAGTACTTTTGCTTAAGAGTTTTCTCTGTAATCTTGTAACACTTGAAGCTTAATACAAATTGCATTTATCAGTATTCTTCTTGTCTACTTGTTTACTTTGCTTAAGTTGTGATTGTTTCCGCCAATCTTAACTGGAATAGAACCATCTTGTATTTACCGATCCAACAAGTGGTATCAGAGCGTTGGCTCACAGATTAAACAAACTCACATTTGTTTAATCATTCTCTGGTTCTATTCTTATCTATATCTTTGCTAAAGTCACTCATTGTCTAAAAAATGGATTTGAAGACATTGGAAGCATCTCCAGACCACCAAGACTGGTGTCTGGAGAAGACTATGATATGTGAAAGAAAAGGATGAAAAGTTTCTTCTGCTATCAAGAATATGGGATGTGGAAATCCATTAAAAATGGACCATACATACCCATGGTGGCCTCAGCTGATTCTGGAGGTACACTGGTTCCCAAAGAATCCTCCAAGTACTCTGATGAAGACATCAAGAAAATGGAGGTAGACTTCAAAGCCTTGGGAGCCATTCAAATGTGCTTACCAAATGAAGTTTTTCACAACTTCAGAGGTTATAAAACTGCTAAGGAGCTATGGGAGGCTCTTGAGAAGATGTTTGCTGGCTCAGAGGAAGTCAAAGAAAACAGAAGGGACATCCTGAAGCAGCAGTACAAAAACTTAGTCTGGAAGGAAGGTGAGTCCCTAACTGTTTTATATAACAGATTTACTTATCTTGTAGGTGAGCTGCAGTGCTCAAAGGTGAAGCTGGAGAATGAAGATATTCTCAAAAAGTTCATCAAGTCTTTACCTAGCTGTTGGACACTCTACACAGTGTCCATTAGAAGAACTGAGAATCTGAAGACTCTCCAAATGACTGAGCTCTTCGGTATGCTGAAAACCTATGAGCTAGAGATGATTCAGGCAAAAGAACGAAACTCAAGCTATCAAAATGCCTCAACATCCACCATCACCTCTGCCCTCCACTCTGACCACCCAGGTCCTAGTTCTAGCAACTACTATCCTCCCATTGTCACCCATCCACAAACTCCAACCTCTCAAACAAACACCTCACCATTTCTCCTAGAAGCTCCTCCTCAAACCTCAACCTTTGCTGCTTTTGTTTCTGAAAACTCAAGCAACATGTCCTTTATCAAGGAGGATCTGGAATGCTTCCATCCAGATGACTTAGAAGAAATGGACATACAACACTCGTATGCCATGCTCTCTATAAGAGCAAAAAGGTTCTACTCTAGAACCTGAAGACCCATTCCAAGCAACAACTCCAACACCAGAGTTGGATTGGATAAAAGCAAACTAAGATGTTACAACTGTAACCAACTGAGTCACTTTGCTAGAGAATGCAAAGCACCAAGAGCCAATCCAACTACTCCTCAATCAAGACAAGCTCACCAAGCCCAACCTAGACAACAACAGCAACAAGCTACTCCTCTAGTTCAAACTGCAGCTTGTGCAACTGTTGGAACTTCTGACTTCGACTGGAGCTTCCAGTATGAAGATCTTCCTGCCAACAACCAAGCTCTTATGGCAGACACAACTGAGATACCGCCTTAGGGACAGCCAGGTCACGAGAATAACACCTGGGTGGTAGGCAGTGGTTGTTCCAGGCACATGACAGGCAACATATCCATCCTCTCCAACTTCAATGGAAGTGACTCAAAGGGAGGATCCATTACTGGAAAGGAACTGTGTCCAACGAAAGATATGTCAAAGAATTGGACTTCAATCTCATGAGTGTTTCCCAGGTCTGTGATCAAAAGCATTGGATGCTCTTCAAAGATAAAGAATGCTTTGTACTGTCTCTAGGCTTATCCAAACCTCCTCCAGAAAAGATTTTATTAACTGCTCAGAGAAAAGAAAATCTCTATGTACTGGACATGAATGAAGTCACTCCATCTGGGAGTGTTTCTTATTTTCTGTCAAAAGCCTCAGTTGATGAATCAGCTCTCTGGCACATGAGATTAAGTCATGTTAATATCAAAACTATTAACAAACTGGTGAAGGATAATCTTGTCAGAGGCTTCCTGACAAAGAATTCCAGCTAGAAGACCACTGCATTGCTTGCTTAAAGGGGAAGCAACACAAGAGTTCTCACAAGCCCAAGACCTTGAATACAAATGACACTCCACTACAGCTGCTGCATATGGATCTCTTTGGTCCTACAAATGTCATGTCAATGGGCAAGAAGTCATACTGTCTGGTGATAACTGATGACTACACCAGATTCTCATGGGTATACTTCTTGAGAACTAAAGATGAAACTGCTGAAATTCTCAAATCCTACATTCTTAGGGTAGAGAATCAAAGCAATCAAAAGGTGAAGATCATAAGGTGTGATCAGGGCACAGAGTTCAAGAACCACACTTTGAACTGTTTCTGTGAAAGAAAGGGGATAGAAAGACAATACAGTGCTCCAAGAACTCCTTAACAAAATGGAGTTGCTGAAAGGAGAAACAGAACTCTAATTGAGTCAGCAAGATCTATGTTGGCTGACTCAAAAATGCCTCTCACATTCTGGGCAGAAGCAGTTAGCACAACCTGCTATGTGCAAAATAGATTTCTCATTGTCAAGCCCCTCAACAAGACACCTTATGAACTTTGGTTTCAAAGAGTTCCATACATTGGGTTTCTAAAGCCTTTTGGGTGTCCATGCACCATTCTCATCACACATGGGGTTCTTCCTAAGTTTGGTGCCAAATCTGATGAAGGATATTTTGTGGGCTATTCCTCTCAATCAAAGGCCTACAGAGTATTCAATTCAAGAATAAGAATTATGAAAGAATCAGCAAATGTGGAATGTAGAGAACACATTGTCTGTGAGCAGGGAAAAAGCCCAAATTGGCTCTTTGACATAGACTCCTTCTCCCAAATATTTGAGCCTCTCATCTTCTCAAATATGGAGTCTACCTTTACATAAACACCTGCCTCCAATTCATCCACTGACTACAGACTGGATTTTCCAAAATTTTCTACCAGTCTGAGAAGACCATCCATTGATCCTCCATCAGTTGTGGAAGCAATTGAAGCAAGTGAAGCCGGAACAAGGCTCTCCAATGTCACCAGCAGCAGCCTATCTGAAACTGAAAATTTAGATGAAAACTCTTCGGTAGATGTTGTAGATGCTGTTAATGCTATTGCTAAAAGTATTGATGTGGCTACTGATGTTGAAGACTCTTCCACAATGAATGAAGAGACCCCTGATCAAAATCAAAGCAATCTGGAGCAAGGGATACAGCCGGAGGTAGTACCAGGACAGAGGATCCACAAAGAACATCCTCAAGAAAATATTATTGGCCAAGTCCACAAGGAGTTCTCACAAGAAGCAAATCTCACGTGGCCAATATATGCTTGTTTTCATGTTTTCTATCTCAGGTGGAACCCAAGAAGATAGATGAAGCACTGAAACACAACAGCTGGATTGAGGCAATGCAGGAAGAGTTGCTGCAATTCAAGAGGCATGATGTCTGGAAACTTGTTGATCTTCCACCAGGTCAATATGCCATTGGCACACGATGGGTTTTCAGGAACAAGCAAGATGAGAGAGGCATTGTAGTCAAGAACAAAGCCAGACTTATAGCTCAAGGCTACACTCAGGAAGAAGGAATTGACTATGATGAAGTCTTTGCTCCTGTTGCCAGGCTGGAGGCCATCAGAATCTTCCTGGCATATGCTGCATCCAAGAATTTCACTGTCTATCAAATGGAGAGTGCCTTTCTGTATGGGAAGATTGGTGAGGAAGTATACGTCAAACAGCCTCCAGGCTTTGTAGATCCTGCACATCCTACTCAAGTGTTCAAACTAGACAAAGCTCTGTATGGCTTACATCAAGCACCAAGAGCCTGGTATGAAACTTTGTCAGGATATCTACTAAGCAACAACTTCAGAAGAGGTGCTATTGACCAGACCTTGTTTATCAAAGATGAAGGGGGAGAAATCTTACTAGTTCAAATCTATGTTGATGATATCATCTTTGGATCAACAAGGAAAAAGCTGCGCAAAGATTTTGAGATTCTGATGCACTCAAAGTTTGAAATGAGTTCAATGGGTGAACTAAATTTCTTTTTGGGTCTACAAGTCAAACAAGTCCCAAATGGAATATTCATCAGGCAATCCAAATATGTAAAGAGCATTTTGGAAAGATTCAAGATGGCTGACTGCTCTGCTACAAGAACCCCTATGCAAGTGCACCATCAGCTGACTCCAGACAAAGATGGCCAAGACACTGATCAACATCAGTACCGTGCAATGATAGGGTCTCTCATGTATCTCACTGCGTCAAGGCCAGATATCATGTTTGCAGTATGTCTCTGTGCAAGATTTCAAGCAGCTCCAAAGGTTTCACATCTTCAAGCTGTCAAGAGAATTATTAGATACCTAAAGGGAGCCCCAAGACTTGGGCTTTGGTACTCTAAAAATGACAAGTTCAATCTGTATGCATACACTGATAGTGATTATGGGGGTTGCAACTTGGACAAAAAGTCCACATCAAGGGGATGTCAGTTTCTGGGAGGGAGACTGATTTCATGGCAGTGCAAGAAGCAAACATGTGTTTCAACTTCTATAGCTGAAGCAGAATACATTGTAGCTTCAAGTTGCTATGCACAAGTCATCTGGATACAAAATCAAATGCTGGATTATGGGATGACTTTCATGGCAACTCCAATTCACATTGACAACATGAGTGCTATATCAATCACAAACAATCCGGTGCAGCACTCCAAGAAAAATCACATTGACATCAGGTATCATTTCATAAGAGATCAAGCTGAGAAAAAGAGGATTATTTTAACCAAAGTTCATACCAATGAGCAATATGCTGATTTGTTTACAAAACCTTTTGATGAAGCTAGATTTAGATATTTAGTTGAATCCATTGGTATGATGAACTTTGATTAAAATCTATCTTTAAAATTCTGTTTTAAAATGTGTTTTGTCTTTTGTTGTAAATAAAAGTTATGAGTCAGCCGCATTTTTGTCCTTCAGCTGCTGACAGGTTTAATCTTCAGCAGCAAAGGATTTGCCACTGACTGCTTTAAGTTATCAGCAGGAACAAGTTTCCTGCGGATAGCTTTAAGGCTATCAGCAGCAACATCCTTGCTGCAGATCATTGAATCCATCAGCAACAATTGAGTTTGCTGCTGACAGACTTAACCTTCCGCAACAACCAAGCTTGCAGCGGACATGCTTATCCATCCACAGCAACCAAGTTTGCTGCTGATGGGTAAATTTAAGTCCAAATTAACTCTTACCCGCTGTAAAATTAACGTCAGTCTTTACCATGACTGCCTCGGTGTATTACAGCTGTAACAGTAAAAAGTGAATAAGGTTGTACTGTACAAGTCATTTTGCTTTTTCCCTCCTCTGCCGTTATAAGAACAAATCAAATTTCCTTACCACCTCTTCACATTCAATTTCACCCTAAACCCACATCACTTTCTCTTAAGTCCCCACCACATTCAAAGCCATCCATCCTTAAAACATTCAAAGTCTTCCATCCTTAAAACATTCAAAGCCTTCCATATTCTTAAACCTTCAAACCTTCCCTCCAAAATCAAACAACAATGGCAGACATCAATAACCCTGATGATAAGTTCTCCCCGTACCACAACCTTACAACATACTTAACCAAGGGAAAGAAATCCAAAGGATTCGATGATATGATCGACTTCCTATGCCGATCAAAGATCCATTTTGCCCTGACAACCAACCCTACCATATATATTCCTTATATCGAGGATTTCTGGAATACCGCCGTCTACTCTACCGAACAGGGGATTCCTCAAATAAAATCCAAGGTAGACGGCAAGGGCATCATCATCTCTGAAGCTACCCTCCGAAAACATCTTAAGCTTCAGGATGAGGGAGCAGCCATCTCATACTCAAAGGACGAGTACATGAGGACCTTTGTATCCATAGGGTACACTGAAAATCAAAATGAGTATACAATCGAGAAGGCGCTGATGGGCCCTCCATGGAAGTATCTCTGCCACACTCTTCTCCAATGCATATCTCAGAAGAGAAGTGGATGGCATCAAGTGAGCTCCGCACTTGCCTCTGCTTTTCATGGTATGATTACTGGCTTAGGTTTCAACTTTGCACACCTCATCTTTGAGGGTTTGAGATATAACCTTCAAGAGGGTGCACAACAACAATTTTTTATGTACCCAAGATTCTTGAAGGAGGTTTTAAACCAGGAACTAAAAGAACTCTCAAAACCTGCAAGAATCTACATCATGTTGGGACATAAAAATAATATTTTTCAAAGTATGAGAACTGTTTCCAAAAAGTTCTCAAGGGTTAATGTTCCATTGTTATCTACAATGCAGAACATACAAAGTACCCCGGGTGACAGTTCAGCAATCCCAGTTGATACTGATCCCACACCCTCCACATCACATCCTGAACAACAATCTGCTTCCACCATTCGAACCCCTGTGCATACTACTAAGGATGCACAGGTACAAAAATCACTTACATCTGTTTTGGATGTTATCGTTCAACTGGAACAAAGGGCCCCAGTTGCAACGACATACACCAGAAAAAGGAGCAAGAAGACTCCTTCTCTTCTTGTCTCAAAGGCCTAAACCCAACCTCTAAGCCCTCATTCAGAATCCCAACATTCTGATGAGAATACCAAAAGGGATAGTGACAACACTAGAGAGACTTCCTTGGAAGCCACTCTATTAGGTTCAGGATCACATCCCGGATCCATAGAGCAACCCCTGAGCCATTCCATTATTTCTCTTCTCTGAACCTAAGTGCAGAGGCACCTGATCAAGATGATATACCTTCTCCAACAACCACTATATCGGAGGTATTGATTGACTTGGCTGCTGGTGCACCCAACCCAGGTTCATCACCCAAGAAGGTTCACTCTGGTAGTATTGATAGAGTGAATGTGGAAAGGGATATCACTACTCCTGGTACATCAACTGCCTAGGAGGACAGTGATAACATAGCTAAGACCCTAACCACGACAACTCATAGTGAGGATGTTTCCTGTGAAACACTCTTCACTGAGAGGAATCCCAGGCGCCAAGAAAACCAGGGTGATGGGGATGTAGAGGCTAGGCCTAAGGCCCCATCTAGCTCCAAGGATTCCACAACTATGGATGAGGACATACTGAAACTTCATAACTTGGAATTGACAGCCAGGGTGGCAATGCTAGAGGCTGAAGTGTCCAAACTAAGACACCAAGTCTCTATGCATGAAGCCCATCAATGCCCAACTGTGCCTACTCCCTCTCTTGTATCAGTGGGAACTCAAACAGATACATCCCTTTTCACTGATGCAACCAAAAAGGGGGAGGTGGTTACTAAGGAAGATGATGCTGACAGCCTCGAAGAATGGATACAAGAGCAGACTGTGTTTCAAAGTTCCCTATACAAACCTGCTTTTGTTCAAATCCATGACTTGCCAGACTCAGTAGATGAAGAGGAAGATGTCACTGAGGATTGGAAGTTAGTCGTCCGAGTTGTTGATGAGGTGCTACAATAAGAAACTCTCCATGAAGACACACCTCCATCATTCAACATTCTTCCTGAAGCTGCAGCCATAATAAGTCATTCATCTACCCCCCAACTCTTCCTAATTTCAAAGAAGCTAGAATTTGACTCCATTCTAGCTTGGGGGTATGATGGAATAGCTGAGAGATTCTGGATTGGATGGGAGTTTAGTGGAGTAGAAGAGCTAAACTGGAACTCTCTTAATGCCCTCCAAGTTCTCAATCTGTATCTGATAAAATGCATCAACACTTCATCAGATCTCTCAGCAGAACTTGCAATCAGCAGGTTCTATGACTTAATGGAGGATAACATGCCCTGGTTTGAAAGACTACTAAAAGAATCAAACAGGGTGGCTTATCCTGAATCTTCATCAGCAGCAGAACAAAGACTGGCTATGAGAAGACTTGACATAATCAGAAGCAGTGCTTTAACTGAAGAAGAGGTTATCTGCTGGAGAAGATTCCTGTACAACATAATGGTCAGGGATGTGGAAGTGTAAGGATGGATAAGAACTGACTCCCATGACTTCACCTTCTTCCTGAGCAATGGATCTTCTCTCTCAATCAACATCAAAGAGATCTTGCTCCTACCTTCAGCCCTCCTGCACAAGGTCTTTGAGCTCAGATCACTCATCTTCAATGTCAACTCCTTAGAAAGTCAAGAAATGATCAAAATCATCAAGGCTTCTCTTTATAAGGAGGAATCTGGATCTGACTCAGACCTATCCTTTCTCTTTTCTCCAACAGTCAGACTGAACACAGAAGAAGAATAAAAAAGAAGAGACGAGGAAAAGATGAAAGAAGCATAGCAAGAAGTGACAGGTATGGAATGGAAAGAAGATGAAGAAAGTTCCCTTCCCTTGTCCATTTCCCAAAATGCCAATGAAGCCGAAGCTGAGATCCCAACAGCATTTACTACATTTGCTGTTGTGGTCCATGAAGCTGAAGCAGAGGCATCCAACAAAGATAAGGAAAAGGGACTAATGACCAAAGAAGATGAAGAAAGAATTGAGAAGAAGAAGAAAGAAAAGGAGGATAGAAGAAGAAGAAGAGAAGAAGAGGAGATGGCTGAACTAAAGAAAGCTCAAGACAGAAAAATAGCCATTCTCCTCTAAGAACAACAGATCCAACTGTATGCAAAACAGCTGGATGATCTGAAAGTAAAAATTCCTGCAGTTTATCAAATTGAAGAAGTTGAAGCTCTTGCTCTTTAACTAGGGCTGTTCAAAAAGCTTGCGGCTCGTGGCTCGCTCGAAAAAAGCTCGGCTCGAAAAAAGCTCGGTTGTAAACGAGCCGAGCCGAGCTGGCTCGAATTGTAATCGAGCCGAGCTCGAGCTAGGGTTGGCTCGGCCCGAGCTCGGCTCGTCTAAATAACTAATATATATATATATATATATGTTATATATGTGTTATATTTGAAATATGATTTTTGACTTTTTAAGTTAATTTGTTTTCAAGAACTCTGAGTTTTGGATTAAAATTTTACTTTATCTATAATTGTATTTACTCTCTACTTTGTAAGTTTTAGGTTATCTATGTTTTTTTTTTGTATTCTATATATTGTCCCTTCCATGTATTTAGTTTTTTGAAGACAATTAACTTCAAACCGAGAATAAAATATTTTTTTTGTTGTTTATATATATATATATTATTATGTAAAAAAAAAAAAAAACGAGCTAGCTCGACGAGCCACGAGCTGGCTCGAGCTTTTTACGAGCCGAGCTCGAGCTCAACTTTTCAGCTCGGAAAAAAAATCGAGCCGAGACGAGCTGGCTCGTTTAATTTCGAGCTCGAGCTCGAGCCAAGCCTGGCTCGGCTCGGCTCGTTTACAGCCCTATCTTCAACTGCAGGAACAATTCAACAAAGAAGAAGAGATAGAGAAGAAGAAGGAAGAGGCTAAGTTCAGAATAACTGATTCTGAACTAGCCAAAGAAATGAGAGAGGAGTGGGTAAAGGCTCTAGTTTCTCAAGGTGAGGATGCAGACTACCTTGACAAACTATCAAATAAAGAAATCTACAGAGCCTTCATGGGTCAGCAGGGTCAAATGGCAAACAAGAAAAAGGCTGAAGAAAAAGACAAACAAAAGTCCAAGAAGACCATTGCCTTTAACCGAAGATCCCATGAAGAAAGGAAGATCATGATTGACTTCCTTAAGGCTAGAAGAGAGAGTGGAAAGAGGCTGGGTCCCATGAACTTCATGAACCTGCAAGCCCTCTACCTTAATGTTAAGAAGTATGAGGAAGAAAGACTGGGGAAGAAAGGCTCCAAGAAGAGGGTAATCATTCAAGAAGAAGAAAGGAAAACATAGAAACCCAAGCCTTCTCCCTCACCCAACACTTCCTCAATCCAACAACCTTCCACTCTCCATCCTAGAACTCCCTCATCTCCACCCTCAAAGTCCAAATCCTCACACCCAGCCCTACTCATCAACAACCTCCCAAAAAGAAAAACAAATCTACTTCCAAACCAGAAGACTCAAGAGAAATAGTCATCTGGTCATACAGCTCTCAAGACCAATGGTTTGAAGTTTTCAGGGGGAGGACAGAAGTTAAAAGATCAATTTATACATCTGTTGATGAGGTACTACAGCTTCCAGATTCTGATCTAAGAAGAATGATGGAGCTGGGTGAAGCCAATGAGCCCGTGAATGAAGGTGGGAGACATCTGCTGCTGGTAATCAAACATCACTTCAACCCTAGAAGAGATGAAATCCTTGATGTCAAACCTCTCCAATCCCACTCTCCATTCATCAGCTGGTCCTACAATGCTGAAAAAGATGAGTTCACATTGACAGATGTTAAAGGACAGAAGATGAGGTGTTCAAGCAAATCTATCTTCAAAATGGCCAACAAAGACAACAAGACTCTATCTCTTCCTCTTAACAATCCCAGCAAGGACCAGAGAGGATATGAGGTTGAAAGAATTGTCAGCCACATGCAAAAGCTTCAGCAACAAAAGCAGTAAGAGAGTTTTGGTAGCATCAGTCTAAGGGGAGTTTGTTGAAATAAAGACTGATGGCTACAAAATTCCCTAATTACAAATGCTGCTGATCTCAAAGATTGCTGCGGATCGACAAAGTTGCAGCTGATAGGCTTTATCCGCTGTTGACTAAAGCTGCAGCTGATAAGTCTTATCAACTGCAGACCAAAGTTGCAGCTGATAGGCCTTATCTGCTGCTGACCAAAGTTGCAGCTGATAGGCCTTATCCACTGAAGATCAAAGTTGCAGCTGATAGCCTTTTCACTGAAGATCAAACGTTGCAGCTGACTGTTCTTGATAAAGCAACCAATACCACTTACAACTTTCTGCTGTTACACTGACACACTCCACGCAGAAAGAATGTCATTGGCACAAGACAATAAAAGACAACGACGCTCTCCTTTTGAGTATTCAAGCAATGATGCAAAGAAGACGTTTGAATAAAGTTAACCTTTGTAGTTATTATTATTGTCTGTATATGTAGAATAGCTTCAATACAAGATCAACGGTCTGTGTTAGATCTGATCCTTAGAATCAAGGGTCTGTCTTGATTCTAAGTTACTATATAAGTAGTACTTAGATTCATTGTAAAAGTACTTTTGCTTAAGAGTTTTCTCTGTAATCTTGTAACACTTGAAGCTTAATACAAATTGCATTTATCAGTATTCTTCTTGTCTACTTATTTACTTTGCTTAAGTTGTGATTGTTTCCGCCAATCTCAACTGGAATAGAACCATCTTGTATTTACCGATCCAACAAAAGCTATGCAAGTACTTTAAGAAAAGGCTTCTAGGTTAGATGTAAGTTAAATTTCTCTTACTGAAAGAACTGAAGTATATCAAGCATTTTAAGTTTGGCTAGGGATAGACCAAGATGGTAGACACTACAACAGTATCACCCTATCACGACGATTTTTTTGACCCTATAGCGACGACTTGTCGTCGGGATAGCCTATACCGATGACATGTCGTCGGTATAGATGTCGTCGGTATTGCCTCTTCCCAATAGCCAAGATTGTCGTCGGGATAGGTGTCGTCGAGATAGGTCAGCCTATACCGACGACGTGTCGTCACTATAGGGTCTAATTAAATAATTCAAAAAGAAATTTTATACCGACGACATGTCGTCGGTATAGAGTTAAACCCTGTACCGACGACATGTCGTCGGTTCGTCGGAATAGGGTTTTTTGTTTTTTTTATAATTTTTAAAAAAGGCCTATAGCGACGACATGTCGTCGGTATAGGTCTTTTCTGTTTTTTTATATTTTTTAATTTTTAATATTTTATCTAGAAATATTAAATTTCTAAAAACAAAAACCTGCAAATCATTAAATATAAACCATTCAAACATTCAAATCTGATAAAACCTAATATACGAAACATAAACGAAACATCCAAATTGTTCGACACACAAACTTGTCCGACAAATCAAACATTCAAAACATAAACTTATTTGACACACAAATATGCAAATTATTGAAGACAAACACCAACAACAAAGGCAAAGGCTCAATAATTCAAGCTAATTATCATCGCTGCTAGTTCGACGATCCCACATTCGACGCATTTCATCCATTTGTCGTTGCATTTCCCTATTTGTTGTTGAGCCAACAATTTGGGGGAGGTTTGGAGGATTTTGGGTAGAAATGAAAGTCCGTCGTCTGTTTTCCCTATTTGTTCGCGCTGCACCCTATGGCGACGACATGTCGTCGGCATAGGCCCACATGTCATCGGCACAGGTACCCTATGCCGACGACATGTTGTCGGTATAGGGTTCGTAGGATGTTGACCAGTCAATAAAGCTAAAAACCCTATCCCGACGACATGTCGTCGCCATAGGGTTTTCCAGAATTTTTTTTAAAATAAATTTTTTTTAAAATAAATTTTTTTTGACCGACGAAAATTTATTAAATAAAAAGAAAATCAAAATTAACCTATAACGATGACATGTCGTTACTATAGGTTTTCCCCAAAAATTCATTGGGCGCCAGTTTTCCCTCGAATCTGCCTCAACGTCGTCGCTATAGGGTGTCCCATTCAAAATTTTTATTTTGACCTATACCAACGAAAAGTGTCGTCGGTATAGGCGACGTTGGCACATGGTCATTTCCTTGTAGTGAGATTGTTCCTCCTAGGAGCAATGAAAAAAGTTCTGTATTTGTTTTTTTTTCAAATCAACTAGATGTTCTCGAGCCTTTGTCATTCGTGGAAGTTATTAATTCTGTTGATAAAGAGAAGTAGATCAAGGAATAAAATGGATTCACTTTACTCCTAGATGATAAGCCGAAGGACCATAAGCTGGTTAGTAGTAAATGATTTTTACAAGTTTTAGAAGGGATTCAAGGGGTCGAAGAACCTAGATTCAAGGCTACGGTGCCATTTAAGAGTTACATAAATAATAAGTAACGATTACAATGAGATATTCCACTATGCATTTTTACATGGGAACTTTAAAGAATATATTTACACGAAGTAAACACTCGGATTTGAGGTTGAAAGCTAAAAGACAAGATATGTTAGTTGAAAAAGTTTGTGTATGGTCTCAAACAGTCATAAATGCAATGGTACAAAAGATTTGATGAATGGTTTCCAAAGGAGCAGCTATAACCATTGTGTTTACTTAAGGGAATACACAATACGGAGAGGGAGATATTGTGTAGTTGTTGTATATGATTGATATGCTAGTAGCTTGCAAGGATGCGTAAGAGTTCAAAATTAATAAGAAACTGTAGATGGTAGAGTTTGACACGAACGAGTGGAAGAATTTAAGCTAAGAAGATATTGGAGATAGAAATTCACATGGAGAGAGAACTTAGGAAGATTAAGTTGACCCAAGGTGCTTATGTGAAGAAGGCCTCGCATAATTTATTCATGATAAAAGCTAAGTTGTAAATGGAAAAAATTTGAAGTTCTTATATAGGGCTTCACCACAAACAAAGAGATGGAGTAGATTATACGGTGGATATACAATATACTAATGTAGCTGGAAGTATTATGTGCATGATAGTGTGTACCAGACCTGATATACACTATGTTATCAGTATGGTGAATAGGTTTCTGACTAATTCTGGGGGTTGGGGGGGGGGGTGGGGTTTGAAATGTATCCTTAGATACTTAAATGGTATAAGGTGTAGGTCCGTGATTTGTCCAAAGTCACTAAAACCAGACCGATAACAAGTTCACACCGGCTGAATCAATATGTACAGTGGTGTAATCACTCAAACTCATCAGACACGGTGTAGTAACCAGCAAACACTCACGAGCATACAAAGAGATATGAAAATGTAAAAACCGGCAATGAAAACAATTCCAATGCTTGTATTAGCTCTTAAACAGTGAAAATGGAAATTTAGGGTTTACAACCGTCACACACACCCTAGAATTTCCACAAATGAACTATTTATAGAAAAAGATAAGCTATCGCAAGTATGCCCCAATCATAAGTACTACTTACGATTGGAACATGTACATGGGGAGCAATATATCCTATCGTAAGAAGAAACGGTCGCAAGTAATACTTGCGATTGAACAAACCTCAATCGCAAGTTGGTACTTGCGATTACAAATACTTAGACAAAAACTGAAAATTACAATAAAAACATAAATTACATAAACAAAATACAAATATCAATATCTTCAATTTATCATACCCCACAATCTCCCCCTAAGCTTTGTCTTCAATATTTTGGAATGTATGGCTTTACATGCAGAGTTACAACCCTCTGGAATGCTTTGGCTTCAGCCTCAAAATCACCGTATACCTGCATGGGGTTCTGAAACAACACCTCCAAATCCTCAGGTTGAAATGAGATCAATTCCATGGGCTTAAGGACATATATATATATATATATATATATATATATATATATATATATATATATATATATATATATCTTCTTTGTCCTTGCACTATATCATTGCATTACCGGTGTTGGGGTCACAAAACGACTTGATGAAACCTTCAAGCTGTACATGTGCTGACTTAGGAAGAGGTACAACCTTGACAGTGGTGGGAGGATTGTATCTCAATCTAATTAGTGGCTTTTGAGTCCAATAGTGGATTTTGGTCTTTGACTTTCCGTACCTTTGCTTGTTAGGACTCATGGATGGGAAGCTTGCATCACATTGGCTTCTCAAGAACTTCTCAAAATTTTTTGCATCACCATCATTTCGAGGATTTTGCAGAGTAAACTTTCATAAAGCTCTCATCTTCAAGCATATATGGATGCTAACCGGCAGGGTTCCCCTCCTCTTAAAGCTTTCTCTGATGCTGACTGGGCTCGCTGTCGAGATGACC
Source organism: Smallanthus sonchifolius (assembly GCA_023525975.1). NCBI lineage: Eukaryota > Viridiplantae > Streptophyta > Magnoliopsida > Asterales > Asteraceae > Smallanthus > Smallanthus sonchifolius. The sequence goes on from CM042022.1 coordinate 87,050,283, forward strand.
GTCGTTCCATTAGGGGATTTGCCATATATATAGGCTCTAATATTATATCCTGGATTGCTCGCAAACAGAAAATTGTACCTCGGTCATCTACATAATCTGAATACAAAGCTCTTGTTGACACAATGGCTGAATTAAGATGGTTGGAAGCCTTACTGACAGAACTTGGGGCGGTCACAAACTCCGCTTCGACTCTTTGGTGTGATATTCTTGGAACAACCTATCTAGTAGCCAACCCTATATTTCATGCCAGATCAAATCACATTGAAGTTGATTTTCACCTTTTCAGAGAAAAATATGCCTAGGGAAAATTACGCATACAATTTACATCTACTGAATATCAGATTGCAGACATATTCATAAAACTTCTTTCACCACACATAGCTACTTTTCTATGTTCTAAGCTACAGGTCGTTCCCCGGCCTTAGCTTGCAGAGGAATATTAGACACAAATGTAATTAGTAAATGTTAGAGGTAGTTTATGGGTTACAATCTACCCCTCCCCTTATAAACCCTAAATTACAATTATCAATACAACAAAGAAAATTACATACACTTTATGGTGTTTATCTAAAGTGATCAATTTCGCTACTGACTTTCAACATCTACCAAGGCTTTGATCGTGTACTATGACCTAGGAATTTATCAACTATAACATCCCGAAAATCCAAATGGTTAAGGGTTTGGGTTAGTGAGTGAAAGAAGCGAGGTCGACGGCGGAGGGTGCTCCGGCTAGTGTGGCCCCCGTGGCGCGTTAAGGTAGTCTCCCTTTATGTTTTTATTAAATTCTTGTCTTTATTTTGTTTATGGTAATCGGTGGAGGAGTAGCGGTGGTGGCTACGACTGTGATGATGGCGGCAGTAGCTACGCAAGGTAGCGGGCGGGGACGGCGACGGCGTAACGGTGGCGTTAGGCGGTGGCAGACGTCAGGAAGGGGCACGGTGGAGCCTGGTTCATGGGTGATCGGCTACCGAATGGAGGAAGGAGAGAGAGGGTGGCGCGCGACGGCGTGGTGGTGGTACTCAATAGCTATTGCGGCGGCTGTGGTGGTGCTCCACAGTAGCGACATTCCGGCGAGAGAGAGGGAAGCCGGTGAGGGTTTCTCACCTCGGCTAGGGCGATGATGGGAGGATGAGGACGATGCGAGGCAGCGGTGCTCGACGGTGGTGCATGGCGGGTGACTCCAGGTAGCGGTGCATGGTGATGGTGGTTCGCGGTGGTGATAGAGGAAGAGCTTGGGATCGGGTTATATCCGATTAGGGTTTCTAAGAAGTAAGCGTTGCATGATAAGTTCGGACGTGCATGGGGGAGGCTTCGGCTCGGGTACGTGTGACCTACGAGACCAAGGCGTGGCCTGATGTATGATTACACATGCATGCGGGTTCCTTGCGGAGTCCAGGGTAACGCGGTTTGAGCAAGCACGTGGACTAGGGTTTTGGCATGGTGAAGGGGATTGTGCGGAGGAGACAAGTATCGGAAATGTTTATGTTTTGTGTGAATCCAACGTATGTTTAGGATATGTTTTGATCATGTGATCATACATGTGACAAGTGTGGGTTCCGAGCGCGAACAGACGAGTTACAGAGTAAGGACGCTGACTCGACATATCCGGTGAGCTTCTAATCCCCTATTTTAAATATTTTTAACGTTTTGGGGCTATCGTACATACTTTTGAGACGTGTTTTATTACATTAAATGTGTATCAAGCTTTGGGGTCTAACCCGATGAGTTTACGAATTTAAGTATTTAAATATGGGGCTAAGGGACTATGCATTGTCCTTAAGATGTGTATGTTAAAGGTGGGTAAATGGTTGTGGACCGTATAGTGACCTAATAGGGATGAGGCAGGATTGTATTTACAGGTCGTACGGGTACGACTAGGAGGTGTCACGGGGTATGCATGTACGTGGTATTTACTTGGATAATGAGGCATAGTATTTGTACGTGTGTTGCTATAGTAGTAGGGTATTGTGTTAAGGGTTAGTCAGGGTATAAGCTAAAAACTTATGACTACGCGTAGGATATATGTAGCGTTCTATAGCTATGTGTGAGGTGCAGGTGTAGTTAACAAGTCATATACGTGTAGTGTGATATTACATGTTTATAATTGAGTTGTGTGTTTCTATGTCGTTGTCCTTGTGGCACGGCGGGTGATGTGTTTGCATCATCATCCTTATGACATGGTAAACGGGATTTGTGAAGAACGAGGTCCTTCGGGAGGTCACCTAAGGTGACAATACTGAGCAGGTATGTCGATGAGCTCGGGGTGTGTCGAACGCCCTGACGAGGGTAACCCTGACGAGGGTGCAGTGACGAGGTATGTGTTTGTGTGTTTATATATTCGCGTTAAATTGCATACAAGCGTCGAGTTATATTTATTGTGCATGAGATAGTATTAATGTGGTGAGTAGAGTTAGATTGACCGTTGTGTCCGGATTGTGATGTGGTGTTTACAACTGTTATGTTAGTTGATTTGTAAGAGCCTTGGTAAAGGCTGAGGAAGTCAATGTCTAAAGATTTGTTGAGTTAACCAAGTGTCGAGTTAATACGTGTACTAGAGTATGAGGTATTAGTGTAGTAAGTTCAACCTATGTCGATGAGACTGCGGGATTATTATTATCATGGGATGAGTCTTGGGTAATGAACTATTATGGGATATCGTGTGATAACATGTGTTATCTATTTGTTAATGAATTGTGAGACTATTTTATAAGGACCGAGGGTCTTGAGTAAAGTTCAAATCACTTTTGTGACGAGTTGGCTTTTAAATTAAATTGAACTATTAGAACTCACTCAGTGTAGCTGACTTTGTGTGTACGATAGATTGTTTTGCAGGTAAGCGTTGTGTTGACGTATCTTGGCTTGGGAGTGGTGCCACTCGGGTTGGTGTTGTCACACCCAACCGATGGCGGAATACGTTGGGGCGGACGTGTAGACTGTTCATAAGCTCATGATCAACTAAAGTTTCATATATTAATTACACCGAGATATCATTACAATAGTTCAATCAACAATCAAAATCAAATCCATCAACATGTTCCAATTCTTTGTTCACTAAGTCCAAATCCTATATGTAGTATCTTGCATATGATCTCATACACTAGTACCTTAAACATGATGAAAACAGGGTCAACTAAAAATAGTTGGTGAGCTTACATAGGTTTTGACACCACAAGTAATATCAAGAGTTTGTGCACAATTCATATGATATCATGGTTTAATAAGGCAATTATGGAGAACCACTATAGTTTAAACTGGGGCGTACAATCAAACCTTGTGACTAATAGGCATAACACAACAATTATCCTTAAATGTTAGGCATAACATAACAGTTATCTATAGTGTTTTTGGCAACAATCACCCTAACCGGGTGGGTTGGTCAGACTCAATAGATCTATCATTGTATATCGTCGGCTTGCACTGAGTTAATGATTGCACTTGCACTATGCATAAAAAGTATGTAAATGTTGTTTGCACTAATAGTGTTCAAGAATAAGGCACAAATTGCACACATGATCATAATGTTTGAATTGTAGTAATTGCAAATAGTTTGAATGTAATCATGTTTCACCCCAAAGATGTAAATATGAAAAAATGGGCTATGTAAACTCACCTGAGTTGTGTATGAGTAGCACCACACAAGGATGCAATAGATAACACAAGAGTTTGCCCTGTGAACCGCCGCCCACGTATGCCCTAGAATTATAAGCATAATAATTAGGGACACATGGGATATTGTGACAATGACACGGAAGAGTGAACGCCTTAAGACGCACTAACGATTAAAGAGTAGACGAACTTTTCCTCGGGAATAAGATATTTTCTTAATATAATAATTAAGATAAATGTGTTTCGTGTCGAACGTCTCTAATTACGAATAATATTATTTAATAAATATTCGTGGGTTTGTATCATTAAATAATGGTTTAGGAAAATAATATAACTTATTATATTATTTTCAAGTTCGTAGGATTAACAAAAATAATCATTTATGTGGTCAAAAATAATAAATATATTATTTTTATTCAATAATATAAACGTGGGTAAATAATATAAATAATTATATTATTTATAAGTTCGAAGTGTAACACGGTAATAAATAATGTGGTGAAAATAATATATATATATATATATATATATATATTATTTTTATTTGGAGTCATAGGTTGAGTAATATTATAAATATATTATTATAAAAGTAAGAAAAATATTAAAAATGGGTTATCAAACCAAACCCGAGCCTACGGGTGGTTTCCGAGGCTAAAACACATTAATATATTAATATAATATTATGGGGATGATTTTATTAAGAAAATAATATTAAAAATACATTTTAAAAATAAAACAGAGTGGGGAGACTCGAACCCAGGTCTCCTCCACACCAGCACACACACTTAACCAACTCAACCCGCTTAGGTATCGCACACAAACCCGGTTCCAATGAGTTTTAACATACAAGTCTCATGGGAACTTCTCCCCCACGCAAGCTGAGGCAAAACCAGTCCTAAAACCCACGATTTGGACTTCGATCGAACAAGAGGGCATAGGGGTTTTGATTATTGGTCTATTTCTAACATGTGGGTGCATTTAATTTCAAAACCAACAAGTTTAGGGTCATTTAATTTCATATTCAAAAAGCCGAAACCCTAGGTTTGAACACGAATTCTATTTGAATGATTCTGATAATTAAACCTATTGGATTCATATGGCTTTTAACAAGTGGAAGATTGCGAATCTAGCCATATAGGTTAGTTAGATTGAAATCGTGTCTGGACTGGTGTTTGATTAAACCGGTTTACGATGAACCCTCGATTCTAGATTGAGTTGAATTCGATAATGGAAGATCAAATTATCATAGGGCTTTCAATCTAGAGACAAAAACGAAGCTAAGGGTAGGTTTAATTACCAGAATGGATGTTGAATTAATGGAGTTCGATTAAACCACAGCCGCGGGTCCGATGAGTTGGTCTCCGGCGTTTCTGATTCCTTCTCCGGTTGAATTGGTGTGTGGTATAGGTTCTGTGGGACTCGTTTGAGGTGAGAAAAGGTTTGATTTCAGGAATTACAAAGTCGAATGATCAGATTGAGGGCTTTAGACACGGTTTCGACAAATACTGTTTAATTAGTCATAAATTGGTTTGATTTCGAATCAATGTCGATGTTAAATGACTCAACGATGGACGTTAATAGCTATCGTGCATATTAGTTACTAATTCAAACATAAATCGATTATGGGATTTGAATTTGATGAAATGCCACTAGTTTGACTTTCAAAAGTCAACAGAACTAACTTGCTCTTGATTTTGACTTTGTAAGTCAGCAGATCAAGTTTTGGGACTTAGGATAACTAGTCCCAGCAATTTTTATGTATTTAGGTTTAGAAATTGACAGAATTAGTCACTGGGGTTTGAATTGAGTTAACTATGTTAGGATTTAACTGAATTTGGTTAACGGGGTTAACTCTAATTAGTCTGGATGTCACATCATACATATATATATATATAAATATTTATTGTAAGCTAAAATATGAATTTGTATGAATGAAATTCTGAATTTAATACACTTTTGTAATTATGGTTAATGTGACACAATGTAATGAACCAGAATTGAAATTGAAATGTTATTATTGTACAAAACAAAGTATAAGAAAATCACGGATGTTACAGGTGTGCAGGAATTCGTGAGGTAATTTATGATCATAACAACTTTAAATAATATTTAAAGATTTTAGAAATACTTCCGCTGTAATTTGATTAATAATAGTTACATTTAGAAGGGGATGGCCCGTTTTGAGAACCAACTGTAGGATACCCGGGTCGGGGTCTTACAAATTGGTATCAGAGCGGAGGTTTAAGAGAAAATCGGTGTTTTTATAAAAAAAAATACCTTAACTGAAATTGAAAATGGGACGAGGGTGAAACGAATGCCACCACGAGTAACCGCGAGCCAAGAGTTATGTCTTTCGAGTTATACATTAATTGTTAGAGTATCAATTGTTTAGCATAACAGTACATGGAGTTGTATGGTATGATTAGGATAAATTCTATTATGTGAACTGGGTACTGTGGAGCAGTATTAATGGTAACTAAATGAGATAAGTTTGTTGTGTTGACATGGTTTAATGAATTTGTGTGTGACCATATGTGGGGTGAAATTGTGATATTTATGATGATTTGCTTAATTATTGCATGGTGCTATGTGAGTTATGTGGGATGCATGTGCATCCGGTGTGTGTGGAAGATAGAAAGCTAGTGTGGATACGGTGGGAAAGGTTTAGAATCTGAGCAGTAATGGGGACCACCAAATCGCATTTGATCACCGTGATTTGGCAGTCTAGGATTACTCTCATATTCTGAATTTGTGCCCATAGTAATCACTCAAATGTTCAATCTTGGGTAGGATTAGATGGTTAAGACGAAGCATACAAGATCGGTTAGGCGGGATGCTCTTGCTAAGGGAAATGCAGAACGACCAGTCAAGACGACTGCTTCTAGTGAAACTGCTAGTGAGATATGAGTATTGTTGGCACTTCTCGTGCCAAGTGTGACTAGAGCTTCGGTCGGTGACATACCGCGTGGAGCTATGATTGGAAAGATGGGATGGAAAAGGAGAGCAGTACGAGCTATACGTGATTTTCCCCCAGGATGTGGACCGGCACGGTTGAGAAATCGACCACTGGCGGTGGTTAAGAGAGCTTTGTTTCAGGAGGAACCAGAGGAGGACACGCCAGATGTACCTGAAGTGGCCAAACAGTGATTTGGCAGGCAGTGTTTGGGATGCTCGATTTCTTGATGAGTAGTTTGTGTAGTAGTTGTCGTGGGAGATTTCGAGGTGATTTGACGTTATAAATGATTAGACGTTGACCTGTTGTGATGCTCAGTTTAAATAGTGATTATTTGATTTTGACAACTATTGTGTGTCTTATCGCATGGTGATTTGATCATAATTAATGATAATTGTATTTGTGATGGCGTATGATTGTGTTTACAATAGTGGAATATGTGCGGTATAATGTGATTGTGCGATTGCATTCTGAATAGTGCGAGTTAGCATTAAATGTGATTTTTATTGTGATACTAGAACATGGTTGATTAGATGGTGTAAGTAGACTTGTATAGATATTAATTTTGAATTTGTCTGTGTCAACGGTCGTATGATAGTGTCACCTATGTGTTAATGTCTAGGTGATGGTTTGGAGTGTAATGGGTGCATTGCACCTTGTGTGAGTATTCGGGACAGGGTCCTGTGGGGAGATATGATTATACATCTGTAGTAGATGTAAATGCTCAGGACGAGGTCCTGTGGGAAATTAGGATTATAACTATTATGTGTAGGAAGGTGTAGAGTGATGTCTTGTGTCTAGACTGAGTAGTATGTCATCTTGAAACATTGGTACGACCCGTATGGGTCACGACTGGGTGAACTTTGTGTGAGTATGTGATGACGTGTGGCAGGGGCTACCGTTATAATGAATAGAAGGTAGAATTCAGGAGCCTGTGTGTCGATAAATGACAAAGTCATACTGTATGCATGTAGATTTACTTAGGTCTAGCTAGTTGTCTGTGCTTTGTGCGAGTTAGAGAGATAAGATGCTATACCTATACATACCTTGAACGTGGTAGGTCTTGTTGTTGTGACCTGGCATTATGCGTCCTTGTAATACACGCTTAGTCGTGTAGCATAACAGTACATGGAGTTGTATGGTATGATTAGGTGAAATTCTATTATGTGAATTGGGTACTGTGGAGCAGTATTAATGGTAACTAAGTGAGATAAGTTTGTTGTGTTGACATGGTTTAATGAATTTGTGTGTGACCGTATGTGGGGTGAAATTGTGATATTTATGATGATTTGCTTAATTATTGCGTGGTGTTATGTGAGTTATGTGGGATGCATGTGCATCTAGTGTGTGGAAGATAGAAAGCTAGTGTGGATACGGTGGGAAAGGTTTAGAATCTGAGCAGTAATGGGGACCACCAAATCGCATTTGATCACCGTGATTTGGCAGTCTAGGATTACTCTCATATTCTGAATTTGTGCCCATAGTAATCACTCAAATGTTCAATCTTGGGTAGGATTAGATGGTTAAGACGAAGCATACAAGATCGGTTAGGCGGGATGCTCTTGCTAAGGGAAATGCAGAACGACCAGTCAAGACGACTGCTTCTAGTGAAACTGCTAGTGAGATATGAGTATTGTTGGCACTTCTCGTGCCAAGTGTGACTAGAGCTTCGGTCGGTGACATGCCGCGTGGAGCTATGATTGGAAAGATGGGATGGAAAAGGAGAGCAGTACGAGCTATACGTGATTTTCCCCCAGGATGTGGACCGGCACGGTTGAGAAATCGACCACTGGCGGTGGTTAAGAGAGCTTTGTTTCAGGAGGAACCAGAGGAGGACACGCCAGATGTACCTGAAGTGGCCAAACAGTGATTTGGCAGGCAGTGTTTGGGATGCTCGATTTCTTGATGAGTAGTTTGTGTAGTAGTTTTCGTGGGAGATTTCGAGGTGATTTGACGTTATAAATGATTAGACGTTGACCTGTTGTGATGCTCAGTTTAAATAGTGATTATTTGATTTTGACAACTATTGTGTGTCTTATCGCATGGTGATTTGATCATAATTAATGATAATTGTATTTGTGATGGCGTATGATTGTGTTTACAATAGTGGAATATGTGCGGTATAATGTGATTGTGCGATTGCATTCTGAATAATGCGAGTTAGCATTAAATGTGATTTTTATTGTGATACTAGAACATGGTTGATTAGATGGTGTAAGTAGACTTGTATAGATATTAATTTTGAATTTGTCTGTGTCAACGGTCGTATGATAGTGTCACCTATGTGTTAATGTCTAGGTGATGGTTTGGAGTGTAATGGGTGCATTGCACCTTGTGTGAGTATTCGGGACAGGGTCCTGTGGGTAGATATGATTATACATCTGTAGTAGATGTAAATGCTCAGGACGAGGTCCTGTGGGAAATTAGGATTATAACTATTATGTGTAGGAAGGTGTAGAGTGATGTCTTGTGTCTAGACTGAGTAATATGTCGTCTTGAAACATTGGTACGACCTGTATGGGGCACGACTGGGTGAACTTTGTGTGAGTATGTGATGACGTGTGGTAGGGGCTACCGTTATAATGAATAGAAGGTAGAATTCAGGAGCCTGTGTGTCGATAAATGACAAGGTCATACTGTATGCATGTAGATTTACTCAGGTCTAGCTAGTTGTGTGTGCTTTGTGCGAGTTAGAGAGATAAGATGCTATACCTATACATACCTTGAACGTGGTAGGTCTTGTTGTTGTGACCTGGCATTATGCGTCCTTGTAATACACGCTTAGTCGTGCATAAGACGAGTGGTGGAGATGCTCAGGCATAGTGTTTCTATCAAGAAGTTTTCTCGACGATAATACTTAGAGGTGAAGCAAAGAGTTTTAATATTTTCTAGATGATCGTCGAGGTGCTTTTATGAGATGCCTATGCTTATATATCGGGAATTCGGAGCACGAAGCCAATGGGTGGAGCTGTGGGAGATGACGATGAAAGCGTTACATGGACGCTTGATTGGAACTAGTTATGACGTGATCGAGGTGACGACGCTAGGGATTTCAGCACGAAGTGGACAAAGTGACGATAGGTTCTCCATGGGATATGTTCCATTGGAGGAGATCCGTCAATATAAAATATAAGAGGAGTAGATATGTTCTCTATGTACGAGTCCAGGGATGGCTGAGGCTGGTGATAATATGGACTTAATGTTCGTACTTGAGGAATGAGACACGATCGGAAATGGTGTAGTAATGATAGAGCAACGACATGGAAAGCATTATTCATGCGGGATAAGTGCAGAATTGCGCACAAGTGATTGGAAGGGAAATGATTACACTGGTAAACTTATTACTAGTTTAAGGTAAGCTCCTAGGGAGCATTCAAGTGAAGCAAATGATTGGCTATTGAAGCAGACATGACGATGGTAAGGAATCATTGGGAAACATCAAAAGCTGATGAAAGTAACTCAAGTATGGAGTGTAGGTGATTACATAAGGGACGTGTTGAACGCGTGATAATACAGTAAAGGAATATTATGGTAGAGGAAATCGTGGGAACCTGGGTAGATTGGCACAAGCTCTTAGAGATCATCTGCGGAGGACGGTCAGAGTGACGATGTCATCATGATTATAAAAGGAGTGACGGCTTTAGTGCTATGAGTGGGTCGTGAAACGTGATAAGTAAGCAAATTATTGACGGTGTTATGCTACGAAGTACTAGAATGATACGTACGGGATGTTATGAACCTTAAGGGTGACAACGTGTTGTCAAGGTCAATGGCTACAAAACCCTCATTAGAAGGGTTGGTATTCAACGCAACATCGGGAGGATACTTCTGGCATGTGCCAAGGTAACAAGGGTTAGTTAGACAGTCGTGTATCACGCTAGTGGTCAATGCTTGACCCTAGAAAAGGTTGGAACGGATATAATCAGAAAGATAAGGCATATGGGTTTGTACCGACACAGGATTCGAGGGCGAATCCTCTTTTAAGGGGGATAGACTTGTAACATCTAGAAAATCCAAATGGTTAAGGGTTCGGGTAAGTGAGTGACCCGAGACTGTGTTAAACTAACGGGGAGCAGGGTTTGTAATGCATGGAATGTTTTAATAACCTTTAACGGACTCGGTTAGCCGAAAAAGGAACGATTCATATTCGTTATGACCAAATTAGAAGTAGAGGGACTTGGATGCTTTTCTTTAGTGGTTTATAAACCACTTATGCGCAAACCCTAGGGCCACTCTTGACCCTAGGTGTGCGACGGCAAGGAAGGCGACGAGGGAAAGAGAACCGACAGGAAAAAGAAGCGAGGTCGACGGCGGAGGGTGCTCCGACTAGTGCGGCCCCCGTGGCGCGTTAAGGTAGTCTCCCTTTACGTTTTTATTAAATTCTTGTCTTTGTTTCATTTATGGTAATCGGTGGAGGAGTAGCGGTGCTGGCTACGGTTGTGATGATGGCGGAAGTAGCTACGCAAGGTAGGGGCGGCGACGGCGTAACGGTGGCATATGGAGGTGGCAGACGTCAGGAAGGGGCACGGTGGTGCATGGTTCGTGGGTGATCGGCTACCGAATGGAAGAAGGAGGGAGAGAGTGAAAAGGAAGATGGCGCGCGACGGCGTGGTGGTGGTACTCAGCAGCTATTGCGGCGGATGTGGTGGTGCTTCATGACAACGACATTCTGGTGAGAGGGAGGGAAGCCGGTGATGGTTTCTCACCTCGGCTAGGGCGATGATGGGAGGATGAGGACGATGCGAGGCGGCGGAGCTCGACGGTGGTGCATGGCGGGTGACTCCGGGTAGCGGTGCACGGTGATGGGGTTCGCGGTGGTGAACGGGGAAGAGCTTGGGATCAGGTTATATCCGAATAGGGTTTCTAAGACGTAAGCGTTGCATGCTAAGTTCGGACGTGCATGGGGGGAGGTTTCGGATCGGGTACGTGTGACCTACGAGACCAAGGCGTGGCTAATGTATGATTACGCAAGCATGCGGGTTCCTTGCGGTGTCCAGGGTAACGCGGTTTGAGCAAGCACGTGGACTAGGGTTTTGGCATGGTGAAGGGGATTGTGCGGAGGAGACAAGTATCGAAAATGTTTATGTTTTGTGTGAATCCAACGTATGTTTAGGATATGTTTTGATCAGGTGATCATACATGTGACAGGTGTAGGTTCCGAGCGCGAACAGATGAGTTACAGAGTAAGGACGCGGACTCGACATATCCGGTGAGCTTCTAATCCCCTCTTTTAAATGTTTTTAACGTTTTGGGGCTATCGTACATACTTTTGAGACGTGTTTTATTACATTAAATGTGTATCAAGCTTTGGGGTCTAACCCGATGAGTTTACGAATTTATGTATTTAAATATGGGGCTAAAGGACTATGCATTGTTCTTAAGATGTGTAGGTTAAAGGTGGGTAAATGGTCATGGACCGTATAGTGACCTAATAGGGATGAGACGGGATTGTATTTACAGGTCGTACGGGTACGACTAGGAGGTGTCACGGGGTATGCATGTACGTGGTATTTACTTGGATAATGAGGCATAGTATTTGTACGTGTGTTGCTATAGTAGTAGGGTATTGTGTTAAGGGTTAGTCGGGGTGAGTCAGGGTATAAGCTAAACACTTATGACTACGCGTAGGATATATGTATCGTTCTAATGCTATGTGTGAGGTGCAGGTGTAGTTAACAAGTCATATACGTGTAGTGTGATATTACATGTTTATAATTGAGTTGTGTATTTGTATGTCGTGGTCCTTGTGGCACGACGGGTGATGTGTTTGCATCGTCATCCTTATGACATGGAAAACGGGATTTGTGAAGAACGAGGTCCTTCAGGAGGTCACCAAAGGTGACAATACTGAGCAGGTATGTCGATGAGCTCGGGGTGTGTCGAACGCCCTGACGAGGGTGCAGTGACGAGGTATGTGTTTGTGTGCTTATATATTCGCGTTAAATTGCATACAAGCGTCGAGTTATATTTATTGTGCATGAGATAGTATTAATGTATTGAGTAGAGTTAGATTGACCGTTGTGTCCGGATTGTGATGTAGTGTTTACAACTGTTATGTCAGTTGATTTGTAAGAGCCTTGGTAAAGGCTGAGGAAGTCAATGTCTAAAGATTTGTTGAGTTAACCAAGTGTTGAGTTAATACATGTACTAGAGTATGAGGTATTACTGTAGTAAGTTCGACCTATGTCGATGAGACTGCGGGATTATTATTATCATGGGATGAGTCTTGGGTAATGAACTATTATGGGATATCGTGTGATAACATGGGTTATCTATTTGTTAATGAATTGTGAGACTATTTTATAAGGACCGAGGGTCTTGAGTAAAGTTCAAATCGCTTTTGTGATGAGTTGGCTTTTAAATTAAATTGAACTATTAGAACTCACTCAGCGTAGCTGACTTTGTGTGTGCGATAGATTGTTTTGCAGGTAATCGTTGCATTGACGTATCTTGGCTTGGGAGCGGTGCTAATCGGGTTGGTGTGCAGGCATTCATGAGGTAATTTATGATCATAACGACTTTAAATAATATTTAAAGATTTTAGAAAGACTTCCGCTGTAATTTGATTAATTATAGTTACATTTAGAAGCGGATGACCCGTTATGAGAACCTACTGTAGGATACCCGGGTCGGGGTCTTACATCCACTTCCGCTACTCTTTCTAGAAATTGGTTCCCTAGTCAGAGTAATCAGTTCCAAAACAAGTCCAAGTTCCTGATTATTGATTTTAGAGGTTCGTGGGTTTGACATAGATACCTTAGAGGTTCGGATTCCTCCTTGGTGCTCGTTTTCTCTTTCAGATCGTTACAAATTTATCTCCAAACCAATAGAAACATTTCTATCGGATTGGTTTCCCTTTTGGATCTCCTTTTTAGTTAGAAAATCTGTGTTTTCGGATTTGGTTTTTGCAAACCTTCAAACGACGACATTCATCAGCCGACACTCCTCATCCGGCGACAATCCTGTGGGCGACACTCTATCCGTGAACGCAAGTTCAACTTGGCGACATTTCCAGCGACGTTCTTGAACGACAGTTAAATTCCATCACCGACGACATTGGCGGCGACACTGTCCTTTATGGCGGCATTCTTATCGGACGACGCTACATCCGACGACAATTCTAACTTTTTTCCTCAACTGAATGGGCATCCCAAACTCCCACAAGTTTACCTTTACACTCTCTCCCACGAACTATGGTTACTGGAAGACCATGATTGAACCATTCTTATACCAACGGCTTATTTGGATACATCGATGGTTCCATTCCATATCCAAGTCCCTCTGTTGCCACTACTTCGGACACTGTTACCACAGTCACAACTAATCTCAACCATCAGGCGTGGCTCGCCAACGATGCCCTTGTTCGTATGATCCTTATTTCAACAGTCTCAGAAGCCTTGTTTTCACATGTTCAAGGAACAACTTCTCGTGAACTATGGGACTCCCTTTCTAGAGCCTATGCTCCACACACAGCCTGTGATATCAAACAATTTCAGGTTAACTCCGTTAACACAAACACCGTTATCTCGAGCATTGTTTATACAAACTTCTTCATCTCAATTAGTCGTCCATGCATTGCATTTAATTAGGTTAATTAAATGTGTTCTTTTATTACACAAACACTCACGTAGCGGTAACTCATAGAATTACCGAATCACACACGAATCTAACCCGGAACGTTGGTGAACTAATAAAAATAATTGCGAACAATTATTTTAATGTAAATTATGTGAATTTACGTGTTAAGTGACTTTTACGTGACTTATGTGATCTTTAGTGAAATCACGTATGATTATCGGGAATTAATTGTGTTAATTATTTTTATAGATATGGAGTTTTTATAAAAAATAATTGTTAAGGGTTTTAATTGTCAATTAGTAAACTTGTTTTAAATTAACCCATGGATTCCCTTGTTGACCCATAGATGATTCATAACCCATTTTTAAACCCATGCATGCATATATAAGGAAGTTTATAAAAATTAAAACCCTAAATCCCTTTCTTTCTCTCCAAGTCGTCGACCCCAAACCCCCTCCCTTCCCTTTTTGCGTCGTGAACAAGAAAGCATCCAAACACCATCGAATCAAGCTTGTTTCTTGCAATTAAACGCGTATTTGTTCAATCCTTGCTATTGCTAACGCATCTACGTAAGTTATTTCATTCGATTTCATTATTTTATGATTTCAAGAACTTTGATTGAAACCCTAGTTCATCCAAACATGAGTTTTTACAATAAAGTTGGTGACTTTAACATGGTTTTGATGTTATTACATCTAGTTGATAATTTTATTGTTGTTGGTGAAACCCTAGATGTTAATAGTTCATAACTTGCTTAAATAGGAAACTTTTGATTTTGTGATGTTGCATGCTAGATGTGTTTAATACTTATTATGGTTATAATCATGCTAGTTAGGTTGTATGCAATTGATTTGGTGCATTGAATCACAATAACAAAGCTAGAAATCATAGGCTTTCCTAAAGAGGAAATTTTATTGAAAAGTACTTGTTGAATATGAGCTATTATAGGTGCATGATGATGTAGGATGATTCCAATTAATTGTATGATGTATTGAAGCATGTGAAAGTGTTGTTTGGTAGAAACCACGTGAATTGATCATAACTTACTAAAGGATGAATCTTTTTAGGTTTTGGAACTTGTATTCTAGACTTGAATTATATGATGTGATGAGATTTATGTGTTACTTGATGTGTGTATAAATGACTTGTGAAATCATATTTTGAATACCTAGCTCAGTTTTGCGAACTTTCCAAATAAGGAAACTTTATTTTTCAAAAGTGGTCATATATTGTTATTTAGACATGTGTAGTATGATTTGATGGTAGAGCTATGTTAGTTAGGACATACTAACATGTTGTAATGTGTTTGATGTTTGAAATCATGCATGTCTCTCGTAGGTTACTAAAGATGGAAACTTACTAATTATGGAAATTGTGCTTACTTGCTAAAACAACTAGGATTTGTTGCTAAGTGGTACAACATGATCATCTGTGTATAATATAGTAGTATTATACTAAACAAACATAATTTCATACAATGTGTCACCAACGGGTCGTCAGGTCAAACTTGAGTCAATCTTGTAAATCTTTTCTAAACACTTAAACAATGGTATTGTTTGGATACTAAGGGTTCATGTCAACCTACAGGAACACACACTTATAGACCTATGATTTTAGGTGGCAGTTAGAGGTCCAACTGTTTTACTTAGCTTTCATCTGCACGCATACTAAGGTGAGTTTCACTGTCCCTCTCTTTTACTTACTTTCCTTTTTGGGGGAGAAAGCATGCTCGCAAACATTTTTGATCTTGTATTATTCTATTATCTCTTGCTTACTGAAGTGCAAACATACCACATAAGTCCTTACATTCTCGAACCGTTAGTATTGGAACATAGCGAGGTAATCTTGAGTAGTACTACTGGGTTTTGACAAGCCCCACCAGAGTTAGTCGCCCTAATTTGACTGGAGGTCAAACGGGTGTAATATTGACCTAGACATTTGCCATTGTTCGGTAGACATGGCGGAAGGCAAACAAACACAAACAGTCAGATTCGGTTTCGAAACACTTGTAGTAGCATGACATAGACTAGTTATCTATCAGTATACATTAATTACATTATCAAGCAAACATCGAACTCTTATTTACTTACAACTCTGTGAACTCACCAACCATTGTGTTGACACTTTTAGCATGTCTTTCACAGGTCGCTAAGGTAGACTCAGGATTAGGATGCATGGCACTGCATGGTTTTCATGAACAGTTTTAAAACTTATTTACTCGTCTTATTTACTTTGGTTTGGGTGTGGTGTTTTGCGCATTTGATTATACTTGTATTTGGATTTTATTTATGCTTCCGCAACATTTTTCAAACTTAATGATTGTTGTCTCATGACTATGAGCAGCAATGGTATTTTATTTAAATTCATATAGAGTCGTTCCGTGTAACTAATGACTGGGATCCTGGTGTGTCAAGCGCCTCGCGGTAAAACCCCGTAAGTGGATTTTGAGGGTGTGACAGATTGGTATCAGATTCATTGGTTCTAGTGAACTAGGTTTGCATTAGTAGTAGACTTAGACTACAACCACACACTGCATTAGTTACAGAACACCCACACTCATACATGACACTTATGCATTTTGTTACAGGAGATGTCTACTTCACCCAAGTCACCTACATCCCCAGTCACTCAAAAACCCGATATTCCTACAGTACCTTCACCAGAGTCTAAGAGGCGGAGATTGACACCTATTGATGACACCATAGTGTATGGCGAGCCTTTCCCTATGCGTGTCAGCGGTAACACACATGATTGGGATTGGTACCCGAACAGGATTAGGAGTTGGGTCCGTCAAGAGCGGGTCCCGCCCCCACACCTTGCAGCTAGTACTTCTTCTGTGGAGACTCTACCACCTCGGCAGTACCCACTGGAGCAGGCCTTTGCTGCCCTAGTGGCGAGGATGGATAGAGAGATAGGTAATATGCGTGAGGCTGCAGATGAGATCACCGGACTGTTGCAGCGTGGACACCAGGCTGACCAGAGGATAGAGAAGCTGACTAAGAGTCGGGGAAGAGCAAATACAGTACATGATAACCTGGTGATAGCATTCCATGAGTTACGGGCACATGTGAACGTGCTACATCTTAACCTCGAGGCAGCGGGAGCTAGGATCGAGGAGCTGGAGGGGCAGCTCGAGGTTGCCAACGCTGTAGGAGTTGCACAGGAGGATGAGCCTGAGGAGGAGTCGGATGAGAAAGATGATGTTGTTTTTGATGTGACCTCAGCTGGCAGTGGTGTTAGTCAGTCTATCATTTTAGTTATTCCTTTTATTTAAACCTAGATGGGCAGGGTTGTTCCCATCTAACAAATATTTCTGAATCTTGATGTTTTGGTTGAATTTATTTCGTAGCTTTACAATTTATTTAATCAAGGATTTTTATGGAAATATGAGATGTTGTGGTTTATATTACTGTTGTTTACTTATACTTGTATGATAATGATATACGATATATTTTTGCTCATGATTGTGTATTTGTGAATGTAAAGATCATGTCTGGACGAGGTGTTGGACGCGGAGGACGTAACGGTGGGCTAGCTGGTCGTGGTAACATCAATCTGACCGCAGCCGAACTCACCAGAATGATTAACGAGCGTGTGGCTGAAGCATTAGCAACCAACCCGATTGGAGGTAAATCTATCATTTGTCGACTCTAGTGAGTCAACACTCATTCTAAACTTATTATCGAATCCAATATTCCTAAACACATTATTTGTCTCCAGTCCAGGTCAGCCAACAATCAGCAGGTCTGCACTTACAAGACCTTTATGGACTGCAAGCCCCACACTTTTAGTGGAGCTGAGGGAGAGCAGTAGGCTTACTCCGCTGGATGGAGAAAACTGAGTCGGTCTTTGCCATGTGTAATTGCCCGCAGAACATGTGGAATATACATCTGGCACACTGGAGGGTCTAGCCTTAACCTGGTGGAACTCCCAGGTACAAATGCTAACTTTAGAAATGGCAAATGCTTTGCCATGGGATGAATTTAAGAACATGATGAAGAGGAGTAATGCCCTCGTGACAAGGTGCAGAAACTTGAGGTTAAGTTCTGGAACCTCAAAATGGAAGGATCTGAGATCGAAGCCTACACCACCCGCTCTCACGAGCTGGAAACCTTGTGCCCTCATATGGTAAACCCTGTTTACAAGCGGATCGAGATGTATATCGAGGGCCTATTCACTCAAATCCAGAGCATGGTGACATCCTCAAACCCCACCACTGTCCAACAAACTATCCGGTTAGCCCACAAGTTAATAGATCAGGCTGTCGCCCAAGGCACACTACCTCCTAGAAGATCAGTTTCTAAGATGGTTGATAACAAGCGTAAGTTTGATAGTACACACACCAAATCTCCTCACTTTAACCCACCCCCACAGCAGCAGTAGCAGCGAAAGTTCGACCTTGCTAAAAAAATTTCACAGTCTAGCTCTACTCAACAAAACCAGGGTGCATACGCTGGTAACAAATGTAACTTTCATCACAATGGGGCATGTGACAAGTACCGTTTCCAACGGTGCGGAAAAATGGGCCATTCGGCCAAGGATTGTAGGGGAGATCTGCAGAATAAACAGGCACCAACCGGTGACGCACCACCCAATGGATGTTTTGAGTGCGGTAAAGAGGGGCACTTCAAAAGAAACTGCCCTCAACTGAAGAAAGCTGGCAATGGAAATGGTAATGGCAACAATCAGGGTGGAAATGGTAACAATAATGGTAATGGTGCGAAGGGTCAGGCCTTCGTGATCGGCACAGGAGAGGCAAGAAATGACCACAACATTGTTAACGGTATGTTTCCTTTAAATGATCATTTTGCTTCTGTCCTTTTTGATACTGGTGCCGATAGGAGTTTTATTTCTGAGAACTTTAGTAAACAGATAGAGATGACCACAACCCCGTTAGAGCACATATATACGGTAGAAATAGCTGACGGTAAGTTAATCGAGGCAACTCATATCCTCAAGGGATGTAAGTTAGGATTATCTTGTCACAAACTCGACATCGATCTCATGCCAGTTACACTTGGCAGTTTTGACATAATTGTTGGCATGGATTGGTTATCTAAAAACCTAGTTGAGATCGTCTGTAAAGATAATATTGTTCGTATTCCCCTGTCTTGTGGAGAAATCCTTTTGGTCAAAGGTGAGAGAAATGGTGCAGTCGTCGGCATCATATCTTATATGAAGGCGCAGAAGTGTCTGCGTAAGGGTCATACCGTAATACTAGCCCTTGTCACTAACAAACCTTCCGAGGAGAAGAAGCTGGAAGATATCCCCATAGTCCGTGACTTTTCGGAAGTTTTTCCTGAAGACTTACCTGGTCTTCCACCCCATCATCAGGTCGAATTTCAGATTGACCTAGCACCCGGAGCAACACCTATTGCTCGAGCTCCTTATAGACTTGCACCCAGTGAATTGCATGAGTTGTCTACACAACTGCAAGATTTGTTGGATAAGGGTTTTATCCGACCTAGCTCATCACCATGGGGAGCCCCCAGTCCTATTTGTCAAAAAGAAAGATGGGACTTTCCGTATTTGCATAGATTACATAGAGCTAAACAAGGTAACTGTTAAGAACCGCTATCCACTTCCACGCATCGATGATCTGTTCGATCAACTTCAAGGGTTGAGTTTCTATTCAAAGATCGATCTGAGATCTGGTTATCACCAACTAAGAGTTCGAGATGAAGATGTATCGAAAACCACATTCAGAACCCGGTACGGCCATTACGAGTTTTTGGTCATGCCATTCGGGTTAACCAACACATCCGCGGTATTCATGGACCTCATAAACCGTGTGTGTAAACCCTACCTCGATCTATTCATCATCGTTTTCTTTGACGATATCCTCATCTATTCCCGGAGTAGGGAAGAACACGAGGAGCACCTACGCTTAATCCTCGAACTGCTGAGACAAGAACACCTGTATGCCAAGTTTTCCAAATGCGATTTTTGGATTCACGAGGTTCAATTTCTAAGTAGAAGCCATCCAGAATTAGGCAGCACCAACGACTCCGACTGAGGTGCGACAATTTCTAGGATTGGCAGGATACTACCGTCGATTTATCGAAGGATTTTCTAAGATTGCCCAACCTCTCACCTCCCTAACCCACAAAGGTAAACCTTATAACTGGAGCGAAACCCAGGAGGCAGCATTCCAACTGCTAAAGCAGAAACTCTGTAGTGCACCCATCCTGTCTCTGCCAGACAGAACGGATGATTTTGTAGTGTACTGTGATGCCTCCATCCAGGGTCTCGGTTATGTTTTGATGCAACGTGAGAAGGTCATCGCGTACGCTTCTCGATAATTGAAGGTTCATGAGAAGAACTACACGACTCACGACTTGGAGCTGGGACCCGTGGTATTTGCACTGAAAATTTGGAGACATTGCTTGTACGGTACCAAATGCACTATCTACACCGATCACAAGAGTCTCCAGCACATATTCGAACAGAAGGAGTTGAACATGCGACAACGTCGCTGGATCGAGCTCTTAAATGACTATGATTGTGCCATCAAGTACCATCCGGGCAAGGCTAACGTGGTAGCCGATGCTCTAAGTAGAAAGGAAACCAAACCCCGACGAGTTCGAGCATTGCAACTCACTATTCATACAGGATAACCTGAACAAATCCGTAATGCTCAACTTGAAGCCCTAAAGGAAGAGAACTTATTGTTGGAAACCACTCATGGTATGGAGAAACAACTTGAGGTTAAATCAGATGGTATTCGCTACTTCACAGAGCGAATATGGTTTCCGGTGTATAGAAAACTGAGAGAACTTGTTATGGATGAAGATCACAAATCCCGATACTATATTCATCTGGGATCTGACAAGATGTACCAGGACTTGAAGGTCCTGTATTGGTGGCCGCACATGAAAGCCGATATAGCCACTTATGGGAGTAGGTGTCTGACTTGTTCAAAAGTCAAAGTGGAGTACCAAAAGCCATCTGGATTGCTCCAACAACCGGAACCCGATGTGGAAATGGGAGCAGAATTCCATGGATTTCATTACTAAGTTACCCCGAACCCCTAGTGGATGCGAAACCATTTGGGTGATAGTGGATGGCCTAACTAAATCCGCTCACTTCCTTGCTATCAAAGAAACTGAAAAGATGGAGAAGCTAACTCGCATCTATCTAAAGGAAGTAGTCTCTCGGCATGGAGTACCAGTTTCAATCATTTCAGATAAAGACGCTCGATTCACTTCACGCTTCTGGCAATCCCTAAAAAAATCCCTGGGTACGCGTCTGGATATGAGCACAACGTACCATCCCCAAACAGATGGCCAGAGTGAGCGTACTATTCAAACCCTAGAGGACATGCTACGGGCTTGCGTAATCGATTTCGGAAATAGTTGGGAGACTCACCTGCCCTTGGTGGAGTTCTCCTATAATAACAGCTATCATACTAGCATTAAGGCAGCATCGTTCGAAGCACTGTATGAACGGAAATGCCGATCACCTCTCTGTTGGGCTGAAGTGGGAGATAGCCAAATTACAGGCCCTGAGCTTGTGCACGAGACTCCAGAAAAGATTGTGCAAATTCGAAATCGTATGGCGACAACTCGTGACCGTCAGAAGAGTTATGCAGACAAACGCAGAAAACCGTTAGAATTTCAAGTGGGTGACAGAGTATTATTAAAAGTTTCACCTTGGAAAGGTTTGATCCGTTTTGGAAAATGGGGCAAGTGAAACTGCGTTATGTTAGACCATTCAAGATAGTAAAGAGGATTGCTCTGGTTGCGGATCAATTAAACCTACCAGATGAACTCAATGGGGTACACAAAGTTTTTCATGTCTCCAACTTAAAGAAATGTTTGTCAGACGAGACACTAGTGGTTCCTCTAGAGGAGTTGGAAATCGATGAACAGTTGCGTTTCATCAAAGAGCCGGTTGAAATTATGGACCGAGAGGTCAAAACGCTTAAGCACAACAAGATTCCGATTGTTAGAGTTCGTTGGAACTCGAAACGTGGACCGGATTTCACATGGGAACGCAAGGATCAAATGATGAAAAAATATCCTCAGCTTTTCAAGCATTTAACGACAAACAAGAAAGATACTAATTAAATTTCGAGACGAAATTTCTTTCAACAAGGGGATGATGTGACAACCCAAACTTTTTGTTTCAGACAACTAGCAACTTGGATTAATTTTTGAGACGAAAATTCTTTCAACAAGGGGATGATATGACATCCGACAATTTCAGGTTAACTCCGTTAACACAAACACCGTTATCTCGAGCATTGTTTATACAAACTTCGTCATCTCAATTAGTCGTCCATGCATTGCATTTAATTATGTTAATTAAATGTGTCATTTTATTACACAAACACTCACGTAGCGGTAACTCATAGAATTACCGAATCACACACGAGTCTAACCTGGAACGTTGATGAACTAATAAAAATAATTACGAACAATTATTTTAATGTAAATTATGTGAATTTACGTGTTAAGTGACTTTTACGTGACTTATGTGATCTTTAGTGAAATCGCGTATAATTATTGGAAATTAATTGTGTTAATTATTTTTATAGATATGGAGTTTTTATAAAAAAAATAATTGTCAAGGGTTTTAATTGTCAATTAGTAAACTTGTTTTAAATTAACCCATGGATTCCCTTGTTGACCCATGGATGATCCATAACCCATTTTTTAACCCATGCATGCATATATAAGGAAGTTTATAAAAATTAAAACCCTAAATCCCTTTCTTTCTCTCCAAGTCGTCGACCCCAAACCCCCTCCCTCCCTCCCTTTTTGCACCGTGAACAAGAAATCATCCAAACACCATCGAATCAAGCTTGTTTCTTGTAATTAAACGCGTATTTGTTCAATCCTTGCAATTACTAACGCATCTACGTAAGTTATTTCATTCGATTTCGTTATTTTATAATTTCAAGAATTTTGATTGAAACCCTAGTTCATCCAAACATGAGTTTTTACAATAAAGTTGGTGACTTTAACATGGTTTTGATGTTATTACATCTAGTTGATAATTTTATTGTTGTTGGTGAAACCCTAGATGTTCATAGTTCATAACTTGCTTAAATAGGAAACTTTTGATTTTGTGATGTTGCATGCTAGATGTGTTTAATTCTAATTATGGTTATAATCATACTAGTTAGGTTGTATGCAATTGATTTAGTGCGTTGAATCACAATAACAAAGCTAGAAATCATAGGCTTTCCTAAAGTGGAAACTTTATTGAAAAGTACTTGTTGAATATGAGCTATTATACGTGCATGATGATTAGGATGATTCCAATTAATCGTATATGATGTATTGAAGCATGTGAAAGTGTTGTTTGGTAGAAACCATGTGGATTGATCATAACTTACTAAAGGAGGAAACGTTTTAGTAAACACTGAACTCTTATTTACTTACAACTCTGTGAACTCACCAACCATTGTGTTGACACTTTTAGCATGTCTTTCTCAGGTCACTAAGATATACTCAGGATTAGGATGCATGGCGGTGCATGGTTTTCATGAACAATTTTAAAACTTATTTACTTGTCTTATTTACTTTGGTTTGGGCACGGTGTTTTGCGCATTTGATTATACTTGCATTTGGTTTATATTTACGCTTCCGCAACATTTTTCAAACTTAATGATTGTTGTCTCTTGACTATGAGCAGCAATAGTATTTTATTTAAAATCATATAGAGTTGTTGCGTGTAACTAATGACTTGGATCCTGGTGTGTCATGCGCCTCGCGGTAAAACCCCGCAAGTGGATTTTGAGGGTGTGACACAGCCTCTGGAGAGTACACGCTTAAGACACAACTTTTCTTTAGCTTTAGATGAAGGGTGATGAAACACCTCTTGCTTATCTTAGCCGTGCACAGGATTATGCCTCTGCACTTGCCAACATTGGAGTTAAAGACAAGGATTTGGTTCTCTTTGTTATCTCAGGACTTCATGAGGAATACGATGGCATCAACTCCGCTTTACTTGCATGTGCTTATCTCCTTACTTTCAGTGAACTCTATGGGATTTTAACTGATCATGACTATATGGTGACAAAGCCACCACATCCCACTGCTACTGCCTTTATTGCAACTTCATCTCAAGCACCGCAGCAGCTTCAATCGCTTCAGCAAATGGCATCCCAACTAGGTTATCAACTGATGCCAACAATCACTGTTGCGACTGCTTCCCCACAGGTCTTTTACACAGTGCCCGTCCTCCTGTTAATTTCAACAACAACAATTTTAGAGCAAGGCTCTTATCGTGGAGATAACAACACCAACTACAACAATGCCAAGCGAGGCCGTAGTTGCAGTCAATTCTTTTAGGTCTCTGCGCAAAGGGTTAGTTAATCGTAGAGTTGTGAAGAAGAAGAAGAATGCTAATCGCAGTGTTATGAAGAAGAGAAACCTAGAGGGTACTTTTGGTAATGTTAAAATATTCCAATGGAATGCTTTAAATTCCATCATGCATGCGCATGAATTTAAATTTTACTGTTCCGACCAACCAACCAACCATGTTTTTAAACAAAATTAATTTCGATTTACAAATTTCTATGAACCAAAATACCTAAAATTTAATATGTTGTCAAAACAAGTGCTAGAAGTTTTATATTTATATATATACACTTTTCACTATGTAATTTATAGTACAAGTTTCTTCCCAGAAAAAAAAAAGAAAAATTACAGAAGTGGGAAAAATTAACTCTAGAGTTCATTGTTTCCATGACTCGAGACATGCAGAATGATTTGACCATGCAAATTGCCAGGTCTGATCGATAGGTGAATCCTTAAACCTCTGCCAATCATGCATAATCCTCTTTAAATCCTGCACTTTGGCTTTGATACTACGACAACAATTGGCATGAACAGTTACAACAGCCCTAACATCCCTACTATCTTCACAAATTCCACTAAAAAAAACTGTGTCCAAGAACCTAACTCCAAGGCCTAACCTTCTAAAACCACCTTTCCTCATAAGTTCAAGAAGAACATCTTGTTCTTTCATCCCTGTTGAGCTGTCCTTTCTCGAGTACCATTCGTCGAACAAAGTGATGGTCTTGTTATTTGATTTGATCATGTAGAAACCAGTGTTGATCAGCTGGTCTCTTTCTGACCATTGATTGCCGTTGAACTCGTCGACGCTGATCTGAAGATCTATGCCATCGTTTAGGTTTAGCCTTGGAAACGGATCTCTTAGCCATAATACATCTGTATCCTGTAAAGAAGCCAACTTAAAACCATAAATCAACAAGGAAACCGTAGCTAGCTATCTATCTATACAAAGATACAATTTTATGATCTATGAAGAAAAAGAAGGTCAGTTGCAACATGGGCAGTTGCAAAATATTGCGGCCGAGGTCACTAAAATCAGCCGCAAATTTTTTATGTGTTTATTCAGTGAAAGTTTGCTTTTTAATTTTTAGTTTCGGGAAAAGTAAAAGTCACATGTCCATTTACGGAATTTTCCCTTTTTATATTTAAATAACCTCCTAAATCTATACCTAATAAATAAGTAAGTAGTTGTGTCACGTGCTACAATTCTATAAGCCCAATGTTATTTTTTTCTTATTTATTTTTTCTCAATCCCGGTATTATAAATACACCCAATCGCAGAAATAATTCAAAACTATTTAAAGTAATTTCAATTATATATTATGTCAAAATATTGTCTAAATCTTTAAGTACTAACTATTTAATATTTTTTTTATTTAGTTTTAATAATATGTATAAAAAGTATTATTTTGTAATTAATTGTTGATACTTTGTAGAACATTTTGACCCTCGTTCCTTAATTAGTACTAGCTTCTAGAAACCAAGAGTAAATGGTAAATTATAATGATCCACAATTGATGTTTTATCCATGTTTACTTTTAATATACTCTTCCAAGAAATCTAGTGGATAGTCGCACCCTTTAACTAATTATTACGTTAGGAGAATAAGACTTTTATTTTCCTGATTATTAATCTTTTTAATTGGTATTTAATATAATTTTTAAATGTTTTATATTTCAAGCTAAACCACATACAAAGTATTTACCGTGAAGATGAAGTTATATCCACGCTTAAGAACGTCTCCAAGAAAAAGTGTTCTTTTCCACATCATTTTAATGAAATCATCCGACATGTACATCTTCTCACCCACGAAATCGACACCATCCGTCTTCAGTTTGTAACAATGTAATCTCTTGAACATGCATCGTTCATACGCGGTTTGATCAACTGCAATGATCAAAAGATGATTAACAAGTGGTCGTGTATTTTCTCCAATCCAAAACCCATCCAAAAATATGTCAAGCATTGCTTTATCTCCCTCAACGTAGGCTTTATTAACAATTGTTAAAATCACCGTTTTGGATCGCGTTGCAGCCGCAGCCAATGCCTCTTCTAAACCATCAGCATGCCTTGGTGGCTGCAAACGTTAATGCATGAATATTGCAACATTTGGTTAAAAATATCAAATATGAACAATTGAATATATAAGCCTACCATGACCCAAGTGGTGACACCAGGATCCAACTTGTTAGTTATCCTGGCAATTATTCCGGATCGGGCTTTATCTGATCCAAAGAAGATGAAAGAAAGGGATACAATCACCAAGATGAATAGGGAAAGAAGGAGTCTTGCCCGGGGTGGTTGATCCATTGTTTTGTTTTTTAATTTCACGATGTCATAGCGTCTAAGGCGGTGGTTGTGGGTGATGGTGGTGGTGGTGGTTTCAGGCAAGTTTTCTGGTTAATGATGAGAATAAATTTGTGGGATTAATTTTGAAAGAAAAGATGGGTTTTTTTTAGTGGTAATGATAAAAAGGGTAATGTTGGAGTGGATTTCATAAGCGATTTTAATTTGGTTACTTTGGATGGAATTCTTGATGTAGTTTTCTATTTCAAGCAAAGTGTCATGCAATAAATTATATTTAATTATTTTTTTTTAATTCATTTGATATTATTAACTATAACAATAAAATGAGTTTTTATACAAGTTAATGTGTCTAATTTCTATTTGCTTAGCTATGTTTTCTTATTAAATAACTTAAATCTTTATTAAAAATAGTATAACTACTATAAAAACAAAGATACGTCCTTTAATATATTTTGATTTTATAAAAATATGGGTATATAATATCATCGTGTTCCAAAGAACATAAAAGAACACGGTTTGTAGTAAGGGAACGGGTCGGAAGTAAGAATTAGTGTTCTCAAAAATAAAATATACGATACATTTTCCAAAGGTGGATGGGAATGTAGATCAGTTTCCTACATATGGTCATGGATGGGAATATACGATACTTAACTTTCATCTACGTGCTCATGCATTTTGTACAAAGCTAATGCAGTACAAAAATATTTGTTGGAACTCGTGGTCTTGGAATATTTGGGCCTTTGAGCGTTTTGAAATGATTTCCATAGCACAGTCGTTCCCATCCTCTATCCTCAGTTTCTTTGCCTCCGGTTCCGCCCACTCCTTTGCCGCCCGCTTAACGACACTTGTCACTTTTTTTTCAGTAGGCAGTGGGTCCGCATAGTCGAGTCATCAACTATCTCGGCTAGGCTCACCACATATTCAAAACTTGTAGGGGCGTTAGCCTTAACGTGTACACGAACTTTCTAGGGCAACCCCTTGATGTAGTATTTGATCCTCTTCTCCTCAGTGTCCAACGGATGTGAAACCAACTGAGTCAGTTCATTGTATTTGAGGTGTACTGGTGATGGGTCATACTGCCAGCACAGAACCCCAAAAATTCCCTCTCAACCCTATCAATCTCGTTATGCGGGCAGAACTTCATGATTATCAACTTTTTCATACCATCCCATTTCAACTTCTTCATTGCAATCAAGTTAAGGCCTGTTTTTTATTCAAAACCATAACTTTTTACGCCCAAAACGTTTATCTAGCTTCCATGAAGCTAGATCTAGGTTTAATTCATCTTTTAACACGTAAAAATCCGACCTTTATGATTAAAACCCTAAAAACCCACTTTCAACCAGAAACTCGGATCTAAGGACGATTCTAACGTGTTTGAGCTCGATTCTATGATCCTTAGCTACTGTTGATGATGATGATCGATCCAGGAGCGTCCCAACTTGAAATCTTGACTTTTCTTTCTAGGTTCTCTCAAGCTTTCTCTCTCTAAAAACTTGCAAATGGATGGAATGAGGAGAAGGGGAGGTCGCGGCTAGGGTTATGCCTCCCTTCCCTACGCGTCTTTCGCCTCGTGTCATGTTCACGTTTATCCTCGTTTATTCTTTTAGTCCTCGAGTCCCGTTCGTATTTACATGTTTATTGTTATAGATTTCGGGGTGTTACAACATATGGCATATTTTTAAACTTAACCATAAAATTGAAGCAAGCAGAGCGAGATGCATTCCACTATCTTCTCAACTTCTATGGGTTTCTAAGAATCAAAACTACAAACAAAAACATGTGCAAACTTTGAAATTTTTTTTTGCCTTCTAATCACAAAATCTAGCGAAAATAAGAAACGTATAACTTATATACACTTTTCACTATGCATGATTATATATATACACTTTTCACTATGTAATTTATAGTACAAGTTTCTTCCCAGAAAAAAAAAAGAAAAATAACAAAGATTACAGAAGTGGGAAAAATTAACTCTAGAGTTCATTGTTTCCATGACTCGAGACATGCAGAATGATTTGACCATGCAAATTGCCAGGTCTGATCGATAGGTGAATCCTTAAACCTCTGCCAATCATGCATAATCCTCTTTAAATCCTGCACTTTGGCTTTGATACTACGACAACAATTGGCATGAACAGTTACAACAGCCCTAACATCCCTACTATCTTCACAAATTCCACTAAAAAAAACTGTGTCCAAGAACCTAACTCCAAGGCCTAACCTTCTAAAACCACCTTTCCTCATAAGTTCAAGAAGAACATCTTGTTCTTTCATCCCTGTTGAGCTGTCCTTTCTCGAGTACCATTCGTCGAACAAAGTGATGGTCTTGTTATTTGATTTGATCATGTAGAAACCAGTGTTGATCAGCTGGTCTCTTTCTGACCATTGATTGCCGTTGAACTCGTCGACGCTGATCTGAAGAACTATGCCATCGTTTAGGTTTAGCCTTGGAAACAGATCTCTTAGCCATAATACATCTGTATCCTGTAAAGAAGCCAATTTAAAACCATAAATCAACAAGGAAACCGTAGCTAGCTATCTATCTATACAAAGATACAATTTTATGATCTATGAAGAAAAAGGTCAGTTGCAACATGGGCAGTTGCAAAATATTGCGGCCGAGGTCACTAAAATCAGCCGCAAATTTTTTATGTGTTTATTCAGTGAAAGTTTGCTTTTTAATTTTTAGTTTCGGGAAAAGTAAAAGTCACATGTCCATTTTCGGAATTTTCCCTTTTTATATTTAAATAACCTGCTAAATCTATACCTAATAAATAAGTAAGTAGTTGTGTCACGTGCTACAATTCTATAAGCCCAATGTTATTTTTTTCTTATTTATTTTTTCTCAATCCCGGTATTATAAATACACCCAATCGTAGAAATAATTCAAAACTATTTAAAGTAATTTCAATTATATATTATGTCAAAATATTGTCTAAATCTTTAAGTACTAACTATTTAATATTTTTTTTATTTAGTTTTAATAATATGTATAAAAAGTATTATTTTGTAATTAATTGTTGATACTTTGTAGAACATTTTGACCCTCGTTCCTTAATTAGTACTAGCTTCTAGAAACCAAGAGTAAATGGTAAATTATAATGATCCACAATTGATGTTTTATCCATGTTTACTTTTAATATACTCTTCCAAGAAATCTAGTGGATAGTCGCACCCTTTAACTAATTATTACGTTAGGAGAATAAGACTTTTATTTTCCTGATTATTAATCTTTTTAATTGGTATTTAATATAATTTTTAAATGTTTTATATTTCAAGCTAAACCACATACAAAGTATTTACCGTGAAGATGAAGTTATATCCACGCTTAAGAACGTCTCCAAGAAAAAGTGTTCTTTTCCACATCATTTTAATGAAATCATCCGACATGTACATCTTCTCACCCACGAAATCGACACCATCCGTCTTCAGTTTGTAACAATGTAATCTCTTGAACATGCATCGTTCATACGCGGTTTGATCAACTGCAATGATCAAAAGATGATTAACAAGTGGTCGTGTATTTTCTCCAATCCAAAACCCATCCAAAAATATGTCAAGCATTGCTTTATCTCCCTCAACGTAGGCTTTATTAACAATTGTTAAAATCACCGTTTTGGATCGAAATCATTCAACACAAATCTAGATAAACAAAATGTCACAAAATTTCAATTGTAGATACACATTCTAAAATATCATTGAGCATGTAACTAAATACTACTTGCATGCCCGAAATCATTCAACACAAATCTAGATTTCATCAAAAATGACGAAAAGTTTTCTGGTGGTTCTTTTATCAACTCGACTCGCAAACATAGAACTAATATATTAGTACTACTAGATAGGCCGACAAGTTAGCCATGAAACTTGATTGCTTGACATTGTTGCACATAGGGCATATAGAAATTTTTGTGTCACACTCTAAACAAATACGCAAGTGTCTGCAGGGGTAGCACACCATCGTTGCAGGCAAAATTTTGGTATTCAAGCATGTGAAAAGCTGTGGTTGCACCCTTGTGGCCGGACCTTGGCTGCTTCCCTCGCCGGTAGCTACTTGTTGCAAACTCCTCTTCATTTCAACTCCCACATGTTTAAATTCGGTCTTCAATCTGTCTGTACACTCTTGCATCTCTTGCGCCTGCATCAAAAGGATAAAACCTCTAGCAAATAAATTCTCAGAAACTACTAAAAAGGAAAGGAATTTTTACATGGACATCGAGGAGGAAGTACAGCTCTTCATAGTGATGAGACAAACCATCATCTTCTGACGGCAGATGTTGCTGACTACCGATACCCGGGGTGGTGTTATGTGGAGCACCGGATTCGTCTACACACAAAATTTCTCAAACATGTTAGATTTTGATACACATATATATAAGCAGAAAGGATGTTAAAAAGATATCTAATCTACATCAGAACCTTCACTGTTTACGCTTCTCCTTCCTTGTCTTATTGGTGCCATTACACCCACACAAAGAAAAAGGGATATGTAGATGGTATTCTATGGAAATTTTGTGTTGTTATAGAGACATTATATATAGGGAGTTGATATGGTGGTAAGGTGAAATAAACATGATGAACATGAAATCATGAAGAAAGCGAGTTGGTTCATGGTGTGTCTATTCATGATAATCGTGATACCAAGGTCAATCGGCCGTAATTATCTTCCCAACTATCACACATGAAAAAGGAAAATTGTTTGGATTTTGCCAGGATATTAAATACCCAAGATGTCAAGCACAGAATGAATTAATTACCCTGGATATATTATATTATCTCAGTTTTTTAAGCAACATTTATGTTAAAAAAGATACTACGAAGTTCTACTTGAACAAAAGACTTTACTAATATTAATTTTATGGTCAGTTTGCAAGAAACAATAATAAGAATTCTGTTTTTATATAACTTAATTTTTTTTGGTTAAACTATATAACCTTTATTAATATAACCCAATCCTGTAGCCAAGGCTGATCAAAAGTGAATTCATTGGATTCATAAAGGAATTCGAACTCTATGGGCAGATTAATCGAGGACGTAATTCCTCGTTTATATTGCTCATTCCTAGTTCCCTCCATGGCTCCAAGAAATGGAGGAAAGCCTTTCATTTGGTTACACTCACTACTATTTGGTGCATCCGGAAGTCTCGAAATACCATGATCTTCAACAATTGCCGGACTCTTGCCCTGATTCTTGAGGAAATTAAGATTCTTGGTTTACTTTGGTTAAAGTCTCGATCCAGAATTTCTATCTTGTCTCGGGATCATTGGTGTAATTTCAGTTCGTTGTAGTTTGGCTTTTCATTTTGATATTTTTTGTGGTTGTATTTGGCGGGTCTAGATTTGCTAGTATCCTTTTTATATATACAGTTTTGTTGGCTGTTCAAAAAAAAAATATTGCTCATTCCTAAAGTGAGGGACCCTACTTCTCTTAGAGACTTTCGTCCTATCAGTCTCATCGGTTGGATGGGTAAGGTGCTATCAAATTTTTGGTATTTCGTCTTAAGAAGGTGATTCACAAAGTAATTGGTAGTGAGCTAACCGCCTTTGTCGAAGGCAGAAACGATTTCTACCGGCATATATCATGTCACACCTCGGGTTTGAGACACCCGAGGCGGGGCGTACGTTGGATTTACAAAAACTTAAGAACATAAATACAATTTTGTTCTTGTACAAAAGACCTTAAATCAGGGTTTTATGCCAATAATAAACTTGTCGAAAAGCCCTATTGATGCCGTTCATTGCTTTTCCTTTTCGCGGCTACTTAAAGCCACTAACTTCTCTCGAATACATTGTTAAAATGGGTAGTTTACACGGTGAGTTTAATGTTTCATTTTACAAACAAATCAAGTATAAAATCTAGAATATTAATGCATAAAAGCATTTTCCTAAGATATCTTGTCGGACCTCTCGTAGTCGTCATACGGATAATCTTTGTCATTCCTTTCTAATGTCGTTACAACTACCCTAAGTATTACTGCATTCCCGAGATACCATTCCAGGCTATATCTTCTAGTGAACAAATCACTATGTTAGACACAGGTATACGGCTAAATTACTGTATGGCGAGATGCACGTGATACCCATTCCAGACGAATCTTTTGATACGCATAACCTTACCTACACGCTACCGTATGGGCCGATAAGTAATAAAAACTATTATAGGTAAAGTAATAGGCATTAAATTAATAAACATTTTTTCATTAACAAACCTTAAACATTAAATATATGACAAAAGTCTTAAAAACTCACCTTATAAGCACTTCCTTGCTACTATTACTCATTAACTTGGCATAATTTACGTTCCATTGACACTCTATTAATCAAGATGTCCTAATACCAACCAATTACTCATACTAATGCATTCTCTAATCTTTTGAATGAGTTCTCATGGTGTAACTCTTAATTTAACCCATTATGTAATATGTTCACACGCTAGGCATGCTCGTGCTTTACTCGTTCGTCAGGCACCCCTATGCCATATAAGGTAAGTTTGTGCTTTGCAGTTACTCAGCCCAAAAACTCTTTGTTTCAATTCCATTTTCGAATCAAAATTCCCCATCTTCCAAAAGAGAAGTGTTATCCTTTATTACGAAGTCATACCAAGGTTATATTTCAAGTTGATACCTAGATTTCGCTTTCAAAACATTATTAAACCTAAAATTTACCAAATAAAACTTAGAACCCTAATTTCTTACAAATTATGGGTTGAAATGCATACAAAACAGAGAATGTTCAAGTGTGGTTTTTGCTTACTCTTTCCGATCTTGGGTTCACATTTGATCAGCACCTTCAAAATCTATAGCTCAATCTTTTCAAATTGCTCCTTAGTTTATTTTGGAAGTGAAGAGAGTGTATGGAGATTAAAAACTGGTTTCTAGGTGCAAACCATCGTCCTATGGCTGAAACAGGGTCTCAGCAAGTCATAAGACGTATCAACTTAGTTCTTTGTGTGCTTGTAACATGCATGACCATGCACTTCCATAAGCACGCTTGTGCTTGACATATGTCAGTAGTCTAATCATCTAATAAGCATGATAGTGCTTGATCTCTAGCACACCCATGCTCATAGGTATAGGTGTTATAGATCTCCCCACCTTAAAAGAATTTCATCCTCGATATTCACTCTCCATAATTTCAACAACCAATTCCCATGTCTTATCTAAACCCTTTAGACCTTTCCATTGCACACAAACACCACTCGTATAACTTTCTTTTTCAACTTCTTGACATTTTATCAAGAAGTATTACCAGCTTTTGTGTAAACTACAGTTTGTCATTAACTTGAACATCTTTATGTAATACTGCTTGAGTCAGGTGTGCTAGACACTTTTGTAAGTAAGATACGTGAAAGGTGGCATGTATTTCCTTCAATATCTCATGCAGTTTTAGCTTATAAGCTATCGACCCAACTCTTGTGAGTATCTCAAATGGTCCAATATACCTTGGCCCTAGCTTTCCTTTCTTTATGAACCTCACTAAACATTCCAAGGTGAAACCTTTAATATCACAAAATCACCAACTTCGAATTTAAGAGGCTTCCTCACCTTGTTTACAAAGCTTTTCAGTTTGTGTTGTGCACTTTTCAACCTTTCTTTTATCCTTGCAATCTTTTTTGTTATATCATGTATGGTCTCTCGACCAGTCAATTGACTTTCACCCACTTCAGTCTAACACATGGGCATTCTACATTTTCTTTCGTACACAGCTCTAATTGGTGCTGCTTGGATACTTGCGTGATAACTATTGTTGTAAGAGAATTCTATCGGTGGTAGACGATGATCCTAGCTACCACCAAATTCAATCACACAAGCCCTATTTCAGTGTATGTATTGCCCTTTCACTTTGCCATCTGTTTGGGGATGATACCCAAGCTCAAGTTTACCCGAGTTCCCATTTCCTTCTGAAAAGTTGACACTATAGAAAGTGACACACCAGGCCTTGCCATAATTTCATTCACATAAATGTGTGCCAACTTGTACAAAGTATAATTCTCTTTATATTGATTGAAAAGGAACCAACGAGTGGTGTGAACAAACAATTAATGGGGGTGATTGTTGGGTTAATCGTTTGGTCACGAGTCAAATGGGTTATTTGGGTCTAGTGTTTTCTTTTTGAAGAAGCTGAATATCAAAGAAGTTGCTTGGGGTTTGACCGAGATTTATGAAATTGTACGTTGGTGCAAGGTGCACGTTGAGTAGAAGAGTGGGTCATTACTTGTACCGGTTCTTTAGGTAAAAATGCCTAAGTAGGTAGTATTTTATAGTATTTTATTGCTATTCTCATGTTCCCACGTCGTGTTTTCTGTAAGGCTATATATAGCCCATTTTAATATGAATAAGTGTGAGCTTGTTTTTCAATTCCTTTCTCTTCTGAACGTATCTACTTTTCATTCTTCTGCACACACACATATAAAATTCTATCTAGTGCTTCTGTTCCTATTTTTTGAGGCCTGATAACCATAAAACCAATACAAATCTAGATTTCATTAGGTGAATTTGAAGAGTACAAACGACAGTCTTTTGGTGGTTCTATTAATTAACTCGAGTCGCAAACATAAAACTACTATATTAGGTGTACTACTAGATTAGGCTGACAAGTTAGCCATGAAACTTGATTGCTTGAGGTTGTTGCACATAGGGCATTTAGAAATTTTGGTGTCACACTCTAAACAAACACACAAGTGTCTGCAGGGGTACCACACCATGGTTGCAGGCAAAGTTTTGCAGTTCCAGCAACTGAGAAGCTGTGGTTGCACCGTTGTGGCCAGAACTTGGCTGCTTCCCTCGCCAGCATCAACTTGTTGCGACCTCGTCTGCATTTCAACCACCACATGTTGCAAATCGGTCTTTAATCTCTCTGTACACTCTTGCATCTCTTGCGCCTGCGTCAAAAGCAGAAAACCCCTAGAAAATAAATTATCATCAACTAATACTGCATCAACCAAAAAGGATAGAAATTTTTACATGGACGTCGATAAGGAAGTACAGCTCTTCAATGTGATGAGACAATACATCATCTCCCACATGTTTCAAATGAGTCTTCAATCTGTCTGTACACTCTTGCATCTCTTGTGCCTGCATCAAAAGCATAAAACCTCTAGAAAACAAATTCTCAGAAACTACCAAAAAGGAAAGGAATTTTTACATGGACATCAATGAGGAAGTACAGCTCTTGAAAGTTATGAGACGATACGTCCTCTTCTGATAGCATATGTTGCTGACTACCCATTGCAGTGGTGGTGTTATGTGGAGCACCGGATTCGTCTACACACAAAGTTTCTCAAGCACGTTAGATTTTTATACACAAAATATATAAGCAGAAAAGATGTTAAAAGTTATCTAATCTACACTCAACTGTTGACGACCCCCCTTCGTCTTCTTATTGGTGCCATTACATACACTGAAAGAAAAGGGGATATATAGACGGTATTCGATGGAAATGTGGTGATGGTGTAGAGAGATTATATAGTGAGTTAATATGGTGAATTAAACGTGACGAACATGAAATCATGAAGAATGCCAGATGGTTTATGGTGTGTCTATTCATGATAATCGTGATACCAAGGTAACCTTTTGCCTGAAATTCCGTAAAAGTTTCTTGAGTTTTTTATATGGTCAATAAGCCGTTATTGTAGCCAATGTGGGACTAGCCCACTTGGTAGAGGCTCTATGGGCTCAAACCCAGACATGTGGTGATATATTTGGTGTAATTAGAAGTAGAAGTAGAGTAGATTTTCCGTTAAAAAAAATAAGCGGTTATTGTCTATCATAGAAAAAAAAAGATAGTGTAATTATCTTCTGCACTATCACATGAAAGATGAAGAGTAGATGGGATAGTAGAAAAGGAAAACTATTTAGATTTACCTATGATATTAAATACCCAAGATATCAAGCAGAAAATGAAGACTGCATTTATGTTAATTACCCAGGATATTAAAACATTTCAACTTATAAGCTATATACCTTCACTTTTTTATTTATGTTAAAAAGGGAGCATTGTTTAGATTTAATCACAAAATAAATAAAGTTATGTTGCCTAAGATATTACTAAGTTATACTAGCGCAAAAGACTTTATCAATATTACTTTTATGGTTAGTTTGCAAGGAACAACAAAAAGAATACTTTCTTATACTTTTTTGAATGGTGATAGCCATTTAAGATGTTAATATGACCTTCTGTTAATATAACCCATCTTGAAGAACTATAATCAGGCAGTTTGGCTACACGATAATAGTTGATTTTGATTAGTTTAAAGGATCGTCGTATTTATTGAATATAATTTCCTAATCCATATTGGTTTAAAAGTTATTGGGTCGTTTATGTAAATATATTGTAAAGTGTACTTTGAGTCATTTGTGTATATATTGTAAGTCTAGGGGCCATATGTGTTAAAGGCCAAATTAGAAACCGCCTGGGTCAAAAGACGCGTCGATTCAATTAGGTTAAATAGGAACGAACGTGGTCATTTGTTTGTAACGACAGGGGAAGAACCCTGCAACGATTGTGTGAATAAAGATCGTGTTTGTGTGTGTAAATCATTGTGTTCGTAAGAGTGATCTTCGGTTAACAGTATTTTCCGTACGACATAACGCGCAAGGACCGACACGCCACAATTACCAAAATAAGAGACCTAGTACAATCTATAATATGTAAAGTAAATGGTCAACCTTAAAAATCCAAATATCCCAATATAACGTTTACACACGTAATTAAGTATTCATTTACGTCATATAAAATGTTGGAATCATATTTGTGTAGGTTGATGCATTCCTAACAAGACTTAAGAAGATTATCCAAGTCACGTACGTTTTGACTATCCGATGTAAAATTTTCTTCTAAGTGTAGATACATCATATGAGTAAACTGTTAGTCCGATATGGATACACCGGACAAGTATTTTTGTGGTTTGATGTATCATATACTAAGGAATTTGCCTAAATGTAGTTACATCGGACATCAACTGGACAGATTTGCCTAAGTATGAATACATCGGATGAGAACTTTCGATACATCATATAAGAAATGTCAATACATCGACTGAACATGTATTATCTTGGATGAGTTAAAGCTCAGAAGTGATCAAAGGAAGATACATCGGATGCATAGTCGGTGAAGATGCTGAACATTGAAGATTTTGATTAGTGTAAATAGCACTGTATAATGTACAATGTAACAGTTCTTACGAATCTTAGTGAATATCAGTTTGAGTGATAGAGTGAACGTGTGTGAGGTTTACTTTGTACTGAAGAACAATTATTGTATATTTGAGCGTTTATCAATATAATCAAGATGATTTGTATTTACATGATGATGTTGTGTGTGTGCTCTTGATTCTTCATTTACCAGAGTATATAGTGTGATTAGGTAATTCTGACCTAATTCATACTCAGCTACAGTGTTTTGTATAATCCGATCCTGTGTGCACAATTTGTGGACTTGCGATCTGCAAATTCACTTACGGTTGCTGTTTTCAGGTGTTTATGATGAAGATTTCAAGTTTAGATTGATCAATCGGTCAATTTGAGTTTTATTATTGATTTAACTATAATTTCTGATTTCACTTCTTCAAATTATTGTTATCTGAATTCATCATGGTTGTTGCTTATGATAATGATGTTCAAAAAACCAACCCGCCATTGTTATTATCTGTTACTGAAATTCTATGTCAACAATCATTTTCAAAGCATTTCTGTTCTATAATGATTTTGATCTACAGACATCTATCACAGATGGTCTACAGATTCCTTCAACTCATTCTGCAGATGGTAATGTTGCTTTTCCTTCTACTGCATGGTCCAATATTGATAGAGAACTCAGTAAAAGAGACAAGAAAGCATTTGCTGCTATTACGATGGCTTTGCCCACTGAATTACATCACAGTGTTAAAGAGTACGATAATACTATGGATTTATGGAATGTACTTGAAAGGAAATGTGAAGGAAGTGTTGATCTGAAAGTGTCAAAGAAAGTTACGCTAAAACATCAGTTTGATACATTCACAAGTGTTTCTGGAGAAACTTTGGATGAAAATGTGAATAGATTTGTGTTTTTGGTGAGTGAACTGAAGAGTACAGAGTGTGTTCTTGAAAATGTTGATATAAATAAGAAATGTTACGTACTCTACCTGCAGTTTGGTATGTGAGTACAAAATTGATAAAGAAGACATATGATATGAAGACTCTTAGCTTGGATGAGTTGATAGCTCTGTTGAAAGGAGATGAAATAGATATGCTAAAGTTAAACATGTTGAAGTATTCCTCTACTTCAAAAGGTTGTGCTTAGATTTCTCCAATAACTGAAAAGTCTAATGTTAACCATACTTCTTCAATTGTCAATTCTGGTCAAAATGTTCAATAAGGGTTCACAACTTAGCTTATGCCATGGTTTAACAATCAAAATAGTCATCAACATCAACAAACTTCTAGCACATTTGATGACTGTATGAATATGGCATTATTTGTAATTTGTTGCTTTCAAAGTAAATTATGAAGCATTTATTACAGGGCATTTGTCTCAGGTTGTTTTTGCTTAGGAAGACTTTGACCAAGTTCATCCTCAGAACCTAGAAGAAATGGATTTGAAGTGGCAGATGGCAATGATTGTTGTTTGTGCAAAGAGGTTCTTTAAAAAACCTTGAAGGAATATTTTGTCTAATGATCCAAAGGCAAGAGTTGGATTTGATAAGTCAAAGGCTAGGTGTTACAGTTTGAACAAACTGGTCACTTTGCTAGAGAATGTAAAGCACCTAAATCAACTATTCAAATATATAAGAAGCCTAGTTATCAGTAAAACAAGAATCAAAGCTACAGTCATAATAACACTACTCAATCTCATCAAGGTTTCTTAGAATCAACATTCACATCAGTCACAAGGAAAAGCTCAAGGTCAAACTTCTTTAACTGCTCTAGTTTTAGTGAAGGTTGGATATTTTTATTTGGCCAACATGATGAAGAAACCATTCATGAAAATCATACTTTGATGGCTGACATAGTTGGAGTCAAACCTGAGGTACTTGTTCCTTACTGTACTGATGCATGCATTAAACAAGTTTTAAAATATAGAAATGATAATCTTGAATTAATTCAAAAACTTGAAATTTAAACAAAAAATAACAACTGAGTTGAGAAATAAATGAAAAGGATTTAAAGATAAAATCAAAGATTTCAAGAATGACTTGGATATCATGATGGATCTGAAGGGAACTCTCATTTTCCAACTGAATGATGTAATGCCAAAGTATAAGAAGTGCAAGAAAGAGTTGGAAAAGGCAAGCATCTCAAAATGGCAAGATTCAAATAAGATTGTGGAAACTTTGAATGCAAGATATGTAAAAAGAGATACTATGGGTATTGGTTACAATACCGCTCAACCTCCCTTCAATCACAACTATAGAAATCTTCCTGAAGACTTCAATGGAAACGGGGAAAATGTTGTGGTAAGTTTGGGAAAAGATCAATATGAGCCACTGGTTATTGATAAGGAACAATTACAAACTCTCAAGAATTATGTTTTATATCTTGCCGATTCACCAACTGAAGAGGTGGATAGGATATTAGCCAAGCAATATGTGGTTCTTCAAGATATTGAAAGTGATGAAGAAGTTAAAGCATTTGTTATCAATAGGGAGTTGATAATCACAACTGAAAAGGTTCCTGATCCTTGGAACATGATGAAAGTTGAACAAAGGTTGCAAAAACTGAAATTGGAAGCTGAAGGAAAGTGAAAACCTAAGCTAAAACAAAACAAGTTGGTGTTCACTACAAGCAAGTAACAAATGAATTTCATCAAAATAAAGTGAAGGGCGTCAATCTGTTTCAAAGAAGGGTTCTAAATCGGGTGTTAATCTTCAGCATGTAGTCATTGTTCTTGCAAAAATTTTAAGGCAAATCACAATGTTTCTCAAGACAATAAAGGTAACCCAAAGAAGAAAGGGCTCAACAAAAAAAAACTAGTGAGTATGAAAAAAGCAGAAAGAATCATGCTCAGAATGTTGCACGAGAACAAATAAAGCAAGAATTTAAGAGATTTGTTAAGGTCTTTAGAAGAACACTACACTGACTGTTGAGAACATTAAGAAAAATAAAACTCAAAAAAGAAAGAAAACTAAATTTTATCAAAATTTACCCATGCATTGTAATAATACTGTTCTTATCAGAAAATAACAGGTTGCTGAGAAACTGTTGACCAAAAAGAAAAGGTCAAAACAAGGAGATTGTAACAAACATTTTTATGATGTCTCTACAAATGATCTTTAAAAAAAATATTAAAGTGTTTCATAAATAAGTGATGTGTGCTGAACGGTCTATAAAAACTAACTATAAAACCTAACCTAGACACTCTAGCTTTAAATTTATAAATCTAGACTCAACCTAATACTAGACCACACAACCGGCAAGTGTACCGATCAATGTAGCAAAGTCAAATGAAGTCCGGATATCGAACCCACGAGATACTAGCGACAACTCTATCTAGACTCTGACTCAATTAACTAACTTAACTGAATTATAAATGGGGGGGATTTGTGTAATTTAGATTATAACTAATAGAACTCTCTAACTAACGACACCAA
Organism: Smallanthus sonchifolius; assembly: GCA_023525975.1. Taxonomy (NCBI): domain Eukaryota; kingdom Viridiplantae; phylum Streptophyta; class Magnoliopsida; order Asterales; family Asteraceae; genus Smallanthus; species Smallanthus sonchifolius. The sequence goes on from CM042022.1 coordinate 87,091,605, forward strand.
ATATAAAGCAAGAGACTTTAGACAACTCACAAATGGGGAAAGCACTACCTAGACTCTTAATCCTATGCATGTACCTTGGAAAGCTCTCGGATACGGAAACTGTGATGGAACCGGGCTCTTGGAATACGACCCACTTAGACAACCTATTGGATCCCAGATCATTATCCGGGTGTGACCAAAAAGAAACCCTAAGGGACGTGCGAAACTCACCAGTCAGTCAGATCACATCTCAGCTATCTCCAACAACCCTAAAGTACTCGCTAGACAGATTACCTCTCAGTCTCACTATCTCAGTACACCTTTCATTGCAAGGAGTAACTTGAATTCACTTGACAAGACACAGAATAACAATGACGCTAAGACACCCTACGAAACCCTCCTTTCAGAGCGATCGACCTAAAAACCCTAACACCAGATATTACCCGACAACTTCGCACCTTTCAGCTATTGAAGCAGGCAAGAATACTCAACCCTAAAAGACTCTCAATCGATGTCCCTATGGATACAATGCAGTAAACCATAAACCAATCACATGCACACAGCTAACAACCTAATATGCAACCATACATGAAAGACATTCACAAAGCAGCATATGGAACATTCAACAGATCATAAATCAAGATCAAATACGCATACACATCCAATCAAACAAAACCAAGTTCTTTACTTTATTGTTAATCCATCAAAAAGAAACTGAAATCCAAAATAAAACCAATTAACAATGCATAATCATCAACAATCTAGGTAGCTATGAAAGTCTAGCCAATCATCATGTTTAAGAACATCACAACAGAAGAATCAAACAAATAAATCATGGTTTCAATTATGGAAAAGTAAAGCAAAGAAAGATAACGTAAACCGGAATACGAGAACGACCCAATCTATGATCTCCAACTTCAATCACCACTTCCAATTGATCCTAGAAGCTTTCTCCCACTTGGAATCACCAAAAAGCTCCCAACTTTACGTCCTAAACCCTAGAAACGAACTCAAACTTTTATACCAAGAAAATAGGCAAAAAGACCCATAACTGGGTTATCCCGCGTACCGCTAGGCCCAGGACTCCAATCTCTCGCGTACCGAGAGAGACGGGCTTCTCGCTCCAGTTTCCTGAAATCACACCCATCGCGTACAGCGAGGGGGAGAGCCTTCTTGGCTCGCGTACCGCGAGGAAGTCACCTTCACAGAATGTTTTGGCCTTTGATCATTTTTCCTAGTTCGCTCGTTCCTTCACCGTACTTGCTCGTTTTAGCTTCAAACTCATCCGATTACCTACAAAACAAGACACAAGTAAATACTAACTATAAACGACTAAATACGACTCGAAAACTACATAAAAACGACACGAAACACACATGAATAAGAGGTGTGCTTTGCAGCACATCAAATATCCCCACACTTAACCCTTTTTCGTCCTCGAAAAAGACCTCTGCAATGGAATCACAACTGGAAGAAAACTTTTAACAATCTTATAAATTCATTAGCACATATATATTCACACGATAAAATGCAACAAATGATATTTCTATCCGATTAAACCCAACACCAACTATCAAGCCCCTGTTTGTGTTCTACATTCTACATTACCAAGCATATCAATGTATCTATGGAACTCACACTTAAGAGCTACAGTTCTACCTAATCCCATCTCACGGTCATGTTTTGGCCCGGGACAAACCATATAGATTTCTCCCACCACGTTAAACTAAGATTTACAGGTTTTAGAAATTCAAATGAAATAATGGAATGAATGAATATGAGCATTAATAAGCAAATTAAACTTCATCTAGAGGCGTTTCAACCAAGTCGCTATCCCGGAAGGTAACACGTAAACTAAGTTATAATCAATACAACACATAAGTATCACTTAGGTGTTTTCTCAAAGTGGCCATCCCGGAGAGTAACACATAAGCAAAACTCAGTATTATAACAAATAAGCTCAATAACATGGAATTTATGGATGCGGGCGCCACCGAAACTCGGATTTATTATCATAAAAAGAGAGTGGTGTGCCAAGAATTTTCAAAAACCTCTAAATTTTAACTTAACGTGGTACCTATCACCCTATGTTGACAGTTTCAGTATTACCGACACCCTTAAGAAGATGACCCGCAAGATTTCATGATTTTAAATTCAATTAATTCCTAAACAACACAAACAGGATATTTAAGCTTTCAAATCGGCTGGGTCTACCAAAACATCACAGATTAGACGCGTTTTCTATCATTTATTAATTTAATCACACAAGCAGATCCAGTTATACCTATCATCTTCCATTTTGCTTACAAAAACTCTAATTCAAAGGACATTTTTTTGAAATTTTTTTGTATTTTTGACTTTTTATAAAAGAAAAACAAACCTAAACAAACTAGACTCAAGAAGTTTCTCATCCCCACACTTGAACGACACATTGTCCTCAATGTAAACCAAGAAACAAAAAAAAATAAAAATAAAGACTCAAAAATATGCAAAAATAATAAAGTGGAAACGACTTAGCTGTCAATGTATGCAAGATTCTGTGCAGCTTCGTTATTCCACTGGTGTAACCGTATAACATTTCATTCGCGGCTTGCACAAACACTCTGCTGGGTTCCATTTACATGAATATAAGATTTGAATCGACCCCGCCCGAATGGAGATTGAGTACTGGCGGTGTGATCTATACCTGCAAAAATAAAACTCACAGCAAACCCAAACAGCATCAAACAGACTCAAAATAAAACCAAAATTTATACAAACTATACACTCGGGTTCTCACCCGAGAAACAAACCTAATCAGGAGGCTTCTCCTTTATGCCGCCCCTATCTGGCCCGTTTAGTATGATTGGTCTACCACCGATTTGACAAACTCTAATGGCAGACCTTAAATGGGTTTTGAAAAATCTAAATGGGTCGGTCCACCAATATTTAAACTTACGTGGACCAAACCTGATACGTGGCATGTAATCTGATGATCGGTCATCTCCGGTATACTGCATCCTACGGTCCTTATGTGACCATCCCCGGACCCTAAAACATGCCGGTCCATACGTCTTATGCCCTGTCCCGTGGTCGTGCTGATTTGGGTGGCGATCCACCATTTACTACTTCCATGGGCTCTTGCTTCTCTCTATCTCAGGTGCAATGTGGTGGGTCCGACACCAGCTCTATTTGTGGTTCATTGACAACCTCCTGCACGTGCGCCTCTTCTTTCATCCCCACACTTGGCTCTTGATACAGCAGATCTTCAAGTAGTTTCAGATCGCCAAGTGGGTCGAAACTTCCTTCACTAGGAGTCGGCAGGTCCACCAACTCATCACCGAACTCATCCTCCCAGGATGGGACCTGCTCCTCTTCTAACTCCCCCTCTTGCTCATCCAACTCTAGTAGACCCTCTTCGATGCACTCGTCTTCATTCTCTAAATCCTGCATCAAATTATTCTCAAAGAGCAAGCGTAAAGAATCAAGTGCATTAGAAGAGTCAAGCTCATCACCCGGGAAATTAAATGACTCAAGATTATCACAGTTATATTCAATCAAATTGGGTTCCGAATACTTACCTGGACCATCACCCACAGTATCATCTGATGATTCTTCTACCTCTACTTCATCATCATCGCTGAAGAAGTCATCCTCGATGGGCTCTGGTCCGCAACTCCGTGGTGTATAAACCGAAGGTGGGTCTGGTGCGGAGTATTGTGGACTTGTAAGTTGCACCTTTTTCGTTAACGTCCCCGGTTCTGGAGCTGCTTCTTCTCTTGCCAGCCTCAGATTTGGTAGCTGATCCGTTAGCCTCCCAGATTCATACAGGAGGAGAAATTTCTCTGCTTTAGTTATCAGGTGCCATCGAGTGTTCATGATATCTTGCACCTTTCTCTGCTCCTCCTTGATTGTATCTTCGTCCCGTATTATCTGCACCGACTCATTCTCACAAGACAAGTGTAAAGTATCACAGGAAACTGCATGATCTTGCAAGGAATCGGTATAAACTTCATCACTACTGAGATCAAGGGCAGAAGACTTTCCTAGAGGTGGGACTTATGCTTCACCTTCTGTCACTTTGATTTGCACGTCGTCCATTATAGTCTCCAGTGATGGGGTTTTCAGAATCAACTCCCCCGATGCAGTTTCAATTCCAATTTCGTTCCCTTCACGATCATAAACCACACGCACTAGATTTGTCGGCTGTTATGATGCAATGCGAGCGATTATTTCCTTGATCTCCTGCTCATACTGCTCATTTGCTTCTTTGTACCAGGCATTCAACTCCTCTTGAGTTCTATATCCCTCATAGGGTTGTGTTTGCGGATAATGATCACCAAAATAGTTCGTGGAGTACCCCAATGAATCAGGACACTCTTGAGTGTAATGGGGACCTCCACAGACCTCGCACTACACATTCACGTAATGATCCCTATTAGAAAATCGGTGTCCTTGGTAGCTGTTCCCGTAATAACGCTCCATATAAATCTCGGCAAAGGACACTCAAACAAAAGGATCACGGGCACCAAATATATATAACAATAAATAAATAAAGAAATAAGAAAAATACTAAGCTAAGAAAATAAACAAATATTCACAGAGACTCACTAAAAACAAAGAAAAGACACGGACACTAGACACTCTACGACTCAAAACAAAAATAAGACCAAATAATCAGTTAAGTTCAATCAAATTTAGATACGCTATCGCCTAGGTGTCCCCGGCAACGGCACCAAAAACATGATATGTGTTGGACGGTCTATAAAAACTAACTATAAAACCTAACCTAGACACTCTAGCTTTAAATTTATAAATCTAGACTCAACCTAATACTAGACCACACAACCGGCAAGTGTACCGACCAATGTAGCAAAGTCAAATGAAGTCCGGATATCGAACCCACGAGACACTAGCGACAACTCTAACTAGACTCTGACTCAACTAACTAAATTGAATTATAAATGTGGGGGATTTGTGTAACTGAGATTATAACTAATAGAACTCTCTAACTAACGACACCAAATATAAAGCAAGAGACTTTAGACAACTCACAAACGGAGAAAGAACTACCTAGACTCTGAATCATATTCATGTACCTTGGAAATCTCTCGGATAGGGAAACTGTGATGGAACCGGGCTCTTAGAATACGACCCACTTAGACAACCTATTGGATCCCAGATCATTCTCCGGGTGTGACCAAAAAGAAACCCTAAGGGACGTGCGAAACTCACCAGTCAGTCGGATCACATCTCAGCTATCTCCAACAACCCTAAAGTACTCGCTAGACAGATTACCTCTCAGTCTCACTATCTCAGTACACCTTTCATTGCAAGGAGTAACTTGAATTCACTTGACAAGACACAGAATAACAATGACGCTAAGACACCCTATGAAACCCTCCTTTCAGAGCGATCGACCTAAAAACCGTAACACCAGATATTACCCGACAACTTCGCACCTTTCAGCTATTGAAGCAGGCAGAATACTCAACCCTAAAAGACTCTCAGTCGATGTTCCTATGGATACAATGCAGTAAACCATAAACCAATCACATACACACAGCTAGCGACTTAATATGCGACCATACATGAAAGACATTCACAAAGAGCATATGGAACATTCAACAGATCATAAATCAAGATCAAATACGCATACACATCCAATCAAACAAAACCAAGTTCTTTACTTTATTGTTAATCCATCAAAAAGAAACCGAAATCTGAAAGAAAACCAATTAACAATGCATAATCATCAACAATCTAGGTAGCTATGAAAGTCTAGCCAATCATCATGTTTAAGCATCAAAACAGAATAATCAAACAAATAAATCATGGTTTCAATTCTGGAAAGTAAAGCAAAGAAAGATAACATAAACCGGAAAACGAGAACGACCCAATCTATGATCCCCAACTTCAATCACCACTTCTAACTGATCCTAGAAACTTTCTCCCATTTGGAATCACCAAAAAGCTCCCAACTTTACTTCTGGAATTGCTTCCTAAACCCTAGAAACGAACTCAACCTTTTATACCAAGAAAATAGGCAAAAATACCCGTAACTGGGTTCTCCCGCTTACCGCGAGGCCCAGGAGTCCAATCTCTCGCGTTCCGTGAGAGACAGGCTTCTCGCTCAAGTTTCATGAAATGACACCCCTCACGTACCACGAGGGGGAGAGCCTTCTTGGCTCGCGTACCGCGAGGCAGTCACCTTCACGGAATGTTTTGGCCTTTGATCATTTTTCCTCGTTCGCTCGTTCCTTCACCATACTTCCTCGTTTTAGCTCCAAACTCATCCGATTACCTACACAACAAGACACAAGTAAATACTAACTATAAACGACTAAATACGACTCGAAAACTACATAAAAACAACACGAAACACACAGGAATAAGAGGTGTGCTTTGCAGCACATCAATAAAGATGTTTTAATTATGGAAAACCTGAACATAAGTTGTCACTTGTATGCATCCTTCTCAAAGGAAAGTTTCCCAAGCAACACCTCAAGTGAAATCTCAAGCCGAGATTGATCACTCAAAATTTCTTCATGATAATTCTAAGAAATCAGAACCTGTTTCAAAAGAAATTGTTTTAAAACCAAAGGTTTATAAACAAATTTGGAAACTCAAACATGATAAAAAAATCTCTTGAAACAAAGGTTGATCAGGCTACAGATTTTACTTATGTTGAAGTTATATATGTTGATGATGATGGCAGACCTAAGACCACTTTGGCTTGGGTACCAAAATCTAACTAGTTTGTTTTGAATGTGCAAGAACATCCAATGAAGACTGACAGCATTTGGTATGTTGAAAGTGAATGCTACAGGCATGTCTGGTGACTATTATCTTTTAAATGATTTTAAAACTTGTGAAGGAGGATATGTTGGTTTTGAAGGTAACAAGAAAGGTGTCAGTATTACAAGATAAGGAGTTGTTTCGAATGGGAAGATCGGTTTTGAAAATGTCAATTTTGTGGAACAACTTCAATACAACTCGTTGAGTGTCTCACAAATTTGTGATAAGTAACTTGGTACTTTCTTCAACCAAAAGGAATGTCTTATTCTTAAGCCTGGATTTGTAATTCTAGAGGATCAAATTCTTGTCAAGGCTAAAAGAGAAGGACATTTATATGTTCTTAACATGAAGAGTGCTTCTTCTACATCCCTTCGTTCTTGTTTCATGTCAAAAGCTTTAGAATCTTAATCAACTTTGTGGCATAGAAAGCTTGGTCACACTAATTTCAAGCATATGAACAAATTAGTAAAAGGAATTCTTGTTACTTTCAAAATAATTTGTTTGTGTGGATCAATCTGATTGAAGAGTAAACAACACAAGACTTCTCATAAATCTAAGTTGATAAACTCAATTTATTCTGTTATTCATCTTGTTCATATGGATCTATTTGGTCGAACAAATGTCAAGAGTATTGGCAAGAAGTCTTATTGCCTGGTTATTACTGGTGATTATTCAAGATTCTCTTGGGTATATTTTCTTACCACAAAAGATGAAACAACAGAGATTGTGAAGAAGTGCATGACTCAAATGAAAATTTTGATCAACAAGAAAGTGAAGATTATAAGATGTGACAATGGAACTGAGTTCAAAAATAGAATCTTAAATGAATTTTGTGAAGAAAAAGGGATTCGAAGGTAGTATAGTGCTTCTAAAACTCCTCAACAAAATGGAGTTGCTAAAATAAGAAATCGAACTTTGATAGAAGTCACATCAACACTTACAGATGCTTTATTGCCAATTACATTATGGGATGAGGCTGTTAACACATCTTGTTATATTAAGAACTAGTTTAGATCCCGTGTCTACACACGGGGTGAAATATATCAATACATAAAAATTTTAAATCTTTATGTATATATTTACATGTGTAAAAATTTATTACATATAGTAAGGATTGAAAACAAATTCAAAACATGTAAAAATTAGTATATAATTAGGTTTTGAAAATACGTTAATTACTATTTTTTAATATAATTTGAATTTTATTTACTATTTGATTGAAAATAAAAGTTATATAATTAAATTTTAAAGTTTCTTATGATAAAAGATAATTTAAAATAAATGTGTTTTATTAGTATAATTAGTATTTTTTTCTTTAAAGATAAATTATTATTAAAAGATAGAAGTGCATTAAATTGATTCTTTAACAAGATCATTAAATATTTTCTCAGAATAGGTGGCAAGTTCTCTTCTAGTCATGCAAGTTCCAGCTCCGATGTAATTACAAATTCTGTTTCAAGATTAAAAATGGAAGGGAATTTACAGTTGAGTTCGTTTAATCATTACTAGAACCTCCCGGCATATTTGATCGTGTTATCCCTCCAGTTTTCTCTCAAGAAAGTTTATCTAATACATCAAATAAAGATAAAAATTTGGAAGTTCCAACTCCTACTACAAATGAAGTTTCTCATGAAGACATACTGAATCTAGTAATGATATAAGCAACGAAGAGGAGTTTCCTGATCAAAATCATTCAAATCTTAACGAAAATTTCCATGTTGATCTAATTCCAATTCACGGAATTCACAAGACTCATCCTAAAAATGTTGAGATGGTTTTCAAAGAAAATAGTTAGATTGAAGCAATGCAAGAGGAACTTCTGCGATTCAAGAAACAAGAGGTTTCAGTATTGATGGACTTACCAAAAGGGTGTTATCCTATAGGCGCTACATGGACGTTTAGAAATAAAAAGGACGACAGAGGCAAGGTCGGTTGCTCTAGGCTACACACAAGAGGAAGGTATTGACTATGAGAAGATTTATGCTCCAATAAACCTCAAAAAACCGATTTATGTTGATCTAATGGTTTCATACATCACAGAACACGCTGCTTTGATGATTAACAAAATCGTTAGATGATTCGAAAACAAATACGTGTTACTCTTTTTAAGTTAAAAACCCTAATTTTGTGTTCATTTAATATTCTTTTTGGCACTTTTAGGACTCTGGTTCGAATATCATGCAAATGAACGAGGAAACACATCCAGTGAAGTTAATAAAAATGCACGGTTTTAGTCCAACTTTTAACTCTTAACTCTGTTTGCTTTAGGTTGTCAAGACAGGCTTCAACAAAAACAACTAATCAGGGCTTAGAACAAAACAATGCAACACCAGAAAATCACTGAATGGACAAAAACCATCTAAATTAACACCAACTTAAGATAATCTGAAAAACCGCCACCAACAACCATCTAACCCGCTGATCAAACCAGGCTTACGCAAGGACCAGGCAACGATAGAAACACTCGGGCTCATTCCCAAGAAGACTTGGGTTCTTTAGCTATATCATCCTTGATCCATTTTTGAACTCGTTTAACAAACAAGTACTGCAAAAAGATGCCAAAGATAATCAAACAAGAAAAAAAGGGTGAAATGGCACATAGAACCTCCTAAATCATATAATTCAAATATTTAGGTTATTATTTGACATATTATATAATTTTTGTTATCATATTCGACACACTAATTATTCATAATATTTAAACTTTTAGAAAAAAAAAATTGTTTTAGGTCAACCCAACACGACCTGTACTAAAGTGAAGCAAGTTTGATAGCTTACTTGGAATGCTAAGATGACGGGGATGAACAATTTCCCTCTTTCGTTTGCATTTGGACCATCAATCAACTTCTGGTCAACCAGAATGCTTTCACTTTCATTTGTAGCAACTTTTGTGATGGTTTCCACTATGTTGGGGATCCAAGCAGTTCCATTTGGAAGAATCTAGTGCAACACGGTAAAAAAAATAAAAAAACAAAAAAAAACATAGATTTAACATAAGGCATTTTGTTTTGAGCATAACATGATAGTATACTAACCTTTTCTTCACTGTCATTTTTACTACACCTGCTGCTGTTCTCAACCAAGACAACAGGAACCGCGTGACCCTACATGAAGTAGCCATAACACTGAGAATGCACAAAAGATCATGCTTTTTGTTTTATATGTGCATCTTAATGAGAAATTTTAAGTTTTTCGACTTGCTATAGTCAAGGATATTAAAAAGATTAGGCTTTTGACCAGAGTAATTTAATATTCACACAAAACTCCAAACACCATGAACCCTAAACCCTAAACCAATTTCAGGGTCACATGAGAAATCAAACACCAGAAATTTCTAATTCTAGCCGATAAAAGCTGAAAAGAAGACAATTCAAACGATTGACACGGTCAAACTGGTCAAAAAGCCAACCAAAATGGTTTCAAAATGCTTGAAACCTCCAAAATCGTTTTATTTAAACAAAAGCAGGGATTATCATTTTGACAAAATAGATGGTATAATGTTATTTATTAATTATTACCTTAACTTTTTTATAAATTTCAAAACCCGAGGACAAAAAATGTTAGACAGCCCATTTTGCCACTTTAGGTCCAAACCTATCAGACCCATATTAAAAGAGCGATCGTTTTCCTGAACCCATTTTAACCCATCACCAACTGCCCAAATGCTTGACTTTTGGATTGCAAAATGATTCAATAATTGCATCAGAAACAGAATGATAAACTGACAGAATTCATTAAGAACTAGTACCATAACTTCACGTTTGTTGAACCGGGGTCCAGAGTCTACAACTTTAAGGAGAGCCTCTGATCTTTTTGCAAAAAACTCATCATAACTAAGATAATCTGGTGGTGTGAGCTGAGCATGTGTTAGCACTACAATTCCTTTACGCCATATTTCTTTACCAAAACTCTCTGTTATCGCCTTAACAATTTGTCTGTCCAAGATATCAACTCTATAGGCATCCAGTCGGTCCACATATAACAAAACATCTATTGTTTTGTTCAAAAGAAACCTGCTTACCACAAAATAATAAATCTTTAAAACAGCATGTAGGATTGAAACTATAAGGAAAATAAAGAAAGCCGTATAAATGGGTCAATTTGTGTTGGATTTATCTCAAATGGGTCAAAAATCCATTTAGGTGAAAAGGGAAACGGCCAAATGGGTCCAACTAGGGATGAGCATATAACCGAATTAACCAAACCATAACCGACTTAACCTAACCGAATTAGGCTTGAACATTTATAGTCCAAATCCATTATACAAAAAATAAATAAATAAAACAAAATAAAATTTTGGTTAACCGACCCATAACCGAAATCGAGGCAAAAACCGATTAACCGAAACCGATCGATTAAGAGACTCCAATGATCGAACATTTCGGTTTTGGTTACGGTTCAGGCCCAAAACCGAACAGATCCGCCCCGTGCACGCCCCTAGGTCCAATGGGTTGAAAGTCCCTAAAATTCTATTTTTAACGCATACAGCCTCCTAAGTTGTTCTAATCAAAGAATCAGATTATTAAGACTACAATAGTGTTGCTTTAGTAATTAGTAAATTAGTTATTTGTAAAATTTGGAAGAAAACAGTGGTAGTGGGTCAACCCGACCCGTCTGGTTTAAACCCATAATAAAACATGACTTGTTTCAACCTAGTCCCATTCTGACCCGTTATCCAGCCCGCTCATCTTTCCACCTCTAGAACACATACAGACAAGCTCACACACGGTCACACATATTGCTAATAAATGTGCTATACTTATTTTATATATGCAAGTACAAAAACTCAATAACTGACCTTTTGATGAGTTCCAGGGCCTGATCACTGACATATCCTCCTTCAACAATGCCTGGTGTGTCAATGATGTTCAATGTGAACCCCAACCGCTCACGGGAAACCATCACGGGGCGTAGCACATCTGACTGCAAAACCAAATCAAAAACTTATAAATTGAAACTCACTTGTGAAACATCATTCTACAACTATAAAATTTAATAAATACCTGAAATGCACTGACTGCAACTACTCGTTCCCCTAGAATGGAGTTCACAGTCGAAGATTTCCCAACACCACCCTTTCCCATTACAAGAATAGTCAAACTGTCCCTCTCCTGTGATATTGCATAACCATATAATTAAACAATTGGTACACTAGTATGAAATTGCAATGTTTAATTGTACAAATAACTTAGGAGGTTTTATGAACAATTTATCCATTGTTTTGAAACTTATAAATATCTAATGTATTGAATATAATTAGAAAAGCTATTATTAGTACAATCATAAACTAACTTTTTTTGGTATATCAATTTTGAAAGTTTTTTAATACTCTTTGCATGACTTTTGAAGCATCATTTGAACACACATTGAATGCTTTCAACGTGTTTGACTAGTTTTACTCGAATCCATTTTTGTATAAATCTTTTAGCTTAAAATATTTGACAATTGACACATTAGAGGTGAAAATATAACCCAATCAACTTGTTTATAAGTAAATTGGTCGACTTTTTGAGCAATAAAACTTGAATTTCACTTTTCACTGCAAACTGACTAGAGTTCTTCAAAAGTATCAGAAAACATTACAGGTTGGAAAAACAAACATAAATACAAAATAATAATATTAAAAACATAATGTACATCAAAAGAATCTACTCAAACACTAGGACTAGTTTTTATTATGATATTAATAATGATAAAAGACAACAATTAGGAATCGAGTTCGACCTTCTCCTTTAGTGTTCCCAGTAATGCCACTAACTTAGTCTGGGTGGCAAGAGGAAACTGCTGAATCCCACTCCATTCACGGGCCATTGAACCTGAAAGAACACGAACTAAATCAACCTATATAATTCAACCAAATTTGTACTCCTGGGAACAACACTACAATTCAGAAACACAATTACATGTTTCACCATAACAACATACTAAACAATAATTCCATACACATTCCAACAAACGGAAGCAATTAAACTATAATTCAACCCAATTCTTACTGATGGAAACAGACCTAAATTCAGAAATATAATCAAAATTCTCACCAAATAACATGTTAAATAATTACATGCAAATTCCACCTAATGGTAACCATTTAAAATATTTTTTTAAACAAACTGCACATAGTAAAAACGAAGTGCTTATTATTCTTCATTTTTATAGATCTTCAATAACAAAAATCAATAAATGTTTCTTACAAATATAATCAAATTTCTCACCAAATAACATGTTAAACAAGTAATTACAAGCAAATTCCATCAAACAGAAGCAATCAAATTATATATCAACCCAATTTTTACTCATGGAAACAGAACTAAGATTCATAAACATAATCAAATTTCTCGCCAAATATCATGTTAAACAAGTAATTACATACAAATTCCATCGAACAGAAGCAATTACACCATAATTTAACCTAATTTTTACTCATGGAAACAGAACTAAAATTCAGAAATATAATCAAATTTCTCATCATATAAATAACATATTAAACAAATAATTACATGCAAATTCCATCAAATAGAAGCAATTAAACCATATTTTTACTCATGGAAACAGAACCAAAATTCAGAAATATAACCAAATTTCTCACTATATCAATAACACATTAAACAAATAATTACATACAAATTCCATCAACAACAACCGTACCCAGTAAAATCCCACCCATAGCACAGCTATTGATAGGGTCTGGGGAGGGTGGGATGTAGGCGATCCTTACCTCTATCCCTAGGGAAAGAGAGGCCGCTTCCAGAGAGACCCTCGGCTCCAAAACAAACCACAGACAAACAAACACTATACTAAATATATATAAAAATACAAAGCTATCGCTAACAACAGAAATGGAGCAAGAATGAGTAGCACATGCATAAGTACAAAGAGACAAAAAATACAATAAGACAATAACATAGATAAACACTCATAAGACACCACACGCACATAAATACAGGAACACAGTAACATGCAAACCCCTCCTTAAAGTACGTAGATCTAGTCCCCTAAGACAAATCTAAGCTTCTTCTAAACCCTCCCCTAAAAGTCTTTGACCTTAATCCTATGTCTCCACAGACTCCTATCCTGGACCATGTCCTCTGAGAGGTGCATCTCTAGTAAATCCTGCCTAATCCGCTCATCCCAAGTCAGTTTGGGTCTGCCTCTACTCCTCCTCCCCTCTACAATGAGGGTTTCCACTGCTCTAACTGGAGCCGTCATTTCCCTCCTTACATGCCCAAACCATCTCTACCCCCCCCCCATCTTATCCGCTATACTAGCCACTCCTAACCTATCTCTAAAAACTTCATTTCTTATCCAGTCTAACCTTGTGTGCCCACACATCCACCTCAGCATCCTCATCTCTGCTACCTCCATCTTACGTGCCTGTGTCTTCTTGGTGGCCCGACAGTCTGTTCCATATAACATAGTCAGTCGAACCGCCACCCTATAAAATTTCCCCTTTAACTTTGTCAGGAAGTTCTTGTCACACAGTACCCCTGAGGCCGCCTTCCACCTACACCAGCCTGCTTGAACTCTGTGTGTTACGTCATTGTATACGTCCCCATCGTTCTGTACAAAGGATCCTAAATACTTAAACTTAGTTGACTGCGGAACCTCCTCGCCTTCAATGGTGATATGTGTGTCATCATTGTCGCATGCACCACTGAAGTCACAGTAAAGGTACTCAGTCATAGAGCGACTAATCCTTAAGCCTTGGCCCTCTAGGGCCTCGCCACTCCTCTAGCCGCGCATTCAGGCTCGGTTTGCTCTCCGCAACTAGCACAACGTCATCCGCAAAAGCATGACACGAAACGGTTTCCTGAATCGAATTTGACAATTCATCCAGGACTATAACAAAAAGAAACAAGCTCAATGCGAACCCTTGGTAGAGGCCCACCTCCATAGAGAAGGAATCAGTATCTCCTATAGGCGCGCGTACCCTAGTTTCAGTTCTATCATCCCTATCCCTGATTATGTCTATATATTTCCAGACTATCCCAAATCAGTCTACGTGACACACTGTCATACGCCTTTTCAAGGTCAATGAATACCATATGTAGATCCCGCTTCTTCTCCCTATACTTTTCCATCAATCTCCGTAGAATGTGTATGGCTTCCGTAGTTGAGCGCCCTGGCATGAAACCAAATTGGTTTTCCGTAACCTGCAGGGTTGTAAAAATCGCGCCTAGGCGCCTAAAAATCGCTAGGCGGCTCGTTAAGGCCTAATTTTGGCCTAGTCGGTCAATTAGTCGCTAGGCGGGCCTAGGCGGTCCTAGGCGGGACTAGGCAGGCCTAGGCGGCTAGATTCCGGCGACACATTCCGGCGAAAATCTGAAATTTCCGGCCAAATTCCGGCGAAAACCTGAAATTTCCGGTCAAATTCCGGCGAAACCTTTGGTGTGGTTTAAAAATGAACATTTTTATAAAAATTACATATAAAAATGTGTGTATATATATAAAAAACTGAAAATTACATATAAAAATTTCAATCCGATTAATCCCGCCTAGGCCTAGGCCCTACCCCACCGCCCGACTAGCGCCTAGCGATTTTTACAACACTGGTAACCTGAGTTTCTCTACTTATTCTAGTCTCAATTACTCTCCCATAGTTTCATAGTATGACCTAGTAGCTTAATCCCTATGTAATTCCCACATCATTGGCATATCCTTTGTTCTTATAGAGAGGCACTACAACACCGGTCCTCCACTAATAAAGCATTTTACCATATCGGAAAATGAGGTTAAACAAAGTCGTTAACCATTGGACTCCTTCATGTTACTCTCCCATAGTTTCATAGTATGACCTAGTAGCTTTATCCCTATGTAATTCCCACAGCATTGGCATATCCTTTGTTCTTATAGAGAGGCACTACAACACCGGTCCTCCACTAATAAAACATTTTACCATATCGGAAAATGAGGTTAAACAAAGTCGTTAACCATTGGACTCCTTCATGTTAGGAATCAGAGTCGGTAACACAGCGAAAAACCACACACACGCACACACGATAGCAGAAAAAGTAAAGACACGAGAATTATAGTGGTTCAACCAAGATTGGCCTACGTCTACTTTGCAACTAGGGTTTATTCATTATTAGGTACTCAAAGATTACATTACATCATAGGGTATAAATAAGACTAGATAACTTAGAGAAAAAGAAAATGTATTTTAGGCAACAAGCCTGAAATAACCCATTAGGGTTAGGACCGGCTAAAAGCCTCCACAAACCCAACAATCTCCCGCTTGGAGGCTTTGCACAGTCCACAAACGCCATCCAAGTAAACCCAGATCCAGTAACTCCAGCAATCTTCAAAATCCAAAGTCTTCCAAGCCTCCAGTTCCCATAAACAGGCTCAGACTTCATCAATTTCCCCCTAGTTGCAATTCCCCTCTCATCATGTACATGAAGGGCCAGTTGAAGCTCTCTATCTCAACTGGTTTGCACGATCCACCAGTTCCAGAGATAACCCGAGAACCATCACCACTCTCCTCATTCAGCAAGATTCCCATAGGAGAGATTTTCACAGTCAGACTAGTGGTCTTCAAAACCCAACGTTGTTTTGTAACAGTAACCGAAACACGCCCTGTGCTCCCACTGTCACCAAACCTCTGTCCTAGTTTAGACCTCCGACCCCGCTCAGCTTGAATCACCTTGGCACCGGACTCTATCCTTGCAAAATGAACCTTCTTTCGCCCCTTAGACTCAGCGAACCTAACTTTGTTTTGAGGGACGGTCACACTTCCCTCAGCGGGTACTTCGACCATGTATAATGAACCTCTATTGTTTCCACGAGCAATAACCAGACTACCTTTAGTTACCTTCCACTTGCCTCCACCAAACTTTACTTCTAGTCCTTGTTTATCTAGCTGACCGACAGAGATATACTCTTCAAAGCTGGAATAACCCTGACATTCTTCAAGTTCCATGTGGTTCCCAAAGCAGTTACTAAGTTAACGTCACCTATGTCCATAACATCGAGAACATCCACATTAGCTATTCGTACCTTCCCAAAGTTACCAACCTTTAAATTCTCCATCGTCTCCCCGCTATGCATTGCATGAAACGAAGAACCAGAATCCATGACCCAAGAATCTGTAGAAGACTCTACAAAGCAAACCAAAACATCAATGGATTTTTCATCTTCCTAAACCGTGTTTACCTGTTTTTTGCCCTCATTCTTCCCTAACTCTTCCTTATTCTTTCCTTGACATTGACTTTTCACATGTCCAATCTCATTGCAGCTCCAGCACTTCACATTCTTTTGAGCTCTAGACGAACTCCTCCCTCCCTCTCTCCCACTGCTCCTTTTATTTTCCCTTCCCCTTCCCACATACTCCACTAGTGTTCCTCCAGCGAATGTCTTCACCCAGAATACTATCCTGGATCACGTCAAACTTCAAATTCCCAGCTCCATCAGAATTAGTGATCGTTGTCACACAACCTGACCAGCTGTCAGGCAAAAATGATAACAGGATCGCCTCTTGAGTATCATCATCAAACCTCGTACCAACGGTCAATAACCTAGACAAAATTGAATTTATATTATTTATGTGATCAGGTACTGAGCTTCCCTCATTCATCCTTATCATGAACAACTCTCTCAACAAGAACACCCTATTACCGGCAGACGGCTTTTCATACATATTTGACAGAGCCGTCATCATACCACGTGTCGTGGTTTCCTTCAAGATGTTAAACGCTACACTCCTCGTCAAAGCCAGTATGATCTTCTCGCCCTTTTGTCCTTAGAATTCCAAATCACTTCGTCAGCCTTACTTAAATCACTCGGTTTCTCTTCTAATGTCATCTCTAAATCGTTTTCACTGAATAATGCCTCTATTTGCATCTTCCACCATGCAAAATCAGTCCCATTAAACTTCTCGATTCGAACTCTCCCGTCTTCAGCCATTGCAAACTAGAATCAGAAAAAACCAAAGTTAAAAGTCAACCAACCGAAGCCAAGCAACCTACAAAGAGAACCCTAAAACCCCGAAACACCCGAACCAGTGCTTCACCTGCAAACCCCGAGTGAATTTAGCAACTTCAAGGGTCCAAAACAGGAAACCCTAATCACAAATCACACAAAAAACCAGCCCGAACAGCCTCTAAACTGATCCGAATCAGCCCTTTTGCCCCTCCCTTGCTTTCGGCGGCCCTAGGGTTTAACCAACCCTAATCGCAGAAACAATCAGCAGCAATCAGCAATCGAACTAGCCCTTACGGCTTATCGAACAGAAAGAAAAAGAAAAAGGACAGTCGCCAGAACCAATCAGCCCTTCTCGAACAACCTCTCCTACCTTTCCTCACTATCGAAACAGTGCAGAAACCGTGTGTAACAACGAGCCAAAGTTCTGATACCAGTTGTTAGGAATCAGAGTCGATAACGCAGCAGAAAACCACACACACGCACACACGATAGCAGAAAAAGTAAAGACACGAGAATTATAGTGGTTCAGCCAAGATTGGCCTACGTCCACTTTGTAACTAGGGTTTATTCATTACTAGGTTAGAATCCCGTGTATTACACGGGTTGAATAAATGTAATGTTATATACTTAGTAATAAAAAAATTATGTTTTTAAAAACTCGTATATTACACGAGTTGAATAAAATATTACATGACAGTTATAAATTCTCATAAGTTAATTTTAGCTGAGTATTAATTTTTTTTATTTAACTGATAAATGTTAACTCATATTAAACTTTAGAAACCCGATGTATTACACAGGTTGAATAAATGCAATGTTATATATACTTAGTAATAAATATTTACATATTACATATTTATGAAAAATGTTTTATAAAAAGAATTATAGAAATCATTATTATTTAATAAGAAAGAGAAGCGGGAAAAAAATTATAAAAACAATTAAATAAATTTGTATAATTAATAGGAGAGAGAGGCGGGAAAAAAAAGTTGAGGATGCATGAGACAGTGACAAGTGTCCCATCAAACCATTATTTATTATAAAGTATAGATTAGGTGCTCAAAGATTACATTACATCATAGGGTATAAATAAGACTAGATAACTTGGAGAATAAGAAAATATATTTTAGGCAACAAGCCTAAAATAACCCATTAGGGTTAGGGCCGGCTAAAAGCCTCCATAAACCCAACACTTCATCTCCTAAACACTTCCACATCTCAATCGGTATATTGTCCGAACCAACTGCCTTAGCTCTTCCCATCTTCCTAAGTGTTGTCCTCACCTCTCCCTGTGTGATCCACCGACAGTAACAGTTATTCCGTTGTCTCCTTTAGGCATTGTGATTGTCGCTTTCTTGTTGGTTAGCCCTCCTGTCGTTGAAAAGATTGTGAAAGTAGGTTTGCCATCTCAACTTGAATTCATGTTCCTTGACTAAAACACGTTCATCCTCTCCATTTATCAACTTCACGGCTCCTAGATCTTGTTTCCTACGCTCCCGAGCTTTGGCAATCTTAAACATCTCATGCTCCCCCTCCTTTGTTTCTAGTCGTTCATACATCCGTCTATACGATGTATTCTTTGCTTCTGTCACTGCCTGCCTTCTTTGCCTCCGTCTTGGCCCTTTTGTATTTATCTCTCAATCTCACTTGCTCCTCCTCGTCCGTGCACCTCAAAAGCTCTCTGAAACTCCATTGCTTATCCCTTATTTTGTTTTGTATTTATCTCTCAGTCTCAATCTGCGTGTTTCGTCCCCCGCTGCTAAAAGTAATCAAATGCGATTGCCTCTTCTTAAAGAACGAGTTTATAATACCTAGGTCATGGGCCATTGCAAAGTCTAGAAGATCCCTACCAGGCTCATTCCTATCGCCAAAACCAAAACCCCCATGAACCAACTGGAAACCATCGCTACCCTTACCTATATGACCATTAAAATCCCCTCCTATAAAAATTCTCTCCTCTCTAGGTATGGCCCTAACTACTACATCCAGACAATCCCAAAAGTCTCTCTTCTCCTGCTCCCCTAGTCCAACTTGTGGTGCGTAAGCGCTAACCACTGCCACTACTTCCTCATCAATTATTAACCTCAACACCATAATCCTATCGTTGTGCCTAATGACCTCAATAACATTTTTGTGTAATTTTATAGCCACCAAAAATCCTACCCCATTCTTCCCATCAGACCCCGAATACAAATTCCATCAAAAAGAAGTAATTCAACCATATTTTTACTCTTGGAAACAGAACCAAAATTCAGAAATAAAACCAAATTTCTCACCATATAAATAACACATTAAACAAATAATTACCTACAAATTCCATCAAACAGAAGCCTATAAAATTACCATTTGACAACGGATGTCAAATGGGCTTCGACGGGTATTATCATCAACAAATCAATTTCAGAATAATGAAGCTAAAATTGAAAAGAACAAGAACATAGGTTTTGAATCTTACCTTATATTTAGCAAACAATCTGATATTTGGGACTTCAAGTTGTAAGAAACAGGACACAATACTATGGAATGTGGGACGTAAAGAAAACCCCTAAATTTTCTTTAACGAACACTTCAAATTGGGAGAGAGAAGGGTTGCAGTAATTATTGGGTGCTGAGCTACACCGATATGAGAATGAGATTATCAACATCAGGGTTTTTGCACTTTGGAGAATTTGCATAAACGATCCCTATTGTATCTGTAAAGTAACAGATTTAATTCTTGAAGTTTTTTAAGAGCCAACTTTAGTCCTTATGTTATTAAACTAACGAATTCTATTTTATGCGGTTAAAGTAAAAGGTACAAGAGTTGATACGGTTATTACGGTTCTCTGTTTAAAACTGATTTTGTAGTGAATGTTTTTTTAAAGGCATAAGCACTTATACATGTCGTTTGTATTAGTTGTAATATATAACGTAACATCGTAACCCTATAATCTACTTTCTTTCTTTCAATCATTATATCTAACCAGTAACACATATAAGTGTTTATGTAATTTGCACGGTTCTATACTTCTATTTCTATATTTAAATTTGATCTGAACTCACCCATGAATTACTAAGCTTATGTTTAAACTAGCAAGTTATGCCCCCACGTTGTGGTGATTCGATTTAGAATAAAATTCATATTGAAACATGAGAAAAAAAAAATAAGAACGTCGTAATGTTATATTCGGAATTTTATAAAATATTATATATCCAAAGTTATAAAAAAAACAAATTTTTACATGTCATAATTTATAGCAATTGTAAATAAAATACAGAAGATAGTAGAGACTTTTATTTTTTAATGTGTTCATCGTCTGAATCTGAAAAAATGAAAATAATTATTATTATTATTATTATTATTTAGTCTCTCTTAAAAACCAATGTCGGCGTCCAATAGCAAAGTTTTAAAACCTTCTTTTTAATACATAAAGCTGCCGGCTCTCACTACGTATTGCATTCCACGCTGTGTTCCCGAGTTAACTTAAGGAAAGACTAGAAGGGAACCTTTCTTTTCTCTTCTCTTCCTTTCCTTTCTATTTTCTCCATTTCTTTTCAATTTGAAATGATGGATTTTAGCCTTAAAACCCCTCCATTTCTCACTATAAAAAAAAACTCCGGAACACCAATAATAATAATAATAAGAGTAGGAAGTTTAGAGGTGGTACAAGTCTTTTAAGCAGTTATGTACAAGGTGTTGATGCATGGTTTCATTCAAAACCTTCATCGGCTCTCTCTGTTGCTTCTTCAACACTTTTCTACATGCGTTTATTCCGTTTCCGACATCCATTCTTCTGTTTTGTAGTTCACCACCATTTTTCACAGGTAATCATGTGCGTTCTGTAGTTATCACTTATTGAGTATGCACATGAAGAACCTCTAATGTTATTAGTTAATTTATACATTTGCAGGTGACATGTGTGATGCTGTTTGTCGAGCAAAAGTGTTTTTAGTAAATTGACACAAATATAAAAGAGCTATTACAAATTAATCAGATTAAGTTGGTTAATCATCCCTCTTGCAAACTGTCTTAATTTCTTGAAAGGTTGATTTTCATCTCCAAGTAACCGACTATATGAACCTGCAATGGATATCGCAGCCTTTCGTTTATCGAATTGTTTTCCTCCCGTTTTTAACATGTTCAGTGCCTTTTTAATAGAGGATGGCCAAAATGAGTTGAAATTTGATTTAAAGTGCTGTGATGGTTAGAAATGTTGATTTAAAGTTCTTATGATGTCAAAGATCTTAGCAACTTCAAGGTATCATGTCTATGCTTTTTCGAATCTGTATTTTATATTTAACTCCAAAATATCTTTACTTTTCGAATATAATATTCTGTGATTGTTTATTTCTTGACATTACTTAGGCATAATCAAATTGAACGCACTGGCCAACACTGGGATTAGTGGACTATTGAAAGATTAACATGTAGCATACTGATTGATAACAATTACATTGTGATGAATCATGGTAGAGACCTGATCAAGTTGTGGATAAATTTAAAGCGGACTTTGACGGTCAGATTGTGTCTTTAGAGCACATTCATCCATCTTCGGATCATGTTCCTCATAGGTGGTTTATTACTTTATCTTATGCTAGGGGTCTTTAATTTCTAGAACACCTATAAATTCTTATGTGGGGAGAGTGTATGTACATGTATCTTTTAGCAGAAACTGGAGACACATTATTTTCTTCCTTCTTTGGAACCAAGCAATCACATATGACAACTCCTAGCCAGTACCTGTATAGCGAGAGTTGGAAATGCAGCCGTTTGACTAATGGCTGGAGTGACGAGAGATGAGGGAATGTGTAGGTGGAACCTACAAGTCCCAAAGTCGAAAGCAAGCAGTGAAGAGGGTTTCGTTGGACACCGGGGCGGTGGTCGAATTGCTAAGCAAAATAACGGGTTAGTTGATGGTGCAAGCAAATACTTGACCCCGATTGGATTTGGTGCACGGGTAAGAAAGGATGGACAGGTGGGGTTGGTTTGTACCAACGCAGGATTCGAGGACGAATTCTCTTTTAAGGGGATAGACTTGTAACATCCCAGAAATTCATATGTTTATGGTGCGGGTCGGTGAGCAACCCGAACTCTATTTGAATAAGATAAATGATAAAGATTTTCATACGAGGTGCGTATAACTACCGGGAAGGACACGAGGGTGTCTTTTAAATGATAGTTCGGGGTGGAAACGTGCGGTTAAGAATGAACGAGGACCCGGATGTAAACCCTTGTGGCTTAAATACAACTTATAGAGAAAACCCTAGGTCATATGACCTAGGTGTTTGCTTGCGGCCGGAGAGAGATAGCGGGAAAGAGAGGGAGGGACTCCGGCCAATGGTGGTGACGGCACGATGGTCCTATGGCGGCGACGAGCAGGGAATAACTCCACACGCAAGGTACACTTCCAAACCTACCTGTTCATGATTCTTGTATCCATTATTGCATAAAAACCCGATTAGGGTTGTGCTTTCGGCTGTGGTCGACGGCGGAGTTGGGAGCAAAATAAGCGGCCGATCTTGGAGTAGTGACGAGCGACGGTGGCGGCAAACGGGGAGGAGCCTGCTGCTATGGGGCACACTACGGCGGCATGCGGCCGTGGGTGAAGGTGGTGGTGGCTTCGGCTACCGCTGGAAACGTAGACGGCAGCATGGGTGGCATAGGCGGCTGTGGTGGTGCTTCACGGCGGCGGACGGCGAGGTGGAGGTGGTAGTGGTGCTTCCACGTAAAGGAGAACCCGGTTAGGGTTTTTATTGAATTGAAAGGTGACACGGATGCGAGGGTGTTACGGGATGACGAAACACAGTGGTGATTCACGGTGGTAATGTACGGTGGAGGTGGTTCACGGCAATGGACAAGGATGAGGATGGAATCGGGGTACACCTGATTAGAGTTTAGTGAGTTTAGAGCTTGCATGGTGAGTGTAGAACATGCATGGTGAGTTCGGCTCATGTACGAGTGACCCATGAGGCTAGGGTTTTGCAGGACAAGCGAACGTGAATGCATGCGGGTTCTAAACGGGTCCGGAATAACCAAGTATGAGGCGGGCACGTGGACAAGCGAGTGACCCATGAGGCGAGCACGTGGACTAGGGTTTTTGCATGGAGGAAGGGACGAGCGGACAAGACGAGAGTCGGGATCATTTATATTTATATGTAACTGACACATGTTTAGGATGTACCCTGACCATGTGATCATACGTTGACAGGTTCGGGTTTCGTGCAAGAAGACCGTTGTAGTGCAGGAGTTAGATCTTCGTAACAGTGAGTTTCTAATCCCCCTCTTTTAAATGTTTTTAATGTTTTAGGGCTATCGTACATACTTTTGAGACATGTTTTATTACATTAAATGTATATCGAGCTTTGGGGATTGTTGTGTTAACCAAGTATCGAGTTAATACATGTACTTGAGCATGAGTATTAGTGTAAGTAAGTTCAACCTATGTCGATGAGACTGCGGGATTATTATTATTATGGGATGAGTCTTTGGTAATGAGCTATTATGAGATATCGGGTGATAACATGGGTTATCTATTTGTTAATGAATTGTGGACCTATTTTATAAGGACCTTGGGTCATGAGTAAAGTTCAAATAATTGTTGAGACGAGTTGGCTTTTAATTAAACTAAACCATTAGAACTCACCCAGCATAGCTGACTTTGTATTACGTTAGATTGTTTTGCAAGTGAGTCTGCTAGACGAGGTATCTTGGCTTGGGAGCGGTGCTACTCGGATTGGTGTGCAAGCATTCGTGAGGTAACTTAATAACATTAAATAGCAATTAATGTTTTTAGAAAGACTTCCGCTGTAGTTTAATATATCTAAAATTGAGTATTTTCAAGGGAATAATCTGTTATGAGAACCAACTGTAGGGTACCCGGTTCGGGGTCTTGCAGAAGGTGTGCCAGAAGAATATACAACGAGATGGATGTTCGTCATCCCGATCAACCTCGTATAACTAGATGTGGAATATGTAAACAATCGGGTTATAGAAGGAATAATTGTACGAACGCACAAGAGTGATTAGTAGCTTGTTCTGTTGTATTATTAGCATCTTTTGTTGTTTTGTTTGGTCGTTGTTCTAGCATGTTTGTTGTTTTATTAGCGTGTTTTGTTGTTTTCAATTTGTTGTATTTTAATTCCTCTTGTCAACATAAATAATAGTAATAATAAAAAAACTCTAAAAACCTTAAAAAAAGTAACTAATAATGAATCAATCCAAACTACTAATCACTCTTTAATACAAAAGGTACACATAAACATAAATTAAAGTAAACATAAATTAAACATAGAAAGATTAACATAAATGACATGCTTATTTTTTAAACAAATAAAGAAAAATATAAATTCAAGCGTCAACTAGTAGGTAAACCTAATAGAACGAGTCTTTTGAATCATACTCGCTTTCTTCGTGCGGATAGTTGTAACTTCTATTGTAATACGATTCAAGATCAAAAGCATCATCTGCATTTTCTGCCTGGACATCAACAGGAATTTCTTGTTCGACAACCCGAGGTGGGTTTTCTCGTTAGACTACTGGCGGCGGGTTTTCATGTTGGACGACCAACGGCGGGTTTTCATGTTGGAGGACCGGCGGCGGGTTTTCTAGTTGGACGACCCTCAGGGGGTTTTCCGGTTCGACGAGCGGAGGCGTTTTCGGAATTGAAAAGTTTTTGTCGGGTTTGTTTGCCATCTAGTTAGTATGTGCCTCAACTAGTGGAATGAGTGTGTGGATATGAATAGAAGTGATTTGGTATTTATAGAGATTTTTTTGTGTATATTCATATTTTTTGTTATAATGATTGTTAATACTTTAAGCATTACACTAGCTACTTTATTAATTATAATGATATTAGTAGTTTGATAAACTTGCTAAATATGCTTTACATGGTATAATAAAGTAACTTAACAACACAAATATACAATTGCTACTTTATTCCCGAAGGTTTACACGTTAGAGGGTGGCTTAGATATCTTTAAGCACACCCAACACATGCAGCATTGTTCTTCCCCAATCCATGTAGGTGGGTGAGATTGGTATCCGGTGGGTATTGGCGGCAACCGCGTAGATGGAGGTTTTCTAACCACACCCAACGCATGCAGCATTTTTCTTCCACTACCACCAATCAGTGAGAGTATTGGCTGCGACGACGCTTGGAAAAGACAAGCTGTAGGTTTAGAATCCTGAAGTCAGGCCATTCACCGACTGCGAATACACACCTCCATAAAAGAGGTTGTGTTATATTTCCGAGTCCACCAATTCCAACTTTAAGACGACAGTAGAGCTTCATTAAATCTGGAGGTTTTTTATTTGTAGGCATCTTACTAACAAGATTGAAAGAAATGATTTTTTTTGTGTCAAATGTAGAAAGAATTTTTTTGTTATGAAAGAGACGGTTTATTTGTAGCTCTATATATAGAGATGAAAGATCCACCTACATCTATACCAACATTATCAATAAAAATAACTTAAATAAAACAAAAATAATATAATTTAATATAATTCAAATTTTATAAATAAAAAAAACAGTACGTTGAAATTAATAAAAAATATTGAAATACAAAGTCTAAGCGTCAGGACTAACATATGTTGGACATCGAAAATAATATAATTTCTCAGCCATAGAACGTCGATACTTCATAGTTGTCTATTGAAAATCCATGGGTATATCTAGTTGTTTACCCATAACCATATGTTTCATTACCATACAAGCATGTACCCCTGAATTTTGTTGTGGCCAACCATTGTATCGCAACTTATAATCATCGTTATCGTAAATGTGGATTACCTTTTCTTCCCTTCCAGACTTCCTCCAATACCCAATGTTGACCAACAACGCACCAAAATACACAATAAATTTTGATAACACTGGATAAACAACCTCTGTATATTTTGGGCTGCTAAAATCATCATAATTGTACTGTGTTAAATCCATACTGTTGAAATCAACTCTGATAAGTAACCATTCACTTGCACCGATTAAAAGTGGAAGATAAATATAATCAACCTCCCAAAGTGGAGGGAAAATTTTTTTTTACACCAGCTGCAATTGAAATTGCAAATGTATCTTCAGGTTGTAGTAAAAAGTGATTGTAAAACTGTGGTTTTAATATAGCCCAACGCATATTTAAATGACTATTTTTAACTACTTTTGTATGTCTCCAAATCATTAGTCTTTGCACACACGCTTCGATGTACTGGGAAAATATTAAGACAGAGTATTTTAGAGGAAAACATATTTTAAAAGATACAAAATTATAAAATCTTACCGTTGAGGATAAACGACCGTAGTTTTGGCACCCTAAAAGAGTACCCCAAAACTTTATCAAGCGCTACAACATGATCAAATAAACGTAAATAACAAACCTATGCATCTCCGTGTTTAAAAAAATGGATAACATTTTCAGACCAGTTTTCTGACTCCTCACACGGAATTGCCCATTTTGGTTTTTTAGGAGGGTTATATTGTTGGTTAACCGGTTGATTCTCTTGGACAGACGAAGATGATGCCCCAATTTCTTTTGGTTGTCCCTTTGGTAAACGAAGACGTCTCCAAGGTTGTAACATCCAGTTCGATGATTTGTGTATTGGTTGGGAGTGGTATTGATCTTGATCATTTCCTGTTTCATGGTGGTTTTTCATGGCTCAAAGTAGAGAGAAGTATTTGTTGAGAGAATGATAAAGACATGTATTTATATTGTTAGTTTTCCATATTAGATAATAAATAATTCTTTAAAAAAGAGGAAAAGTACCCTAAATATAAAAACGTTTTCTACCAAAGAAACTAGCTTTTACTAGAAAGTCTAGTGCCACTATCAAAATAAGTCATTAAAAAACTAGAAAGTCTAGTGCCACTATCAAAATAAGTCATTAAAAAACAAACAAACGTAACAATAAAAGATCACTTTTTAAATTAAAACATTACATTAAAAAAATACTTTAAAAATTATAATAATTCATAAATTAACCATTTTGACTACGTCGGCCTCGTCCTCCACCATGTATTTCGTTTGGTCCGTGTCTTCCACCTGTACCACATAATGGTGGGAGAATATTTACATGTATGGGTCTTCCGGTAGCTATATTGTATTCATCCATTTCACCATGGGATGGTACCTCGTCCGTATCGTCAGGCTCCCCCGCGTCGTCAGCCTCGCCCACCTCGTATAATCCGACGTTTATGTCAACAGGTGAAACCCTCCCTGTAAAAAGTGAAGAATTAATTGGTCTCTGTAACATCCATGATTTTCAGACCATAATTTTTTCCTTTACTTATTTTATTATGAACAATAATAAACACTTGAAATCTTATACTTGTTCAAACATAATATGTCATAGTAATTATTATTTTAACATACATCAATTCAAATTCCTGAACCTTGCGTTTACATATTATTTTTCCTCATTATATATAACGCACACACATATATATATACACACACACACACACACATATATATATAAAAGCAAACATTTTGTTAGAACCAAAATAAAACATGTGGGTTTTTAAACCATGCTTTTACATCTTTTAATATACATACACATATTTATTTACGAATATAAATGTAAGTATGTATATGTTTGATTATATTGGATAAATCATTATTACAAATTTATAGTTTCATAAAAATGAAAATTTTTATAAAATAATGAAAATAAAACAAATGATGTTTAAGTTTTATGAATTTTTACAAAATATATATATATATATATATATATATATATATATAATCGACCTTATGAAGAATTTTAAAAGGATCATTAAACAATTAAATAGGGCCTTGAACCACCCCCTCCATAGCATATGAACCCACACTTTGAACCCCTCCATTTATTTGAACCCATACAAATTGAAATCAGGTTTGACTCCCCAAAAGTCAAAACGCGTGAGAACTCCCCAAATTCCATCTAATCCGCAAACGGAAACTTTCCTTCTGAATCCTAAACGTTTATTGACCTCGTGTCAAGCCTCAAATTGGTTAATTAGGACCGGATTGATGAGATTTATAAACCAATTCTGGTAAGTCGCAAAATGGATGAATTCTTGCTAAATTTCTGAAATCTAGCCCCAATCTCGCGATTCTCGTTTGAATTATAAGTTTTTAGCGCGTCCTACTAATTGATTACCACCTTATATACCCCGATTACACTCGTAAATCCCAGATCCCGACTCCAATTTGTCCTTTCTTTCTCACGGCTTACGATCGGCACAGAGGGGAGGCCTCTCAATCGGTGACAACTTCAAGCCAACTCCAGGTAAACGTTTCTGTTGTTACGCTTCCTCCTTTCCATCACGAATTCGAAATCAATGTTGAGATTTAGGGCAGAGTTCTGATGTCTGGGTTTGGGAAGAAAGAGTTGATGCAGAAGTTATGCTTTTTAAGTTTTTGTTTTCTGATTCTACAAAGCCTAGTCCCAGATCAGGTGGTTAACACCATGCGCTCCTAAGGCAGAGGTCACGGGTTCAACCCGGCACGCAGTTTTGCTCTTTATTTTTATTTTGTATTTACTCACTAGTTTTATTTCCAATTCCCACACACACACCTTTATATATTTATAATTATCAAGCTATGGTTAATAAACCAATTCATTTATAAACTTTCAAGGGTTTTATAACTATTATTTAAATAAAAAGTATATTTTTATATAATGTTTAATCAATTCCTAAAAACGTTTTGAATATCACCCTTTGTATACGAGCATCGTTACTTATGTACGTACTATTTCATTACCACTATGTATTTCAAAAACATGACAAACATTATTATATTGTCATAAACTTTATTATTTTATATATAACTTTTAAAATTTATAAAATGGTCGTATTTTGTGACGTCATAAGTTTTATTAATCAAAAGGGGTATAATCATTAAAACAACACATTATATATTCTTTGTTTGTATCCTAAAACCCCTTTTTATTACTACAAATGCATAAACCCTATTATTTTTTAACCATATTATTTAAACGAGAGAGATTTATATATATATGTTTAATTATATATATTTGATCTAAACCTTTAAAACGGCATGACCTATGATATATTTTAATAACGTTTCTACTAACATCATGAGATCACATAATTATTTTAAACATATTACTACTACTTTCTCAAATATTAAGATTCTTTAAATAGATTTTCATAAACAATAATTCGAATAACTGATTTATCATTTCAAATTACAACATATTATAATATTCCATTATAATAACTATTTTAAACCATTTATTTTAACAAGATATATTTAACAAATTTGCAATTTATATTTATCGTCGACGCCTAAATCTTTTATAAATGAAATCTATAAACACTATTTCATGTGATTTCATTTATATATATTCTTACTTTAGTTATCGTCGAAATTCGTATCTTTAATATTCTCCCGTTCGTTGGTTCATCCCAAATCCTAAAGTCCACATCATTCCGTTCTTATTCCTTTTAATCATTCATGCATATTAAATTACAAGTTTTAATTAACTTATCTACTATTTAAGGTGAGTTTACATAGCCCATTTTTACATTATTTACATTTTTGGGGTGGAACATGAGTACAATTATATAATGTTTACAAATTAAACAACACAATTCCATCCTACATTCATGTGTGCAATTTGAGCCTTATGCTTGAGTACTAGGTGTGCAAACTACAATTTGTGTGCAATTTACATGTGCAATCATTAACTACACAAAGCCGACGGTTAACAATGATAGATCTATTGAGTCTGACAAACCCACCCAGTTAGGGTGATTGTTACCGACAACACAATTTGGTTATTTGAATGCTAGTTACAAAGGTTTGATTGTACAACTTGGTTTCACAATAGTAACTCTCCATAATTGCCTTATTAACCATGATATGTATGGATTGTATACACGCAACACCATGATACTATTTAGAGTCAAAACCTATGTATGCTCACAAACTATTTTTAGTTGACCTTGTTTTTACCATATTTCAGGTACAAATGTGTGATTAAGTGATTCAAGACGTTCAACATAGGGCCGAAGACCTAGTTAAATAAAACATGGAATTTATGTTGTTCACTTTTGATTTTTGAATCTGTTTTGTGAAACATTTACTTGTAATTTAATCAAATTTCAGTCTATGAAACTATTTAGTTGATCATGAGCTATGAACAATCTACATGTCTCGCCCCGACGTATTCCGTCGTCGGTTGGGGTGTGATAGTCTCGGATTTGCAAACATGGCGAAACCAAGTATTGGGGATGAATTGTCATGTTGACCAAAAGCGGGTTGCTGATACTGTGGAGTCACCAAATTATCATCATTTTGTTCGTAATAATTAGACGAACACCTCTCATCATAACGGGGAATGTAGGGTGACCGATTAAATAGACCAAATGCTGATGGCCCGCTGCCATGATCATAATTTTGGCTAAAAGCTGGTTCGGTGATATGTGGGGAATACATATCATCAGCCAAATTTTGGGTAGGGTGGATCAATGGGTTAGACAACTGTGGTGAAAACGCATTTGGTGAAAAATGCTCTTGTTGCACCGGTGAAGTATGCTCCAAGTTGGTGTTGCCACCATGTCGTTGTTGTCTTCTATTTTGTCTCCGCAAGTCCTGAGTTACCGGAGGAACTTGATAAGTCCCCCCGGTAGGATTACCACCCTGTGTCACATAGTTCGGCTTATAGTTCATATGATGTTGTGCATTTGCAAAATTCAAGAATTGGTCAGCCACACCCCTTATCTGAGCTTCACCAGATTGCTGCATAATTTGGCTCATCCCATCATACTGCATATGTAATAGTATATTATATATATATATATATATATATATATATATATATATATATATATATTAACAGAAACAAAATAGAATAATAAAAAACAAAGGAATAATATCATCATTTGCAATCTCCCACCATCGTTTGGAAATCCATGTTGGTTCACTTGGTGATGAGTCGGATTATTTGTGTATAGAAGGGTACGAGACCTAAACCATGTCATGTACTCTTCACATGCAATATATGAACTAGACACATTTCCAAACACAATTTGGTGGTGACGATTGATCCATGAATTAGCGTATTTTTTATGCTCGGTTACCCAATTTATGGGTCGTCCACCACCACGATTTGTTTCATGGATTTTTTTATGCTCATCTACGGAGAAAAGTGTATTTGTGAGAATTGGTTGAAACATGCTAAACTGTCTCATAACCCTGCTTGGTAATTCGACAATTTCCCAAAATATCAGATCTGTCTCACTCCTCCAAATGTCTTCACCGTCTTTACACATTTGTGGTAGTAAATGAAGAACGGAATCATACAACATCCAAATAAACTAATAAAAAAATTAATTTAGTTAAAAAAAGTTATTTAGTTAAAGAAAGTAATTTAGTTAAAGGTACTTTTAATAATTTCAAATACCTGGTCCTCAGTTAAACAATGTAAAATAGACCGATAGGCAGCCAAACAATGGATGGAATTGTCTTTAAAATCTAAAGGCAGACGCCATCTTTAAAAAAATAACTAAATCAGTTAAACACATGTAATTTAAGAAAAAAATTATTATATTTTTAAAAAATAACTCAAACAGCATTTTTCACATACCTTGCTCCATATGGTTTTCTATAATTAATATCATGGTAAATTTGTGGAGCGAACCATGGTAGTCTCTCCCAACACTATAACTGCAACAAAAATAAAGGACCACCGAACTCTTGAATATTAATGTCGGTGGCTCTACATAAATGTGATACAAACAGGCGAGTACTGTACTTCCCCAACTCAAACCGGCACATTCGGACAGGTCTTCGACGTGCTTTAAGTAAGAAATATTAACCTAGTTGCTAGCAGAATCAGGAAATAACGTTGCACCGATCAAGTAATAAATTATTAGTCTTGCTCATTGCAGACATTGTAGATCGGTTGCGTCGACAGGTAAGTCAATTTTGATTTGCTGAAGAAGACGCGACGGACTAATTTTTTGGTATTTGAAAAATCCATCACCCGGTGTAAAACCCATCAAATTCTGGATTTTTAATATGACGTCTGCATGTGGTGAACTTTTATCTACACCACTAACAACATTACCATTAATTGGTAAACCCCACAAAACTTGTACGTCTTGTAGAGTTACCGTGACTTCTCCAATTGAGAAATAAAAAAGTGTGTGTTTCAGGACGCCACCTTTCAACAAGTGAGGAAATCAGATGAAGGTCAAGTCGCCGACTACCGCAAAGTATTACACCCGCAAAACCTGCCTCGTTTATGTAATGCATCACATTCTCTGGAATGGGATTATCTTGGATTTGTTTCCAGAACTTCTCGTCACCACGTCTAATTCTTAAAACCGCGTTCTCATTCGTTGTATCTTGGAAATAGTGATCTGCCCTATGATCACCACTTAAAAACAATAAGTCACCAATCAATGGACCTGAAGTAAAACCAACAGCCATATGGTAAACTATAATAGATTTTTCAATTCAAAGATGAAGTATATTGTTTGGTTTGGTTTATAGTACGAAAGTATGGGTGAAAGAAATATATAAGATGGTATTTAAAAACAATCTCTACAATCCTTGTCAAAGTTCATTCAAACCATTTCCACCTAATAGTTGTACGTGTAATTGAAAGCATTGACACCTAATAGTTGTAATTGAAAGCAATGTCATGCATGCAAACAAACCCTACCTAAACCTCTCGCCATTCCAATTGGCGACAGAAAGCTATCGCCCTTCCTAATGGCGACAGCTTGTGAGTGTTGTTTCAATGTGAGCCAAGTGTCCAGGAATGCAGCTTGTACAATTGCATGGCAACTATTGAGTCTTGTTTGAATGTGACCTAAGTGTCAGACATGTAGTATTCTTGGCAGGGGGTGGTTGAGTGATTAAAAGCTATTGCCCTTCCTATTGGCGACATCTTTGTACTATTCTAAAAGCTATCGCCCTTCTAAAAGCTATCGCCCTTCTAAAAGCTATTGCCCTTACAAATGCAGTCTTCTAAAAGCTATCGCCCTTATAAATGCAGTCTGTGTGTACAAATAGACTAAAAGTTATCACATATCCAAATGGCGACAACTTTGGCTAAGAAAGTTATCGCCTATCCAAATGGGGACAACTTTGGGTAAGAAACCTGCTGCCATTTCAAAGGGCGAGAGCTTTGACAAGGATCGGATAGTGACTAGGATCCCAAAGGGCGAGAGCTTTGAAAAGGATCGGATAGTGACTAGGATCCGGATACCGACTGACTAGGATATGATGTGGAGGGGTGACTGGAGGCTGTCGCCATTCCAATGGGCGACAACTTTTGGTTAACTGACATGTCTGATTCAAGCCAATGATTGAGATGAATTTGCATGAAGCTGTGGCCAATCCGAATGATGACAACCCCATATGCATCAACCTGAAGAGAAAAGCCTAAAAGTAATTACACTTTATACCATAGCCTAGAAAAAAAAATTGAAGTATGCTTTTTAGTGTTAACATAACGTGATATGTTATTTGTATGACTAGGATAGAAACAGTTTATTTATTGTTTGGGATAATTTAAGACGGATATGATGGCTGATGCCAATGTATTTCAAGATGCCATATTCCATGATGATGTCATTGAAGATACTGATGCAATATTTACAAAAAAACTCACCTGATGGCTTCAACAAAACCTGCCGCTCATCTGGTAAATGTGTTCCATTTTGACATATTTAAAGATTTAATTTTTTTATAACTTAACACAATGTAGGTTTAGTCAAATCAATCAATAACTAGTTTTTTTCCCCACGCTTCACGGCGGGAGTCTGGTCTTTTTTTTCCCGCGTAATGCAGACCGTCAAAAAACGTAGAAGCGCACACCGATACTCGTTCCGATAATACCAATACCAGCAATGATGTTATTTTCGGTTCGTCTAACAAAAAAAACTAAAGACAGCCATACAATCTGTTTTAAAAAAAAGTTAATAAGCGAAAGTTATTACAGAAAAACGAAATCATTAGAAAATGAAACAGGTTAAAAACGTATATTATACAAAGTATGAGGGTGAAAAAAAAATTGGACAAAAATTGAAAAACCTTATTACTATTCATACTATTCATTTCATAATCATTTTCAATAAGAAGTAGAATATGTTTCAGGGTTGTGAACTCTCCCACCCGATTACGAATCCCATGACTGACACTTTTCAGTTTTTTTGGTTTTTTTTTTCCTTTAGTCTTTTTATATTTTCCTTCCAGTTACATTTTTTTTTCTTCAGCGATTTTATCGTTTCAGTGTTGGGTCCTGTTTACGTCACAACGTGCTAAGCGTAATACTCTTTTCTATCTATACTTAAACGTCGTAACTCCATACGTCTCTTTTATGTACTTAACAACGTTAATGTCACCGCCGCACCGCCGCAACACGTGTAACGAAGTTCGCAAGCGCGCTGCATCGCGCGGTCTTAATAAAGTACTTAATCACGTTAATATCACCGTACAACTCCGCCACAACGCACGAGTCTTGATTTCTAGTTATTATTATAAAGAAAAAAAATGAAAATGAAAGTACACTTGACAAATGATCCGTAGTACTATTTATTTATTATCATGAAAATGAAAGTACACTTAAGAAAATGTATGTAACAATTAGTCTGATTTTTTAGTTATGCGCATAAAATAGAATGTAACATTTGACTACTATTTGTCGATCTTAATTTGATCTTGCAATTTCATTTTACGGAGACAAGAACGAACATGACTGATGACTACATGAATAAGATGAATAAGATCTAAATCTTAACGATGTTTAAGATCCCGATCTAGACAACTTTTCCGGACCAACTCATTTATAAGTACATAATTGTAATCTCTATCAAGCAATAGGAATGTTCAAAGACCGTCAAAACCATCTAAGCCAAAGCAAGTTGACCCCTTTAAGAACCAAACGGTTCAGTTCTTGGTTCGTATTTTGTGTTGGCGGTTTTATCGATTATATCTGATTCAAAACTTGGAAAAGACAATGTAAACCAGACCAGCCGTTTAACTTTTTTATTTATATAGTTCTTTTCTTTTTTAAAAGATTTAGTT
This sequence comes from Smallanthus sonchifolius, assembly GCA_023525975.1. NCBI lineage: Eukaryota > Viridiplantae > Streptophyta > Magnoliopsida > Asterales > Asteraceae > Smallanthus > Smallanthus sonchifolius. The sequence goes on from CM042022.1 coordinate 87,127,293, forward strand.
ATATATATATAAGGGGAGGTTCAAATAAAAAATGGTTTTTCGCTAAGAAACCTAAGAAATGACAAAAACCTTAAGAAACGATATCAAACGAACTCCAATTGAGTTCATTTCAGCGGCGTTGAAACCGTCTCGTCAAACTTTACCATCTTAGCTTTTAGGGTTTAGATTTTAGGGTTTTAGCCTTAAGATTTAGTCTTAGGGTTTAGGTTTTTTTTTAGGGGTGGGAGTGAGAGGGGTTTAGGTTTTTAGATATGGGTTTAGGTTTTTGAGGGTGGGGATGGTGGTTTTAGGCTTTTCAGGGTGGGGTTGAAGGGGGGTTTAGGTTTTTAGGGGTGCGGGTGAAGGAGGGTTTAGGTTTTTGGGGGCGGGTTAGGGTTTGAAGAGACGGTTCCAACGCCGCTGGAATGTGCTCAATCGAAGTTCTTTTGACCTATTCTTAACGTTTCTTAGCGAAAAACCATTTCTTAGTGATACCTTCCCATATATATATATAGATATATATTATAATTATGAACATATATATTTTTTTAATTTTAATACACTTCAAAACCGAACGTCAAACCAGTATAACTAGCCGGTCCGGGGAGACCAACCCAATCCGGCCAGATTGATTTGTGGTTTTCAAACCGAACCAGACCTAAACACCCCTGTCCGGCGGGTGGGTCTAGTCCAAGATCAACCAAATAAAACAAACCAAGAGCATGGCAAGATAAATACCATTCATTTTTTACACTTCATTTCAGCAATTTATAGATAAAAAAATCCATATTCTGGTAGCATTTTACACCAAAAAAAAGTCAGATGAACCAATTAACTCGTCTACCCGAAGAAAAATCTATTGATTACATCTATATCGGGAAATTAGAAGTTTAGAACAAACCTTCAATTAGACCATACATGAACTAACCCGAGCCTATTACCTGTATAAATCTCGTTACGCTCTTCATCATAGAAAAGGGCAGTGATGTCCTCCAGGGCTTCTGTAACAGAACTGGTGATTCTAGAAGCTTGGACTCGTTTTCTTGATGTGCATTTGCAGCTTCTGCTACTAGATCTCATATTCATGCCACTGCAACTGCATTCATCCAAAGGAACACCATTCTTTGCCTCTATTTTAGCAATGCATTTTCCGGTCAAAATGTTGCTGATATTTATAGACCCTTCTGCATTACCAAAGTGATGGTTAGTGAAAAAACAGAAACGAAAACTAAAATGGTTTAAAATATACGTTGGGCAATTTACCGTTTCCTTCTGTTGGTGAATCATCAGACTTGGTTTTGCAATATGAAATGATAAGATCCTGATCACTTGTGATGTATATGTTGTTTGTGTTGCAGTCAGGATGCCACAATAAATGATCCTCAAATGAAGTCACAAGTTCCCCACGAAAATTCCAGACGGCTACTGTTCGGTTTCTAAATGTCAGGAATAACTGATTCTCATACAGAAAGATGAATGCTGATGGTGTCATAAATTCTGTCCTGCTAACTTCAGTTAGGTCAGAATTGCGTACCTAAATAAAAAACAAACTTTACATTATAACAGTAACAGTAACAGTAAACTAACAGTGAAGATAACAAATTAACGATAATAATATGGGAAATTTACCAAATAGTAATCAAATTTCCCATCTGTTCCACTAAAATCACTCGAATCTTTTTGTACTCTAATGTCACTCAAAGTTTTTTTGTTATCTAAAGTCACTCAACTTTCATTAGGTGTTCCAATCTTGTGAAAAAAAAAATTATAAATATTTAAAATTCTTTTAAAATCAAGTGACCGACATGGAATATATATGAAACTTTGTTATTATTTAGTACTTTTTTTTTCTTCACTATTAGTTCCTACTTCAAGTTAAACTTGAAAAACATAGTAAATAGTAACCAAGATTCAATATATGTTTCATTTAGGTCGTTTAATTTAAAAAAAAAAAAGTTTACCATTTTTAAAAAAAGTTTCACAATATTAGAACACATTGAAAGTTGAGTGGCTTTAGAGAAACAAAGAACATTGGGTGACTTTAGCGGAACAAATGAGAAAATTGGTTAGTATTAAGTGAAATTTTCCCTAATAATAAAGAAATAATGGAAATTCCTTACATCAAGAATTTGGAGATTCTCATTTTCTTGCTTGACAAGAAGCTTTTCATTGAACTGCTCAATGAAATCCACTTTCTTGTTTCGATGAAGGAGATGATTAAAGGATTTTAAAACAGTTCCATCTTCAATAGAGAGAATCTTGAGAGGGACATGGCTACTAGCTTTATTATATATCAACAGCATGATTCCAGGGCTGTTTATGGAAATGGGGAAAGGAAAAATTATGAAATTTAGCAATATAATATACAGGAAGAATTGAAAAAAAAAACAAAAGATTTGATAAAGTAGGAAATATCTATCTCAAACAAAAGATTAAAATAAATGAAAATAATGCCTCTATAAAGAGGGATCATGAGCCGAATCGACCCATTTATTTTTTGTTTTCCTTAAACTCCCACACCGACCTCTTGGAAATATCTATCTCAGAAAAGATTAAAATAAATGAAAATAACGCCTCTATAAAGAGGGATCATGAGCCGGATCGACCCATTTATTTTTTGTTTTCCTAAACTCTCACACCGACCTCTCCCCACTTTCTTTCTTTTTTCAAGTACATTTTTATTTTTATTTTTCATATTCTTTTTAAATTTATCTACAGTAAATTCTATTATACAATATAACAACAATTATAATTATAATTACAAATTCTGACAATATAAACAGTTGTGTTTATAGGAAACTGTCTTTGACATGACTTGTCTTGTAAACTTTTTATCGGAAAATCAGTGACCAAACTATCGTATATTTTTTAACGAAATCGATATTATGGAACTAATGGAACTTTTAAGATGACAAATTTGTCGTTTTAAAATATGAGATAAATATCGGTACACTTTTTACAAAGTTGATGTCATAAAACAAGTACCATTTTAGATTATACTATATACAGTCATATTTCTAAACAATTTCTTGTTATAAAATCAAAAGGTGCTCACTGAGTCAAGACCCGACCGGACTGGACTGAAACCAAAAAACAACAATAAACTGGAAACAAAAACGAAATGATCTACATGATCCGGGTCTGGTTTAGAACTGGTTAGGTCCCAAGCTGGACTGTGAACTGAATACAATGTTTGACACTTCTAATTAGAAGATTAAAAAAATATAATGTAGCTTCAAATTTGAAAACTAAATAATTTCAAGAAAGACCGGCTTGGTTTCGGTTACAAACTAGAAACGAAGCAAGAATCGGTTTTTAAGAAACACCAGAACTGAAAACCAAACTTTTAAGAGCTCTACACCGAGAACCAACTGAATAAGCTGGTTTTTCGGTTTCAGTCCAAACAGATATTTTCCCCCGATAGATATGCCATGATTAAAAGTTAATCATTGGAGAAAGTATCACATTATATAAAATTTGTTGTAACAAAATATTTATATATTTAGAAACTGTCATCATAAAATTACTTTTTAAAGGCTACGTATTCATAATAATATATTCACATCTAGAAATTGATTGTTAATGCTTTGAAGTAATAATCTAAAATGAATAAAAAATATATACAGAAAGAAAACAAAATACAAAAAAAGAATATTATGGAAGGTTTGAGTGGAGTGGGGAACTCAGAGAGGGGTCATGACGGATAAGAGTTGGATTTATATACACACACAGGTGTACCTAATAAATGATGTCACACTGAGAAACTAACAAAGACCCCGAAACTCAAAGATAGAATTTCCAGCAAGGGGAAGAACTTACCTTATTTTGATCTCTTGTACATTTCTATCAGATATGGAATACAACATCGTATAGTTTTTCAAATCGAACACCTTGTAAATGCTGAAAAAACATAAAACAAGAAATTAACGTCAATCCTGAGAAGCAGCACATTATGCTAGAAGGCAATTCAAAACGTCAACAACTTACCTATCTTGTGCTGAAAAAGTCAGCACCTTCCCATTCACATCATCGAATTCCACAAATCCAGGCCATTTCAAAGATTCTGACTCGAAAAGGGCAAAACCAGCATCAGGTTGACCTCGTCGTATGTATCTGTCACAATTATAAACATGGTATCTTTTCAACAAAAAACTAAAAATATTCGAAACTGATGCTTACATACGTATAACAAGAATATCAATAGTCAAAATGCACATACTCTATTCTTGTTGTTCTGCATTTCAAGGAACTAAAGCTGTCTGAAGCATAGACTGATACTGTAATGAGTGAATCATTGTTCTTATTGTAAAACAAGCTTCTTATAACTTCATCTGGACTAACGTTTAGAAAGCATATTCTCTTGTTAGTCTCTGCATCAAATATATAACATGTGAGAACCCTTAAACATTAATGATAGAGTTCAAGAACTGCATTTTTATCTTAATATTAATAGTATAATACCTCGGCTGAATGCTGCACAAACTCCAGATTGTGCAAGAGCAAATACTATATCATGAGCAGCTACAATCTCAATGATTTTTGACCGTTTTTTAAGAAATGGTAATACCATAGAGCAATGTCCCTTTGGATCATGAGTATCATACTCCTCCTGATATCATCGTTTACCAAATAAGTTATCATAAGAAGTTAGCGAATACTAGAGGTGGCAAGATGTGCAGATTGGGTAATGGTTGAAACAGATTTAGGTTAAAACAGGACATTTTTACATTTACTTTATAAATAACTATTGCATTAATTATGATTACAGAAGTCAAAAACAATATTACTGCAAATGATTATCTTGATCTTTGCTTCTTTGAATAAAATTGATTTATTACTTTTAACCCGTTTGACACTTTCACACGTTCCCTTTTTAGCTAAAGGTTTATAGTTGACCCGTTTGAAATTAAACACAACCCACATCGACCCATTTGTAAGTACATGGTTTGGAATTGCCAGCTCTACTGATTACTATAGATAAAACAGTACCCAACTCAAAATGCATGAACATAATAAATACCCATAAAGTAACAAAGTTTATCAAGTACAACCTTAATTATCAGCCTATAACCATAGATTAGCAAAATTAGGTTTATCACTTTATCATGTTGTCATTAACTACCATGAATTCTACTCACAACTATAGGCAAAAAATACCAAGAACAACGATCAGTGGAATAATAAATCATGTCACCAGAAAACCCTATCTTTTCAGATTCAGGAAATACCAGAGATTCACTTCTTATTCTAGTAATAATACGAGCGTCACAGAAGAAGAGAAACTATCATTTCCATCTTGCAAAATATAACAAGCATAACAACAACAATCATTTCCCAAGCTAACTTGAACAAGAAACACAACTGTAGGTACAACTAAAGAATCAAGCAATATATCTTCAACAATTCACAGCAATATATACTCTCTTATGAAAGCCAAAAAAAGGTATTAATTTGGCACTTATTAACCCTATTATATCAAACTAAAAGGGCTAAACAACCACAAAGTAAACTATCCTACTCATACAAAGTGGCTACAACTTCTATAAAACACTCTTCTTCATCTAACAAACAATCAAATTAAAAAAAACCCTAATTTTAAATTTGTTCAGTGAGACTGAATCTATTGATTAAAACTGTAAAACAACAATTATTAAGCAGAATTAAACCAAGAATCACACAACAGAAAACAAAATTAAACCTGCAATCGGATGTTTCTAAACCTCTCCAGAGCATCACACATCCTAAAACCACGATCCCTCTTCGAACAAATCTCCCTCCTCTGAAGCTTCTTAACGCTATTCACAAATCCATCACCACCTCCACGCTGCCGTTTCTTAGCCACCACTCGCCGCCCGTTACACGGCCGTGGACTCGCCGTGATCCTCCTTCCGTCCATCGCCCCAAATTTCCCCTCAACGGTACAACAAAATCAAAATCCAAATTACTTTGATACAAGTATTTCACGATCTGTATTCGAAAACATCGGCCATTAAGAATTCGATCATCTGCAATAGAAAACCCTAAATCCGTAAGTAGAAATGAAATAACTAGGGTTTCGGATTGCTCTTGGTACGGAGCAGTGATAAAACACTGAATAGTGAAATGAGGATTAAAAAACTGAGTGTGTGTGCTGTGTATATGAATGAAGAAGGGGATGGAGGAAAATATTATATTTAAACTTTTTAGTTAAAAGTAAATAAATTATGGCAAATCCGAATTGATTTCAAAATTTTGAAACGGGGCTTTCAGAACACGCCCGGAGTTTTCAAATATTTATAGAAAATGGTCCTTGGGAACAAGAATCATTAATCCGTTATCAAAAGGGCCTTTTTGTAGTTGTTAATTTTACTATTTTAGAAACATGTATTCATCAATAATTATATATTTATGTGTATTGAATCTAGAGATTAGAACGAAAGAGTGTACCTCGACATAAGTCCTGGGCCGGCTCATTAGTGTTATTAGGTGGACTCAGGGCTACCCACAAATTAGGTTCCAAATTAAAAAAAAGTTATAACTGTTTTGGGCCTTATCACGAGTGAATACAGAACTACATAAGAGTTGGGCTTGGGGCTTCTCCAGTTTAATACAGACCGTTCCAAAAAAAACATGCCCTAGTCCCCCCTACCTACACGTGAATACAGAAGACGAGAATACACAACAACGAATCGTGAACGTGGGGGAGCAAATTTAATACAGGCGGCTAGCAAATTTTTTTTTTGGGGGGGGGGATTTAGGGTTCATTCATGAGTGATTTCATCCAAAATCAATCAATAGTTATGAGGAGTTTGAATATAAATGGTTTAGAGTTGTTTAGGGTTCTTGACTATATATGGTTTCTTTGTAATCGATCTCGAATCTCAGTGTCTAATTTGCCCTAATTCAAAAAAATCATCGAATCTCAGCCTTTTGTTGCTGATGGCTCACTTGCCTGTGGCCAGAGTGCCAGACCAGACGATCAGTGAGTGGTATTTGGTAATTTGGTCCCTGAATTGCAAAGTTGGACCAGTGTCCACACCGGGCGTCCCTGAATTACAGAGTTTGTGTTCCATCCATAAGGTAATTATATATTCTTATGATCTTATTTGTTGAATTTAGTTTACTGATTTGGTATTTAGTAATTTGGTGAATTTGGTTTAGTTTAGTTAACTTGCTGGTGAATTTGGTAGTTATTAGTTAATTTGGTATTTGGTAGTTATTAGTTATTTTGGTGAATTTTGGTATTTGGTGAATTTGGTTTAGTTTAGTTAACTTGCTGCTGAATTTGGTTAAAATGTCAAACTGAATTTGGTAATTGAATTTGGTGGATCTAGTTTAGTTTAGTTAACTTTTAGTGACTTGGTTAATTTGGTTAAAATGTCAAACTATAAGCATGAATTGGGTGTATAAAAAATGGCCAAAAAAGCTAAACGAGATGCTTTAGATGAGTCTCTAAAATGATCACTATTGAAGTTCGTAAAAACCACAAATAATAGAACTATAAATGTTGATGAAAACCTAGATGAAAATATAAATATTGAGCAACCGATAAACCTAAATGAACCTATAAATATTGAGGAACTAATAAACCTAGATGAGCCTATAAACCTAGATGAACCTTTAAATCTTGATTATCCTTAAACTTTTTATGATCCTAGTCAATGGAATAAAATTACTAGTAATTTAAGAGATTTAATTGTAGAAAAAGGGCTGATTAAATTTTATGATTTTAAAGGTCCAAAAGATTCATTTTTAAGAAACTTTACATCTTCGCTTTATATGCAAAATTTACCAAATGGAGAAAAATTAGAAAGAAAATGGTTGGTTTATTTTCTGGAGTTAGATAGAGTACTATTTTGTTTTTATTGTAAGTTATTTGATGTAAATTAATGTACAAAGTATGCTAGCAAATGAAGGTAGTAACGATTGGAGAAATGTTAATTTTAAATGAAAAGAACATGAAACAAGTAATGTTGGGAAAACAATGGTTTAAACTTTAATCATCCTTTAATGTTTTGATAATGACAAACTAAACTAAATGTGACTTAAAATGCTTATAGTCTACAAATGATGCTATATGCCACATACATGTCCCTTAACACTTGATTACTCATCATTAGTTAACTAAGTAAGTATGGTTAATCAACAAAGTGTTTAAATGAAGAATTCACATCCATGATTGAAAATGGTGAAACTACAAAGTCCAACCCAATGAAGATTATTTTATAAAGTGATAGGAAACTTAATAAACTCAAGAAAAGTTTATAAAAGTTATTTTAAACAATATTGTTTAAAATGTTTATTATTTGAATTTCAAATAATACTTGAAAGAATCATTCTACTTTGGTAATGTCTTTCACATGATCCTATCTAGAAGTCTCAACCATGTTCAAATGAGTTAAGTCAAAGGCAAGAAGAGAATGGATGAAGACCTTGGTTGCTTAAACCAAAAAGTGCTTAACCCACTTTGGTGAATACATGGGTTAATGACACAAGTCAGAGGCTAGTGAAAGTGACATTTTGCAACATGTGGGGAATCTTAGTTTGAAGACAAAAAGCAAGAAAAGGACCTCACACAACGTTCGCTTACAAAGTCAAGAGATTGAAGTGGACTGGACGTCCACGGTCGATTGGATTGACCGTGGCAATCATCTGTCGGGTAGCCAGAAGCTTTCCCACTTGGACCTTGTCTTAACCTATAAATTGAGGACTTGTGCAATATTGTTTCTCACCCCTTTTCTTTACAACATACTCATATACATTCAAAGATAATCTCTTCCATCTTAGAAGAAGAATTCAAGCTTCAAATTCATAGTTGAAGAGAGAGAGATCAAAAGGGCAAAAAGAAGTGCTTCAATCTTTCACCAACCATCTTACTTGTATTATTGAGGGGTCATCACTAGAACTTGTTCTGGTGATTTGACAAGTGAGGAAACCATCATATTGTTGATGATTTGAGAGGGGAACACACTATCTTGATATAGTGTTGTTATTGTATTGGGTTGGGAACTCTCTCTTGATATAAAGTTATTATTCTTGTGAGTTGAGATAGTTCACTATCTTGATATAGTTAACACATAGCAGAAACATAAACCTAGTCTTTTAGTGGGACTAGTGAAGAAGGTGATCACTTCCTTTAAAGAGTGAAACGCTTGTGCCGATGATCCCTACAGTTTTAGGGAAACATCTAGTGAAGAAAACTCTCGATCGGGGATCGGGAGAGGACGTAGAGTGGATTAGTTAACATCCACTTGAACCTCTATAAATCGGTTGTGTCATCTCTATCTCTTAAACTCTTTACTTATTGCATTTACTTACATTTGTGTTTACCTAGTGTGGTTGCGAAAAAGAGTTTAACAAAGGTCATTAGCTCAAGTTTAATTAAGAAAAACTATTCACCCCGCTCTAGTTTTCTACAAAGTAATATACATATTAAGAACTAGCTTAGAACCTGTGTAATACACACGGGGTGAAAAATATCAATACATAAAATTCTTAAATCTTTATATATATATTTTACAGATGTAAAAATGTATTATTGTAACACCAAAGATTCCATACCAAAATTTAAAGTTTCAAAACAAGAAAACAAGCGGAAGATGGCCCCAAAGTACGTGTTCCAGAACAAACATTTTAAGAAGTTTCTAAAGTGACATGGAAACTATCACTACACATGAAATGTCATGAAACCCAAACATAGTGTTAACATCATTTATCTTGCACAAACATTAATTAGAGTCTTCCCAAGAAGGATTAGACAAAATATAACCCAAAACAAGTCATTTGTTAAAGAACATCAATTAAACAAGGAAGGAGAGATCCAAATCGAGCATCTTGACATCCCAAGGCTTAAACCGGAGCTTTACCTACACCAAAACACCCCATAAAACATATTAGTAATGACCTACAACCCTAGGAACAACCCCCAAGTGAACACCCAAGAAAAATGGCCAAAACCCCTAACCAACGTATGACCTGGCGTCTATCAGAAGCTTTTGGGCGTATCATAATCACCCGGCATATGATATGCTCATCCAGCGTATGATATGCTCAGATCAGGTCATACACTCCAAAAACCAATTTTTAACATGTCTAACCCATTTGGTTTGATTCCGACATGTTTTTAAGACATATTTGAACCCTAATAAAGTTTGTATAACACCCATGCATCAATATCCCATTTTCACCATTGTTATAAACTCTTGTATATATCAAGCATTTAAAATATGCCAACTTGTTTACAATATTCAACATAAGTTCCAAGGGGTTATACACCAAATGTGAAGTACGAGACTTCCAAATTAACACCCGTGAAGTTCATGATCTCAAAACTCCCATGAGAATCATGTCTCCTTCTACACCCATGGAGTTCATGTCCTCAATACACCTGTGAGGATCATGACTCCCACATAACACCTATGAATCTCATAAACTCAAAACACCCATGCGGATTATGAATTCACATATAAACCATGAAGATCACATCCTTAAAACACCCATGAGGAATATGACTTCACATTCACCATTTTGTTTGCAAACACACACAAAAACATAAATTCACCAAGTACACCAATTAACACATAATTAACACTTAATCATGTGTAATGCATCAACTCAAAGTCAACAAGGCAATTAGTCATATAATAACATGTATGAACTAATCAATGTCAATTACTAAGTAAGTGTAAAAACACTTACCTTTTATTCTAGGCGAACCCGGTTAACAATTACACCTATTGTTTAGTAATCTAAAAATCCCAAAAAACACCAATTGGGTCAAACACGCATGCTATAAACAAAAGTTCATCACCTATGCCCAAGAATGGTCCATACAACTTAATACAAACCTTAACCTCCCATAATCACTATTATTAATCAAAGATCAATGAAATCACCCATTTGACCCGTTAAGGTTTTATCTAAACATCACCTAAGACTAAAATGGTTTGTTCAAGTTAAACCAAACCTCAGTCCTCTCAAAATCATCGGCAAACATCAAGGTTAGTTAAATCAACCCATTTGGGTAAAACTCATCTTTCACCCAAAATCCCAAATTACACAATTCACCAATTTGATTTAGGTTTCTACTAAATATTGTGTCTATTAACACCATAAACACTTACCAATCCTCAATTCACCATTTAAACATCCTCAAATCAAAAACCCTCAATTGTCACCTCAAGAACCCTAATTTTGAAATCATCCAATTAGATATTAAAATCATGGAATTCCTGATTCTCCAACATCAACATCACTAGATTAACACTTATAAACCAGATTTAATCCAAAACATCCCACCAATTTATCAATTTAAGGTTTTATATCAAAACCCATTAATGGAGGTGTAGGAGATGGAGATGAAGAAGATGAACTTACATGATGATAGCTTAAACCATATACACCTCCAAGCAATGATCTTTAACCTCCAATTTCCAGAAAATCAAGATCTGTCTTCCTTTCCTTTCTCCTTTGCTTTTCATGCCAACAACCACACACACACAAAATGTCGTTGTTTTCTTCTTCCTCCCTTAAAATCCAGAATTTTCAACCTTTCCAAATGCACACAAAAGCCCCCTATACTTCACCTTTTAACCCAAAAGTCAAGAATCCACACTTTAAGGTTTAAACCCCCAACTTAGCTTTAATCCATTTTCATGCTCACAATATTATGTAGGATATAATATTATGTTCTGGATTTTGGTTCGTTACAAATCATCCCCCCTAATTTAGGGTTTCGTCCTCGAAACCCTAAATAAGTAAACAAGTTAGGGTAAAACTTGAGCATTTCATAATTGCATTCCCAAGTCAATCCCGCCCTGCATTGAGCTCTCAGTGAATTATTACGTGGTTTATCTCCTTATCACACGATTAACTCACTCCACTATCCAAGTTAGTCACCGGTTCCTCTACATGATTCAATTTTCATTAACATCGATATCACCATGAGGAACAAAAGTAGTCTCATCCGTCAAACATCTCCGTGAATAGAACACGTGAAATGTGTCGTGGAGTTTTACTTGATTCCTCCATGTAACTCCAAACGGTAAAACACTTACCAAGTTAGTATCGAGTTTGATTGGTCCAACAAAACGGGGACTTAGCCTCCCACGTTTTCAAACCCGAAACACTCCCTTTCAAGGGGAAACTTTGATAGCGCCATGTTTCCCACTTGAATGATAACACAATTCCTCCCTATATTCAACTAGGGTTTACTTGTCACATCTACTTTACAAGATCTTCTACACTAAGTCTTGAACCACACCATTGTTTCTAAGTTCCACGTAAATAGTTCCGCCCCATAAAATTCGGTGTTCAACACCATCCACCATCTAGTATTCGAACAATGGCATGTTAATACTCCAGTGATAGTTAGGATGACACCATAACTCCAGACCAACGGTAAAATAATCACCTGATCCCTCCAATTGAACAAGTGAAACGACATTTCAATCTGACTCAAAAGTACGGTCACGTCATGTTGTATCACACCCTCCACTAAATCGATATTATTCGATCATCCATAGGAGTAGGTATCCTCCAAGAATAGGAATGGCATATTCTTTGGTCAAAAGACCCGCCACTTAACCAAATCGTAACATGTACCACCTTTTTCATATAATTTTGTAGTCAAAACCAGTAAACCACTATAAGTTTCTCCCACATCACATAGGCATATCATGCCATGGAAGTTTCCCATACGACATTCCTTTGGCGTTTTGCCTTAGTCCACATGCCAATGAGACATTTTATCAACATCCTTGACTATGTCTCCCTTCGTCTCTAGTCACCAAAAATTATGCTCCAAATTAGGATACTAGCATCACCACTAAGTGTGTAGAGTACTTGAATTTATTAATCGCCCCGTAACAGAAGTCAGTACGTTTGACAATTAAGGACATCCAAGTTCTACCATACCAATTCTCCAACTTCATAATATTAGGATTCAAGGATCCCATCACATGCATACAAACCTCCTTTGAAGCTCGAGACTTCAACTCAATCTCCTAATATTCGCTCGCGTATAAAGTCATTAGTTCTCACCACAAGTCTTCTCCTTTTAATTGCTACAATCAATCTCACAACCGTCTATGAGAATACGTAATTGCCTCGTTGCATAAAGACATGACCAAGTCTAATGCGTGAGGCATGAAGATAACCGGAAAAAAACATACGATTTCTCCAAGTAAGGACACGATGATTGCCTTACTTAAATCCTCTTTCACAACTTTGAAAGGCAAATCCTTATATATGACCCAACACCCAATTTATCTCCAACGACTTAATCATAAGTCATCTCTTCAGATTTTGGGATCTCAATCACCTAATCGTCTTTAGAAGTTTAAAGACTTCAAATTAGACACCAATTATGAAGTTTATACTTCAATAAAACACCTATGGAGTAAAAGAATTCAAGAACGCCAATTACCCTTTTTAATTTCCTCAACCTTTGAAGGGTCAACATGGATGCCTTCAGAATTCACCACATAATCCAAAAATGGAATTCCCCAAAGCTCAAGAGGCAAACTAGACAATTCGTTGAACGACCTCTCCTTCTAAGAATTTTCAAGAAGCTCACAAAGATATTGAGCATAGACCTCGTTTCAAAGATAGAAACGACTATCACCGATAAAACAACCACCGAACAAACATGCGTAGGCCTGCATATCCAACACATAAGGTTCATAAAGTCGTATGAATTTTATTAAGCCAAAGGCACAACCGCAATCCCATAATATCCATGGCAGATATTGAAATCACTTTTGGGATATCATCCCCCTCTACCTTTATTTATTGATGCCCGGTCCATAAGTCCATTTGTCCAACCCCCGATAAACACTACACAAACGTATTCTCCCATTCCTTACTTCTACAAAAGAATGGGTACATTCCAAGAAGAGATACTCGGGTATATTACCCTTATCGAGTAACTCTAGAAATTGAAACATTAGCTCCATTGATTCAAGAGACGCCAACCGATATGGTGCTTTAGCATCCGGCTTAACTCCTAGAACTAAATCAATTCTAGTTCTGCACCTTTATCGGATAAAATCCCTGACCGCTTAATTATAATAATCCTAACAAACTCCTTCACAACTAGAACATCAAGAATTCCATTATACCCCTGATTGGTGTCGATGACATAAGCCATGAATACACCAATGCGTGGCCCATGTGTTTCGCCATCTCCATATGAGAACATCTCAACACATCACCCCATAATCATTCAAGACATTGAAATTGTTACTACGTAACAAAACAATCCCATTACAATCATTATAGGACTTATGTCCATGTCATTGTTTCGGCCACAACCTCCAATTATCGAATTATATAATCGCCAACATTATAAATCCCTCAATGTTGATCACCCCACATCCAATGGTCTACAAAACTTTTCACTAGACATCATAACTGAATGACTTCAGTTTCACCCGCGGTGAATAGAAGTGCTCGGTTCTAGTCCCTGGAATCTAGTGTTTTCTCCCCCTTTCTCTACCCTTATGCTTTAACTCGAGAATCCATTCTGAATGTGCCTCAGTTGTAGAAGCTATAGCACAAGTTCATAGGGCTTAAAAACCTCGGGACAGTGTGCCCTTTCACTCCTCATTGCAACAAAATCTGCAATTTGAATATATATCCACCATTGAGTTACTTTCCACTCATATGACAATAGGAAGTATTATATTCCCAAGGGTTTCTAGTTCAGCTAGAATGTTAGGCTTTCTCATAGCCACCCTCAATTCCTCCTTACACCCCACTTGTCTCCTAAATTCGATCTCCCTTTGCAACCTTTAAAATAAGCTCCACCTGAGTTGTACACCAAGCGGGAGAATTCACTCTCTAAAGCTAACCGATAGCATCGAGAAACCCTATCTATCTTCATTCACTACTATACTCCAAGATTTGGGCAAGACATCGCTTAGTCAAATGACGTGCCCCTAATCTTGATATTTATTCACTAGCCAACCATAAGTGAAGGAACTCCCCAAATACACGGTCCATTGCAGCTTATGGTTAGAACATTACAACAAAACCTCTTGAATTCAACCCGTTACATTGCCTTCACGCCTTTAATCCTTTTTTCTAAAGAAGAAACTCCGATCAATTCTCCATCACGTCCCAAAATTGACACACCAAGATTAGTACTCCACCCGCCGATCATAATAGAATGCTTTACAAGCCAATACCATTTTAGTGATGCATCATTGACTAACCAACGAATACACCCCACTAGTTTACTCCTTTGGTTCACACACCGCAAACCCCTTGTGATAACAAGGTTTCATTCCTACTTGAATCACCAAATCCCGCCCATTGGGCTTCATACGGTTCCTGCAAAGAATCACCCTTTGACTCCTATCTCCCTTGAAGAAGATTGGCACGATAAGATAGAAAACTTTTAGCCGCCCTCCGCTAGAATGTTGCTTTCCAATTACCCCAACTAATTCATGCTTCTTAGCATCACCAAGGTGATACTCGCATAGACTCGTTCGTACATGAGTCCTTAAGACAACTCCCATCTACAATTTCTGCCACTAACATCTGACCCCAGTCATTCCCCGACTGTGTTCTAGTTAAGTTGTTGGTGTTCTACCTACTTATAGGCCTCTAACCATACTAATTAAGGCATTATCCCCCAAAAAGTGTATATATAATCACCTCGTGTAATCACACCCATACATACATATAATACATACATATACAGGTATAGCCACATTAACCTAATCATTGCTGATGTTCATCGTTATATGGTTATCACAATCCCACTAACACATATTACATTAATAATCATACTGGCCAGGCATGATTAGAAACCTAATATGCATAAATGTTATTGTCATCTCCATATTACAATTCACTTAACAAGTTTCAGCACGCATAGCACATTCACAAATAATTACACAATTCATTACTAACCTTCATCAACTAAGCTCCAAGCCACGATCAAGTCTCGATTGGATTCTCATTCCCCCTTTATCAAGAGCATTATGATTTGAGTTTGGTGTTTCGCACAACCAATTCTCTCAAACCTGGCTCTGATACCAAGTTGTAACACCCAAGTTTCCATACCAAAATTTAATGTTTCAAAACAAGAAAACAAGCGGAAGATGGTCCCAAAGTACGTGTTCCAAAACAAACTTTTTAAGAAGTTTCCAAAGTGACATAGAAACTATCACTACACATGAAATGTCACAAATGACTTGAAACGCAAAAACATAGTGGTAACATCATTTATCTTGCACAAACATTAATTAGAGTCTTCCCAAGAAGGATTAGACAAAAGATAACCCAAAACAAGTCATTTGTTAAAGAACAACAATTAAACAAGGAAAGAGATATCCAAATCGAGCATCTTGACATCCCGAGGCTTAAACCGAAGCTTTACCTACACCAAAACACCCCATAAAACATATTAGTAATGACCTACAACCCTAGGAACAACCCCCAAGTGAACACCCAAGAAAAATGGCCAAAACCCCTAACCAACGTATGACCCGACGTCTATCAGAAGCTTTTGGGCGTATCATACTCACCCACCATATGATATGCTCATCCAGCGTATGATATGCTCAGATCAGGTCATACACTCCAAAAACCAATTTTTAACATGTCTAACCCATTTGGTTCGATTCAGACATGTTTTTAAGACATATTTGAACCTTAATAAAGTTTATATAACACCCATGCATCAACATCCCATTTTCACCATTGTTATAAACTCTTGTATATAACAAGCATTTAAGATGTGACACCCGACAAATTTCCGTTAACCCCGTTACCCTAAACCCCGTTATCTCATAAACTACAAGGACCAAACTTGTCAAATCTCAAACATGTCAAACCACAAGGACTATTTCTCTATTTCACCAAAACTCAACCAAGCATGGTCGCGCCGTGTACTCAAGCACGGTCGTGCCTGGTGCACAGGCACGGTCGCGCCTCTTACCCAGTTGAAACGTAAACTAGACTGAATTCGCTAATTCATTTGAATTCGTAACCGACAACCACGATCGAGCCATTAACGACCACTATTGAGGTCTTAAACATCCGCATTATCTTGAATTAAACTCCATTATGGGTAATCATTTCAAAACCGTCGATCTCATTATCATATCACTCGAATCCGATCATTTGGAATTGTTACAAACAAACTACTCCCACACCTCGTACGAACCTCTGTCAAGCTCTCGCGTATTCCATTTTGTCTGGAGACAAAGTCGGAGTCGCCGGAATTCAAGCCGGAACACATCACAGTCGAGCTCTATCAATTCGTTAGTGTTTAGGTAATTGAACACATCTTTATCTTCGTTTTAGCGTTTAGATTGAAAGCCCTAACTTATTCAGGGCTTACATCACTGAATTGGACTCTAATCAGAACTAAGTTTTTCATACTTTTCATTTTAATCGAACTCTAGCCTAGACAGAACCTCAACCCAATTAAAATACATGGTTATGTTCGCAATACCTTATTTATCAAAAGCCATATGATTTCCAACGTTAATCTTATAAGATTCAAGCAATTTTGTTTTTGAAATTGACCTGACATGGTCGCGCTAATCTTCTAGCGCGGTCGTGCCTATCCGAGCATAGTCGTGCCCCGTACCTGACCTGGTCGTGCCTACTAGCCAGACAAGATCATGCCTTGAAAACCACAGACACGGTCGTGCCGGTCACGAGCACGGTCGTGCCTGATGAACAGACCCCGGTTATATCTTCTGACCAACCACGGGCGCGCTCCAGACCAGCACGGTCGCGCTCACTAAACTAAGCACGGTCGTGCGTATCTTTGGCACGGTCGTGTGTGGGTTAATTCTTTGACAGATTCTTGTTTATAAATTTTATATTTTCTAAACGATATTGAATATTATATTATGATATTTTAGAACTCAGAAACGACCCGTAGGCTCGAGTTTGGTTTTATAACTTATATTTATATTATTTCCACTTTTAATAATATTACTTATATTGTTTTCAAACAACGATCTCGTATAAAATAATATGTTTATATTATTTTCAACCCGTGACTTCTACTATTAAATAATATATAAATTTATATCATTTCACCTCGTTTAATTACTTTGTGTGACGTTTAAACTAAAAATAATATAATTGTTTATATTATTTACTCGCGTTTATTATCTCGGATAAAAATAATATATTTATTATTTTTGCCACAATGATTACTTATTAATCATACGAACCTAAAAATAATATATTAAAATTATATTATTTTTCTAACGTTTGTAAACGACTCTAACGTACGAATTTATTTATTTATTTATTATTCCTTATTAACGTTCGACACGTAACACATTGATCTTAATTATTATATTAAGAAATTTATATATTTCCGTACACACGCTCGTCTACTCTTAAATCCCTAGAATGCGTTAAGACATTCAATCTTCCGTGTCGTCGTCACAAACCCCATATGACCCTAATCTTATGTGTTTATAATTCTAGGGCATACGTAAGTCGTCTAAGACTTAAACTTGTGGTTCCAACCTTTCTCTTGTGTGATCCAACCCACTACTCAAACTTAGTTGAGTTTTCACGGCCCCTTTTACTGTTTTACTTGGGGGAGAAAGCATGATTCAAACACTTTTGGTTTTTGTAATTCATATATATTATCGCTTGTTATGACTACGCGTGTGACAATCCTGAATTTTCAGTTAGTTCCGTTAGCAACTCCGTTAAATATTCAGTTAATTCTTAACCCAGTTAATCCAATATTAAACCCAGGGATTAATTCTGTCATTTCCTGATCTCAAACTTCAGGGACTAATCCTGCCAAATCCCTAAACCCAATATGTTGACTATTGAAAGTCAAAAGTGATGAAATTTTGTTCTTGTTGACTTTTAAAAGTCAAATCCATAGCCTTTTTGATCCAAATTCATGAGCTATAACTGACATTGGTTCAAATCTATAACTGAAATGCACGTTGATGTCATAAACGTTCATAATTGAATCAATTAACAGCACCATTACGCGTAATTAATCTCATTATTGGATGTTAAAGCCATAACTGTCGTCCTTGTCATCGACCATTATCAAATTTACCCAAATCCTCTATTTTTCGCACGAATTGGATACCTGCACATCTCAATAGAGTCTCAGAGAACCTGTATCACACCTCAATTCAATCGGAAATAGCAGTTAGGATCACTGGAGCTAAAGCCGTTCACATTCGGAGTCTGTTTAATCGAACACCATCAACTCGAGCATCGTTCTGGTAATTACGTACCTCTTTAGCTTCGTTTCAATCTGTTAATCATTAGCCCTATGCTAATTTGGCTCCATATCATCGAAATTAACAAGAACCCGATTCTAGGGTTCATATGAATGATATGTAATCGAACCCCATCAATCCGATAATTAAAACTGAAATTGATCATGCACACAGACTCGCCTCGGCGTCTAGATCAAAAGCCCTATGTTATTTGAGGCTTACATGATCGAATTGATCATGATCGAGAATCTAGGGTTCATACGATTCGGGTTTAATCGAACCCTAACCTAAACACAATATTAATCCAATTAATCATTACGATCAGACTCGAAATCCTTTACTCTTTGAAAGCCCTATACCAATTGAATCAAATAACATCGAAATCATTATAAACCGTAAACTACAGTTCATGCATATTTCTGGTTAATCGAACTCATACCAGTACCCATTTTAAATAAAATTAAACTACATAATCAGATTCGCAATGTTGTTTTTGTTAAAAGCCCCATGATTCTAACAACTTTTATTATCAGAATCTTATGAATCGATTTTGTGTTCATAACCTAGGGTTACGACCCGTTTTTCCTAAATTCAGCGACCTTAGACCGGTTGTTTTTGAAATTAATTACTCACACAAGATCGCAAGCCTCTGTTTAACAAAACCTATTCGTTGTTTTGATCGACCATCATCAAAATCGACGGATTTGGGACTAGTTTTGGTTCGGTTACGATGGGGGAGAAGAACACGCTATACTTGTATGTTTTAACCATTCCAATACGGATATTGTCGCGATGACCCTAGCGGGCGGATTGGTTAAGGCAGTGTGCATGTGTGGGAGAGACCCGGGTTCGAGTCCGGGCTCCCACATTTCTTTTTAGACATTTTTCTAAACATATTAAATTATTAAAAATCAAACCATATATTATTATAATATTATACAAACGTGTTTTAACTCCGGAAACAACCCGTAGACTCGGGTTTGGTTTATAACCTATTTTAATATTATTACCCACTTTTTTAAATAATATATTTATATTATTTTCGAACCACGACCCCGAATAAATAATATGTGTATATTATTTTCACCTCGTAACCTCAAATAAAAATAATATATTTTATATTATTTTTTTTACCATGTTTGTAAACCCTACGTAACGTTTCAAAAACTTATAAATAATATAAATTTTTATATTATTTACTTAAGTATATATACTCGAATTAAAAGTAATGTAATTATTATTTTTACACACAAAAGATTATTTGGTAAATCATACAAACTTAAAATAATATATTAAATTATATTATTTCCCCGTGACCATTTTAAATGAACACACGAATAAATACATTTATAAATTATTATTCGCTCGACACAAAACTTGTTTATCTTAATTATTAAATTAAGAAAACCCTATTCCCATTGACAAATTCGTCTACTCGTTGATCTTTAGAGCGTTCCTTTTAAGACGTTCAACATTCCGTGACGTCGTCACGTATCCCAATAAATCCCATATTTTTATCCCTAGTTTATGTGTTTATAATTTTAGGGCATTCGTAAGTCGTTGAGACTTACACTCGTGGTTCCAACTTGTCCATTGTGTGATACTACCTACAACGCAACGCATGTGAGTTTTCACGGCCCCTTTTACTGTTTTAACTTGGGGAGAAAACATGACTAAACAATTTTGGATTTTGTAATTCGTATGATATCAATGTTAAATGCTAAGCGTAACACGCTATCACATAAAGTCCTCAACTAATATCGGACCATTAATATGGATCTTAGCGAGGTAATATTTAGTAGTACTACTGGGTTTGACAAATTCCACCCGCGTTAGTCGCGCTAACTCGATTCGATATCGATCGGGTGAAATGATAGCCTACTCACACCGCCAGTGTTGATAGACCTGGCAGGAGGCAATAAACAAACAGTCAGCTTCGGTTGTGAGCGCTTGAACAGAACATGAACATAGGTTAGCTACCTATAGATACGTACTGAATGAACATAAATCCGGTAAACGCTTATTTACATATATTGAAACCTGTGGACTCACCAACCTCGTGTTGACATATTTTCTTACATGTTTTATCAGGTCGCTAAGATAAGACACAGGTGCACGTTAGGGCATGCATGGGATTCAACTGCTTTGATTTTAACTTATTTATGTTTGTTTGAATTATTCTATTGTACTTGTTTTGGTTGGACGTTTGGACTTTTTGGACTTTTGAACTTTGGTTTGGGCGCGTGTATTTTGCGCATTTACTTTCTTTACACTTCCGCATTGATACTCTGATTTAAAAGATATTTTCATTCTGAGTCCCATGTAGAGTCGTTCAAAGTAACTAATGTCTGAGATCCTGGTTCTTCACTTCCCAAACGGTAAAACTCCGTTAGTTGAAATTGGGGGTGTGATAGATTGGTATCAGAGCCATTGGTTATAGAGAACTAGGATTGCATACTAGACTATAGCCTCACACATTAGTTACATGTCATTTGGATGTTTGGCACTTATATATATTGTTACAGGAACATGTCATCAACCCCACCTTCATCACCTAAGGCACCAAGACATAAGTCACCTATCCTATCATCCCCGGAGCCCAAAAGGCGCCGGACTACTTCCAGTGACTATTCAGTTGACCAAGGGGAAGCGAGCAGCGCGCAAGCAATGAATCCTGCTCGAAACTAGAACACATACCCACAAATGATCCAAATATGGATCAAAATGGGAAATGTCCCATCACCTTACTTCGGTTCTACTTCCTCATCACCTACCTTGCCTAGCTTGCCATGTACTATGGAACAAGCTTTTGCAGCCTTTGTCTTTTATATGTCTAAAGAATTAAGCATTGTGAAAGATGCTACCGATGAGATACCTAATATTTTGAAGAAAGAGCCTCAAATAGAGGAGAATAAAGTAGGGATAGAACTTCTAACTGCTGAACTAGCAGTAACTGACCAGGTCCATAACCTTCTGGTGGATCGTGTGACACACTTGGAGACGAGGGTAGACACCTCGGACGATGACATGGAAGGAGTTCGGGAGAGGGTGGCCGCTCTGGAAGCTCAGCTACATGTAGCAAACCACACCGCTGAAGGTCTTCAAGAGAGGGTGACTCACTTGGAAGCTCAATTGCAAGCCGCTCTATTTCCTGAGGAGATTCCACTTTCCGATGGCGAGGAGGAGTCTTTTGAGGAGGAGCCTTTTGAGGAGGAACCTTTTGAGGAGGAACCTTTTGAGGAGGAGCCTTTTGAAGAAGAGCCCTTGGAGGAGGAGCCCTTGGAGGAGGAACCAGTGGAGATAGACGATGCACAATCGTATGTATCTTCCGATGACGAAGATGCTTGATGATCTTCCTATTCTATCTTCCTTTTCATGTTTGCTTTTGCTTATGTTATTTCTTTTCAAACCTATATGGGTAAGGTTGTTCCCATCCAATAAAAGCATGAGAAGTTTAATATTTGAGTTATTTATTTTGTAGCCTTACAATTTATTTAATTTTCAAAATATTAGATGTTGTATCTCCTTACTCATACCTGAATAATGTTTAATATGCGATATATTTCTCATTGTTTTTCATTTGTGATTGTGAAGAATCATGTCAGGGAGAGGACGCGGAGGCCGTGCCGGTGGTCGTGGTACCATTAACATGACGACAGCAGAGTTAGCGGTACTGATAAACGATAGTGTGGCGGAGGCTCTGGCAGCACAGAATGCTGCAGGTAAATGCTTTAGCTATTTACTAATGATGTCAATCCATCTCCTAAAAACATCTTCCTAAACTATATAAATCCAATCTTGTTTTTATTTCTAAATCCAGGCCAGCAAAATCAGCAAAACCAACAACCAGCCTGCACTTTCAAGACATTCGTGGATTGCAAGCCCCACGCCTTTAGTGGAGCTAAAGGAGCCGTTGGACTACTTCGTTGGTTTGAGAAGGTTGAATCGGTGATTGCCATGTGCAACTGCCCCGTGGCTAATCAGGTAAAGTTTGCCGCCAGAACTTTGGAGGGCCATACACTCACATGGTGGAACACCCAGGTCCAAATGTTGGGTCTGGCCATGGCGAACGGACTCCCGTGGGAGGAATTTAAGTTAATGATGAAGGAGGAATACTGTCCTCGCGATGAAATCCAGAAGTTAGAGGGAGAGTTTTGGAACCTAAAGATGGAGGGTTCTGAAATTGAACTCTACATCACACGTTCCCATGAACTTGCTACTATGTGCCCGCATATGGTAACTCCTGATTACAAAAGAATTGAACTTTACATTGGAGGTCTAGTGCCTCAAATACAAAGCATGGTTACTTCATCCAATCCTACCACTATCCAACAAACTATCCGACTTGCCCATAAGTTAACCGACCAAGCGGTGACACAAGGGACTCTACCTCCGAGAGGTTCGGTCTCTAAACCCACCGACACTCACAAACGCAAGTTTGATCATCATTCCAATACCCACAACCACTCCAACTCTCACTCCAAAGGACCCCAACCCAACCAACCCCAGTTTAACCAACCGCAGTAGCAGCAACAGCGTAGGTTTGAGCCTACTAAGAACTTCAACCAGTCAACCTCTTCAGGTCAAAACCAGGGTGGTTACGCGGGGAAGTCTCCGAAGTGTAACAAGTGTAACTTCCACCACTTTGGGTTTTGCAATCGTTGCCAGAGGTGCGGCAAAATAAGTCATGCTGCTAAGGACTACAGGGGTGAGTTACAAGCTAAACAACCTTTTCAAC
Organism: Smallanthus sonchifolius; assembly: GCA_023525975.1. Classification (NCBI taxonomy): domain Eukaryota; kingdom Viridiplantae; phylum Streptophyta; class Magnoliopsida; order Asterales; family Asteraceae; genus Smallanthus; species Smallanthus sonchifolius. Next base: position 87,151,221 of record CM042022.1, read on the forward strand.
AACCGGGATCCACAAGGGGTTGCTTTGAGTGCGGAAAGGAGGGGCATATTTGGAAGAATTGTCCCCAATTGAAGAAAGGGGGTCATGGAAACCACAACCCTAACCAGAATAAAAATGGCAATGGTGGTAACAATGGTAATGGTGGAGGAAATGGTGCGAAGGGACGAGCCTTCGTATTAGGATCTGGAGAAGCCCGTTACGACCATAATGTGGTCACCGGTAAGTTCCTCATAAATAATTACTTTGCTTCTGTCCTTTTTGACACTGGTGCTGATAGAAGTTTTATATCTAAGAAATTTAGTAATATGATAAAAGGAACTTCGTCTCTATTAGAAGCTAAGTATACAATAGAGATAGCTGATGGCCAAATAATTGAGGCAACTCACATTCTTAAGGGATTTAAACTTGAGCTAGCTACACATATATTTGATATCGACCTTATGCCGGTCATACTTGGTAGTTTTGATGTAATTGTCGGCATGGATTGGCTATCTAAAAACCAAGCCGAAATTATCTGCCATGAGAAGATTGTTCGTATTCCTCTCCCGAGTGGAGAAACCCTTTCCGTCCAAGGCGAAAGAGTTGGTGTAGTCATGCGCATCATATCTTTTATGAAAGCACAAAAATGCCTTCGAAAGGGGCATACGACTATTTTGGCTCTCGTTGCTGAGCAGCCATCAGATGAGAAGAAGATTGAAGATATTCCCATCGTGCATGAATTTTTGGAAGTGTTTCCCGAGGATCTGCCCGGTCTACCACCGTAACGTCAAATTGAATTCCAAATTGACTTAGCACCGGAGCAGCACCGATTGCTCGGGCACTTTACAGACTGGTACCCAGTGAATTTCGGAATTTAAATATGATGTTTAATCTATTACAACATTAGACAACCATGTGCTCATGAACGGTCTCCATGTCCTGCACCGACGTTCTCGACATCGGTTGGGGTGTGACAGATTTGTAGCATAGACTTGGTTATAGGGAATTAGGTTATTAGACATCCTTGACCTAGACTATAACCTTAGGACACCCATCCTATGCCATGATATATGTTATAGGATACCCGCCACATTGTTAAATGCTACATGTTTAAAACTTTGTGTGATTATTTTGCATGTTATTCTAAGTGTTACATCATATGATACAATACATGACCGTCTATGTACTACACTACTTGATAACCCACACACTTATAAACATTGCTATCTACATGCTACCTATTTGATCCCAATTAGTATTATCCTAAGTCTTGCCTCACACATATTCATACCTAAGTCTTAATACACCCTCATTCATACACACCATGACACCATCCTCATTTGTGAACAAAACTCAAACCTTTGGGCCTAATGCCCACTAATAACAAACTAAGGAGACCGCTTACCCTCCAAAAATAGGAAGCCTGTCGAAGTGAACAAACCTCACCTTTGGGCCTCAAAGCCCAGTCCATAATGATTCTCATCATGACCATGAGCCCAAACGATAGTGTTATTAGTACATGATGGCTGGAAGAGTGTGTGTAGACCCATGAGAAATTTTGGCTAAGGAAGGACCGGGTACTTAAGTGTGTCCCTTGTGACCCACCCCTTTTTCCTAAGGATTCTCTTAATGGGTACACTACTTATAGGTCAAGTGTTACTCCTAAAACACTATTGTGAAGACTCGGTGTCGTGATTAGTCAAAACTCTGAATTCATGAAAACTCTTATATTTAACACTTAGTATTTTTTTATATACCACTTACAATATTTCCCTTTTTCCAACTAGGCATGGACTCCTATACTCCTCCCTCCCCGGTATACTATCCAGGAACAGAGTCTGAACAGGAAGAAAACAATGGATCAACATACTATCGATCACCAACACCCCCAACTGCTAGAGCAAGGTTTGACATAAGAGCAGACTGGATTAGGAACACTGGCCCAAGACTTCAAACATCTGGATCACCTCCATCAAGAAACCCGTATCAGGCACCTCATCTACACAACCAGTTACCACCCCCTATGAGAGACCCCTACCTAGCACCCGACCCATATCACCCTAGCCCAAGGGAAAGGCAAACCATGCCACCCACCAGTGCTATGGGAGTCCCATTTGATGCCATCCACCAATACGTGAGAACATCTGAGTTTGTGAGACAAGGGATGGAGCACGGGATAAGACACGACCTGCTAGGTCAGAGAATTTACAGCCTGGTGGATCAAGTGTGGTGCCAAGAGGAGAAAATTGCAAGCCTGGAAGAAGACAGGGAGATACTTGATGCACGCACAGAAGCAGCTAGAGCTGAGGCCGGTTTGCTATCCGAGTGACCATATCGATGTTCGTATTGGTGCTCATCTGTTTCCTCGTTGAGAGCTATCTGAGACGCTAGCTGTATTATTATGCTTTTTATCTTTAAATTCCCGTCCGAAACCGCTATCTTATGTTTGGATTAAGCTTTTGACATTTTATCATTTAATGCTAAGTTTTATTTTACAGCTTTAATGCCATTACTTGTTGATTCAATATTACCGTCATATTCTCATCAAGATCACCTAAACATCATTTCATCATTCGTTACAAATTAGTACGCGTACCCAAGTCCCCCTTGGAAACTAATCATTCTATTTATTTAAACAAAATCGTTATTTTACTCAAGCAAAGCATCTATCAAGCCCTGGATTTATAAATATTACTTGGAATATAAATTTTCAACAAATGCGACTCGTTTTATAAAACATTCTCTAAGTAAATTATGGTTTAGGTTTTGTTAAATAAAACCTTTTCTTAATTATTAAATAATTTAGCCATTATTTTTCTGTGAGACATTCTCTTATTGATAATTTAAAATTAAGTAAAAGTTTTTTTTTATTATTTCAATCATTTATCTGGTTATTCAACTTACTATTTCCACTTATTTATTAAATTACAACCAATGATAAATTGCAATTTCTTGTTTATTCACAAATAAAAAGGAGCACAAATCGTTTACTCGTAAGCACAATACTCTATTTACTCACAAACACTTCTCATTACTTTACACATTCAGAAACATATGAGCGTACTGGACACTTCAAGGAAATGAATCATTCCGCGTAGGTACTAACCCTCCTCATAAACCTCAACAAGATTTAAAACCCAACTACCCACGTTATGCATGAACGTCAAACAACACGCTTGTCTACAACACTCGACTGCCAGCAAAATTCAATAGTTTACGTTACCCATGGGATTCAATAACTTACATATGAACATCCACAAGATACATGTAACTTAGTTGTTTACAATATGCATGATACTAGGTTAATCACATGATACATGAAACCTGTTTGTTTGATACATGATACTAGATTGAGCACATTATACACAATCACATAATACATGAAAATTAGTTGTTTGCAAAATACTTGATACTAAATTGTTCACACTATACAATATACATGATACCACATTCGTTACATTATACATGAAGCTTGTTTTTTTACGAAATACATAAATACGAAATTGTTCACCTTATACATAAAACTCATTTGTGTACTATTTACATGGTACTAAACTATTCACCGTATACGTGAAACTTATTTGCTTACGATGTGCATAACACTAGGTCATACATGAAACCTATTTGCTTACAATGTGCATAACACTAGATCATACATGAAACTTGAGTGTTTACATTATGCACAAAACTAAAATTGTTTACACTTGTTGCATTTGATTGATCACATTATACACAAGGCATGATCATTCACTATTACCCATAAATGTTGGAAGCTGCAAAACTTTAAAACCACTCGGGGTTGACGTATCCTTGTTCAAACACGAGGAAACTATGGAACCTAAGCTATGCCACCTTATTACTCTTTAGTTGCTATTTGAGCATACTAGGGACACAATTATTAGCAGCTCATACGTGAAAACAATAGACATGAACTAAGTGATTTTGTGCCCCCTCTTGACCCGCACACAACGGAAGGACCTATACGGACAATGCGATGATTCGAGTAATTACTGGTGCACACGTAATTATAAAAATCAGCGCATGAAAAACATTGTAAATTATGTCGTGTGTTATGATATAAAACCTGTCGTGATATATAATAACGGAACTAGTACGATATGATAAGGGCATGGTGGACACGCCGCTAGTACTTCCTATATATAAATGTTCCTGTCATATTGTCGTTAGTAACGTCATTCGTATCATATGAAGTTTTATGTTATTGTGACCTTAACCAATGTTTGTGAAATCTCTTGACCAGTAACGTATCTTGAACACATTATCCTACATCCTAAACAAGTTTTGATCGTCAAATTTCCCATCGTTCTCATTTGGAGGGATACATTTCATCTTTGGAGTCCAAAATATTCTTCGACAAGTTTTCCTCCTTAATTCTTTTAAACTAAATTCACTATCACCATTCGTGCTCAACTTTGAGAAACATACCCAAATCTTGTTATCGATCGTACTCCTCAACCGAATGTCCAAAGTTCATTGAGAATCCAAATGTGGCCCCGAGTTTACTTGGGAACGTGAGGACCAAATGAAGCTCAAGTATCCACACCTCTTTGTTGATTCAGTAGCCTCAACTAGCTAAATTTCGGTATGAAATTCCCTCAACAGTGGGATACTGTAACATTTTTGATTTTCATGTATTTGCTCTAGTGCAATAAACAATTTTTTTTAATTCCAATCCTAGTGCAATAATTTGTTTTATTCGTACAAGCATTTAACTCCAAGGTTTCAATACAAATTCTTTATTTTTACACTTACATACACTTTTAGTTTCAAATCAAAGTTAAGGAAATTCTATATACATATATATACATATCCTACAACTTTATTCCATAGGTATATATGTATAAACATACATGAAGTTACTTTTTCTTCTATAAAATATATGTGTCCAACACATTATTTAGTTATTTATAAAAGTTTTAAAGTTTTAAAATTGTCTCTATTAACCAAAAAAAAAAAATCAATTTATATATATAATTATTTACAATTTAAACATCTTTGTTGAACCATCTAAACACTTGAACCCTTCAATTTGAACCCCCACCATTTGGATTAAACCCTTTGAACTCTTAGACCCTCAATTTTGAACCCATCTATCCTAATTTGACCCATTAGACTTATTTTGGTCTATTTTGACTTTTAAGAGTCAAACAGTTTCAAAACCGTGCAATTCGATGGGTATTTTGATCCAACCCGATTGAATTGGACTTGCCTTAATTACTGGAAAGACTGTCGAGCAGTTTCCAACCCATATAGCATATCAATTTAACAATCCTAAGCGGCTAAATTCGAAATTCAAACAAAGTTTGACTATCCCGAGTCAAACAAAGCCAAATCAAATCTTCAATCACGAATTCGAACGCGTTTAGGATCCGAAAATCATGCCTAATCAATCCTCGGTTGTATATAGACCTATAACATGACCCAATTCATCCAAGATCAAACCAATTACGCGTATTTTGATCCCGGCAGCTGTCACTTGCCTTCTAAAATCGAATCGTGAGTTTTAATTGGAATTGGACGGATTATTATACCTACACTCCTTTTCAAACACCTCTACGAACTCTCTGAATCCTCAGACTATTCGCATTACACCTCTGCTTCCTGATCAAGTACAAAAAAAAACAAGCACTAACCAGTCAACCGACGACATCCTATACTCCACCATACCAGGTAACTTTTAGCTCATTTGATTCGTAATCGAGTCCCTGTCAATAGCCCCTTACCAATTCGTGTTAACAAAACATATCGAGATCGATTCGAATTAGGGTTCTTAACCTGTTCATGCGTTTTTGATTTGGTTTTCGATTTCTAATTTCGTATTTAACTAATTAGGATCCATACTTAACCAGCGAAACCGCCCGGTCCGACTGGTTAAGTACCTGCACCATCAGAATCGGCTGCATGGGTTCGAAACCCACAAACCACAAACCGGTCCATTTTTTTTGCGTGTTCCTCTTTACCAGACCCGGATCCTGTTTGGTTTACTGTTAAAACCCACACCACTAGGAATGAATACGCGGCCGAGTCCTTTGGTTCAGCGGTTAGTGTGTGTTCCTCCCACAACAGCCACCCGGGCTCGAACCGGGTGGACTACTTCATTTTTTTGAAAAACCGTTTTAACACCCCTTTTAACTTATAAAAAATATTTTATATTGTCACACCCCTAAATTCCACTAATGGAGTTTTAATGTTTGGCGTGTGACAAACCAGGATCTCAGACATCAGTTACATCAAACGACACTATATGGGACATAAATGAATTGTCATAAAGTTCAGAGTTTAACGCGAAAGCGGTTTATGTCAAATAGTTAATGCGCAAAACAAACGCGCCTAAGTTTAGTTTAATAAAACAAATGAATTTTTTTAAATGTTTGTATAAGAATACAATGACAGTAGGACTCCATGCATGTCCTAGGTGTGCAACCTGTGCCTTAGCGACCTGAGAAACATATAAGAAAAAGTTGTCAACACGAGGTTGGTGAGTTCACAGGTTTGTAAATAAATAAACTGTTGTGTGTTTGTAGGATCCGCATACATAAGTCGCACCTATTGCTAGCTAGACAATGTACAAGTTACTCTAAGAGCTCGCAACCGAAGCATGATTGGTTGTTTGCCTCCTGCCAAGTTTATCAACTTTGGCCAAAAGAGTAGGCTAACATTTCACCCGTTCGACCTACAATCGAGTTAGCGTAACTAACGCGGATGGGGCTAGTCAAACCCATTAGTACTACTAAACATTACCTCTCTTGTTAAATTAATGGTCCAATGTGTTGTGAGGACTTTCAGTGATAGTGTGTTACGCTTAGTCTCACAAGTGGTAATGAAATACTATGTGATCCATGTCTGTGTGTATGTCTCTCCCTGACTGGAAAACAAGTAACGGATGTCTTGTTCGTATGCATGTTTCTCCCCAATGGGAAAACAAGTAAAATGATGTTTGTTTGTACGCATGTTTCTCCCCAACGGGAAAACAAGAAAAATGATATTCGTTTGTATGTATGTTTCTCCCCAACAGGAAAACAAGCAAAAATTTTTTTTGTGTGTATGCATGTTTCTCCTCAACAGGAAAACAAGTAAAATAATGTTTGTGTGTATGCATGTTTCTCCTCAACAGGAAAATAAGTAAAATAATGTTTGTGTGTATGCATGTTTCTCCCCCAATGGGAAAACAAGTAAAAAGGGGCCGTGAAACTCACCTGAGTTGTGTACGAGCAGTAGATAGCACCACACAAGGATGCAAGTAGGAAACACAAGAGTTTGCCTGTTAACTGCTTACGTATGCCCTAAAATTATAAGCATAATAGTTAGGGATACAATGGGGTTTTGTGACAACGACACAGAAGATTTGAATGTCCTAGAGCATTCTAAGGATTAACGAGTAGACGAACGTGTCTACGGAAATATAGGTTTCTTAATAAATAAGATGAGTGCGTTACGTGTCGAACGTTAATAACGAATAATATTAATTAATAATTAAATATATCCGTGTGTTTGAACCATTAAAATAATGGCTAAGAAAATAATATAATTAATATATTATTTTTGAACTAGTAGAAAATATACGACAATCATTTACGTGACAAAAATAATAAATATATTATTTTTATTCGAGTATATAAACGTGAGTAAGTAATATAAACAATTATATTATTAATTTGTTTGAAACGTTACACGAGGTAAATAAACGAGGCGAAATAATATAAAAATATATATTATTTAATAATAGAAGTCATGGGTTGAAAATAATATAACCATATTATTTTATTTGAATTCGTGGTTTGAAAATAATATAAATATATTATTTTAAAAGTGAGAATAATATTAATTTTGGGTTATAAAACCAAATCCGAGCCTACGGGTCGTTTCCCGGCTAAAACACTTTATTATTTTAATATACTTAATATAGGGTTAAGTTTTTATATTAAAATAATCTTTAAAAATCTGTTTAAAAAGAAAAGTTGGTTGGAGGACTCGAACCCGGGTCTTCTCCCCACACACCAACGACTTAACCACTACGCCCGCTAGGGTCATCGCATTAGAAACCCAGTTCCATATGTTTTTATTAATCAGTTCAATTGGTTTCCCCTTCCCAACCATACCTGCGATCGAATCCCATCCCAAACCCCCTCGATGCGTTTCTGTTTGCACAACAGGGCATTAGGGTTTTGTTAATCGGCCTAAAGCGAGACTGTGGTGACAGTTAATTGCAAATGATCAATTGGATTTGGCTCGATTAATTGAAGATTCAGAAGCTAAGACCCTAGACATGATTCCAGAATCAATTTGATTAATTTCGATAGTAAAATCAGTTGAAATCATGGGGCTTTCAAAGAGTAACAGATTTTGAATCTGTTCATATAAATTAATTGAATTTAAAACGGGTTTAGGCCAGTGTTCAATTAAACCCGATAGTGTATGAAACCTAGCATTATTTCTTGATCGATTTGATGTTATGGATTTGAATTAGCAAAGGGCTATCATTGAGTAGGATATCTCGAAGCTGCATATATAATTTAATTGGATTTTGATAGAGTCTAGGGTGGTATTCGGCTAATCTCGAATGGGTATGAGCCCTAGAATCCAATTATGGTTAATTCGATCATGTAAGCGCTGATTGGCATAGGGCTTTTGATCTAGGTGCTAAAATGAAACTAATGGTGTAAGAATTTACCAAATTTGGTGTCGAATTGATGGAGATTGGCTAGAACACAACTTCGACTTAGTCTCTAGTGATTACGGCTTCGACCCCGATCAAATTAGATGGTGTAATAGCCTCTGGTAGATGCGATTAAGGTGTGCAGGGTTCAATTCGTGAGAATAATGCTCGAGATAAATGATTTTTATGGCTTGTGATGATAGTCGACAGTTTAATGGTTTGAATGCCCATTAATCGGTTTAATTCAAATCAATGTCGGTGTTAATTGTTCTAATGATGGACGTTAATATCATGAATGTGCATTTCAGTTATAATTTCAAACTGAAATAGGTTATAGCCCGCGAATTTGGTTCAAGATCATAAGGGTTGACTTTCAAAAGTCAATGAAATCAAAATTAGGCTAATTACAGATTTAGTCCCTGAGGTTTAATGTATGTAAGTTTAAGAATTGGTAGTTTCAGTCCCTAGGGTTTGAGTTTGGGTTAAGAGCATGTTAGTTTGACTATCAAAAGTAAACAGGAATTCAATATTGACTTTGTAAGGTCAATAGATGGTTTAGGTATATTACATAAGTAGTCCCCGAAGTTTAAATTTAGAATATTGACAAAATTAGTCCCTGGAGTTTGAATTTAGTTATATAGGTTAAGATTTAACAGGATTTGGTTAACGGGGTTAACCCTAAATTACCGTATGTCACATATAAAACCCCATACCATTTAGAACTATTTTGTGCAAAAATAAATTGATACTAAATGAGAACTACTATTCTTATGATTTAAATGATTCAAAAACCCCACTTACAATATAAATAATTATATTATTATCAAAATTTTTCTTGTGTTAAATAAACCATTTATATTACGTACTTTATAAAGAAATTGGGACAAGATTTTTACAAGTTCACTATCAACTTTGTAAAGAATGTTTTTATAAAACAAAACTTACAAATTTTATTTATTAATTTCTATTAGTTACATAAATTAGGGTTTAAACCCTACTCGAACAAATAAAACTTCTATAAATAAATACATATTTATACTATTCTTTTCCCTAAAAAGACATACTAATTTAAATAAATAAATTATTCAGATTTGTTACCTTTACATACATTTAGAATTTAAATTATATTTAAATAAATATAATTTCTAATATATATATATATATATATATACTAACATGTATTTTACACTCTCACTTTTAATGACATGTTCTTATAGATAAATAAAAAGAATTTACGTATTTAAACTATTTATCTATTTTAACCCTAAATCAATTGTTATTTATGCCCCAAATTTTACATTGGATTATACTTTTATTACAAACATCAACTTACATATATCCGTTACATGAAATGGCATCAACCCTTTGTACAAATCCACACACATCAAACCCTTTGAACCATAGGTCTTGCCTTAGATTTGGTACATGTTATTAATCCAAGTTCATACATTTCACTCTATGTTAACTTGTGATTTGGGAATCACTCATGTTTCATATTTTCCCGTGTTATCTACACAATTAGCATATGTGAGTTTTACATAGCCCCTTTTACATTATTTACATTTTTGGGGTGGAACATGAGTTTCAGTTATACAATGTTTACAATTACACAATACAATTCCACCCTACATTCATGTGTACAAATTTGAGCCTTATGTTTGAGTACTAGGTATGTAAACTACTTTGTGTGCAAATTTACACGTGCAATCATTAACTATACAAGCCGACGGTTAACAATGATAGATCTATTGAGTCTGACAAACCCACCCAGGTAAGGTGATTGTTACCTGTTGAAGCACTTTCTGTGTGACAAACACTCTGGATAGAGTCTTAGTTTTGTACTTTCATTGTATGTATTTGTCTTTGTTTGTAAGTGTCTATATGTATTAGTTATCGAGTTGTATTTACTAATGTATGTTGATAGTTGCTGAAATCTCTAAGTGTTTTGCGCACTTGTATGTGCGTAGGAATTAGTTCCTACGTACTTAGCAAGTACGCAAGAATACCTTGCGTACTTGCTAAGTACGCATAAGCAATTTTCCATTCGCACTTGCTAAGTGCGCAGAGATCAGGTTATGTATAAATAGGATAGGTTGACAGTAGATAAGTACGCAGGCAAATACTCAGACTTTGTATACTCAGTATTTCTCTCTGTAACCTTCAAGTGTTTATAATAGACGAAAGTTTAAAGTGATTCTCTTGTCGGTTTACTTTGTGTTGTAAGACTCTCCACCTAGTCACGGGTATTCCGCACCCGGTCCGACTCGGGAACGCACTTGCATGTGACGATCCGCCACACCCGAGGGACCTACAAGTGGTATCAGAGCCTTGCTCTTGATTTCGAGTGTTGTGAGTGTGTTTGGAGTGTTTTCTACAGAGATTTTACAAGCAAAAGTGGGTATTTTTGTTGATTTTTGTGATAAAATAGGGGTAGCTCTTGAGCACTATTTTAGAAGCAAAAATCACTCAAAAACCAATTTTTGTTGTGTATTTGAATGTTTTGAGCAACAAAGGTTGGTTAGAAACAAGTTTATGACCCTTTGGCTTATTTTTTTTTGTTCATCTGTCTAATTTTTGCCATCTCCGGCGAGATTCCAGTAACCGGAATAGTTTGGTGAGAGTTGGTGAAAAGGTGTTCTGCGTACTTACCATATCTGGCAAAAGGTTCAGTCTTGCTGCATACTTACTAAGTACGCAAGACCAATCTTGTGCGTACTTAAGTTATCTCCTGCGTATTTATCATTTACTCATGCGTACTTACTAAGTACGCAAGAGCAAATCCTAACTACGCAAGACCATTTCTCTAAGTGCGCAAGGCCAATATCAAGTGCGCAAGTGTCTCTGACTTTTCTGAAATTTGACTAAGTGTTCACCATGTCAAATCTTCAGAATCTCGGTAATCTTCTGAAGTATGACAACGAGATCGGAACCCCTCAGAAACCGCCAAAGTTGTTAAATGTAAATGATTATTCTAATTGGAAAGCACGCTTTGAGCATTACATTTCTTATACCGATTCTTTGTTATGGATACCTATTCTAGAGGGATATAAGCATCCCACACATATTTACCTTGCTGAAGTAATGCCCAAGCCTATCTCTAAACTTGACGAAGAAGAAAAGAATGTTTATGATCGAGAGAAGAAGGCTCACTGTTCAATCAATATAGCCTTGACTAGGGAGTTATTCCACAGTTTTAGAGGATATGATAACTCCAAGGATCTTTGGAAGGCGTTATAGAAAAGATTCGAGGGCAATAGTGACATCAAGAAAAGTAAAAGGGATCTTCTCAGGAAGCACTATGAGTGCTTCAGATTCTGGAGAACGAATCCATAGATGAACTCATCTCTAGATTCTATCATCTGCAGACTGAGTTGAAAGCTTTTGAGCTGAAGTATCCTGATGAAGAATTAGTTGAAAAGTTTCTGGATACTTTGCCTCCCAAGTTTGAGATGTATACAACCCTGATGAGAGAGAATCCTAAATTATATGAGATGACAATCGATGAGGCAATTGGAAAGGTTCAAGCTCATGACATAAACCTAAAAAGAAATTAGAGCTCAGGAAGACCTCAGATACAAGACCCTTCAATGTATCATGGGACGTCTTCTACAACCAAGTCATCGGGCTCTGGAATTGCCCTTTTCTCTGGAAACTCTCATGAGGAAGAAACTGTAATAGCTTGTGGTGGTCATGCATGTTATGCAGCATCCGGATCTGGTTTTGGATCTCATCAACAACATCCCTCAAGAAATCCTTCCGCTACATCTTCAGCTAACCAATCAGCGATAGCCAAGATAGCTGAAGATCATGTGGCTTTTTTCTCTTCATGCATGCTTGCCTATGAGAACTTCATTGGCGGCAAGCTAACGGATCCTGAAACAATAGAAGAAGACTTCAATCAGGTGGATCCGGATGACATGGAGGACATGGATATTCAGTGGAATATGGCCATGATATTGAGGAGAGCCAAGCGTTTCCTGAACAGAATAGGAAGAAAGTTCATTGGCGGGCACTCTAATGCCAAGGTTGGTTTTGACAAATCCAAGGACAAGTGCTACAAGTGTCTGAACTATGGACACTTTGCTCGTGAATGTCAAAAGGAAAGAGCACCGGCTTCGGGTTTCACCAGACCTAGCCAAGGAAACAACCATGGATACAACAACTCAAACAATCACAATCAAAGCCAAAGTGGAACGTCCAATGCACTGGTAGCTCAACAGGACGAAAGCTTTGATTGGGGTGCTCATCTGGAGGATGCCATCATTGCACAAACTCAGGTTGGTCTCATGGCTGAAATCATGGAAATGATGGAAGCTGAGAAAAAGGAAGCTAAGGAGAAGGAAGCTTCTGTGGCTGACCTAGAAGAGTCTACTACTGATGTTGCCCTCATGGCTATTGGAGAGGCAACAAGTTCATCGAATGAGGTAGATTCTAATCCTTTTTCTGTCATTTCTTGTTCCAAATGTCTAGGCTTAAAAATTGAAAACTCTAAGCTTCAAGACAAAGTCGAACCCCTTCGTATTGCAGATTTAAGCTATAAAGAAAATGAAAAACGATTTAAAGATTCAATTGAAACGTTGAAGAAAGAAAAACGTGATTATTCACTTAAAATGAGCGATCAACAACTTCACTTGGATATTGCATACAAGGGGTTAGAGAAAAGGAACAATGAGATCAACAAGCGGCAAAATGAGATCTTGCAGTTGAAATGTACTAATGAGAAGTTGAAAAATTCACGTTTTGTGGTGGAACACTACGAATCTGTAGTGAGACAAATGAATGGCTTAGGGTTGGGTACTAATGCCATTCCTCCACTAGTTAGCGGGAAATTTGTCAACGGCTTAGTAGACATTGATCTAACTTGTCTTGATGAGTCCTCAGGTAAGGATGATTCCTCTAACAAGGATGATTCTTCAAGTAAGGCCAACTCCGCATCTGATGAGGAGTTCTTTACTGCTTCTGATGATGGGTCGGTTAACACCTGCACAGAAGGAGTAGCATCTGAGGAGTTGTTATGTGAACAAAAGGTTAAGAAAAACATTATCACTAATAGTGACAATTGTATTTTAACTGAACCGATATCATTGAATCAAATGATAAATTAAAGGTAATGCTTTATGGGGGGTATAAAAATCTTAATCAAGTTAAGAAAGAAGCCTTTTCAGCTCACTATGGGCTTGGTTATAAAGAAAATTTGCGAAAATACTATACTCCCAAAAACCAATCTATATCGGGTCAAACTCCTGTTCACAAACCAACTCCTCTTGCTCATTATGCTGAGTCATCTAATGCCAGATCAAATGAGCCTTATAGGAGGACTTACACAGACAAGAGGACTTGCTTTCATTGTGGTACAGTTGGTCACATCTTTGTGAACTATCCTTTTAGGAACCAAGGGAAACGGCCTATTGTTTCACAACCGGCTGTCATCCCTAAGTCACCACCAGTGAATCATCCCAAAAGTCCAAAAGCAAATGTGGTGAAACCACTAGTAAAACCGATGGTAAAGCCAAGGATAATCTCTGAGGCTAAACCATCTGTTTCAAGAAAGGGAAAGCAACCTGCTAAACCTTGTGCATCTACCTCTGGTAGTACACCTACTGGTGAGAAATCTGTGGTGAAACTCTCTAAGCCACAGACGAGGAGAAGGAATAAGAGGTTGAGAAAGCTAGAACAACTGACTGGAGTTCAATCAGGTGAAGCTTCCATTAGTTCACCGGCTGTTGTTGAACCTAAGTCTACTGTTCCAGTTAAAAAACAGAAGAGGTCCTGGACTATCAAATCTAAAAATTCTCAATCTCCTAGTCCAAATTATTTTAAAGATTCATCCATTTTGAACTGTCACGACTGTGAGTTAAAAGAGGTTATTTATTTTGAAAAAGACGGACGACCCAAGACCACTATGGCTTCGGTCTCCAAATCTAACTAATTCTTTTTTGTGACTCGTGCAGGGACATCCGAAGGGTACTGTCACACCCCGACCGATGGCGGAATCATCGAGGCGGACAATGGAATGATTGTTCATAAGCACATGATCTACTAAGGTTGCATAATTCATTAATAAGATTTAAATACCAAATATCCAAATACAATTCAAGTTACAACACCCTATTCTAGAATATTACACATAATTATTTTACTAGGTCCAAAAGCCTTATGTGTAGCACCTTCAACACATAGTCACACAATCACATATCTTCACCTGAAACGTAATCCAAAACAAGTGTCAACTACGAGAGTTGGTGAGTTTACATATGTTTGAATAAAAGTTTAATTAAAAACATTTATACAATTCTTGGTTTGACATGGCAAGATACGACATAATGTGGAGAATTCACTATGTGTATACCAATTGTAAGCATGTAAGTATAAGCATACAAGTTTAACGTGATAGGCATGGAATCAAGACTATGTGGGTCACACACAGTTTAAAACCACCCTAAAAGTATCCAAAGCATGCAAGTATGTATAAGCACAAAGGTTTAACGTGATAGGCTTGGAATCAAGACTATGTGGGTCACACACAGTTTAAAACCACCCTAAAAGTATCCATAGCATAACAAGTGACCATGCACAAAAGCACAATAATCTACGCATGTAAACACAAGTTGAATTGTATGTAAGTATGCACAGATTACGTCTCATCCCAAAATGTATAAAAATGTAAATAGGGGGTATGTAACTCACCTTGCAGCAACGGTTTTACTTCACGCGCGTTGGTGATATTTGTATTGTTGTTATACATGATGAAATCCTATGTAAACGAATATGTATCAATTTGTGAGGCCCCAATCCCGGGGGACCTCACGTATTGGATTTATTCATCAACACATAGCACTTTAAACATAAGACATACATTACACAGCGGAAACGATTTAAATCTCTACATATGCAGCGGAAAACATAACATGTCTAAACATAACTTTTCAAATACAACTGAAACTTGTCTTAATCAACATAATCAAAAGAAAACATAAACATGATGCCAGATGCTGATCTTCGGGTAACTCTTCTCGCCAAGCCAAGCATCCACTTCCATCTACTGCCACCTACACTTAACTGATATGCATACTAAAAATCAGCAACGCTGAGTGAGTTCTAACGTTTACTTTAAATCAATTTTACAAAAGATTTACTAAAACACATATACTGCCATTAAGGCTAAAC
The DNA here is from genome assembly GCA_023525975.1 of Smallanthus sonchifolius. Taxonomy (NCBI): domain Eukaryota; kingdom Viridiplantae; phylum Streptophyta; class Magnoliopsida; order Asterales; family Asteraceae; genus Smallanthus; species Smallanthus sonchifolius. Next base: position 87,167,044 of record CM042022.1, read on the forward strand.
TTGACACTTTACTTTTCAAACATATATACTGCCATTAAGGCTAACTTAACACACTTTACTTTTCAAACAGTTTAAAACGTATAATAAACCGTCAATTCCTCTTTACTGTACTGCCCTCATGGCTTACATCCATGAACCGACAAGTACCTGGTCAATGCCCCCATGATCAACGATCATGAACCGACAATACCGCTTATCCGTCAATTCTTTGTTACTACTGTACCGCCCCCATGGTCAACGACCATGAACCGACGAGTACCTGGTCAATGCCCCCATGGCTTACATCCATGAACCGACAATACCCTGGTCAATGCCCCCATGGCTTACATCCATGAACCGACAATACCGCTTAACGCTAAGGGGAGGTTGCGTGGACCTCCCGAGCAACCGCCGTCACTCATCCCAGTTGTACAACCGTTAACGAACCCAAAGGTTCTTACTAATGGGTAGAACCCATATCTGACATCTTGTACAAGTAACATCTGTCCCAAGGACCTTTATAGCTGGTACATATTCCCGAAGGAAAACTGTTCACTTTACTGTTCATAAATATTTCTGTAAATCTTGTTCATAACTTAACATATATCATGCCTTTGTTTATGTATATAAAAATATAGTAAACGCTTGCCAAATGATATATCTTTGCTTTTACTGAAACATAGCTTATCATAAAATACATCTTACTTTCTGAAACATAGCTTATCATATATATCATGCATTTGTTTATGTATATGAAAATATAGTAAACGCTTGCCAAATGATATATCTTACTTTACTGAAAACATACTAGCACATATATCATGCCTTTGTTTATGTATATGAAAATATAGTAAACGCTTGCCAAATGATATATTTTACTTTACTGAAAACATACTAGCACATATATCATGCCTTTGTTTATGTATATGAAAATATAGTAAACGCTTGCCAAATGATATATCTTACTTTACTGAAAACATACTAGCACATATATCATGCCTTTGTTTATGTATATGAAAATATAGTAAACGCTTGCCAAATGATATATCTTACTTTACTGAAAACTTACTTTTGCCTCTTTTAAACCTTTCACTAAAACATGGCTTTTCTCTTCAGTTTATAATATATAAAATATAATAAACACTTTACACTAAGTATGCACACCACCCCTAAAGAAGGCAAAAAGGGGATTAGAACTCACCTGATAAGCAGTTCTGAAATACTCTTAGCTGGTTACTGCGCGTCACTAATGTCACCCACGATCTGTTATAATAAAGCCGTACTTGTAAGGTAGTGCTCCTAGATGACACTAGACATCTCTATGCTTAAACCTAGTAGTTTCGATGGATTTGCACCTATCGAAACTAGGTAGTTTCGATGGGTCTGCACATATCGAAACTTGTAGTTTCGATGGAGTCTGAACATATCGAAACTTGTAGTTTCGATGGGTCTGCACATATCGAAACTATGTAGTTTCGATGGAGTATGAACATATCGAAACTAGGTAGTTTCGATGGGTCTGCACAGATTGTCTTTCCAAAAATCTGAAGCTTTTGCATGCGAGTCTGATCGAGTCAGTATCTCAACTTTTCTTAGATCAAAATGTTCGGTTTCCATTCTAGATGCTATACCTAAGCTCATTTTCAAGTTCCATCCGCGAAATCGTTGCCTTTTTATCCAAAACCCGAAAATCCCAAAAACGAACTAAAACTCAGATCTAAGAGAATAGGTTACCTGAAATCGCTTCTCCTTCACAGCTAAACGGTCCAGATACGTATGCCCACAGTCCTATGAGCTCGGATTTGAAAAACAGGACTTTCTCTCTCTAGACTCTCTCTCACCTTCTCTCTCTAGAAACGAAAATGATGATGGAAATGAGAGCTTTTGGCTGATCTTGAGGCTTATAAGGGCCCGACCCTTGCCCCCATACACCCCGGCCCAAGCCCGCTTCCTTTCTTTTTATTTAAGTTTTAATTCCTCGTGAATTCTCTCGTGCTCTAAAACTCGGGATGTTACAAGTCTACCCTCCTTACAATATGTTTCGTCCTCGAAACCTGCCATAAGCTATACCGATAGCAAATCACAGAATGGGTGGCATAAACCGTAGCTATGCAAGGCAGCTTGGTCATGAAGGCCATTGTGATTAACTACCGCTGAGGATCTAATCCGGGTAATATCTAGTTCTAAGGCTCCTAAGCTGATGGGGCTAACTAATCATTCAAGGAAATAAAATCATAAACTTAGCATATCACAAATAAGAGTTTGCAACGTACCTTACTGAGTCATCTGGTAAACCCTTGCTGTGGCCTTGTTGATGTAAGGTTCTTTCTCTGCACCCTTACCCTTTCCGGATCCTCCCGCTTCCGGCTCTTTGCGCTTCCTACAATCTCGGCTCACGTGTCCCTGTCGCCCACAATTGTGGCATCTTGGCCTTTCCGGGCAGTCCCGTGATTGGTGTCCAAACTTGCCACACCTGAAACATCCCACCTGACCCGCCTTACATTCACCTCCATGTCTCCTCCCACATTTACCGCATAGACCCTCTGCTTCTACCCTTGCCCTCCTATCGTTAGGACCCTGGAGTTCCTCAGCAGTGCGCTTAGCTGCTTGTTTCTTGGGTGCTTCAGCAATGACTTCAGAGGCAATGTCATCATAGACAACTCCGCTCAGAACAACCACCGACTCAAAGGTACTCGGTGTGTTGGCCTTTACAAAGGTACGTATCTTTGGAGGCAACCCCTGAACATAATAATGAATCCTCCTCTCCTCTGACGTTACAAGATGAGGCACCAGACGCGCCAACTCATTGTACTTTGAAGTATATTGCCGGTGAGTCATGAGTCCGGCTTGCAGAGTCAAGAATTCCCTTTCCACCTTGTGGACCTCATTCTTAGGACAAAACTTTTCAGTTACCAACGCTTTCAGGTCACTCCACCTCATCAATCCGACCGCTTGGTCACCCTTAGCCTGTTTCACAGTTTCCCACCAGTGCGCTGCTTCTCCTTTCAATGACTTTGCAGCGAACATGACTGCTTGTTCCGGTCGACATTCACTAAGACGAATGGTCGACTCCATGCCGTTAATCCAATCTAAGGTATCTGATGCTTCCTTCTTCCCAGTAAGCACGGGTGGATCACAACCCCGAAATGCCTTATAGTCACAGCCGCGAGCAGGCGGTGCAACATTTTCTACTAGATTTGGTCCTCCCATTGCTGGAAGCACCACAGGCTCTTCAGTTGTGTTAGGGCTCTCCTTGGCCTTCCTCAAGACTTCGTCTAGTATGGCCGGTAAGGTTTCCTTCAACAGTCGGGTAAACTCACGGCCAATAGCCGCTTGCACGGCTGGTTCAAACTCAAACGGTGGGTCATCTCCTTCCACATGTTCAGCATTGTGCTGACTAATCTCTGTCTCAGTATGGGTAGTGTGAACACTCCCTTCAATCACTTGGTTTGTGCTAGCTCCACCGTGGCGGCCTGTACGCCCACCACGTCTTCCTCCTCCACCCCTCTAGTTCCTCCACGTCTAGCCATTTCTAACTGAAAGATAGAGAACAAAAGATTTAATTTCACCATGCTAGGGAATATGTAGAACACAATAAGTAAGGTAAGATGTTAATATACACTGGCCATCTGTAATTAACCATTACATCACATCTTGTTTTCTATTTATTCGCTTTCATGGTTCCACTAAAGCCTCTATTCTTATCTTGACACTCTAAAGGTAAACTTTACTTACTATACACTTCTGATGCTTTGGCTTGAGTTACCCGTACTAGCATCCGCTACTTGTCCCATTCTCAGTTTAAGTCTGGACATCGGGGATGTCCAAATCTCTCAAACTATGGCTCTAATACCAACTTGTGAGGCCCCAATCCCGGGGGACCTCACGTATTGGATTTATTCATCAACACATAGCACTTTAAACATAAGACATACATTACACAGCGGAAACGATTTAAATCTCTACATATGCAGCGGAAAACATAACATGTCTAAACATAACTTTTCAAATACAACTGAAACTTGTCTTAATCAACATAATCAAAAGAAAACATAAACAGGATGCCAGATGCTGATCTTCGGGTAACTCTTCTCGCCAAGCCAAGCATCCACTTCCATCTACTGCCACCTACACTTAACTGATATGCATACTAAAAATCAGCAACGCTGAGTGAGTTCTAACGTTTACTTTAAATCAATTTTACAAAAGATTTACTAAAACACATATACTGCCATTAAGGCTAAACTTGACACTTTACTTTTCAAACATATATACTGCCATTAAGGCTAACTTAACACACTTTACTTTTCAAACAGTTTAAAACGTATAATAAACCGTCAATTCCTCTTTACTGTACTGCCCTCATGGCTTACATCCATGAACCGACAAGTACCTGGTCAATGCCCCCATGATCAACGATCATGAACCGACAATACCGCTTATCCGTCAATTCTTTGTTACTACTGTACCGCCCCCATGGTCAACGACCATGAACCGACGAGTACCTGGTCAATGCCCCCATGGCTTACATCCATGAACCGACAATACCCTGGTCAATGCCCCCATGGCTTACATCCATGAACCGACAATACCGCTTAACGCTAAGGGGAGGTTGCGTGGACCTCCCGAGCAACCGCCGTCACTCATCCCAGTTGTACAACCGTTAACGAACCCAAAGGTTCTTACTAATGGGTAGAACCCATATCTGACATCTTGTACAAGTAACATCTGTCCCAAGGACCTTTATAGCTGGTACATATTCCCGAAGGAAAACTGTTCACTTTACTGTTCATAAATATTTCTGTAAATCTTGTTCATAACTTAACATATATCATGCCTTTGTTTATGTATATAAAAATATAGTAAACGCTTGCCAAATGATATATCTTTGCTTTTACTGAAACATAGCTTATCATAAAATACATCTTACTTTCTGAAACATAGCTTATCATATATATCATGCCTTTGTTTATGTATATGAAAATATAGTAAACGCTTGCCAAATGATATATCTTACTTTACTGAAAACATACTAGCACATATATCATGCCTTTGTTTATGTATATGAAAATATAGTAAACGCTTGCCAAATGATATATTTTACTTTACTGAAAACATACTAGCACATATATCATGCCTTTGTTTATGTATATGAAAATATAGTAAACGCTTGCCAAATGATATATCTTACTTTACTGAAAACATACTAGCACATATATCATGCCTTTGTTTATGTATATGAAAATATAGTAAACGCTTGCCAAATGATATATCTTACTTTACTGAAAACTTACTTTTGCCTCTTTTAAACCTTTCACTAAAACATGGCTTTTCTCTTCAGTTTATAATATATAAAATATAATAAACACTTTACACTAAGTATGCACACCACCCCTAAAGAAGGCAAAAAGGGGATTAGAACTCACCTGATAAGCAGTTCTGAAATACTCTTAGCTGGTTACTGCGCGTCACTAATGTCACCCACGATCTGTTATAATAAAGCCGTACTTGTAAGGTAGTGCTCCTAGATGACACTAGACATCTCTATGCTTAAACCTAGTAGTTTCGATGGATTTGCACCTATCGAAACTAGGTAGTTTCGATGGGTCTGCACATATCGAAACTTGTAGTTTCGATGGAGTCTGAACATATCGAAACTTGTAGTTTCGATGGGTCTGCACATATCGAAACTATGTAGTTTCGATGGAGTATGAACATATCGAAACTAGGTAGTTTCGATGGGTCTGCACAGATTGTCTTTCCAAAAATCTGAAGCTTTTGCATGCGAGTCTGATCGAGTCAGTATCTCAACTTTTCTTAGATCAAAATGTTCGGTTTCCATTCTAGATGCTATACCTAAGCTCATTTTCAAGTTCCATCCGCGAAATCGTTGCCTTTTTATCCAAAACCCGAAAATCCCAAAAACGAACTAAAACTCAGATCTAAGAGAATAGGTTACCTGAAATTGCTTCTCCTTCACAGCTAAACGGTCCAGATACGTATGCCCACAGTCCTATGAGCTCGGATTTGAAAAACAGGACTTTCTCTCTCTAGACTCTCTCTCACCTTCTCTCTCTAGAAACGAAAATGATGATGGAAATGAGAGCTTTTGGCTGATCTTGAGGCTTATAAGGTCCCGACCCTTGCCCCCATACACCCCGGCCCAAGCCCGCTTCCTTTCTTTTTATTTAAGTTTTAATTCCTCGTGAATTCTCTCGTGCTCTAAAACTCGGGATGTTACAAGTCTACCCTCCTTACAATATGTTTCGTCCTCGAAACCTGCCATAAGCTATACCGATAGCAAATCACAGAATGGGTGGCATAAACCGTAGCTATGCAAGGCAGCTTGGTCATGAAGGCCATTGTGATTAACTACCGCTGAGGATCTAATCCGGGTAATATCTAGTTCTAAGGCTCCTAAGCTGATGGGGCTAACTAATCATTCAAGGAAATAAAATCATAAACTTAGCATATCACAAATAAGAGTTTGCAACGTACCTTACTGAGTCATCTGGTAAACCCTTGCTGTGGCCTTGTTGATGTAAGGTTCTTTCTCTGCACCCTTACCCTTTCCGGATCCTCCCGCTTCCGGCTCTTTGCGCTTCCTACAATCTCGGCTCACGTGTCCCTGTCGCCCACAATTGTGGCATCTTGGCCTTTCCGGGCAGTCCCGTGATTGGTGTCCAAACTTGCCACACCTGAAACATCCCACCTGACCCGCCTTACATTCACCTCCATGTCTCCTCCCACATTTACCGCATAGACCCTCTGCTTCTACCCTTGCCCTCCTATCGTTAGGACCCTGGAGTTCCTCAGCAGTGCGCTTAGCTGCTTGTTTCTTGGGTGCTTCAGCAATGACTTCAGAGGCAATGTCATCATAGACAACTCCGCTCAGAACAACCACCGACTCAAAGGTACTCGGTGTGTTGGCCTTTACAAAGGTACGTATCTTTGGAGGCAACCCCTGAACATAATAATGAATCCTCCTCTCCTCTGACGTTACAAGATGAGGCACCAGACGCGCCAACTCATTGTACTTTGAAGTATATTGCCGGTGAGTCATGAGTCCGGCTTGCAGAGTCAAGAATTCCCTTTCCACCTTGTGGACCTCATTCTTAGGACAAAACTTTTCAGTTACCAACGCTTTCAGGTCACTCCACCTCATCAATCCGACCGCTTGGTCACCCTTAGCCTGTTTCACAGTTTCCCACCAGTGCGCTGCTTCTCCTTTCAATGACTTTGCAGCGAACATGACTGCTTGTTCCGGTCGACATTCACTAAGACGAATGGTCGACTCCATGCCGTTAATCCAATCTAAGGTATCTGATGCTTCCTTCTTCCCAGTAAGCACGGGTGGATCACAACCCCGAAATGCCTTATAGTCACAGCCGCGAGCAGGCGGTGCAACATTTTCTACTAGATTTGGTCCTCCCATTGCTGGAAGCACCACAGGCTCTTCAGTTGTGTTAGGGCTCTCCTTGGCCTTCCTCAAGACTTCGTCTAGTATGGCCGGTAAGGTTTCCTTCAACAGTCGGGTAAACTCACGGCCAATAGCCGCTTGCACGGCTGGTTCAAACTCAAACGGTGGGTCATCTCCTTCCACATGTTCAGCATTGTGCTGACTAATCTCTGTCTCAGTATGGGTAGTGTGAACACTCCCTTCAATCACTTGGTTTGTGCTAGCTCCACCGTGGCGGCCTGTACGCCCACCACGTCTTCCTCCTCCACCCCCTCTAGTTCCTCCACGTCTAGCCATTTCTAACTGAAAGATAGAGAACAAAAGATTTAATTTCACCATGCTAGGGAATATGTAGAACACAATAAGTAAGGTAAGATGTTAATATACACTGGCCATCTGTAATTAACCATTACATCACATCTTGTTTTCTATTTATTCGCTTTCATGGTTCCACTAAAGCCTCTATTCTTATCTTGACACTCTAAAGGTAAACTTTACTTACTATACACTTCTGATGCTTTGGCTTGAGTTACCCGTACTAGCATCCGCTACTTGTCCCATTCTCAGTTTAAGTCTGGACATCGGGGATGTCCAAATCTCTCAAACTATGGCTCTAATACCAACTTGTGAGGCCCCAATCCCGGGGGACCTCACGCATTGGATTTATTCATCAACACATAGCACTTTAAACATAAGACATACATTACACAGCGGAAACGATTTAAATCTCTACATATGCAGCGGAAAACATAACATGTCTAAACATAACTTTTCAAATTCAACTGAAACTTGTCTTAATCAACATAATCAAAAGAAAACATAAACAGGATGCCAGATGCTGATCTTCGGGTAACTCTTCTCGCCAAGCCAAGCATCCACTTCCATCTACTGCCACCTACACTTAACTGATATGCATACTAAAAATCAGCAACGCTGAGTGAGTTCTAACGTTTACTTTAAATCAATTTTACAAAAGATTTACTAAAACACATATACTGCCATTAAGGCTAAACTTGACACTTTACTTTTCAAACATATATACTGCCATTAAGGCTAACTTAACACACTTTACTTTTCAAACAGTTTAAAACGTATAATAAACCGTCAATTCCTCTTTACTGTACTGCCCTCATGGCTTACATCCATGAACCGACAAGTACCTGGTCAATGCCCCCATGATCAACGATCATGAACCGACAATACCGCTTATCCGTCAATTCTTTGTTACTACTGTACCGCCCCCATGGTCAACGACCATGAACCGACGAGTACCTGGTCAATGCCCCCATGGCTTACATCCATGAACCGACAATACCCTGGTCAATGCCCCCATGGCTTACATCCATGAACCGACAATACCGCTTAACGCTAAGGGGAGGTTGCGTGGACCTCCCGAGCAACCGCCGTCACTCATCCCAGTTGTACAACCGTTAACGAACCCAAAGGTTCTTACTAATGGGTAGAACCCATATCTGACATCTTGTACAAGTAACATCTGTCCCAAGGACCTTTATAGCTGGTACATATTCCCGAAGGAAAACTGTTCACTTTACTGTTCATAAATATTTCTGTAAATCTTGTTCATAACTTAACATATATCATGCCTTTGTTTATGTATATAAAAATATAGTAAACGCTTGCCAAATGATATATCTTTGCTTTTACTGAAACATAGCTTATCATAAAATACATCTTACTTTCTGAAACATAGCTTATCATATATATCATGCCTTTGTTTATGTATATGAAAATATAGTAAACGCTTGCCAAATGATATATCTTACTTTACTGAAAACATACTAGCACATATATCATGCCTTTGTTTATGTATATGAAAATATAGTAAACGCTTGCCAAATGATATATTTTACTTTACTGAAAACATACTAGCACATATATCATGCCTTTGTTTATGTATATGAAAATATAGTAAACGCTTGCCAAATGATATATCTTACTTTACTGAAAACATACTAGCACATATATCATGCCTTTGTTTATGTATATGAAAATATAGTAAACGCTTGCCAAATGATATATCTTACTTTACTGAAAACTTACTTTTGCCTCTTTTAAACCTTTCACTAAAACATGGCTTTTCTCTTCAGTTTATAATATATAAAATATAATAAACACTTTACACTAAGTATGCACACCACCCCTAAAGAAGGCAAAAAGGGGATTAGAACTCACCTGATAAGCAGTTCTGAAATACTCTTAGCTGGTTACTGCGCGTCACTAATGTCACCCACGATCTGTTATAATAAAGCCGTACTTGTAAGGTAGTGCTCCTAGATGACACTAGACATCTCTATGCTTAAACCTAGTAGTTTCGATGGATTTGCACCTATCGAAACTAGGTAGTTTCGATGGGTCTGCACATATCGAAACTTGTAGTTTCGATGGAGTCTGAACATATCGAAACTTGTAGTTTCGATGGGTCTGCACATATCGAAACTATGTAGTTTCGATGGAGTCTGAACATATCGAAACTAGGTAGTTTCGATGGGTCTGCACAGATTGTCTTTCCAAAAATCTGAAGCTTTTGCATGCGAGTCTGATCGAGTCAGTATCTCAACTTTTCTTAGATCAAAATGTTCGGTTTCCATTCTAGATGCTATACCTAAGCTCATTTTCAAGTTCCATCCGCAAAATCGTTGCCTTTTTATCCAAAACCCGAAAATCCCAAAAACGAACTAAAACTCAGATCTAAGAGAATAGGTTACCTGAAATCGCTTCTCCTTCACAGCTAAACGGTCCAGATACGTATGCCCACAATCCTATGAGCTCGGATTTGAAAAACGGGACTTTCTCTCTCTAGACTCTCTCTCACCTTCTCTTTCTAGAAACGAAAATGATGATGGAAATGAGAGCTTTTGGCTGATCTTGAGGCTTATAAGGGCCCGACCCTTGCCCCTTTCGGCCCATACACCCCGGCCCAAGCCCGCTTCCTTTCTTTTTATTTAAGTTTTAATTCCTCGTGAATTCTCTCGTGCTCTAAAACTCGGGATGTTACACAGTTATATATTCGCGCACGCGTATATTTGTTTAAATATATGTGGATTTGTAAATGGAATAGCCTTTGTGAAAAATTATGTGTTTTAAAATCATTGTACAAATTAATTTTTTGGAAGACTTTGTATTTTTATAAAATTCTAAATTAAATATTTAAACTTCTCAAAAAAAAATATTTTTAATAACACTTGCATTTTATAAATCCTAGATTACCTATTTTAAATTTCGTGAAAACATTATATTTTAAATAACGCGTATTTTTATTTATTTATAAAAATGTTATTTTATTATTTTCCGAGGGCTTAAATAATTAAATAACTTAGGAAAAATGTCGGTTTTATTATTTTATAAAATCTAACGGGTTTGAATATGTTCAAAAATTGGGTTAAAAATAAACGGGTCGAGTTAATGGGCTCGAAATAATTTTTAGAGAGTTAAAATATTTAGAAATAATTAAATGGATTTTAAAACAATTAATTTAAATAAGTAATAATAAGTGGGTTTTAAATTAATTATTTTAATATATATATAATAGATAAAATAAGATTAAATAGTCAAATGGGTCGGACCGGGTCGACCCAGACCCGAATCCGGGTTCAGAAAAGGGAAACGGGTCCAGAGGGCTTAAATTGAGAAAAAGGGGGGGTGGGCCGGAGGCCACAAGTCTCGAACCCGGGACACTTCATTCACCGCACAAGACACTGACCAGCCGGGCTATAGCCCATCGCTGGTCAGGTATACGTTAATTAAATTATAACTAATTAGAGTATTGTCCACTGGTTCTCGGAAACGACCAGGACTCGTGTCCGGGCAACCTTGTTTGGCCGGGAATCAGTGGGCTACGGTCAAGATGACGATTGGAATTGTTAGCACTAAGATAAACGAAGGTTAAGGAACGAAATGTGGTGATAATACCTGAACCGAAGGGGTCTGCGAAGTCGAGAACGAAGCCGAGAGTACCCAGAACTAGAACCAGACCTTGGGGTCGAATTGGAACTCCAATTTAGAGGTGGGGCTTCGGAATGAGGGTACAAGTCTGAGGGTGTTGCCGATTTAGAGAGAGGGCGATATGAGGGAGAATCGAGCTCGAGAAGGACCGGGTATGGTCATTTATACCCGAAGGAAATCCGTATGATGGAACTAGAAATTGTCTCCGCAATTGGGTTCGGACAGGTCATACGAAACTAACGAGACCGCTTTTAGTCGTGGAGGTACTGTGTGTCGGTCGAATTTCATGGGTTGACTTCGGAGATAAATGGTGCCGCGGGAATTCTGATGATGAAAAAGTAAATTGGTCTGGGGAACGTGGTCGCGTGAGGACGGCGAGTACAATGGCGCAGGTTTTAGGTGTTGAGGGGTAGAGGGACAGGGCTGTCGGGCTCGCCGGAAAAGCGGTTTACACGCCGGACCATGGGACAGGGCGACCGGGGAAACGGAATGCAACTTGGCAATTTAGGTCCCTGGGGTTTGAAAACGTTTAAAACAGGCACTGGAAGAATTTCAAAGCAAGCCCCTACAGTTCTGTTTAATTCCAAACAGCCCTCTGACTTTAATTTAATTACAAAATTTAGTTTCTTTTTTAAACCTTAATTAATTCAGATTATATTTATACATTTTATAAATCCATTTTCTTTTAAAAAAACTAATTATTTTTAAATAATTATCTTATTGAAATAATACATTAAATTATTTATTAAATTAATAAGTTTATTTTACTTAAATTCTTTTAAACCAAATAAAACTTAAGCATATAAAATTTTATAAAACTTATGTTTTTATTTAAAATCAATCTCATTGAATGGTTAATAAAATTGAAAACCATATATAAATTATTCAATTTAATAACATAATTTATATAGTTTATAACCTTCAAATATTTTTAAAAATTGAAAATACATAAATTGCCTTTGCCAATACATCAATTTGTATAAATTTGATTAAATATACGTGTATATGTTTTGAAATAAAATGTTAATATTTATACGATAAATTCCACAACGAAAATTTTTGAAATGTCACAGTCTCCCCAAGTTGAAGGAATTTCGTCCCAAAATTCGATTAGCGAAGGTTATGGAAACGGGAAAAGGGATGCCAATAGACTTAGAATGGAATTATTCACCAGAGAAAGACTTAGTGGGAAGTAACGTATGATAAAGATGACGTAAATTCGAGTCGAGTCGAGTCGTCAATTAGTTGATCTAATAGTATAATGAGATTTATGCATACAATTGTTCATACAACGCATGAATGTAAACTACTAGAAACCAGATTTAACAATATTGGTGCCAATCACCTTGTGACATGGCATTTTCCTTTAAAACTCCACCCCACGGGTGTTCATATTTTCAAATTTTGTAAAAACATTTTCTAAAACCGGTCCTCCTCCTAGTACTTATGCATGGTTTATACTCGTTATATCAAGTGGGTTTATGTATAGGGTGTACCAGCGGCTAACCCACCACCCCTTTGATATACCGGGGATTCCCCGTGCATAATTACTAGGATTTAGAACTTCAACAATTTAAGCAAACTTTAACAGAGCTAGCAAGTTGTATGACTGGATTTAAACATAATAGGTTTGTTTCACAAAAGTATAGGAATGAGATGAATGGTGATAGCATAGCTGTTATATGCAATCACGGGTTATAGAACTCATAGCAATGGATTTCCCATCCGCTATTTCCATGATATACGAGTTATCAAGATTGGTTGGTTGTTTAGCAAATAGTTGGTTAAAAGCAAGAGACACAATTTTTCTATTGGCATGAATATCAAATAAAATGGATGTATAAAGATAGTGAACAAAGGAACGTACCGTTGACAGTGTCGTCATTGGCCGGAGCCTCGTTAGCATTTATATTAAATGCTCGTCCACGAGGACCACCTTGATTTTGAAGTCTTGGACATTGGTTTCGAAAGTGGTTTGGGTCTCCACATTCGTAACAGGCCCGTCCATAGGTGACAGTGAGAGGCACTGGATGATTGCCTTGAGTAGATTGATTAACGATAGTGCGAGCACGGCAAGTAGTAACAACGTGTCCATAGCGTCCACATTTTGAGCATAGACGGCATGCAGCATGCGGGGCATGGTGATACTTGCAAGTAGGGCATTGGGGAAATGAACCTACATAATTTCTCAGAATTTGACCCGCTGGAGTAACTTGGGTCACAGGTACGGCAGGAATGATGGCCGCAAAGTTTTGGGCCTTACGCTTCCTATCATGATGGGAAGATTTGGGTTCTTCATCTTTGTCGGACACGGAAGTAGCAACTTTGTCGACCACTTTCTTGGTACCCTTCCTAGATAAGGTACCCGCTTTGACGTGGTTGTCAGTCAACACAACAGACAAACGGATAGCGTCTTCGAGTGTGGAGGGATTACTTTTTAATACGGTGTCTTGGAGCGGCATAGGCAGTCCACCTATGTATTTCTCAATTCCCCGTGCTAAGGGAGTAACCATGTGGGACACGAGCAGACTTAGTTCTTGAAAACGAGTGGTGTATGCCAAATTTTCTCCGCTATCTTGGGTGAGATCCCAAAATTCAGCTTCGAGCTTCCTCATTTCGTTGCGAGGACAGAACTCGTCGGTCATAAGTCGTTTCATTTCGTCCCAAGACAAGGACATAGCATATTCATTGCCTCGAGTACGTTTCTCACCGTTCCACCAGGTGAGTGCTCGTTTTTGGAAGACGCTGGCAGCATAACGGACTTTGAGGTTGTCGGGACAATCGCTGTTTAGGAAAGTACTCTCCATACTTTCAAACCATTGAAGAAGGCCAGTAGCACCTTCCGTCCCGAAGAATTTGGTGGGGTTGCAAGAATTGAAATGCTTGAATGTGCAGTACGGTGGGTTTGCACCATTCCCTTGCATATTAGACCCATCACTGTTGTTGTTAGCTTAGATCATTTGGCCTACTAGTTGAGTAAGTAGTGCAGCAAGGTCAGTGTTGGGATTGCTGGAGTTAGCATTAACTGTGCGACGGGGAGGAATTCTATAAAATACCACGAGAAAAGACAAAATTTTATGAGACTTCGGATAAAATAGGCATGCATGTGCTACAGTTGGTAGACTGTTCACAATAATGCAAGCAGGAACGCGAGATGACACTCATCATGTCGCATGATAATGTATGTAAGTTCTGACTAAAACTGATCACATAATTCATCTAAAATTTATAACACTAAAGGATAGGGGAAATAAGCCATGAAATCTATTTCTGGGAGGATATGATAACATAGATCATTATTCGCGCGATAGGAATGGCCGGGATTCGCATGCACTACAAATTGTTATTACGTGTGTACCCGTAATAATGATTTGTTTTGCATGTTTGTCTAGTTCTTCCTATCTTGCTATAATGTCCCCAAATTTTGAGTTTAGGTTCGGATCGTATTCTTGCGAATACAATGACTTATCAACGTTAAGTAATTCCTCAAAACTTTCAAGGAGACATGCTTTAGCCTATAGGTAAACACTCACTTCAAGAATTTCCACGAAAGAATACGGGTCCGTTTATTTGGATTTATACGAAATGCTTTCCTAGACAGAAAAACCGATGTACAGGTGTCACCCTTCCAGATTGCATGTGTCCTTTACTGGTTTCGAGAAATTAAGTCGTTGACGAGATTTTCAAGATTTTAATAGACTTGAGAGTCTATGAGTATAAAATGTGTAGGAATTGTTGCAATTAATACGGATTAGGAAAGAGTATGGATAAGGATGGGTAGTGTATTTGTTTGTATAAGTTTGTTTGTCAAATGTGTATGTAAAGTATGTATCATGCATCAAAGTCTTGTATGTATGTGTATAAGTCTCATGTACTAAACTCGGGAAGATTCAAATAATACCTAACTACAAATAATTCACATAGCAATTAATCATTTAGCACATAATACATAAAAGGGAGTCCTAGGGTTATAGTCTAGGTCATTGTGTCTAATAAACTAATTCCCTATAACCATGGCTCTGATACCAATCTGTCACACCCCGACCGATGGCGGAATCATCGAGGCGGACAATGGAATGATTGTTCATAAGCACATGATCTACTAAGGTTGCATAATTCATTAATAAGATTTAAATACCAAATATCCAAATACAATTCAAGTTACAACACCCTATTCTAGAATATTACACATAATTATTTTACTAGGTCCAAAAGCCTTATGTGTAGCACCTTCAACACATAGTCACACAATCACATATCTTCACCTGAAACGTAATCCAAAACAAGTGTCAACTACGAGAGTTGGTGAGTTTACATATGTTTGAATAAAATTTTAATTAAAAACGTTTATACAATTCTTGGTTTGACATGGCAAGATACGGCATAATGTGGAGAATTCATTATGTGTATACCAATTGTAAGCATGTAAGTATAAGCATACAAGTTTAACGTGATAGGCATGGAATCAAGACTATGTGGGTCACACACAGTTTAAAACCACCCTAAAAGTATCCAAAGCATGCAAGTATGTATAAGCACAAAGGTTTAACGTGATAGGCTTGGAATCAAGACTATGTGGGTCACACACAGTTTAAAACCACCCTAAAAGTATCCATAGCATAACAAGTGACCATGCACAAAAGCACAATAATCTACGCATGTAAACACAAGTTGAATTGTATGTAAGTATGCAAAGATTACGTCTCACCCCAAAATGTATAAAAATGTAAATAGGGGGTATGTAACTAACCTTGCAGCAACGGTTTTACTTCACGCGCGTTGGTGATATTTGTATTGTTGTTATACATGATGAAATCCTATGTAAACGAATATGTATCAATTATATATTCGCGCACGCGTATATTTGTTTAAATATATGTGGATTTGTAAATGGAATAGCATTTGTGAAAAATTATATGTTTTAAAATCATTGTACAAATTAATTTTTTGGAAGACTTTGTATTTTTATAAAATTCCAAATTAAATATTTAAACTTCTCAAAAAAAAAAATATTTTTAATAACACTTGCATTTTATAAATCCTAGATTACCTATTTTAAATTTCGTGAAAACATTATATTTTAAATAACGCGTATTTTTATTTATTTATAAAAATGTTATTTTATTATTTTCCGAGGGCTTAAATAATTAAATAACTTAGGAAAAATGTCGGTTTTATTATTTTATAAAATCTAACGGGTTTGAATATGTTCAAAAATTGGGTTAAAAATAAACGGGTCGAGTTAATGGGCTCGAAATAATTTTTAGAGAGTTAAAATATTTAGAAATAATTAAATGGATTTTAAAACAATTAATTTAAATAAGTAATAATAAGTGGGTTTTAAATTAATTATTTTAATATATATATAATAGATAAAATAAGATTAAATAGTCAAATGGGTCGGACCGGGTCGGCCCAGACCCGAATCCGGGTTCAGAAAAGGGAAACGGGTCCAGAGGGCTTAAATTGAGAAAAAGGGGGGGTGGGCCGGAGGCCACAAGTCTCGAATCCGGGACACTTCATTCACCGCACAAGACACTGACCAGCCGGGCTATAGCCCATCGCTGGTCAGGTATACGTTAATTAAATTATAACTAATTAGAGTATTGTCCACTGGTTCTCGGCAACGACCAGGACTCGTGTCCGGGCAACCTTGTTTGGCCAGGAATCAGTGGGCTACGGTCAAGATGACGATTGGAATTGTTAGCACTAAGATAAACGAAGGTTAAGGAACGAAATGTGGTGATAATACCTGAACTGAAGGGGTCTGCGAAGTCGAGAACGAAGCCGAGAGTACCCAGAACTAGAACCAGACCTTGGGGTCGAATTGGAACTCCAATTTAGAGGTGGGGCTTCGGAATGAGGGTACAAGTCTGAGGGTGTTGCCGATTTAGAGAGAGGGCGATATGAGGGAGAATCGAGCTCGAGAAGGACCGGGTATGGTCATTTATACCCGAAGGAAATCCGTATGATGGAACTAGAAATTGTCTTCGCAATTGGGTTCGGACAGGTCATACGAAACTAACGAGACCGCTTTTAGTCGTGGAGGTACTGTGTGTCGGTCGAATTTCATGGGTTGACTTCGGAGATAAATGGTGCCGCGGGAATTCTGATGATGAAAAAGTAAATTGGTCTGGGGAACGTGGTCGCGTGAGGACGGCGAGTACAATGGCGCAGGTTTTAGGTGTTGAGGGGTAGAGGGACAGGGCTGTCGGGCTCGCCGGAAAAGCGGTTTACACGCCGGACCAAGGGACAGGGCGACCGGGGAAACGGAATGCAACTTGGCAATTTAGGTCCCTGGGGTTTGAAAACGTTTAAAACAGGCACTGGAAGAATTTCAAAGCAAGCCCCTACAGTTCTGTTTAATTCCAAACAGCCCTCTGACTTTAATTTAATTACAAAATTTAGTTTCTTTTTTAAACCTTAATTAATTCAGATTATATTTATACATTTTATAAATCCATTTTCTTTTAAAAAAACTAATTATTTTTAAATAATTATCTTATTGAAATAATACATTAAATTATTTATTAAATTAATAAGTTTATTTTACTTAAATTCTTTTAAACCAAATAAAACTTAAGCATATAAAATTTTATAAAACTTATGTTTTTATTTAAAATCAATCTCATTGAATGGTTAATAAAATTGAAAACCATATATAAATTATTCAATTTAATAACATAATTTATATAGTTTATAACCTTCAAATATTTTTAAAAATTGAAAATACATAAATTGCCTTTGCCAATACATCAATTTGTATAAATTTGATTAAATATACGTGTATATGTTTTGAAATAAAATGTTAATATTTATACGATAAATTCCACAACGAAAATTTTTGAAATGTCACAGGTACTATCTCTAACCGTTGGTATGTAGATAGTGGATGCTCCCGGCATATGACAGGAAACATGGCCTTGCTTCAAGACGTGAAACCATTCAGAGGCGGCTATGTGGCCTTTGCTGGAGAGAAAGGTGACAGTATCACGTGTCAAGGCGTGGTATCAAATGGTTGTGTCAGTTTTGACAATGTCAAAGTTTGCGAGCAACTGAAGCATAACCTGCTGAGTGTCTCCCAAATGTGCGACAAGGAGTACTCGGTGATGTTTCATAAGAATGAATGCTTGATTCTCAAGCCTGGTTTTGAAGTTCCTGAAGACTGGATTCTGATGAGAGCGCAAAGGACAAACGACACTTATCAGATTGATATGAGCGGGGCAACAACCACCTCATCAGTTGCTACTTGTTTGACCAAAGCGACATAACTTGACTCTATCTTGTGGCATAGGAAACTCGGACATATTTCCTATCGTAAAATGAATCATATGGTCCGAAACGGTTTGGTAACCGGTGTTCCTAAGCTGAGATTTACCGTTGCAGATGACTGTATGCCTTGTAAAAAGGGCAAACAGCAACGGAAGTCTCACAAGCCCAAGCTCCAAAACTCCATCGATACCCCTTTGGAGCTATTACATATGGATCTATTTGGCCCCATAAGTATCAGGAGTATTGGAGGTAAGTCATTCTGTCTGGTTGTAACTGATGATTTCTCACGTTTTTCTTGGGTGCATTTTTTAGGTACGAAGGACGAAACTGCTAACATTCTTCAATACCTGATCCTGAGCTTGGAATCTCTTTGCAAGTTGAAGGTTAGAAGAATAAGGAGTGACAACGGAACTGAATTCAAGAATAACTTGATGGAACTTTTCTGTCTCAAGAAGGGGATCCGTCACGAATTTAGCCGCCCCGTACACGCCTCAGCAGAATGGAGTCGCAGAATGGAAAAACAGAACATTGATCGAGATTGCAAGGACAATGCTGTCGGATGCAAAGCTTCATGTCACTTTCTGGGCTGAAGCAGTTAATACAACGTGTCACATCTTGAACAGAGTTCTGGTTGTGAAGAGGCACAACAAGACTTGTTATGAGTTGATCAACAATCGACTTCCCAATCTTTATTACCTAGTTCCTCTTGGTAGTCCCTGTTCCTTGTTGCTACAGTACAAAGACCACAAGTGTAAGTTTCATGCAAAAGCGGTGGAAGGCATCTTCTTAGGATACGTTTCCAACTCGCCTTGCAAGAGAGTGTACAACATAGGAACTCGTACTGTTGAGGAATGGTTTGAAGTGGATTGTAGTAAACACGGCATTCCACTAGAACCAACTGGTCCAGCTTGGGGTTTTGATTATGATGCGATATTCAAGTCATTCAATCTTCCTGATTTGTCTGCAGTTGGTGCCGCAAATGTATATGAATTATTGGGTGGCAGCGATGACTCCAGTTTCTCAACTCGTGCTATTGTACCAATTGTAACTCCTGATTCCAATGCTACATCTGCATCTGGAACTCTTAATGGTGATAACAGTGAAGATGTTCAAGTTGATGGAGATGACGCTCAAGCTAATCCAAACGCTAGTGTAGGAAATGAAGCTCCAGCTGATCCAATTAACATTGAATCTTCTTCTTCTGGAACACAGGATATGGGGGAGTTAAGCGCGAACCTTGATTCAGAAATTCAGGAACCGAATGTACCAGAGGCGAGAGTGCATAAAATTATCCAATTGACAACATTATTAGTGATCCTCATGCCGGTGTTCAAACTCGTCATCGAACCATTACTGAGAACACTAGTATGTACTCGGAGATACTTGACACTGGTGTCATGGAAACATGCCTGCATGCTGCATTCGTGTCCCAGTTAGAGCCGAAGAATGTGAAGGAGGCTCTCGCTGACAACTGCTGGATTGAGGCAATGCAAGATGAATTGTCTCAATTCCAAAAGTTGCACGTGTGGGATTTGGTTGACTTGCCAAAGGGGGTACAACCAATTAGCACCAGATGGGTGTTCAAATGCAAGACGGATGATCGTCATGTTGTGGTGAAGAACAAAGTAAGGTTGTTTGTTAAGGGTTTTTATCAACAAGAGGGCTTGGATTACACGGAAGTATATGCCCCAGTTGCTAGACTTGAAGCCATTCGACTGTTTCTGGCTTATGCCTCATATGCCGGCTTCAAGGTCTATCAACTTGAAGTGAAGAGTGCTTTTGTATATGGAAAAGTACAAGAAGAGGTCTATGTCACTCAACCTACCAGCTTTGAAGATCCGCATAATATCAATAAAGTGTATAAGCTCGACAAAGTACTTTATGGTCTTCATCAAGCACCTCGGGCATGGTATGAGACATTATCTAAGCATCTATTGTCTAATGGTTTCGACCGTGGACAGATCGACTCGACCCTCTTCATACGGAAAGCAGGAGGTGACATTCTTCTTGTACAAGTCTACGTCGACGACATTATTTTTGGATCTACAAATGAAGGAATGTGTAGGGAATTCGAACATGTGATGAAGTCCAAGTTTGAAATTAGTAACATGGGTGAATTGTCGTTCTTCCTGGGTCTGCAAGTCAGTCAAAGAGAGGATGGCATTTATCTACATCAAACAAAGTATGTGCAGGACATCTTGTCGAAATACAAGATGAATGATAGCAGTACTTATGGCACACCTATCCCAGTCAATCATGGTCTGCATCCTGACAAAGATGGAAAGGATGTGGATTGCAGATTGTACCGTGGGATGATCGATCTCTTATGTATCTCACAGCTTCAAGACCCGATATAATGTTTGCTGTGTGCTTGTGCTCAAGGTCTCAGTCACAACCGAAGGAGTCCCACATGATAGCTGTGAAGAGAATTTTCAGATACTTGAAAGGGAAACCCCGATTGGGTCTTTGGTACTCTAAGCAGCAGTCATTTGACTTTAAAGCCTACACTGATTCAGACTATGGCGGTTGTAACCTTGACAGAAAGTCAACTTCTGGTGGATGTCAATTCTTGGGAGACAGACTGGTTTCCTGGCAGTGTAAGAAGCAGTCAACGGTTTCTGTCTCAACTTGTGAAGCAGAATACATTGCTGCGGCGAGCAGTTGTTCTCAAATATTGTGGATACAGCAGCAATTGAGAGACTACGACTTAAACTTCACTGGAACTCCTCTGTTCATTGACAACAATGCCACAATATCCATCACAAATAACCCGGTGAAACATTCCAAAACTAAACATATAGAAATTCGCCATCATTTCATCCGTGATTGTGCTGAAAAGCATTTAATTGAACTTGTAAAGGTTCACACGGATGACAATCTTGCTGACCTTTTCACTAAGGCATTTGATCGATCCCATTTTGAGCATCTTGTCAACTTGATAGGAATGTTCAATCCTGAGTGAAAAATTTATTTTTCTCAAATCAATTCAATTCATGGAAGTTAAATTTTATTTCTTTTAAATTTTCTGTATAGCTCTTTTAATTTTCAAAATATTTTACAAAATCAAAAACAAAATAGAAAATGGAGAAAATTTCAAAGTTAACTTGAGAAAAGAGGAAATGATAGTACATCAGAAATGATCTAAACGTCATAGACTGCTCATATGGGAAATGATTGCGTCCTGCTTACCTAATTGTTTAAATTATTATGTTTTTAATCTGCTTGTTTACGTGTAATTTGAATTGTCAATAGGCTGTATGCGTCTTTGAATAACTAGTAGTGTGGAAACTAAATCTAAATTACAACTGTGATTTGAACCCATGTTTGCTAGTGTGTGTGAGTTAAAAGAATAGAAAAGATCATTATCAGATAAATGATGTTAGATTTTGGCGATAATTTTCTTCTGAGATCAGTTTCGGGTTATGTCTTTAGCACAATTAATGTGGTTCATCTCACTGCCCATACTCACAAGTATGCAATGAGAGATTGAATCAAGACATGTCTCAACATCAGCCGTAGAGCATGTATTCACCCTTGAATCAAATCCAGATAAAAGTTGGATTCCCTTACCTTAATACTCAAACACCATATTCATTATCCTGAATCATCATACCGGTATTCACTGAAGAAATCAAATGAAACCAAGACAAATGAATCACTCGATTCTGAATCTTATGATTCATGATAATCCTTATGGATTCTGCCTGATTTTTCCTGTGCTAATTGATGTAACTTCATTCTGAAAATTTAGAAAATCATTGGGAAAATCTTAGATGCCTTGAGATAGTGCAACTTTCATTACTGTAGCATATCAGTGGGGTACACGTTGTATATCTTATAATTAATACCTTAACACACAAGAACATGATACAAAGATGCTTATAGTTTCAAATCTTACAATATTGTCAACTTGAATTACTTGTTTATGTGCTGATTACGTATGAATAAATAGTAATACACGACATGATCCCATAGTCTTTAACGTCTATATTGTATCATTTTTGCTATAAGTTAGCCAGATATGATCCTCTGCTCGTGTCTTTGATCAAAAATAGTTTGTGTGAATACATGTATATTTCTATCTAGAAAAGATCAAAAAGATTTTAAGTTTGTGTATAGTTCAGTCTTAATCAGAAAAGCTAAAAATATTTGTGTTTAACCTTCCTGAATTGATTTTGAATCCTCTTGATTGAATGTTGTTTATCTTGTTCGTTATTTGACTTGAAATCTTCATAATTTGAGTTGAAAGTTTACGCACATAAGGGTCTCTGCGTACTTGATAAATGCGCATGAGGTAAACCCAGCGTACTTAACAAGTACGCAAGAGTTAAGTCTTGCGCACTTAGTAAGTACGCAGGAGTTAAGTCTTGCGCACTTAGTAAGTACGCAGGCAAGTACGCAAGACCATTTTGTGTTGGGTATATATACAGGACTTAGAAAAATTTCAGATTTCTATCTCATTCAAATCTCAAACGCCTGTTCAATTCCCTCTGATTACTTTTACTCAAAAACTTCGAGTGTCCTAACCGGTTTGTCGTCCCGTTTCTAGCTCCATCATCGTTTTACACTCACTTGGTGAGAATCTAGAGGCATTTCATCCGCGAAATCGAGAATTAAGGACCATTAAAATTTTGAAATTTCTAAGGGTTTGATTCTTCATTTTGGACGTTTATTAGTCGATTTGGTAAAACATTAAGATTAAAACATGTTTAAAATCATCAATCGAACCTTAATCTGTGCCTAATTTTCCTTATTGATTCTTGATTTTGACCTTGACCCCTCGATTGACCATCGTTCGTCTTGGTAGTCATTTAGGTCAAAATGTGACTAATGTAGCGGCTATTTGGTGTTGATTTTGGTTCCATGGGTCTTGATCGCTGATTTCGACCTTGTGGAGACCTAATCCACATTAATGTTCTTCATCAGTTGAGAAATCGGATTTCTGAAAATTTGAACAAGTGCATCTCTTGCGCATTTAACAAGTACGCAAGAAGTAATTCATGCATACTTGTTAAGTACGCAAGAACAAATTCCTGCACCAACACTTGTGAAAAATTTCTAAGTCTGAAATTTCAGTTCAATGAGTAACTGCTATACTGAGTCATGTGTTTTCAATTCCAATGAAACTTGTTGTTCTTATTGTGTTTTCTGTGTGTTTTTGCAGGTATGGCTCGTGCGTTTACAAATGAGTTCAATCTCCTAGCACATACAGAACCAGAGTGGAAGGGTGCTGCACTGCAGTACCGAGAGATAATTGAATTCTTGAACCGTTCAAGAATCAGTTATGCTATTTCTGCAGACCCGATTATTTCAAGACCATATCTTGAGCAGTTCTGGGAGACCGCGGAGCATGATTGCATGGTAACACTCAATGTTATAAGGGCAACCGTGGCGGGTCATGACATCGCTTTTTTTGTACACACAATTAGACGGGTTTTGCAATTCCGAGATATCTCCACCGACCCAACAGCCTATCCTGACTACTTTGTGGATGGTTGTTGGAGGCAACGAATGGGGTACGTCGGTGTTAGAGATTATGCTTCATACAATAAAATGTGGGTGCTCGATCAATGGAGATATTTTGCCCACGTCATGATCATGTGCATCTCCTCAAGAAAGGCTGGAAAGGATGCAATGGGTCATGATCTTGCTGCAACCATGGTTGGCTTATCTCTCAACAAGGGCTACAACTTCTCAAGATACATATTCAAAGCCATAAATGATCAGATAAACACAGCTGAGAGGTTCAGATTCTTGTTATACCCAAGGTTTGTGCAACTACTGATTGACGATGCGTTGCCAAACCTCCCTGCTACTGGGGAGAGATTGCAAGTTAAGAGGGTGGACAAGAGGGTGTTTGCACAATTCTTGAAGCCAGGCAGTGTAGAACCTACCCCTAAGCACACAACACTCTTTGGCCACCTGATAAACGAAGCGTATGTGGCACCGGCTGACTGGAGATGGTTTAGCCAAGACTCAGAGCCAGAGCTAAGTGAACATTCGGATGAACAACAACAACAAGAAGAGGAAGTTGAAAGTGTGGATGAATCGTCGGAAAGTGGAGACGAAGAAGCATGTCATGATGGTGCTGAAGGATCCGACTCTAAACGACGAAGGTGACCCTTCCTGAGTCGTCCTCAAAGAGAAAGCGACAGTCATCAAGTAGTGAATATGAGCCAGATTCTGACTCTGATGCTGCTATTCAGAGACAAAGGCGTGAAAGTATAAACAAGAACAGGGGGGATAGGCAGCAACATGCTATTCCCAGTGAGGTGGAGGTCAGTGCCTAGCAACAAGTATAAGTTTCGGCTGCAAGTACTGATTCAGCCTCTACCCCACCTTCACAGCAATTATACAGGCGGAAGAGAAGAAGGCCACAGGTACAACCTGATGTGGCGGTCACTACTAGCACAGAGGAAGTTCCTGTGATAGTGACCCTCCCTGTCACATCTGTCCAGGTGGCGGTGACTACTCCAATTCTCACAGAGTCAGTCACTATCACACCTTCCATCACCCCTACAACCATCATCACATCCACAATCCCTACAACCACCGAACCTATAAGTCAACCCTTCAACTATGGAGAATTCACTCAGGGGTTTGACTTTGATACTATCTTCTCCTCCCCAATTCACAATGCTGAAGCGTCTACATCCAGACATCCTGATCCTAATGAAGAAAGGATAGAATTTCTTGAAACCCAAGTTGCTGGTCTATTGGAAACTGTTCGGAAGTCAAAGGAGGAATCTGACGCTCAACATGCACTGATTAATTCGTTGGTGGACGAAGTTAGAATTCTAAGAAGCCAGAGAATGGGGACATACGAGAGACTCAAGAATGTAATGGCCCAGAACGAGCTTCTAATCAAGACAAATAATATGATTCTGTGACACAGGTCGTCTCTTGAGCTGAGGTTTGATATGCAGCAGAAAGAGCATGAACTGATGGTCAAACTAATTGCTGATCTGACCAAGAAGCTTGATGCTCAGGGGGAGAAGGAGAAAGAGAAAGAGAAGACATCAACACCTACTGGTGATGAGCCTTGTCATCATGTTGATTTGACTAAGGATGATGACAAAGACAAGGATCCCGAAGTCGGTCCTAATGGAAGTGAGCACCAAGCTTTAGCAATCGTGCCTATTTCTGCTATTCCAATGGCTGAGGGGGAGTCTACTCATCAGGAAGGTGGTGATACCTCTGGTGGTGACAAAGGAAAGTCAGCGGCTGATGTTCTAAAGGATCTATCTGACGAGGAGATCTTATACTTAGAGCCTGACTATTCCAAGGAAGCACAGAACGATGCTCTCTACAATCTTGAAGAAGGAGAGATCGACTCTGGTGATGATTGGGATGAAGATGATGAGGATGTAGTTATTGAAGTTACCGAGGGCAACGGGGAAGGAGAGTATGAGTTCGAAGATGGTGAGATCTTTGAAGTGCCATCCTTTGAATCTCAGCTCGACACAGGTTCAGTCAACACTAATAGTCACGTTGAAGAATCGACTGAATCCTCCCCAGTTGACCCTACACCTGTGGATCCAGAGGCACCGAAAGATAAAGATATGCCTGCTAGTTCATCAAAGGGTCCAGCTCCTGTTTGGCAAAAGACTTCTATCATAGACAAACAAGGAACAACAGGGATGATCTTGGCTGTAAGGTTCGAGGAAGATAAGCAGTTGTTCGCAATCAAACGATCTGGGGGGGTTCAATACTTGAAACCAACCAGTGAAGCGTTCAACTCCTTACCTAAATACGACCTCGTGAACCTAGCAAACCGAGAGCTACTGGGTCACTCAAATCACGTAGTAGCGATGGGTTTGTGGAAGGTTCTACAGCGGGAAGCAAGATCTGGGAAGTTTGAAGTGTTCGAGCCTCTAGTGCCCAAGCGAGTCAAGGATAAGAATGCTAGACATCCTGTGACTAAGAAACGCTTAAAGAAACTAGTATACAAGCCAGTGCTATGTGAAACCAAGATTCCCCTGAGCAAGTTATCTCAGGATATCCTCGGTGACATGTGGTACTGGTACGTAGATCCTAAAACGGGCGAGGCTGTGGTGATAGGAAAGGTACGGTCAGAAAGTGGATACTTAGTGCCGAGGGAACTAATCAGAGTATTTGATGAAGTCTGCTTCATTAACTTCTATGTGAAAGATCTGGAGGCACTAGAAGACAGGTATTGCATGCATATGGACGAATGGACGAAATTCCTTGCTTCTAAATATGACAAGGTGATCAAGTTTTGTCTTGACTACAAGAAGAAGATGGAAGCTAAATATGCAGGGATGTGAAGACTGAAGACCGAAGATTGAAGACCGAAGACGATCCAAAGTTGTTGTCAAGGGGGAGTTTGTTGAAGCACTTTCCGTGTGACAAACACTCTGGATAGAGTCTTAGTTTTGTACTTTCATTGTATGTATTTGTCTTTTTTTTGTAAGTGTCTATATGTATTAGTTATCGAGTTGTATTTACTAATGCATGTTGATAGTTGCTGAAATCTTTAAGTGTTTTACGTACTTGTATGTGCGCAGGAATTAGTTCCTGCGTACTTAGTAAGTACGCAAGAATACCTTGCGTACTTGATAAGTACGCATGAGCAATTTGCCCTGTGCACTTGCTAAGTGCGCAGAGATCAGGTCGTGTATAAATAGGATAGGCTGACAGTAGATAAGTACACAGGCAGATACTCAGACTTTGTATACTCAGTATTTCTCTTTGTAACCTTCAAGTGTTTATAATAGACGAACGTTTAAAGTGATTTTCTTGTCGGTTTACTTTGTGTTGTAAGACTCTCCACCTAGTCACGGGTATTCCGCACCTGGTCCGACTCAGGAACGCACTTGCATGTGACGATACACCCGAGGGACCTACATTACCGATAAAACATTTTGGTTTTTGCATGTTAGTTACAAAGGTTTGATTGTAGAATTTGGTTTCATAATAGTAACTCTCCATATTTGCCTTATCAACCATGTATTGTATGGATTGTATGCACACAACACAATGATACTATTTAGAGTCAAAACCTATGCATGCTCACCAACTTTTTAGTTGACATTGTTTGAACTATGTTTCAGGTACGAATGTTTGAGATTGATCAAAAGCATGCTTCATATAAGATGTGGACCTAGTTAAATTTTAAATAAAAGAAGTTGTTTGTATTTCTATTTCATGTACTTGTTGAACCTTGTTTGGTTTGAATTTTGGAATTTAAATATGATGTTTAATCTATTACAACATTAGACAACCATGTGCTCATGAACGGTCTCCATGTCCCGCCCCAACGTTTCCGTCGTCGGTTGGAGTGTGACAAAACCCGTACCCAAATTACATGTAACCGATTTAACCCAAAAACTGCTTAAATCAATTGTTATTAGGGTCGGGTTTCGATTAGACTTTCAATATAATAAACCAAAATAACCCAAAAACGTGGATAAAATATCACTACACAAGGCTTTGATCATGATAACTGGTTATACTTTTTCATAGATTGAAATATACCTATTAATACATGGCATGCCAAAAGATAATATGTATAATTTTATAATCAGTTAATCACTATGAAGTCCCAATATTTATTACCAATCAAAACTGAATAAAAACATGACATCGGGTAGGAAGTAAGATTAAACTTTGAGATTGATATAAAGTTAAGAAAATGGGTCGTGTGACTAAACAAAAAGAAACTATACTAGTTCTTATTTATAAAGTAAGATCTATAATCTATACTATATAATAAATAAAGGTTTTACATGCCACGTGTCGCCTCCATATTAATTGTTATCATTTTTTTCCCGCCTCTCTCTCTTATTAAATACAACTCTATCTTTTAATAATAATATATTTTTAAAGAAAATACTATTTATAGTAATAAAACACATTTAATTTGAATTATCCCTTATTATAAGAAACTTTAAAATCTAATTACGTAAATTTTATTTTAAATTAAATAGTAAATGAAAGTCAAATTAAATAAAATAGTAATTAACGTATTTTCGAAACTCAATTATATAATAATTTTTACATAATTTGATTTTTTATATTCTTAGTATATGTAATATATTTTTATACACATAAAATATATATATAAAAATTTAAGAATTTTATGTATGATATTTTTCACCCCGTGTACCGTGTGTAGTACACGAGGTTCTAAGCTAGTATCTAATAAATAAAGGTTTTTCATGTCATGTGTCGCCTCCATATTCATTTTCATCATTTTTTTTTCCGTCTCTCTCACTTATTAAATATACATCTATCTTTTAATAATAATATATTTTTAAATAAAATAGTAATTATACTAATAAAACACATTTATTTTAAATTATCCCTTATTATAAGAAACTTTGAAATCTAAATATGTAACTTTTATTTTCAGTCAACTAGTAAATAAAAGTCAA
The DNA here is from genome assembly GCA_023525975.1 of Smallanthus sonchifolius. Classification (NCBI taxonomy): domain Eukaryota; kingdom Viridiplantae; phylum Streptophyta; class Magnoliopsida; order Asterales; family Asteraceae; genus Smallanthus; species Smallanthus sonchifolius. The sequence goes on from CM042022.1 coordinate 87,196,114, forward strand.
ATTACATTAAATACTAATTAACGTATTTTTGAAACCCAATTGTATATTAATTTTGACATATTTTGAATTTTTTTTCTATCCTTAGTATATGTAACACATTTTTACACCTTAAAATATATACATAAAGAAGTAAGAATTTTATGTATTAATATTTTTCACCACGTGTGTATTACACGGGTTCTAAGTTATATGTAATATGTTATTAAATCTTTATTACTAAGTATATAAAATTACATTTATTCAGCTCGTGTAATACACGAGAATCTAACCTATTCTTAATATAAGAACATTTCTAAAGAATGTTTGCCATACTAAATAACCTTTGTCTTCTCTCCCGGATAACCTGAACCGATTAACACGTATCCGAATAATCAAAAACCAATTAACCTGAAAACCGATTAAACCGATTATTATTCGGGTAAGGTTTTGGTTAGACTTTCAAACATCAAAAACCCGGACCTGTACCAATTAACCCGAAACCCGATCAACACCTCTAAGATATTCACGATCTTAGTGAGAAGTTAAAATAATAACGAGTGGATGCAAGAATAATTTGTTAAGATCATCTCAAACCATTATAAATTTTTGTCTTTTGTGTTGATTATTTTTTCATTTTGAACTTACTACACTTGCGCAGTTTGGCACCGTAACCCGGCTTCCGGTTCATCCCGCATCGCCAGTTCTGCTTACCAAAAATGGCCCACTTAGAGCTCTCGATTCCGTGGCACGGCTCAACAAAGCAGCCGCACCGTCCTACCTATTTAAAGTTTGAGAATAGGTCGAGGATGTCAAGATTTTTATAAGAACATATCGCAAACAAGCAAATATTTTAAAAGTAGTCATTAATTTTTAAAATAATCTATTCACCCACACTAGGTCTTAATAAATTTATTTGGTTTTGTCGATTAATTCGATTACAGTTTGGTTAATCATTTTTTTTTTCAAACCCACTGCTTTTTGTTGTAAATATTATTTTATTTTATAACTTTTAATATATGATTTTTTTATATAAATTTAAATATAATATTACAATATTTTTACTTTACCTATATTTCGATATAAACTTTAACATAAAGTGAGATACATCCAATATAATATATTTTTTTGTCTAGAAGGATATAATATATTGAATACGGCCCGATTTATAATAAAATTTGTAGTTAAGTGTAATAGTATTATCAAAACTAATATAAGATTATATTTTAATAGTTATAAGGGAATGAAAAAATATATATTTTAAATTAAAAAAATCAATGGGTATATGTTTCAAAACTTTAAGGATGTTATTTGAAAGAAATCCTATTCTCGAGAGCAGACTCAAAACCCAAGACAAGACATGCTTACAAACATGTATATCATGCATACACGTACTCTTGTACAATTTTACAAACCAGCAAATGCTCTCTACAAAAAATACCAATCAATTATAAGTAGTCTCTTTGGTCTCCTCACACACCCATAAAACTAAAAATGAAAGTGGTTTCTTCATCTTCTTCATTGGTTCTTGATTTTTTTGTTTACGTGGGATTACTTGTAATTACCATTTTACCCTTGTATTTCTTAGATATCTTATGGTTGAAGCCTGAAAGACTAAGAAAGAAACTTGAGAGGCAAGGAATTAGAGGGCCAAAACCGTCTTTTCCATATGGGAATGTGGGTGAGATGCAGAAAATTCATGTTGCTGCAATCACAATGAGAGGTTCAAGGTCAAAGAATGGTGATTTTGTTGGTGATGATTATACTTGTCTTCTCTTCCCATACTTTGAACAATGGAGGAAAAAATATGGTACGTAATTTTTATGCATTTGTGCATAGTTTTGACAGTTATATCATAGTCGTTAAAGATAAAAGGAAAGTTAGAACGAGGGTGGGCGCGTCATTAGGCTTTTGGTCTGGTGGTCATATGGTTTTCTTGTAAAACGGGTTCGAATCCTGACAAAGGGTACTGACGAGGGAAAGTGTTAGCCTTTAAAAAAACGAGGGTTGGCTATACAGTTGACTTATGGGGTTTTTGCGATTCACTATTTAAAATTGGTTATATATTTAACTACCACAATATATTATATATAATAATAATAATTGGAGAGTCATCATTAAAAATATTACATCTTTTCTTGAACGGTTTTTATTTTAGATTTATGATCATAAAATTTGTTTTTATGAATTTAAACTGATGACGATTTGTTTATATAAATAAAATAAGTGCAATTTAATGTTATATTTAATTACTTTGGTGATTTATGACATTTAAGTGTGATTAATGTAATAATTTTCACAAAATGACAAAATGTAGAATATATTATATATCCAAACATATAAAGTCTAATGAATAATGAACTTATACACTTTTTAATTTGATGAAAATTGTTCATTTGTCGTAGCTTGGTAGTGTTGGTGATTCGTGTTTATAAAGGTGGTGTAAGTTTAAATTGTGTGGTACAAGTTTGGTGGTATATTTGAGTAAAAAAGCAATTGTTTAAGAAAAAAAATATGGTCTTTAGTAGTAAAAGAATTGCTGTTAAAAAAAAAAAGTAGAAAATTGTCCATTTGGAGGGACATATGATGTTGTAGTTACATTATTAGTGTCATTCTACGTATCTAAACAAATTATTTATCTTAATAAATAAATTAAAATATTGTTAAATATTTATAAAATAAGTTTATGTTTTTTTATAATATATATATATATATATATATATATATATATATAATTAGTTTCAATCAGATTTTAATATCAATAACAAATTGTTAATTTATCATAAGTTTTAGAGTTAAATACGGTTTTAGTCTCTGTGGTTTGATAAAAATAACAGTTTTAATCCAAAAGTTTAAGTTTGATTTTTTTAGTCTAATAGTTTTAATATTGTCTCAATTTAACTCCAACCATTTAACCCTAATTTAATTTTTCTGTTAAGTTATTATAAAAATACAAAAATACCCTTAGACTATAATTGTTACTCAAATATATATTATTACCCATTGTCCTCCAAAGACACACACAACTTGAAAGGGAGAAAGAGAGGAGTTCTCTTCCCCACAACCTCTTCTCCGGCGAGGATCCGGCTGACCACGAAGGCGGCACCGGCAAGACAACCACAACCACCACCCTATTCCTGTTCTACCAACCAGTTTTTGCTGAAATCAACATACTCCAAATCGAGGCATTGACCAATACGGCTTGTGATTTCTCCTGTGAAGTAATTGGAGGAGAGATTTTCCTTCCTCCATAATTCAAATACGACTTGGCTATTTATAGCCTAACAAAAGAGATAACCATAATAGACCCACTACTTAGCTACTTAATCATAATAACTACCCACTAATATAACCTACGATTACTTAATTAAATAACTAAGCTAAACAGAAAGGAAACATTGAGGATTGGATGGGAGTATTGCATAAGGAACGTGGGGTACATGGTAGGCACGTAACACGCATCACACTATTTCGATTACATGATTCTCTTACAACCCCTTCCCCCAATTTCCACATTCAATCAGTTACTTACCCATCTTTAATCAAAGGGCTGTTTAAGAAAAAATGAGATTGTTGAGGCGGTTAGGTTGTTTAAGAGGATGGTTTTGGTAGGTGTTAGGCCTCATGTTGACTTCGCCGGAGAGCCGATTGACCGACAAGTCAACAACTTCCAGGCTGCTGAGTCCGGTGAAATTGAGGTCACCGCCGATTATATTATGGGACAGGTGACTCGTTCTTCGGGAGGTTGATTCCGATGACTTGGTTGCCGAGATTTCAGGAAATCCCCGGCCATGTGCATGGCGTCGGGTCTTGTGGGTCCCATTTGGTATAGATTCCTTGGGTTACTATGTTCTTTTGTTCCAGAAAGGATTTGTTTGTCGGAATCTGAAGGGCCGAGAAATTGGGGATTTTGCAGTTGGAAGTGGCAGAGTGTGGAGGTGGAGGAGGCGGAGATGGCGGAGTGTGGAGGCGGAGGTGGCGGCCGGAGTTGGAGGTGGAGGTGGTGGTCGGAGGTGGAGGTGGAGGGTGGCTTTTCTTGAATTGGGTAGGAGGAGAGATAGGGTAGATACAAGGAAGTTAGGGTTTTTAAAAAAAAAGATTATTTATATATATATTTTTTAATTACAGGGGTATTATAGTCTTTTTTATATACAGTTAATAGAAAAAAATGGATGGTGTTAGCCGCTTGATTTAAATTGAGACAAAATTAAAAATATTGGACTATAAAAGTTAAATTTAAAGTTTTGGATTAAAACTGTTATTTTTGTCAAACCATGATTTATGTATTATGAGCTGGATGGAATAATTGTAGTATTGCTGATCTTGGCCATAGAATAATGCATGATATATGTACCCACAAATATTATATTTTGACTTTGCTGATATTAGTGGATGTACAACCATCCATTAACAATGTACAATTGTCAATGCACATAAAATATTAAATAGGGTGTCACACTCCAACCGACGCCAGATTATACGTCGGGGCGGACGCGGTTGTTCATAAGCACAAGGTTGACTATTAAAATTGAGATATTTCATTAATAACTTTCAAGGTTCAATACAAGGAATGAAAACACATAGTTCAACAAACAAAACAAGAATACAAAATTTAAATTTGATAAATTCTCTAAGTCTAAAGCATCCTATATGATCACAAGAAAGCCTCATACTTGAGCACCTGAAACATGTTAAGTAATCTGTCAACTAAAAATAGTTGGTAAGATATAAAGGTTTTGACATGGTTTAACAAAGTATTTAAAAGTTTTACAATTCACTATGTACATGAATCTAAGGTATAAGTGTGAAAAACAAACAAGTTTAAATGTTTTGCATATCAATCCTTCCAACCAAGATTAGGCATAGCCCGAAGGTTACCCTTAAAGAATAGGTCCAGTAACGATCACCATGGGCTCCTCCCGAAGGGTCAATCAAACTAGATGGATTGATCAAATACAATAGATCTAGTATTGTCACTGTAGGCTCGATCAAAGTTAATGAGCATGCTAGAATTAAGTCTAATTTAAGCATGCAAGTCTCAATCACATAACACAAAGGAAAGCATATAGACATAGTTGTTTATGAATTGTATAAGTCTAAAAGGTTTATACATGTTTCACCCTAAGTTTATAAACAAAACAAAACAAAAAGGGGTAAGTATACTCACTTGGAATGATGAAAGAATGTCCAACAAGATTAAGTGTAGCAAAGCTTCGAGGAAGAATATCCTCACAACAAGCCTAAATAACAAAGTCTAAAGTTTAAAGTTTGGTCCTAAAAGTCTATGGCAAAGGATCTAGGATTCTAAGATCGATTATGATTTCAAAGAGAGACGAGAATGATTGTGTTATTTAAATAGGTTTTATAAAGTTTAACTTAAACAAGGCTTTAAATAAGTATCCTAAAGTTTATTAAGTTTGAAGTTTAAATTAATTATAAGCTAAAATAATTAATATAAATCGTTTAAGATTTATTAAAGTGTTTAAGCATAATGTATTTATTTTACAAAAATAACTTGTAATTAAATAATGTTTAGAATGTGTTTAAAAGCTTAAATAAATCATATGCAAGTATATGTTTATAAAATATTACATAGAGTTTCTTTTAAATTAAATGTTTAAATATCTTAAATAAAGATTATGATTTAATTGTAAGTTTATAAATGTTTAAAGTTTAAATGAGACCATAAGTTTATAAAGTGTTAAATAAAGTTTCTTCTAAATTATAAGTGTATAAGTATTTTAAATAAATTTTATGTTTTAATTATAAGTTTATAAATGTTTTAAAGTTTCTATTTTATTTTATAAATTTTATAAGTTTATAAATATTCAGATTTTAAATAAATAAAGTATATTTATTTTCTGTTTAAATCAAATGAATAATTAAGCTTTGAGTTTTAAATATAAATTTTATAACAAGTTTATAAGTTTCCTGATTTCTAAATAGATTATAAGTTTTTATAACTTAGCTGATTTTATTAAAATAATATAAGTTTTTATGTTTAATTAAAAGTTTATAATTAATATTAAAGTTTAAAACAAAAGAATTTATTTATTAAGGAAAATAAATAGCTTTTATAACTTTTCTAATTTTATGAAATAGTTTCTGTTGAATATATAAGTTATAAAAGTTTAAAGTATTTTTTTTATAGTTTTTAAGTATTTTAAAATAATATTAAGGATTTAATTCTTTTATAAGTTTTTACTAAGTTTATTTAAATAAAATATTTCTAGAAATAAAAGTGTAAATAAAAATCAGTTTTAAGTTTATAAAAGTATAACAGATTTTATAAAAATAATTGGAAGCATTAAAACTGAATAAAAAGCATAAAAAAATAATAGAAGCAAAACTCAAGCCGGCCGGATTCGAACCTGGGCCGTCTGAGTCCACACACACACGAACAAACTATCCGGCTACGGGCCTTACTGAGTTTTAAAGCGAAAAAGAAATTGATAAACACAATCCCAAATCATCCCCAATTTCCTTATGAACCCTAGAATCAAGATCCTCTAAATACGAATCGATTTACCCTCCATTGGTATAAATTGATAGAGGGCTTTTGATCTAAGAATGAAAACGGAGGATTTGGCTATTAGAATTACCTGAATCGAAGTCAAAATAAGGGAGATCGGGTCTGAGTTCAGTATCGGCTGTCCACAGGTTCCAATCGAGCAATGAGGGTACGAATTGATGCAATTGAGGGTTCAGAGAGTTTGAGGGTGGTGTCGCGAAGATGTCTAGGTCAGTATTTATAATCGATTTCATCCTTTAATGCTTGTACAGTTGGGGAGATTATGGGTGAATGAACGAGTTCAAATTCGAATCCACGCGGTGTTAGAATTGAATTCAAGCATTGAATTGTCTTGGGTTAGGGTCGCACGCTCGAGTAGAAGCTCGAGGTGCATTGAACTTGGCCGAATAGGCGTTTTTAATAATTCGAGGGTGAAAATCGGTCTTGGCCGGGATCGAACCTGGTATTGAATTCAGTTTCAGAAGATTGGTTTAATTGCACAACAAGTCCCTGGTGTTTGTAACCTTTATCATTTCATGTACAAACATGAGGTTTAGTTTAAAACAAGTTTCAAAAATGACGGTTTGGCCCCTGAACTTTATAAAAACAAATAATATGTTTTATTTTTATAAAAATCAATTAAGTTTTTATTAGTTTTATACTTTATTACTTTATAATTTTATAAAATAATTTAGGTTTATAATTTACAAATTTAAGTATAATAAATTTTATTATTCTAATAAATATAAACTTATAAAGTTTTAAGAATTAAATATACTTTATATTATTTTTCTATGAGATGTATATATATACTAGTCAGAAACCCGCGCGTTGCGACGGCGAAGACAATTTACAACGCGGTACTCACTTTCTGTTAATTTATCAATACTCTCGTGATATATTAGAATCTACATAATCAATAATTTAGTAATTATTATAAATTACCTAAGATTTTGAAGTTGGTTGCCTAATCACCTTCTTTGAAGCCTTGCTGGCTCCTTGGTAAGAACCAAGTCAGTCGATATACTACCTAACGACCACAACGTAAAGATCCCAAGGGCGTCTAAAGGTTGGTGGTTAAGCTAGTCATTGATTGTCCTATAAAGTAGCCACCTAAAATTCTTATTACATTCCATTATAAATACTCAACATATGTTTCACTTAAAAGTTAAAAGAAATAAGTTTCTTTTATGAAAAGAAAATATCTCCTGTTATGCTTCCCACTTCAATAAACCTGCTAAAACTAACCAGTTTGTAGGTGTAATGTAAGACTCCAAAATATGTTACGATTGAACAGGTTAACGCATAAATATGATTTAGGACACCTAAAAGTAGTCTCATATAAACACACAGTTAACGAAATTGGCTAAGCCAAAAAACACAAATGTATATTTAGCCAAAAATTAAAAATTATATTTTATACATAATGTGTAAAACTGAGCATCTATCTATTACTCAACGATCTCATAACATAAGCTACATCCCACTAACTTGTACTACTACTTCAGAATGTTATGAATGCAAGCCCAAAATCTTCTACAAGAGTAATAGTCCTAACAAACTGGATAATGAATTCTGTAATGAAAGTGGTTTCATGTGTGATCTTTGATTTGGAAGAAACACTTGTAAATACATGTACGAATCTATTCTTGAAAGCATGTGGCCTGCAAACACACAAAAAAATGTTAAAGACTAAAAATCTTGCATCTCCTAACGTAATTGGTTTTAAAAAGCGCGCGAGGGCGAGGCGACCTCGGGCGCATGGTTCATCGCTTTTACTTACCTCAGGCGACCTTAAACACCTAGACAAATACATTTTTAAGCTCAATCTTTTAAGAAGCAAATTAACATGGGATATTATACTAATTAAATTCTCAATGGTGTCAAATTTGACCCATTACTTATGAATGGTCAAATCACATTATGTTTTATAAGGAAAAAATAGCTAAAAGAGAAACAAGTCAAACGAGTCAAATGTTGTCAAAAGTGTGATGTTATACTAATATTTTGGACTATCAAAGGTGTCAATTTCAACCCATTACTTATGAATGATCAATTCATATTATGTTTTGTAGAGCATCTTATCGCCACACTTTAATCATTTATGATGATCTTTCTAAATAAGCGCAAGCTTATCGCCAAATGTCACTTCTATTACGAAGACCACTTATCCAGGGGATGTTTTTTATTTACATTCACGTCTTTTAGAAAGAGCTACTAAATTAAGTTCTCTTTTAGGTGAAAGAAGTATTGTATACGTCATTAGTCTGATCCTTTGTAGGAACTACCCGTAATAACGAACTTGCAAAACATATATGTTTATCATAAAGAGATTCTTCATTCCTGACCCTGCCTCACCTTAATTGTTATTTGAACAAGTAAAAGTTTTGTCTTGGTCTGAGTGGGGATAACATTTATCTCCTCCATGTCTATGGAGTTTTGAAAAATCCAAACATCTTAGAGATAGAGAAATAATTAAAAAGGAAACGGGTCAAATGGGTCAAATGTTGTCCAAAGTGTGATGTTATACAAAATTTTAATTCAAAGATGTCAATTTCAACCTATCACTCATGAATGGTCAATTCATATTATGTTTTGTAAGAAAATAAAAATAAAAAGGAAATAATTGTTGCTGCAATGCAGATTGTATAAGTAACATGAAGGGTAAAAATGGAATTTATAGCATAGGTATCACAGGAAAAGGCTTAGTCGGAGCTTCAATTGATGCAGAGGAGGCTGCAGAGGATATTGCAAGGCAGTGGAACTCTCACAGAAAACATTCATGCTCAAAGATCAATTCTTATATGTAGCATGAAATCATAAGGTTATGTTTGTAATTTATTTAAAATCCTAGAAGTGCCCTTCATAAGGTTATGTCTGACACGATTTATGGGTTCGTGTCGTGTTCAGGTTCATTTAAAATTTTCAGGTTTGTGTGGGTTGGACTCGCTAACCCATGAACAGGACCTGTTTAGCACCCTACTCTTACCCAAACAGCCTCACAAGTCTTAAAAAAAAAATAAGGAAATCGACTAATCCTATGAGTTACCTAAACCGCTTTTCTGTTCCACAGTCCACAAGTGATAATTGCAGATCCGACATGCCATTTAGATTGGCGCCAATAAGATTCTTTGCTGCCAACATTTCCACCTGCAAAACATAAAATGTCAGCCACTATTCAGCAAAAGAAATTCAATAAGAAGCCATCTTTTCATGAAACACAAATAACCTCTGTTATTATACGAACAATATGAACTTGAAACCTAGGACAACCAACTTTTCATTAAGAAATCTACCTGAAACTCAAATATTCATTTAAAAAGTGAGTGTATGAACATACAAAAGATCTGACCTTACATCTACTTGAAGTATTGGATATTTAGATTTCTTTTTTGATATTACAAACACGTTGTCCTGAAATTTGCAAAACATATAATTAGGTACCAAAAGGTAGAAAGTAAAGCAAAGACATCAATATCATGTTCTATTGTCAGTCACCTGTTTCTCTATCAGTGTTTGTGTGCCATCATCTTCACTGTCAAGAGAAACAAAATGGAAAAAAATGTTAGTATATATTCTAGCCACCACCGAATACAACCAGACAAAGCAAGTAATTGATTCGATAGCAACTAAAAACAGAAGTACACCCTGATAAGTTTACAGACCTGTAATGTTTGCAAGATGTCTTGACCTAAACTACAATTTAAAACAACAAGATGAAAACCTGAAATAAACCCTAAAGTACATGTTGAAACAGCAAGATGAAACATCTATGGTACCTGGTTCGAGGACGGTGGAGATTAGGGCAACCGGTGTGGGAGACGAAGGAGGAGAGTGACGTGGTGACGGCGGAGGCGGAGACGGAGCGGCGATGGCTAGGGTTATGGGAGAGGGAGGATGGGGGTGATGGTGGGGAGGGAGAGCCTGCGACTTGTTTTGATTTAGGGTTTTTGTACTGCGTGTTTTGAGTTTTGATTTACAGTGTGGTGGGTAAAATGGTAATTAAACATTTTTCATGCATTGTTAATGTGTACACTTAGCAAAGAAATTTGTATTATGTGTCTTAATTTTTTTTTATTAAATTACAATCTTATCCTTCTAATATGTATTATATAGTAGTATAGATATATCTTTAAATAAGTCTTATATATATATGTATATAAATATATATATTTGTAAGCTTCAAGTGTTTTTATGTAAATAACTAATATTTATTATTTAAGGAAAATACTAATTAGTATTTATTATTTAATTAATGTTTCAAGTTTTTTTTTAAGATTTAATAAATTTCAACAAAACGTGCGAAGGTTATGGAAAGGATACGTTCATTGGATTTAAAATAGATAGGTTACAAAGGAAAAAATAGAATTACAATACGATAAATGGAAAACGATACATCGGAATAATCCTGGATATTACACATGGTGTCTAAAAAAATCACGAATTCTCATAAGAAAATTAGGTTAACTTTAGTAGTTAAATCATTTTCTAAAAAACACCTAAATACCACCTAATCTTTTACTTGTAAAGATTTAAACCCATGCAATTTTTATGAAGGGGAACACTATACCACTAGATCAATATGTTATAGATTACTAGTTAAATCATTTAACTTTGTTAAGGCGTGTAAGAAATATGATATATATGTCACCATGCAACTTAATATTTTTGTTGTTGTTGTTAGGGTGGAGGGTAGGTGTGCATCCCACACATCATGCAAGTCTACAACTCTCTCTCATTCATATCAGTGACACATCATGTTTTCCCTCTCATCACTAAACACATGGTATATGTACTTCCCTGCCATCCTTAAACCAATTTTCAGTTAATTAATTCAAATCAATACAAACTAAATAAAAAATATAAAACATGTAAATAAAAGAAACATTCCATTAATTAAAAAAAAGTGCAAGTCGTGTAATTATTTGATTCGGACGTCTTCGTTCTTTTTGATGATTGCTTAAACTAGGCACCCATGGGAAGAACAACATTCTATTTCAAGTGATTTCTTACAATGCCCTATCCCATGTCGTAAGATGATTAAACCATTTCTTCTTACTATATGCTCCTTATATTATGGAATTGTGTCCTTTATTTCCACGTTTGATCGACCGCTTCGCCGGTTCATGAACTTGTTGTAGATATCATTGAACCGATTGATCTTTGTCATCATATTCTTCCATTTTGAGTTAACTTGATGAACATTTTGGTCGAAGCCGAGAATTTGTGATTTAAATTCTCAAGGACCTTTCCCCAAAATGATGTAGACCGTGTTAACCCCAAGATCACTCTCACGAACACAACAATGATTACACACAAACACACGAATTTTATTGACATAAATCGCAGGGATCATTTCCCTGACCAACACCAACTACAATGACCGTTTCTTCCTATTTAACCTAAAAGGAACGTCGCGTCCCTTTGTTAATATGGTTTCTGATTTGGGCCTTTTGCACATAAGCCCCTACACTTGTAACATATACACAAATGACTCAAAGTACACTTTAAACAAATTACATAACAGACCCCTACACTTTTAAACCAACATGGATTAGGAAATTATATTTAACATTCCCCCTTAATTTTTTAATCCATGCCTTCACCATTTTGACATCTTCATTCCAGTTTATCATGTACAGCTTGTAGAAGATCAATGCCTCTGAACTTCGGTTTTCTGCCTTGCTGGTATATGTTCTCTTCTTTGACTTTAACTCTATGAGTTGTAGCTTCTTCTTTATCTTTAACACGCGCATCTACCTCCACGACTTCACAACTTCTTTGAGTATCATCATCATTGATGTGCTTGGATGGTCTATAATAAAACCTAACCTAGACACCCTAGTAATAATTCTAGGCTATCCTAATACTAAACCACAGAACAGACAAGTGCACCTATCGACTGAGTAAAGTCTAATGAAAGTCCGGATATCGAACCCACGAGACACTAGTGACAACTATACCTAGACTCTGACTCAACTAACTAAACTGATTTATATTGGGGGGGAATTTGTGTTGAACTATGATTAAACTAATGGAACCTCTAACAACACCAACTATCAGACAAAAGAAATGGATGAGATCAATAATGGAGAAAGCACTATCTAGGTAAGAATCCTGTTTGCTAAACAAGAACTTCTCTCGGCTATGACGATTATGATGGAACCGGGATATTTGAATACGAAACCGTAAGACAACCTATGGATCCCAGATCATTCTCCGGGTGTGACCTAATAGGAAACCCTAACGAACGTGTAAACTCACCGGTTAGTCGGATCACCACTCAGCTATTTTCGACAATGCTAAAGTACCCTAAAGATAAATCACCTCTCAGTATCTCAATATGCCCTAAGACACACGGGGTAACCTGAAGACTCTCGGCATGACACGGAATATCAATGATGCTAAGAAACCCTCCTTTCAGAGCAATTGACCTAAAAACCATAACACCAAGTAATACCCAACTATCTCTCACCTCTCAGCTATCGAGATAGGAAGAACATCTAACCCTAAGATACTCTCAATCTGCGTTTCTGTGGACGATGATATCAATAATCCACAAACTAGTTACAAACACACAGTAAGTAACCTAACATGCACCTATCATTTGAAAGACATTCAACAAAACGCATGTGAAACACAAACCAATTGAAAATCAAAATTAAATATGCATAAACATCACACCAATTGAAATCAAGTTCTTTACTTTATCATGAATCCATCAAGAATCAACATAAACCGAAAGAAATCCACAAATCAATCAAACATTCATCGAAAACCTAGATAACTACTATGGTCTAGCTAAGAAACATATTCAAAACCAGAAAATAAGTCTCAAAAGTCTTAAACATAATCTAAATCAAACCAATGTAAATAAGGAATCAAAGATCGTAACCCAAATGAGCAAGAATGAATCAACTCGATCGATAAAGCTTCGAACTTTGGCTCTTGTTGCTCATTCCCTTCTCAAAATCGCCTCTCTTCTCTGTCTAGACGGCTGGTAATTGACACAACTTATGGGAAGGCTCTAATCTATTAAAACATTAAATTAGGTCAAAATCCTTGAAACTTGGGTCTCTCGCGTACCACGAGGCCTAGAGGACTCCTCCTTCGCGTACCTCCACAGCCAAAAGAGTCGGGCACTTGTCTTCGCATGGCGCGCCAACCTTGGCCCCACTTCTCGCGTGGCGCGAGGAAACAATATCACATAAAGTTTTCCATCTTTGCTCGTTTTCCCTCGGTTGCTCGTGCCTTCGCATACCTTGATCGTTTAAGCTCAAATTACACACGAACACCTATAAAACATTACATGACTAAGTACTAAACATAAATGACTCAAAATGACGCTAAAACTATACGAAAACGCTACCAAATTATAAGAAATACGAGGTGTGTTTTGCAACACATCAATCATCTTTAACCTGTACACCGTTCTTTTAAATTTTGACCGGTTCACCTTTAACTGGTAAATATTGAGTTGCCTCTAGTCTTCTTTTCTTATACGGTAACTCGGAATTCTTAATAATCTTGCTATCAGGTAACAACATAACCTTTGATGATGTCTCTATATCTCCCTTGCATTCCTTTTCTTTGTCTAACAATGCTCTTTCAGTTTTCAATTTTTCAATTTCTTTACTAGCAGCATCCTTCAAGTCTTTCATGCTTGCCATCTCAATCTCCATCTTGGTTACAAATATTTTCTCTCTTTCTTACATTTGCTTTTCATAATCTATCTCACTATTTCTTAGTTCAGTCTTGAGGTCCTGTTTCTTTACTTCAAATTCATGAAGCAATTCTATTTTTCAAAACTCTAACTTTTCTTTTATATCAATCTCTATCTCTGTCTTCAATTCACTCAGCTTTTTTTCATCTGGAACTTGATTCTTCTCAGTAACTAATCCACTCCATTCTGGTTCTTCATTATTAAAGTATTTAGCTAATGAGAACCACATATTACTTTCTTTCTCAATTGAAGAAGTCTTCGCATACTTCTCTTTTTCTCCAGTAATAGCCATCAAGAGAGTCGGTTCCTCATCCTCTTTTACTAGATTTGAATCCTCTTGTGCTTGCTCTTTCTGATGACATTCTTTCGCAAAATGTCTAAATTTCTGACAGTTGTAACACTTTACTTCTCTCATATCCCTTTGATTACTCGAGTAATCTCTCCCCCTTTAAAGTTATTATGCGAAGGACCTCCTTCTCTTTTTCCTTTTTCATCACGCCAATTGCCTCGAGATGAATTAAATCTCCTTTGTCTATGGTTTCCAGAACGCTTTCCATGATCCGACTTATTGTCATGTCTTGTGAACAAGAGCTTGTCTTGACTATCCACTATGCCTTCTTTCAACATATTTGTTCTTTCCTCAAAAGCTTTCAGTCTCCCAATTATTTCATCTAGAGTAGTTGTCTCTAGATCGACAAATTGTTCAATAGTAGCAACAATTTGAACGAACCTCTTTGGCATAGAACTTAGAAGTTTCCGCACTAAAATAGGTTGATCAAACGTTGATCCAAGTCCACTTGCCTTCGTAACAATACCATTAAGCTTTGCGGTGAATGAATCAATATTGTCTTCCTCCTTCATTCTTAGCAATTCAAATTCCGTCTTCAGCGTTTGAAGACGTGCCTTCTGTACTCTATCCACACCAACGTGTCTTGTCTTGAGTGCATCCCATATCTCCTTTGCACTCTTACAACTCGCAACTTGTAATATCATCTCCTCCGGTAGTGCTTGAAAGAAATACGCAGTCGTAGACATATCCATCTTCTCATCCGGTTGCATATTAGCTTTAGGTTCTATCATTTCCCACGGTCCATTTTCCCTTAGTATGGTTTCATATGAATTGCCCATAGCGTGTAATTCGTAGACTTTAGGATAGGACATTGGAAATGAGGTAACGAACTACCCTCTTTATGTATTGCAATCTCTTTGTTCTTACTATCCCCTCCTGATTCTGACATCGCTTCCCTTTCTTAACCACTATCGTTTAATCAGGAATAATACAACCATGTTCTCTAAACCACAATAATTCCTAAAATTTCATGTTAACTTTTCTATCGGGAATCACAACTTAAATATACACCTAATCTCCTCTAGGTATATACAAACTAAAAATAAATTTCAGGTTTAAGTTAGAACGAAAAACCTAGAATTTTCTTGAACCCTCTCGCTTGATTCTGACTCCTTGATCACCAATTTTTTTCACTTTGATACTTGACCCGTATGGTTCACCTCTTTCACGCACACACCATTAACACACCTTTGTGTTTTAGACTTGTTTTCAACACAACAAACCCAAATGCCAAAACTTTTGCTTTATTTCCTTCCTGCCTTCGATGACCGAACAACCACACAAAACAATTTCTTGTTTTCCTTTTGAATTCACAACAACCTTTTATGGCCTTTTGACTTGAAAAGTCAAACACACAATTTTGTTTCTTCTCTGATTCTGTTTACGAAGTACCACTCAAAAAACAAAATTGTTTTCCTTTAATTCAAAACATCCCTTTTTTGTTGACTCCTTTCTTCGACTTGAATTCTTTGATTTTCTTCTTCACGCAAACAACACAAAAATGCACTGCCTTTTGTTTTCCCTTTTTCGAACAGAAACTAATCAAAACGCCTTTTGTAATCAAACCAAACCAGAAGCAAAAATCAATTTCAGCCTTCTTGATTGGTTCGACGATTCCGAATGGTTTGAACAAACAACACCAATTGATTTCTTTTCTCTGATCGTACACCGCAATTAACCCAAACTTGCCTTGAATCTTTGAACGAAACACAAATTTTCTCTTCAATCCTCTCTGATTGAACACCAACGATTAACCCCTGTTAACCACAAATTCCAAACAATCTCTGTCGCTTTCAAATCCTTCAAATTGAACACTCTTTTATCTTAATTCGTTCTCAAAACGAATACCTTTAACCGCAGAACACATCAAACGATCACTCCTCTAAGATCGGTCTCCGATTAACCACAAATTCCAAAAATCCTCTCTGTCGCCTCCAATCCAAAATTGAACGGCACACCCTTTCTTCTTCAAATCGTTTCCAAATCCGATCACGCCTCTGTGATCTTCCGCAATCCAATCACTCCTCTGTGATCTTCCTCCAAATAACCACACCACAGTGGTTTCCTCTTCAAATCTCCGATCGTACGAGCCTTTGGCTCTGATACCACCGTTAACCCCAAGATCACTCTCACGAACACAACATTGATTACACACAAACACACGAATTTTATTGACACAAATCGAAGGGATCGTTTCCCTAACCAACACCAACTACAATGACCGTTTCTTCCTATTTAACCTAAAAGGAACGTCGCGTCCCTTTGTTAATACGGTTTCTGATTTGGGCCTTTTACACATAAGCCCCTACACTTGTAACATATACACAAATGACTCAAAGTACACTTTAAACAAATTACATAACACACCCCTACACTTTTAAACAAACATGGATTAGGAAATTATAATCAATAGACCGTTGCTGATTCCCATGCATCGGCCTTCTGACTTTGTCGACCCAAGCCTTGGCCAACACCATGTCTTCCTTCTCGGTCCATGGTTTTAACTTCATCTTAGAAGAATCGGTTTTTGTTTACTTGTCTTGGGTATGGTTTCGCCACTCGACTCATCGGATGCTTTGATTTGGGGTTGACGATAGTCATAGTGATACAATGGATCCAAGGTTAGTGGATCTTGCGCGGGAAGGTGCGATTGTTGTGTAGGAAATATTGAAGCTTGAGAATAATGATAGAATTGGGGTGATTTATGCAGGTTCATTTTGCAGGTTTAGGGGTTGGCTTTTGCAAGTATTTTTGCCAGAATCGACTTTTTAGTGCTACATTGGGTGTTTCGGCTTTAATCCATTGAAGATCTGAGAGATAACTTTATATTTGAGAGAGAAAGAGTAAAAATCAATGTGAGAAAATGGCGAGTTGACTTGGTTTATATAGGTGTTCGAATTGATTTTTTAAATATTTTTTTTATTAAACGGGCAATGGTCAAAGAAAGCAACGGTCTCATGACCGTTTGACAACAGGAGTGTTGGGTTTAAAGTTCTATGGAACTGGTAAATCAAAATATGTTAAAGAGTTGTGCAACTCAACTGATGCATTAGCTAATCCAAAAGAATACTCAAAGATGTTACAGATTTTGAGACTACTGCCACTGATGTTATCTAGACTTACTACAATTGATCAAGCAATCTGATCAGTTGATATCTAATGTATACTTAGGTATGTTGTTGATAAGGTTATACAACTAATAAGAAAGACACTAGAGCTTAAGAATGTTTGTTTCAACTGATCGACCAACTAATCAATTTGTAACTGAAGCATATTATGGTTAGCAACTGATCAACCAACTAAGCAGTTGCATCTGAAGAACCAATGAACAAGACTATAACTGATCAACCAGTTGTAGATGAAGAATAAAAAGACATACGCTTATCGACCAACTGATCAGTTGTAGATGACGAATAAGTGTACGTGACTGATCATTACGATTAGTTGTATCCAGTGCTGCTGAAAAACCAACTGTTCAGTAGCATGTAAGGTTTACTACCACAAGAGAAGCAACTGATCAGTTGCTACTATGGATATCCTACTCCTGCCCGCTTGATGTCACCTTTTCACGCATTATATTCTGTTTTACAGTGTCATTGTAATCAGGGTAAACACACATCAGTGTATTGTAGAGAGAGAAGTTACCGTGTGTACAACTGTGTGTCAGTGTTGTGTTGAGGGAGAATGTTCTTGAATTGTAAACAACTATTACCCATAACTTGATGATGTATAGAATATGTGCGACGTATGATTTCCAACTCTTGTTTTTTCAATTTAGCTTGATTTGATTTGTGTAATAGGTTCAATTCCGCTGTAAATTTACTTTCGATTATTTCAATCCAATCTAGCTCAAAACAATCAGATCCTTACAAGGAGGTTTCCGTGAAACAAACCCGATCAGGCACATTTTTTGTAGTGCCGAGAGGGTGGTGTTGCCAACGGGGCCGCGCCTTCCCAACCTCTCTCCGAGTGTATACCGGGTACCCTTATAATTATTAGTAAGGAGCACAAAAACAGTGTCTTGAGACCTTTAACCGCCATCGCTTCCATCTCTTATTCGTCTTATATCACACCGCTCTCAATGCCACCCACCGTGTCTAATGCCATCTTTATCGTTAATCCACCATTTGCAACTACTATCTCCACCATCTACAACCCTCTTTTCCACCTTGAATATAATAATCGACTTCTCATACCAACCAAGCAACGACACTTGGATTTGTATTTGGCTATTTGAGTGAAAACTTTTTAAATTGTCCCCCTTGAGCAAATTTAACTAGAGAGTTTTTTTCTTATTATGCAATACACCCAAAAATGAATAATATTAAATGTATAATTTTAATCAAAATAATTCTTATAAACATTGTATCACAGAATAATACATTGGTTGAGTTGAAACATGAATTGAAACATCTAAACATGAGAATATATGAGATTTAACTCTAAGCTCTTTAGGTTATCTTATAGAACAAACTCTATTGTTGCGCAAAAAAAAATATTAACACATTAACCACTTAACTGCTGATCAAATTTTAGGTGGTAACTACTAATCAAGTTTTGTGTGTCATTTTATTAGTCCTGGCTACTATATATATAAACGGATTTTTAGTATAAAATATTAAAAATGACAACTTAGGGTATAAAAAATGAGCTCCTTGTAACTCATTAAAGCTTATTTTGAACTTAAAAGAGTTTGAGTCTATACACTACAAGAAAAATTGCTTTTAGAGACCGACCTTTTAGCGACGACATTCAACATTGCCGATGACAAGTCGTCACCGAAGGGGAAGCGGGAACGCTGAAATTTTAGGCGCTGGAGGAAAACAATTTTACTTTTTTTTAATTAGTCTTTTTCGTAAACATGCAAAAGGACGTCGTTTTGGAATACTAAAAAACAACTTTATCCTTATTGTTTTATCGTTCCATACCTCCCCCAGCCTCCATCAATCCCTCCACCTGCGTTCAGCATCCACTACCACCACCACCACACACCACCACCAACATCCACCAATAATAAAGCACAAAGCCACCGTACGACCACCAACCACCGTCGTCCACCTGCGTTCGTCTCTCTCTGTATGTATCTCTCTCACTCTCTGTATCTCTCTCGCTTTATGTATCCCTCTCTGTCTCTCTGTGCATAAATGTGTGTGTGTTCAACCCATGGCTTTATGTATCTCTCTCTGTCTGTGCGTAAATATATATTTAAGCTCATTGAATAAGCTTAAGGCCAAGCTTGCAAATCTAAACTCTAAAATACCATATAAATAAAAAATATTTATTTAACATAATATATAATTACATAACAAATATTATTACATATATAATTATGATAAAAAGTATATATTACTATAATTACAAATATATGTAAAAATTAATTATTAATATATAAAAATGTTAATTATAAATATACATAAAAGTACTAAAACAATAAATACTTGATAAATGAACGAACCTCAAGCTAGTGAACTAGCAACAGTCGAGCTCAAAATTTATAACGCTTCAAAAGGTGCAGCCTTTATACTTGAATGGTAGTTGTTGTTGTAAAAAATTCTATCAATGGCAGATGACTATCCCAGTTGCCTCCAAATTCAATTGCACAAACCCTCAACATATCCTCTAGGGTTTGGATTGTTCTTTCACTTTGTCCGTCAGTTTGAGGGTGATATGCCGTACTCATATTGATTCGAGTTCCCAATTCTTTCTGGAAACTAGTCCAGAATCTAGATGTGAACCGAGTATCTCTATCCGAAATAATTGAAAGCGGTATACCATGACGGCTCACAATCTCATTGATATAGAGTCGGGCTAACTTATCCATTGAATAATTCTCATTGATAGGAATAAAATGTGCCGTTTTGGTTAGTCTGTCAACCACAACCCAAATAGCATCATGCTCTTTATGGGTTCTCAGAAATTTTGTGACAAAGTCCATAGTAATCCTATCCCATTTCCACACAGGTATTTCCAACTGTTGCAGTTGACCTACGGGTTTCTGATGTTCGATCTTGACTTGAAGACAAGTTAGACATTTCTCTATATACTGAGATATGGATCTCTTCATGTTCGGCCACCGGTAATGAGTTTTCAAGCCCTTGTACATCTTATCTGCTCTGGGATGTATAGAGTATTTGGACTTACGCACTTCATCCATCACTTTTGTTTGAATTTCTCCAAGTCTAGGAATCCAAATTCTACCTCCAAACTTAAGATTCCGTCATCTCCTTTGGTTAGTAATTTCTCTTTACCAACCATGCGCTCCTTCTTGATATTATCTTCTTGTAGTGCATGAGTTTGAATTTCCTTGATCTGATACATCCACTCTATCTTGATTTCTAATCTTAAAGCTCTTATTTTGATAGGTTTAATTCTCTCCTTCCGACGTAATGCATCTGCAACAACATTAGCCTTCCCGGGATTGTATTTGATCTCACAATCATAGTCATTAATGAGTTCCATCCATCTCCTCTGCCTCATATTCAATTCTTTTTGATTGAATATATGTTGGAGACTTTTATGGTTTGTATATATTACACACTTAGTACCATACAGATAGTGTCTCCAGATCTTTAGAGCAAACACTATGACACCAAGTTCGAGGTCATGTGTGGTATAGTTCTTCTCATGAACCTTAAGTTGTCGTCATGCGTAGGCTATCACCTTTTCTCGTTGCATCAACACACAACCTAAACTAATACGGGAAGCATCACAATAGATGATGAAGTTATCATTCCCTTCGGGTAATGCTAAGATTGGCGCGGAGCTAAGTTTCCGCTTAAGGGGTTTGAAAGTCTCTTCTTGCTTCTGACCCCATTCAAACTTTACAGCTTTCTGAGTTAGGGAAGTTAATTAGGGCTGGCAATTTTTGACACAGATCTGTTAACACGACATGACACGTAATTAACATGTCTCGTGTTTGACCTTAACAGGTTTCGTGTCTTAAACAAATCGACACGTTAACACACGGTTAAATTCGTGTCTAAACAGGTTAAAGACATGTTAACCTGTTAAGACCCGTTAGTGACATGTTAACAATTAACATTCTATTTGCATCTAGGCCCAGCCCAAGCCCAACATTTCAATTTCCTACCCATCGACATTGATAAAAGAGGAGCAGGTCCCATCCTGGGAGGATAAGTTCGGTGATGAGTTGGTGGACCTGCCGACTCCTAGTGAAGGAAGTTTCGACCCACTTGGCGATCTAAGGCTCCTTGAAGATCTATTATATCAAGAGCCAAGTTTTGGGATAGAAGAGGAGGTGCAAGTGAGGGAGCTAGTGTCGGACCCACCACATTGCACCCGAGAGAGCAAGAAGGAAATGCCCGTGGATGAAGCCGATGGCAGGGTACCACAGAAACCAAAGGCACCACGGGAAAGAGAAAGGAAGACTGGGCACAAGGCCAACTCAGGAGTGAAGGGACAGCAACAGAAGCTGCTCAATGTTCTATCACAGGATAAAGTGGACCGTCTCCTTCACTATACATCGCGTATCAGGTTTGGCCCAGGTAAGTTTAAATATAGGTGGACCGACCCGTTTACATTTTTAAAACCAATTTAAGGTCTGCCATCAGAGTTTGTCAAATCGGTGGGAGACCATCATACTAAACGGGTCGGATGGGGGCGACATAAATGAGAAGCCGCCTGATTAGGTTTGTTTCTCGGGTTAGAACCCAAGTGTATAGTCTGTATAAGTTTTGATTTTATTTTGAGTCTGTTTGATATTGTTTTAGGTTTGCTGTGAGATTTATTGTTGCAGGTATAGATCACACCGTCCGTACTCAATCTCCATTCGGGCGAGGTCGATTCAAATCTTATATTCGTGTAAAGGGAACTCAACAGAGAGTTTGTGCAAACCGCGAAGGGAATGCTATACGGTTGCACCAGCGGAAGAACGAAGCTGCATAGAATCATTGCATACATTACCAGCTAAGTCGTTTCCACTTTATTATTTTTGTCTATTTTTGAGTCTTTATTTTTTATTTTTTTTCGTTGTTTCTTGGTTCTCATTGAGGACAATGTGTCATTCAAGTGTGGGGATGAGAAACTTCTTGAGTTTAGTTTAGTTCGTTTTTCTTTTATAAAAATTCAAAAATACAAAAAAAATAAAAATCTTTTAAAAAAATGTCCTTTGAATTAGAGTTTTTGCAAGCAAAAATGGAAGATGATAGATATAACTGGAAATGCTTGTAGAATTTAAATGAAAATAAATGATAGAAAACGTGTATAATCTGTGATGTTTTGGTAGACCCAGCCGATTTGATAGCTTAAATATCCTGTGCGTGTTGATTAGGATAATTAAATAAACTTAAATCTTGAAATCTTGTGGGTTATCATCTTAGGGTGTCGGTAAAACTGAAACTGTCAACATATGGTGATAGGCACCACGTTAAGCTAGAATTTAGAGTTTTTTGAAATTTTCTTGGCACACCACTCTCTTTTTATGAAAATAAATCCGAGTTTGGTGGCGCCCACATCCATATATTCCATAATTCATCAGTAATTGATTAGAAGTATGAGTTTTGCTTATGTGTTACCCTCCGGGATGGCCACTTGGAGAAAACGCCCCTAAGTGATTCTTATGTGCTTAAATTGATATGGCTTAGTCTATGTGTTACTTTCCGGGATAGCGACTTGGTTGAAACGCCTCTAGAAGAAAGTTCATTTGCTTGAATTAATGCTCATTATCATACCATTCATACATGATTTCATCTAATTTCTAAAAAACTGTAAATCTTAGTTTAACGTGGTGGGAGAAATCTATACGGTTTAACCCGTGCCTAAACATGACTGTGAGACGGGATTAGGTGGATATGTAGCTCTTAAGTGTGAGTTTCATAGATAGATTGATATTCTTGGTAATGTAGAATTTAGAACACAAACGGGTGCTTGATAGTTGGTGTTGGGTTTACTCGGATCGAAATATCAATTGGTGCATTTTACCGCGTGATTATATCTGTGCTAATGAAATTTATAAGATTGTTAAAGCTTGTATTCCAGTTGTGATTCCATTGTAGAGATCTTTTTCGAGGACAAAAAAGGGTTAAGTGTGGGGATGTTTGATGTCTTGCAAAGCACACATGCGTTTCTGCCCTATTTCGTGTCGTTTTTGTATAGTTTTAGAGTCGTTTATAGTTAGTATTGATTCGTGTCTTATTTTGTAGGTAATCGAGTGAGTTTGGAGATAAAACAAGCAAATATGAAGAAGGAACGAGCGAACAAGTGAAATCGAAAAAAGAAGAAAACTTTCTGTCATAATGAATGCTTCGCGGTACGCGAGACATGGGGCTCATCACCTTCGCGGTATGCAAGGATATGGATTTCAGGAACTTGCGCGTCAAGCTAGTCTCTCGCGATACGCGAGAGATGGCTTCCATGGGTTTCGCGGTACGCGGGAGAACTCAATTACGAGAGTTTTGGCTATTTTCAAGGTATAAAAGCTTAAGTTCGATCCTAGGGTTAATAATTCGATTCCAGACGAAAAGGTTGAAGCTTTTTGGTGATTCTAAGTGGGAGAAAGCTTCTAGGATCAACCAGAGACTTGGATTGAAGTTGGAGATTGAAGATCGGGTCGATTTCATCATCCGGTTCTCGTTATCTTTCTTTGTTCTATTTTTCCAGAATTGATACCATGATTTATGTGTTTGATTCTTCTGTTTTGATGTTATTGACTATGATGATTGGCTAGACTTTCATAGCTACCTAGGTTTTGATGATTATGCGTTGTTAATTGGTTTGATTTCGGATTTCGGTTTCTTTTTGATGGATTAATACTAAAGTAAAGAACTTGGTTTGTTTGATTGGATGTATTTGCGTATTTAATCTTGATTTATGATCTATTGAATGTTCCATATGCTGCTTTGTGAATGTCTTTCATGTATGGTTGCGTATTAGCTCGCTAGCTATGTGCATGTGATTTGTTTATGGTTGATTAACGTCGTATCCATAGGAACATCGATTGAGAGTCTATTAGGATTGAGTATTCTGCCTGCTTCAATAGCTGAGAGGTGAGAAGTTGTCGGGTAATCTGTGGTGTTAGGGTTTTTAGGTCAACTTCTCTTAAAGGAGTGTCCCTAGGGTTTCTTAGCATTCATTGTTATTCCGTGTCTAGTCAAGTGAATTCAAGTTACTCCTTGCACTGAAAGGTGTATTGAGATAGTGAGACTGAGAGATAATCTGTCTAGCGAGTACTTTAGTGTTGTTGGAGATAGCTGAGAGGTGATCCAACTAACTGGTGAGTTTCACACGTCCCTTAGGGTTTCCTATTAGGTCACATCTGGAGAATGATTCGGGATCCACTAGGTTATCTAAGTGTGTCGTATTATAAGAGCCTGGTTCCATCATAGTTTTCGTATCTGAGAGATTTCCAAGGTACATGCATAGGATTCAAGGTCTAGGTAGTGCTTTCCCCATTTGTGAGTTGTCTAAAGTCTTTTGCTTTATATTTGGTATTGATAGTTAGAAATTCCATTCATTATAGTTCACAACACAAATTCCCCCAATATAATTCAGTTTAGTTAGTTGAGTCAGAGTCTAGATAGAGTTGTCGCTAGTGTCTTAGACTTTACTACATTGGTCGGTACACTTGCCGGTTGTGTGGTCTAGTATTAGGTTGAGTCTAGATTTATAAATTTAAAGCTAGAGTGTCTAGGTTAGGTTTTATTTAATTAGTTTTTATAGACCGTACAGCACACATCAAGTTTTTGGCGACGTAGCCGGGGACACTTACCAAAAACTCATCCTCACTATCATCCTCTGTCTCGAATAACCCGGCTAATCCTTCTTCAAAGCACTCATCGTCAGTCGGGGTTTTAGGGATCTCTATCAGCTCTTCTTCTTCAATCACATCTTCCTCATCACTCCAAAAGCCATCATCAATATTCCATGGTGTGGGACACCAAAATTTTGGCTCGATGTCTTGCTGAACCGGAGGTGGGACTTTGATGTCCATTATCGTCTCCGGCTCTGGAGTTTCCTATGACTCCTGCATTGTATCATCATCACTATCATCCCAAGAAAATTCATAAACACTCGGCCGAAGTTGCTTAACACCCTGCAGGTCCGAGGGTGGGATTAAGGCGTCCGTTTTTGTCCTTGGATGTATTTGCGATTCCTGTGAAAAATCATCCTCACAAGACAAGTGTAAAGAATCGAATGGCACATTGTGGTCTTGCATAGAATCAATATAGAATTCACCAGTTCCGCAATCAAGGTCAGAAAACTTACCTGGAGGTGGGACTTGTGCTTCACCTTCTATCACGGTGATTTGCACGTCGTCCATTATAGTCTCCAGTGATGGGGTTGTCAGAATTAACTCCCCCAATGCAGTTTCAATCCCAATCTCATTCCCTTCATGATCATAAACCAGACGCTCCAGATTCTTAGGCTAATGTGATCCAATGCGAGCAATTAATGCTTGGATATCTTTCTCATACTGCTCATTTACTTCCTTGCACCAGGCATTCAACTCTTCTTTAGTTCTGTATTCCGCATATGGATGTACCTGCGGATAAGCATGATCATAGCAGTTTGCAGATTCCCCCGATGAATATGGGCAACGACGAGTAAAATGGGGTCCTCCACATATTTCACACATAATGATAGAAAATAATAAAAATTAATTAGACAGACCCAAGATACAAGCTAGACACACTAAAATAGAAAACACTCAAAACACAAAAAGACCAAATAATCAATTAAGTTCAATCAAAGTTAGATACGCTATCGCCTAAGTGTCCCCGACAACGGCGCCAAAAACTTGATGTGTGCTGGACGGTCTATAAAAACTAACTAAATAAAACCTAACCTAGACACTCTAGCTTTAAATTTATAAATCTAGACTCAACCTAATACTAGACCACCCAAACGGCAAGTGTACCGACCAATGTAGTAAAGTCCAATGAAGTCTGGATATCGAACCCACGAGACACTAGCAACAACTCTATCTAGACTCTAACTCAACTAACTAAACTGAATTATATTGGGGGGAATTTGTGTTGTGAACTATAACTAATGGAATTTCTAACTATCGATACCAAATATAAAGCAAAAGACTTTAGACAACTCACAAATGGGGAAAACACTATCTAGACCTTGAATCCTATGCATGTACCTTGGAAATCTCTCAGATACGAAAACTATGATGGAACCAGGCTCTTATAATACGACACACTTAGATAACCTAGTGGATCCCGAATCATTCTCCAGATGTGACCTAATAGGAAACCCTAAGGGACGTGTGAAACTCACCAGTTAGTTGGATCACCTCTCAGCTATCTCCAACAACACTAAAGTACTCGCTAGACAGATTATCTCTCAGTCTCACTATCTCAATACACCTTTCAGTGCAAGGAGTAACTTGAATTCACTTGACTAGACACGGAATAACAATGAATGCTAAGAAACCCTAGGGACACTCCTTTAAGAGAAGTTGACCTAAAAACCCTAACACCACAGATTACCCGACAACTTCTCACCTCTCAGCTATTGAAGCAGGCAGAATACTCAATCCTAATAGACTCTCAATCGATGTTCCTATGGATACGACGTTAATCAACCATAAACAAATCACATGCACATAGCTAGCGAGCTAATACGCAACCATACATGAAAGACATTCACAAAGCAGCATATGGAACATTCAATAGATCATAAATCAAGATTAAATACGCAAATACATCCAATCAAACAAACCAAGTTCTTTACTTTAGTATTAATCCATCAAAAAGAAACCGAAATCCGAAATCAAACCAATTAACAACGCATAATCATCAAAACCTAGGTAGTTATGAAAGTCTAGCCAATCATCATAGTCAATAACATCAAAACAGAAGAATCAAACACATAAATCATGGTATCAATTTTGGAAAAATAGAACAAAGAAAGATAACGAGAACCGGATGACGAAATCGACCAGATCTTCAATCTCCAACTTCAATCCAAGTCTCCGGTTGATCCTATAAGATTTCTCCCACTTAGAATCACCAAAAAGCTTCAACCTTTTCATCTGGAGTCGAATTATTAACCCTAGGATCGAACTTAAGCTTTTATACCTTGAAAATAGCCAAAACTCCCGTAATTGAGTTCTCCCACGTATCGCGAAACCCAGGGAAGCCATCTCTCGCGTATCGCGAGAGTGTAGCTTGACACGCAAGTTCCTGAATTCCATATCCTCGCGTACCACGAAGGTGATGAGCCCCATGTCTCGCGTACCGCGAAGCAGTCATTATGACAGAAAGTTTTCTTCTTTTCTCGATTTCACTTGTTCGCTCGTTCCTTCTCCATATTTGCTTGTTTTATCTCCAAACTCACCCGATTACCTACAAAACAAGACACGAATCAATACTAACTATAAACGACTCAATACGACTCTAAAATTATACAAAAAACGACACGAAATAAGGAAGAAACGTATGTGTGCTTTACAACACATCAGACATCTTTACCTACGCAAGTCTGACTCTTGACCTAATTTTTGAAACTCGGAATTGTCTCGTGTTTGACCTTAACAGGTTTCGTGTCTTAAACATGTCGGCACGAGAAGAAAGGCCCGTCGGAACTTGGAATTGTCTTTAATGGATGTTTTGATTTTACTTTTAGTGGTTTTTGTTTTAAAAATGTTTAGGATTTATTATGTTAATGGATGTTATGATTCTACTTTTTTTTTAAATTTTTGTGAAGTTTTGACATTTTTTCTTTCAATACATATGTGATATTTATCCTCTCTCTCAAAACATGTTTCTAAATTAGTCCCTTAACAGGTGACCTGTTTCTAAACATGATGTGTTCGTGTTTGGAAAAAAATGACACGATTAGTTATCGTGTCGTGTTCGTGTCAAACACAACAGGTCATCGTGTCTTATCGTGTCGTGTCTTACCGTGTCGTGTCTGACAGGTTATGCTAACCATAAAGTTAATGGAGTAGCGATTTTGGAGAAGTCTTGTATAAACCTTCGGTAGTATCCGATTAGACCAAGAAAGCTTCGAACCTCCGTTGGTGTCTTTGGGGTTTCCCACTTCCTGATTGCTTCGATCTTGGCTTGATCTATGTGGATTCCCTGTTGATTAATAACCTGCTCTAAGAATTGTACTTCTTGTTTCCAAAACTCGCATTTAGAAAACTTGGCGTACAATTTCTCTCTTCTAAGGGTTTCCAAGATTATCTGTAGATGTTTGGCATGTTCTTCTTGAGTTCGGGAGTAGATAAGGATATCATCTATGAATAGTATAACGAATTTGGCAAGGAATGGTTTACAGACTCGGTTCATTAGGTCCATAAATGCTGCGGGAGCATTCATTATACCAAATGACATAACCAGAAATTCGTAGTGTCCATATCGGGTTCTAAAGGCAGTCTTAGGTACATCTTCCTCTTGTACCTTCAACTGGTGATATCCAGATCTAAGATCAATCTTCGAGAAGTATTTAGCTCATTGCAACTGATCGAACAAATCATCTATTCTTGGCAATGAATATTTGTTCTTTAGAGTGAGCTTGGCAATGAATATTTGTTCTTTAGAGTGATCGAACAAATCATCTACTCTTGGCAATGAATACCTGACCTTTAGCCCCTCCTCCGGGCTTCTGCTGAATGGATTTGGGATAGTTCTTCTGCATATGTCACATTTCATTATAATTATAACATTTCAGGGTTGGACAATATGAGAAGATATGCCCTGGCTTCTGGCATTTATTGCATTTCACCTCTTGAAAACCTCTTGGTGAATTGTTTCCCTCTCTCCTAGGGAACTTAATGTTTCTTGGTTTGAACCGATACATCACTTCCTCACTTTTCCTCTTGGTTTCCACAGGCTTTACCTCAACCGCCTTCTCAGCCTTCTCATTGGCTTCTTGTGCCGCCACATCATCATAAATTATGGCACTTAATGACAAAGCCGCATCCATCGATTGAGGTGCATATGTTTTCACTAGGGTAAGTACCTTTAGTGGCAAACCTCGAATAAATGCTTGATTCTCCTATGTTCGGGTGTCACTAGATGTGGCACCAATTTCGACATATCATCAAACTTTGTAGCATACTCCTTATGCATCATAGTTCCAACCTCAAGACGCTGAAACTCTTCCTCAATCTTATCAAGCTCGTTCTGAGGATAGAATCGTTATAGAACTAGTTCCTTGAACTCGTTCCATTTCATGTTGTCAACAACTTGTTCCCCTGGCTTGCTTTACTGACTCCCACTAATCCAATGCTGTGGTTTCTAATGAACTGGCAGCAAACTTGACTGCCTGGTCGCTTCTACATTCACTTAGCTTGATTACCGTTTCTATCTTTGTAATCCATTGAGTAGCGTCAATGGCTCCTTTCTTGCCATCAAATGGCTTAAGTTTACATCCGAAGGATTTGTAGTTCATGATTCTCAGTTTTATTTATAGAACTAGTATTGGCGTTTCCATTTGCTCCTCCGGTGTTGTGGGTTCCTCCTCCGGTTATTCCAGGTCCCATCCTTCTTATGAGGACTTCATCTAACAAGCCAGGTAGTGTTGTTCTCAGTACCTTTGTTACTTCACTAGCCCCAACATCTTGGAATTGGGTTACAGTCATAACCACATCCTCAGCATGAGAGTTTGTGTTATTTTCGTTCTCATTCGTTTCATTGTGATCGTTAGTATCGGTGTTATTTTCTGCCTGCCTACGAGACCTAGTAACCGGTGTTCGACCTGTTCCTCTACCTTTTTCTCTTCCAGCCATTGTTACCTATACAACAGATATATGACATCAGAATTTGTATAACCGGCTATGATCCAGAATATCAGAAATTAAAGATATTTGACCAAGAATGTAATTAATTATCTGTTCTCTCGATATCGCCCGTTATATTCATAATGATAATCAACATCTTAACCTATATCCTACGACATTCCAGCTATTCAGAGCTCGTAGTATCTAAATCCTTTAAACTATGGCTCTGATACCAACTTGTCACACCCGTAACACAGAACAGTTATCTAACCAGAGTAGTACATCTAACAGATTTGTTCCCAAGAAAGAAAGACGGGTCTAGGAGGGATTTATACACCGCTCTTTCCTTAGACAGAACATTCCGTTTGTCAGATAACTACATACCGGTCAGAAGGTCGCCTTCTAGTCACTGTGACGTTGATACAAAAAACACACAGCGGAAGACTTAAAAGTCATAACTATTTTATTTCACATAAAACAATGTTTTATAATAAGGTGTAACATCCCAAAAATAAAACGACAGTTATAATAACGAAATAAACGAACGAGGCATGACGGGTCGGGTCGGATGGGTCAGCGGGCTATAAATAGCCTATGCCACCATTTTTCTCTCATTTGCAACTTTTAGAGAGAGAAACCGTAGAGAGAGAAAGTTGGCGGATCGACCCGAGACTTCAGCAAAGTGTTACTCCATAACTCGTGAGAAGAACCTCCGGATCAGAAGCTCGATTCAGGTAACGATCTGACCTAAATCTGAGTTTTAGTTCGTTTTTGGGTTTTTCGGGTTTTGGGTGAAAATGTAAGGTTTAAACGGATGAAACTGAAAGATAATCATGGATTTGAGTTCCTTAATGGAAAACGAACTTTTGAATGCAAACAGGTTCGGGATCTTGACATGATCAGACCCGAATGCGAAAGTTAGGGTTTTTCACGAAGAACAGGTCGTGCGCACTTGCTAAGTGCGCACGGAGCATGTCCTGCGCACTTGCTAAGTGCGTAGGAGGAGGGACCTGCGCATTTGATAAGAGCGCAGGAGGAGGGACCTGCGCACTTGATAAGTGCGCATGCAGCAGGGTCTGCGCACTTGCTAAGTGCGCAGGCAGCAGGGTCTGCGCACTTGCCAAGTGCGCAGACATCAGAACTGGTTAAGTGAAGTCAGTATGTTAGAATGGTTAAACCGTTAGAGTCGGGATTGGTCTGATGTGTATTTAACTAATCAATTCAGATCGGAAGTGACGTTGTTGGACCTTCGTTTAGGACAATCCATATTAGCGTATCAGGTGAGTTCTAGAGCCCTCTTTTAAATGTTTTGTTAAATGTTTTGGGCTGGTGTGCATACTTACGAAATGATGTTTTAACGAAATGATGTTTTAACGAAACGATGTTTACGAAAGGAAAGGTTATGAAGTGTTTTGCCAAAAAGGTTTACGAATGTTTATGAACGGTCTAAATGAGGAAATGTTTAATGAAAAGGGAAAGAGGTAAAGGTTTAAAGAAGTCATTACAAATCTAATATGTCGAATGAATGGAATTGACGAATGAAGTCTGGGAATGTGATTCCCAGCCTTGTGGTAGATTATGGACAGCGAGCCATAGTTACCATAAGAACAACAGGGCAGTGTCTTGGTGGCCTGTCGATGGTTTTGATGTTGTACAACTGGTAAGGGAGTAACGACGGTTACTCGGGTGATGACGATCATCCTAAGTG
The DNA here is from genome assembly GCA_023525975.1 of Smallanthus sonchifolius. Taxonomy (NCBI): domain Eukaryota; kingdom Viridiplantae; phylum Streptophyta; class Magnoliopsida; order Asterales; family Asteraceae; genus Smallanthus; species Smallanthus sonchifolius. The sequence goes on from CM042022.1 coordinate 87,228,078, forward strand.
AATAAGGTAAGGGAAATCAATGATGGCGATACGTAACGGTTGATTCCCAAAGGAAAGATGCGTGTTGGGCAATGACGGCGATACGTAACGGTTGACCCCACGTAGTGAATGGTTGGGCAATGACGGCGATACGTAAAGGTTGACCCCACGTAGTGAATGGTTGGGCAATGACGGCGATACGTAACGGTTGACCCCACATAGTGAATGGTTGGGCAATGACGGCGATATGTAACGGTTGACCCCACGTAGTGAATGGTTGGGCAATGACGGCGATACGTAACGGTTAACCCCACGTAGTGTATGGTTGTGGCAATGACGGCGATACGTAGCGGTTGCCCACAACACCAAAGGTTCCTTCGGGGACACTGTGACGCGTAAAGTAAGATACAGAATTAGATAACGATAATGTATGACTTAAATGAATGCTAAAAGTTTTAACGAACGATCCGTTCAACGGTGTTTATGATAATGATGTTGATGATGATATGGGTACGAAACCTTTTTTAAAGATGTTAGATTATTACATGCTTTTGTGAAAGGTTTTACTAAATGAATGAATGATATGTTTCTGGCAAATGTTGATGTTAAAGTTTTTATGAAATGCTAGAACTCACCAGCGTAGCTGACTTTTTAGTGTGCACATTCAGGTTAAGGCAGGTTATGAGGATGGACGGTGATGCTTGGCTAGCGAGAGGAGTTACCCGGCTGACTATGAAGACTGGCATCCCGTTATGTTTTAGTTATGATGTATTTATGTTTTAAACAATGTTTACGCTTCCGCATGTATGAACAATGATGACGTTATGTTTAAATAAAATTTTCTGATGCGTTATTTGATATTTATGTTTAAGAACTGTTTGTGAATGAGTAAATCCAACAAGTGGGGCCTCCCGGGTTTGGGGCCTTACAAGTTGGTATCAGAGCAATAGTTTGAGAGATTCGGACACTTCTAGTGTCTGAACTTAAACTGCGAATTGGACCGAAAGCGGATGCCAGTACGGGTAACTCGAGCCATAGCATCAGGTATGAAAAGTAGAGTATGTGTATGTAGTATGCCTTAGGAAGGGTTAGGAAAGGACTTGTGTTCTGATGGAATCACAAAGGTGGTCAAATAGAAATCGAAAGGCAGTGTAATGGTTAATTGCAGATGGCCAGTGTATATTAACATCTTACAGTACTTATTGAATTTTATTTGTTAACTAGCGTGATAACATTGGATTTCTTGTCTTATAGAACGAAATGGCGAGGAGAGGGAACGGAAGGCGTGGTGGCCGTACCGGTGGTCGTACCGGCGGTTGAAATGGTGGGCGTGGCAGGATTCCTGCGCGCCAAGAGCACAGTGAAGAAGGAAGTGTTCACACTGAACCGGAGGTTAGTGTGCATGGAACTGAGCAGACACAAGTTGCAGAACAACCTTTCACTTTTGAACCAGAAGTGAGAGCAGCCATAGCTCGAGAGTTCTCCGAGTTGATGAAGATTTCTCTGCCAAGTCTGTTGGCTGAAGCATTAAAGAAAGTTAGTGGGGAAGGCGGATCTAGTGCGGCAACTGGTGCCCAGAACAACGAGACCGACAACGCACGGCCTGCTCGCGTGCGACTATAAGTCATTTAAGGCATGTGACCCGCCGGTCCTGACTGGGAAGAAGGACGCGGTGGCTACTTTTGATTGGGTGATTCGTATGGAAGCCGCCATCCGTCTGAGCGAGTGTCGAGCAAATCAAGTAGTGAAGTTTGCTGCTAACTCCTTGAGGGAGGAAGCATGCCACTGGTGGGAAGGTGTACGTCAGGCTAAGGGGGATGAGGTTGTTGACTCGATGATGTGGAATGACTTGAAAACTCTGGTAATCAAGAACTTCTGTCCAAGGAACGAGATTGAGAAGGTAGAGAGGGAATTTCTGGGTTTGAAGGCCTGGAGCATGACGCACCAGTAGTACACAACCCGATTCAATGAACTGGCACGTCTGGTGCCACATCTTGTTACGACGGAGGAAAGAAAAATTTCCTGTTACATTCAAGGGCTGCCGGACCAGGTCCGCACCTATGTTAAGGCAAACGCCCCTACTACCTATGATTCGGTAGTAGAGCTGAGCGGCGTAGTATTTGATGTTCTGGCACTGAATGTCGCCGCCATCGAGGAACCAAAGAAGAGACCGAGCTTCTCATACAAGTGAACTGGTGGAAAGATGTTTGGGGCTCGCGATAAAAGGGCTCGGGTGGATGAGCTGACCGTTTGTAAGAAGTGTGGAAGGGAGCATACAGGTGAATGTAGACTGGGATCTAACTTGTTCTTTAAGTGTGGCAAGACCGGGCACTACTCCCGTGAGTGCACACAACACTACAAGTGCTATAACTGTGGGGATGTCGGTCATCTGATTAGGGACTACCCGAAGCCCAGGATGGGGGAAACCGGGAAGAGAAAGGGCCCGGAAAAGAAGGGAGAGGGATCTCGTGCGAAGACGCGAGCGTACGCACTGACGCAGGATCAGGCTAGGAAGGATCCCGATGTGGCGTCAGGTACGTTCATCCTTGACAACACTTTTGTTTCTGTGTTATTTGATTCGGGTGCCAGTAAGAGTTTTATATCTGCGACATTTTGTAAACGAGTGAAGTACACTGTCAGTAAGCTAGAAAGGGCCTATAGCGTAGAAACCGCTGAGGGTAGGACTGCGAGAGTGACCGATGTAGTTGACAACTCCACAATAAAAATAGAAGGACATAGGTTCCCTACCAGATTGTTTGTTATGGTTTTGGGTGGGTTCGATGTCGTGTTAGGTATGGATTGGCTAACTGCCAATGAAGCACAAATTATATGCAAACGAAAGATAATCCGACTCAAGGCTCCGGACGGTAGCAAAGTCGAGGTTCTTGGAGATCGTGACGCCCCGATGCCAAACGTCATCTCGATGATTAAGGCAACAGATTACTTGAGGCGCGGATGCGAGGCTTATCTGGTGTACGTAATTGACGAGTGTAAGGAAGTGAAGGAGCTAAATGATGTACCCGTGGTACGCGAGTACCCGGAGGTGTTTCCAGAGGACTTGCCTGGGATACCACCCGTCAGAGAGATCGAATTTCTAATCGACTTAGTACCAGATGCCCAGCCCGTGGCTAAGGCTCCATATCGACTAGCACCAGTGGAGATGAAAGAATTAATGGCACAACTAGACGAGTTACTTGAGAAAGGATTTATCCAACTGAGTATCTCGCCGTGGGGTGCTCCGGTGTTGTTTGTGAAGAAGAAAGACGGTTCGATGAGAATGTGTATTGATTATCGTGAGTTGAAGAAACGTACGGTGAAGAACAAGTACCCTTTACCAAGGATCGATGACTTGTTCGATCAATTACAGGGCGCAAGTTGGTTCTCAAAAATCGACCTTCGGTCTGGGTACCATCAGTTGAAGGTAAGGGAGGAAGACATACCGAAAACTGCATTTCGCACGCGTTATGGACATTTCGAGTTTCGCGTAATGTCTTTCGGATTGACGAACGCCCCCGCAACATTCATGGATTTAATGAATAGGGTGTGTCAACCGATGCTGGACCGATCGGTAATCGTGTTCATCGATGATATCCTCATCTACTCCAAGAATGAGGGTGATCACGCGTGTCACTTGTAGGAAGTATTGGAAGCTCTGAAGAAGGAAAGTTGTATGCTAAGTTCTCCAAATGCGCGTTCTGGCTTAGGGAAGTCCAATTCCTAGGTCACGTTATCAGCCCGAACGACATTATGGTTGACCCAGCGAAGATAATGACGGTAAGGGAATGGAATATTCCTAAGACGCCAACTGAAATCCGTAGTTTCTTGGGATTGGCAGGCTACTATCGGAGATTTATCCAGGATTTCTCAAAAATAGCTTCGCCGTTGACAAAGTTGACTCGGAAAGAGGTTAAGTATGAATGGGACCCAAGATGAAGCGTTTAAGGAATTGAAGAAGAGGCTAACCCAAGCTCCAGTCTTGGCCCTTCCCGAGGGCAATGAAGACTTAGTGGTATACTCTGACGCTTTGGGTCAGGGATTGGGATGCGTGTTGATGCAACGCGGAAGAGTGATCGCGTATGCGTCATGACAGTTGAAGATTCACGAAGCTAATTATCCAACCCACGATTTGGAACTTGCTGCTGTCGTATTCGCATTGAAAATATGGAGGCACTACCTGTACGGGGTGAAGTTTACTATTTACTCCGACCACAAAAGTTTGAAGTACTTCTTCGAACAAAAGGAGCTTAATATGAGGCAGAGACGATGGTTGGAACTCCTGAAGGATTATGACTGTGAGATCATGTACCATCCTGGAAAGGCAAACGTGGTGGCTGACGCTCTAAGCCGAAAGGATGTGCCTACTCATATTAGAGTGAAAGCTTGCCAGTTGGTGGTAACATCGGATGTGATGAGAGAAATTGAAAAGGCTCAAGATGAGGCACTTAAAGAAGAAAACATAAAGAAGGAAAGGATGGTTGGCCAACGGGACAAGTTGGAATATAACACCCTTGGTGTTAGGACACGTTTTGGACGGGTATGGATACCTATGGGTGGCGAGCTTAGAACCAAAATCTTGGATGATGCTCATAAGTCTCGATACTCTATCCATCCTGGCACCAATAAAATGTACCAAGATCTGAGAAAGGAATACTGGTGGCCTGGAATGAAGCATGAAGTGACAAAGTATGTAAGCAAGTGCTTGACTTGCTCACAAGTAAAGGCCGAACACCAGAAACCGTATGGAAAGATTCAACCACTTAATATACCGGAGTGGAAGTGGGAACACATTACCATGGACTTCATAACCAAGCTACCTCGCGCAGCTAAAGGTCATGACACCATTTGGGTAATTATGGATCGTTTAACGAAGAGTGCTCATTTCCTACCTATTCATGAGACGTTCTCGTCGGAAAAGTTAGCGGAAGTATTTATTAACGAAGTAGTAGCAAGGCATGGGATGCCTTTGACGATCGTATCCGACCGGGACACACGATTCACATCGAGGTTTTGGAAAAGATTTCACGAGGCGATGGGCACGAGGCTTAATATCAGCACGGCGTACCACCCACAAACGGATGGTCAGTCCGAAAGGACCATTCAGACACTGGAGGATATGCTTCGTGCTTGTATTATCGATTTTGGCGGCAGTTGGGACAGTCATCTGCCGTTAGCCGAATTTTCATACAACAATAGTCATCACACGACTATAGGCATGCCGCCATACGAAATGTTGTATGGGAGGAGATGTAGGACCCCGATTTGTTGGGGTGAGATTGGACAAAAGGAATTAGGGAGTCTGGAAGTAGTAAGGGAAACGTCAGAAAGGTTTGATCAAATCAAAGCACGAATGAAGGCCGCACAAGATCGTCAGAAGTCCTATGCGGATAAACGACGAAGGCCTATTAAGTTTGATGTGGGGGACAGAGTAATGTTGAAGGTGTCACCCTGGAAGGGAATCATACGATTCAGAAAGAGAGGAAAGTTAAGTCCGAGGTTTGTTGGACCGTTCAGGATAATGGCACGGGTTGGTGAAGTCGCTTATCGGTTAGAGTTGCCTGATGAGTTAAGTGGGATTCATCCTACCTTCCATGTATCACACTTGCGAAAGTGTTTGGCGGATGAATCGGCTCACGTACCAGTTACTGACAAAGAGGTCGACAACAGCCTTAATTACATCGAAGAACCCGTGGCCATCCTTGATCGGAAGGAGAAACGTTTACGTAGTAAAGTTATCCAATTGGTTAAAGTCCAATGGAAGCATCGAAAGGGATCGGAAGCCACTTGGGAAACGGAGAAGGAAATGAGGGAGTCGTACCCTCATCTATTTGACTTATGATAAGGTTTCGGGGACGAAATCTATTGTAAGGGGGGTAGACTTGTAACATCCCAAAAATAAAACGACAGTTATAATAACGGAATAAACGAACGAGGCATGACGGGTCGGGTTGGATGGGTCAGCGGGCTATAAATAGCCTATGTCACCCCTTTTCTCTCATTTGCAACTTTTAGAGAGAGAAACCGTAGAGAGAGAAAGTTGGCAGATCGACCCGATACTTCAGCAAAGTGTTACTCCATAACTCGTGAGAAGAACCTCCGGATCAGAAGCTCGATTCAGGTAACGATCCGACCTAAATCTGAGTTTTAGTTCGTTTTTGGGTTTTTCGGGTTTTGGGTGAAAAGGTAAGGTTTGAACGGATGAAACTGAAAGATAATCATGGATTTGAGTTCCTTAATGGAAAACGAACGTTTTGAATGCAAACAGGTTCGGGATCTTGACATGATCAGACCCGAATGCGAAAGTTAGGGTTTTTCACGAAGAACAGGTCGTGCGCACTTGCTAAGTGCGCATGGAGCAGGTCCTGCGCACTTTCTAAGTGCGCAGGAGGAGAGACCTGCGCATTTGATAAGTGCGTAGGAGGAGGGACCTGCGCACTTGATAAGTGCGCAGGCAGCAGGGTATGCGCACTTGCCAAGTGCGCAGACATTAGAACTGGTTAAGTGAAGTCAGTATGTTAGAATGGTTAAACCGTTAGAGTTGGGATTGGTCTGATGTGTATTTAACTAATCAATTCAGATCGGAAGTGACGTTGTTGGACCTTCGTTTAGGACAACCCATATTAGCGTATCAGGTGAGTTTTAGAGCCCTCTTTTAAATGTTTTGTTAAATGTTTTCGGTTGGTGTGCATACTTACGAAATGATGTTTTAACGAAATGATGTTTTAACGAAATGATGTTTACGAAAGGAAAGGTTATGAAGTGTTTTTGCCAAAAAGGTTTACGAATGTTTATGAACGGTCTAAATGAGGAAATGTTTAATGAAAAGGGAAGGAGGTAAAGGTTTAAAGAAGTCATTACAAATCTAATCTGTCGAATGAATGGAACTGACGAATGAAGTCTGGGAATGTGATTCTCAGCCTTGTGGTAGATTATGGACAGCGAGCCATAGTTACCATAAGAACAACAGGGCAGTGTCTTGGTGGCCTGTCGATGGTTTTGATGTTGTACAACTGGTAAGGGAGTAACGACGGTTACTCGGGTGATGACGATCATCCTAAGTGAATAAGGTAAGGGAAATCAATGACGGCGATACGTAACGGTTAATTCCCAAAGGAAAGATGCGTGTTGGGCAATGACGGCGATACGTAACGGTTGACCCCACATAGTGAATGGTTGGGCAATGACGGCGATACGTAACGGTTGACCCCACGTAGTGAATTGTTGGGCAATGACGGCGATACGTAACGGTTGACCCCACATAGTGAATGGTTGGGCAATGACGGCGATATGTAACGGTTGACCCCACGTAGTGAATGGTTGGGCAATGACGGCGATACGTAACAGTTAACCCCACGTAGTGTATGGTTGTGGCAATGACGGCGATACGTAGCGGTTGCCCACAACACTAAAGGTTCCTTCGAGGACACTGTGACGCGTAAAGTAAGATACAGAATTAGATAACGATAATGTTCGACTTAAATGAATATTAAAAGTTTTAACGAACGATCCGTTCAACGGTGTTTATGATAATGATGTTGATGATGATATGGGTACGAAACCTTTTTTAAAGATGTTAGATTATTACATGCTTTTGTGAAAGGTTTTACTAAATGAATGAATGATATGTTTCTGGAAAATGTTGATGTTAAAGTTTTTATGAAATGCTAGAACTCACCAGCGTAGCTGACTTTTTAGTGTGCACATTCAGGTTAAGGCAGGTTATGAGGATGGACGGTGATGCTTGGCTAGCGAGAGGAGTTACCCGACTGACTATGAAGACTGGCATCCCGTTATGTTTTAGTTATGATGTATTTATGTTTTAAACAATGTTTACGCTTCCGCATGTATGAACAATGATGACGTTATGTTTAAATGAAATTTTCCGCTGCGTTATTTGATATTCATGTTTAAGAACTGTTTGTGAATGAGTAAATCCAACAAGTGGGGCCTCTCGGGTTTGGGGCCTTACATAAGGACTGACTGGAAATACAACATATTGTTCATAGCAGGAACACATATAACTCTAGCCTTATAGTACCCGAGAACGTGCCATCCATTAAGGCCTTACGGTTACACAAGAACCTGCCCTCAGTAATCCCTATTTCAAAACACCTGTATATCTCCTCGAATGCCAACTACAAGCTAGTGGTCACCTGTGCTAAAAAATATTTGAAAACATTTGCATCAGTATAAAGCTGGTGAGTTCATAAACAAATCATGTTTTCACAATCATATTCACCGTATGAAATGACCATCCATCCCAATCCCCACCTAGTGGCCACGCAAGGACCCTGAGCTTTTATTATATATATACTGAGACCTTCCAGGCTACTAGCAACACAAGTACCAGTCTAAAAATAAGAAGATCAGTCTAGCCCCTCAGTCCCATCCCAACTCGACCGTAATAAGCGTTATTCACAGGTATATATACATGGAATTAAATTAGGGATCCGACTCGTTTCGATAAAAATCACTTCAAAACATTTTATATCGAGCACAGTTTAGAGGAACTCACTTCAAGCAGAAAATCCTTTCGAATCCAATATAACAATCAACATCTCGAGATAACCCTAAATCTTATTCGACATTATCATAATCAATAAACCTATCTTAGGTTTGTACAATGGAACCTCAGGGTATTCGGAAACCTTACCTCAGTACTATCTACGGCAATTTGCGGACGATATGCTAGAAACCGGACTCTCGCACGCGAACCGTGGATTGGGAATACAACTCCAGAGGTTTTTTGTGTGTTTTGTAAGGTGTAAAGTGTGTGAAAATGGCTGGGATCTTTGATCTATTTATAGGGCAGACTTCGGGTCCGTAGCAGACCGCTACATAGGGCTGTGGCGGTCCACCACCCATTGAGGCGGCCTATTTTGCTTAGTGCCCACGTAGCGGACCATTAGGGTCCAGGCTAGCGGTCCGCCACCATTTCCATGCGTCAGATTTCAATCGGTGAGTCACAGGACACGTGTCGTCACCTGGTTCATTCCTTCCTCCATACGTAGCAGACCGCCAAGGTATAGGGTAGCGGTACGCTACCCCTTCTATTTTTAGATTTTTCATTTTTAATCCTCCAACTTTGGAGAACTTATAGTTCAACCCCTGAACTTTATATTTTTGATACTTTTAGCCCTTATAATACTTGGGAATTATCCGGATGTTACATATCTCCCCTCTTTAAAAGAATTTCATCCTCGAAATTTGATATTAGTCAAACAAATGAGGATACTTAGCTTTCATCCATTCTGTTAATTCCCAAGTTTGATCGGCACCCTTCCGACCTTGCCACTGCACCAGCACCATCAGTGTCGTTTTCTTTCTTAGCTTCCGATCTTGTGTTCCTATGATCTTAACGGGTTGTTCGGTGAATTGGAGTTTATCATCAACATGGACATTATCTAATGTGACTGCGTGATCAGGATCTGCTAAGCACTTGCGTAGACATGACACATGGAATGTGTTATGTATCCTTTGCAATGTTTCATGCAATTCGAGTTTATATGCCACGTCTCTAACTCTTTCGATGATTTTATAAGGTCCAATATACCTTGGCCCTAACTTCTCACGTTTCCTGAAATGTACAACACCTTTCCAAGGTGATACTTTCAGCATAAAGTAGTCACCTACTTGCAATTCTAACGGTCTTCGACGTTTATATGCATAACTTTTCTGTCGAACTTGTGCAGCTTTCAACCGTTGTTTAATTTGGATTACCTTATAAGTTGTTTCCTGTAAGATTTCTGGCCCAGATAACTGACTATCTCCGACTTAATTAAGGCTTGAAACAAGTCGAGTTCAAACTTAAGTTCCCTTAATTAACTTGAATGAACCGAACTTGAGCTAAGTCAAGCTCGAGCACGGTTCGTTTGCACCCGTAGTCGGACTACAAGATAGATCGACTACTAAAATAACTATTAAAGCAAACAAAAGAAAAAACAAAACCAACCTGCAATAAAAATCTAAAAAGATAATGATACTATTCATTCATTTAGATTAGTCCATCACACAAGTTGGGCAATAAAGTTAATACAACTACACATGTAACTTTTAATAGGAGTCCAAATGGGCTAAGTTGAGTTGGCTCGTAACATTTTTGTTCAAACGCATTTACGATAGTAATCTAGTTTTCTAACAAAACAATTTAATAGGTTGTATGCCTCGAGGATACACTTTTTGAGAAACTTTCTACCCGTTGTTTTCTTTTCAGACACTTTTTTATTTAACCGTTTGGCGGGTTAGGAGAACACATACCTATTCAAAAGTAAACATGTTGATTACAACTTCTACCTCTGGTAAATAACAAAGCGTTTCGGTGCAGGTTCAATATATACATACTCAACAAGAAATAAGCAACACTTGTATATAGGTGATCCAGATTTGGTTAAGGAAATGAACCAGTCCATCACTCTTGGACCGGGAAAACCTTGCCATTTTTTCATCCACAACAGTAAAATTATTGCCCCTGAATTCTTCATGGATAAAGTTAAGGTACATCAATCCTTTTCACCATCACCCAAACAAAAAAAACCATGTTTCTCATCAAACAATGGGTTAACTCATGATATAGCAATCAACCATCACGTTGTTACTAATTCATTAACCAACTTTCATTTGTCGTGTCACTGAAGTATTACTATTTTCTTAGTAGGTCAATTTGTTGTCATGTAAGTCCCCATGTAGCCGGTTGACACGGGGACTTGGATAAAAACAAAATAATAGTTGACCTACCTAGCAAAAAGATAGTTGGTTAATCAAACTAGCAACAAAGCGATAGTCGGTCGCTATACCGTGAAAATCCCTAAAATGTCCTTATTACTAATCTATTCTCTCAATCGTTCCCTTTTACTCAATTCTTCCAAAAATGTCCCCTCTAATACCGGCAGATTCGACGATATAACCACGTCTGACGACGATGTTATGATCCAGTTAAAGCCCGCCACGTGTCCCAAAAGGGTGGAATCGCTGGTATGTTTATAAACACTGGCGGATTCGACAGTATTTTTTTTTTACATTTTTTAAACGCCGTCGGATTTTTTCAAACACTGTCGGACGATGCTAAAACACTGTCGGAATTTTTCAAACACTTTCAGACGACGCGATAACACCGTCGGAGTTTTTCAAACATACGGGCAAATCCGACTCCTTTGGGACACATGGTGGGTTGTAATTGGTTCTAAACACCATCGCCTGATGACGTTAGACTGTCGGATTCGACGGTATTAGAGGGGACATTATCGGAAAAAAAAATGGGTCAAAGGGACATGTTGGGGGAAATGATTGGTAATAAGGACATTTTGAGGATTTCCTTGCAATTAACCCTAAAACAAAAGACAGTCAATATAGGGTAGACTGCAATTATAAGACCGTGTCATGAACTTATAGTGCATGAACCTATGTGTTGATTGGCAAGGGTATGGTGGGGCCAATGTTGGAGTCAGCTGAACCACTTTTGAGAAAGTGGCTAGCCTGAATTGAAGCCCAAGGGAACCAAAGAGCAGAGATAAGAGTTGATGATGATCTAAGGGCAGTTTTTGTAGATGTGATGTCAAGGGCGTGTTTTGGAAGCTCTTATGGCAAGGGGATTTTCTACAAGATCAGAACCCTTCAAAAAGCCATATCCTCTAAAGCCATGCTCTTTGGCCTTCCTACTTATAGGTATGCTTAAAAAATAAATGCCACTCGTTTATGGTAACCGTTAAAAAAATGTTACAAAACCGGATAAATGACAAGTTTATATGATACAGAAAAAGGACAAATGTAAAGAGTTTGGAACAAGAGATAGATTCATTGATATGGGAAACTGTGTGTGAAAGGAAGTGTCAAGAGACGAAATTGTTGAAGAAAGATTTTCTGCAAATGATCTTGGAGGAAGCTGTGGAGCATTTTACAAGTGAAGATGAAAGCAAACGGTTCATTGTTGATAACTGCAAGAATATTTACTTTGCAGGATACGAGTGGACTAGTGTTGCTGCGTCGTGGTGCTTGATGTTGTTAGCTTTGTATCCAGAATGGCAAACGAGCATATGTGATGAAATGTTTGAAGCGTGTCCTAACAGTTCACTGGATGTAGACTTGCTCCCTAAGCTGAAATCAGTACAATGAATCCATAACCATTCTGTTAATCACAGTTTGTTAAACAAGCACACAACAAATTATTTGATTATTACAACTTCAAACACGATAAGCGACAACTTGTTTTTAGCGGTGCCAAACGGGTCGTGTTCACAGGTTGGTGGGTCCAACCCTACAAGAACCTGAAAATCGTGTCAGACATATGAACACGAACAAGGCACGGATATTCTCTTGCTCACAGGAACACGACCCGTTTAACCCTCTTTTTATTTTTTTTGCATATTAATACTTACAATTACAATTTTACAACAAAAAGTACAAATGCATATGAAACAATTACATTTTAAATTTTAATTATAAAATCTTATGTTAATTTCTCTTTTTTATGTTTTATATTTGGCATAAAATACCCAATCAATTTAAATTATGAAAAAAAAACACATTTAAAAATAAAATAAAAATAAATGGGTTATACAAGTTCAACACGTGTAGCTGTAGCTGACCCGAACCCGTTAATACTAAACCCAAACCCACGAATTTTGTGCCGTGTAAAAAATTCACACCCCTACTTGTTTTAATGTTGCTGATTATGTGGTTATGATTTTTTAAAATTTCATAACTGTTTCCAAACTGCACATATGCAGGTCACGATGGTCATCCAAGAAGCAATGCGGTTTTTCCCTCCAGCAGCATTTGTGTCAAGAGAGGCACTAGAAAGGACACAAATAGGCCACGTAGACGTGCCAAAAGAAGTATGCATATTGAGCTTGATCCCAACACTACACCGCGACCCTGATATATCGGGCCCTGATGCCCACAAGTTTTGACCCGAGAGGTTTATTAATGGTGTAAGGCAAGCATGCAAAGCCCCACAAGCTTATGTTCCCTTTGGAAGCGGTGCATGGTCTTGCTTAGGGAGAAATTTTGCTATGGCTTGTTAGACGGTATAAGTTTAGATAGAATTTTATATTTCATTATTCTTGTGGTACTTATATGTAATATCTAGTCCTATATATAGGATCCTTTGTAATTGTTTTTATTTAAGATTTCAATAATAATATCGGTGGTTCATTATGGTATCAGAGCTAATACGCTCTTGAACCTAAACCCTAATTGCCGCAAACATCTTCCTACCTGTTTTTTTTTCCGATCACAGCTTTACTGTTGCTTCTACTATGTTTTCCGACTAAACCCGCCGATCATAGCTTCTAATGCTGCTTCTATTCTGTTTTCCAATCACAGCCAAAGTTTTGTTATTTTTTTTTATTTTTTTTCTGATCGCAACCTCTGTTTTTCAAGCCTGCAACCAATTTTTTTTTTCGGCAGCCATGGCCATGATATCTGCCTTTACCACCGTTGAGAAAACCGCTTACAAGTCACATAAATTTGCCATTAAACTCACACCCACCAACTATGGGTTCTGGAAAAATATGATACATCCATTCCTCGTCACCAACAATCTTTTCGGCTACATAGATGGAACGATCCCATGTCCACCATCTCGCACTGCTGCCACCATCGATACAGCCTCTATGAATTACCCCAGTTATCTTCATTGGATTGCCAATGATGCTCATGTCCGGATGATACTTATCTCTACCATATCAGACAATGGAGGCCTTTGGTAAAGCAAGTAAAGCCCTATATTTGGGCCACCAAATTCTAAGGGCCTCAATTTTTATTTATTTTTTTATATAAAAACTCCTATTAATTTATTTAAATCTGATTACTTTTTATATATAGTAGATCAAACTATTTCTTCAACTAAAAGTAGATTTGATTAATTTAAAAAGTTTGAAAGTATTTTTGGTTTCTATTTAGTATAAAGAAATTAAAATCATTCAATGATAACAGTTTAAAACAACATTATATTGATCTTGAAAAATCTTTAAAACTTGATGCTAGCTTAGATATCGATGGTCTAGATGTATTTCAAAAACTAAAACTTTTAAGACATGTTATATATTTAGAATGCGACACACTTATTAATATACTTAATTATATTAAAAAGTTTAATTCTTTTCCAAATGCTTATATTGCTTATAAAGTTATGTTAACTATTCCTGTAACGGTTGATTCCACATAAAGAAGCTTATCCAAATTAAAATTGTTAAAAAATTATTTAAGATCTACTATGTCACAAGAACGATTAAATGAGTTAGCTACTTTGTTAATTGAAAAGAAATTGTTAGAAGAAATTGATTTGGAAAATTTTATTAAAGAGTTTGCTTCTAAAAAACTATAAAAATAAACTTAATCTAAACATTTAAAAAAAATGATTTTTTTTAACTCCGCCAAATATAAACTTTTTAGTTTATTATTGCCGGTCCCAAACCTGGATAAAGTAGGAGGATTTATGACATGGCCTTTGTTGAAAGGGGCCTCAAATTTTTAGTTCGCTCTAAGCCACCAATATGATTAAGCCGCCCCTGATATCAGAATCCTCCTTCCAACATGTTCAGGGTACTACCTCACGAGATCTGTGGCTTGTGCTTGAACGAGCATATGCACCAAATAATTCTTCTAGAGAATATATTTTAAAGACCCAGTTGTTGAAACTAGAGATGAAAGGTGATGAAAGTTCTTCCGCTTATCTTACTCGTGCGTAGGAGTATGTCACCGCACTAGCCAATATTGGCGAACCCTTCAAAGACAAAGATCTGGCCATGCTTGCTGTTACAGGTCTCTACAAAGAATATAATGGCTTAAAGCAAAATCTTCTGGCTCGCTCACCACCTGTGACCTTCAATGAATTATACGGATTGCTAAGTGATCATGAGTACATGATCCATCGCCAACCTGTCGTCACTCCTCAGGCCTACATGACTCATCTGGCAGGTAACATGACTGGTACAACAAATCCATCAAGTACTCCTTTAAACCCTCAGTTTACTGCTGTGCACCAAATGGCAGCCCAATTGGGGTACCAACTCAGCCCTATTATACATCAGACCGGTCAACCTTAAGCCTTCTTGGCAAACCGTTCATCCAATAATTATTGTGGAGTTCGACGTGGAAATTCCCGTGAAAACTATCATGGAAATTATAACAGAGCCCGTGATGACTCTCATGGAACGGGTGGTAAAAACCGCTAGTCACAATTTGCGTGGGCATCCACGCAAAATATGGTCTATGGTCACTGTAATAGGTGTGGTATAGATCACATCCCTGCTCAGTGTCCTAACCAATCTGGTTCCAGCTCCACACAAAATATGTCACAGGCAAACTATGCAGCTTTTTCTAGTGTCGGCTCGGCATCTGGATCAGCATGGAAACCCGACACCGGAGCCGATAGCCATGCCACTCCAGATTTAACAAATTTGGATAACTCTGAAGCTTATTAGGTAACAACTCACTTCATGTTGGTGATGGTAATCCTCTCCCTATCTTTCATATTGGTTCCTCAAAAATCTATTCCCCTAACAGAACTTTTAAACTATCTAATATTCTTCATGTACCTGAACTTAAACAAAATTTGCTCTCTGTGCAACAATTTTGTTGAAAATGATGTTTTCTTTGAATTTTACTCGTCTTTTTTTTTGTGAAGGACGAGTCTACACGTACCATCCTACTCACGGGTACAAGTGATCAAGGTCTTTACACGCTTCGCCTCCCTCAGTTGAAGTCCCTTCCACATGTTTCTTTCACAGTCACAAAAGCATCCTCAACTATTTGGCACCATCGTCTTGGACATCCCCATGCTCGTGTTTTTAATTATATTGTTTCTCGTAATTCTTTACCTGTTTCGTATTCTTTATGTTCTTCTTTGTGTTCTTCTTGTCAAATGGGGAAGTCCTCAAAATTGTCGTTGAACCTTTCAAATTTTCATAGTAATGCTATTTTGGATTTGGTTTATTGTGATGTTTGGGGCCCTGTTCCATCACTTTCTCTTGATGGACAGAGGTTTTTTATGTTATGTGTTGATCATCACTCACGATATATGTGGTTTATCCGTTAGCTCAAAAATCTGATGTTTATTTAACCTTTAAATCATTTGTTCTAATGGTAGAAAGACAATTTGCCACTAAAATTAAAACTGTACAAACGGATTGGGGGTGAATTTCGAAACCTTGCACCATATTTTTCTTCTCTTGTCATTATACATCGGCGTTCATGCCCGCACACAAGTGAACAAAATGGCATTGTCGAGCGTCGAAACCGTCACGTGGTGGAAACGGGTCTTGCTCTTTTAGCTCATTCCAACGCTCCACAACGTTTCTGGAGCTTTGATTTCAAAACGACTGTCTTCTTGATCAACCGTTTGCCTTCTCGCATAAATTCCAACAAATCACCGTTTGAGCATCTTTTTAAACGTCCACCTGATTACTCCTTCCTTCGGGTATTCGGATGCCAATGCTTTCTTTATCTACGACCGTACAATCGAAACAAAATTGATTTTCGATCCACCCCATGTGTCTTTCTCGGTTATAGCCCTGTTCATCATGGGTATCGATGCTTGGATCCGGTTACCGACCGCGTGTACATTGCGCGTCATGTTCGTTTTAATGAACTCTCTTTTCCCTTTAGACCTACAACCACTCCACCTCATCCTCCACCAACTACTCCTTATTTTTCTTCCTACCTGTTGGAATCTGCTGGACCCAAGAAGAACAGATGATTGGAAAGCCAAAACTTGCTAACATCTGATCCTTAATAAAACAGAAGTTAGAAGATCTGTTTGCCCAAAATACTGTTGATACTACAACCTCTGCTTATACAAGATCTGTCAAAGCTAACATCTGCTGGAGCTAACATCTGCCCAAGAACATGCAAGATCTGTTTTGAGCTAAAGTCTGCTAAAGCTAACCTCTGCTGATGAAGACACAAGGTCTGTTCAAGCCAACAGCGTTTAGCAATAGAACAGTGTCTGTATAAACAGTTGTTAGGATAACAGTGTTTAGCTATAGAACAGATGTTATGTAAACAGATGTTAGAGTTTGTTAGAGGTTGTTAGATGTCGCTGTCTTAGGTGACGTCAGCCTTGATCAACAGATGTTTGGTTCGTGTATAAATAGATCAGTAACTGTACTGTTCTATTCATCACTCTGCACACATTCTCTGCACGAACAAACTGAGTGATCGGGCTGAGGGGGAGTTTGTAATTCTTGTACTGTTATTCTTATATGAATGAATGAAAAGTACTTGATGAAAAGCAATCTTCTGTTTGTTATGAATTAAAGCTTATTTCCGCTGCACTTTCCATATTTACTCATTCATCTTTCACTGTTACATTAGCAAAAAGTTCATAACAATCAAACTCAGATCCAACAATTGGTATCAGAGCCTGGTCGATTGAATTTGATTTAACCAATCAAATTTAATACAAATAGATCAGCTCTCTTATTGATTTCGTTTGTTCGTTTTTGAAAACAAATTTAGAGTTTATTGACGATCAAAGTTTTATAAAATCTATTTTGAAAACAAGCAGAGAATGTCTACCATCAATCACGATCCACACAACACCGGCACGAACAACAAGCCACCGATGCTTGTCAGATCTTAATACAATATCTGGCAACGTCGGATGAGCCATGTTCTCGCACAACAGAACACGGGATGCTGGAAATCGGTCATCTATGGACCACATGTTCCGATGGTGCCGAGTACCGAAGATCCCAAAATTCAGGAGCCTAAAAAGCTTGAAAACTACTCTAACATAGATTTTCAGAAAATCGAGTTAGATGCCAAAGTTTTCAGTATTGTAGCAATGGCACTACCGAATGATATCTATGCTGGGCTGTTACACTGTAACAGTGCCAAAGAGTTGTGGGATGCTTTGAAGGAACAATTCGGTGGAACTGAAGAGGTTATTGAAAACAATCGTGAAATTCTGAATCAACAGTATGAAACATTCTGTCATGTGAAGGGAGAGTCATTAACTCAACAATTTGAGAGGTTTAACTGTTTAATCAGTGAATTAAAACTTGTGGATCTGACTTATCAAAATTCAACTTTAAACCACAGATTTTTAAGATCACTACTTGATAGATGGGATACTATTGCAATTGTTATGAGAAACTCTCTTGGTTTCAAGGACTTGTCTCTGACCCAGCTTCATGGTAAGCTCTTGACTTATGAGAGAGAGCTTAACCAGAAAAAGAAGCTCCAGGATTCTGGAAAAGTGTCTGATGACTATGTATTTGGGAATACAGCACTTTTGGGTCAAGATGAGGTGACTAGCAATAAGGATCAGGGTTATGATCATTTTATTGATATGGAACTAGTGCACCAACTGGCCCTACTCAGTATTAGAACTAACAAGTTTTATAAGAAAACTGGTAGGAAATTTCCAGGGTTACATGGGAGGACAAAGGTAGGGTTGGATAAATCAAAGCTGAAATGTTACAAATGTAACAGACTTGGCCACTTTGCTAGGGAATGTAGGAGTCAAAATAGTGTACCTATAGTATCCTACCCTAACCAAAGGCCTCAGACCAACAATTATCATTATCCCCAAACTACCCCTCCTGGTCAAAATGTGCAAAACACCGCCCACTTTGCACAGACCCCAACCACTGTTCCAGTGCACTTTGTCCAAACCACTGTTCCTCAGATCCAATATGTTCAAACCCCTGTTGCTCAGTTTTCAGTACCACAAGCTGCTGGCCCATCCTCTACACCTGCAGAGGCTAGTCAACAAAGCTTCTTTACACAAGGTTTTGTTGACTGGAGCAGTTTACCAGATGAGTTAACAGATGAGAACTTTGCTCTAGTTGCCAACTCCACTGAACCAGAAAACTTCTGTTTCATGGCCTTAGAGTCAATAGTTGAGGGAGTTGAATCTGAGGAAGTGGTCTCTAAATCTGAAAATGTGACTAATGAAATGATTAAAACAGATGTTTCAAAAGAAAAGGTTGAAAAGGAAGTTGTGAATCTCTCAGATCCATGGAATTCTGATGATGTTGAGTGCAAGTGTGAGTGTGCATTGATGGCTACTGCTAAGGTATCTCCTCAAATCCTAAAGGATCTATGTTCAAAAACATGTGTGATAGCTTTTGCTAACATAAAAGAGGTGAATGAAAACCTTAGAAAGAAAATTTTGGAAGACGAAAATCAGTTTGAAAAACTCACAAAAGAGTTAAAATCAAAATTAACTGAAAAGGATTATGAAATCAGCAGTTTAAAACATGAGACAAGCATAATCAAAGACCAGCTCCAAACAATGATAACCAAATATCAAAGTTGTAAACAGGAGCTTGAGTCCACCCAGATCACTTGTGAAAAATGGGTGGAATCATGCAAAGGTTAGGAGATCTTGCTCAACCAACAGACCAGGAGCAATGTAAAATTTGGCATTGGCTTCCATGAAACCACTGATGTTCAAAACACTGTTGGAAGGGAAACAAACTTGGTTGAACTTGTTCCTAAAAATGAAAAGGGTCAAGTTGTCAAAATCA
This sequence comes from Smallanthus sonchifolius, assembly GCA_023525975.1. NCBI lineage: Eukaryota > Viridiplantae > Streptophyta > Magnoliopsida > Asterales > Asteraceae > Smallanthus > Smallanthus sonchifolius. The sequence continues at coordinate 87,247,529 of CM042022.1, forward strand.
CTGAACCAAATGGTAAGAAAATTGTTCTTACAAAACATGAAGGTTCCTCATCTCATTCTGAGATTGAAAAATATCAGTTTAAACCTACTTGGTCAGATGAGTGTGATGTTCTTGAAAATTTCAAACCAGTAGAATTTTCAACCACTGATGGTGTGAAAGCACCAACTGTCAAAATCATTCCCCTAACAGATCTTCCAGCAGATGATCAAACATCTGTTGAAAGGAAGAAAGAAAAGGGGAAGAAGAAAGAAAAGGATTTGAACTTGTTTTGTGACTTCTATGAAAAGAAGAATCATGTTACTAAAAACTGTTTTCTTCTAAAAGCTTATGATGTCAACAAAGAAACAAGTGTGTGTGATTCTGATTCAAATTGTTCAATTTGTAGGAAAAAGAATCATAAAACTCAAGAGTGTTTTTATCTCAAAAATTTTGATGTCAAGATAAAAGAGTATAAAACTAAAACTCAAATGGATCAAGGGATTAGTACTTCAAAAGGAAAATCCAGGCAAACTTTTGGTGTTCAAAACCAAAAGGAAAACCATGTTTCAAAACACTTGTCCAAATAGACCTTCTCACCTGTCCAAACATCTGTTACCAAAAGCTTGAATGAAAACTATGTCCATAGAGATATTCAAGTAACAGATGCTCCACCTTCAAACCATTTTCCAAGAGGCTATGGTCAACCACATTACCATAGATTGTCCCATGTTTATGAAGAGCCAAAAAGGCCTTCTAAACCAAAGGTAAACATGCATCCTCATGGCTATTCTCACTTAACAGGCAATGATCAAACATCTGTTGCACCAAGTGTAAACATTCAAGCACTGGCAAATGGTCAACAAAAATTGTTACACTTGGTCCAAAAGCTTGTTCAAACCACTGATCATACACCAACTTCTGTGCCTATGAACACTAAGACCCCATCCAAAGACAACTCGGCTTTGGACACTCACCAAAACTAACCCTTTACTGATGTGCAGAGAACTTCTACTTGCTTAGACAGTTTATGGTATGTAGACAGTGGAGGCTCCAGGAACATGACAGGATGTAAAGCCCTGCTCAAAGATTTCTTATCTCATGGAGGGGGTGATATATCCTTTGGTAATGACTCTAAAGGTAAGGTATTGGGTTCAGGGACTGTTCAGGCTGGGAAACTCAAGTTTGAGAATGTCAATCTCATTGATAATCTTAAATTTAATCTTTTGAGTGTCTCACAAATGAGTGACAAAGGGTATGGTTCATTTTTCACTAAGAACACCTGTAAAATCATTGGGCCAGAAGTGGTGAAAAAGATTGAAACAATCATTGCTGAGAGCGAAGCACAACTTGTTGCTCACAGAAGTGGCAATGTGTATGTTATTGATATGATGAGGGATAACCCAATGGCAAATGTTTGCCTATTCACCCCTGCCTCTACAAAAGAGACAGAGTTGTGGCATAGGAGATTGAGTCACACAAACCTTCAAACTATTAACACACTCTCCAAACAAGGCCTTGTCCGTGGTCTTCCACCAAAATAATTTAAATGTAATGAGCATTGCATTTCTTGTTTAAAAGGAAAACAGCATAAAAGCTCTTACAAATCCATTGATGAGTCCAAAACAATCCAATGTCTTCAAATGTTGCATATGGATTTGTTTGGCCCAGTTAAAATCATGAGTCTAAAGAAAAAGAGATATTGTCTTGTCATTGTTGATGATTTTTCTAGGTTTACATGGACTTACTTTTTACACTCTAAGGATGAGACTGCAGGTATCTTGAAGGACTTTGTCATCAAAGTTGAAAAACAATATGACTTGCCAGTAAAAGTCTTTAGAAGTGACAATGGAACAGAATTCAGAAATAAGGAGTTGGATGAGTTTTGTGTGTCAAAAGGAATTGTGAGGCAGTACAGCATTCCAAGGACACCTGAAAAAAATGGGGTGGTTGAAAGGAAAAACAGAACTCTGATTGAAGCTGCAAGATCTATGCTAGCAGATTCTGGTTTACCACTGTCCTTTTGGGCAGAGGCTGTAAACACTGCTTGCTATGTACAAAACAGAGTTTTAATCAATCCCAGACATCAAAAGACTGCTTATGAAATCTTGTTCAAAATCAAACCACTGATATCATTTTTTAAAATCTTTGGCTGCCCATGTTACATTTTAAATCTCAAAGATTCCACTTCAAAATTTGCAGCCAAAGTAGACTGTGGTTACTTTTTGGGATACTCTTCTACTGCCAAGGCCTACAAAGTTTTTAATACAAGAACTAGGTCTATAAAAGAAACTTTGAATGTAAAATTCAATGAACTTTCATCTCTGAAAATCCCTGCAAATCCTGCAGAACTGTTTGATTTAGATAAATTCAAATTTGAAGATATCACAAATAAACCTTACAGTGCAGGTACACCACAAGTCTCTCCACAATATTTCAGATTCGACATAGTGATTCCCTCACCATGCAAAGGTCTGTCCACACAAGGAGCATCAGATGTTCAGAATGTCTGTCACAGCTCTGCCTCAGCTGTTTCAACCATTGTTGATCAGTATCATCCCCAAACCACTGATTCACCAAGTTCATCATCTGTTGACAAAAGTTCATCCTATGGTGACAAAAGTCAATCCACTGCTACACCACTTGGACCCATACCTCCACCTCCATTTCAAACATCTGTTGGCACCTCTGAAGAACAAACAGATGTTGCACCAGATACAGCAACAACTGTTTCACATCTCTGTCCCTCTCCTCAAAATGCTATTATTCCATACACAGGAGACCTCATTTACCTCAGAGCTCATCCACCAGATCTCATTATTGGCAACATCGATGACGGGGTCCTTACAAGGAGTCAAACCTCTAACATTTGTCTTTTTGCTGGCTTTCTATCACTCATACAACCTGTCAAATACCAAGAGGCATTAAGAGACAACAGTTGGGTAGAGGCCATGCAAGAAGAGCTCCTTCAGTTCAAAAGACAACAAGTATGGGAACTTGTACCATTGCCAAAAGATGTTTATCCAATTGGCACAAAATGGGTCTTCAAAAACAAAACTGATGAAAGGGGCACTGTTGTCAAAAACAAAGCCAGGCTTGTGGTTCAAGGCTTCAGACAAGAAGAAGGAATTGATTATGATGAAACCTTCGCTCCTGTAGCTAGGTTGGAAGCTATCAGACTCTTTCTAGCCTTTGCTATCAACCACAACATCAAGGTGTATCAGATGGACATCAAATGTGCTTTCCTATATGGCAAAATTCAGGAAGAGGTATATGTGTGCCAACCACCTGGTTTTGAAGACACATTCCATCCTAATTATGTCTACAAGTTCAACAAAGCTTTGTATGGCTTGAAACAAGCACCAAGGGCCTGGTATGAAACTCTCTCAACTTTTCTCTTATCCATAGGTTTCACAAGAGGTAAAATTGACAAAACCTTGTTTCTAAAATGGAAAGGAAAAGATTTAATGATTGTTCAAATATATGTGGATGACATCATTTTTGGGTCCACATGTAACAAAATGTGTGAGGAGTTTCGGACACTCATGACAGCAGAGTTTGAAATGAGTGCCATGGGTGAACTCCAATGCTTTATTGGTCTCCAAGTTAAGCAATTGCAAAATGGAACTTTCATTCATCAAAACAAGTATGTTAAAAACCTACTAACAAAATTTGATATGAATGATTGTAAGCCATGCAGTACACCCATTAGCACCACAAAGTTGTTCACTGCTGAGGAAAACGATGAACTGGTAGATCAGACACATTATAGATGCATGATTGGTTCTTTATTGTACCTAACTGCTTCTAGGCCAGACATTATGTTTGCCACTTGTGTTTGTGCAAGATACCAAGCTTCACCCAGAAAGTCTAATCTCATAGCTGTGAAAAGGATCTTCAGATACCTAAAAGGTGCTCCCACACTTGGTATCTGGTATCCTGCTAATGGTTTTATTGAGCTTTCAGGTTTCTCAGACAGTGATTTTGCTGGTTGTCAAACAACAAGGAAGTCCACCTCAGGAGGCTGCCAATTCCTAGGCAATGCTTTGGTTTCTTGGCAAAGCAAAAAGCAGGTAGCTGTCTCAACCTCAACAGCAGAGGCTGAATACATTGCAGCTGCCAGCTGTACAGCCCAACTTCTGTGGCTTCAAAACCAGCTGCTGGATTTTGGTATAACTGCTCTAAAGACTCCACTCATGCTGGACAGTCAAGCAGCTGAAAATATCATCAAAAATCCAGTATCACACTCAACCACCAAACACATTGACATCAGACACCATTTTGTCAGAGACAGCTATGAAAAAGGTCTGATTTCTCTGCATCATGTTCCAACAGAGGATCAGCTGGCAGATGTGTTAACAAAACCTTTAGACACATCCACCTTTGAAAGCTTGATCTCTCGGATAGGCATGTTAAACATGCAGTAACAACAAAAATTTGTTTTCAAAACATTAAAAATGTTGAAAAATTTAAATCTTTCATAAAAATCCATCTTGTTGTTACACATCTGTTCAGATATTTCAAAAGTCTGTTCAGAATCCACTATTTTCAACATCAAAACATATGTTCAGATATTTCAAAGTCTGTTCAGAAACCACTGTTTTCGCAACATCAACATATGTTCAGATATTTCAAAAGTCTGTTCAGAAACCACTGTTTTCCACATCTGTTCACTTTGATATATATAAAAAAAAAAAAAAATCCGCCACTGTTGTAGATAACCACTATTTTCAACATCTGTTGACTAGTCAAACAGATGTTTGTCTAAACAGAGTTTAGCACAAGGTCAACAGACCTTGATCATCAGATCTTTCAAAAAGATATTTTCCAACAGATGCCACGTCAGTTCTCAAAAACAGACGTTTGGCCATGTCAGCATCACTTTTTCATTCTATAAAACCCTTTTTCCCCAAAACAGAGTTTACGTTGTCTTCTTGAAATTAAATTTCTTGCGAACCGTTTTACTCTCTCTCACAAACACCGTCACCTCCGTTCACAGTCATGGATCTTCCCATCAAAACCCCACACAATCATCTTCCATATCTGGTCAAAACAGATACCAACACACCATTTCATCCAATCATCGACATGCTCACCAACTCTAAATATCTCTCCATTCTTACTGCTGATGTTCCCATTTTCTCCGACACCCTTCAAACATTCTGGCTGAATGCCAACACACTCATGGAAAACAAGAAGCCATCCACCATTATTTCAAAAATCGGCGACACCACCATCCAAATCACACCACAGAGCATTTCAGCAGTATTCAACTTGAATGACTTAAACGGTAAAACTGAATTCACCAAGCATGAACTTCACACAGAGTTCATTGAGAGGGGTTATGATGGTCAGACAACTGGGGCAACCATTTTTAAACCTAACTTTCCCCCAGAAATGAAATTTTTCTTCCATACCCTTCTCATATGTCTCTCTGCCAAGACAACTTCTTTTAATGAGATTCCCTTGAAAGTTCAATATCTGGGATATGCGATTTTATCAGACACTGATTATAATCTATCCCAGACATTGTTCATGGGCTTGGCAGCAAATGTGAAATCCATCAAGTCAGGGTCCAACAAAGCATTTTTATTATACCCTAGACTGCTAAGTGTTTACCTACAAAAAGTTTTGCCTCAAAAAGACTTTCAAGATGGTCAGGCTTACAAAATAATAAGCCTTTCACATGAAACTTTTACAAGAATGATGGGTTCAAAAACCCAAGCAAAATCTTCAAAAGTATCTGTTTCTGCACCACCCACCAGCAGTGTTGTAACAACATCTGTTGAAGCAACATCTGTTGCCGAGCCCACTGCTCCTGGTGACCACAGTACTACAACCAGTGCTGTGGAACCCCCACCAGTTATCACATTCACAAGAAACTTTCCATCCAAAAAGCCCACCAAAACAAAACCAAAAAGGGCAACTCTGGAGGATGAGATACCAGAGGATGACCATGTTGCAACACAACGGCAACTAACAACCACTGTTGATACTTCCTCTCAACAGATGGAAATATCTCAACCCAGCCAAACTCCTCATGTATCCTCTCAAAAGGATCATGTTGAAAGCCAAGGGGAACCACATAATGAAACTTATGAATCACTTGATCATTTGTTTACAAGTCCTTCTCCCGGGGCTGAAATGCTTTTTCATACACAACCCACACCATCTTCTACATTTCCCTCTACCCTACAATCACTGTTTGAAGCTATAAATCAAACTCAGGCACAAACCAGTTCCTCTCAACCACCTATCACTGAGAGTATACTTCAACAAGTGACTGGGCCTGGGTCAAATTTATTAGCTATCCCATCAACAGAGGAGGCTACACCCCCTGAGTTACAAGTAACTCTTGGTGGTAGTTCAAGAGAAGCAGCCACTACAGTTGTAGAGACCATTGTCTCACAACTGGACAGTGGTTCCATTGCTAAGTCTTCCTTGAAGGCAACAACTGTTGAGGCTACAATTGTAACCTCTGTTCTAGTTGGAAGTCCCTAGTACTATGAACAAGGGGCAGCTGGTTACTCTTCCATGGACTCACCTCCTAGGAAGAAACCAACTACAACTACCACATCTGGTAGGAATTCAGATGATCCTATTCAGTTAGGTGATGGATTAAGATACCAGGAATTGACGGAAAGAGTGAAAAATATTGAGTCATCAATCACTGAAATCAAGTCTGACATGAAGACTATGATGACTTCTTTAGAAAAGCTCTCCAACAGTCAACCATCAACCGCTGATCTTGCCAATGAGCTATGGAAAAATGTCAATCCCATCATCATAACTCAACGAAAATTAGCAGACATCACCCATGACTCCCACATGGAGCTCATTCGAAACATGGTGGAGGCCAGATACAAGGATACCCAAGCAGATATCAAGGCCATCAAAGACCACCTATTGAAGCCCACTGGTTCAACCCCTACCACTGTTCTCAGGGATGATAACCCTGATGATGCCAAAAAGGGGGAGAATGAACAGGAAGGTCTTAGAAAGCTGCACACTGAAGCCCCATCAAAACCATCTCCAAATGTGCAAGCATCTGCTCCTCAAACCTCTGCCAAGCAATCAGCAGATGACAAAGGAAAGAAAGTTGATGAAGCTCTCAACATCACTGCTGACAAAGTTGCTTTGGAAAAACAAAAGAGGTTTGACACAAGGGAGGCAAAGGCTTGTCTGCTGATTGAGCAAAGAAAAGAAGAACAGAAGAAAAAGGAAAATGTTGGCTCTTCAACAGAGGATTCCTCAGCTCCTAAAACCTCTGTTTTTGTAACCACTGCTCTAGCCTTTGTAAATCCCACTCCCTTGAGCTCATATCCAACAGATGTTACATCACCACCTTTTCCCACTATATCCAAACCAATTCCCACTCAAACCACCACTTCAAAATTACCATCACCACCATCTCCTCTCATCAAAACTAAAAGAAAAAGAAAAACTTTCGTTGTTGTAGATGATGAAGAGGAGATCCACACATCTGTTCCCACACCAGCCATTCCCTTCACATCATCCACACCCACTGCAACCACTTCTTCCATTGGCCCATTGGGTGCTCAATACCCACTTGAGCTTGCAGCTATTAGGGATGAAATCAAATCATTCTATTATGCTTTCCATCTCTACAAAACTACCCTAAACCCAAAAATGTTGAGGAGTATCTAAAGATCAAAGCTCAACAAGCTGATACTATTGGGAGGGAGAAAAGTAAGGGGAAGGATGACAGGGCTGCTCAGGGAATCTTGTCAGCAGTACTTAGCAAACTTAGACTCATAGAATATTATGCTAAGGACCTGAGCAAGTCCATGTCAGAACAACCAGTCAGTGGTGATCTTGAAAGGGAAGTGAGGGAAGCTTATCTGGATCACATTATGAAAAACAAACCCCACAAAGCCACCAAAAAGCAATTCAGTGGCTGGACCACTCAAGCTCTCAAAGACGAAATTGACAGGATTCAAGGTATGATCAAAAACTCTTCTATCAAATCCACTCCACCACCAAGAATGGGTAAAGATCCAAAACATATCTTGAAACTGAGAAGAATGAGAGAAGAGCTGGTAGCCGCTGAATATGGTCCCATGAGATCAGTTGCAAGATGGTCTGAGTTGAGGTTAGTTGAAACTTACAAGAAGCTAAGACAAGACAGGCTAATAAATCCTTCTCTTCCCAGAAGACCTGATTACCCATCTGATGAGGAAGATGACCAACCATCTCGACAGACCCAAACTCACAATCCACAGCCTTCTGTATCCAATGCAGTGATAGCTGCAAGAAGACAAGCCAAAAGGCAAAAAGAAATGTCTGAAGAGGATCAGAAGAACTTTCATGACGATCTGTGGAAAGAAGGGCTGTCTCATCAATTAAGATTTTTCTCAGATGATGTTTCAAATGAGATAAGACAGCTCTTTGGTAGACCCTCTTCACCAAACTCATCAAGAATAAAGTTTCACCCAAGAAACCCCTCAGATTCAAAAATTCTAAAGTGGAAGTCAGATAAAGACACCCACGAATTGACTCTACTCAGATCTGATGGGGAGGTTCAAAAACTCAGCATGGACGATGCTTACAACTTAAGTGAACAAGATCACCAAGACCTGCTGAATTTAGAACTAGAAAGGGATTTTGAAGATGTGATCTCCTTTAATTTTGAACTTCAACTGAAGGGACAAATTAGGGAATCAATGATGAGGAATAAAGATCAGCAATAAAGACTGAGTTTTGGCATCATCCGTTCTAGGGGGAGATTGTTGGAATCTGCTGGACCCAAGAAGAACAGATGATTGGAAAGCCAAAACTTGCTAACATCTGATCCTTAATAAAACAGAAGTTAGAAGATCTGTTTGCCCAAAAGACTGTTGATACTACAACCTCTGCTTATACAAGATCTGTCAAAGCTAACATCTGCTGGAGCTAACATCTGCCCAAGAACATGCAAGATCTGTTTTGAGCTAAAGTCTGCTAAAGCTAACCTCTGCTGATGAAGACACAAGGTCTGTTCAAGCCAACAACGTTTAGCAATAGAACAGTGTATGTATAAACAGTTGTTAGGATAACAGTGTTTAGCTATAGAACAGATGTTATGTAAACAGATGTTAGAGTTTGTTAGAGGTTGTTAGATGTCGCTGTCTTAGGTGACGTCAGCCTTGATCAACAGATGTTTGGTTCGTGTATAAATAGATCAGTACCTGTACTGTTCTATTCATCACTCTGCACACATTCTCTGCACGAACAAACTGAGTGATCGGGCTGAGGGGGAGTTTGTAATTCTTGTACTGTTATTCTTATATGAATGAATGAAAAGTACTTGATGAAAAGCAATCTTCTGTTTGTTATGAATTAAAACTTATTTCCGCTGCACTTTCCATATTTACTCATTCATCTTTCACTGTTACATTAGCAAAAAGTTCATAACAATCAAACTCAGATCCAACACTACCCTACACCCCCTACCTTTACCGAAGTTTCATCAACCGATCCTCATCCAGCCCCTACGGCCAACACCAACCCTCCGGCCACCACTAACCCCCACGGTAACTACCACCCATACGGTCCCCACCACCCCCACAGTCCCAACAGCCCCTACGGTTCCTGAAATCAATGAACCAACTTCCCCTACTTCTACTTCTATTCCTCAACCACATACTCGACCACCTAATCTTCACCAAAATCCAAAGCCTCCAACTCGTTACAACCCCTCTGCCTACCAAGCATCCACTGATTCTTCCGAGTCTTTGGAACCTTCCTCGTTTACTGTCGCCAACAAATCCCCGAAATGACGTCAAGCCATGGCTGAAGAGTTTGATGCTCTTGTTTAAAATGGAACGTGGTCTCTGTATTAACAATACTAATATTATTGATTCAAAGTGGGTCTATAGGATAAAAAGGGATGCTAATGGAAGCACGCCTTGTTGCAAAAGGCTTTAATCAAAAACCGAGAATTGACTTTCGGGAAACATTTAGCCCGGTTGTCAAGGCTACTATTATTCCGGTACTTTTGTCTCTTGCGGTCACAAACCAATGGCCCCTTCGACAGTTGGATGTTCAAAATGCTTTTCTTCATGGTGAACTAAAAGAAACTGTCTATCTTCATCAACCACGAGGTTTTATTGATCAATCTAGACCTGATCATGTTTGCTTGTTACATAAGTCTTTATATGGTCTCAAACAGGCACCAAGGGCATGGTTTGAACGGTTTTCCACTGCTTTACACCATCTTGGTTATTGGATCTAAAACTGATCCATCTTTATTTATCTTGCAAAAACGGGGTACTTTGGTGTATGTTCTTGTTTACGTGGATGATATTATTATCACAGGGAATAATCTTCAAGCTATTAATGTCATCATCACCAAGCTGGGTAATTCGTTTGCAGTCAAAGATCTTGGCAACTTGCATTACTTTTTGGGGATTGAAATTATTCCTACTGGCAAAAATCTTATTTTGTCTCAGCGCAAGTACATTTGTGACTTAATCGCCATAGCGGGCTTAGCCGCCTGCAAACCCGTTTCCTCTCCTATGAGTAGCTCGCAATCTTTGACTCTTGCTGACAGTCCACTACTTGCTGATCCTACCAAGTATCGCCAAACAGTCTGGGCTCTTCAATATGCCTCTCTTTCTAGACCTGATATAACATTTGCTGTTAACCGAGTCTGCCAGTTCATGCATTCTCCCACGGAAAATCATTGGTCGGCTGTCAAACGGATCTTACGGTATCTTCAAGGTACCTCTCATTACGGCCTTTTTATCCGCCATGCCTCGGGTTCTACTCTTCAAGCTTTCACTGATGTGAATTGGAACACGACTTTACAAGCCTATTCTGATGCTGATTGGGCCGGCTGTACCGTCGGTCCACGGGGGGTTTGCCATCTACTTGGGCTCAAATCTTATCTCTTGGAATGCCCGCAAACAACGAACAGTCTCAAGATCTTCCACTGAATCTGAGTATAAAGCGCTTGCCAACACTTTTGCTGAATTAACTTGGCTATAAGGTGCAACATATCTTTCTGCTAACCCTGTGTTCCATGCTCGAATTAAACATGTTGAAGTCGATTATCATTTTGTTCGTAAAAAAGTTGCTCAAGGAAAATTGACGGTTCGGTTTATCTCAACACATGATCAAATCGCAGATGTTTTTACAAAACCTTAGCCATCACACAGATTTCTACTACTAAGGTCCAAGTTGCAGGTCGTTCCCCGTTTTCGGGGGGATGTTAGACAGTATAAGTTTAGATAGAATTTTATATTTTATTATTCTTGTGGTACTTATATGTAATATCTAGTCCTATATATAGGATCATTTGTAATTGTTTTTATTTAAGATTTCAATAATAATATCGGTGGTTCATTATGGCTCAGTTAAAACTTAAAAGTCATCATCTCACTCATCAGCAGCAAGTTTGAGTTTTCATTATCTCCAAATTATCAACATTCTCCTGCTTATAGAATGGTTGTGCAACCTGGGCATGGTGTCAACATGCTCATTCAAAAGTTTCAATAGAAACAGGAGAGTCTATAAACTGTTGTTTTGAAATAATAATTAAGTGCATACATAAAGACTTTGGGTTTCTTTTATGCATGTTGGATGAAGATCATAACCACAAACATTACAAGAAAATGCTCCTCATTTCTTGCAGAAGAAGTTACAGATGTATGCATTTGTCATATCTAGTTTAAGAATGTGATCATGCTTACAGTCTTTTACTTGTTGAGGCAATCAAATTGGATGCCTGTGTTGTCAACACTAAAGTTTTTAACTTTTTGGTTCTTGGTTGCTTGATTTGCTTCAAAGTGTGCTTAGATGTGCGATTCAAAAGTGATTAAGGTGTTGGATCTGCTTTTACAACATAGATTTCATGATCGATCTCGTCAATTAAATGTGGCAAGTCAAGATGGATTCGGGTCAAAACAGGCCGTGCTCATTTGGGTTAAGCTGAAACACTTTTCTGATGGTTCTAATCATGTTTGTGGGTCAAAAGTGTTCACGGGTCAAAGTTGGTCAATGGGACATGGTCAGAATTTTGGGTGTGATAAGTTAATAATTAGGCAGTCAAATATAACAAAAGCAGTCATGGTCAAAGCATAAATCAAGCATTGCTTGATTTAAGCCGTTGTTATGATTCTCTTTTATGATTACGAGTCGTTTTTCTTCCTTATAAATAGATGGTAGGAATAACATGCAATATGTACCAAAAAAAAACTTTTCTTTGTTCTACTTAATAAAATCTATGAGTGTGTCTTTACCAATTGTTTTGTGCCAATTGTGTCTAACATTTTCTCCTTTCAAATTCTATACATTTTTTTATAAGTGACTTATGTGATTAAGATTATTATAAAATATATCATTATTATAATAATGATTTAAAAATTTTAAAACGCCATCCACTTGGTTGTACACATTAAAAATAAACTTTGGGCAATTTTTGACCAGTTTGGCCCGTTCAATCCATTTGATGCGCTCCTTTTTGGCTAATTTTAGGATTCTACCCATTTGACCCGTTAATGATTATAGATAACCCAAAGTAGGGGCGATCATGGGTTTTTAGGGTCGGGTTCGGACTGAAAATTCTGAAGTTTGGCTTTTTTGTATCAACCTCTTGCTTTCTATTTATTGTAGAATGTTTATCAATGCCTAATCCTAAGATCTGCATGTATTCTAGATACAGAATGTTGAAATCATAAATGTAGTTAATTCAATGAAAAAACTTTAGATGTTGGTATCTTAGGTTTTCATTGTCTTCCATACGAACTTCTCATGTTCTTCAAGTTATATTTACAGTTTGACCAAAAAGTCAAAATTTAGTTCTGATTTGGTACTAAAAGAGACAAATGGCATGCTTATTTAATTATTCAGTTCATCCATATAAAATTTGTGAAATATGGTTGAAGGAAGGTTCATTTGGTTGCAGATTGCTTACAAATAAAGGCATATATGACATAGCAGCCCTATGTTCTGATCAAGAAATGTAAGTTATTGTCAAATTGATGCTCATGACCGATCTGTTGAAACCAACCAAACCGTCCAAACCAAGCAAGTCGGACGATTTGGCGGGTTTGAGATTTATGTGGTTCGGTTTGGCGGTTACCGATGCAGCTAAAGGTTTGGAACTTGGAATCGGCCGTGGAAATCTAATCAGCCGTGAATATATTCATAAACCATCTTTTATCATTTTAAAATTTTTATTACAAACTAACGATTTTGAGAAAAAGTTGGTTCAAACCCCCAAAACCAAGCCGTCAAACCACTAAAACCATCTGGCCCACCCAACCCGGTCGGTTTGATTTGTAGTTTCCCGAAACCGTATTAGCGTTTGGCCCAGAATTTTTGTAAAAATGTGTGGAACCGGACTATGAACACCAATGGGTAAATAGGTTATTATACTTCAAAAGCCTCTCTGTTGAAGTTATTGCTGTTCTTTTAGGAACAATCACAAAAAATGAGAATTGTTGAAGGTGATTATATTTTTTTTTGAAAGGGAAGGTGATTATATTTTAACTGGAAAAACTGAACCATGTATGCTAACTAGAATGTGAATTGTCTAAATTACCCACAGGGATTTCTTCTTGGCATGTGGATTTGGAGACAGACTTTTAATAAACTGGTTCAATCAGAATAGAAACTCTTTCCATTGATGCATTATTTAATAAATAAATATTAAATGAAATTCTACTGTGAACCTTTTGACTCTTGAACATATTCTTGTCTCCTGTATTGCATTGATGATGCTTTTTCTTGATACCAACAAAAAGATTGATTCTTTAAACACCAAGAAGACCAATCCCAAGACTTTCTTGACATTAAAGTAAAGCACCCTTCTGAAATGATGCAAAGTAGCTTACTTAAATTCATCTTTTCTGCTAAAAAAATCAAATTTCACATACCCTTTTCTTGATCAATCTCAAAGACTCCAAAAATGGGCAAATTTTGGGTAGAAATTTGCTTGATTTCTGCTAGAGGACTCACAAGAACATCATCACTATGGAAGCTCCAATGGTTTGCTGTTGGGTGGATTGAACCCAACAACAAGTATTGCACCAAAGTTGATGCTTCTGGGAATGCAAATCCCACGTGGAAAACCAAGTTTTCGGCTTTGGTTGATGACTCAGATTCAAGATTTGAAGATTTGGCCCTCAGTATTGAAGTTTATAGCAGAGATCCTGTGTTTTTGAAAGAGAGACTTCAAGGGACTGCAAGTGTTGGGTTGAAGGAGTTTCTTGATAAGTATAAGAACAGTTCTGAAGCTTTGAAGAATGTTGAAGAAGTTGGGAGTTTTCAGTTGAGGAAGAGGAATTCGAATAAACCTCAAGGATTTGTAGATGTTTCAATTCGAACATCGCAAGAAATGAATGAGGATAGTTCATATGAAGGTAAGTTTATGAATCCCTGACACAACCCGAAATACAACATGTCGTGTTGGGTTGACCTGTTTAACCTGTATAATCCAACTGGTTGTATTCGGGTTGACTTATTTAATCTGTTTAATTAAAGAGGCCGATTCGCTTAAAATTAGAATAAAGAAAATAAAAACATATATGTTATAAGGCCAACACGTCAAACCCATTTATTACGACACGTTTACAATTTGATTACAATATATTTACAACCCGCCAGCCCATTTAACTTGTTTAGATAAATGGGTTACACAAGTCGTGTTCGAGTTACACGATTTTAAGTGTGTCTGGGTTAATGTTGATCTCTTTGGCACAAACAAATATATAGGTCATGTTCGGGTTCATTAATTCAAACCCGTCAACCCGACATGCATGGTATATGCGTGCATATCCTGAAACATTTTTTGGTATAAAAATTAAAATATATTTATCATTAATGGTAATGCACATCTGAATCTAAAAAAGTCAGTATAAAAAGTATTTGTCTATTGCATATCAGAAATTTTTACAGTTATGGTTTATATCCTGGTTAAACCAGGGCCTTCAATGGACAACACTAGATCTTGATTCATACCCTTGGGTTTGGATAGTATGGATAATGGTGTTGAGGGTATTTTGGGGATTTATTTATTTTCTTCAATTTGCGCAGGCAATGATGTTGGGATCAAGCTAAGGATTCGCGACCATGGCGTGAACTTGCCACCGCGAACTGATCATTCAGAAAACTATTTGCAGCCAAATTATCCAACCCCATTGCCACCAGGACCAAGCTACCACCAACCTCAAACCGCACCACCACCAAATTATGCTTTAACAGGAGGATCCAACCATCAACCATCACATAATCCGCTAGGCCCAAGCTACCACCAACTGCCAACTCAACCACCACCACCTTATAATTTCAGTTATATGCCATCATCTTCAATAAATAACTTACCACCAAGTTACATCAACATGCCACCACTATCAGGACCAAGACCTGGACCAGGGGCTAGACCAGGTTTTGCAATGGGGTTGGGTGCAGGAGCATTGGCAGCTGGTGCAGCCATCTTTGGAGACGATTTCATTTCAGGGTTTGATCTTCCTACTGGTTTCACAGTATCAACAGATCCTCCTTTCTGACGAACAATACCTGTATCATGTTATCATTTAGTTCAACTTAATGGCAGTTAATGGTGATCTTTTCTCAATAAGATTGGTTGCACTAATGATAGATTCTACCCATGATCTACTTGGTAACATTGAATGAGACAACACCATATTACTTTGTTTAGTAATGCCCTATTCGTCTGATGATTTACATAAGTATCTAAACTCGTGATCATAGAACTCTAGCCCATTGTCGGTTCTCAATTTCTTTACTCTTCTACGAGTCTGATTTTCAACCATCATCTTTCATTTTTCGTCGTAAGTGCGTCATTTTTACGCTTAATAACAAAAACAAAGGCACTCCTTGAGAAGTCAACAACAATCTAGCACATCCCCCCACAAGTTTGCATGTGTATTAATGTATACTTAATCACCCCAACACAATGCTCACATAAGCTTAGCTTTCCTCTCTTGTTCTTGCTAAGTAGTTCTTTATTAATGTGATGGTGATAAAATATCCCTTGAGCTTCATTTGTTGACTTACCGTTACACCTTAGACATGTTGGTAGATCAGACACAAAATTGAACGAACAAGATCAAAAGATTGATAAACTTGCTAATTTGATTTCTTGAATTTGTTGACTTACCGTTACACCTTAGACATGTTGGTAAATCAGACACAAAATTGGACAAACAAGATCAAAAGATTGATAAACTTGCTAATTTGATTTCTTGAATTTTGTTCATACTATACGACACATACACACCGCTTGACTTTTGACATAATTACATAATGACTCCTTGACTTCCTACAAATACATATAAGACGCTAAATATGACTTTTTTAATACGTACATAAGTGACCCTAAACTAAAATAGTTTAGTTTTTAACTTTCATTCTCCCCTTTCAACTAAACTAATTCAAAGAGGGTCTTCAACTTTCTTGACTTGCTTCTTACAACAGTGTTGGATCTTCTTAGATGAGATGAAATTCTTGCTCTCTTTCTTTCTCTTTATCCTTCCATTTCGTGCATTTGTTTGCAAAATGACCGAGTTCCCCCACATTCATAACATCTAAACTTGCTTTTGTCTTTATTTCCTCGATTCATACCTCTTCCACGTCCTTTTTCTCCTTTGCTAAAAACCTTTTCCACGTCCTCTATCACGACCTTGATTATTTGAGCTTGTCACAAGAAGTTTATTCTGATAATTTTCTTCTGGTTCATCTTGGCTTTTGAGACGTTCTTCAAATGTTGTTATTCTACCCACTGCTTCTTCAAATGACATTTTATCAACTTCTAAGTGTTGCTCGATAGATGCCACGATTGGTAGAAACTTATTTAGAACCGAGTTAAGCAGCTTTGGAAGTGAGTACACAGAAGTACCACGGTCGATAAATGGATAGATCATGGCTTAACCGTAATAAGAATCTAAGATCAAGAAAAATTCACAAAGAATGATAAGAATCTAAGATCAAGAAAAATAAAAACCCACAAAGCACATAATCAATAAACACCAAAAGGTATATAATAAAAGATCAGTGACAAAATCTTATATATTTTAAATAAAGTTTAATAAAAAAAACTGTTTATAAAAGAAAGTCAAACGAGATAAATTAAGTTTTGTAAAATAAAATTCTTACAAAATATATCTAAGAATTTAAACAATTTTATAAAACAAAATGTTCTATAAATTAAAATTAAGACTCGAATATGTTATAAAATAAAACAAAACTTTTACAAAAACTCGAATGAGTTAAAATTTAATGAAAAAAATCTTAATTTTTTTTTTCAATTTAACCCTAAGTCAAGGTGGATAGTTTAATCAAACAATGTAAAGGTTTTTCCTTATATTTTGCATTTCGAGCAAATATTAACATCCCATTTTATTATTCAAATAACACTATTGATATTAATTTTTATTAGTATATAAAATCTGATATAAAGCCTTAAAATTAGATTTTAACTTATTGCAACACATAAAAACCTGTGAGAGAAAATTGTTACAGATCAAGCACGGTTCGATCGTGACATCAGGTGTCTAGTCCCTCACGAACTTTTGAAGTTTCATTCTCTCACGTTTATTTAAATAAACTTCTTTCTTACATTTTCACCTAGGGGTGTCGCTTTTACCCGAACCCGAATGTTAAATCCGACCCGAATTAACCTGAACCCGATTAAGATGAAACATTGAAACCCAAACAACCGCACCTGTTTAAGGATTAACGCTGAACCCGAAGGTAGTAGTTAGTTCAGTAATTGGGTTAAAAAAGATTATTTGGGTTAACTCGAATTTACATAAAAAAAATGTCGATTTTCTTTAGGGGCTATACAAACGGTTTTTTAATATTAATATTTTTTTGTCATCTTAGTTCAATATATATCTAACCATTTTTAATATTTATTTTATTTGACATTTTCTAATATAGGATTGGAAACGCACAAGCAGACATGAAGGTGACAATATGAAAAGTGAAGACTGTTAAGAAATTGACTGGTTGATACGATTTAACGTTTTCTTTTTAGTTTATATGATTAGTTGATATGGTTTGGTTTTATGCTTATTTTATTTAACATTTTTTAGTTATTATATGCGTTTATTGTATGGGTTTGAACGAAAGATCATATTAAGAGTTTTTTATTTGACATTTTGTGCTTATTATTTAATAAATATCATGTTAAGTTAAATTGTAAAGTACGCACTGCAACTTGAACTTAGAAACTCGAATACCGATTAACCTGACCCGAATTAACCTAAAACCGAATAACTCGAAATCGATTAACCCAAAATCTTATTTGGGTCCGTGAACGGGTATGATTCCTATAACAAAAAGCCTAAATAACTTGAAACCCTATTAATAAACCCGAACACCCCTACTTTCACCAACCTCTTGTAAATCTAAAAACTTAAAATCATACTCTCACGTGATAATCTACTCATACTTTACCAAATTGAGAGAACAAAAAACAGATCAAGATCAAAAGGTCCTATATGTTTGAGCTATAAATTGTAAAGTCTATTATCTCAATCACTTTGTATCTATTTGTAAGGGGTAACCACTACTAAGTTAGTGAGAAAAATAAAGGTGATCACCGTCTAAATTAGTGGGATGATGCATATGTGGCGGCTTTCTTCAAAGGGAGAAAATTGTAGTAATTCCTTTCGCATTGTTACAAAGAAGTTCTAGTTATATACTTATATCTATCCTCCTAGAGAGAAGACTATTGGTGAATGGTGATCTTTACCACTTTAAAGAGAAGATTAGTTAAACTATTTAAGGCGGAAGGGGTGGAGCTCGGGTTCACCCTCGGGTTCCATCGGGCTCACAGCAATATCGCCGCAACCCAGTCGGGTTGTCGCTCGGGTTAGATTTACGGGTTCGTGAAGCCATGCGCTTTCTAGTGTTGTTTATCATGAATAATTAGACCGTTGGGGTAATAAGGGTTCATGGGTTTACACGTTCTACTCCTTGTGAAGGGATAGTTTAAGGTAGTTTAGGATAAAAATAACATGACAAATTTCTATTGCTTTAGGGTTAGAATACTTTGGGGTTGAAAGAGTTCCACCCCTCCACTTTTACTATTATTAATTCTGTTAATATTTCATAAGAAATATTTTTCTAACATAGAGTTATTAAAAATGATAAAAAAACAAAAAACAAAAGCAAAAGGCATGTTGATATCGATGTAAGGCATGAAAGATATCGGTCTACCATAGTTGGTTTTTGAGCTAAGATCACACAAACCTCAATAAAAAAATGGTAAGTTAAACACGGTATTAGAGAAACGCTTCGTGAGAAATTCAATATGAAAGACTCTCAACTGTGTAACAACTGACCTCTCATACCAACCAATATTGTCCGTTTTACGCATTAAGAGCTTACGGATTTGTTTTTTTTTGCCCCGGTGGAAACTTCCTAAGAGGTCACCCATCCTAATACTACTCCACCTAAGGAGGATTTGCTTAAGGTGTCCCCATGAACACCCCAGAGACTCATCATCCTCGATGAGACCCGAATGGTGTAGGAGTTTCTTTGATATTATTTATAACATCCGACATCTCAGACCAACCAATATTGTCCGGTTTGCACATTAGAAGCTCACGGATTTGTTTTTTGTTGCCCAGAATGAAACTTCCTAGGAGGTCATCCATCTTGGTAATACTACCAAGTCCCACACGAGCACACTTAATTGTAGAGTTCTCCTCTCATCCACAATAATTGCGCCCAAAACGCATTGGTGATATTTGAGCCGAGACATTCCTTATGAACTCATCATCTCTCTTGTCCACGGCCGATGTGAGATTTACGTAGGGTGTTAGAGATTGATACCAATTAAAATCTATCTAAACGTGACGGTGATTTTTTTTTTCTGAAATAGAATACTCAAGAATTATGCATGTGAAGAGTTATGCTAGACCTGTCTTAGCATACTTGGTAAGCAAGCTAAGTAATGTCTTGTAAATTTGAAAAGTATGACCTGAGATACACTTACGAATATCATATATAACTATTATTGAAAGTCAACCAACCTATAAAATGAATATTATCTTGTATGTAACCCCACCCCACCCCACCCACCACAAAAGTCGAAACATACGAGTTATGACATGGTTGGCCAACTGCCTTTTAAATTATTATTTTCTTTTTTTTGAAGATACATGTAAAAGCAAAGCCAATAGATAACAAGTTGGAAGCTCAAAGTCCTTATTTAGGCAAATGCAAGTAGGTAATATTCACATTTTAGGGAAATTAAAATTCAGAATTCTTGCAACTATTTGGGCATATTTTGCTTATCTTGGGTTCGGTTTTCAGGAAACGTATATACTCGTGTTGTACCATCTCCCCTCCGTTAACAGGATCAAATGCGCACCTGTAGAAACTGATTATTTCACAGATTATTAGACAGTGATAAGATAACAGCTGCATATACAGACTTCTTTCAAGTAGTGATGTACCATCCGTTCATGCCGACAATAACCACTGTGTTCTGTGATCCAAATGCTGACATGTACTGGGTGCTTTCGGGCAGGTGAAACCGAGCAAAGGACCATTCTGAGCTAAAGTATTTTGGCAACATACCTACAGATATCCCAAGAACATGAGAAACTGTAAACCAGATTATAAATTTAACCCAATAATTTTGAACTTTCATAAAGAACAAATTATCTCCTGCTCCAAAGATGGTTTATTCTAAAGGTGGAAAATGGGTGGGCCAGACAGGTTGGGTAACAGTCAAAACATGTAGTTTGGTACAGATCAAAACGGGTTGGGTTAACGAGGAACACTTTTTGTCCAAATTTTTTGTAACATTCGTGTCATTACCATAGTTGTCAAAGGCGCGTGAGGCGCACACCTAGGCACAGAAGCAGGCATTGCGCCTCGCCTAGATAGAGGCGCTTTCAGGCTATGAGGCGCGTTTTCCGGCCAGATTCGGGCCAAAAAATCGTCTGAACTTGTTTGAACTTGTCTAAAACCCTTGATCAAGCCTGGAATCAACCTAAAAAAGCCTAAACAAGCCTAAAATATGCTAAAACATGTCTAAAACCCCTAATCAAGCCTGGAATCAACCTAAACAAGCCTAAAATATGCTAAAACATGTCTAAAACCCCTAAAAATTGTACTTTTATACTATGCGCCTAGCTTAAAAAAAACCTCACTTTTTTTGCAACTTGTGACTAGGCTCCGGGCGAGGCCTTTGCGCCTTGAGTGCGCCTATGCGCCTTGACAACTATAGTCATTACAAAGATTAAATTATTTCAATAATAATGTAATTTTTATGAAAGTACAGTTTTTGCAACTTTCAACCCTCTTGCCCCATCCAACCAATTTAACACATTTCCTATGTAGCTAATTTTCTTATTTTACCCGTTTGACCCATTAGAGATAAAACATAATCCATGTTGACCCAACATAAGTAAATGTGTCAAAATTTCCACCTCTAATTTATGATCCGTACTTCCCATAAATTTGCAACCATCTCACATGAAAATCACAAAAATTCATTTGTTTTGGGAAGTTTTTATGTTAAAGGGACATGTCTGCCCATTATCATCATTACAATTAAACTGATGGGATTACTTGAGCCCACATAATTCCTCTACTTCCCTTTATAGAAGGATTTTTTAGACATTTGATCAATACTCAACAATGTTCTTAAATTACGTGTCAAGTCAACGATAGCATTTCTCATGGGATGTGAATGTAATGTGTTAACTGTAATTGAAACTTCTAATGTATCCATTCTTATTTACATTGAGACCACCTAACTAATCACTTACAACATTTATTTTTCTCAGATAACGATTAAGTCAAAATTAATTGATTGCCCACGAACATCATCACAAACAGATAGATGCTATTGATTTAGGTCCATGGAATTCTTTTTATTTTCTCTTTCTTGGAGGATATTTTAGGTATCTAATTACAGTCACATTTTCTATGAACTATGTGCAACTGTGCAAGAAGTTCTTTTGATTGCCAATTAAAGCTAACTTTAGCAAGTATCTATATGGCATCATTTAAAACTTGCCAAAAATCGTAAAATGACAAAATAGCCTTAAGTCTAAAACCTGTCACTTCTAGAGTTTTGAAATAACAAAAATACCCCTGAATCTACTCAAATATGTTTTGACAATCCATCTATAGTTGATTCTTTTGAGTAGGTTCAGGGGCATTTTGTCATTTTTACAACTCTACATGTTAATGAAGATTAAAATTTAGGGAAATTTTGTCCTATAACTTTCCAGAAAGTTTTTATCCTGAACCAACATAAACGAAATGAAATTGACACTTTGATGACTTCTGAAATGGTTCTAATAGTTTTGTGGCCTTAATGAGAACTTTTAATACTTGGGTGACATATGTATACAATATCTCTAAACATAGAAGTCACATACGATCAAGGGAACTTTGTAATACCTTTCATGAAAGATAGCGAAGACCCAGGATTGGCACCAGCAGCACTTGGAGAAATTAGGGCATCAAGAGAAGATGAAGAATTCTGGTGTGACAATGGTGGAGAATGACTAGCTGTAGACTGAGTTGATGGATCCTCACTAACCACCCGCACTCTGAGACTAAATATATGCACAGTACCTTTATCACTTGACACAGCCAACCATTGGACATTTGGAGAAAGGGTAATACCATAAATATCAGCTCTATCCACTCCTCTGCGTACCTACCAGGAGAAATGAATGAATTAGGTGTAATACTTTTATTTTCTAATTCATTTGCTCCAAGCTGTTTATCATAAGATCTTTACAATCGATTAGAGGTGGCAAAACGAGAGGGTGGGTCAGCGGGTTCGGTAATGGGTAATTTCTTAATTCGGTAAGAATTGAGTTGACACTCCACTTTTTTGTCCGTTTTCCAAAACTTTTTTTCTACCTTCATTTGTCCCAAATTATCTGACATAAGATCTTTTCAATCAAATAGAGGTGAAACAATTAGCAGGTGGGGTAACAGGTTGAAACATGTAGTTTTTTTAATTCAGGTTGGGTTGGGTAATTGACCCCACAAGAACTTATCTGTTCATTTCTTTTGAATTTTCTATGAATAATTGTATGTGATAAATATTAATACAAAACTCTACTACTACAGTAATAATCTAATTATGCATTTAAAACACCACTTTGGGTGCGTTTCAACTTTGACTCATTAGACCCGTTTCACTCATTCTCTTCCTACCTAATATCTTTAATTTGACCCGTCTGAGATCAACATAACCCAGATCGACCCATTAAAAGTAAGTGGGCCAACTTTGCCACCTCTACAACTTACATATATTGGAACTGATATTACGCATAACAAAACATAGAATACCTCCTGTAATCGGGTCCCATCCATTGTGTTAAAAATTCTAATTAATGTGCCCTTTGTGCTGGCTGTGGCAATAAGAAGTCCATCCAAAGTCATGGTCAAACATGCAATCCTAGAATCATGAGCATTGATCAATTTTGTCATATTAAGCCCAAAATGTTCAACCCTAACTTGTCCTCTTCGTAGTCCAGGGCAAGCCAATACAGATGTACTCATCTGGTGGGATATACAACAAAGTCCTCTAGGGTTTGCCAGGGTTTCTATCTGATGTAGAAGCTTTAGATCCATAAAATTATAAACATATATCTTATGTTCAAGAACAACAACAATCTGGTCACGTCTTAATTTTACCGCCCTAACCTCTGACCTAAATGAAAATTCACCAATGCAACGACTCTGATGATCATCCCAAATTATTACTTTATTTGGAGGATATTGTGTATTAGCTTTACCACCAACAAGTGCTAAAATGTTGCTTCGGAAAAGCATTTCAATTATCCCAAATCCTCCGCTTTTTAAATCACGCCTGAAGGTTTCTTTAAAAGGATCACAGTTATATATACGAAAACCTTGGTTTGTACCAGCAGCAAAACAACCATAATCCTGGTTCCAGGATACTGATAATAAATTAACTTCACTCCCATCAATCTCAGCATTTGAATTGCTGGAGGGTTCATAGATACCATCCATCGGGGGATCAACTGCTGCAAAATGCGGTTGTTGAAATCCTTGTGATGTTGAAACAGCCAAATTCATAGGGGAAGAAACAACAGTCATTAAAGCATCCTAAAGCTGTAAAATGTTCAATAAACATAATCCATTTTCATTACACAGATGACATGATAAATAAAGATCCTCTACTTGTTTTTTTAATCCAAAACAGAACAATTTTTTTCCTAATCAGTTCCATCTTTTCAGGAATTCACAACCTGAAACAACAATAGCTTGCTGCAAATGGGGTATCAAGTAAAAGCTAAAGGATTGCGTGAAAAAGTTAAATAAAGAGATAAGATAGTTGAAATACATGCTACAATGAAATCACTACAAGTTGTGTCAACGATGATTCTCAAGTTTCTACTTTCTAAAAGATTGCTGATTTCATGTCATGGATTGGTATGGCACTAGCACACAAGAATAATACAGCCAACAAAGAGAGCATAATATTGAGAACCTGAGATTTACTTTTGGGAACATATTGTGATGACCTGTCTAAAATCTTGAAACAAGGAGCCTTAGTATAAGGATCTAGAGTTCTCTATGAAAATGTATGGTCAGTTCCTTGGAAAGTCAGGGAGACTTCCTTGGAAGTCCCAATAACATTGTACATACTAGAGAGTTCTAGACTAGTGATCTAGACTGTCGATATGAATAGATTAAGGTTATAAAACAAGTAACACTATATAGTTGACCGGATGAAACCTTAATACTTATTAAATCCAGCATGTTTATTACATTGCATATATCATAGCAATAACACATTTAATTACATGATAATGATCAGACCACTTTTTGTGATTTCATGATATTCAAGCAATGCCATTCACCTGGATCCATTTCAATGTAGCAATCAATCAAACACTTATTTTTCCGAAGAAGACATCCTTACTAACTAGAACCATTCATAAATTCCTATCTGCCATACTGAAAATCACATCCCATATTCCCATCTCTCAAAGATAATGATATCATGAGCACTAAAATAGCAAGCCAGCCAAAAAAACACAAACAGCAGTGATTAACTAGAGCAAATCCTAAATTCTTAAGTCTTATCTATCAAATTGAAAGTCATATAAAGTCTTTCACAGATACAGATTTCAAAAACTAAAACAGCAGGCAACCAATGAACCAATCATACAACAAAAAAGGAAATTAACAGCTACAATCAGTCCACAGATCATTATATATCATATTGAAAACCATACCAAAACCAAAAGTAGTAAAAGCAAAGAAAACGAGCCAAACACACTTACGAAATCATTGGAGATCCACTCGATCGCACAATCCTGCAAATCAGTATCGTCTCCGTTTTCCTGTAAATTTCACATTCCGTAACCCGTAACGTGAAACTCAAGCAAAGCGTATGAATCTGAAAGATTTCAACAAATTAAAAGCCCTAGAAAAAAGGAATCTAACACAATTCCTAAATTCTCAAGTCTTATCATAATCAAATTGAAAGTCATATAATGAACCAATCATATAACGAAAATCAAAGTAAATTAACAGCTACAATCAGTCCATAGATCATTATATATCGAATAGAAAACCATACCAAAACTTCCAGTCATAATCATTTCACGAAACTAAAGTAGTAAAAGCAAAGAAAACGACTCACGAAATCATTGGAGATTCACTCGATCGCGCAAATCCTGCAAATCAATATCGTCTCCGTTCACCTGTAAATTTCACATTCCGCAATCCGTAACGTGAAACTCAAGCAAAGCGTGTGAATCTGAAAGATGTGAACAAATTAAAAGCCCCAGAAAAAAAGGAATCTGACACAATTGTAACCAACTCACCTTGAAGAGGAAGCTAATCAACTACAAATCTGATCCAATACTGTCTCGATGTCAGAATTGAGCGCGATGGTGGATTGGATTGCTTGAAGAAAGGAGGAATGAGTGATTGTTGGAGTTAAAGAAAGGTCAGATCGGATCAGATGGAGTATCCGGTAGAGTTTAATTGCTCTGTGCGATGCGAGGAATTCGTGATTGGAGGAGGAGGATGATGATGATGATGAAGACGAGGGTATTAGAAATTTGTTTTACGCAAATAATCAAATATGTGAGTTCTTCGATACCAATTTTAGAGGTCAGAAAACACTGTTTTTAAAAATTGATATTTAAAAATTACTTTCTTTTTATCTTGGTTTGACCGTATAGAAATATAATGTTATTATATACTTTGTTATGTACACGTAGCATTAATGATATTGTAAATGTAAATAAATATAAAAATTTATTATATAAATGGACGGTGTGGTTTGTTATTTTGTAAGTTTGGCCCGTAATTTTAAAACTGTAAAAATAGCCTACGGGCGTTAAAAACAATTAGTTTTTAACGTAAAGTAACCCATGTGTCATCAATATGATGGCATATATATCCTTTCATTTATGTCTATTTTTTCACTGTTATATTTTATAAAAAAATGCAATTTTTAATTTAAAATGTAGGAAATATGTACTTGAATGTGTAGTAAAAATTATAATAAAAAATACTATAAAAATGCAAAAAAGTTGAAGTAAAAAAATACAATAAAAAATGTAAAAAAATTGCAGTACAAAATGTTAAAAAAATGCAAAAAAAAATTGTTGTAAAAAATGTAGTAAAATGTTGTGAAAATGCAGTAAAAAATGAAAAAAAAATTACTGTAAAAAATGTTACAAAAATACAGAAAAATACTAAAAGAACATAGTAAAAATATTTCTGGACATTAAAGACAAATATGCTCTCACGTGGATGGCGCATGAAGATATTTAATGTTAAAAACTAAATGCTTCTAACAACATGGGCTAAATTTGTAACCCGTGTATAAAACTTTGGGCCATGTTTACAGTTTTTAAAACTTAGAAGGTCAACTTACAAAATAAACAAACCACATGGTCCATTTAAACAATTAACTCTAAATATAATGTTATTATATACTTTACTATGTACAGGTGGTATTGATGATATAGTAAAGAGTAAACTGTAATTTACGTCCCTTTGTTTTACCTCAATCTACACGTTAAGTCTTTACGTTTGAAATTTCGACCTCTGAATCCCTGTGGTTTTTATTTTTCTTCTATTGAGTCTCTGAAGAAAACGCCCGTTAATATTCTGTTAGTAAACAAGGTAAGGCTCTGCATTGTTTCTTCCTCCACATCCCACTCTTCCAAATCCTTAAACAACCACAGCTTCAAAACCCCCAGTTTCTCCTCGTGAACGACTCCCCCAACTTCACCTTCTTCATAATAGGTCAAACCGATGGTGGTGGTCGGCGTCTACGATGGTAGTGGTCGACTTCTAAATCTGAAAATCGATCTGAACTGTTGTGCGAGGTTTCACCATCAACAATGGCTGCTTATTTCACTCTCGTGTCCCGTTACCCACTGACGAAACCTTTCGTTATGGATTTTGAGAAAAAAAAACTCTTTGGGGTTTCTGTTTCCCCTCCAACAATTCCCATTGAAAATTAAAGTTCCTTCAGCCCCACCATTTTTTACTCTTCTTTCATACTTAAAAGTTTAATCAGCTGAAAGAATCCAAAATTACGTTATTGCCATCATTGATTAGGTTCATTGTTGCATCAATCATAAACTGAAAACTAAATAATGTAAAAAGTTCTTCCACCAGGTGTAGAATAATTTTGTGAAAATTTTTACGGTAGTACGTTGATGGAATCGAAAAAAGAGGACCGTTATCGTGACGTAGAGGAGACATAGTTGATAGAAAAGGGGTTTTTGGGGCTTCGGAAGGCCAAACTGGTGTGCACAATGGGACCCATGTGTTGTTCTTATGATCAGTTATGCGAGGAGAAGATGCGAGTTGCTCGTCTGTGTAGCCAAGGAGGCCGCTATCGCCGTCCCTGGTGTTCGCCGGAGGTGAGGGCTGGCCACCCATCTCTCTCCCGGTTCTCCCATACTCTCTAAATGCACACATATATCAGAATGCATCCCTAAGGGTAAAATAGACATTCAACTTGTTTTCTAACAGAATTTTAACTGACGTTAGCCTCAGGGACTCAGCAGAAGAAAAAATGAAATTACAAATACTCAGAGGTCGAAATTTCAAATTTAGGGACGCAACGTTTGGAGTAAACCATAGGGACGCAAATTGCAGTTTACTCTATGGTAAATGAATATAACTAAGTTTCCTCCCAGCACGTTTCGTCGGGAATTTTGTCACGATCCTAAATATCAAAACACGGACACCAAAACACATCGCAATGGCGGTCATTCCGGCTTAAAACCCTAAGGCATCAAGAAACCCGATTGCAAACTCATGTCACAACACCACCTACACCCTTAAAAGAACTCTAAACAACGGGAAAAAACACAAAAACATGGGTTGGGCGCAACCTCGAACCCGGGGTGTCGACAGCGGCACGATTCTGAATATCAAAACGCAAATAAAAAAACGTCGCAACGATTGTCACTCCGCCGTAAAACCCTAAAGTTTACTCAACCGTAAAAGTGAGTGTCATTCCACCGTAAAACCTCTCCGTCGTAAAACCCAAAAGCGTACTCCATTGTAAAATCGTGACAAACTTAGTTTTAATAGGTTATTTAAAACTAAGTGTCTTGAGAGATGAAATGGTTCATCAAATTTTTCATGACTTTAAATAGTAAAACCGGCTTTTACAACACAAGTATGATTTAATCATTCGTTGTGTTTGACCCTATTCGGTAAACACTAAAATTGGAACACATATTTAAAACCAATGGTCTATGCCATCATATCATAAGGAACGCTTGGAGCATAAAACGAAACATCGGTGTTTGGAGCCACAGCACCGCACTGGATGCGTAGTTTATCCTTCCAAGGCGCAAGGGTTTCGTTGACACATCCGGCCCTTCCGCAAGTACCTGTTTTAGGACGACTATTACTTTTCTCTCTTGTTACATGCCCCAGCTGTCAAGAGATTAAAAGTGGGCATAGATGAGGCTAAACGTATCAATGCATAGACATGTCTTGTCTTAGCGGCCTCATACACGAGAGTTGTGCATCTTTCCACAATTGACACTAATTGTCAGTCTAGTTACCCACTTACTAATGTTGTATGCCACAGCTACCATTAGTGACTGATTTAGCTAGATTCTCACTCCTTATTCTAATTTCTGTAATTGGGTCATAAATTAATAAGGATTTTTCACTTTCTTTATACTAATTTATTTTCTTTGCTTATCTTGACAGATGTCTACTGAAAATAATAATACTAATAACTCCTTCGCTCTCAAGTCCATCATTGAGAATGAAAAGCTGGATAACACCAACTTTCTCTCGTGGCAGTGCAATCTGAGAATAGTTCTCAAGATGGCCAAGAAGCTCTATGTTCTCGATGCACCAATCCCTGAGGCACTCGATGGTAACACGGCTGCCGCTCGTAAGGTCTGGGAAAAACAAATAGATGATTTAACTGAGGTGGCCTGCCTTATGCTAGCCTGCATGTCCCGTGAACTCCAAAAGAGCACGGAGGACCTGAGTGCATTTGACATGATTGAGCAACTTAAGGGCATGTTCCTGAAACAAGCCCGACAAGAACGCTATGAAACCATGTCTCAGCTCATTCGTTGCACGATGCAAGAGGGCACGTCTGTTAGTGCTCATGTACTTAAGATGAAAGGGTACATCGACCAGATGAACAAACTTGGATATCCCATGAAGAATGACATGGCTACTGATTTCATCTTAAACTCTCTCCCAAGCTCCTATGCTCAATTCGTAATGAATTTCAACATGAATGGCTTGGAGAAGACAGTGGGCGAGCTACATGGTATGCTCAAAACGGCCGAGATGAATATCCAAGGAAAGAAAAATCAAGTTCTGATAGTCAGATCTGCTGGTGTTAAAAAAACCTAACCCCAAAAAAAGAGGTTATAATAGCAAAGGCAAGAAGAAGGTTAATGTTACTGCCAAGCCTGCCACCAACAATAACAAGAAAGCTTAAAAAGCACCCCCTCCTGAGGAGCGTCAATGCTTTGAATGCAACAAAATGGGACACTGGAAACGTAACTGTCCTGAATATCTAGCCAAGCTGAAGCTGCAGAGGGCCAGTGGTGAGGGCACCTCTTTAGGTATTCTTATTTATGTTATTGAAATTTTTACTGTTTCTAGCAACACATGGGTATTTGATACTGGATGTGGATACCACATCATTAATGTCTTGTAGGAGCCTAAAAGTTGGAGGAAGCTGAAACAAGGCGACATGGAGCTCATCGTTGGTGATGGGAAAAGAGTACCAGTTCTTGCAACTGGAAAATATCATCTCTCATGTCCTTCTGGCCTTGTAGTTGTTTTAAACAATTGTTTGTTTGCACCTGGTTTAACCAGAAACATTATTTCAGTTTCTTTATTGTTTGAACAAGGATTTAAGTACGTTTTTAATGGTATTGCTATTTCTGCATACTTAAATGATATATTTTATTTTGAGGCTAAACCTTAAAACGGTATTTATGAGATTGACGTTCAAACTGACAATAACATATATAATCTTTCTAAACGTATCAAATCTGGCATTAATGATACTTTTCTATGGCATTGTCGACTTGGCCACATAAGCAAGACACACATTAAAAGACTCCAATCCGAGGGAATTCTTGAACCTACCGGACATGACTCGTTTGATAATTGCGAGTCTTGTTTAGCTGGCAAACTCACAAATGACCCCTTCACTCATGTTGGTGAACGAGCCAAGGATCTGCTAGGCCTTATACACACTGATGTGTGTGGCCCTTTCAGAACCATGTCTAGAAATCATGAAAGATACTTCGTTTCATTTATTGACGATGATAGTCGATATGTTTATGTCTATCTTATGAAACACAAGCATGAAACATTTGAAAAGTTCAAATAGTTTCAAAACGAGGTAGAGAAACAACTCGATAAATCTATCAAGACACTTCGATCAGATCGAGGTGGCGAGTATCTCAGCTTAGAATTTCTTAATCATCTGAAGGAGCACGGAGTTATTTCTCTGCCCACTCCTCCTGGCACACCCCAACTTAATGGCATGAGCGAGAGGAGAAATCAAACCCCGCTTAATATGGTTCGATCGATGATGTGTAGAACTAACTTGCCTCACTCCTTCTGGAGTTATGCTCTTATGACCGTCGCTTGCCTTGTAAATCTGGCACCGACTAAGAAGGTGGACAAAACCCCATATGAGATATGGCACGGGTTTAAACCCAATTTGTCTTACCTTAGAGTATGGGGATGTGATGCGTATGTCACCAGCAATTCTGATGACAAGCTCGATCCCAGAGGCGAAAAAGTTGTTTTCGTCGGTTACTACAACAAAAGCGGATATTATTTCTATCATCCTGATGCAAACATTGTTTCCATCAAAAGGAAATGACGCTTTCTCGAGGAAGATCTTCTAAATCGAGGAACCGAAAATAATATTATGGATCTTAAAGAAATTCGAGAAACACAAACAACTGCTGAGGAAGTCGGAGCGTCTGATCAACAAGAAGTTGTTGCTGATGAATCAGATATAAACACAAGCGTTCGCAGAAGTAGCAGGTCTCGTAAAGAACCTAATAGATACCTATGGCATCTTGAAGCTTCTAAAGTCCTGTTAGTAGCTGAGTCAAATGACGAACCTACAAACTACAAATCTGCTATCTCAGATCCTGAATCCGAGAAATGGCTTGAAGCCATGAACGCCGAGATGCAATCTATGCGTGATAATCAGGTCTGGGACTTGATTGAGCTACCCCCCGGTTCTCGGGCAGTAGGGAGCAAATGGATTTTTAAAAGAAAAACCGACATGCATGGTAATGTACAAACCTATAAAGCACGGCTAGTTGCAAAGAGTTTCACTCAAACTCAAGGTATTGACTATGATGAAACTTTCTCACCCGTTGCTATGATCAAATCAATTAGGATACTGCTTGCCATAGCCACGTACCATGATTACGAGATATGGCAAATGGATGTCAAAACCGCTTTTCTTAATGGACATCTCTCTGAAGATGTCTATATGGTTCAGCCTGACGGTTTTGTTGATCCAAAGTATCCTAGTAGGGTCTGCAAACTGAATAAGTCCATTTATGGACTTAAACAGGCATCTCGAATCTAGAATCTTCATTTTGATAAGAAAATCAAAGAATTTGGTTTTGTCAAGAATGAAGATGAGCCTTGTATTTACAGAAAGGCTAGTGGGAGCACTATATCATTTCTCATCTTGTATGTGGATGATATACTGATCATTGGAAATAACATCCCTGTGCTTGACAAAGTCAAACAATGGTTAGGATCTTGTTTTGTAATGAAGGATCTTGAAGAAGCTGCTTACATTCTAGGAATCATGATCTACAGGGATAGATCTAAGCGCCTTCTAGGGTTAAGTCAGAGTACTTACATAGACAAAATGATGACATGCTTTAGGATGGAAAACTCCAAGAAAGGAGGTGTTCCGATGACTAAAGGGACTGTGTTGAACAAATCGTAATCTCCTTCCACGGACATTGAACTTAAGGAAATGGAAGCAATTCCATATGCCTCAGCGATTGGTTCTATCATGTATGCTATGTTGTGCACTAGACCTGACGTCTCGTATGCTTTAAGCATGACCAGTCATTTTCAGCAAAGTCCTGGCATTGCCCATTGGACTGCAGTCAAGAACATCCTGAGGTACTTAAGAAGGACCAAAGACATGTTCTTAATATTTGGAGGAGTGAAAGAGGAGCTCACTGTACGGTGTTACACTGATGCTAGCTTTCAAACTAACCGAGATGACTCTCGCTCACAATCGGGTTTCGTATTCACTCTTAATGGAGGAGCTGTTTCATGGAAAAGCTCCAAGCAGAGTGTAGTGGCGGATTCAACCACCGAATCTGAGTATATAGCCGCATCAGATGCTGCTAAGGAAGCTGCTTGGATGAAGAAATTCATTACTGACCTCGATGTGGTTCCGAGTATTCGCTAACCAATCGAGATACTTTGTGATAACACGGGTTCTATAGCTCAAGCCAAAGAGCCCAGATCTCATCACAAAGCCAAGCACATTCAAAGGAAGTTCCACTATATACGTGAAATTATGGAACGTGGAGACGTCGTGATAAGCAAAGTAGACACAGATCAAAACCTAGCGGACCCGTTCACTAAGCCGATGACTCAGGAAAAGCATGATCAGCACAAAAATGCTATCGGTCTTAGTTTTGCTAGCGATATGTTTTGATTTAGTATTTTGAATGTGCGAACATTTAAACAGTTGTACTTTTGAATTCTTTTGGTTTACTGATTTAAATGCAATTCTGAATTCTTATAACCGTGTTTGATTTTAATACGTTTAATCCATGAATCTTGTATTCTTAATTATCCGTAGTCGATCAGAATCGTGGGAACGACTCTGAATTAAGACTATTCTGAACTTGGACTCAAGTAGTTGACTTCCAACTTCACAGACCTCATCTTGGATGTTGGATGTAACTCGTTTCAAATCATCTTCATGGATTTTAATCATAACTTTTTGATATTAGTATACTCATTTAGTATCCTCTGACTTGAGATGCATACTAAAACTTTCGTTTACCAAGGACCGTTCTTTAATCACTGTCAAACGCTGTCGCGTAACTGCTAGTCATAAAGACTTTGATTAGGAATAGTTCTGAAGTTCAATGGGAGTTGTATGTAGTCAATAAGGGATTCTGTACTCTTGCATTATATGTAACAGATAAGCACCGTGGCGCCCTCATTGATTCAAACTGGTGAAGTGTAAGGCCTTAACCAAACTTACTGTGTGTTTAATTGGACCACTTTGATTCTTGATCGAGAAGAATAATAATTGAACGCCATATGAGAATGAACTAAATCCATGTCTCATTGATTCAATTGATTTTTATACGGAAAGGATGAATGACAACTATTGCCATAAAGTCTATTGTCTTGCTTTAGTTAGCTGTTACTAACATCGAGATATTTGGTTAATGACTTTAAAGCGTCATACCTTGTTAGGGACAGCCATGTGCAGCTAGAGCGCCGCTGACTGTTTGCGTTGATTTATCATGGATCGTCCAAGTGGGAGATTGTTGGATTTTATGGACCGACCTGATGGACAACGCGGCTGACCGAGCTATGACCCGTAAGAGTTACACCTAGGGCAACGAACATTGAAATCCACTTAACCCGCTTAACTGGTATTTACGAACTATTAGCGAGACGATATATTTTATATATATTC
Source organism: Smallanthus sonchifolius (assembly GCA_023525975.1). Classification (NCBI taxonomy): domain Eukaryota; kingdom Viridiplantae; phylum Streptophyta; class Magnoliopsida; order Asterales; family Asteraceae; genus Smallanthus; species Smallanthus sonchifolius. Next base: position 87,281,688 of record CM042022.1, read on the forward strand.
GTTACACGGGATTTATTATTTATACATGTTTATAAATAATAATTTATATTTATTTGTTTTAATATTTTATTAAAACAAGTTAAATGATTTTTGGACTTTAATATTAACTATTGGGTTTAGGCCCGGTATGGTTTTTATTAGGTTAAAAGGATTAGAGTAATTAATATATATATATATATATATATATATATATATATATATATATATATATATATATATTAAATGTAACAGTGAATCGCCGTTCCAAAATGGCAAAAGGCTGTTGCATGATGCATCTAAATATGTAATCGAACTGCTTGAATCTTTCAATTTGAAGTTGATTGGGATTCGATTTCTCTCACAAATAGTATTTGCCTTGCGACTTCCGGCCACCAAACCAGCCGCTGCCTGCCCGTTTCCGGCCAGCCCCGGCGCTACCCGTTCTCTCGCGTCCGGTACGTAATCTAGCATCGGCTCGTTGTAATTAGGTGTCTCAATCGGTTAATCATTAACCACTAAGGTATAATTAATCTCATCAGTAGATTAATTGTTTTTTTTATGTTTACGTGTTCATATCCAGATCCTGTTCGGTTTGTCAGTGCTGTTAAATAGGTTACGATTCTATTTTCCGCTGCGTATTTATTAATTAAATGAATTAATTAATCTCTCTATCAAAACCCGTTTTTTGATAAAAAGTCAATCTGACCACCACTGATTCCCAACAGTTTCTTCCTCCACATCCCACTCTTCCAAATACTTAAACAACCACAGCTTCAAAACCCCCAGTTTCTCCCCGTGAACGACTCCCCCAACTTCACCTTCTTCATGATAGGTCAAACCGATGGTGGTGGCCGGCGTCTACGATGGTGGTGGTCGACTTCTAAATCTGAAAATCGATCTGAACTGTTGTGCGAGGTTTCACCATAAACAATGGCTGCTTATTTCACTCTAGTGTCCCGTTACCCACTGACGAAACCTTTCGTTATTATTTATTTTTTTTACCAAATCAATACTGATTATATGATGACTGTCACAATTACAAACTAATGGCAGGTAGACGGGCAACAAGTTGAGCCGCTACCCCCTTCTGAATAGCAAATCCTACTCTACTAAACACAAAGTTCCCCCCATAAATATATGCGGTGTTACTGCTGACCACCCGCTGAACCCGCTTAAGGAACCGCACCGCATCAGGGGCGAGAGCGCCAAAGGTGTCAAAGGAAAACGGTACGAACACGTGCTGATTCACGAGGCAAGCTTTTTCGTGCTTAGCTACTTTACCCGCCTCTGCCTTGTTTATCGCCTGACCCGCCTTAAACCCATGGTCCCTTATCCCAACTAGGGGGACACACCTGTCAAATCAACACATGCGTGTTTCCCTCATTCCCATCCAAAAACAAGAATGTCAGCGGGCCGAAGGGTTGATCTCCCATCTAATGGGTCGGTCAAGAAGTTCACCGGGGCTTCCTTTTTAGCCGAGATCCCTGCCCACTTAAGGACATCAAAAAGCACATCTCGAACTAGGTCATGTCGGTATTTGAAGCCCGGTAATTCTCTGCAATGGACAGCATGCTCCCCAAAAGAATCCAAGCAAGCCTTCCGACAAACGGGACACGGGTCATCAACCGGGAAAAGGGGTACCATCAGCCGGTATTTGAGGATAGCCCGATATTTCACTGGCGACATACATTGTCCTAAACCTTCGATGGGAACAACTGACAGGAAATCCTGAGCATGGGGGGCTCGCAAACACTCGAGCACGGCTCGCTGCCGCGGGGACAAAGCGAACTTCTCTTCAAATGTCTTGACAATTTCACTATATAAAGCATTCGCCAAAATTTTCTAGGCTTTAAGGGGGGCGGTGTCTTTAATATAGAAACCGTCAATATCAAGATCGGGAAGAGAACTATGCAGGGTGTCCAACGCACCCCTGTAATCAGAGTCAAACAACCCACCACCACATTCTCGAAGAATGTGGTCTTGAAGAACCCAAGATTGGGCCCTTGAAGCCACAAAAGCGTAGGAAGAGGCGTCCCCAGCCGAGCAAATCCCAAGACCCCCAAAGCGGGTCGGGAGGGAAGCTAACCTCCATTGGAGGTCCCCAAAAAAGGCACCCCCACAAACAACAATGTCCTCAATCGTTTTCCGAAGACCTGTGTCAAAAACAGAGACGGCTTCCCCGACATAAGAAGGCTGACAAGTCCTGAGCCCAAACAGCAGTTTAGCAACCCCCATGCACGAACGAAGCAGGAGGAGTTCGCTCTGAGGGTTCCGAAGGCGTTTGAGGCATCCCATCAGGTCAACCGCACGTTTGGCTCTTTTGAGGGCCAAACCACTAATAAACTCCCCATCTCTGCTGACAGCACCACCTAAGAGTTTCACCCCATGCACCGGCCTACCAATTTCCCGCGGAAATAAGCTCTCTCGAGTCTTCACCCCGTCGCATGTAGGCCAAAAAACTTCAGTTTTTTTGATGTTGACAAGGAGGCCCAAAGAGGGGCCCTCCACTCTAATGATGTCTAAAGCCTTGGCAACTTGAGTAGCATCTCCAATAAGGGTCCCATCATCCAGGTACCATGCGTGGAAAAGAAGCTTGCAGCGATCTCTGATCCGGAGGACAAGGGGGTGTAAAACAAGGGCAAAAAGGAGAGGCCATAAGGGATCCCCCTGCTGAACCCCCGTGGAGGACCAAATATAATCATTCCCCACATAAAGTCTAGCTGGCTGGCCATATAAGAAATCAACCCAAGCAGAGATAGATGGACACATTTTCCTCACCTCATTTAAAAGAGCAGTTCTATCCACAAGATTAAAGGCATTCGAGAAATTGACGGTAAGCATAGCCAGCGACCCGTCTCGGTGGTGCGCATTCACGAACCTGTTCGCACTATGAAGAACCGCCTCAGCCCCGTTTGGAACCCCGACCCCAAACTGGAAGTCGCCAAGGTATTTGGCCATATCCCTCCCCACCCCCTTCATAGCAACCTTGGAGACTACTCTCCTCCAGATTGAACCCACTGCAATAGGCCGGATCCCATTATCGGGCTTGAGAAGGGGCGTAAGGTGAGCAGATGCAACGAATTCCGCCAAACTCCTTGGGCTACCCCCCTCAAACATAAGTTAACCATAGCTGCAATCGCCCTGAGTAGACTAGCCGCAATCACGGACCACAAAGGGCGTCCAAAAGGTGTTGATACTTAAAAGTCTTTGGGAAAAAAAACTCTTTGGGGTTTCTGTTTCCCCTCCAACAATTCCCATTGAAAATTAAAGTTCCTTCAACCCCACCATTTTTTACTCTTCTTTCATACTTAAAAGTTTAATCAGCTGAAAGAATCCAAAATTACGTTATTGCCATCATTGATTAGGTTCATTGTTGCAGCAATCATAAACTGAAAACTAAATAATGTAAAAAGTTCTTCCACCAGGTGTAGAATAATTTTGTGATAATTTTTATGGTAGTACGTTGTTGGAATCGAAAAAAGAGGACCGTTATCGTGACGGAGAGGAGACATAGTTGATAGAAAAGGGGTTTTTGGGGCTTCGGAAGGCGAAACTGGTGTGCACAGTGGGACCCATGTGTTGTTCTTATGATCAGTTATGCGAGGAGAAGATGCGAGTTGCTCGTCTGTGTCGCCAAGGAGGCCGCTGTCGCCGTCCCTAGTGTTCGCCGGAGGTGAGGGCTGGCCACCCATCTCTCTCCCGGTTCTCTCATACTCTAAATGCACACATATATCAGAATGCATCCCTAAGGGTAAAATAGACATTCAACTTTTTTTCTAACAGAATTTTAACGGACGTTATCCTCAGGGACTCAGCAGAAGAAAAAATGAAATCACAAATACTCAGAGGTCGAAATTTCAAATTTAGGGACGCAACGTTTGGAGTAAACCATAGGGACGCAAATTGCAGTTTACTCTATGGTAAATGAATATAACTAAGTTTCCTCCCAGCACGTTTCGTCGGGAATTTTGTCACGATCCTAAATATCAAAACACGGACACCAAAACACATCGAATTGGCGGTCATTCCGGCTTAAAACCCTAAGGCATCAAGAAACCCGATTGCAAACTCATGTCACAACACCACCTACACCCTTAAAAGAACTCTAAACAACAGAAAAAAACACAAAAAACATGGGTTGGGCGCAACCTCGAACCCGGGGTGTCGACAGCGGCACGATTCTGAATATCAAAACGCAAATAAAAAAACGTTGCAACGATTGTCACTCCGCGTAAAACCCTAAAGTGTACTCAACCGTAAAAGTGAGTGTCATTCCGCCGTAAAACCTCTCCGTCGTAAAACCCAAAAGCGTACTCCATTGTAAAATCGAGCATCGAAAAGCCCAAATACAAACGTAGACGTAACGATAAACATAACGTTAGTAAAAAAACCTAAAATTAAAATATTAAAAGTTAAAGTATTAGGCTTTATTTTTGTGCCAACATTGGGTACTAAGGATAACATATGTCTATTTTTAACAGAATACCCCATCACGTGCAAAAAAAACGTGAGGGTAAAATAGTTAATTCCATAATATATGCCTTTTAGGTTCATTAAACGACCTAGATAATGCAAAGTTCACACACTCTAACCAAAGGGTTTATGAAATGTTCATAATTAGGGCTTGAAAGTGATGGATCAAAATGTGGGCATTCAGAAAACGGCGATGGGGTGTTCGACGTTGAAGTTATGTACCGTAAGCGATCGCAAACCTTTTGTTTTAGGTGATGATGGTAATCCGGACTACTTTTCCATCAAGGTTCACCATTGGGGAGAATTTTCCATCAAGGATAACCATAGGGTTTATGACAGGTTCAAGGTAAATTATGGGGATTTCATGGCTATGGAAAAGTTCTGTGTATCAGTCATAAACGACATTATAAAACAGTTAGGCTACAAAAAAAGGTCATATATGTTTTACCGTTATCTAATTCCTGGAAGTATTTAGACACTGGATTGACGGCTTTAGTAAACGATGAAGATGTATTAAATTTATTGAAGCTTGTGTCTGATCATAAGTGCATTTCTTTGTATACTTCAATTTTCACTTATGATGTAGTATTGGCTAATTGGAACACTGATTATTTGGGGTCTATGGCTAATGAAAATGATGTAGTTAATGAGTTTGATGTAGTTTTGGTCCAAGAAGATGGTGATAACATTGTAGATGAGGACAATGAGGATGATGAGGTTGAAGTTGTGACACCCGGCAATTCAGGTCACTATCCATACTATTTACAAACGCGTTTACATTATCACATTTCCTGAAAAAAATTGAATTCAAACTTCATAGTTTAAAAGTCTAGCAAAAGTCTCATAATGCATAGTTCACAGTTTAGTAATTTTGAGAGTTACTAATTTTAATGCATAACTAACAACCCGCACAATACGAACGCTGTTGATTAATCTTAATTAACCAATACAATAATTTGAGACCAAAAATATATGATCATATGTTGGAATAATAAACAATATGAAATAAATACTTTAGTGAATACAAAAGATCATAATATGTCTCTACTAGATTTTACTGCGTGACTAGCACAATTATATTTGATCTCAATTATGACTGAACTATTCTACTCTAAACTAGTCATTACCTCTGTCCAATTAAAAGTCATACATTGTAAGACCCCAACTCGGGCATCCTACAGTTTGTTCTCATAACTGGTTATTCTCTTTAAAATACTCGTGTTATTAATCAACTACTGCGAAAGTCTTTCTAAAATCAATAATTACCACTTAATATTGTTATCGTCATTAAGTTTACCTCACGAATGTCTGCACACCAATCCGAGTAGCACCGCTCTCAAGCCAAGATAAGCCGACCCTAAAGCTCACATGCAACACAATCTAACGTACACACAAAGTCAGCTACGCTGAGTGAGTTCTAATAGTTTAATTTAATTAAAAGTCATCCCATCACAAAAGTTATTTAAACTTTACTCAGCAGTCCTTATAAAATAGTTTTATAATTTACTATCATAGAGATAACCTCTGTTAACTTATGATATCCCAAAAGGCTCGCCACCCAAACTCATCCCACAATCATAACATCCTAAACCTCACCAACATAGATCATTCTTACTATACTGGTTACTCGTAATCTACCACCCATGTTAACCCGAAAACCTGGTTAACACCACAAATCCATAGACACTGACTTACTCAGCCTTGACCAAGGCTCTCACAATTCAACTGACATGACAGTTATAAACACCACATTACAATCCCGACACAACGGTCAATCTAACTCTACTCGCCTCATTAATATCATCTGCACATCGCATTAATATTATTGCACGCATAATAAATATAACTCAACACTTGTATGCAATTTAACACATATATATGCACACAAACACATACCTCATCACTGCACCCTCGTCAGGACGTTCGACACACCTCGAGCTCATCATTAACCTGCTCAATATTGTCACATTTGGTGACTTCCCGAAGGACTCCGTCCTTCACAATCCCGTTTGCCGTGTCATAAAGACAAAGATGCAAACACAACAAAAATATACAACACATAACATCACACTTTATTTGTGTGACTGATTAACTACACCTGCACTCCACACATAGCACTAGGGCAACGCATCCTACACGTATTCATAAGCGTTTAGCTTATATTCCGACTCACCATGACTAACCCTTAACACGACTCACATTAATAACTCTTATCTCTAGCTCGCATAATCCCATAGACACACCATAGACCCTTTGAGTTGTTAATGAATATTGTAGTTCATAAACATATCTGGTTTAACCCAAAACATCTCAACTCGTTTAATATAACAAATACCTCTTGTAAGTATGTACGATATCCCCAAAAGCAGTAAAAGCGTTTAAAAGAAGCGTAAAATACATAAAATATATAAGCCCCAACGTCATCTCGCCATCTCATCCTTTCTTTCCACAAAACCCTGGTTCCACATGCTTGCACAAACTGGATCGTCCTTGACCCGTTTAGAAACCGAATACCGAAAATGGGTCTCATGCATGCACATACGTGGCCATGCAAACCCTAACCCATGAGAACATGAGATCACGAACCGTTTACTCCCTATGCATGCGCGTAAACCGTGCCATTCAAAACCTTAATCGGCTAACACCACACTTGCTGCATCTATGCTCCACCACCTTCTTCTTCGGGTGTAACCCTAGCCGGTCACCACCAAACCTCACCATCGTAGCGTCCACGTAAGTCGGTTCCATCGTCCCCGGCTACTCCCGATCTCACTGAATCTGATGTCGCACAACCACAACCATCTTTGGCCTGACTTCACACCGCCACAGCCTCCTCCATGACTGTTGTCGGATTCCACAGTCACCGGAACCACCACGGGTCCCCATTGCCCTCTCCCTCTCTTTTCTCAGCAATCTGTTACTACGTAGGCCGGCTGACACCACATCGGGTTCCTCCTCCTGCCATCACCGCCATGCTGCACCAGTAAACACCACCACCGCTGTCGGCCACCCACACCATCTTCGTCGTCATCCCTGTCAACCTCCCGTGGAACAGCCTAGACCGGCCTCCACCTCCTCCTCCATGTATAACCACCGAGATAGCACCAGTTGCCAGCTCCCCTTTATCCTAATCGTCACAACAATACACCACCTCCCCATGCCTTCTCTTCCGACCAATAGGAGTAACGAAACTAAACCATAATCGGGTTTTACATGCTAAACGGAAACATGAAACAAAGAACGAGGTTCATGGGTTACCTTGCGCATAGTGAAGCCTTTCCCCGCTCGTTGCCGCCGTAGGACCTCCGCTAGACCACCCCGTCGTCTCCCCCTCTCCGTCGGATCTCTCTCCCCTGCTCTTTTCCTTTGCCGTAGAGCACACCTAGCCAAAGTGGCCTAGGGTTTGCGCATAGAGTGGTTTAAATACCACAACCGAGTTACGCTTCGGGTCCTCCTCAGTCCGTCTTGTATGTTTCTATCCCGAACTATATCATAAATGACCGACTGCCCCATTTTCTAATGTTAAAACGTTGTTTAGCGACAAACCTTGCTCAACATAAATATAAAAAAGGTTTCGGGTTGTCCTCTACCGGAACCATTGGTTTATGAAATTCCGGGATGTTACATACAACATATATATATCCAACAAAAGTGATGGAATGTTTTAGGAATTCTACGAGGGATTACATAAGTAAACGGTTCAACAACTTAGACATCTAATTCACAGAATGGGTACCAACTTATCTATTTTAAACATTCAAACTCTCCCCACCCTTTCTTGTTTCTTTGTTCACGGCACAACAACAACAATATGGACATCCTCATCATTTGATTTAACCTACACCACAAACTAACATCTAATTCACTTGAACTTGTTTACCAACTCCAATCATTGCCATCACATTCCAACCTTTCCTTTTCCTTGCCTTGTTTTCGGCCACAAACACCCAACCAAACCCTTCCATCATTTGAATTATCTACTAACATGGTATAAGATCCAATTAGAATGATGATTGACTAGATGGAATGACAACACACACACATAACAATCAAGCACACCAACTCTCCCTCTCTCTCTTGTGGATCATGGCACCACCAACCCACCATCACACCATTATTTTGTATTATCTAACACTCCACTCCATTATCCACTCCCTCATGATGATGATGATTATATACAAGATCATACTCCACCTATTTAGTATATAAGAGTGTGTTCATCAACAAAGCAAGAACTCTTGCTTTGTTCTTCCTCTTTCTCGGCTCATTTAACACACACACACATACTCACAAAATTCAAGTGTCAAGCTCTAGAAATCAAGGAAAGGTCATCCTCATTTGGTGTTTTAAGGAGCATTCAAGTGGAAAGCTCTAGAAATCAAGGAAAATCGCCACTTTTACTTCCTTTTGGTATGAAATACTACAAACCCTTATCTATCTCTAAATCTTGGTTCAAAGTGCAAGTTCATCTAAACACAAAAGAGTTTTTTTTAAAAATCTCTAAACTAAAGGGAACTAACCTAAAACATGGACTTGTTGGAGTCTAGAATGTGTAATATGTGTGTATAATATGTCGATGTGCATGTATACGTGTATGTGTTTTGTTATGATGAAAAGCATGCTAGTGTAAGTTGATATTCCATGTTAACTATGTGAATCGGTCACTAAATATGTGAATACTTGGATGTATATGTATACACTAGATCATATTAATGGACTAAATCTAAAAAGATAATAGTTGTATACATGTATGTATAACCGTATGTATGTATACATGTGTATGCTTAGTTTTTAGATTTCTAGAATGGTATAATCATAACATATATGAAAACCTAAGTCTTGAACATGCCGAATGAGTGATCATTAAGTTTAGGATAAGAAAATATATATATGTAAATCAACGAATTTATGTATGTGAATATATGTATGTGATCACAAAACCTGGATTATGTACAACTTTTATTAATAGAAAAGCCTGAATATTATTTATGAGTGATGTGATAAATAATATAACTAAACGATAATTATGATTTTTATGATAGACGATATAACTTGAATAAAAATGGGACGTAAACATTATTTTGTGGAAACAATTTGATGGAAATTACGGTTTTATAAATCTAGAAATATTTTTATAACAGATAATAAATATTACCAAATAAAGACGTTTTGAAAAGAATCAAGTTTTAAAAATAATATTATTACAAAGTCAAGCGGTATGAAGATCTAAATATTTATTTAGATATTATATCAGCGAGACGTTTATTCCGGCTAATTAACTCTTTGCATGGTAAACACCGAGATAATATAGTATAAAGATATATGTTGTGTGCTATTTTTTGTAAACAATACATGATAATTATTTGCATCAAGCCTGGTCAAGTATATACGTATATATAAGTCACAAGGCCTATTGTATATTAAGTTATTTTAGAACGACTAAGGTAGAATATTGTTTCTAATATTAATATGTATAATTATCAAGAGATAATTATTTTCCCTTTGTGATACGTCAACCTTAAATTACAATACAAATGTTCGTATAAGAAGACACACATGTAACAAAGATAATAATCACCAACGGGTCATAACTCGAAACACCTTTTTAAAGACCAAACACATCTTTAACCGGATGTACATAAGCGGGTGAACAATTGCACTTAAGACGCTTAGTCTTAACACAAATTACCCTTGTGTAACTAGGGTACAAGTAGTCATGTCAATTAGGAACAATTATCAATGCTAGCATTCACAAGCATAAGGTGAGTTTTCACGGCCCCTTTTTACTGTTTTATATATTTTGGGGGAGAAACATACGTACAACTGTTTTTGTATGGCAACAATAAAATAAGACTGAATATGATGTTTGCATAAGTACTATTAAGGGCCCGTAAAGTCCCCCTGGAATAATACACAACACAATCATTAACCATTAACTATGGATTGCCGAGATTCTATGAATAGTACTATTTGGGATTGACACCCCCGGTCATGGTTAGTCGCGCTAACCTGGGGTCTACATGGGCAATTGGCCGCATATTGTCTTAACACATGCTCGTGAGGAGCGAGGGAAGGGGCTTACACTATGTCAGGATTGGTTTATAGGCTTATGTATGAACATAACATTTGTAAAGCTAGCTAGTTTACAAATAGGTCAAGCATTAATCACTTTGTCTATTATATACACTTGAAATGGTTTTTATGCAATTGGATTACTAATATGTGATTAACTGAAACCTATGAACTCACCAACCTAGTGTTTACATATTTTAAGTATGTTTTTCAGGGAATTAAGGGCGGATTCAAGAAGTATGTCAAGTAGGTATCATACATGTTTGTCTTGATAATATTTTGGGGATTTTTCCTGTATAACTCATTATAAATGAGTGATATTCGCAAAGTCTCACATCTTTTGTAATTTCAAAACAAATAGTATGGTTTGTAAACTCGGACCTAAATTCATTATCCAACTTATGCATATGTGTTTGCAATAGTCATATGCTTTGGAAATCATGAACGTTACGCCTAGCAATTTTGTCGATGGCGGGGTGTGACAGATTGGTATAAGAGCCATTGATTATAGCGAACTAGGAGTCTAAAATTGAACCTATTCTATAATTTAAATGACTCACTAAAATTTTTTCATTTGCATATGCATTTCATGACCTATCATCGTGTAAGACGGATATTGTAGACACAGAATGACGTCACACACTAATCCCATTTCGAATTCTGACTCCGGTGACGAGACGATGGAGCACCGCTTAGCTCCCATGACTAGAGAAGAGATTCCCGAGGCAGTCGAGCCTGCGAATGAGCCAGTGCCCAAGAGGCCAAGGATAGACCTTACGGACTGGGACTGGTTGTCAAAGACGCTTCAGGTATGGAGAGTACAAGGGGACATCCCTACGACTTCTGACATCAGGGGAACACCATGCATATTCTGACCCCTACCACTCAAGGGGGAGTGCACTGTCCCGATACTAGTGGCCCGCAGTGATACACACGACACCAGATCCACGAGCTACAAACCGACCTGAGAAACGTCCAGGAGGATATGGGGATTGTGAGGGGTTTGAGAGACAATGCTTTAAGGATGATGGAAGAGTAGGAGTTGTTCGACCAGGCTCTTCGTACCGCGTGTGACCGAGTGGTGGAGACTGAGAGGAGACTGGCAGCTTTGGAGCAGAGGACCACTACCGCTGAGTAGAGAGAAGAGGCAGCCGAGTAGAGGGCGACTGAGGCAGAGCACCGAACTATCACTGTCGAGGAGCGCACCGAGTCCAGGATGGCGCTTGCAGTGGTTTGTGTCATGATGGCAGCTGCTGTTCAGACATGAGCATTTTCCCATTTCTGACGCTAGACCTATTACGGGTGGGTTGTGCGCGTAACACATTATGTAGTTGAAATTTAGTACGGATGGTTTGTGCAAACATATCTATTTTGATTTCCTCTGTTGGAACTATGTACTGTTTATGTTTTAACTATGTATGTGATGGTTATGTTGCATTTGATGTTGTTATATCCTTATGTCATGTTATGTCATTATCTTTATATAATGCTTGTTTCCTTTTAAATTATATGTTTAGAAAAGAATGCCATGGCACCTAACTGTGACACCACCGGTGAGAACAACACGACGATTTCCACAGAAGTGGAATGATGTGCCATCATTTATACATATTTTACATGCAAAATTATCCCCATATTAATCGCAATTATAGAAAAAATGATGGGAGTTGATACTTAATCTATTTAATTGTGTTACAACAGGATATTTATCCATTGTTTGCAAAAACATGAAGAAATCACTAAAATCAAGGGAAAATCAGCACCTGGAAGCCAATCGGACGTTCATGCACCCAAGGAGTCAACCCAGGAAGTCAAAATTTGAGTAGGAGTCAAAATAGGAGGATGCACGGCCGTGCAAATGGTCACACGTGGCCCTGAGACTGCCAGACCTGACAGATTACCTCATATGCAAGAAATGGGTGCTTTGCACGATCGTGCATCCCAATGCACAGTCATGCATTACCCAAATCTCAGCCTACAAATAGCAAGCTCATTCCAAGCATTTAGGTGTCCAAGATCGGGTTAGTGGAAGCCCTAGTGCTCTGTTAGGGCCGAGACTCTCTCGGTTTTGGTCCATTTTTAGATTTTCTTTCTTTGTTTATTTTCTTTTTCTAGTAATGTAATACATAATGATTCTTCTCATTCAAGTAAACAACAGGAAACCTATACCCACTCTCCCTTGGTGTTGGATCATTTCCACACATTGTCTAAGGGTCAATGGAGTCACTTGTATGGTCATTTATGGCTAGTTCTCTTGCGTTACTTGGGTTGGTTGAACTTTAATTAATTAATGAAGTATTTTTAGTATGTTATGTTTTTAAAGTTTTTCTTTTAATTTATCTTAAAAAGACAAGAATAAGTGATCTTTAAACCAACTTAATAATCTTAAATCTTGTAAGTTTCTTGGGCAAGACTTCTTGTTTGGAAAGCTTATTCGAGTTTGTACGGTCTATATACAAATCTTGGTGCTAGCAACGGCCGAGTTAGTATAGGTTTAATATTATGGGTTAATTGGAGGTTTGGGTATTCAACGAATCATTTGAGTCCTAGCTGGATCTTGTGGTTCGTGTTGGTATTTCTTTACTTCTCTTGTGTTAGCTTGCAGACGACTTCTAGCGAGAGCCACGAGGCTTGATCTTGAGAATGAAAGTTATATTTATTTAAAATATTACTATAAGTAAAGACAACTATTTTAAGAATATAAATTGTTAGGTCCAAGCGTTCATAAAGTACCTTTGGAGGAAGTTGCGCATTTCGACTTTCCAAAAGAAGTTACACGATATGGTGTACGCCAGTTGACAGGATAATCTTGTCCGAATAATAACTCATGGGACACCCGACGGACTTGAGACCCCGTTTGGGTCCCTAGAATTATTAGGAGCAGTTGGCCGACCGTATCCACTGTTCCGTTACAAAATACTAACTCCCCTTTCGAAAGGGTTAGTACTAGTAACTTTGACCAACCTTATTAAAATATAACATTAATTAACAAGTGATAACAAACCGAGTAACACCTTAAATGAGAATACATTCCTAATTACTTTTCTTTTCCTTTTTCTTTCTTTAAAACAAAACCCCTTTTCCTACTTATTATCCTAGACAGACAATATCGATGTTTAAGTAAGGAATTCGTGTCCATGGATCGATACTTGGTTCTTACCCAGACTATACTACGCTGCGATAGGTACGCTTGCTTATTGTATGTGTTTAGTTGAAGTATTTATCATTTTAATTTATAAATTTAAAACATGATTTTGTGTAATTCTAAACCGAACATTATTAAAGATATATATTATGTCTCTCGTATTTGGCATCAAGTTTTTGGAGCCATTACTAGGAACATGTATATATATATATATTTTTATAACCACACTAAAAACACGCTATCATGGAACAACTTATATCAAAGCGTGTAGCCGCCACCATGGAGCAGTATGAGAATAATCGGAATAACGGCGGAGGAAATTGTGGAAATCGTGCATCAGTTTTAACATTTAAAACAATACTTTTATAAAATCAGAGTTACAATGGCGGAAGCGTAAACAATAGCACACGATATTAAAGTTCGGAACTTTATCTGACAGTGATCCGATTACATAGCGTTTAGACAATAATAAATATAAAACATAACCATAGGTTGTCTAGAGTTTATACCTTTGACTAATAACCAGGTTGTAACACTCGGGTACAAAGAACGTCACTCTAGATGACTTCATATGAACTTGTCATACGAACACACTGCTATCAAAAACCCGGCTAGCGGTTCTCGGTTTGGCTCACGGGTGTCACACGGTTCACGAAAATAGGCTCACGCGAAAGGGGGTTCGGCCGGTAAGGCAGCGACGGCAAGCGTCGGCTACCGAAAGCTGCAAACGGCTGTAGCAAGTGGTCCGGCGGTGGTGGACGGCGCGAAGGGGGGGGGGGGGGTCTTGGCCCGTTCTCTTTAGGGTTTAAGCATTATGATATATTTATAGTTATCATACTTACATAATGCACCCATGGGATTTAACAGTTAAATCCTTGTAATTAACTTTTAATTACTGTTAATCCACATGGTTTCATAATTACGATAATTATAAAAACTATCTTTTGCGCAATACCCGGATATGAGATATGTTTAACCATTAAATATAAAAAGCCATATATATATAACAATATATATATATATCCATACTCCGACCTTCGTTAATTAATTATTCTAATTAATTAAGCACGAAGTATATAAATATTTTTATAAATATTTAATCCACCGAGTCCTAATCTGTGTTTCGTTAAATGACGATTAACAATTAAATGCTATGATTTGTTCTTTGCCCAAAGTGTAACTCTTCGGATCGTACCTTGATAGCAACGTTAATATTAATGACGATTGGGCATCTAATATCCAACAATCTCCCACTTGGTCGATTCATCGATTAATCGGGTCAACGTAGACAGTGGTGGACGCCTAACTGCATCTCACTGCCCCTAACAAGGTATGACGTATTTACAATCGTCAACTACTTCCTTGTGTTCAAGTAACCTTTACTTTACCAAATACAATAGCCATGGTAAGCATATCTATGTGTCCTTTCTGTTTAGGTCATCCGTTGAACACGAGACATGGATACAAGTCACTTCTCATATGCGTTCAACTATACTTGTTCTCGTTCTCCAATTCAAAAATGGTCTAAACAAACTACTCTTTAGTTTGTGCGTGGCCACACGATTTATACCAGTTTGAATCAACGAGGGCGCCAGAATGTCCAGCTCCTAATTAAAGGGGAACATAATTCCTTTGGTCACGTACAACTCCCACTTAACTTCAGATTCATTCCTAATCATACCCTTATTACTGCCTATTAAGGTACAACGTTAGATAGGATTAAAGAACAAACTTTAGTCAGAGTTAGTTCTAGTATGTGCCTCGGGTCGAGGATCAATAGATCTTACCATATTCAAATCTTCTCAAGACCTTGATCCATGAAGATAGTTTTGAAAAGAGTTATGTTTAATAATCATTCTCTAATGATTATCTGTGAATATGATGTCCAACTATTTGGACTTTCATTCCTAATTAACCAATCATCCAATTCACAATAGTTTTTCGTTCAGATTGATTCCCATAAATCCGATCGACTACGAACATTTAGAATATAATATAATATTCAAGGATTTCTAAAACGTACAAAATATCGAATCATAGAAACATCTATTTATAATGCATTTAACCATTAAATCAATATAAAACACTAATGTTTCCATATATTGTTCGAAAGTACCCAATACTAACAAATCAAACTCATGTCTAGCATGTCTAACACCTATCAACATGCTCCTCATATACAGATTGAGGTATAAGTTTAGCGAATGGGCTAGCTAGATATTGATTTGTGTGAATTTCGTTTTAGCATGATGTCTCTAAGTTCATGATCCCATTAATAAAAACTTATGGTGGAAAATCTCTTTTGTTACTCCTTTCCAAACTATTAGAAGTTATCTGAACTCATTACAGAATTCTATCTTCTAATATTTCCAGGTCACAACATCTTATGTAGTGTGTTTGTTATTAATGAAACTCTTTCATTAGATAACACTGATATATCTAATAATCATTCTTAATGATCGTCTCATGGTGTTTATATCTTAACTTTTAAGATAGTAGCGTTTGACTGACATGTTGTCATAACTAATTATGATCTTGTTTCAAGAGCCCTTTTTGATTAGTCAAAGTTTGTACTCTTGGCATCTTATCCGATAAGATAGCATTATCTAATCGTAACACTTTATGATCATCACCATTTTGTGCTTCTCAAGCAATTTCCTTTTGTCATAATTAAATTTCAAAGTTCATTCATCACATGAAAGTATTGACATTACTCATTATCTTTTAGATGAAACTACATGAACCTTTTTACTTTCATCCTATCTCAATTATCAAGGATTAAAGATAATGTTAATGATTTGTCTTTATTGATTTGTCACATAAAATATTTAAGACAATCATCGTCAATGGATTGCCGTGATTCTTACTTTAGAATCTCTCCTTTATATATCTTATATACGGATGCAATCAACGCAGGCTTTGAAATTAATCTCTAAAGATACGTATATATTTCAGTGACATGTTTAAACTCGTAATTTCAGTAATGTATCACTATACATTCTATGATAACACTTATCATCCCTTTCTGTGGTGTTCCATATATCTCTATACATTCCTCTTGATAAAGTGTCTTTACACATTTCCTTGTTGCAGGTACTTACTCCAACTGGCCTTTGCATCTATCATATTGAATCTTCTTTGAATTGTTCAACTGTTCAAAAATTGTAATATGTTTCCTCTCAAGGAGACTCGAAATGTAATTCCTATTTTATCAACTTTTGATAATATGTCGGGCTTCTAGTATGAACGATCCATTTGTTGTTTCCAAAACAACTTCTACATCTTGATGAATCTCATTCATGTGTATTCCTAATCAAATCTTTATTTTTTCATAATATGGATTGTGTGTCTGGATCATCACTAAGTGATTTTACTAAAGAATCTTATTCTTTCATCACATGATCTCTAATGTCTGTTGTACAAGATATCATCTTTTGTTTATGATAAACTTTCATATATCATTAAGGATCTCATCCTTGCGTGTATGTATGAATCTCATGTTTATGCAATTGAATAATACCATTTATTTAAAACTTTAAACAACACTTGTTTCTTGTTCAAGAATCAGGTATATTTCGGTTATGAACATCTTCAATCTTATGATTAAGTTTTAAGGCTTATTAAGGCGGTACACGAAACTCTTTCGTATAGTAGTTCATAACATCCTATTCATAATTGTTCATAGGACTCTTTCTTATTATTCATATCCCATATGAATTGTCATACCTGTTCTGGACGAACCTTACGGTTCAAGGCTAGTGATTTAGATTATGTCAATTTTGGGCAGATGTTTTCACATGACTAACCATTTAGTCTTGAAGTAGTGATAACTTTTATCGCTTCTTTTATATCTTATCCTATAAGATTGTTTCTAGAGAAATTTTATTGAAACTATTTCAGTCATAAAGTAATGTGTAAAACATTATATCTCATACATATACCTTTCACATGACTTAATTAATTTGTTTCACGGTATCTATTAGATCTGAACTAATGAAATATCTATTAGACATGAATAACATGTCTCACACCTCTTTATATATCATGTCTGATAGATAATATTGAATTCTTAATTCATAGTTAGGCAATAGTCATAATGCGTAAAAGATTTAAATAAGTCATACTTAAAATAATCAAGCACTATTCAAACAAAAAAAAATCCGAAAATTAAATTTGTTCTAAACAAAATAACATCACCAGATGGTGTAATAAAAAACTTGAAACAATCTTCAAGCTTTGTCCGTCTTTCTTTTCTTCTTCCTTTCCTTCTTTTCTTCTATCTCTGCAAAAAGCAAGTTTGCATGTGTTAAAAGTCTAGCTTTTAAGTGATAAAGAAACAACAGAAAAGTTGCCTAGATACCTGAAGTATAGGCATTGAAACATTCCCTAGCAACAACAGCTTCGGGCATCTCTCTCTCACATGGCATCTAGGTTTAGAGATATGTGCCTTGGTCTCACCAATAGCTTTGCCTTTATCCCCGGTATTGACAGTGTCATCCGGTACCTCTTTGCTTGTGAAGGACAAGTAAAGATCATCATCGAATATAGCTCTCATGATGTTGTCACTGGGGTAAACCCTCTCCTTTCAAGCTCGTCAATAAAGCATGACATACTCAAAGCATCTTTGGGTACCACCTTGGCGTACCAAGAGATGAAATCCCTGACCTGGTCATAACGACTAAGTAGATGTTTTCCTATTTATAATCGTCAAATACGTCATCAATAGTGATATATATGACCAAGTGATCATCTATGGGAATGCATGCTTTCTCGAGGTCTGCCACTTTCTCTTGATCATAGCACGTCTCGGATTCTCTAAAGCAACGTCTCTAATATATGACATTAAAGAGTAAGAAGGATCCTTGTTGTAATCCTGATGGTATCTCTCCTTCAAGTTACGTATTATGTCATAAGCCGACAAGCGCTGGATTGAAGCTCAAATCCCAGGGCTAACTGATGCCAGCATAAGGTCTGATATAGCATGGATATCATCCCTAAGTTTGTTCTAGGCATTTAGAACAAACTCACTAGCATCATCAGGTGGCTGCTTAGGTAAGGGGAACTTAAGAACATGTAATTTCTTGTTGTATCTGAGGACGTTCTTCATATTGTAGTACCAGGTCAAGAAATTTATTCCATTGAGTTTAACATTTAGGATATTGTTAAGACGCTCTAGAATAACCAAATCGGCAGATAGAGACATCTACAAAATTCAAATAAAGTTTAGTATTTTCATGATTAAAATTCTTAATTAAATTAATGACCCAAAAGCAAAAATATATATAATTAAGAGTGAGATCCTGGTTCACCATGTCTCAGTGAATGGCTTAGC
Organism: Smallanthus sonchifolius; assembly: GCA_023525975.1. NCBI lineage: Eukaryota > Viridiplantae > Streptophyta > Magnoliopsida > Asterales > Asteraceae > Smallanthus > Smallanthus sonchifolius. The sequence goes on from CM042022.1 coordinate 87,300,689, forward strand.
ACTCTCCACTGGCATAGCTAGGTAGGTAGGTGATGTGTTGCAAAGCACACATCCTTTATTCTATTGTATTTGTGCATTTTAGATAGTTTTATGTTCGTTTTTACTTGTTTTTGGTTTGTTTTGAGTCTATGTCAGGTCTAGAGGAGCTAGTGTGGAATATGAAGTGGAATCACGAAGAAATCGAGCGCGAGAAGAAGTCCCGGGAAAAAGAATGAAAAATATTGGAAATTCAAGTCTTCACATCGAAGAGGAAGATGGCAAGTCTCGCGGTACGTGAGGAATCCCAAATCCAGGCCCGACTAAATTGTTTCTCGCGGTACGCGAGAAACCCAGATCATTGCCTCGCGGTACGCAAGGGGTCTAAATTTCGTGAAAAAGCCCTAAATCGATATTTAATCAATTTGAAAGCCATTATGTCTACCAACCGTCTGAGAAGGGTTCTAGGGCGATTCCAGGGTTAGAGAAGCTAATCGAAGCTAAAGTTGGAGGCTTTTGGATCCGGCTTTGTTAGCTTTACTGTATTCGGTTTCCAATTCTTGTTCTTTTGTCTTTGATCAGTTTAATTAAGACCATGCTTGAATCTATTACTTCTGGTTTTGTGTTTTTGATTATGGTTCTAGGCTAAACTTTATATACTGCCTGGGTCCATGATGAATACTTAGTAAAGTTTGGATCTTTATCGGTTTTTGGATATTTTATGATGGTTTGATGATATTGTAAAGATTTTAGTACAATAGTTATGATTAATATGCATGCTTAGATCTGTTTTATAAATAATTATCGTTTCGTATGCTTCTTGTTGAATGTCTTTCGGTTACAGTTGCATATCTAGATCATTGACTGTGTGTTTATGATTGTTTTATGGTTTGCTAGACATAGTAATCCATAGGAACGTATATTGAGAGTTAAGTAGATCTGAGTGTTTTTCCTATCTCAATACCCGAAAGGTGAGAGGTTGTCAGTTAGTCTTCAGTGTTAGGAATGTGAGTGTAAACTGTCTGAAAGGAAGTTTCCTTAGGTTCTTAGTAATTGTTGCTAGTCCGTGTTATATTGTTTTGTTCTAAGATTACCCCGTGCATTCTTCGAATGTACTGTGGCAGTGGGACCGAGAGGTGATCTGTCTGTAGGGTACTTTATTGTCGTTGGAGAGACTGAAAGGTAATCCGACATCTGGTGAGCGTTTTGCATCTTTAGAGTTTCCTTTAGGTGACACCCTGAGAGTGATTAGGGATCCATTAGGTTGTCTAGAGCTGTTATCCTTAGATACCCAGTCCATCATGGTTTCCATAACTGGTAGAAGTCTGAGCCTTACAAGTAGGATTCCGACCAAGGTAGTGTTTTCTCTATCTTGATATTTTCCCAAGTATTTGTCTGATTATTAGAGTCGTTCATCTGTTTTCATAATCTTGAAATCATTAGTTCAGTCATTAGTATAGAAAACCCCCCAAATCAATTAATCTTAGTTCTAGTCAGAGTCTAGTTTAGTTATACAATGTCTCTAGGGTTCGATAATCCGGTTTACCGTTAAGCTTAGCTACATTCGATAGGTTCACTTGCATTTTAGTGCGGTCTAGTTCATAGGTTTTCCATAGTATTACTTAGGTGTCTAGATTAGGTTTTTATTATAGTTTTCATAGACCGTCTGGGCGACATCAAGTTTTTGGCACCATTTCCGGGGACACTTGGCAATAGCAAAATTAGCTTTGATTAGTTCTTTGTTTGGTTTTTGTTTTATTTTCTCTTTTTTAGTTGAGTCTAAATTGTGTGTCTGTCCTATTTGCTACTTGTGTGTCTTAATTTAGGATTGAGTCTTTCTGTGTGTTGAGTCTTTCTTTCTTTTGTTTTGTTTCTTTCAGTTTATGCCACGTACTCGTTCGTAGGGATCACCCCAATATTCAGCTTACTCAGACCGAACGAGAGCTTCACGAGCGCACCTGCGACTTCCAGGAGAATTTAAAAACATTGTGCAAGAACCAGGTACGTGATACTAGTCCTGTTCGTTTTCCTACTATGGGTGACGCTGACCCACCGGCTAGACGTACCGTGCACCAGAGAGCCAGTGTAACATTTCTGATTTTATTATCTTTATTTTCAATTCAATGTAACACATTTAATTCCAAAATCTAGTACACTAGGTTTATTCTATTCGTACCAACAATTAAACCCTAGGTTACAATACAAATTCACGAGTTTTACACGTGTATACATTATAAGAATCCTTTATATACGGAAAATTTATGTAAATACCAAACAAATACATACACACATAGATGCATTTATTCAATTTACAAGAAATTACTCGTTTGCTTGAAACCCAAACCATTTGAACCCTAAATTGGAACCCCACACACTCAATTTTGACTTCTAAAACATCAATTATGACTTTTCTTGGACTCAGTTGACTTTCAAAAGTCAAAATAGCCCAACCTTGTTAATCCAAGACTGCCATTCGACGATTTCTAGTTGGTTTGGACTCCTCATGATTACCCAAATAAGAATCGACCCAATCTCGGCCCAAGTAACATCTCATTTCGACCGATTAAGCGGCATATTCAAATTTCGAACGGATTTGACTTTGGATAGTCAAAATCCGTATCAATCCACATTCAATTCAAGAAATTAACGCGTCCCAATCCCGTGATTCACTCGCCAGTAAATATCGAGTGTACCTGGACCATTATCAGACCCAATTCATTCCCAAATCGATGGATTAACGCGTAATCAGTCGCCCGTAACCATTGCGGACAAAATTGAAATCGAATCGGCTTTTACACACAAAATTAATCAAATTAAACCTCTCTCTCATTCGCGTATACCTCCACACAAACTCTCCCAGCCTCTGGTTAATCCGTATTTCATCTCTGGACGCCTGTCGATCATCAAGAACAGCCGTATCAAACTCGTAGCCGTCTGCATTCGTGCCCTACTCATTTAAAGTAAGAATAGTATCATTCGATTCGTAATCACATGGTTATCGATAGCCCTCTGCCAATTCGTGATGATAGAGGGTATCGAGACCGATTGGAACTAGGGTTCATCGCGGGTTATTTTGGTATTTGAATTCTGGGTTGTTTTAATTCCATGATTTAATCAATTGGAATCCCAATCTAACCAGCAAAACCACCTGGTCCGGCCGGTAAGTCGTTGCGCCGCCGAACGAGGTGGCGTGGGTTCGAAACCCACCAGTCCGGCCTTTTTGCACTTATGTTAAACCCCAGCCCGGCCTGATCCCGACGACGTGTTAAAACAATTTCAAGCGGTCTCTCATCGGAACCACAGACCTCGGCCCAGTGGTTTGTTCACCTGGACTTCCCAGCGCAGACCCAGGTTCGAGCCCCAGGGTCTGCTTATATTTTTAAAATCAGTTTTAAAGCTCCGAAAATTATAAAAAAAAATTATTTTTATAAACTTTACAAATATTAGAACAGATTGAAACCAGTTTTACAATTTTTACATAAAAATCTCTATTTTTATGAAATTATACATTGAATAATCAATTTAAATTATGTAATTATTTTGAGTAAATTATTTTCAAAATTTGGGATAATTTTATAAAAAGTTTTATAAAATTTAAACTTTATTTTTTTAGCACAATAAAAACCAGATTTATAAATTTCCTATATAAATTCATTTTATTATGAATTTATAACAAAAAAAAATTTATACATTGAATAATTAATGCAAAAATCTAAATATTTAAATTTATTTGCCAAATAAAAACAATTGATTTAATAAAATTGATAAAATATTAACTTTATTTAAAACGAGCAAATATTAATTTCTAAATGGTAAATAAATAAATAAATAAAAGATATTTATTATAAGGGTAAATGCATATTTTACTCTACACATAAATATTATTTACACAACTCCATTTTTACACACCTTTATAAATGAATATCATTTTACATATCTTTATAAATAAATATTATTCTTACACATCTTTATAAATAAATAAATAAAGCAAAATTATTTATTTAATTTATATTTAAGATAATTCACACACTAATTTTATAACTAAAATACTAAATAATAATTATTTAATTTATTTAGTTATTCAAACCCTAATCTAATTATTCTAAGACTATTCATTTAAATTTCTCATTTTATAAAACACCTCATTCAAGTATAAACCACTAACACCTATAACTCCAACTCTTAATATACACATCCAATTCAATCCTAGACTTACACATAGACTATTGTACCCACTTTTAATCCAACATACCTTACACACTAGGTTAACATTGTGAGATTTCAAGGATCATTATGCTATCTAGTCTTGTGTGCTAGCTGCACCCTTGATCCAAGTGTATTACATAGCCCCTTTTACACTTTACATTTTTTTTGGGTGAAACATGAACTCTATACACACAATTGTTTACAATTACATAAACTACACAACCACAAATCCTCTTTACATTCATGTATGCAAAATTTGAGCTTTATGTATGAGTTCTAGGTGTGTTAACTATTTATGTGCAATTTATGTGCAATCATTAACTATTCAAGCCGACGGTTAACAATGATAGATCTATTGAGTCTGACAAACCCACCCAAATTGGGGTGATTGTTACTGACAACACAATTTGCATGCTAGTTACAAAAGTTTGATTGTACTTTGGTTACATAATAGTAGCTCCCCATAAATGCCTTATTTTATCATGTTATGTAAGGATTTGTTTATTCACATCTATACACTATCTATGTACAAACCTGTGTATGCTCACCAACTTTTTAGTTGACCTTATTTTATTCATGTTTTAGGTGCTAATGTGTGAGTTTGATCAAGAAATGCTACACTTAAGTTTGGACTTAGTTAATTTTAATTCAAGAACAATTTGTATTTCATTTTTGTACTTTGGAATTGGTTTATGTTTGTTTGAATTGAAATGAATTTAATATATTACACTTTAGTCAACCTTTAGCTTATGAACAATCTACATGTTCCGCCCCGACGTATTCCGCCGTCGGTTGGGGTGTGACAGATTGGTATCAGAGCCTTGGTTATAGGGAACTAGGTTATTAGACACAACCTCGACCTAGACTATAACTTTAGGACACCCACATATGCCATGCTTGATGATTATGTGATATGTGTTACATGCTATGTGTTACATGCTTGATATGTTAATTATTTGATACCTTAATTGTTAAAACTCATGACTTATTAAACTATACTTAAATAATAAATTAAATAAACAATATCCCTACGCATACCCTAAGCCTCATAACCTTCTCACCTACTTCTCTGTCATTATCATCATAGCATGTGGAAACTTCATGGATTTACATCTATAAAAATTTCTTTATTTCCTCGTTAAGGTTTTAAACTTTGTTAATTATTAGAAGACACGTGCAATCTGGAAGGGTGACACCTGTATTCTGGGTTTTCTGTCTAGGAAAGCATTTCGTATAAATCCCAATCAACCGAAGGACCCGTATGCTTTCCTGGGAATTCCCGGGATGAGTGTTTACTTATAGGCTAAGGCATGTCTCCTTGAAAATTATATGAGTTTAATTAACCTTAATGTGTCATAGTATTCAAGTGATTATATCACTATTTGAGTACAATCCAAAGTATGATTAACTATTTTTTTTGCTATCTTATCCTTTTAAATCCAAACAACTTTCATAAGTTCTTACATATTTTCTTGTGTTGTGCAAATCTGTAGAATGCCTCCTCGTCATGCTACCGTGACCAACAACAACACCGACATTGCTGCTATCCTTGCACAACTTGTAACTCAACTCACTCAAGCTAATGGTGCCACAAATGGTAACCATGGAACTAATGGTGGTGGTGGTGCTCACCCATCACAATGCACCTTCAAACACTTCAACTCATGCAATCCTTTTTAAATTATATGGTACCGAGGGAGCCATAGGACTCCTTCAATGGTTCGAAAGTATTGAGGGCACCTTTCTCAATAGTGACTGCCTCGATAACCTTCATGTTCGTCATGCCACAAGTGTCTTTCAAAAACGGGCACTCACGTGGTGGAATGGGGAAAAGAGAACTAGAGGCATGGAGGTAGCAATGGCCTTACCATGGGATGAGGTTAAGAGACTAATGACCGAAGAGTTCTGCCCTCGGAATGAGGTGAAGAAACTGGAAGCTGAGTTTTGGGATCTTGCCCAAGATAGTGGTGAGAGTCTGGCTTATACAACTCGGTTCCATGAGTTGAGTCTCCTTGTGCCCCATATGGTCACACCTTTATCCCGCTGCATTGAGAAGTACATTGGTGGATTACCTAGGCAGATTCAGGATACTGTCTTAGGGAGAAATCCCGCAACACTCGAAGATGCTATCCGCCTATCTGCTACTTTAACCGACAACCATGTGAAAGCAGGGACTCTGACTAGAAAAGGCACCAAGAAAGTTCCCGACACCACAACCCCTCCTACACACATCAAAGAAGCCAAAACTGAACCCTACCACAATAATAAGAAAAGAAAGGCTAGAAATTTTGTTGTAGTCACTCCTGCCATCCCTGTTAACCAAGTTGCTCCCATGGCTCAAGCACCAGTCAAGAAGCCATATGTGGGGATCTACCCACTCTGTGCCACATGCAATTATCACCATCTCCAAAATATTCTCTATCGCCTTTGCACTCACTGTGGGAAGTATGGCCATATGGTCAATGTTTGTAGAGCCAAGGCACTTGCAGGTCTAGTCAACCCACCAACCCGATCTAACCAACAAGTGGCTAATCAAGGTGTTCCCGCCATTGCAAATGGGCGTGCTTGTTATGAATGTGGCAACCCAAATCATTTCTGTGACCAGTGCCCGAAGTTCATCAATGCTAGACAAGGCGAAGCTCGTGGGCGTGCTTTCAACATAAACGCCAATGAAGCTCAAGCCAACAATGATGTGGTCAACGGTACGTTCCTTGTTAATAGTCAATATGCCTCCATTTTATTTGATACTGGTGCAGATAAAAGTTTTGTGTCACTTAACTTTGAACCCTTACTTGCAAAAACACGATCCAAATTAGAGAAAACCTTCACTGTCGAAGTAGCAAATGGTGACTCCCTTACAATTGACTCCGTTATCCATGACTGTTCTCTAGAACTTATTGATCATACATTCCCAATCAACCTCGTGCCAATGCCACTAGGAAGTTTTGATATCATCATAGGCATGGATTGGCTGTCAAATCACCGTGCCGAAGTCATCTGTTTTGAGAAGTGCATCCAAATACCCCTTCCGTGGGGAAACGTTAAGAGTCTTTGGTGAAAAGCCTTGCAAAGGGCTCAAGTTAATGTCATGCACTACCGCCCAAAAGTACCTACGAAAGAAGTACGTAGCCTTCCTAGCCCATATTGTTCAAAAGGATGTCAAAGAGAAGAGTATTCAAGACATCCCCATCATCCGGGACTTTCCAGAAGTATTCCCCGAAGACTTATCCGGTCTTCCACCCGTTCGGCAAGTAGAATTTCGCATTAACCTTGTACCTGGGGCTAACCCCGTGGCTAGAGCTCCATACTGTCTTGCACCTTCTGAATTGCAAGAACTTGCAAGCCAACTCCAAGAGCTCTCCGACAAGGGCTTCATCTGTCCAAGTCATTCACCGTGGGGTGCACCCGTCTTATTCATCAAGAAGAAGGATGGATCATTTCGCATGCGTATTGACCCGTGAACTCAACAAGCTTACCATTAAGAACCGTTATCCTTTGCCTAGAATTGACGACCTCTTTGATCAACTTCAAGACTCCACTTGTTTCTCGAAGATTGATCTTCGATCTGGTTTTCACCAACTCTGTGTACAAGAGGAAGATATTCCAAAGACTGACTTCCAAACAAGGTATGGTCACTACGAGTTCATGGTCATGCCTTTTGGGCTAACCAATGCACCCGCGGTTTTCATGGACCTCATGAATCGTGTGTGCAAACCGTACCTTGATAAATTCGTGATCGTCTTCATTGATGATATCTTAATCTACTCCAAGACTAAATCCGATCATGAGCAACACCTTAGGTTGGTTTTGGATCTCTTGAGGAAAGAGCAACTATATGCCAAGTTCTCCAAACGTGAATTTTGGCTAAAGGAGGTTCAATTCCTGGGTCATATCGTCAACGAAAAAGGAATTCATGTTAACCCTGCTAAGATCGAAGCTGTTAAGAATTGGAATGCCCCTAAGACCCCCACCGAAGTTCGTTCATTTCTTGGTCTTGCGGGATATTATCGTCATTTTATTTCAAATTTCTCTAAGATTGGTGTTCCTCTCACCGCTTTGACCCACAAGGGTAAACCTTATGAATGGAGACCAAAACAAGAAGAAGCTTTCCAAACTCTCAAGCAAAAGTTGTGCAATGCTCCTATTTTGACTCTCCCTGATGGGAATGATGATCTAGTTGTCTTCTGTGATGCCTCCAACCAAGGTCTCAGTTGTGTCCTCATGCAACGAGGCAAGGTAATCGCTTATGCATCGAGGCAACTTAAGATTCATGAGAAGAATTATACAACGCACGACCTCGAATTGGGTGCGGTTGTATTCGCATTGAAGATTTGGAGACATTACCTCTATGGCACAAAATGTGTGGTGTTCACGGACCATAACAGTCTCCAACACATCTTCAACCAAAAAGAACTCAATATGAGGCAACGACGTTGGGTTGAACTCCTTAACGACTATGACTGCGAGATTCGTTACCATCCCGAAAAAGCGAATGTTGTAGCCGACGCTTTGAGTCGAAAGGACCATGTCATGCTTCATTGTGTCCAAATTCAAACCGACATTCAAAATCGCATCCTAGAAGCTCAACACGTCTCGGTCACCGAGGGAAACATGTATGAGGAAATGTCGTGTCGCGATGATCTCCGTGCATTTCTTATGAACGAGGCTCACAAGACTCGTTATTCTATTCATCCTGGTGCGAATAAAATGTTTCGCCAACAATATTGGTGGCCCGGTATAAAGAAAGACATTGCTCTCTGTGTTGCCAAATGTCTAACTTGCTCCAAGGTCAAAGCCGAGCACCAACGTCCTTCCGGTTTACTTGAACAACCAGAAATTCCCGTGTGGAAATGGGAGAACTTAGCTATGGATTTCATTACCAAACTCCCTCGCACCTCAAGTGGTTATGATAGCATTTGGGTGATCATTGACCGTCTCACCAAATCTGCTCATTTCTTGCCTATCCGTGAAGACTATCGGGTTGAGAAATTGGCCCGAATTTACATTGACGAAATTGTAAGCCGTCACGGTGTCCCACTAAACATACTTTCCGATAGAGATGCTCGTTTCACCTCCCGTTTCTAGCAATCTCTCCAAACTGCTCTTGGCACACGATTGAATTTGAGCACGGCTTACCATCCCCAAACTGAGACCGAGCGTACAATTCAAACTCTTGAGGACATGCTTAGAGCTTGTGTAATTGATTTTGGTGGTAATTGGGATTCACATCTATCCCTAATTGAGTTCTCTTACGACAATAGCTACCACACAAGTATCAACATGGCTCCATTTGAAGCTCTCTATGGTCGTAAGTATCATTCTCCTATCTGTTGGAACGAGATTGGTGAAGCACAAATCACCGGTCCCGAGCTAATCCAAGAAACATCCGATAAGATCATTCAAATCCGTGACAACATTCGAGTAGCGAGGATTCGGAAAAAGAGTTATGCTGACAAACGACGAAAACCCTTGGAATTCCAAGTCGGTGACCTTTTTCTTCTAAAGGTGTCTCCATGGAAGGGTGTGATCCGTTTTGGAAAGAAAGACAAGCTAACACCTCGTTATGTGGGCCCATTCAAGATCCTTGAAAGGATTAGGAAAGTGGCTTACAAACTCGAGTTTCCTCCATTACTTGGCAATGTACATCCTACGTTTCATGTGTCAAATCTAAAGAAATGTCTTGCTGACGAGTCTTGACGATGTGCGCATTGATGAAACGATGCACTTCGTTGAGAGACCCGTAGAGATTATGGATCGTGAAATCAGACAACTCAAGCGAAGCCGTATTCCTATTATCAAAGTTCGTTGGGAATCAAAACGTGGTCCCGAGTTTACTTGGGAACGTGAGGACCAAATGAAGCTCAAGTACCCACACCTCTTTGTTGATGTAGTCGCCCCAACTAGCTAAATTTCAGGACAAATTCCCTCAACATGGGGATACTGTAACATTTCTAATTTCATTATCTTAATTTTCAATTCAATGTAACACATTTAATTCCAAAATCTAGTACACTAGGTTTATTCTATTCGTACCAACAATTAAACCCTAGGTTACAATACAAATTCACGAGTTTTACACGGGTATACATTATTAGAATCCTTTATATACGGAAAATTTATATAAATACCAAACAAATACATACACACATAGATGCATTTATTCAATTTACAAGAAATTACTCGTTTGCTTGAAACCCAAACCATTTGAACCCTAAATTGGAACCCCACACACTCAATTTTGACTTCCAAAACATCAATTTTGACTTTTCTTGGACTCAGTTGACTTTCAAAAGTCAAAACAGCCCAACCTTGTTAATCCAAGACTGTCATTCGACGATTTCCAGTTGGTTTGGACTCCTCATGATTACCCAAACAAGAATCGACCCAATCTCGGCCCAAGTAACATCTCATTTCGACCGATTAAGCGGCATATTCAAATTTCAAACGGATTTGACTTTGGATAGTCAAAATCCGTATCAATCCACATTCAATTCAAGAAATTAACGCGTCCCAATCCCGCGATTCACTCGCCAGTCAACCTCGAGTGTACCTGGACCATTATCAGACCCAATTCATTCCCAAATCGATGGATTAACGCGTAATCAGTCGCCCGTAACCATTGCGAACAAAATTGAAATCGAATCGGCTTTTACACACAAAATTAATCAAATTAAACCAATCTCTCACTCGCGTATACCTCCACACAAACTCTCCCAACCTCTGGTTAATCCGCATTTCATCTCTGGACGCCTGTCGATCATCAAGAACAGCCGTATCAAACTCGTAGCTGTCTGCAATCGTGCCCTACTCATTTCAAGTAAGAATAGTATCATTCGATTCGTAATCACATGGTTATCGATAGCCCTCTGCCAATTCGTGATGACAGAGGGTATTGAGACCGATTGGAACTAGGGTTCATAGCGGGTTATTTTCGTATTTGAATTCTGGGTTGTTTTAATTCCATGATTTAAGCAATTGGAATCCCAATCTAACCAGCGAAACCACCTGGTCCGGCCGGTAAGTTGCTGCGCCGCCGAACGAGGTGGCGTGGGTTCGAAACCCATCGGTCCGACCTTTTTGCACTTATGTTAAACCCCAGCCCGACCTGATCCTGGCGACGTGTTAAAACAATTTCAAGCGGTCTCTCATCGGAACCACAGACCTCGGCCAAGTGGTTTGTTCGCCTGGACTTCCCAGCGCAGACCCGGGTTCGAGCCTAAGGGTCTGCTTATATTTTGAAAATCAGTTTTAAAGCTCCAAAAATTATAAAAAAAATTATTTTTATAAACTTTACAAATATTAGAACAGATTGAAACTAGTTTTACAATTTTTACATAAAAATCTCTGTTTTTATGAAATTATACATTGAATAATCAATTTAAATTATGTAATTATTTTGAGTAAATTATTTACAAAATTTGGGACAATTTTATAAAATTAAAAATTTATTTTTTTAGCACAATAAAAATCAGATTTATTAATTTCCTATATAAATTCATTTTATTATGAATTTATAACAAAAAAAAATTATACATTAAATAATTAATGCAAAAATCTAAATATTTAAATTTATTTGCCAAATAAAAACAATTGATTTAATAAAATTGATAAAATATTAACTTTATTTAAAACGAGCAAATATTAATTTCTAAATGGTAAATAAATAAATAAAAGATATTTATTATATGGGTAAATGCATATTTTACTCTACACATAAATATTATTTACACAACTCCATTTTTACACACCTTTATAAATGAATATCATTTTACATATCTTTATAAATAAATATTATTCTTACACATCTTTATAAATAAATAAATAAATAAAGCAAAGTTATTTATTTAATTTATATTTAAGATAATTCACACACTAATTTTATAACTAAATTACTAAATAATAATTATTTAATTTATTTAGTTATTCAAACCCTAATCTAATTATTCTAGGACTATTCTTTTAAATTTCTCATTTTATAAAACACCTCATTCAAGTATGAACCACTAACAGCTACAACTCCAACTCTTGATACACACATCCAATTCAATTTTAGACTTAGACATAGACTATTGTACCCACTTTTAATCCAACATACCTTACACACTAGGTTAACATTGTGAGATTTCAATGATCATTTTGCTATCTAGTCTTGCGGGCTAGCTGCACCCTTGATCCAAGTGAGTATTACATAGTCCCTTTTACACTTTACATTTTTTTGGGGGTGAAACATGAACTCTATACACACAATTGTTTACAATTACATAAACTACACAACCACAAATCCTCTTTACATTTATGAATGCAAAATTTGAGCTTTATGTTTGAGTGCTATGTGTGTTAACTGTTTGTGTGCAATCATTAACTATTCAAGCCGACGGTTAACAATGATAGATCTATTGAGTCTGACAAACCCGCCCAGATTGGGGTGATTGTTACCGACAACACAATTTGTATGCTAGTTACAAAGGTTTGATTGTACTTTGGTTACACAATAGTAGCTCCCCCATAAATGCCTTATTTTATCATGTTATGTAAGGATTTGTTTATTCACATCTATACACTATCTATGTACAAACCTGTGTATGCTCACCAACTTTTTAGTTGACCTTATTTTATTCATGTTTCAGGTGCTAATGTGTGAGTTTGATCAAGACATGCTACACTTAAGTTTAGACATAGTTAATTTTAATTCAAGAACAATTTGTATTTCATTTATGTACTTTACAATTGGTTTATGTTTGTTTGAATTGAAATGAATTTAATATATTACACTTTAGTCAACCTTGAGCTCATGAACAGTCTACATGTCCCGCCCCGACGTATTCCGCCGTCGGTTGGGGTGTTACAGCAGTGATGGGGTTACTGGGGCGAGATCTTCGATCACCCGCCCGACTATTCCTAACACCAACAATTGGCAAATCCCATCACACGTCATGGACACCATTATTCACTCTACTAAATTTCATGGCCTCGAGGATGAGGATGCACCAGGACATCTGTCCCTCTTCGTGCGCATTTGTGATATCTTCAATATCACTTGTGTATCTGAGGATGAAACCTACTTGCGTCTCTTTCCATTCTCGCTCTCTGGACGTGCTGCCACTTGGCTTGATACCCTCCCCGATGATTCCATTACCACTTGGGAGGATTTGCAAGCCAAATTTATGAAAAAGTACTATCCACCTTCCAAGGCCGCTCGCCTAAGGGACCAGATCCATTCCTTCCACATGGACCCTGATGATAGGTTCACGCCCTGTTGAGCCGATGTCCCCAGCATGGTCTTTATGACTGGGCGATAGTGGAAAGGTTTAATAATGGACTCACCTTCAAGAAGCAGCAAATATTCAATACTGCTTCAGGTGGCCATATCGTGGATAAAAAGGAGCCTGCTGAATGTGAGGAAATGTTCGAGAGCTTCGCTCTGGCTGAGCAACAGCGGCCATCTACTAGGATTTCCATTCCTAGTGCTAGGACACCCGCCTCTTCTACTAGAGGTGTTCATCAGGTCATCCCTGATGCTAGCATGGCTGCTGCACTTGCAGCTATGGCAAAGGAAATTAAGAAGCTGAAGTTGAGCGCTCAGAGGTGTGAGGTGTGCGGAGGAGACCACGAAACCAGGGACTGCCCCGTTAGTCAGCAGCAGCAGGTAAATTTTGCGGGCAACCAGAACCGAGGATTCAATAACGCCTATGGCAATTCCTACGGCTCGGGATGGAGATCTGGAGGCAACCCGGGTTTAATGCCCGCCCTAATCAGCATGCTAGCAGAGGTGAAGCAGGAGCGAGTGGGGGAAGCAGTGTCAATAAAAAGAGAATAGAGGAAATGCTAGAGACACAGACCCAGATGGTTGCCCGCTTGGTAGTGAAGGACAAAGAGACTCAGCAGAGATTGGATGCGCATGACACTTTACTGAAGAATCAGCAATCTACATTCCAGGATCTGCAGCGCACGGTGGGAGACATCACGAAGAATCTGAAGGATAGACAAGAAGGTCCGTCTTCGGGTCCTAACTCTTCAGTGATGAGTATATCCTTGGCTTACCGTTTAGTCAAGTATCCACGGGGAATAGTGGAAAACATGTTAGTGAAAGTGGATAAATTCGTCTTCCCCGTGGGTTTTGTTATTCTTGATATGGAGGTGGATGACAGAGTCCCACTCATCCTCGGGTGCCCCTTCCTGCGCACCACCAAGGCATTGATTGATGTCTTTGACGGAAAGCTCACACTTCGTGTGGGGGATGAGACTGTTACCTTTGATGTTGCGAAGTCTGTGAAGGAGGCTAGTGAGCAAAGCCACTCTGTTTGTCTGATTGATACCTTCATGGACGATCATAGGGACTCTGATCCAGGAGAGAGTCATGTTGGAGAGCCCCTGGACTTAGGAGATCCATCTGATTGGGCATTAGATTTAGAAGAGTTTTTGAATGAACCGGATGAATACGGTGATGAGATGCCCAGTGATCTACAGGAGAGGATGGCAGAACTGGAGAAGATGATATGGCAAACCCCAAGTGTAGGGATGGTGGAGGAAGTTGAGGATCCAGTAGATCCGGGTGAGAGTGTAGAGGCCACATTCTTAGAGATACATAATCCTAGGCCCTTGCCCATTACTGTTGTTCATGCTGAGGGGATTGAGACTAAGTCAACCCCTAAATCCAGGCCACCCTGTGAGAAACTCCGAGAGTTGAATGTTACAGGTGATCTAAGGATAATGCAAACCCCAAGTGTGGGGACGTTAAGGGTGAGAAACTCCTCGGGTACTTGATCCAGGTTATCTTTGGACCTGGTAGGTTTAAGTGTTGGTGGAAGGATGTGAGATAGAGCAGTCGTGTTCATGGAAAGATCGTAGGTAATAGTGTGGTGATAAGAGGAGGAAAGTCGCGTCGGATGACGGTGGTTCCGAGGAGAATGAAGGAGAAGCCTCCTGATTAGGCTTATTTACTTCTCTGGTAAGTGCCCGTGTGTACATGTTATATAATTCTTTGCTTATTTTCATGTTATTTTGGTGTTTTCCGGTTTGCATGTTTTTGCTTTGTGTCTGTCTTGCAGGGATTCGCATTTGATTCGGTGAGGAAAATCATCAGGAATGAAGTTTCCAGGTATATGTGCACTTAATTTTATCATTAGAACATGTTTTTAAGGAATTTGGGGAAGAAGGTTTTAAGAGGTCTAAATTTTTCTAAGTGTAAAATTGCTATTAACTTTCTGTGAATGAAGCCCCCTCGCGGTACGTGAAGAAAGTACCACAGTCCCTCGTGGTACGCGAATGACAAGATTTAAGGCCGGATTAATTTTCACTCCCTCGCGATACGCGAGGAGTGCTTCATGGTCTGTCGCAGTACGCAAGGCCCCCCTGAATCCCTCCCACTTCCTTTGTTTCCCATGGTTTCTCGTAACCGCTACCATTCACCGTCCATTTCCCACTCACCACCACCATTACACCATCCTTCATCACCATCACACCACCATCCCTCCATACTACCACCATCCACCTATATACCTATCACCATCACCACTATCTCTCCATTACCACCACCACCATGGGAAACCTAAAGATCGTTCGACTTGTTTTACCTTGCTGTTGATATTCATGTCTATGTGTTTGTCAACCATCGGGTATGTTTCCCTGTGTTATCTTGAGTCTTAGTGAGTCAGTCATGACTTATGGTTTTATTTTGAGTCTGTACTATGAATCTGATTAATGCTTTGGGTTGTGTATGCTTGATTTTGCAGGTATAGATCGCTCTGCCCGTACTCAATCTCCATTCGGGCGGGGTCGATTAAAATCTTATTTACATTTGTAAAGGCAACCCTACAGAGTGTGTGCAGCCATGAATGAAATGCTATATGGTTGCACAAGTGGAATAATGAAATGCTATACGGTTGCGCAAGCATCGACTGTTGGAAGCTGCAAACGGCGGCAGCAGGTGGTCCGACAGTGGTGGACGACGCGAGGGGTGGGGGGGTTCTCGGCTCCTTCTCTTTGCGCAAACTAGGTGGAGGTAAGGATTCTCTTTAGGGTTTAAGCATTATGATATATTTATAGTTAACATACTTACATAATACACCCATGAGATTTAACAGTTAAATCCCTGTAATTAACTGTTTAGTTATTGTTAATCCACATGGTTTCATAATTACGATAATTATAAAAACTATCTTTTGCTCAATACCCGGATATGAGATATATTTAACCATTTAATATAAAAACACATTTATATATATAGCAATATATATATGGATCCATACTCCGACCTTCGTTAATTAATTATTCTAATTAATTAAACATGAAGTAATTAAACATTTCTATAAATATTTAATCCACCGAGTCCTAATCTGTGTTTCATGAAATAACGATTAACAATTAAATGCTATGATTTGTTTTTTGCCCAAAGTGTAACTCTTTGGATCATACCTTGATAGCAACGTTGATATTAATGATGATCGGACATCTAATATCCAACAGAAATGGTAGTGGTACAAGAGGAGGCAGTGGCACTGCTGGAGGTAATAAAACGGATAATCACCTCTGTAATACATAGTCAAGATCTAAGTTAATAATATTATTAAATTAGTGATCTTGTGACCCTATAGATGCTTCAAACAGGAAATGCACCTATAAAGCCTTTCTATCCTGCAACCCCCTCAGCTTCAATGGCACCGAGGGTGCAGTGGGTCTGATGAGGTGGATTGAGAAGATGGAGTCGGTAATTGAGATTAGCGAATGCACAACTGACTGCATGGTGAAGTATGCCACTTCTACGCTTACCGACAAAGCATTAACCTGGTGGAATTCTCAAATCAAGACCTTGGGAAGACAAACAACTTACCAACTATCATGGGAAGATCTGAAGGGCATAATGATCAACCTTGAAATGAGTTGCAAAAGATTGAGACTGAGATGTGGAACTTGCAAATGATCGGAGACGACGCGGCTGGGTACACTGACAGTTTTAATGAACTAGCAATTCTAGTGCCACACATGGTCACGCCGGACACAAACGGGTTGAAAGATACTTGTGGGGCCTTGCACCCCAAATCCGTGGCATGGTAACTTCGCCGAGCCCCATGGATGCCAAAATCGCTATAGCCCTAGCGTTCAGGTAAAGGAATGATGTTGTACGTAACGGTTTGTTTGCAAAGAAGGAGACTGAGAAGAAGGAGTAAGGGGAAAAAGGAAGTGATTCGGGAAACCAAATAACAAGGTGATAAAGAAAGACTACAAGAAGCAAGGAAACGTGAAAGCTTTTTCCGCCAACACTGTGGAACCCAAGGGATACATTGGCACTCGACCTAGTGCGACAAATGTGGGTATCACCATGAAGGGAAATGCACTCAATGCGGAAAGTGTAGAAAGTTTGGGCATTCAGCTCAAGTTTGCCGAGCAAATGCCAACCCCATTGATAAAGTGAAGCAAGGATGTTTTGAATGTGGAGACCCGAAGCATTTCAGGAAGGACTGTCCTAAGCTGGAGAATCGAAATAACAATCAGGCCCGGGGAAGAGCATTCGTGATGGGTGCTGGGGATGCACGCTAGGACCCTAACATCGTCACTGGTACGTTCCCGATAAATAATCACTATGCCTCTGTACTTTTTGATACGGGTGTTGATATAAGCTTTGTGTCAAATGACTTTAAATCCATACTTGGTATTAAGGCTAGCAAACTAAATCAAAGTTATACGATTGAATTAGCAAAGGGGAAATTAATTAAAACCGGAGAAGTCATTTAGGGTTGTACTTTATGTTTAGAAAACCATACATTTAGTATATACCTTCTACCTGTTGATTTGGGAAGTTTTGACATCGTCGTCGGCATGGATTGTTTGTCGAAAAATCATGCCGAGATCGTCTGTTTGAAGAAGATAGTACGTATACCAGTCCCGAACGGAGAGACTTTTTCAATTCAAGGAGAAAAGAGTGGGACGACACTGAAAATGATAAATTGCATGAAAGCACAAAAGTATCTACGAAAAGGCTACTACGCATTTCTGGCTCACGTTGTAAAAAAAAAGCAGAAAGAGCATCGATTCGAGGATATACCCATCGTTAGGGATTACCCTAAAGTTTTTCCAGAATATTTACCTGGATTACCGCCACCGAGGCAAGTCGAATTCCGAATCGACAGAGTACCAGGAGCTACATCGGTTGCACGATCTCTATACCGATTAGCAACTTCTGAAATGAAGGAACTGTCAAGTCAACTACAGGAGTTACTTGACAAGGGATTCATAAGACCGAGTTTCTAACCCTGGGGAGCTCCGGTAAGGATGGAAATTTTTGGAATTACTCCGAAATGAGAAGCTTTATGCCAAATTCTCTAAGTGTGAATTTTGGATCCGAGAAGTCCATTTTCTAGGACATGTTATTAACAAGAAAGGCATACACGTGGATACTTCAAAGATTGAGGCAATTAAAAATTCGAAAGCACCGAGAACTCCGATCGAGGTGGGTCAATTTCTGGGGCTAGCCGGCTACTACCGGTGATTCATTGAGAATTTCTCTAAGATAGCCCTACCTTTAATCGCACTAATCCAGAAGGACAAACAGTTTAATTGGACTGATAAACAAGAATTAGCTTTTCAATTACGGAATCAAAAACTGTGTAGTGCTGATGTGTGTCTTGTTATAAGTTAAATATTATAAAATAATATTTAGAGATAATGGTTTCACGGGATCAAGTTTTAAATTTATAAAATGATAATTACTTTAAACTTAAAACACACACAATAGACAAGTGTACATAACGCAACGTAATATAGTTTAGATAAGAACCAAGTATCGAACCAATGGACATGATCGAGTTCCAGTACTCAACTTTTGTTATCGTTTAACCGATTTAATTAGTGAGTGGATTTTGTGTGCTTGTGAAGCAGAAAAGTAAATGACAGAAAAGTAAATAACGGTAAAGTAAATGACGGAAAATTAAAAATGTGCGTGATGTGTGTAACTAGCAGAATAGTAAATATCAGGAAAGTAAATATCTCGAAAATGATCAGGTCACGAAGAGTATTGCTTTGGGCTTCGAATCCGCTTCGTACGTGATATTGTTAATTTGACTAATCTGGTGGGATGACTACTATGAACATATGAACGGTACACCGCTAGAGCCTCATTCTCACAATGTTTGATTCACGAATTATAATCTTGAATAATAAAATGGTAATGATTTCCGCTAGGGACAACGTTACCCTCAACCCTTTTAATGCTATCTCCAGGCTGGTTTAGGACATCGAACTTAAATGCTTTATTATTATTGTTAAATAGGTGATTATACTTTGCTCACCGGGAGGCGATGTAACAATGGGACCATGTATACCAACATGAGTTCACCAATTCTTGGTCTCATAACAAGTTCGTATAAAGACGTACGTTCTTATTAGTGTTGACCAAGCCTTGGCTTATCAATCTCTACGTGTATAAAGACGTACAAGTATTAAAGGAAGTTTGAATAAAAAAGGTTTTACGGTCTTACACTTTAGAATCAAGAACACTCACAAGTATAAAGACGGATTTAGACAACAATAAAAAGTCTACCAAGGTGGTTTTTAGAACGAATAATTAAAGACATAAGCATACCACTAGATTAATATGTCAAACATTAACATGCATTAAACTTCATCTTCACCCTAGCAATACAAAGAGTTTAGCCACGAATGGCCCAACTAACTAGCGTAACGCTGAGTTTTGTAGGTTCCCCTATTGCGGAACAAGGAGGAGGAGCCTCTCTACTCTCTACTCTCTACTCTAAACTACAAAATACTCTCTCTGGATAGTGTCTTTAGGTCTGGTGTGGTGTGCGGAACCAAGAACCAAAGCCATCTATTTATAGGGCTCAAAATGTGCATTGCACGGCCATACAATGGGTTGCACGGTCGTGCAAAGGCCTCACGAATAAAAAATGGGTACATAGGACAGTGTACTGGGTCCTTGGAGAGCAAGGAAAGGTTTGCACGACCGTGCAATGGGATACACAGTCGTGCATCGCCCTTCCCGCTCTCCTGCTTTGTCTTTTAGCTGGCTGTTGACTTTCGTTGACCAATTTTGAATTCTTGGGGGTCAAAGCTCGTGAATGGTCCTTCTAGAAGCTTGATTTTTTGGTGTTTTTGATAGGATTTAGCTTTGTTTATCTTTAAGACACCAAAAAACCTATAATTACAAATTATAAACGTTTTAAGTATCAATTGCAAGGTTATTATTCATTTAGTACCATAATATATGGATTATTATGCATGCAAAACTTGTATAAATGATGGCACATCATAACACCACACACTTAAACTTTTCTTGTCCTCAAGCAAACACATGCGTGATCATACCCTTAACTAAAAACTTTACAAAAGGTAATGGAAATCCAAGTAGTTGAAAACTCTGGGATAACTCTTGAGTTGCTTTATTCTATTTTTGTACTTTTTTTTTATTTTAAGATGATGGAATCCATGACAAGCCTACTAGAACTTTAATTATGCATAATAGCTCACTCCTCACAAGGTTCACTCAACTCTAGGGTTATATATGTATGGATAATATAAGTTAAGCGGAACACTCAAGTTCAAATCGAATTATGCAATGGTCATAAGCTTGTATGCAAATCAAGTCTCCATCAACTAACTAAGTAGTATGCATGAATCAAGAGGACTTTAAATGGGTTGCAATGTGGCTAAAAGAAAAATAAAGGGTGAAAATAAAAATCTTTTTTGGGTTTTTAGGGATTTAAAAGGGTTTTAGGGGCTGCAGCTAACGTGTAACCCACGGCTACGCCTTCATGGTTTAAGATGGAAAATAATAGTGGGTCCCTCTACAGTACTCAGATCATGAGGGTATAACTAATATGAGGGCTCGTTTATGGTCAAATTGCCAAGAACAAGATCTTTTATCTTTCTCAACTCTTCCCTCACTTCGTAGTACACATTACTGCCTTTCCGCATGGATCTTTCGACTTGTAGCCTAACAGCTCCTACTTTGATCAGATGCGTTTACTCATGTTGGGAATAAGTTTGATTCTTGCTACACTTTCCATCGTGGCTCCAGTTGCCACATTTCACACATTTGTCGTATCTTTTGGCTCTTCTTTTGGCGGCACTTTTTGACAAGCCGCAGAACAGTGGAAGTTGTTCTTGCTTGCACCACCGTTTTCTTACATCGCTTGTTGCTTTGAAAACATTCCCTTGGAGTTCAGACGGTAATTCAAGCTTTACAAAATGAATACAAGAAAGCAAATTAAAATCAAAATAATGCATATCCAGCTCTCTTTAAGGTCTAACTGGTAAAAGACCAACTTCTCTCTTTCTTTTTCTTTTCTCATTTTCTCTCTCTCTCTCTCTCTCTCTCTCTATATATATATATATATATATATATATATATATACTGGACAACATATCATCAAGACTAAATTTTCAATAATTCTTTTCCTCAATTTCCTTGAAATAATTTTTCCATATCTCCTTTGTAGATCGTTCGGCTGTTTTCTCCTAATACATCCACTTCTTGTATATTCCAACTCCTTGCATAAGATTTGATCGAAAAATACTCAATATACCAAACGAAAGAGCATGTGAAAAATAATGATAATAATGCTCGTGAAAAGGCTTAGATTATTGTCACATGAAAACGAATGGATAGGGTTTAGTGACTTTTTATGCATAATATCCATTTGTTTCTACTTGCCATGTCTTTATTTTATTTAATTAAGTGCGAGCTCAAAGATATTTTGGTTTCAGGGTTTAAAATTTTTAAAATTTTTTTGGGTTTTACAAAAAGTAGGTTTTTAGTAAGGTTTTAGTCAAATGGGTAGAAAATCACGAGTTTAGTTTTACTGCTTTGAGGTTACAAGTAGTCCTATATCCCTAATTCCCACCCCACACTTAAAACTATGCATTTCCCTCAATGTAAAATGCATGTAATGAAATGCTATGCAGGAATTTAAATGCGTGAAGTTTTAAGGGAAAAGAAATTGCTACTCCCCCGGTCAATTCGGTGTATAACCTAAGGCTAAAACTTATTGTTGTTGTCAACACTTTGCTTCAAAGACTTCATCGAATTTCACAGAAATTTGATGTGTTTTCCGACTCCCAGCTTGTAGAGGTGGAGTGCAACTCCTCAAAGAAGTAGAGAAACTACCTGGTGATGCTAAGCTATTTAACACAAAAAAAAACATAAAAACAGAAACAAAAAATAAAAGGTAGTAGTTAAGCTACTAAGGTCCTAGTATCAAGAAGACATACGTGGAGGTTGAAGTATTTAGAAACTTAAACTTGGAAAACCAAACCTGAGGTCCATGATTTCTGCCGTATATACCAACTTCTCAATTTATTCATGATCATCGGGTTACCTCCCGGAAGCGCCATATTTATTTAAGGGTCGTTGGCCAGACTCGTACGTGCTTCATGAATTTCCAATTTAATGCTCATGGTGGAATAATCAGTCAAATGGGTGGCTTGTAATATGGAGAGGTTCATCCAACCAATTTGATAATCATGCGTACAATGATGATAAGCTAATCCATGAATTAGTGGAGTCCATCCTGGACCAGCTGGACAGAGAAAAACAGGATAAAAAGTGTTCAAACTTGAAACATTCATAACTTGAGCTATGTTTGGAGTTGACTAATCCTGACCAGGGGACGAAAAGGTTTCGACGAAGCCGGATCATGTGGCAAACGCCGTAGGCGATTTGTCCCAGTGGTCCGAGCCAAATTCCCCCATTAAGTGGCCCAATTTCAAAAATAAAAGATTTTCTTCAATTTTCTATTTTTAATACCTTCAACGTTTTTGTGCTAAAACGGGTGAATCATTGATTTATATATTTTCAACGTCTTTTTTATATTTTTAATTTTAGTTTGGATGGATTGATTAGAGATTTTAAAAATTTTTGTAAACCTGCCAAATTTAGAATGCTATATAGAAGAGCAACTAAAGAAAATACTGTAATTAAATCATGCCACCACCATTTGAAATTTCCTGGACCACACTTCAAGAAACCCGTGTAGTGAAGGGGACGGTAACCCTGGTATGATAATTTTATCACGTAATTTTTGTTGGATGAACATTGCTTCTTCCATGAGAAGTGGTCCTCGGAGTGATGTGCCCTATCCTGTGGTTTATGTGATTCATGGAATGTTTCACTGAAATGCTTGGTCACAAGCCAGCTATCACTGTTGCAAGGAAGAGGTGCCACAATTGTAATTTGTTTGTTGGTGATCACATTCTCCTGCATAATCGCTTCCTAGATGTTGGTCTCACAATCTGGTTCTTCATATGATGTTGTCTCTGAAGTGACAGGCAGACTGCTCCATACATCCTTCTTGTGCTTCCATATTGAGGATCCCCACTAGTTCTTCTTTAGATCTTCGCTCTTCTGGCTCCTTTGATTGTTTAGCTTCCAGCTTTTCAGAAAAGTCAAGAAGTGATTGTAAAGTCGCAATAACCCTCTCTTCTGAATCATTCGGTCCCACTTCCGACTGATCCATGCTTCTGAAGTTGGAAGGTTTCTGCTCCTTAGAGTCACTTGACCCTACTAAAGATGTTGAAGCTATAACTTCCGATTCTTAGATTTTGAATGGATCATCTTGTTGTTCAGTTGAATAGCTCTTTAGGAGTTGAACCTTAATTTCTTCCAAATGACGAAACACTTATTGTTCAATTGGATAGCTCTTTATGAGTTGAACCTTAATTTCTTCCAAATGAAGAAACAGATTTCCTGGGGTCCATGAGTCGGAATCTACAGCTGAGTGTTGAATTTCTTGGGGCGGTGTTGTTTCCTCATATGGTTGCTAGTAAGGTTGGTGAAAATATGTGCAAT
Source organism: Smallanthus sonchifolius (assembly GCA_023525975.1). Taxonomy (NCBI): domain Eukaryota; kingdom Viridiplantae; phylum Streptophyta; class Magnoliopsida; order Asterales; family Asteraceae; genus Smallanthus; species Smallanthus sonchifolius. Next base: position 87,324,669 of record CM042022.1, read on the forward strand.
ACCCATGATAGTGATAACAATATTGAGTGTAGTGGGCTTCCCCACTTACCTCACACCAACCCTTCGAATAGTGGTACTCATAGTCGTCTTGGTGTCCTCCGTAACAACTCTCATAGTTGTCATCCATGAAAGTTGTTGTAAAGAACAATCAAAACAAACCAAAAAATAAATGTTAAGGTTAAAAAGGCTAATCCATTAACTCGAATTTTTCTTGGAATAACGTATCCCCGGCATCGGCTCCAAAAACTTGATGTGTGTCGTGTTATAAGTTAAATATTATATAATAATATTTAGAGATAATGGTTTCAAGAGATCAACTTTTAAATTTATAAAATGATAATTACTTTAAACTTAAAACACACACAATAGGCAAGTGTACCTATCACAACGTAATATAGTTTAGGTAAGAACCAAGTATCGAACCAATGGACACGGTCGAGTTCTAGTACTCAACTTTTGTTATCGTTTAGCCAGTTTAATTAGTGAGTGGGTTTTGTGTGCTTGTGAAGCAGAAAAATAAATGACAGAAAAGTAAATAACGGTAAAGTAAATGATGAAAAAGTAAAAACGTGCGTGATGTGTGTAACAGAAATATAACTAGTAGAATAGTAAATAGCAGGAAAGTAAATATCTCGAAAATGATCAGGTCACGAAGAGTATTGCTTTGGGCTTCGAATCCGCTTGGTACGTGATAATGTTAAGTTGACTAATCTGGTGGTATGACTATTATGAACATATGAATGGTACACCACTAGATCCTCATTCTCATAATGTTTGATTCACGAATTATAATCTTTAATAATAAAATGGTAATGATTTCCGCTAGGGACAACGTTACCCTCAACACTTTGAATGCTATCTCCAGGTTGGTTTAGGACATCGAACTTAAATGCTTAATTATTATTGTTAAATAGGTGATTATACTTTGCTCACCGGGAGGTGATGTAACAATGGGACCATGTATAAAGATGTACCGTTCCCAACATGAGTTCACCCATTCTTGGTCTCATAACAAGTTCGTATAAAGACGTACGTTCTTATTAGTGTTGACCAAGCCTTGGCTTATCAATCTCTACTTGTATAAAGACGTACAAGTATTAAAGGAAGTTTGATTAAAAAGGTTTTACAGTCTTACACTTTAGAATCAAGAACACTCACAAGTATAAAGACGGATTTAGACAACAATAAAAGGCCCACCAAGGTGGTTTTAAGAACGAATAATTAAAGACATAAACATACCACTAGATTAATACGTCAAACATTAACAAGCACCAAACTTCATCTTCACCCTAGCAATACAAAGAGTTTAGCCACGAATGGCCATACTAACTATCGTAACGGTGAGTTTCGTAGGCTCCCCTATTGCGGAACAAGGAGGGGGTCAAAGCTCGGGAATGGTTCTTTTAGAAGCTTGATTTCTTGGTGTTTTTGATAGGATTTAGCTTTGTTTTTCTTTAAGACACTGAATAACCTGCAATTACAAATTATAAACGTTTTATGTATCAATTGCAAGGTTATTATTCATTTAGTACCATAATATGTGGATTATTATGCATGCAAAACATGTATAAATGATGGCACATCAAGTGCACCGATCCTATCCCTTCCCTAAGGAACCGACAATTTCATTGTGTATTGTGACGCCTCACATCAAGGATTAGGATGCGTATTAATGCAAAAAAATAAATTTATAGCCTACCCCTCACGATAGTTAAAAGTACATGAGAAGAACTACACAACTCACGATCTAGAATTAGGTGCCGTGGTATTCGCACTAAAAATCTGGAGACATTACTTGTACGGCACAAAGTGTACCATCTTCACTGATCTTAAAAGCCTCCAACATATTTTTGACCAAAAGGAATTGAACATGAGATAACGTCGTTAGGTATAATTACTAAACGAATATGATTGTGATATCAAATACCACCCGGGTAAAGCCAAGGTGGTGGCAGACGCCTTAAGCCATAAGGAGCGAGTTAAGCCATTCGTGTTCGTGCCTTAGGACTAACAATCCATGCGAGCCTCACAAATCGAATAAGAATAGCACAACAAGAAGCACTTAAGGAGGAGAACATTCAAAATGAGGCGCTGCGTGGAATTATCAAACATATAGAGTCTAAGTCGGATGATACGTTATATTTTATGGACAGAATTTGGGTGCCGAGTACCGGAAACCTACGTGAATTGGTTATGGACGAAGCCCATAAGCCCAAATACTCCATCCACCGGGGATCAAATAAGATGTACAAAGATTTCAAGGAATTCTATTGGTGGCCCAATATGAAGGGAGATATTGAAGTGTATGTCGGTAAATGCCTAACCGGTTTAAAGGTCAAAGCGGAATATCAGAAACCATGTGGTCTATTACAACAACCAGAAATTCCGCAATAGAACTGGGAACAGATTTCCATGGATTTCATTACAAAATTACCTAAGACATCAAACGGTTATGACACTATATGGGTGATCGTTGATCGTTTAACGAAATCCGCTCACTTTCTAGCAATAAAAGAAACCGACAAGACCGAGAAACTTGCAAGGTTGTACATCAAAGAAATTGTGGCTAAACATGGAGTACCAATTTCTATTATCTCCGACAGAGATAGCCGCTTCAAGTTAAGAATATGGCAATCTTTACAAGAAGCTTTAGGTACATGCCTCGACATGAGTGATGCGTGCGGTGTGATATATAAAAATATATAATAAATATATTTTTGAGATGGTTTCACGAGATCAGGTTTAAAATTTATAAAATGATAATTACTTTAACTTAAAACACACACAATAGGCAAGTGTACCTATCATAACATAATATAGTTTAGGTAAGAACCAAGTATCGAACCAATGGACACGGTCGAGTTCCAATATTCAACTTTTGTTATCGTTTAGCCAGATTAATTAGTGAGTGAGTTTTATGTGCTTGTGAAGTAGGTAAGTAAATGACAGAAAAGTAAATGACGGTAAAGTAAATAGCATAAAAGTAAAAACGTGCGTGATTTGTGTAACAGAAAGGTAACTAGTAGAATAGTAAATAGCAGGAAAGTAAATATCTCGAAAATGATCAGGTCACGAAGAGTATTGCTTTGGGCTTTGAATCCGCTTGGTACGTGATAATGTTAAGTTGACTAATTCAGTGGTATGACTACTATAAACTTGTGACCTGGGTCACCGCTAGAGCCTTGTCCTCAAGACATTTGATTCACTGATTAAAATCTTTAAATTAAAATAGTAAAGCTTTCCTCTAGGGACAACATTTACCCTCAACCCTTTGGTGTTTTCTCCAGGTTGGTTTAAGACATCGAACTCAAATGCTTAATATTATTGTTATATAGGAGATTATATTTTGCTCACTGGGACCATGTATAAAGACGTACCGTTCCCAACATGAATTCACCAATTTTTGGTCGTATAATAAGTTCGTATAAAGATGTACGCACTTACTACTGTTGACCAAGCCTTAGCTTATCAATATATACTTGTATAAAGACGTACAAGTATTAAAAGAAGTTTGATTAAAAAGGTTTTACGGTCTTACACTTAAAAATCAAAAACAAAAGACGGATTCAGACAATAATAAAAGCCCACCAAATGGTGGTTTTAAGAGAGAATAATTAAAGACATAAACATACCACTAGATTAATATGTCAAACATTAACATTCACCAAACTTCATCTTCACCATAGCAATACAAATAGTTTAGCCACGAATGGCCATACTAACAAGCGTAACGCTGAGTTTCGTAGACTCCCTTATTGCGGAACAAGGAGGAAGAGCCTCTCTACTCTCTATTCTCTACTCTAAACTATAGAAACGAACTATCTTGAGCTATATTAATCTCTTGTAGGGTGTGGAATGGTGTGTGAAACCAAGAACCCAATCCCTCTATTTATAGGCCTCAAAATGAGCAATGCACGACCGTGCATTGTTTTGCACGGGCTCGGGAATCAAACAGGGTACAAAAGGGAGTGTACTGTGTCCTTGGGGAGCAAGTTTGGGTTTGCACGACCATGCAATGGGATGCAAACCCTCCCCTGCTTCCCAGTTTTGTCTTTTAGCTGCTGGTTGACTTATTGTTGACCAAGTTTGACTTATTGGGGGTCAAAGCTCGGGAATGATCCTTCTAGAAGCTTGATTTCTTGGTGTTTTTGATAGGTTTTAGCTTTGTTTATCTTTAATACATCGAATAACCTGCAATTACAAATTATAAACGTTTTAAGTATCAATTGCAAGGTTATTGTTCAATTAGTACCATAATATAGGGATTATTATGTTTGCAAAACATGTATAAATGATGGAACATCAATGAGCATGACATATCACCCGCAGACGGACGGGAAAAGTGAAAGGACCATCCAAACATTAGAAGATATGCTTCGGTGTGTGTAATTGATTTTGGAGAAAATTGGGATACACATTTGCTATTAGCTGAGTTTTCTTATAATAGCAGCTATCACACCAGCATTAAAGCCACTCCGTTTGAAGCTTTACAGGGTCGCAAATGTCGTTCGCCGCTATGTTGGGTGGAAATCGGTGACAAACATTTGACTGGTCCCGAGATTATTTAGGAAACCACCGATAAAATCTCCAATATTAAAGATCGTCTGAAAGCAGCTCAAGCTAGACAAAAAGAGTTACACCGACAACAGACTGGACCGTTAGAATTTCAAGTAGGAGACCGAGTGTTACTAAAGGTTTCACCATGGAAGGGTGTTGCAAGGTTTGGTAACCGTGGCAAACTAAACCCTAGATACATAGGACCGTTTGAGATACTGGCAAGGATTGGCCCGGTAGCGTACAAGCTCAAGCTATCACAAGAACTGAGCAATGTACATGACACGTTCCACATGTCAAATCTCAAGAAGTGTTTTTAGAAGAAACACTGATCATAGAGGAGATCCATATTTACGACAAACTTCATTTCATCGAGGAACCGATTGAGGTTACAGACCGGAAAGACCAAAGGACAAGGCGTAGCCGTGTAAGATAGCACTAACTGAATTTCGCGTACAAGCTCAAGCTACACATGGGAATGCGAAGATCAAATGAAAGCCAAGTACCCTTCATTATTCAAGGAAGCACCAGTTTAAGATAGCACTAACTGAATTTCGGGAGGAAATGTTTTTTAACATGGGGAGAATGTGACATCGGGCAATTCAGGTCACTATCCGTACTATTTACAAACGCGTTTACAATATCACATTTCCTGAAAACAATTAAATTCAAACTTCATAGTTTAAAAGTCTAGCAAAAGTCCCATAATGCATAGTTAACAATATAGTAATTTTGAGACATGCTAATTTTAATGCATAACTAACAACCCGCACAATACGAACGTTGGTGATTAATCTTAATTAACCAGTACAATAATTTGAGACCAAAAATATATGATCATATGTTGGAATAATAAACAATATGAAGTAAATACTCTAGTGAATACAAAAGATCATAATATGTCTCTACTAGATTTTACTGCATGACTAGCACAATTATATTTGATCTCAATTATGACTGAACTATTCTACTCTAAACTAGTCATTACCTGTGTCCAATTAAAAGTCATACTACATATATATACAACAAAAGTGATGGAATGTTTTAGGAATCCTACGGAGATTACATAAATAAACGGTTCAACAACTTAGACATCTAATTAACACAATGGGGTACCAACTTATCTTTTTTAAACCTTCAAACTCTCCCCACCTTTTCTTGTTTCTTTGTTCATGGCACAACAACAACAATATGGACATCCTCATCATTTGATTTAACCTACACCACAAACTAACATCTAATTCACTTGAACTTGTTTACCAACTCCAATCATTGCCATCATATTCCAACCTTTCCTTTACCTGGCCTTGTTTTCGGCCACAAACACCCAACCAAACCTTCCATCATTTGAATTATCTACTAACATGGTACAAGATCCAATTTGAATGATGAGTGACTAAATGGAATGACAACACACACACATAACAATCAAGCACACCAACTCTCCCCCTCTCTCTTGTGGATCACGGCACCACCAACCCACCATCACACCATCATTTTATGTTATCTAACACTCCAATCCATTATCCACTCCCTTTTGATGATGATGATTATATATAAGATCATACTCCACCTATTTAGTATATAAGAGTGTGTTCATCAACAAAGCAAGAACTCTAGCTTTGTTCTTCCTCTTTCTCGGCTCATTTAACACACATACACTCACAAAATTCAAGTGTCAAGCTCTAGAAATCAAGGAAAGATCATCCTCATTTGGTGTTTTAAGGAGCATTCAAGTGGAAATCTCAAGGGATTCAAGCTAGGAACCAAAGATCATCACCATTTCATCCATAAAAATCACCACTTTTACTTCCTTTTTGTATGAAATACTACAAACCTTTATCTATCTCCAAATCTTGGTTCAAAGTGCAAGTTCATCTACACACAAAAGAGTTTTTCATAAAAATCTCTAAAGGAGTCTAGAATGTGTAATATGTGTGTATAATATGTCGATGTGCATGTATATGTGTATATGTTTTGTTATGATGAAAAGCATGCTAGTATAAGTTGATATTGCATGTTAACTATGTGAATCGGTCACTAAATATATGAATACTTGGATGTATATGTATACACTAGATCATACTAATGGACTAGATCTAAAAAGATAATAGTTGTATACATGTATGTATAACCGTATGTATGTATGTATACATGTGTATGCTTAATTTTTAGATTTCTAGAATGGTATAATGATAACATATATGGAAACCTAAGTCTTGAACATGTTGAATGAGTGATCATTATGTTTAGGATAATGACTCATAAAATTAAGAAAATATATATGTAAATCAACGAATTTATGTATGTGAATATATGTATGTGATCACAAAACCGGGATTATGTACAACTTTTATTAATAGAAATGCATGAATATTATTTATGAGTGATGTGATAAATAATATAACTAAATGATAATTATGATTTTTATGATGGACGATATAACTCGAATAAAAGTGGGACGTAAACATTATTTTGTGGAAACAATTTCATGGAAATGATGGTTTATAAATCTAGAAATATTTTGATACCGGGATAATATAGTATAAAGATATATGCCGTGTGCTATTATTTGTAAACAATACGTGATAATTATTTGCATCAAGCCTGGTTAAGTATATACGTATATATAAGTCACGAAGCCTATCGTATATTAAGTTATCTTAGAACAACTAAAGTAGAATATTGTTTCTAATACTAATATGTATAATTATTAAGAGATAATTTTTTGTCTTTTGTGATACGTCAACCTTAAATTACAATACAAATGTTCGTATAAGAAGACACACATGTAACAAAGATAATAATCACCAACGGGTCGTAACTCGAAACACCTTTTTTCAATAACAAATACATCTTTAACTGGATGTACATAAGCGGGTGACCAATTTCACTTAAGACGCTTAACACATGTTACCCTTGTGTAACTAGGGTACAAGTAGTCAAGTCAATTATGAACAATTATCGTTGGTAGCATTCACAAGCATAAGGTGAGTTTTCATGGTCCCTTTTTACTCTTTTATACATTTTGGGGGAGAAACATACTTACAACTGTTTTTGTATTACAACAATAAAATAAGACTGAATATTATGTTTGCATAAGTGCTATTAAGGGATAATTATTTGTCTTTTGTGATACGTCAACCTTAAATTACAATACAAATGTTCGTATAAGAAGACACACATGTAACAAAGATAATAATCACCAATGGGTCGTAACTCGAAACACCTTTTTTCAATAACAAACACATCTTTAACTGGATGTACATAAGCGGGTGACCAATTTCACTTAAGACGCTTAACATATGTTACCCTTGTGTAACTAGGGTACAAGTAGTCAAGTCAATTATGAACAATTATCGTTGCTAGCATTCACAAGCATAAGGTGAGTTTTCATGGTCCCTTTTTACTCTTTTATACATTTTGGGGGAGAAACATACTTACAACTGTTTTTGTATTACAACAATAAAATAAGACTGAATATTATGTTTGCATAAGTGCTATTAAGGGCCCGTAAAGTCCCCCCGGAACAATACACAACACAATTATTAACCATTAACTATGGATTGCCGAGATTCAATGAATAGTACTATTTGGGATTGACACCCCCGGTCATGGTTAGTCGCGTTAACCTGGGGTCCACATGGCCAATTGACCGCATATTGTCTTAAAACTTGCTCGTGAGGCGCGAGGGAGGGGGTTGTCACACCCCAACCGACGGCGGAATACGTCGGGGCGGAATACGTCGGGGCAGGACACGAAGACTGTTCATAAGCACATGATCATACTAAATTTCATATAAATTAATAAACCAAGACGAACATCCAAAAACATAATACATCAAAAGTTTAATTTATTATTCAAACTAGGTCTCAATCCTAAGTGAAGCATCTTGCATATGATCTCAAACATTTGCACCTAAAACATGATGAAAACAAGGTCAACTAAAAATACTTGGTGAGCATACATAGGTTTTGACTCTATAAATAGGTTCAAAGTTTTGTCTACAATTCACATGTAACATGGTATAAATAGGAAATTAGGGAGAACCACTATAGTAAACCGGGTGCATAATCAAACCTTGTGACATGTTAGGCATAACACTCAATATTACCTTTGTGTATTGTCGGTAAGCAATCACTCTATCTGGGTGGATTTGTCAAATGAAATAGAACTATCATTGTTACCGTTGGCTTGTACTGAGTTAATGATTGTACTTGTTATAAATGTAGTTTAGCTCATAGCGTTCAAGCATAAAGCACAAAAATTCACACATGTACATGATGTTTGAATTGTATATATTGCTAATAGTTCAATGTAATCATGTTTCACCCTAAAAATGTAAAACTGTAAAATGTGGGGCTATGTAACTCACCTTGCAATAAGTAGCTTGAAAGTCACACAAGTATGTTGTTGTTGCACAAATGTTCTTAGCTATCACAAGATTAACCTATGTTTGATGGAATATGTGTATCAATAAGTTGTACAAATGAATAAGGGAATCCTAATGCACGAAGAGATTGATGTGGGCTTTTCCTTAATTAAATAAGAAAATAATTGTTTTGTGTTGCAAATAATATTTATGTAAATCTTGATAAATAATTATATTGTAATTTGAATGTGTGAAAGAATAAATAAATGCTCACATTTGTTTGTAAATAAAAAGATAAATATATAACTCATTAGTGTCCTTTAGTTTGTAAATAAATGAACGAATAAATAAATACATAGTTTTCTTTTGTTTGTAAATGCATAAATTAATAAATGAATAATAATTAATTGAATAAATAAATAATTAACTATATAAATAAATAAATAAAACCATTTATTTATTTAGTTTTGTTTTTCATGAAAAATAAGTGTTAAAAATAATGATTTAGTTAATTAGTAATTAAATCAAAATTTAAAGTATAAATATAATGTTCTAATTAATTAATAATTAAATCATAATCAATTATTAATTAAAGTATAAAATATGTTTTAAAAGTTTTTATATAATAAAACTAAATTATATAAAAGATTGTATAAATCCTTGCAAGGTGAATGGGTTTATAAGAATGATTATAACTATATTACAATTATAATTCATAAACCAAAGATTTTTAAATAAATAATTTGTTTAAAATATATATTAAATAAACTAAATTTTTTATTAGGTTTATATCCTAATAATAATAATTAAGATGGTTTCCCTCAAAACTTAACAATTTAAAGGTCAAAGTTTATAGTTTTATAAAATGATTTGTAAAAAAACATGAATTAGTTAATAAAATCGAGTTTAAAATCATGTTTGTCATGCTTAAGAATAAATATATTAGTAACAAAATAAAGCACGCGTATAAATAATAATGCTCAAATACCGGTCGTTATATGTTGGTAATAATTAGAATAATCACACATATATATATATATATATATATATATATATATTTGAAAATGATATTAATCGTAAACACTTGACAAATCCATAACGGAATTTGTTTATAACATTAATTGTTTAAATATACATATATATATGTGTGTGTGTGTGATAACGAAGTAAAATAATTATGTTCATATAATATTTGTAATAATCACAACGTTCTTTGAAAAATTTAAACATAAAAATATATGTACTTTTATTTACAAAAAGTAATAGTTATAATTCTCTTGAAAGAATCCATAAACCGAGTGGTTTTATTAGCTATAATATGAAAATGATGATTCATACTTGCATAATGGTGTGTGTGTTAAATAAGAAAATAAAAGAAAACGAAAAAAGGAAGGGTTAGTTTTACATATAAATAAAAAGGAAGGGTAAAACGAAAAAAGGAAGGGTTAGTTTTACATATAAATAAAAAGGAAGGGTTAGTTTTACATATAAATAAACATAGAACCCGCGACCATTGTTAGGGAGGGAAATGCTTTTAACCGGTTGATCTAGGGTTAATGTGTTGTTAAAGGAAGGGTTAGTTTTATATATAAATAAAAAGTCCCAGGTCTCCTTCCCCAATCCACGAATTTGAAACCCTAGCCCTAACATCACATCTAATCTATACCAGATCAAAGGGCTTTTGATCAAGAATTGAAATCGAGCATGGGGGTTGAATTATTACCTGGAAATCGGATTGATTGGATAAAAAAAACGAGATGCTTGATCACTTCCTGGGATCACGACGGGATAAAGAGCAGGAGCGAGTTCGAGCCCGATTGGAGTGGAAATCGGTTTGCAAATGATAGGGGGTGTTAGGAGGATGAATAATAAACGTGTAACAGTCATAATCGACGGATTTAACGGGTGTTTGAAGTATGATTCGTTTCAAGTCTATAACCGAAAATACTTAAATGGTTCTTAAAAATTTGATTTCTCCATTAAAATCAATGATTACGGGTTCCATACGTTTGCAAAAACAAGTTGGTAACGGTTTAGAAGGATCAAAGTCCCGAGATTTCAGGGATTGATGAATGATTTGAGGTGGTTTGACTTTCCTAAGGTCAAAATTGGTTGAAGGCTTGTTCCAGGGTTCAAAGAGTAAGATGGGGGTTCAAAGGCAAAAATGGAAGGGATTCAAAAGTTATAGAAGGGGTTCAAAGCTATAAAAGGGAGTTCTTTGGCTTGGAAAGAGTTCAAGACATAATAATTTGTTTTAAATTCATTTTAATTATTTATAAAATTTGTTTTTATAAAGTTTATAAAATCTTAAATATTATTTGTTTTACTACAATTATTTTATAAGGAAAAGTTCCATTTTTATAAACTTACAAATTGTATAAATGGTTTGTTTAATATAATAAAAATATATAAATATATATGTTTAGATTTATAAATATATATATATAAATATGTAAATACATAATTAAAACTCATACGTTTTATTTTTGATATATTTATTATAACAAAGTATGAACATGTATATATACATATGTTATATATATATTTAGTAGAAAAAAAAATGATGAACATTATGTGTTTGTAATTGTCATATGCTTTGGAAATCATGAACATTATGCCTCGCAATTCCGCCGATGGCGGGGTGTGACAGAAGTGGATATGAACAATTTCAAAGTCAACATTAATGAAGATGATGAAAATGATAAGGATGTATCTGATATCTATGAAGAAGATTATTTGAGTAATGATTCATTTGGCACATCTTCATCGGAATAAGAAGAACCATTGAAAAGATAATGATAAAGTCATTTAGAAGACTAAGAAAAGTACAAGAAGGTTGTAAAGAGCAATGCATTATTTATGTTGGTCAACAGCTTAGGAATAATGAAGAAGTAAAAGCACTGATTAAAAGACAAGTTGTAGAGACAAGGAGAGAAATAACAATTTATAGAAATGACCAAAAAAGGAAATGAACTATTCCACCATTTGAAAAAGGCCAAAGCCAAGGCCCGAGTCAAAGTAAGAAAGTCAGTCAAAAGGTTGGTGGCAGGAAAACCCTAGAAACGCCTAATAAATGTCATTGGGTGTTGTATGTTTCTATATTAAAATGGGAGCCAATATGGGTGGTTAAAACTCACAACCCAGAACAAGATGTCTTCAAAGTAGACCTGTAAAGGCATTCACTTCATATTGGCTCTCAAAGGAGATCTTGGAACATGTAGAGTATAATCCTGACATACCCATCAAATCTATCCAAGAACAAATGTATAAAAAGCATGAAATGTAAGTTTCAAAAATGAAGGCATTCGGGGGCTATGACACAAGCTTCACTTTAGGTAATTGGTGATTACGTTAAGCAGTACATTGTTCTAAGGGATTATGTGTGTGAATTAAAGCGGAACCTGAGCCAAATCCTACATTTGAGTTTAGAATTTTTAAAAGAATATATATGTCTTGGTACATTCAAACAGGGTTTCAGAGCTTGTAAAAGATATATAATTGGCTTGGATGGTGCTTTCATGAAGAACTAATTTCCAAGGCAATTACTAACCGTTGTGGGTATGGATACTAATAATGGGATATATCTAGTTACTTATGGCATAGTTGAGGCAGAGACTTCAAACTCTTGGTATTGGTTTTCAGAAAATCTAGGAGAATATATGAAATTACAAGGGAACTCCAATTTCACATTAATTTCAGACAGACAAAAGGGTATCATCCCAGCCATTTCAAAGTTATTCCCATGGTCTGAACACATGTACTGTCTCAGACACATACACCAAAACATGAAGCTTCAATAGAGGAGTTGAGACCTATGAATCTTGCAGCATACCGGTGGTTACACCAAATTCCACCTGCTCATTAGACTAGAAGCCATTTTACACGTTAGTCATAATAATTTTTTCATATTGCAAGTTAATATCCTTTTTATGAACATGTTTGCCACACCCCAACCGATATAGGAATACGTCGGGGCGGACATGGAGACTGTTCATAAGCACATGATCAAGCTAAAGTTTCATATATTAGTTTCATCAAGATTTCATTACATAAGTTCAATCAACAACCAAAGTCAAATATATCAACATGCTCAAATTCTTTGTTCACTAAGTCCAAATCCTATAAGTAGTTTCTTGCATATGACCTCATACACTAGTACCTGTGTAACATCCCAAAAATAAAACGACAGTTATAATAATGGAATAAACGAACGAGGCATGACGGGCCGGGCCGGATGCGCTGGTGGATTTAAAGGGGAGCCCCCTATAAATACGCAAGGTCACCACCCATTTCTCTCATTTGCAACATCTAGAGAGAAACCGTAGAGAGAGAAAGTTGGCGGATCGACCCGAGATTGAAGAAGTGTGTAGCTCCAGAGCTTGGGAGAAGAACCTCTGGATCAAAAGCTCGATACAGGTAACAAACTAGCCTAGAACTGAGTTTTTGTTCGTTTTGGGGTTTTTCGGGTTTTGGACGAAAATGTGGCATTTTTATGGATGAAACTGGAAGAAAAACATAGTTTTGAGTTCCTTAATGAAAAGCAAACGTTTTGAATGTAAACAAGTTCGGGATCTTGACGTGATCAGACCCGAAGGCGAAAGTCATGGTTTTTGCGGGGAAGCAGATCCTGCGTACTTATCAGGTACGCAGGAAGAGGGTCATGCGTATTTATCAAGTACGTAGGAAGAGGTTCATGCGTACTTATCAAGTACGCAGGAAGAGGATCATGCGTACTTATCAAGTACGCATGAAGCGAGATTTGCGCACTTATTGAGTACGCAAGAGCAAGGCCCTGTGCACTTGCTAAGTGCGCAGGCATCAGGTTGTTTAGGTAAAGTCAGTATGTTTAGAAGGTTAAACCGTTAGAGTCGGGGGTTGGTCTGATGTGTATTTAACTAATCAATTCAGATCGGAAGCGACGTTGTGGGACCTTTATTTAGGACAACCCAGATTAGCTTATCAAGTGAGTTCTAGAAGCCCTCTTTTAAATATTTTATATAATGTTTTCGGGCTGGTGTGCATACATACGAAATGATGTTTTACGAAATGATGTTTATGAAACTATGTTTACGAAATGAAATGATTTGGAATGAACGGTTTATGGAAAGAAAGTTTTATGAATGGAATGTTTACGAACGGAATGTTTATAAAGAAATGGTTTAAAATGAAGGTAAAGGGTTTTGAAAATGAATGAAATGTTTTATGAAAAGAAAAGAAAAGGGCAAAGGTTTTAAAGAAGTCATTAGAAATCTAATCTGTCGAATGAAGGGAATTGACGAATGAAGTCTGGGAATGTAATTCCCAGCCTTGTAGTAGATTATGGACAGCGAGCCATAGTTGCCATAAGAACAACAGGGGCAGTGTCTTTGTGGCATGTCAATGGTTATGATGTTGTACAACTGGTATGGGAGTAACGACGGTTACTCAGGGGTTAACGTGACCCTATTAAGGTTAAATTATGATCCGACGGTGTTATGGCCATGAGCCATAGCCGTCGATGGAAGTTGTAGGTTTATGGACATGAGAGCCATAGCGGCAACTAAAGGGGTATTGTCGGTCCTCGTGCACTTAAGCCTCGGGGTAATACAAAAGGGAATTGACGGAATGTATTGTATTGTTGGTCTTCGTGCAGTTAAGCCTTAGGGGCAATACAATACTAGGTGATGGAATGAATGGTAACACAGATTTAGATAGTAATATATGACTTAAATGAATGTTAAATGTTTTAAACAAATGTTCCGTTCAACGTGTTTTATGATGATGATAAATGTTTGAATGTTTTAGTGATGAACGAAAGGCCCTGTTTTCTATACATGATGTTAAACCCTAATGAATTATTGAATGATGAACCATTTCTTAAATCGAATGAAAAACTAGCATAGCTGACTTTTTAGTATGCACATTCAGATTAAGGTAGGTATGGGTGATGGACGGTGATGCTTGGAAAGCGAGAAGAGTTACCCGGCTGATCATGAAGACTGGCATCCCGTTATGAGTCGTTTATGTTATGTTTATGTATTTGACAATGTTACGCTTCCGCATGTTTGAACAAGTTTTAATTATGATGAATGAATGATTCCGTTGCGTTATTTGATATTCAAATTTAATAACTGTTTGTGAATGAGTAAATCCAACGAGTGAGGCCTCCCGGGTTTGGGGCCTTACAAGTTGGTATCAGAGCAATAGTTTGAGGGATTCGGACACTCCAAGAGTCTGAACTTAAATTGTGAATGGAACCAAAAACGGATGCCAGTACGGGTAACTCGAGCCATAGCATCAGGTATGAAGGTAGTATATATTTACATATATAGTAAGCCTTAGAAAGGGTTAGGTAAGGACTTGTTTTCTGATGGAATCACAAAGGTGGTCAAATAGAAGTCGAAAGATAGTGTAATGGTTAATTACAGATGGCCAGTGTATATTAACATCTTACAGTGCTTGTTGAATTTTATTTGTTAACTAGCGTGATGACATTGGATTCCTTGTCTTATAGAACGAAATGGCGGGACGAAAGAGTGGAAGGCGTGGTAGGGGCCGTATCGGTGGTCGCACCGGTGGGCGCGGCTGACCCCTGCGCGCCAAGAGTATAGTGAAGAAGGAAGTGTTCACACTGAACCAGCGGTTGGTGTGCATGGAACCGAACAGACACAGGTTGAAGAACAACCTTTCACTTTTGAACCAGAAGTGAGAGCAGCCATAGATCGAGAGTTCACAGAGTTGATGAAAGTTTCTTTGCTAGGACTGTTGGCAGAAGCATTAAAGAAGGTTAATGAGACGGGTGGGTCTAACACGGCAGTTAATACCCCGAACACTGGCAATCAACGCACCGCTTAACCGTGGTTGCGACTATAAGTCCTTTAAGGCATGTGACCGCCGGTCTTGACTGGGAAGAAAGACGCGGTAGCTATGTTTGATTGGGTGATTCGTATGGAGGCTGCCATTCGTCTGAGCGAATGTCGAACGGATCAAGTTGTAAAATTTGCTGCTAACTCCTTGAGAGAGGAAGCATCCCATTGGTGGGAAGGTGTACGTCAAGCAAAAGGGAGCGAGGTTGTGGATGCGATGATGTGGGTTGACTTGAAAACTTTGGTGATCAAGAATTTCTGCCCAAGGAACGAGATTAAGAAGGTAGAGAGGGAATTTCTGGGTTTGAAGGCCGGGAGCATGACGCACCGGTAGTACACAACTCGATTCAATGAACTGGCACGTCCGGTGCCACACCTTATCACGACTGAGGAAAGAAAGATTTCATGTTACATTCAAGGGCTGCCGGACCAGGTCCGCACCTATGTTAAGGAAAACGCCCCTACGACCTATGATTCGGTTGTAGAACTGAGCGGCGTGGTATTCGATGATCTGGCGCTGAATGTCGTTGCCCTCGAAGAGCCTAAGAAGAAGCCGAGTTTCCCCGCTAAGTGATCGGCTGGGAAGTTGTTTGGGGCTCGGGACTGTCACACCCTAACCAACGGCGAAATACGTCGGGGCGGGACATGTTGACTATTCAAAAGCTCAAGGTTTGCTAAAGTTTAAATAATTAAACAACCAATTTCATGTCACAAATAAACATAAATCCAACATTACAAGGATAATAGAAATACATAAATAGTCTCATTAATTTAAATTCTAGGCTATCGGTCCTAAGTGAAGCATCTTGCACTTATTCTCAAGCATTAGTACCTGAAACATGATGAAAACGAGGTCAACTAAAAGTTGGTGAGCATACATAGGTTTTGACACATAACCAAGTTTAAAGTATTTTATACAATTCATACGATACACGTGTATAAGGCATTTATGGAGAATCTATAGTTAAACTAGGTGTGTACAATCAAACCTTGTGACTGAGGCATAACACGCAGGTTACCCTAATGTAAAGTCGGTAACAAACACCCTAACCGGGTGGGTTTGTCAGACTCAATAGATCTATCAATGTTAACCGTTGGCTTGTACTGAGTTAATGATTGTACTAATGTCATGTATATGTAGTCTTAACTCATAGCATTCAAGCATAAAGCACAAATAACACATAGCATCATATTAGTGAATTGTATTTAAGTCTATGCAAAAAATTTCAAAAAGTAAATCATGTTTCACCTCAAAATAAAAAGGGGGCTATGTAAACTCACTTGAATCAAAAGTGTAGCTAACACGCGAGTCTATGGGGCAAAATGATCCTTGTAACTCACCACGTTAACCTAGTGTATAATGTGTATTGAGTTAATAGTGTGTACAAAAGTCTATGTCTAAGTCTAGGGTTCAACGAGTTTTGATGTGTGTGGGTTGGTACAAATAGATTTGTGTTATTCTATGTAAAGGCATACTATGTTTAAATACGAATTTAATGTGTATTATGAGTTCAAGGTATACATGTATGAACTTAATAGTCACTGACGTAGGGTTGGATTTAAATAAATAAATAATTTTATTTATTTAATTGTGAAAAATATGCCAAAATATATATCATGTAAATATATATTTATGTTTAGAAAATGAACTTTGGTTTATGTAGATAGTGTTTAAAATAAATAAATAATTTCATTTATTTAAATAGATTAAATAAATAAATAATTTTTATTTATTTATTTATTTGTGAAAATATGTTAAAATATATGGATGTAAATATATGTTTAGAAATTCTACTTATGTGATTAGTGTTTAGTTTAAATAAATAAAATAAATAACTAATTTCATTTATTTAAATAGATTAAATAATTAAATAATTTTTATTTATTTATTTATGAAAATATGTTAAAATATATGGATGTAAATATATGTTTAGAAATTCTACTTATGTGATTAGTGTTTAATTTAAATAAATAAAATAATAACTAATTTCATTTATTTAAATAGAAATAAATAAATAAATAGTTTTTATTCATTTATTTGTGAAAATATGTTAAAATATATGGATGTTAATATATGTTTAGAAATTCTACTTATGTGATTAGTGTTTAGTTTAAATAAATAAAATAAATAACTAATTTCATTTATTTAAATAAATAAATAATTTTTATTTATTTATTTGTGAAAATATGTTAAAATATATGGATGTAAATATATGTTTAGAAATTAATTTTTAGATATTTAAAGTTTTTGTTTTAAAAGTTAAATGTGTAATTTTAACCATTTAATTTGGATTAAAATCTGAATTTTTATAGGAATTTATAAATTCTGGTTTAATTCTGTTATAAATATCTTAAGGTTTATAAAAATATTTTTTTATAAATTTTTCGGGTTTTAAAAACGGTTTTAAAAATTAAAACAGGCCACCCGGCTCGAACCCGGGTGGCTTCTGTACCAGGCATTCGTCTCAACCACCGGACCAGGGGGCTAACCAGTGTTATGGACTGGTTCCGATTTGTATATAGCCAGTTCGGTTCAAGAGCCGGGTCTGATTTTGAGTCACGCGCAAAAAGGCTGGCCGGACATGGGCCGTGGGTTTCGAACCCACACCATTTGGTCCGATGGCGCAATGACATAGCCAGTCGGACCAGATGGTTTCGCTGATTAAATATGAATTCCGGTAAGCTAAATACGAAAAAAATAATCGATCGAAATCCCCGAATCAAATCGTATGGACAGTTTTCAGAATTCGACAGAAATCGAACCCAATGCAAAAGTCGGATACGAATTGATAAGGGGCTTTTGATGTACGTTTGAAAATGAATCGAAAGAGACTAACCTCACTCGATTTGGCTGGGTATCGAAGGCTGGCGGCTACGAGTTTAGTTCCGATGTTCTTGGTGCTCGATAGGTGATTAGAGGTGATATGCAGATTGATAGGGAGTTCAGAGAGTTTGTAATCGATTGTGTGAAGGTGTGGGAGTGTATAATTTCATTTAATTTCCTCTTAATTACGTGATTCGACTGTGATTTGCAAGTGACGCTCGTCGACTATGATTACGCGTAAATTCGATCTGTTATGAATGAATTGGGTCAGGAAATAGGCTCTAATACATGCGAGATCAGTCATGGAAGGATGTACGGGTGTTAATTGCATTAAATGTCTTGATTTGGAAAGGATTTGAACGCGGTTTGACTATAGGAGGTCAAACTATTCGAAATTTGAAATAATCTGCGTAAGTGGCCGAATTAGGCTGGTAATCTAGTCGATACTGGTTTGGGCAACCGTGTGGAGTCCAATTCAACAAAAATCCGTCACTTGTAGTCTTGGATTATCACGGTTCTTGGCCCCTTTGAATTTTGGAAGTCAAACGGATTAAGAAAAGTCAAAATTATTGTTTTAAAAGTCAAATTCCGTGTGTGGGGTTTAATTTAGGGTTCAATCGGTTAGGGTTCAAACTAGTATGTATGTATATGTGTATGTACTTGTATCATGTTTGAGTATATATATATGTATATATATATGTGTATATGTACTTGTATGATGTATAAATATATATATATATATACATATGTGTTCAAATATTTATGTGTATATAGGGATTCTAGAACAATGCGGGTAGGCATTTTGAAGCTGTATTTTATAAAAGTAGGGCTTGATATAATCATTTCACTAAGATTAAAATTCATACATGTCTTATTGTACCAAAATGAAAACGTGAAAAATCAGAAAGGTTACAGGCACAAACAAGCCAGGGTAGGCGAGACGGCAGTCTGTGGAAGATGTGGGGGTAAGACATGCGGGTAAATTTCGGTTAGGGTCAAATCTATGCTTTAAATGCGGCAAAACCGGACACTATGCACGTGAATGTCCCCAGCTATTCAAATGCTACAACTATGAGGAGAGTGGTCATATGAGCCGGGAATACACCAAGCACAGAATGGGTGAAGCCGGGAAAGGGAAAGGCCCGGAAAGGAAAGAAGAGAGGCCCCGAGCAAAGACTCATGCGTTCGCGCTGACACAAGACCAAGCCAGGGCAGACTCCGATGTGGCGTCAGGTACGTTCATCCTTCACAACACTTTTGTTTCTGTGTTATTTGATTCAGGTGCAAGTAAGAGTTTTATATCTGCGACTTTTTGTAAACGAGTGAAGTACACTGTTAGTAAGCTAGAAAGGGCCTTTAGCGTAGAAACCGCTGAGGGTAGAACTGCGAGAGTGACCGATGTAGTTGACAACTCCACGATAAAGATAGAAGGTCATAGGTTCCCTGTCAGATTGTTTGTTATGGTTTTGGGAGGGTTTGATGTCGTGTTAGGTATGGATTGGTTAACTTCCAATGAAGCACAAATCATATGTAAACGAAAGATAATCCGACTCAAGGCTCCGGATGGTAGCAAAGTCGAGGTTTTTGGAGATCGTGACGCCCCGATGACAAACGTCATCTCGATGATTAAGGCAACAAATTACTTGAGGCGCGGATGCGAGGCTTACCTGGTGTACATAATTGACAAGTGTACAGAAGTGAAGGAACTAGACGATGTACCCGTGGTACGCGAGTACCTGGAGGTGTTTCCAGAGGATTTGCCTAGGATACCACCCGACGGAGAGATTGACTTTCGAATCGACTTAGTACCAGATGCCCAGCCCATGGCTAAGGCTCCATATCGACTAGCACTGGTGGAGATGAAAGAGTTAATGGCACAACTAGACCAGTTACTTGAGAAAGGATTTATCCAACCGAGGATCTCGCCGTGGGGTGCTCCGGTGTTGTTTGTGAAGAAGAAAGACGGTTCGATGAGAATGTGTATTGATTATCGCGAGTTGAATAAACGTACGGTGGAGAACAAGTACCCTTTACCAAGGATCGACTACCTGTTCGATCAATTGCAAGGCGCAAGTTGGTTCTCAAAAATCGACCTTCGGTCCGGGTACCATCAGTTGAAGGTGAGGGAAGAAGACATACCGAAAACTGCATTTCGCACGCTTTATTGACATTTCGAGTTCCGCGTAATGTCTTTCAGATTGACGAACGCACCCGCAGCGTTCATGGATTTGATGAATAGGGTGTGTCGACCGATGCTGGACCGATCGGTAATCGTGTTCATCGATGATATCCTCATCTACTCCAAGAATGAGGGTGATCACGCGTGTCACTGAAAGGAGGTGTTGGAGGCTCTGAAAATGGAAAATTTGTATGCTAAGTTCTCAAAATGCGCGTTCTGGCTTAGGGAAGTCCAATTCCTAGGTCACGTAATTAACCCGAACGGCATTATGGTTGTCACAGCAAAGATAGTGACGGTAAGGGAATGGAATATTCCTAAGACGCCAACTAAAATTCGCAGTTTCTTAGGATTGGCAGGCTACTATCGGAGATTCATCCAAAATTTCTCAAAAATAGCTTCGCCATTGACAAACTTGACTCGGAAGGAGGTAAAGTACGAATGGGGTTCGACCCAGGACGAGGCGTTTAAGGAGTTGAAGGAGAAGCTAACCAAAGCCCCAGTCTTGGCCCTTCCCGAGGGCAATGAAGACTTAGTGGTATACTCTGATGCTTCGGGTCAAGGATTGGAATGCGTGTTGATGCAACGCGGGAGAGTGATCGCGTATGCGTCACGGCAGTTGAAGATTCACGAAACTAATTATTCGACTCACGATTTGGAACTTGCTGCTGTGGTATTCGCATTGAAAATCTGGAGGCACTACCTGTACGGGGTGAAGTTTACTATTTACTCCAACCACAAAAGTTTGAAGTACTTCTTCGAACAAAAGGAACTTAATATGAGGCAGAGGCGATGGTTGGAACTATTGAAAGACTATGACTGTGAAATAATATACCATCCTGGAAAGGCAAACGTGGTGGCTGACGCTCTAAGCCGAAAGGATGTGCCTACTCCTATTAGAGTGAAAGCTTGCCAGTTGGTGGTAACATCGGATGTGATGAGAGAAATTGAAAAGGCTCAAGATGAGGCACTTAAAAAAGAAAATATAAAGAAGGAAAGGATGATTGGCCAACAGGACAAGTTGGAATATAACACACTTGGTGTTAGGACACGTTTTGGATGGGTATGGATACCTATGGGTGGCGAGCTTAGAACCAAAATCTTGGATAAGGCTCATAAGTCTCGGTACTCTATCCATCCTGGTACCAATAAAATGTACCAAGATCTAAGGAAGGAATACTGGTGGCCTGGAATGAAGCATGAAGTGACAAAGTACGTGAGCAAGTGCTTGACTTGCTCGCAAGTAAAGGCCGAACACCAGAAACCGTATGGAAAGATTCAACCACTTGATATACCGGAATGGAAGTGGGAACACATTACCATGGACTTCATAACCAAGCTACCTCGCACAGCTAAAGGTCATGATACCATTTGGGTAATTGTGGACCGTTTAACGAAGAGTGCTCATTTCCTACATATTCGCGAGATGTTCTCGTCAGAAAGGTTAGCGGAAGTATTTATTAAAGAAGTAGTAGCACGATATGGGATGCCTTTGATGATCGTATCTGACCGGGACACACGATTCACATCGAGGTTCTGGAAAAGATTTCACGAGGCGATGGGCACGAAACTCAATGTTAGCACGGCATACCACCCGCAAACGGATGGTTAGTCCGAAAGGACCATTCAGACATTGGAGGATATGCTTCGTGCTTGTACTATCGATTTTGGCGACAGTTGGGACAGTCATCTACCGTTAGCCGAATTCTCCTACAACAATAGTTATCACAAGACGATAGGCATGCCGCCTTACGAAATGTTGTATGGGAGAAGGTGCAGGACCACGGTTTGTTTGGGTGAGATTGGACAAAAGAAATTAGGAAGTCTTGAAGTCGTAAGAGAAACGTCGGAAAGGTTTGATCAAATCAAAGCAAGAATGAAGGCCGCACAAGATCGTCAGAAATCCTACGCGGATAAACGATAAAGGCCTATTAAGTTTGATGTTGGGGACAGAGTAATGTTGAAAGTGTCACCCTGGAAGGGGATCATACGATTCAGGAAGAGATGGACGTTAAGTCCGAGGTTTGTCGGACCATTCAGGATAATGGCACGGGTTGGTGAAGTCGCTTATCGGTTAGAGTGCTTGATAAGTTAAGTGGATTTCATCCTACCTTCCATGTATCACACATGCGAAAGTGTTTGGCGAATGAATCGGCTCACGTACCACTTACTGACATCGAGGTCGACAACAGCCTTAACTACATCGAAGAGCCCGTGGCCATCCTAGATCGGAAGGAGAAACGTTTACGTAATAAAGTAATCCAATTGGTTAAAGTCCAATGGAAACATCGAAAGGGGTCGGGAGCCACTTAGGAAAAGGAGACGGAAATGAGGGAGTCGTACCCTCAACTATTTGACTTATGATAGGTTTCGGGGACGAAACCTATTGTAAGGGGGTAGACTTGTAACATCTTAAAAATAAAACGACAGTTATAATAACGGAATAAACGAATGAGGCATGACGGGCTGGGCCGGATGGGCTGGTGGGTTTAAAGGGGAGCCCTCTATAAATAGCCAAGGTCACCACCCATTTCTCTCATTTGCAACATCTAGAGAGAAACCGTAGAGAGAGAAAGTTGGCGGATCGACCCGAGATTGAAGAAGTGTGTAGCTCCAGAACTTGGGAGAAGAACCTCCGGATCAGAAGCTCGATACAGGTAACGATTTAGC
Source organism: Smallanthus sonchifolius (assembly GCA_023525975.1). Classification (NCBI taxonomy): domain Eukaryota; kingdom Viridiplantae; phylum Streptophyta; class Magnoliopsida; order Asterales; family Asteraceae; genus Smallanthus; species Smallanthus sonchifolius. The sequence goes on from CM042022.1 coordinate 87,348,110, forward strand.
CTAGATCTGATTTTTTGTTCGTTTTGAGGTTTTTCGGGTTTTGGACGAAAATGTGGCGTTTTTATGGATGAAACTGGAAGAAAAACATAGTTTTGAGTTCCTTAATGAAAAGCAAACGTTTTGAATGTAAACAAGTTCGGGATCTTGACGTGATCAGACCCGAAGGCGAAAGTCAGGGTTTTTGCGGGGAAGCAGATCCTACGTACTTATCAGGTACATAGGAAGAGGGTCATGCGTACTTATCAAGTACGCAGGAAGAGGGTCATGCGTACTTATCAAGTACGCAGGAAGAGGGTCATGCGTACTTGTCAAGTACGCAGGAAGAGGATCATGCGTACTTATCAAGTACGCATGAAGCGAGATTTGCGCACTTATTAAGTAAGCAAGAGCAAGGCCCTGCGCACTTGCTAAGTGCGCAAGCATCAGGTTGTTTAGGTAAAGTCAGTATGTTTAGAAGGTTAAACCCTTAGAGTCGGGGGTTGGTCTGATGTGTACTTAACTAATCAATTCAGATCGAAAGTGACATTGTGGGACCTTTGTTTAGGACAACCCAGATTAGCTTATCAGGTGAGTTCTAGAAGCCCTCTTTTAAATGTTTTATATAATGTTTTCGGGCTGGTGTGCATACATACGAAATGATGTTTTAAGAAATGATGTTTATGAAACTATGTTTACGAAATGAAATGATTTGGAATGAACGGTTTATGGAAAGAAAGTTTTATGAATGGAATGTTTACGAACGGAATGTTTTTAAAGAAATGGTTTAAAATGAAGGTAAAGGGTTTTGAAAATGAATGAAATGTTTTATGAAAAGAAAAGAAAATGGCAAAGGTTTTAAAGAAGTCATTACAAATCTAATCCGTCGAATGAAGGGAATTAACGAATGAAGTCTGGGAATGTAATTCCCAGCCTTGTGGTAGATTATGGACAGCGAGCCATAGTTCCCATAAGAACAACAGGGGCAGTGTCTTTGTGGCATGTCAATGGTTATGATGTTGTACAACTGGTATGGGAGTAACGACGGTTACTCAGGGGTTAACGTGACCCTATTGAGGTTAAATTATGATCTGACGGTGTTATGGCCGTGAGCCATAGCCGTCGATGGAAGTTGTCGGTTTATGGACATGAGAGCCATAGGGGAAACTAAAGGGGTATTGTCGGTCCTCACGCAGTTAAGCCTTGGGGGCAATACAAAAGGGAATTGACGGAATGTATTGTATTGTCGGTCTTCGTACAGTTAAGCCTTAGGGGCAATACAATACTAGGTGATGGAACGAATGGTAACACAGATTTAGATAGTAATGTATGACTTTAATGAATGTTAAATGTTTTAAACGAACGATCCGTTCAACGTGTTTTATGATGATGATAAATGTTTGAATGTTTTAGTGATGAACGAAAGGCCCTGTTTTCTATACATGATGTTAAACCCTAATGAATTATTGAATGATGAACCATTTCTTAAATCGAATGAAAAAACTGGAACTCACCAGCGTAGCTGACTTTTTAGTATGCACATTCAGGTTAAGGCAGGTATGGGTGATGGACGGTGATGCTTGGTAAGCGAGAAGAGTTACCCGGCTGATCATGAAGACTGACATCCCGTTATGAGTCGTTTATGTTATGTTTATGTTTTGACAATGTTACGCTTCCACATGTTTGAACAAGTTTTAATTATGATGAATGAATGATTCCGCTACGTTATTTGATATTCAAGTTTAATAACTGTTTGTGAATGAATAAATCCAACGACTGAGGCCTCCCGGGTTCGGGGCCTTACAACCTGAAACGTGATGAAAACAGGGTCAACTAAAAATAGTTGGTGAGTATACATAGCTTTTGACACCACAAGTAATATCAAAATTTTGTGTACAACTCATATGATACATGGTTTAATAAGGCAATTATGGAGAACCACTATAGGTAAAACTGGGGCGCACAATCAAACCTTGTGACTGATAGGCATAACACGAATGTTATCCTTAAGTGTTTTCGTCAACAATCACCTTAACCGGGTGGGTTGGTCAGACACAATAAATCTATCATTGTATACCGCCAGCTTGTACTGAGTTAGTGATTGCATTTGCACTCTGCACAAAAAGTATGTAAATGTTATTTGCACTGATAGTGTTCAAGCATAAGGCACAAATTGCACACATGATCATAGTATTTGAATTGTAATAATTGCAAATAGTTTGATTGTAATCATGTTTCACCCCAAAGATAGAAATGTGAGAAGGGGATATGTAAACTCACCTTGCAATGAGTAGCTGGAAGATTCACACAAGTATGTTGTTGCACAAAAGACTAACTAACCACAAGTTTAACCTATAAATTATTAATATAAACGTATCAATGGTGTGTTTAAATGATTAAAGGAAATCCTAGGGTAAAGGGATGGATGTGGGTTTTCCTCATAAAATGATAATGTAATTCTTTGATAAGAATTTGTACAAGTGAAAGAGTAAATAAAGGTTTCGTTGATAAGTGTATAAGTGCATAATTTGGGTTCCTTTGTTTGTGAATAAATGTACAAATAATTAGGTAAGAAGGTTGTTCTTGTTTGTAAATAAATGAATAAGTAATTGAAAGATAAATAGATGGAATAGATGGATTATTGGGTGAATAAAATAAAAACTTTTTATTTGATTATTTGATAAGAATATTAACGGTCTAATTATTTAGTAATTAAACCAAGGTTTAATATCTAGTTTAACGACGTACATAAATACAACTCAATTTTGAAATATAAGATTCTAATTAATTAATAATTAGGTCAATTTTAATTATTAATTAAAAGTATAGAAATATGAACTTTATATACCAAAAATAATTATATAAAAAGGGTGTATAAATCCTTACGAGACAATTGGTTTTATAAAAATGGTCATATTTAGGTTTCAAATATGTTTTGTAACCCAAGTATTCTAAATAAATATTTGTCTAAAGTAAGTATATTAATTTGGATAAATTTTATCAGGTTTTAACTCTATTAATAATAAATAAAATGGTATTACTTGAATATTTAATAATTTAATTTTATAAAGCTGATCCGGGTATTTAGGGTTTTATAAAAATAATTTTTGTAACATGGATTAATGCTTAAAACGGTTTAAAAAATAAATGTTGGTCCAAGGATTCGAACCCGGGTGGTTAAGGGAGGGCACGAGTGTCCCAACCACTGGACCACAGGCTTCACATGGTTCTACAGGCTTCACATGGTTCTACAGCAGGTTCATATGCCTGCATACAATAACCGTTCGGGGACCGGGTTTCAGACCAAGTACACGCGCAAAAAGGATGGGTGCGGGTGGGTTCGAACCCGTGACCACATGTGTATAGGCCTTGCATCTTAACCGGTGGAACTGGGCGAATGCCTTGGTAGCTATTCGTTCGATTAATCCTTTAACAATCAAGCCTAGAACCCCTTCTTCCCCAATCACCCGCCCTTAACCCTAGCTATCCGAATTGACCAGATCGATCGTCCGATCATTCCCGGATTCATAGGGCATTTATTCCTTGGATAAAAACGAGTATGTTGGTACAAGATTTACATGCAGATGATACGAATTGAGGGAGAACGATAGGATGATCAGGTTCGGCGTTCTTCGGATCCTACTGGGCTATAGGGGTGAAATGCAGTGCTTACGAGGGTTTAGAAAGTTCACAGGGGGTGTTGCGAAGGTTGTGGGACTCATGTGATCGATCAATTTCATCTTAAATGTATGAATTGATCTGAGCTTAAGGGTAGAACGGTTACGGGACGTTTCGGGTTAATTTTCTTGATTATGATTAAATTGGCTCGTTAAAATCATTAGGATTAGTTTGAGAAACGTCTATGCACGATCAACTTGAGTTAATTCGTATAAATCCGTTGATTTTGAAACTGAAATGGAGTTTGTTGACTTCCAGAAGTTAAAAGTGACGAGAATGGGGGTTTTACATTAAGGAGGGTCCAAATAGGGGGTTCAATGGATCAAGTGGGGGTTCAACCCAAGTTTATTTGGTTTAAAAATTTATTTTAATGTAAAACTAACTTTTATTTTTATAAAATTATAGAAATTAAATACATTTAGGTCAAATAAATTTATAATGGTTTATTTTAAAAAGTAAAATATATATATCTTTAAAACAAAACAAGTCCTTTAATATGGTTTGTTTAATAATTTTTCGAATATATAAATATATTTACATACTTATTTTCCCAACTGATATTACACATATATATATATATATGTATATATATATATATTTAATAAGGAGTGAGGTTGCATGATTAGAGTCCATAAATTAAACTATTGGTTTAACAAGAAATATAAATGTAGATATATTATATGTATATCTGTAATAAGTTATGAATATGTGTGCAATTGATGCACATTGCAATTACGGTTAATGCGTCACAATAATATGAACCAGGAATGAAATAGGAATGTTTCTATTGTAAGCACAAGAAAATCATGGATGTTACAGTATGACCATGTTGAGGGAATTTCTTCCCGAAATTCAATTAGTGGAGGTTACTGAATCAGGAAAGAGATACGAGTTTGGATCTCATAGAGCTTTGATTGTCGGTTTAGGAGTACAATTGATAACAAGGTCTAGGTCTGATATTCAAGGTCAGGCATGATTGTTATAGTGGATTTAGTTTGAAGAGGATTAGGGGGTGGGGACTGTCAAAATATGCTTTGGACTCCAAATATGGGATGCATCACTTGAAATGTGAACGATGAGAATTTGATGGTCCTAACTTGTTTAGGATGTAGTCTAATATGTTCAGAGAAGTGTCATTGGATAAGGGATTTCACAAACATTGGTAAACCCTTATCATATCACATTAGTTTCGTTACTATATATCATTATAGGTTTCATGGCATAACACATGACAGAATTCACTGTGTTTTCCATGCGCTGACTTTTATAATTACGTGTGCACCCGTAATTACTTGATTCATCGCACGGTCCGTATAGATCATCCCATTGTCTGTAGGTCAAGAGGGGACACAAGATTACTTAATTCATAACTATTGTTTTCACATATGTGTTGCTAATAAATAACTATGTCCATAGATAATAAAATTAATCAATGAATAAAAGAATAACAATGTCGGACAACCCCATATATGGTTGTCCTAGGTAGATGGCATAATCCTCAAGATTACCCATAAATTTTATAGCTCTCTCGTGTTTGAACAAGTGTTTGAACAAGAATAGGTCAAACCCCGAGTAACTCAAAGCTTATAGCTATCAACTTTCATGGATAAAGTGAATGATCATGCCTCATGTATATAGTGGACAATTAATTGCAAAGAATGTAAACAGTCTAGTTTCATATATAATGTAAATAATCTAGTATCACGTACGTTGTAAACAACTAAGTCTCATGTATAATGTGAACAATCTAGTGTCACATATGTTGTAAACAATCAAGTTTTGTGTACAATGAGATCAATCAAGTTACGTGTATGATGTAAACAATTTAGTTTCATGTATATTGTAGGTAGTTGGGTTTTAAATTTTCAAATTGGTTGATGTTTATATGAATGGTTAATGCTTACGCGAAATCATTCATCTTCTCGAAGTGGCTAGTAAGCTCATACATTTTCAAAAGTGCAAGGTGCAGGTATTTAGAATAATGTATACGTGAATAACTGATTTGTGCTCTTTGTTTGAAATTTAGCAAGTAACTGGAATTTATTCTTGTATGTAAATTAATAAGTATTTGAAAATAATAAGTTGAATAAATAGGTAATTGGATAAAAAGTTTTTATTTTAATTATCATAAAGAAAGGAATTTTTCAAAAGAAAATTATGGCCTTACTTACCAAGGTTTAAATTATAATTGGTTTAACAAAATAAAAGTCATAATTAAATGATCAGTCAGGTTATAATTAATCATTAATTAGTATAATGAGTAAGTGTTTTTATTAAACCAGTTGAAAAAAAAGGTTCATATATAATTTATATTCTAGATAATATCTATAAACTAAGGATTTGATAAATATTTTGTTTGAACAAAATAACGATTGTTGATTAAATAAAATAGTTAGTTTACAAAGAAGGGTTAGATAAAACTTAACAATGAATGGGGTTTCAAAATTTTTTTAATCGGTGACGTTTGGGTGATCTTGATGAAAATATGACGGATGTACTTTATATTTGCAATGTGAAATCAATGAGTAATGGCATTTAAGTTGTAATATAAAACATAACATGAAATGTCAAATGCTTATTCCAAACATAAAGTAGCAGTTTCAAACTGGAATTTAAAGACAAGAATGAGAAGCTGGCTAACGCCTTAGGTAGCTTTCTACCAGGAATCAGATGAGCACCAAGATGAACAATGTTATGGTTACTCGTATAGCAAACTGGGCCTCGGCTCTAGCTACTTTTGTACGTGCGTCAAATATTTCCCAGTCTCCTTCCATCATGTCATTGTGAGTCCCTAGATTTGCAATCAGGTCCTCCTGGTACCGCACTTGCCCTAAAAGGCTGTCTATTCGCTGACCTAGCAGGTCGTGCCTTATCTTGTGATCCATCTCTTTCCTCATAAACTCTGTGGTCCTCACATATTGGTGAGTGACATCAGCTGGGACTCCTATAGCACTGGCGGGTGCCATGGTCTGCCTTACTCCTGGGTTCGGGTGGTATGGGTCTGGTGCTAGATAGGGGTCTCTCAGTGGAGATGGTAGCTGGTTGTGCAGGTGAGGTGCCTGATAAGGGTCTCTTGATAAGGATGGTTCATATGCTCGGAGTCTCAGGCCGGTGCTCCTAAGCCAATCTGCCCTTATGTCAAACATGGATCTAGCAGCTGGGGGTGTCGGTGACCGGTGGATCTGCCCTTATGTCAAACATGGATCTAGCAGCTGGGGGTGTCGGTGACTGGTGGATCTGCCCTTATGTCAAACATGGATCTAGCAGCTGGGGGTGTCGGTGACCGGTGGTCTGGTGATGGGGATCCAATGTCTTCCTCCTGCTCGTACTCTATCCCGGGATGGTATTCCGGGGAGGGAGGTGGGTAGGAGGCCATGTCTAGCAGTAAAAGAAAAGGTATGTAAGTGATAATAGAATGCTAAATGTTAAGTACAGAGGTTTTCATGAGTTGAGAGTTTGACTAGTCATAACACCGAGTTTTTACAATAGTATGTTAGAAGTAGCACTTGACCTATAAGTAGTGTACCCACGAAGAACATTCCCAGGAAAGAGGGGTGGGTCACAAGGGACACACTTAAGTACCCAGTCTTTCCTTAGTCAGAATCTCTTATGGGACTACACCCACTCTTCCAGCCTTCATGTACTAATAACACTATTGTTTGGGCCCATGTTCATGATGAGAATCATTATGGATTGGGTTTTTGAGGAAGGGTTAAATTTTGTTCAAAAATGATGATGGTGATATAGTTCTTAGTGTGTAAGGATGAGGGTGTATGAAGCCTTAGAAATTATTAAGTGTATAGTAAAGTTTAGGGTGACATTTAATGGGACCAAATAGTTAGCATGTAATTAAACGGTGTGGTAAACAAGGTATTACATAAATAGCAAATTTATAAGCATGTGAGTTATCAAGTAGTGTAGCAAATAAAATATCATGTATTGTATCATACGATGTAATACCTAGGATAACATGTAAGATATTCACACAAGGGTGTCCTAAGGTTATAGACTAGGTCATTGGTTTCTAATAACCTAATTCCCTATAATCATGGCTCTGATACCAATCTGTCACACCCCAACTGATGGCGAAATACGTCGGGGCGGACATGGAGACTATTCATCAACACATGATCAAGCTAAAGTTTCATATATTAATTTCATCAAGATTTCATTACATAAGTTCAATCAACAACCAAAATCAAATACATCAACATGCTCAAATTCTTTGTTCACTAAGTCTAAATCCTATATGTTGTTTCTTGCATATGACCTCACACACTAGTACCTAAAACATGATGAAAACAGGGTCAACTAAAAATAGTTGGTGAGCATACATAGGTTTTGACACCACAAGTAATATCAAAAGTTTGTGTACAACTCATATGATACATGGTTTAATAAGGCAATTATGAAGAACCCTTATAGGTAAAACTGGGGCGCACAATCAAACCTTGTGACTGATAGGCATAACACGAATGTTATCCTTAAGTGTTTTCGACAACAATCACCCTAACCAGGTGGGTTGGTCAGACACAATAAATCTATCATTGTATACCGTCGGCTTGTACTGAGTTAATGATTGCACTTGCACTATCCACAAAAAGTATGTAAATGTTGTTTTCACTGATAGTGTTCAAGCATAAGGCACAAATTGCACACATGATCATAATGTTTGAGTTGTAATAATTGCAAATAGTTTGAATGTAATCATGTTTCACCCCAAAGATAGAAATATGAAAAGGGGCTATGTAAACTCACCTTGCAATGAGTAGCTGAAAGATTCACACAAGTATGTTGTTGCACAAAAGACTAGCTAACCACAAGTTTAACCTATGATTTATTAATATAAACGTATCAATGTGTTTAAATGATTAAAGGAAATCCTATGATAAAGGGATGGATGTGGGTTTTCCTCATAAAATGATAATGTAATTCTTTGATAAGTATTTGTACGAGTGAAAGAGTAAGTAAAGGTTTCGCTGATAAGTGTATAAGTGCATAATTTGGGTTCCTCTGTTTGTGAATAAATGTACAAATAATTAGGTAAGAAGGTTGTTCTTTTTTGTAAATAAATGAATAAGTAATTGAAAGATAAATAGGTGGAATAGATGGATTATTGGGTGAATAATATAAAAACCTTTTATTTATTTATTTGATAAGAATATTAACGGTATAATTATTTAGTAATTAAACCAAGGTTTAATAAATAGTTTAACGACGTACATAAATACAACTCAATTTTGAAATATAAGATTCTAATTAATTAATAATTAAGTCAAAATTAATTATTAATTAAAAGTATAGAAATATGAACATTATATACCAAAAATAATTATATAAAATGGTGTATAAATCCTTACGAGGCAATTGGTTTTATAAAAATGGTAATATTTAAGTTTCAAATATGTTTTGTAACCCAAGTATTCTAAATAAATATTTGTTTAAAGTAAGTATATTAATTTTGATAAATTTTTTCAGGTTTTAACTCTATTAATAATAAATAAAATGGTTTTACTTGAATATTTAATAATTTAATTTTATAAAGTTGCTCCTGGTATTTAGGGTTTTATAAAAATAAATTTTGTAACATGGATTAATGCTTAAAACAATTTAAAAATTAAATGTTGGTCCGAGGATTCGAACCCGGGTGGTTCAGGGAGGGCACGAGTGTCCTAACCACTGGACCACAGGCTTCACATGGTTCTACAGCAGGTTCATTGCAAACCAAGAAAGAACTTCATTTCTCCCATAGAGCTCATTTCAAACTTAGAACGCATCATTTCCTCGAACTCTTTACATAATCGAGGATTCGTGGATCCAAAAATGATATCATAAACGTAGATTTGCACCAAAATAGTGTCCACACCATCCTTTCATTTGGACAAGGTTTTGTCAATTGCTCCTCGTGTGAAACCATTATCAAGCATATGCTTAGATAACGTCTCATACCATGCACGAGGTGCTTGATGAAGACCGTACAACGCCTTGTCAAGTTTGTAAACTCTGTCAGGATAAGTTGGATCAATGAAACCCGGTGGTTGCTTGACATAAACTTCCTCTTGAACTTCTCCATACAGAAATGCGCTTTTGACATCCATCTGATGAACTGTAAAGTCCATATAGGCTGCATATGCGAGAAACATTCTGATGGCTTCCAAGCGAGCCACTGGTGCAAAAACATCCTCAAAGTCAATCCCTTCTTCTTGATAAAACCCCTGAACCACCAAGCGGGCTTTGTTTCGAATCACAATTCCCTCTTCGTCATTCTTGTTACGAAATACCCAACGAGTGTCGATTGGTACTTTGTTCTTTGAAAGGTCTACCAGATTCCACACATGTAACTTGCTGAAATGCTGCAATTCTTCTTGCATGGCCTCCACCCAACTGTTCTGAAGTAATGTAGCTTTGATATTCTTAGGTTCGACTTGAGATATGAAGCAAGAGAAGAGACCGTCATTCATTGCTTTAGTGGCACTACGAGTTCGGACTCCCACATTGAGTGGACCAATGATGTTGTCTGCGGGATGATCCTTGTGAATTCTCAACTATGGAATCTCACCCTCTTCCAATTTTCATGTAGGTCCCGGAAGCCTCGTCACGCAGCGGAGATACACGGACCTGTTCTGTGATTTGTGTGGGAACTAAGAAAACGAGACAGAGAATATATGAACAACAAACAAGAGAATGAAACGACATGTAATCCATAACATAGAAGTCATCCCGTATTACAGACTACATACCGAAGGAGCACACATCTCTCATCTAAGCTCACGGTCCAGGGGTCGGGAGAGCTCGTCCCGACCCGGACACCTCTCAACCTAGTTCCAGAGTTCCACCTACAAATGAAGACAAGTATTCTATTTATAGGGGAAGGAACATTACTTGCGTACTTGACAAGTACGCAAGGCAAAAGCCTTGCGTACTTACTAAGTACGCATGGTTTGGTCATGCGTACGCAGGACCAAACTGGTGTGCAGGCTAAGTACTCAGGAACACCCTCCTGCGTACTAGCCACGTACACCGATACATAGAATTTTATCTATAGTTACAAAAACATGCTTCTACATGTCATCCAGATTGGTAACGTTATTGTTAGGAATAACAACTTCCTCATTGATAGGACCTTCATTAGATGATTGTGGAGCAACATCCACTATTTGAGGAGTTTTTTTCCTCAACAGTTTCACTTGTTGCCATAGAGTCCGAAGAATCCTGAGTGGATGATGAAGAGGAACTTGAAGCAGTAGAAGTACCTAGAATATTCACAGACATAAGAGGATTAGCTGAGACATATATGTTAGTGAAATCAGGAAGATTAAATGATTTAAACAAAGAATCGACATCAAAAAGCCAATCAGGACCGTCCCCAGCGTACGTATGATTGCTTTCATGCCGGTTGATATCAATGGACTCCAGCACAATCCTTCGTCTCTTGTTGTAAACACGAAAAGCTCTATGGTTAGAGGAATAGCCCATGAAATAACACTCATCCGCTTTGGCTTCAAACTTGTTCAGCTGATAAGAAGTATTTAGCATTGTGCAAACACACCCAAACTTCCTGAAGAAATCAATAACAGGCTTGCGCTTGTACATAATTTCATAAGGTGTCTTGTTGCAACTTTTGGTGATGCGAACTCAATTCTACACAAAACATGCGGTATTGACTGCATCGGCCCAAAACGTGACAGGAAGCGTAGAATCAATGATCATAGTTCTTGCTGCTTCTATCAACGTACGATTTCTTCGTTCAGCTACACCGTTTTGTTGAGGAGTACGAGGTGCACTGAATTGCCGAGAGATACCCTTACTTTCATAGAAAGAATCTAGAATAACATTCTAGAACTCTGTACCATGATCACTGAGAATAGTCTTCACACTTAGATTGAACAAATTCTCGATTTGTAGCGGATGAATCTTCAGAGTCTCTTGCGTCTCATCTTTCTTTGCCAGGAAGAATACCCAAGTAAACCGAGAGAAGTCATCGGTTACCACCAAGCAGTAGGATTTCCTTCCATGACTCATGACACTCACAAGACCGAAGAGATCCATGTGAAGCAATTGAAGAGGAGAGTCAATGGAATTAGTGGTTTTGGGTTTATGAGAAGATTTGTGTTGCTTGCCCTTAGAACAAGAGAGACAATGTTCCATGGGTGAAAATTATTTTAGAGGTAAACCGGTGACAAGGTTTCCTCGAACAAGGCGGTTCATTGTCTTGAAATTCACATGTCCTAATCTTTTGTGCCAAAAAAAGGACTCATCTTCTGAAGCTTTTGAAAGGAAGCAGGATTCGATTCCTAAAGGATTATTCATATCCAGACTGTATGTATTAAATCTTCGAGGAGCACGCATAAGGATTAGGTCTTCAGGAATAACCACTCCAGGCTTTAGAATTAAACATTCTCTAGAGTTGAAGAGGGCACAAAAGTCTTTATCACAAATCTGGGACACACTCATTAGATTATACTTCAGATGTGGGATGAAGTTGACATTCTCCAAGCTATTTACACCATTTGACACAATTCCCTGTCCTTCAATCTTTCCTCCTCTTGGATTGCCTGCAAAGGAGATAAAATCTCTGTCTATTGGATGATAATCTTTCAATAGGGAAAATGGCCAGTCATATGTCTTGAGCAACCACTGTCGACATGCCAGATATTATCTCCAGTCCTCCTCAATTGTCCCTACACAAAATGAATCATTTAGATATTTGTACCTAAGCCATTGCTAACTTGGAACATCTTAATTTTGCAAGAAGCATTTCGGAAATCATAGTCAGAATCCTCCTTTAATGTATTATCAAAAAGATTATTATTCATAATTTTCCAAATCCTTTTCGAACCATTTTTAGCATTTTTAATCCTTTTACGTCGCAGAGTTCTACTATGTTGTGATTTAGATAAAACATTTGAAGAACAATCAACTGAATTTTGAAAAACAGATGGTACATTTTCTTCTTGGAAATGATATGTAGACAATTTACATGTCTTGAAAACATGATTGGATTTCCCACAACTAAAACAAACTTTATCACATGTTGGCTTAGCCTGATAATTGTCATCATAGAATGATGAAGATGATTGTTATGTTGAGACATCAGAACTAGAGGCAACTCTTTCTTCAATATTTCTTTCTTGAAGACTTTGATCTTCCTTTAATCTGAAAAATTCCAGATTGCTCATTGTTTTTTGTGGAATGTCAGTCACAACAACTCATGCACTTTTAAAATTTGCAATACAACTCATAGCATTTACAGATTTAGGAACAAAAGGCAAATCATTCTTAAACTTAGAAATAGCATTTCTCAAATTGTCATGCTCAGAAGGCACATAACCAAAATACAAATTTTCAATGTGCTCACAAATATTTGGTTTTGACATGGACATATTATTACATTCATCCGACTCAAGTTCATTTAAAACATTTCCCTTACTAGAACTCTCATCACAATCATCTTCGGAACCTACACAATCTGACTCTGCAAAGGAAGCAAAACTGTCAGAATCTAAAGTTTGAATATAATCATCAGCAGATAAATTGCAAACAAAGGGTGTGGGAACATGAGGAACTGGCATATTAGCAAATCTACCAGACTTGGAATACGGAGGAGGGTGAGAGTTATACCTGATGCCTTCTGTGACCTTTTTATGAATTTGGTTATCAATGATTCCAAAAAGAATTTTCTGATCCATACCCATGTGTTCAACTTGAAAGTTTGCTTTTTCATCCTTTTGAAGTCTTTCAGTTAAAATTTGATTATTATTCTTTTGTGTAGTAAGTTGTACAATCAAAGATCGATTCTCTCTAGAAATATCACGAATTTTCTTTAAGTAAAGTTTCTCATTTTTAGCCACAGAATCATACATCACCTTTATGTGATCACGTTTATCGACCAAGGCTTGGTTGATGAATCTATATTTTTGAATTTCATTTAAACAAGATTTAGCATTGCAAAGTCTAGACATTACCTCAGCTGGTACGGCGGTGAGATCCTCAGCTGGTTCAATCAAGACACATTTTTCTTTCTCTTCATTGTCTGCCATCAGTGCCTTGTCAGCCGCTTCCCCTTCTTGATCTCCCCAATGATATTGTCCATCACCTTGACAGACCAGAGCTGTTGAGCTGGAAGTTGTAGTGGATATGGGAGAGATAACAGCTTGCTTTCCAGATGAATTCTTCTTCTCATGTTGCTCCTTTGATGATGGCACCTTGTAGTTCCTTGCAAAATGACCCAGTTGGCCACAGTTGTAACATCTCACCTTCTTGATGTCAAACCCTAAAGTCTTTCCTTGCTTGAATCTATCCATCCCAGTCCTCTTGATGAATCTTTTGGCTCTCAGAGTCAGCATAGCCATACACCAATCAATATCCATCTTTTCCAAATCATTCGGGTTGATCTACTCCAAGTCATCAGGTTGAAAGCTTACAGGTGTCAAGTTTCCAGAAATTAGGGCATCATAGCATGACATGAAGGCAGTTATGATAGGCAGATACTCATCGCGGATCATAGTGGTTGGCTTCTGAGATGTGGATGAAGTAGTAGGCTGAACTCCAGAAATCAAAGGTGGGACATCAGTTTGAAAATAAGCCATTGTAGTTTTGTTGGATGAAGTGGAGGAACCTTGACCTGCAAGAAGAGCTGTGTTTCCAGACTGATCAGTTGGAGTGACTGCACCCTTCTTTATCTCCAACTCATAAGACTCCAGAATGCTGAAGAGTTCTTGTTGTGACAAGTCACTTAGTTTTTCAGTTTTCTTTATCATAATCCGGTACATATTCCATTCCTCGGGCAGTGAATCAAGCAGCTTCTTGTTTAACTCAACAGTGGGATACTCAGTTCCCAAAACCTTCAACTTAGAGACAATGTTTGAGAATCGGTTGATCAGTTCAGACACTGGTTCTCCAGGGACACTACTAAACATCTCATACTGCTTCTTGATCAGGTCCCTCTTGCTTTCTCTAACCTCGACACTTCCCTCATACCTGGTACATAAGGCAACCCAATGATCTTTGGCAGTAGTATACTCAGCAAATATGTTGAACACGTCCATAGGAAGAGCCATAGCTATAGACCCATAAGCTTTGTTATCTCTGGAAATTAAGGCAATATCCTTTTAATCATATCCAGACACAAGCTTGGGACGCTGAACATCTGCAGTGGTAGTAACTGGCTTGTGTGGACCATCAGTGATTGACTGCAAAAGAGTATGATCATGGAACTGAAAGAAAGTCTTCATTTTCTTGGTCCAATAATCAAAGTCTCTATTGGACACCAAGACAGGTGGTTTGTTTCCTCCGGCATATTCATTGTTGCTTGAAGATGACATAACACAAAAATTCAAGATCAAACAGTAACTAGTTTCGGGTGAACAGGGTTGATCGAAACAACTAGTTTCGATAGAGAGAAAACTTACCGAAACTCCTAGTTTCGATAGATCAAAACTGTTTCGATAGAGAAAACAGAATCCAGAAACAAGTAGTTTCGATGAAGAAGACTTAGCAGAAAATCCAGCAAACTCGGTAGAAACTACCAGTTTCGATTGAAACTAGTTTCGATAGAGCAGTAGTTTCGGGTGATCAATCCGCAAAGGTTAGTTTCGTTAAAACATGACAAATAACTAGTTTCGATGATACCTTCTCCAGAAAAAAGTACAGACAAGAAGTTTCGATGACACACTAAAAGCAGAAATTGTCTCCCAATAGTTTCGATACCTCCTTCTTCAAGCTTCAACAGACTCCATTGATGAAAAGATTCAAAAATCAAAGATAATAAACTCGTAATCTGATCCAGCGAAAAACTTCCAAATAAGCTTCTGAACACAAATCAATCTTCAGATCCAAAAACTCGAAGAAATAGTGTCGAAATCAATGAAACAGTGCTGACCCAGAAAACCTTCAAATTCCAACTAAAAGTCACCTAAAATCGATCAAAACAACCTGAAAATAATCAGAAATCAAGAGCATAAAGCTCTGATACCAATTGTAGGTCAAGATTTCAATGGGAAATCTCACAGAAGAACGATTACACACACAGGTGGAATCTGTGTGTATAGTGGTGAAACAGAGGGTAGAAACAGAAATGGTGAAGATACCAGCTAACCACACACAAAATCAACACAAATAAGATGTGAAAATGTAAGAACAAAGCATTAAACAAATGCATATTGTAATGATTCTTCAAGAACAGTGAAAGAGAAAAATTCAGGGTTACAGCTGCTACTCACACCCTAGAAATTCTCAAACTAGGCTACTTATAGGAAGCTGGCAGGCTCAAAACTATGCTCACCGAAACTAGTAGTTTCGGTTGAGCATTTACAAGCGAGAAACAAGCATGTCGAAACTAAACTATCTATCGAAACTACTACTTTCGATTGAACAAATCTCAATCGAATCTAGATAGTTTCGATGGCCCAGACTTAGAAATAAACACAAAATTACATAAAATGAAATTACAAGTAAATAAACTAACTAAACTTTGTTCAAAAGAAATACATTGATGACAACAGCTTATACAAAAATAAGACTCTACATGTAAAGAACAGATATCCATTACCCAGAGTAGATGATATGTTCAATCAATTACAAGGAGCCAAATACTTCTCAAAGATCGATCTTAGATCATGATATCATCAGTTGAAGGTACAGGAGGAAGATGTACCTAAGACTGCTTTCAGAACCCGACATGGTCATTATGAATTCCTTGTTATGTCATTTGGTCTAACAAATGCCCCCTTAGCATTTATGGACTTAATTAATCGAGTCTTAAACCATTCCTCGATAAATTTATCATCATCTTCATCGATGATATTCTTATTTATTCTCGAAGTCAAGAAGAACATGTCG
Source organism: Smallanthus sonchifolius (assembly GCA_023525975.1). Taxonomy (NCBI): domain Eukaryota; kingdom Viridiplantae; phylum Streptophyta; class Magnoliopsida; order Asterales; family Asteraceae; genus Smallanthus; species Smallanthus sonchifolius. The sequence goes on from CM042022.1 coordinate 87,364,604, forward strand.
ATCATCTTAGGATTATTTTGGAAACCTTGAGACGGGAACAGTTGTACGTAAAATTTTCTAAATGTGAGTTTTGGAAATGAGAAGTACAATTTCTTGGACACGTTGTAAATAAAAGAGGGATACAAGTAGACCCAAACAAGGTTGAAGCAATCATGAAATGGGAAACCCTAAAGACCCCAACTGAGATCAGAAGTTTCCTCATATTAGCAGGATATTATCGAATATTCATTCAAGACTTCTTCAAAATTGCTACACCTCTGATTGCTCTGACTCATAAAGCAATAAAATTTGAGTGGGGTTCAAAACAAGAAGAAGCATTCAACATTCTTAAAAAGAAACCCAGTAATGCATCGATCTTAGCATTACCCAAGGGGAATGATGACTTCATAATCTATTGTGACGCTTCCCGAACTGGTCTAGGTTGTGTGTTAATGCAGCCAGATAAGGTTATTGCTTATGCATCACGCCAATTGAATGTTCATGAAAATAACTATACCACGCATGACCTAAAACTTGGTGCCATAGTGTTTGCACTAAATATATGGAGACACTATTTATATGGTACCGAATGCGTGATATATTCAGACCACAAAGCCTCCAACATACTTTTAGTCAGAAGGATTTAAATATGAGGCAAAGGAGGTGGATGAAACTTACCAATGACTACGACTGTGAAATTAAATACCATCCCGGGAAAGCAAATGTAGTGGTGGATGCTTTAGGTTGAAAAGAACGAAGTAAACCGATTAGAATAAAAGCACCACGGTTAGATCGGAAAGTCATACCAATTGTGTTTGGAGCCGACAAGACTTGGGAATTAAAGGATAAGATGAGGGCCAAGTATCCTCATCTGTTCACATCTTAATTTTGAGGATGAAATTTCTTAAAGGAGGAGAGATTTGTAACACCTCAAAAATTCCCAAGAAAATAAGGGCTAAAGTTGCCAATAATTCAAAGTTGAGGAGCTAATAGAAGAATGGTTCAAAGTACAACGACTAAAAGTGAAAATTCTGAAATTCGGGTTGTAGCGAACCGCTACCAAGGAGCCTAACGGTCCGATACGTGGGGAGGAAGGAAGTAATGACGACATGACACGTGTTTGCTGACTAGCGGGTAGTTTTTGACGCGTGTAAACCTGATGGCGGACTGCCACCCATACCCTAACGGTCCGCCAAGTTACACGTGTCCTTAGTGGTCGGCTAAGAAGAGTTTAACGGTCCGTTACGTGTGCATGAAGGAAATATTTTGCGGCTGGAGCGGTGGCGGACCGCCACCCCTAGGTAACGATCCGCTACGGGTTCGAATATTCCCTATAAATTGAGTGCACGAGCTCAGTCATTCTCATCAGTCCCACACACCAAAAACATCTTCATTAGCACACACAAGTTCTGATCCTCCACTATCCGAAGTCCGGTCCGCATCCGAAAGTCCGGTTTCTAGCAAATCTCCTACAAATTGTCGTAGATAATTATGAGGTAAGGTTCCGACCCACTATTAAGATTTGGTTATTTACCATTAAGCTAGAATTGTGTAATTAAGTTATGTCACTATAAATCTAGGGCTTTGTTCGAGGTGTTTGTGATATTTCAGATACTAAGCCGAAGTACCGCTGAGGTGAGTTCTTAAACTGTTATGTATAAAAATAACCATGGCCCTGTTATACTCCACTTTTGGCATGGTTAATTTATGAAAACATTTTTGGGTATCTTGAAACGAGTGTACGATTGTATGTATATAACGCATTGTAAGCGCTTATTATGTTTCACATGACCCCTGGAAAGGCATGTTGGATAGGACCCGTGAAACAGTCTTTGGTTATATATATACTGATTTGATTCCTCATAGTTGTCTATAAGAGGGGTACTCAAATGACTGTATTCAATATACCTTGGCGGGTCTATTTATGAAATGATTTGTTTATGGACTCACCAACTTTATGTTGACCCATTTTCTTTAAAATATTTTTGAGCACATCACATGTATTCATTAGAGGTGGCGTTCCAGAGCTATAACATGATAATGAATTATACCGGATGAAGGCATGTAAGGAGACTATAAATCCTGAGATGATATATTCCTTGTTAGGAACGATGATGAAACTTTTTGTAATATTTTAACAGTTTGTAAAACAATGTTTGATATGAAATAAAGATGAGGTTTTAGTTTCCGCTGTGTGTTCTCTTTACCATGTGTCACCTCTAACCAGTGCCTAGGACTGGGGTTTGACATACATGGAAGGATGTCTACTCACACAAAGTTAGACCCATTAATGGTAGAAGCATGTGGCTTAGATCAATGTGTACTACAACGTTACAAGAACTTAAGCACCATAAACCAATTGGGAGTCCAAGATAAAAAACGAAAATTGATGCAATGGAGAAGGAAGATCAATGGTTAAACAAGGAAAACTAACAAGAAAATGAAAGACAGTGACATGTGCAAAGTGTGGAAAAAAGGGTTAGAAGTAGAGGAGTTATAGGGGACAAGGAGGAGAACCATCATGTGCTTCTCAACAAGGAGAACCATCATTTGCTACTCGGTAAAGTTGTGTCTTGGTTCTTTAATCTTTTAAAACTGTGTTTATGTTTTAAGCTATATCTTGGTCCTTTAATCTTTTGAAACTATGTTTATGTTTTAAGCTATGTCTTGGTCCTTTTAGTCTTTTTAAACAATGAACTTGTAGTATGTCTAACATGGTATGTCTTTTGAATTGTAAGATGTTTGCATATTTTTGCAATGGTTAATTGCTTATGGTTTATGATTTTTGTTAATTGTTTATGGTGTATGGTTTATCGTTTCTGATTTTGTTAAACGCATTTTCTGAATATGTTTTATGGTTTATATGATTCCATAATGGCAGAAACAGTTCGTTTCATTTCATTCCAAAATCAGAGTTACAGAACATCACAAAAGTTTTATTTCATTGCCATACTTGAATTGAAATACTACATTATAAGAAATACAAACAAACCAAATATTACAAATAGTAACCAACTAATTATCAAACACTAATCTTTCCTACAAACTTCATCTTGGTTTCAAGGCGGTTCTTTGATTTCAACAGCCCCGGAATGATTTCATATAGTGTTTGATCATGGGAGGATCAACCCATATAAAGAATGTGCACTTTGATCACTGAAAAAAAAACAAAGATTAAGGTCATATGAGAAGAAGAAATCGAGGGTTTAGAAATAATTACCATTTGGGCGCAACAATAGAAGCGGCGTCTAGGTTTATTTTTAGTCCATGTGGTTTTGATTTGGGCTAATCTTCCATATTTGCACACCATCATTGTCGATTGAAGCTGGTTAGGGTAAATTCCTTGAACACGGGTGAAGGTGATGATGTCTGGTGCGATTCAAGGAGAAGAAAAGGGAATGAAAATATAAATATTATGGAATTAACTATTTTACACTTATGGTTTCGGGCACGTGATGCGGTATTCCGTTAAAAATAGGTTGTCGTTAACCTTAGTACCCAATGTTGGTACAAAATATAAAGCCTAATACTCAAACTTGTTACTTTAAACTCTTAGTAACCAATCTTTTTACTTTTAACAAACCACGACTATCCATGTAATTAACTCTAACAATAATCAACAACTTTAACAAAAAGCACAACCACACACATACCATACTTTTATCTATACTACTTAATAAACAAGTAAATTGGGGGGGACACGTGTCATTTTCTAGAGCCTTAGAGAATTGGTTTTCCCGCCTCTCTCTCCTATTAATAATCAACTTTATTATTTTAGTCAACTAAATTAATAATTCGTTTTAATTTTTAGATTTTTATCAAATATTTTTTAATTCAAATTTTTGTTTATAACAATTAAATTAATCTATCATATTCTTATTAATTCTACAAACTGAAAACAGTTTTATAACTAGGAAGGATTCAGTTAAAAAAAGTCTTCAATCATTTATTTACATATTCAAATATCTAATATTTGTTATAATTTTGTTGAATTTCACATTATATTTTATCATATCATTATAGTTGAAATTATTCAAGTAAATTATTTTATTTTATTCTCATTCTGATTGATTAATTAAATTAGGTTTTAGAAAAAAAGTGTTCTAAAGTATAATTAATATTATGTCCTAATTCTATTAAAGATGAGACATGTTTTATCCAACAATTGTTCTCCGTGATTTAAGATTTAAAATTTGAAATCATAACAAATATGGAAACGTGTATATTTTAATGAATTAATTAAGGGGGTGTTTGGTATTGAGTTTGAAAATGACTTATTGGCTTTTTAAAAAGTCAATAAGTCAAAAAAGTGTTTGGTATGGATAAAAGTCTTTTTTATTTTGACTTTTTGATAAGTCTTAAAAAGTTGTTTTCCAAAAGTCACAAATCCTGGCTTTTTAAAACTCCTTATGACCTTTTGAACATAAAATTACCAATCTACCCACCCTTTACCCTACAATAAATTATCAAAGCTAAGCCAAACACATTTTAAAAAACAACTTACTGACTTATTGGCTTTTCCCTTTACAAAAGCTAATCCAAACACTTTTTTTAAAAAAATTTGAAAAAGTTATAAGTTAATAAGCACTTTTGACCAAAAAAAAAACACTTTTAGAGTTAAATAAGCAATCCCAAACACCCTCTAAGTGGTACTATAAATTTTTACTATTTCTTTTTTAAAAAGCTTCTGCTATTTCTTTCCAAATTAGTCTTCCTTCAATTACAACCTCCCCAAGATTTATGTCAATGATTTAGGAATCGATTCTAATATAAGTTGTGACTCAGACAAGTTGTTATCAACACACGAACCCTCTATTGAATCGGCTAATCGTTATCATCATTACAACATACCATACTTTTCATTTACATTTTGTGAGTCATGACCCTATCATCACTTCAAGTAAATGAAACTCAATAACATACTAAATTCTTTTTCACCGTATAGGATAATTAGAGGGTTATTTTTTACCCATCATGTGAAAATATGTCAATTTTAGTTATGTTCTATTACTAATAGGTCAAAAAGGTAATTCATAAAATTATCCTCTTATTAAGAGGGTCACTTTTGACCTATTATGTGAAAATGTGTTAATTTAGGTTATGTTCTTATAGTAACTGGCTTAGATTTTACGTTTGAATTTTAGGGTTTTAGCCTTATGGTTTAGCCTTAGGGTTTAGATTTTATGGTTTAGGTTTTTTTTTTGTGGGGGTGGAGGGTTTAGGTTTTTGGGGGTGGGTGAGGGTGGGTTTAGGTTTTTGGGCGGTGGGGTGGGGGGATTTAGGTTTTTGGGGGGTGGGGGTGGTGGTTTTAGGCTTTTCGGGGTAGGGTTGGAGGGGGGTTTAGGTTTTTGGGGATGCGGGTGGAGGGGGGTTTAGGTTTTTGGGTCCGGGTTAGGGTCGATGAGACGGTTCCAACGCCGCTGGAATGAGCTCAATCGGAGTTCGTTTGACCCACTTCTTAGGATTTGTTAGCGAAAAACCACTTGTTAGTGAAACCGTCCCATATATATATATATATATATATATATATATATATAACTTTTTCAGAGATGATTCCTTGGGAACAAGGAAGAAGAGGAGGAAGGTGATATCTTACCTATCACAGTTTCTCATCTAAATGATTTGATTAAACAGCAGAATTATACAAACTTATATTTAATAATCCTAGGAGAACAAATCCAGGATTTATCTGCTAAGATGGACTCAGTTTCTTCAAAACTATCATGTAATAAGACTTCATTAATCTTATCTCTTAATTCTCTATCTTCTATTTTGTTAAGTTTTTTCCGAACCCAACAAGTTTTTGCCTTGTGGCCTAATTTGTCACATTTTCTGCACTTTATAATCTTTTTAAAATCATTAGGAAATTCTTTTTTAAGAGCACTTGGCTCTGATACCATTTCTTAAGATCTTTTAAAACTTAAAATAAAAACAATTTTAGTATAATATTAAAACATTTCAAAAACGTTTCAAAATTTTAGATCATAGGATATTTTACAAGTACAGGGTATCATTCTAAGATGAGGTTAGTAAAGGTCAGACCATAAAAAGCCTTTGCGCCATTCTTCGGCATTAGCGGCTACAGGGTCCCCAAGCATTCAACCACCATCTTATAATTCTACTCTGTCCTTAACCTGTCTAAACTCTATTTTAAAATATTTTCAAAAACGTTTCCAATTATTATTTTTTTTTTAGTGTTCAAGTTATCATGGCATATCAACACTTAAAGACTTAGCCTCTGAAAGAAGCCATCATAAAGTAAGAAATTAAATAAACTTAAAATTTTACCAATAATTCTGGGGTGGTAACACCAAGCTTGTAACTTCAAACTTCAAATATTATTTAAGAAAGATTGTATACAAGAGTGAGAGAGAATTGCAGATTAGCTGCGGTGTGTCTTTAAACAACTGCCTAAGTCCTCTTATATAGATGAGGAGAAAAGAAAAAGACAGACACACTATGGTCTCATATGGGACCTACATGACACATTTGTCAAAAAGTAAACAGTAAGTTACAATAATTTATTTAACTTTTTATAAAGGAAATAGTATCTGGCAATTATGATTCCAGAGTGAGTTATCTTGTCGGCCACTTTATCAATCAGTGGAGACTTTCTTCACGTGTCTGTGGGGCCTATTGCTTTTTGGACTTTTGTTTCTCAGAAGATGCTTCTGGCTGGAAGGCTTGCTTGTATTCTATGAGCACATTATTGATATAATCTTCATCAATCGGGTCTTCATTATTTGACTGGGCTTCTTCTGTCAAATTATCATCTTCTGCCTGTGATGAGGTAGACATTGATGAAGGAGATACTCCTTCATTTCTGAAATTCTTCATCATATCTTTCTTCATTTCAGAAAGATAAAAATCCATAATCTCTTTGTTACTGATTTGATCAGTACCTTTAAGAGTTTGAATTTTTCGAATGATATGTTTAAAGGGACTAGGAGCCTCTTTCTGGGGAAGACTATTGATTTGTTCTTGGTATTCTTCAATCGTCTTCTCAATCTTTTTAATAGTGTCATGGCTTTCTATGATGCCATCAGAATTTATAAGAGCCATTTTCTTCCAAAATTTTGTCTGGAAGATTCTCTTAATACAGAGGATGTTATGATTGTCATAAGCAACTTCAGGGGTCCATTTTCAGATCCATGGGATACTGAATTGAACATAAAAATGTAGAGTAGGGAGATTGTTTATGAAACTATCCTCCTGATGGGCTTCTATAAGGGCTGGAGAGATTTCCGCCCATTGTTTATAAAGAGTTTTGAATAAATCTGGGAGTATATTAATTGATGGACCAAAAAATTGCCACCAATTATAAAACCAGACAGGAATATCCTGATTATAAACATGAGAGCAGATCTTTATGAACCATGAATGTTTCTGCTTATGGTTTTCATATAAAAAAGCTTTATAAAAGGCTTTTTTGTAGTCCCAGTAATTATATTTGATGGGAGCTTTTGTTTGGGGATGTAGTAATTCCCTTTCTTTCATTGGAGAAGTTCCCCAAGTTTCAACAGATATGATCTATTTAATAATAATTTTGCTGAAGCTATAGACATTAGGCAAACTGGCATGATAATGCTCTATTTCGCAATGTTCTTTCATAAGAATTTGCTCATAGAAAACCCTGGGTTTATAAGCCTCAATAGGATAGAATTCTGTATCCATGTATCTGTTTATTAACAGCCATGGATTATCTTTCCATTTAATATATTTTTTCTCTAGAAGAAGTATGACTTCTTTTTCTAGATTTATAGTCCAATCATCTTCTGTTTCATTTGAAACAGTCTTTGCATATGATGCAGATGATTCAGGGTCTTTATTGGACTCCTTTTTCGAGGCTTTATAAGCCAAAAACTCCTTATAAAGGATATCATCTGGTCTGGCTGACGAACTGGATGATGAAGTAATGTTTTCGGCTATAAGCCTTTGGTTTCCAATTTGAGATATAACTCTTGGATGTGGATTGTAACCACCTCTTCCTCTGCCTCTTCTTCTTCAGTAGAGTCATGGAACTCCCCAAGACTAATAGTTCTCATTGAAAATCAAAGTTTATAGATGGCCTTCCTCATTTATTTGCTGAGAGAATAAAAAGCAAAATAAGAGTAAATGGTGTCATAAATTATGACAGTTATACTTATGGAAAACTCATAAGCACCTGTGTTCAAGAAGGAATAAGCCTATGCAATGAGATAAAACTTAATCAACAGATTAAGAAGCATTCTTTAAATGAAAGAAAACAATTAGGAGATTTATGTGGCCAATTTGGCATAGAAAATAACCTGATAGGTCTATAGAAACCAGGAAAGAAAATTCTTCCCCTAAGAAGCATTACAAGAGGAAGAAATATAGAAAAGAAGAAAAACCTTATAAAAGGAAAAAATATAAGGAAAGAAAAGAATTTCCTAATGATTTTAAAAAGATTATAAAGTGTAGAAAATGTGGCAAATTAGGCCACAAGGCAAAAACTTGTTGGGTTCGGAAAAAACTTAACAAAATAGAATATAGAGAATTAAGAGATAAGATTAATGAAGTCTTATTACATGACAGTTTTGAAGAAACTTATTCTGAGTATTTTTCTTCTGAAAAAGAAAAATTAAATGTTTTAAAATATGAAAGTTTTGATTCCTCTGAATCAGAGGAAGATCATTGTTCAGCAAGCTGTAAAAAAGATTGCTGCAAAAACTCTTCTGAAATTCCAGAAGAAGAACTTTACCAAATTATTTCTCAATTCCAAAATATGGAAATTAATGTCATAAGCAATGAGATTTTAGATCTTTTAAAAGTTATAACTGATCTTCAAATAAAAGAAAATTTGATTTTTGAATACCTAAATCAACAAAGGAATGAGGAAGCTTCTTTCTCAAATAATCCTTAACAGGATTTAAAACCTTTTTCTATAGTTGAATTAAAAAGATAACTAGCTTATAGAAATCAAACTTCTAGACCTGTTAATATACAGGATTTAAAAATTGAAATTGATAACCTAAAAGAGGATATCAAAATTCTTCAAAAAAACAATAGGGATCTAGAAAAAAGAATTTTTAAACTTGAGATTCCTCAAAATAAAACCTCCGAAGAAATCCCTCAATGAGGATTTTTAGAAAGTATTATAGATATTATAACTACACAAAAATGGAATGTTAAAATAAAACTTCTCATAGGAGATAATTTTTTTATAACTGTTAAAGCATTAGTTGATAGTGGTGCTGATCTAAATTGTATCCCGGAAGGAATTATTCCAACTCGATATTTTCATTAAACCTCCCATAACTTAAGTTCTGCAGAAGGAGAAAAAATAAAAATTGAATATAAAATACCACAGGCTCATATTTGTCATAATGAAACCTGTATTCCTACTAGTTTTATTCTAGTAAAAAATCTTACTAGTCAAGTTATACTTAGAACCCCTTTTCTAAATAAAATATTTTCTTTAAAAAATATTGATAATAAAGGGATAACTGGAGTTTTCCAAAATAAAGAAATATATTTTCTATTTATTACAAATCCTTTTTCTAGGACTTTGAATAATATAAAAGAATCTCTTTTACAAGCAAAAATAAATCAAATTGATTTTTTACAAAAAAAAAATATTTTCTTTAAATGTCCAGGACAGGATAAATAATCCTAAACTCCAGGATAAGATCAAAATGATTAATAATCAGTTCACATTACAAATATGTAATGATCACCCAAACGCTTTTTGGGATAGAAAGAAACATATTGTTTCTCTTCCCTATGAAGATGATTTTAATGATAGTAAAATCACCACTAAGGCCAGACCTTGTCAAATGAATTCCGAGTATATGGAATTATGCAAACAAGAGATCAAATCTCTTCTGGACAAGAACTTAATCAGGAGATCAAAATCCCCTTGGTCTTGTACTGCTTTTTATGTTAATAAACATTCTGAGAAAGAAAGAGGTATTCCTAGATTAGTTATAAACTATAAACCTCTTAATAAAAATCTAAAATGGATTAGGTATCCTATACCTAATAAAAAAGATTTATTAGACAAATTATATAGTGCTATAATATTTTTAAAATTTGACTTAAAATCTGGATATTGGCAAATTCAGATAAATGAAAAAGATAGGTATAAAACTGCTTTTGCAATACCTACTGCCATTATGAATGGAATGTCATGCCTTTTGGGTTAAAAAATGACCCCTCAGAATTTCAAAATATTATGAATAATATTTTCATTCCTTTCAGCGACTTCATAATAGTCTATATAGATGATATCCTTGTATTTTCTAAGGATATTGAAACCCATTTTAAACATCTTGAGATATTCAAGAATATAATTATAAAAAATGGTTTAGTCATTTCCAGACCAAAAATGATGCTTTTCCAAACTAAAATAAGATTTTTGGGTCATAATATTGAAATGGGAAATATTATTCCTATCAACAGAAGTATTGAATTTGGGTCAAAATTTCCAGATGAAATTTATGATAAAACTCAACTTCAAAGATTTTTAGGAAGTTTAAATTACATTCTCCCTTATTATAAAAATCTAGCAGAAGATACTGCTATTCTATATGATAGATTAAAAAAGAACCCTCAGCCTTGGACAGAAAATCATACTAAGGCCATTAGAAAGATTAAGCAGAAGGTTAAAAATCTTCCTTGCTTAATGATAACCAACCCAGATTGGGAAAAAATTATTGAAACAGATGCCTCTGATATAGGCTATGGTGGAATCCTGAAACAAATTTCACCAATAAATAAACAGGAAAGTCTGGTAAGATTCCATTCAGGAAAATGGAATAATAGCCAGACAAACTATGCTACTATTGCAAAAGAAATTCTAGCAATAGTAAAATGTGTTTTAAAATTTCAAGATGATTTATACAATCAAAAAATTATTATAAAAACAGATTGTCAAGCAGCAAAATTTATGTTTGCTAAAGATTTTAAACATGATGTTTCAAAACAGATGTTTGCTAGATGGCAATCTCATTTAGCCCCTTTTGATTTTGAAATTATTTATAAAAAAGGAAGTGACAATAGTCTCCCTGACTTTCTTACCAGATAATATTTGGAATAATGTCTCATTCAAGCGGACCAGTTAAAAGGGCTCTCCTTGAAATTCAGGAGATGATTGAGCATCATACTCTTCAGATAATTCAACAAAGAGTGATAAAAGAAGAAATCCAAAAAAATAATTTTCTTGATTTAAAAACAAAAATAAACATGATTAATAATATTAATCGTCAAATTAATTTTATCAAAGAAAAGATTCGTTTATTACGTAATCAAAAAATAATTATATCATGTGGTTAACTTTTTCAGAGATGATTCCTTAGGAACAAGGAAGAAGAGGAGGCAGAGGAAGATCTTTCTCTCATAGAGGAAGAGATGGTTACAATCCACATCATATTCCTCTTCAATACTGTTTTTAACAGTATCGTTGCTCTTCAGAATATTCATTTTAAATGAATACCAGTAAGTGTTGATCTGCACAGTCAAACTTGAACAAACTTTTTATTTTAAGAGCACTTGGCTCTGATACCATTTCTTAAGATCTTTTAAAACTTAAAATAAAAATAAATAAAAATAATTTTAGTATAAGACTAAAACATTTCAAAAACGTTTCAAAATTTTAGACCATAGGATATTTTACAAGTACAGGGTATCATTCTAAGATGAGGTTAGTAAAGGTCAGACCATAAAAAGCCTTTGCGCCATTCTTCGGCATTAGCGGCTACAGGGTCCCCAAGCATTCAACCACCATCTTATAATTCTACTCTGTTCTTAACCTGTCTAAACTCTATTTTAAAATATTTTCAAAATGTAATTTAATAGAACAATATAACATTTAACAAAATATAAAAAAAGTGATAATATATCGTCTTAAAATATCACATAACATTAGCAGTTTAGCACGTCCAAACATTAATCTTTCGTGACATATTGGTTACTTTACCGACAAAACTATGTAACAGTCCCTATATGACGTCTAAGGTGATACAAGACAGACACCGTAAATAATTGTCACACGGTCTCGGTTCAGTCCGGTCTAAAGCCATAGCCTTGTATTTATTATAAAAAAAATCCTAATTCATTTGGGAGGTCGGTAAGATTCACCATGTTACTTTTTGTCAAGAAGTTTAGGTAAACCTTGACATTATTGTTAATTTCATTTTTGCCACAAAGAGAAATATAACATGAACATTAAAAATGTGTATAATCACATATTTAGGACAAAAGACCTATCCATTTAGGTTCCTGCCAAATTACGACTAAAGATTGTTTTATATTAGACAAGGTTAGAATCTCGTATATTACACATGTTGAATAATGTTATATTACTAGCATGATGTCCGCACGCGTTGCGGCGCCAAACCGCATAAAAAATTAGCGTCTTCTAAAGTCTATAAAAACTGAAACGCTAGGTGTAAGAATCAAGACACGCACGTTGCGATGGCATAGTTGAACTCTGAATAAAAATTGGCATTGAAACATTATAAGAACGTCGATTGGATTCTGATAATATTGAAAATTTTAGATAATAAAAAAAAAAGAAAACGTTAAAAAAAATTAATTCGAACAACTAAAAAAAATTAAAAATAAAAAACTATTCAAATTTTATATAAATTTACATAAATCATAATAGTTTATAACATGTAAATATATGTTGTGGAAACCAAGGAAAATTAAGATACAGGTTTTTTTTTACGTTAAAACATCAAATATTAAAAAAACAATTTTAGTATTATATTTCTCAGCAACAAATTTTTTTTGTTTAAAAAAAAATAGTATAAAATATACTTTTTTTAATATGTAATTGAATTTGTTTACTATATTTATTTTATCACAAAGAATACCCACCCAACCCATATATTAATTAGAGTAAATTACAAGATTCGTCATTTATGTTATATGGTACTTTCATATTGAGTCCTTTAGCAAACTTATCTACATGTTGCGTCCTTGATACCAGGTTTTTTTTACCAATCTTGTCCTTTGGAGTAACACCCGTTAATATCTCTGTTAAAACACATCATGTGCCTCTCACATGTGATGGCAATCTCAGTATTTTACACCCTAGAACCATTTTCTCTCTTCTCTCTTAAGTACGTCGTTTCAGTTCATTGCAACATACGATCAAAAAAACCCTAGCAGACAGAAAATGGTGTTTGGAAATTTCTACGTTCGCCTTTCCATCGATCAAGAAGTTGATAAACTATACGGTATGCTTGTGGGTTTTATGTTTTTCTTTCAGCTTTGCACTTGTGGGTTTTTGTTTTTAATGTGTAATTTCAATTATTGCAGTTGGGTTTCCTAATTTGTTCTCAATCAAGCTTCATCATTGGGGTAGTTTTAAAAGATTTCCAGGTCGTGAGTATGTTATGGGTAAGGTAAACTTTGTTGATTTAATAGATATTGACAAATTTTCGGTTCTTGAATTGGAAGATATGATGGTTGACTTAGGATATGAAGAAGATATAAACAATATAATACCAATCTTCTATCACTATTTAATACCAAACAAGGATTTATATTTTGGTCTAAAGGCTATAGGAAATGATTATGATGTTATCACATTTTCAAAGTATGTGGGGGAGTGTAAGATGTTTAGTGCTAAACATGGAAAAACCAATCTACACGCTTACTTTTGTTCACCATCTAAACTTACACTTGAAGAAATTGATGATGATGGAGAAATGGATGTTCTTGTGGCTGGCAAGCAAACTTTTACCAAGTTAATGTTAGGTTGGAATGAACCTGGAAGTTCAAATGCTAGTGGCCAACAAGTAGACCAGCCACAAGCTGACCATCCATTTGTTGACCAGCCACAAGCTGACCATGCAGTTGTTGACCAACCACAGTTTGATTAATTAAGTTATGATGATCTTAGCTCATTTGATGATCAGAGGGAAGAACAGGCAGGATCATTTAATGACCAGAGGGAAGAAGATGATGACCAGAGGGAAGAACATGCAGGATCATTTGATGATCAGATGGAAGAAGAAGCAGGAGAGGATGATGATGATAGTGACTTTATTGTTGATGAAGAAAATGATATGGATGATGTAGATGTAGACATGAGAGATTTTAGGTTGAATGTGGATGGAGCTCCATCTGATGTGGATAAAGAAGCTTATGAAAATGAACAAGAGGTATTAGATAATGAGTTGTTTGAAAGTGGTACAGAATCTGATGACAATGCAACAAGCATTAGGAAAAGGAAGTTGAAGTCTATTAGGAGGGAAAATGTTAAGAATAGCAGTTTTTATCTTGGACAAATGTTTGGTAATAAAGATGTAGTGAAGAAATTGATAAGGTCCTATGCAGTAGATACAAGAAGACAATTAAAAATAGTCAAAGATGACAAAGTTAGGTTAAGGAAAGTTTGTGTGGGGCCCATGCCCACTTTTGATGTAAATGAAGATGGAGCCCATATCCCAAGCCAAGTAAGGGCTGATTCTAGCAATGCTGGTATAGTTGAAGGACCAGAACAGAAAAATAAGGGTGGGAGGGGGAATAAGGCAAACCCTACACTTTATTTATGCCCATGGATGTTGTTGCTATCCAAGGAAAAAAAATCAGAAACTTGGATGGTGAAAACATTTAATCCAGAACATAAATGATTGCAAACCAGAAAGGTCAAAGCTTGTACTTCTAACTTCCTAGTTCAACAGTTGGTGGATCAAGTTGAAGAGCATCCTCAAATCCCTGTCAAAGCTGTTAAGGATCAATTCCGAAGAAAGTTGGAGGTTGAGATTTCAATGATGAAAGCTTCCAGGGCCAAAGCAGAGGCTATCAAACAACTACATGGGGACTACAGTTCATAGTATGGGATGCTCACAGACTATGTTGGAGAACTTTTTATCACAAACCCTGGTACAACTGTCAGAATAGAGGTTGCGCCTTGCACAGATCCAAATTCATGCAGTAGGTAATTCAAGAGGATATACGTATGCTTGGGGTCTTTAAAACAGGGATTCAAGGCAATTGGAAGAGATCTCTTAGGTCTTGATGGAGCTTTTATGAAAGGTCCATTTCCGGGTCAAGTGTTAACAACAGTTGGGATTGATCCCAACAATGGCATATACCCTGTTAGCTATGCAATTGTTGAAGCTGAGAATCTTAGTTCATGGACATGGTTTCTCGAATGTGTTGGTCATGATTTAGATCTGAATTCCAAGTCAAACTTCACCTTTATTACTGATAGGAATGTTTCTCCAACTACTTTTGTGTCTTCTTTTTTAGAATTTATTATTCATTTTATTCATTACTTTGTATGTATTAAACAGGGCATTCTTCCTGCTATTTCAAATGTTTTCCCAAATGCTGAGCATAGGTTTTGTCTCAGGTAATATTAAATAAAGTTAGCTCTTTATTTTATAGGTTTTGGGTTTAATTTATGGCTTGTTGTTAGGCACATACATGAGAACATGAAAAAGCTTTACAAAGGATTAGCATATAAAGACTTCTTATGGAAACTGGTTACATCAACCACTGTAATGCAATTCCAAAGGACAATGGATGAGTTAAACAAGTTCAACAATGAAGCTACAAATTGGTTGAGAAATATCCCACCCCAGCACTGGTCCAGGTCATGCTTCTCTGGTAAGTTATTACAGTTTATATGATGTATTTATTTCTAGTCTATTAATACATTATATGTGTTAATGTATTAATATGTTGTATTCACAGGTATGGCACACTCTGATGTGCTGCTTAATAATATGTGTGAGGTTTTAAATGCAAAGCTAGTTGATGGAAGGGATAAGCCTATTATAACAACATTGGACTACATCAGGGAATACCTAATGAGAAGAATAGTAAATGTGTTGAAAGTGATTGACAGAAGTGAAGGACTGCTAACTCCATATGCCTCAAAGCAACTTGAAGCAATCAAGAAAGAGGCTACCAAGTACATTGTTATATGGAATGGAGGTGAACAATTCCAGGTCAGTGGACCACATGGTGATCAATGTGTTGTGGACATGAGGCACAGGATTTGTGGCTGTAGAAGATGGGAGATCACAGGCATACCATGCAAGCATGCAGTGGCAACAATATGGAACATGGCAAGCAATGGTCAAGAATGTGGGCTGCCATAAAGCTGGGTCCATCAAGTTTACAGGATGGAAACTAACATGGAAGGAAGTTTACAGTCATAATGTTTTTCCAATCAGTGGTAAGTCTATGTGGCCAAGGTCTCAAGTTCCAACTACACTCACACCACCAAAACATCATAAGCCAATAGGAAGACCAAAGAAATGTAGGAGAAAGGCCCAATCTGAGAAGGAAGACATAGCCAAAGGTACAAGACTGTCCAAACAACATACATTCAATACTTGTCAGAAATGCAAAAACAGGGGCCATAACAGTAGGACTTGCAAAGGGCAGCAGCAGGGATAGTGATTTTGGTTAAGTGGTTGTCTTTTGGTGATATATGACTTTTGGAACAATGATTTGCTAAGTTTAGTGTTGTCTTTTGGTGGTACTTGTCTGTGGGTTTGTTTATTACTGTTTAGACAAGTCTTTTGAACAATGGTATGTCTTGTTATGTTTGTTATTTTCTTTTGAACAATAGTATGTTTGGTATTTTAACAATGGTATGTATGTTTGGTATGTTTTGAAAGTAGTTGCAATTTAATCACAGAATGTACCACAAATAGCAAATGATTTCATCCTTCCCTATTTTCTTCTGTTGCATTAAGATGTATCCTATTTTCTTCTGTTGCATTAACCTGATCAGTGGCAGCATATAATACAATATGTTCTGATAATGCTGGTCCATAACCATCTTCCACATGTTCATTAATTTGGTCATTGTTGAAGGATGTTCATTAGTGTGGTAGGATTAATGATGATAAGGGATGATGATAAGAATTTGTTAAAACTGCAAAGTTGACTGTAACTTTAGTTAGTGCTGCAATTTTACCATCATCCCTAAATCAAGTTAGTTAGTGCTGCAATTTTACAAATTCAATTTCAATTTAGTTAGTGTTGCAATTTTAACAAATTTCAATTTTGATGATTAGTAGCTGATTATCTGGAGTTTTAACAAATTTCAATTTTGTTAGTAGCTAATTGCCTATAGTTTTAAAAAATTGAATTTCAAATTCAATTAGTTAGTATCTATCTATACTTGCAATTATGATTTCAATTTCTTACCAAATTAACCAAAACATGAATTTTCATTACATAGTAAACAACATACAACATCAGTACATTCTACTAAACTAGTAACCAAAACATGAAATTTCAGTACAATAATTAAAACATTACCCATGAAGCTGAGAAATTACAAACACCACAAATCCTACCACACTAATAATTAAAAGCTTCTTCAATCTTCTTGCTTCACCTCTACTCACTTTAAGTTGTTCTTCAACTTCATTTTTGGCATTAATCAAACCAGGTATGATTCGTGCATATCGTTGGCACATTTCGGTGTCAACCCATCCAATGAATCCACATTTTGAACCCTGAATTGAAAATTAAGAACTTTAGGGAAAAAAAAAACAGGAGATCATGATGAAATTTTGGTCGACATACCGGTTGTGGACAAGCATAAAACCTCCTTCCTGGGTTTCTTGATGTCCATGAGGTTCGAACGATTTCATGATTTCCACACCAACAATTAACCATTTTAGGCTCGGTTTGAATAATTTTTGCAGACAAGATGTGTTTGTGCGAATGAAGAAGATGTTAGGGTAATTAAAGGCACAAGAGAGTGTAAAATACCGAGATTGCCCTCACATGTGAGAGGCACATGATGTGTTTTAACAGAAATATTAATGGGTGTTGAATGGTATAAAAACTGGTATCAAGGACGCAACATGTAGATAAGTTTGCTAAAGTACTCAATGTGAAAGTACCATATAACATAAAGTACGAATCTTGTAATTTACTCTATTAATTATTCCCTATATACTCATTTAGCAACCGACTCAATTAACCCCCTCAATTTTGTTAAAATTACCATTTAAACTCCTAATTTCCTAAAATTTTCATTTGACCCCTATACTATATATAATATATGCTTTTAACCCCATTAAATTTTTTATTAAATTTTATTTTCTCCAATAACTTTCGTTCGTTAACTTTTTTTTTTAAATCGTTAAATATATTTTTTAGGTATCATTGGTTATATCAACTGTCGGCAACATGCTGGTACCTAGAAGAATGAGATCGACATTGACTAAAAAACATTGGTACCGTTGTATAATTGTCTTTGTTATTAAATGTTTTAATGAGTTTGTCGTTTCAATATTAAGTCATGTTTACGTCGCAAGGTTAATTTTATACATTTCTTTTTGTGCTTAATCACGTTAATATGACGATTGGTTTAATAATAACCCTCCAACTTTCTTCATTTTCATATACTACCCGTTAACTTTCTCAAATTTATGAACTTTCAAGTTTACCCTCAAATTTCGTTTCTTTTTTCTTTTACTTGTTTTTATTCTTCTTTAATGAATTCGTCGTTTCAATGTTAACTTCTATTCGCACCGCAATGTATCTATTTTTCGATCTCCAGAACCGAGTCGTGGCGACTTCATACGTTTCTTTTATGTACTTAGCACGTTATTGTATTCGTCGCGACACGCGTTATGAGGTTTTCAAACCTGTCGCATCATGCGGACTACTTAAATACGTTAATGTCACCGTACAGCCCGCCGTAACGCGCGGGTCATATTTTCTAGTTAAATCTCATTTACCAATATTGTCTGTAGGTTTTCAAGGGGAGAGGGGTGCATCTAGTGCTAACCATAAGGGGTATAGGTTACGTTTGGCATCTTGGAATGTAGGAAGCCTAACTAGTAAGTTGTTAGAGTTAGTAGACGTGCTTAGAAAACATAGGATTCAGGTAGCTTGCCTTCAGGAGACTAGGTGGAAGGGTCAAAGGGGGGATGAGTGTAATGGCTACAAACTGTTGCATTCTGGTTGCGATGGAACAAAAAATGGGGTGGGTTTTCTAGTTGCTAAAGAACTGCACGGTAATGTGGTGGAAGTGAAAAGATATAATGATAGGATCATGGTGTTGAGAGTAGTACTTGGTGAGGAAGTTGTGGCAATTGTTAGCGCTTATGCACCACATGTAGGTCTAGGAGACCATGAAAGGAGGGATTTTTGGGGTAGTTTAGACGGAGTAATGAGGTCATTACCTAGACAGGAGAAAATATGCTTAGGAGGTGATTTTAATGGTCACGTTGGTAAGGAGAGTGATGGTTTTCCGATGGTTCATGGAGGTTTTGGTTATGGTGTTAGAAACGATAATGGTAGGGAGCTTCTTGACTTTGCGCTTGCGCATGATCTTGGTATTATAAACACGTTCTTTATAAAGATGGAATCACATTTGATTACTTTTAGTAGCGGGGGGCGCAACACGCAGATCGACTATTTCCTGATGAGACAAGGGGATCGCAATTGGTGGAAGGATTGCAAGGTAATTCCAGGAGAGTCAGTAGCGACCCAACATCGTCTGTTGGTGGCCGATTTTACCTTGAGAAAAAGGGTGGCGGAGAGGAGAAGAAAAAATAAACCAAGGATCAGATGGGGGAATTTGAAGGACGAAAACATCAATTTGTTTAAAGATAAAGTCATGGCGATGAACACAAATACTAAGGATGGCGACACAAACCAGATGTGGGTTGCTATGGCAACCACTGTTACGCAGGCAGCAAAGGAAACACTCGGAGTCACATTGGGAGCAACAAGAGGACATCAGGAGTCTTGGTGGTGGAATGAGGAGGTGCAGAGCAAGATAAAGGACAAGCAACAACGCTTTAAAGAGATGTTGCAGTGCAGTAATGGAGAGGAGATAATGACACTACGGGAGAACTATAGACAGGCAAAGAGGGAAGCTAAAAAGGCAGTGAGTGAGGCAAAGAATTTTGCCTATGAAACGATGTATAGAAAACTAGACACCAAGGAAGGGGAGCATCATATGTTTAAGATTGCCAAAAATAGGGAGCGTAGGAGACAAGATCTTGGGGTCGTGAAGTTTATCAAGGAAGATGATGGAAGAGTTTTGGTAAAGGGACGAGACATCAAGCTGAGATGGCAAAACTATTTCTACACCCTTTTCAACAGTTGTAGACCAAGTCTAGCCATAACGGAGAATCCCACTACTCAATCCAGTCAACGAAATAATTGTTATTGTCGAAATATCACACAGAAAGAAGTGAGGAGTGCTCTTAAAAAGATGGGAAGAGCTAAGGCAGTCGGTCGAGACAACATACCCATTGAAGCGTGGAAGTGTATGGGAGAGGAAGGCGTTCAGTGGTTGACAAGACTGTTCAACAATATCTTCAAAACCGGGAAGATGCCAGATCAGTGGAGGCGTAGTGTCTTAGTACCCCTATATAAAAACAAAGGAGATGCTCAATGTTGTGCTAACTACAGGGGGATTAAGCTCCTATGTCATACAATGAAATTATGGGAAATAGTTATAGATACAAGGATTAGACGACAAACCCAGGTTACAGCAAACCAATTTGGGTTCATGCCAGGCCGGTCCACTACGGAGGCGATACACATTTTAAGAAGATTAATGGAAAAGTACAGAGAGAAGAAACATGATTTACATATGGTGTTCATCGATCTTGAAAAGGCGTACGATAGTGTGCCTAGAAGATTGATCTGGGAAAGTCTGGAGGGAAGAGGGATCCCTAGTAAATATATTGAGGCAATTAGGGATATGTATCATGAGGCTAAGACATGCGTCCGAGCACCCGTGGGGGATACAGACTTTTTTCCGGTGGAAGTGGGAGTTCACCAGGGGTCGGCACTAAGCCCCTTTCTCTTTGCAGTAGTTTTGGATGAGTTGTCAAAGTCGATTCAAGATGCAATTCCATGGTGCATGCTTTTTGCTGATGATATCGTGTTGATTACAGAAAGTAAAGAGACATTGAACAACAGACTAGAGGAATGGAGAACAGTCTTAGAGCACAAAGGTTTGAAGATAAGCCGATCTAAAACCGAGTACCTTCACTGCAACTTTAGTGGTGCAAACGTCGACGAGGAGACCCAGATTTCTATTGAAGGTGGGGTTGTCCCTAAGACACTGAAGTTCAAGTATCTAAGATCTGTCATCCAGAGTAACGGGGACATCGACAATGATGTAGTCCATCGGGTGCAGGCTGGTTGGTGTAAATGGAGAGCGGCCTCAGGTGTTTTGTGCGACAAGAGGTTCCCAATAGGGTTAAAGGGTAAATTTTATAGGGTAGCAGTTCGCCCAGCGATGCTATATGGAACCGATTGTTGGGCCATCAAGAAGACAAAGCTCGAAAAATGGATGTAGCTGAGATGAGGATGTTGAGGTGGATGTGTGGACACACAAGAAAGGACCGAATAAGAAATGAAGTTGTTCGGAAGAGATTGAGAGTCACATGTATCTCAGATAAGATAAGAGAAGGAAGATTGAGATGGTTTGGACATGTCAAGAGGAGACAGAGCACAGATCCAGTGAGAACGGTGGAAACTCTCGTTGTAGAGGGGAAAAGGAGCAGGGGGAGACCGAAATTAACGTGGGATGAGAGGATTAGGCTTGATTTGCTAGATTTACACCTCTCAGAGGACATGATCAATGATAGGATTTCATGGAGACGTCGTATTAGGGTTTTAGGATGAGTGACCCGTTGTGTGGGAGAGTAGAGTTGTTTAACAAAAATTTTGCGTATGTCTTGTTTCTTGTAGGTGTGTTGTGTTTCTTGTGACTAATATACTCTAGTCATACACTGCTAATTGTTAGATTACTGTTAGATTTATTTTACTTTATTACTCATTAATTTTATTTATATTTTTATCTTTTTCTTTCCCATGGAGCCGGGGGTCTAAACGGGAGCAGCCTCTCTATCCCTTAGGATAGGGGTAAGGTTTGCCCTCATCACACCCTCCCCAGACCCTACTAATAGCGTTAGCTATGTGTGGGATTATACTGGGTACGTCTGGTCTGGTCTGGTCTGGTCTGGTCTGTAGGTTTTCAAGAAGCTTTTAACCTACCAACCTAACTTCACCTCCATATCCATCTCCCACTCCCTCCCCACCACCACCAACTGCACCACCGTCCTCCCAACTCAACCCATCAATTTGTCACTCACTATTTAAATTTACCGACTCTTTATGCTTTAGCCTTTCCTACATCTTGCCCCACCACTGCACACAGTATTTAAAAGTGCAAAACTACTAAAAACCCACTTCAAATCATCCATTCCTGCAGATCTAACTACCCCCCACAGCTCACTCCCGAAGGACGCGAATCTCACATCCTAGGGTTTCTTAACAGTTTGTTGAAGCTCTGTTCCGGTAGCCGTTCGTTTATACTCCGTCACAATGTTCTCTAGTCTGCAACCGACTTTCTCTCGTCTCCAATCGGCGTCCGCTCCTGTCGGACTCAGGTTCTGATACCGCCGGTCAACCGGCAGGCCTAAACATCATCGCTGCTCCACCTTGTAACTTATGCTTTTTAACTTGTACACCGATGGTCAGCTTCTATTGCGTGCTTGTTGACCTGTACCTTGTTTTGTGGCCCAGTAAAAGGACGCCACGCACCAGACACTATTCACATCAATCTCAATATACTTGATAATAAAAAAATTATATTTTTAAAAATTCATGTATTACATTGGTTGATATACGAGTATCATATATAATGTAATCTGTTAACACATACACTTGTCAAAAAAACAAAAATATATATAAAAAAAAAGACAATTAAATTTGTCAACACTGCAACAGATTATTATGATTCCAAGTTTCAATTTCAACAATATATCCAACTAATTGGGTGTTCAGTTGCCAATATCAACAAGATGCATGAAGCTTGTATCTCATGTACAATGTGTATCAAAATACTATATATATTGGCTCATTTAAAGCTCAACAACAACAAAGAATGTTCAGGACTGTGTTCTTTACCGTGCTCCTGGTTATAGGTTGGGTATTTGAAGAATGAAGTGAGAAATTAGGGCTGAACCAAACAGAGATCCAGAAAGACTGGTGTCAAGAGGACACCATTTTCATTAAGAAATCCCCATTTTCAGAACAACTGGATGAAGAGGCTTGTGGATCCATCCACGAATGAGCGTATATCAGCTGGTTTCACCATCGATCTACATAACAGGCATGTTCTCTCTTTCAAACCTGAAAAAATAAGATGGTTTTGACGGGTCAAAAGTCTACCTAGGTTGTGTTTTGACGGGTCAAAGGTCACTGATATCATTGTAGGTAGTAAATTCAACCTGTTTACTTATGAATGAGTTTATTTGGGATGTATTTTGTCTCATACGGGTCAAATACAGAATTCGGTTAAAAAGGGTCAAACGAGTTAAAAGTTGTCTAGTCTATTTTGGACCTTTGGTGCATAAACCTCATAAACTGCTTTATTCAAAGAACTGTAATAATATTGTTCCTGTGATCTCTTAATAATTTATAAAAAAAAATGAACAAAAGTTTATGCGGGTCAACAATCAACACAACCTGGTCTAGCCCGTTTAAACCAGTACTAAAAATGATATGAGCTAGCAGCTTGAACGCTGCAAGTTAAAATTACTTGTATGTCCATTAGTATTTTTTTCAGATAAAGCTGATAATTATAATATGAGTTCACTAGATTTCTCTGTTTCGTCTTTATTGAGGGTTATTTTGGATATTTTGACAAAAAAAGGTTCTTAACTATGTTTAAAACGTTGTAAAATTCTTTTCCATATATGAGATCAAAATTTGGTTGTATGGCCTTTTAGCAGTCATGCAATTGTAACAAATCCTATATTAAATTAGCATACGCATGCAACGAACTATTAACATCAAATTAAAAGATTGTGGGTTTGAAGGGGAAACTAACCATTCTGAAACACAATCTTCACAGAAAATGTGTTTACAACGCAACAAAACTGGTGCTTGCATCTTTTCCTGACAAATGGCACACAAGTCTCCTGCTTCAGTTACCTGCATTTTAACACACTAAATGCACCATTTGTCTAGGCATGTAGTTTAATGGAAGTGTTTGACGGTTGGTCAAATATCTAGAATACCCACAAGATTAAAAATGATAAATATGATGTTGCATTCATCTTTACTAGAGGTGGTTGCAATTTTGATCCATTGATTTATGAATGGGTTAATTTGGTTATGATTTATTGTAACTGATCAAATGAGAGAGGTTAAAAAAAGATAGATAAAAAGGAAAATGGTTGAAAGTTGTAAAAATCATATTTTTGATACATACAACCTCCTAAATTACTTTATTCAAAGAATTAGATTATTATTGTAATAATATAGTGTCTGCAATTTAACACACTAATCATTTAAAAAAAATTAAAAATTTAAAAAACTGGACAAAAAGTGTTCCAAGTTAACCCGACAAGTTACAACTGCTACAAAACAAAGTTGCCGCTTTTTGACTCATTAACCAACCCCGACCTGTATTTTTGCCACCCCAAAAAGGAAATTATTTACAATTATTTTATACAGTCTATATGACTATTTGTTTAGACCAAATTAGTATTCCAACATTTCATTTTCTTATACAAAAAATAAGGAAAAATGAGTATCTGTGAACATTTTGGCACTTGAAGCACTAGATTGCATCATTATACCTGTGCTGTTGTTGCATATGATACATAATGGACTTCATTTCGTGATAATGCCTTGAATGATGTCCATAAAGATCCAACCTATGAGCAAGGGGACATACACAACTAGTTAACTCCCAATGATATATAATTTAATAAATATAGAAATGCATTGCTTTTAAAATGTTGGCACTTGATACCTTCTTAACTATTGATGAAAGCTTGCAACTTAGATATAACCCTGTTATCAACGACGAAAAGAGGCTTCCGTTTTCTTTGTTTAGAAAAAAACGGTACCAGACTGGAGCAGGTAAGAATGCACGGTATAACAGCAGTGCATACTCGACTAGTGTCAGCATTTGACCCTAAAATAATGTAAGGTCCTGTCAGAATATGTTTATAGGGTTACTATAATGCACAACATATCACAAAATATGTTTATAAGGTTAGTCATCAAATGACAAGCATGCTATCAAAGATTTGCCAATTTGAAAAGCCCATGTGTCAAAAATCAAAATAGACTAAGCTGATGTGTGTACTGGAAATGATTGTGAGACATTGGATAGTGAGAACCAGATAACCAACTAGAATAAAACAGCCAGTAGAAAATCGTATTTGAACGTGCTTGTGTCGTTTAAAGCTGTAATAATAAAATAATTAGGTGGTAACGTGTTTGGCAAATTCGGATTATTTAAAACAATTAATAGACAAAACAATAGAAAGGACATTTTTGTGAAGGAAGTAGAGACGGTTTTTGAAATGAAAATAAACGTGTCTCAAATTAGGTGCAGGGGTAGGCAAGTAATTTTACACTAGTTAGAGAATGGAGGCGAATATATTTGAAAATTTCATTTTATGTTGAAATACGCTGGTAATTTAGCTAAAGATTTGTTGCATATTTGTCAGTTCGGTAATTAATCATATTTCATAGTATACATGGTTGTAAAAATCGCTAGGCGCTAGTCGGGCGGTGGGGTGGGGCCTAGGCCTAGGCGGGATTAATCGGGGCCTAGGCGGGATTAATTGGATTGGAATTTTTATATGTAATTTTCAGTTTTTTATATATATACACATTTTTATATGTAATTTTCAAAATTATATATATACACACACACATTTTTTAAAGAAGCTAGAAATTACGAGAACTAAACTGAAAATCGTCGGAAATTTGCCTGAAAGTCGCCGGAATCTCGCCGGAACCTGCCTGAATCTCGCCGGAACCCTACCGGAATATCACCGGAAAAACGGGAAGTGGCCGATTTTTGGCCGACTAGGCCCGATTTTGACCCAATTTTTCTGATTAGCGATTTTTAGTCCGATTTGGCCAAAATTAATCCTCGACTCGCCGCCTAGCGACTAATCGGCGCCTAGGCGTGATTTTTACAACACTGATAGTATGTCACATTAGTACATTACCTGCCTACGAAAATCATCACCCTTGCCATTTCTATAATACATAAGCAACACCAGCTTAAAAGCCATTGCTGACTGTCGCACCATTGTATCTGCACGAATAAAACACATTAAAAATAATGAGATGCTCACATATTTACTAGTATGCATTATGCAGTTGCAGGAGTGGATATTAAGCAATGGGAATTTTATATAAAATACCTACATGTGATGATGTGTATAACATGGTAGAAGTTGAAGAATCAGTGGCTTTCATTAATTAAAGATGAAACATTATGTGAATTAAAAAAAGAAAAAACAAATATAAATTGAGTGATCGCCTCTTCCAGAGACATCATACTCGGGTTTTCTTTACAAATTAACAATCATTCTTGTGAAAAATACTACAAAAACAACCGTAGTATGCAAGAATGAGTGGATTTAGTTAACTTGTGGAAGTATAAGCGCAACAAAAGAACCGTTGTATTGGCACTTTTTGTCCATAATTGCTCTTTCTCGTCTTTTTCTGGCATTTTTCTAGTAAACACTCAACTCAAACTAGTTTCATACCGTTCACAATGATGGTGAATATAGCATGCCAGAATGGTGGTATTGCTCTTGGTGGAACCATGAATAAAGGATAATAAAGATTATCATTTTGGCACCACCAATAAACTCCAATCACATGAAGCACAAACACTACAAAATAACCAGCAAGAACAGACAATCTTCTCTCCCCCTGCAAAATATGTCAATTTTAAGCTCAAGAAAAGATGATTAAGGGAGTTTGGATTTAGACATGTAATTAATAGCATCATTAGATAGTAAAAGTGCCATCAAACCTTTAAAGCCGTCTGCTTTCGAAGAGTATCATTAGATTCGTCCATAAAAGTAGTTACATAAATCGTGATAGACAGACCTATAGATGATGATGATGAAACAAAGCAATTAATCCAAATTTTAATGTACACATGTATGTCGAAAGGTATATAACTTAAACAGGGAGATAAAATTATCAGGCTCGATGATGGTGGATATTATTATAACAACTGTAGGAAATGAAAACTGGAAACACAAGCCTACACTCATGGTTTTTGGTTAGGACTCTTATTATTTCTTATGAATTACCTATTAGTACATAAAAAGGAAACCCTATATCAGAAATATTACCAATATAAAACATGAAAACAGTCATCTATGAAACAGTATTCTGTCAGTTCCATATGAAACCTTGGTTTAAAAAAGCGTGCAGAGTGAGGCTCGTGCGTCATGTACCCCATGCGTTGCTCAATCTGCAACAAAATTAGCTTTATTTATAACCAGAAGTTGTGTCTCTCTCCTTCGTTTTACATATCAACCTTTCTATCAAGTAAACCTTTCATAATTTCTTCATCCCTTTGGTTGTTTTTAAATACAAGCCTCCTACTTTCATAATTTCTTCATCCATTTGGTTGTTTTTACACACAAGCCTCCTACAGACCCTATTTTTGACCCTAGAGCAAAGTTTAAAAGAACGGAATCGCGCCTCGAGGCGAACCGAGGCGTAAGCCCGAGGCGGAATTAAAAAATAAATATAAAAATTATATATCTTATAAATATAGAACTTTCCTTACTAATTTCATCATAGAAAGTCTAAAACAACATATAAAAATTATATATCTTATAAATATAGAATTTTCCTAACTAATTTCATCATCTAAACCCTAAAACAGCAAAAAGCGCGCCTCGAGGCGTAAGCCTTTAACATTTTTTTGAACACCTCGACCTTTTGAAGTGCACGTACAGAAATGGCCCCTCAGGCGTCGCCTTATACTCGGTTTCTTGCCGCCTCGCCTCGAGGCGTGCCTCAACCTTTTTTTTAAACTATGCCCTGGAGTACATGCGGCGCCACCTCAAGCCCTTGATGTGTTTTCCTGAGCGCCTCGTGCGCAAAAATATACCAGCACCATGTATCTAAACTTCTTATCCTTAAGTTTTCTACAACACAAAGGATACATGAAATTGCATGGTTTAATATAATTATGGACCATTAAGAACCTTTCCTTTTGAGATAAAGTTACTTTACTTGCCCATCATCATCATCACAAAAAAACCTCATGGGTCTTTTGGATATCTAACCTATACCCCAAATATTCATCAAACAAAATGCATAACGAAACAATGCATATTTCAAGGGTTAAGGTTAAGGGAAGCAACTCATGCAACGGCTACTTCAAGATCAAATTTTAATACATGATTTCTCTAACTATGGTAGTAATGGAGTTGATTCCGAATAGCATACTTCATCACTTCTCACTTGTTTCATATTCCAAACACAAAAGTCATTAACAAAAAGACAGTTAAAAGTTGAAACACAAAGGCATTGGCAGCCTAAATGTACCCCATATATACTTGTCATACCCCCTCCCCCAGATGTGATTTGATATGTATCACACATGTAAACGAAGGTATAAAGGGTGGTCACACATGTATATGGGCATATAGAGCGTGGTATATGGGTGTACAGATGAATTTTTTGGATTTATGGAGTATTTTTGAAAACCATTTCGGTTTATAGGTGAATTTTCAAACATTTTTGGTTTATGGGTTGTGTGCTGGTGGTGGAAGCATACTAAACCGGGTTTCCTTTTTCCCACCGGAGTTCATGGTTTGGCTGCAAATTCATAAAAATGGTGAGGTCCGCTTGCCACGGCAGCGGATTCAAGGGCTGAAAGTCTAAGCCCGCTTGCTTGGGCAACGAACTCCCCCATAAACCAATACACTTCCAAAAAACACCCAGAAACCACACTGAATTTGGTATCTAAACCATTTCTCGAAAAAATTCGTGTATAGAGGGGGATCACACATGTAAATGGGCATACAGAGGGTGGTCACACATGTATATGGGCATACAGAGGGTGGTCACACATGTAAACGGACGTATAGAGGGTGGTCGCACATGTATATGGGCATCTAGAGGTGGTATATGGGTGTATAGAGGGTGATCAGACATGTAAATGGATGCATAGGGGGTGTGGTCACACATGTATATGGGCATATGGAATGTGGTACATGGGCGTATAGAGTGTGAAATGACTGATATGACAAGGGGAGGCGGTTAGCATGGCCCTAACACAATCGAAATATATGTTTCCAAAGAATAATAAGTCAAGTTCTAATCACCTTGCAAATGCTGCTGAAGGAACACATTCAACAACAGCAAAGAAAACGGAAGAATCTGCTGAATCCACCTCGAAACCAGCCGCATATGAAACCGCTGTTGATACAATGAATCACTACGACTCCCACTCCCACCATCTGCCTCACGGGAATCAGCCATTCCTCTCTCTCCTCTCCCACCATCTCCGGCATTCACGGCCACCAGTTCTTCTTCTTCTTGATCTGCCTCTTCAATTATCTGAATAGAAACCTCATGATTATCACCACCACTACTCGTAGCATAATCGGAATCACTCGAATTACGAATCAAACTCTCCAATTCATCGTAATCGTTGTTTGACCTAGGTGGAAGAACACCAGAGTATTCCAATACAGTAGTTACAGGCGCCTGTAGAAATCGAGTTACAGGAAACGAAGAAGACGACGTCGTATTTGTTTTCACACCGGTTCTTTCCATTAATTGATGCATACGACCATGAAATTCAGAGAAAAAGAAGGAAATTAGGGCAAAGAAAAGTGAGGTCAAAGCAGTGGAAGGTGATGATGATTATAGGGTTTACAGATGGAAGCAAGTTGAATTGAATTTCCAGATTAGGAAATGAAAACAATGATTAATTGTGAGGAAGGATTGAATTATGAAGAAACGTGTAATGGGGCAAAGTGGGGGTATAAAGATGGTGAATTATTACAAAGAAATTTGGAATTTGTGTGGATCTTGTAGACGTAGTGTAGTCAGTAGTGTAGTGAGCGAGAGATGACCGTGTCCAACAAAGTCCGTCGTCCCGGCATGGGTACGCGCCGAATGCGTTCATTGAACAAATAAATTTTGGTTCAATAAATCATCATGAATAAATTATTCAGTTTGTGATCGTGAACTCGTTTACTAAAATGTTTACATTTATTATCGCTCAAAATTATGATTTTAAATGAAATGCAGAAACGTATAAGCGAAATCGAGTGAGTATCGAGTGTAAATATATGGTGATTATGCTACTAGGACTGTTATTTACAACAAAAGAGAAAGTTGAGATTATCACCAGCCAAAATATTAGTTTGGATTATTATTAGCCAATGAATCATAGTTTTGATTATTAAAAATTAATTTGCCTTTTTAATATTTTACAACAATATGAAAAGAGAACCGCTATGAACAGTATTTCACTTTTTGTTTTTTTTTTTAAATCTGGCTTCTTTATTCTTTAACACGTGTATAGGACAGATGTGCTCTTCTTTTCCCTTTTTGATATCTGCTAGAGTGAACTCTCAAATTTTACTTTTTTTCATCCGTTTCTCTTCTCTTTCTTCATTGCATGCAACTCTTTCTCATCCTTTTTCATTTCATTTTCTTCTGTTTGATTTTGTTTTCTTTTGGAATAGCATGTGTAACATCCCGAAAATAATAAACGACAATAAATGGAAACGGGTTAAATGCGAGACGAATAGAATAAGCGAGCGCGGAATGGGCCGGCTATGGGCTTGCGCGCGTATGGGCTCAAGGGTAGTCTCTCCCTATAAATACCCTAGCCCATCTCTCTTCTCTCATTTTACAAGTTCTAGAGAGAGAAATCGAAGAGAGAGAAAGTAGTCGGATCGGCCCGAGATTCCAGCAAAGTGTTACTCCATAGCTCGTGAGCAAAACCTCCGAATCAGAAGCTCGATACAGGTAACGATCTGATCTAGATATGAGTTTTTGTTTGTTTTGGGGTTTTCGGGTTTTGGATGAAAAGGTAACGTTTTTACGCATAAAACTTGAAAATGAACATAGATCTAGCATCTAGAAGGAAAAACGAACGTTTTGAACGTAAAAAGTCGGGATCTTGACGTGATCAGATCTGCATGCAAAAAAGTTAGGGTTTTTGCGAGGAAGAAGGTCTTGCGTACTTATCAAGTATGCAAGAAGCAGGTCCTGCGTACTTATCAAGTACGCATGAAGCAAAGGTTGCGTACTTATCAAGTACGCATGAAGCGAAGTCTGCGCACTTATTAAGTACGCAAGAACAAGGCCCTGCGCACTTGCCAAGTGCGCAGGCATTAGGCTGGTTAGTAAAGTCAGTATGTTCGCCTAATTCAGAATGGTTAAACCGTTAGAGTCGGGATTAGGTCTTATGTGTATTTAACTAATCAATTCAGATCGGAAGTGAGTTGTTTGACCTATGTTTAGGACAACCCAGATTAGCTTATCAGGTGAGTTCTAGAAGCCCTTCTTTAAATGCTTTAATTAATGTTTTTGGGCTGGTGTGCATACATACGAAATGATGTTTACAAAACGATGTTTTACGAAACGATGTTTACGAAACGATGTTTTACGAAACGATGTTTACGAAATGATGTTTACGAAGGATGATGTTTATGAAATGTTTTGCCAAATGAAGTTTATAAAAGGTTTACGAATGAAACATTGTTTAATAAAACGTACGAATGCTTTAACTAAAATGAGGTAAAGGTTTTATGAAAGTCACGAATGAACGAATCTGCCACGAGTTCCTACGGAAGCTAGGGTATGTATGTATGTATTGGCCTCACCCTTACGGGGGGCCTTTGTGGCTGGCCAACTGTTGTACAACTGGGTAGATAAAGGGGTGACGACTGTGACACCCGACATTTCAGGTCAATATCCGTACATGTCATAAACAAGTTTACAATATAATTGTTTTTGTGATTTACTTAATTTCACAAACAAGGACATTAGAGTCTAACAAAGACCGTACATGGTCTCAATTCATGTTTTGGTAATTCTAGGAGTTATCGGTTCACATACCAGTATAAACCGACTAATACGAACCTGAGTGGTTAAATTAAATAACCAGAAAAATATATATTACACAAATTTTACAATTCAAGATTTCAATATTTGTCATCAACGAGACATAAAAGTGCTAAATTTACAATACCGTGAAGAATCTAAACCGAATTAAATTACCCCTTTAAAACTCTAATTGATATTAATACCATTAATAAGTTAATACTTAAATCATAAATCTAATCATTATTAAACAAACCACTCCCTTGACTTTTGGCCGAAATTCAGAAGAGACCATCCCTTCCACTTCCTACTTCACTCACATTTAGAAAACCCATACTTTCTCAGTCTCAACCTCACAATCTCTGTCATATTTCTCATTTCATACGGCAAATTTTCCCCAATTCTCTCCAAATCGAAGTCAAGTTTTAAGGCAAAACCTACCATAATTCGGTGTTTTAAGAAGATTTCAAGTGTTTCTAAAGGAAATTTTACAGAAGAATCAAGATCATTCTCTGTTTTCTTTCATCATCTTCATCTCGGTTTTAAGGTAAAAACTCAATACTATCCACTTTATTTTCTTTAAAACCGTATCTAAGCATACAAAATGTTCAATCGCAAGTAAGATAACAAGAAAAGTGTGTCAAGTTCAAGTTTTAAAACATAAATATACAGGACTGATTCTGTCAAACAGAAGTCCAGTAATCGAAACTAGGAGTTTCGATACCAGTTAACTCAATCGAAACTAGGAGTTTCGATACCAACTATTCAATCGAAACTAGGTTGTTTCGACACTCAAATACTCAATCGAAACTAGGAGTTTCGATACATGTTTACTCAATCAAAACTAGGAGTTTCGATACTAGTTGTCAATCGAAACTAGGAAGTTTCGACAACTGTCATACTCAATCGAAACTAGGTAGTTTCGATACCCAACTACTCAATCAAAACTAGGAAGTTTCGATACTCAATTGCCCAATCAAAACTAGGTAGTTTCGATACCTGTGTCAGTCCCCTTTTGGGCAGTAACTTGGAACTATTTTTATAACGAAACAAGTGTTGAACCACTAAGAGGATATTTTAAACAAAAACGATCAGATTTACAAAGTCGGTAAACAATTTGCAATATGAGACGTTCGGTCTTAACACAATTTACCCTTTGGTATTTAGGGTACGAATAGTCAAGTTTGACTACAACAAGTATCATTACAAACATACACAAAAACAAGGTGAGTTTCACGGCCCCTTTTTACTGTTTTCTATATTTGGGGGAAAAACATACTTACAACTATTTTATGGGATAACAGGAGAATAAGGCACGACTTTTATGTTTACATGAGATGAGAACAACAAGTTGAGGCCGCTAAAGTCTCCTGGAACAATGTAGTAACCATTAACTGTAGCCTAGGGTCCTATGAATAGTACTATGGAGAGTGACGTCTCCCGGTCATGGTTAGTCGCGCTAACCATAATCTGGAGGATTTATGGCCGCATAGAACCGGATAACGAAATTAGGGGCGTGTACAATTGTCAAGGTTTGGTTACGCCTCATGTATAAACATATTATTTGTATTCCTAGCTAGTTTACAAATGGGTCAACAATTCTTATTCTGTTTATCACATACACTCGAAACTATTTACGAACAATTGAATTTTGCAAAGAACTATTTGTTTAAACCTGTGAACTCACCAACCTCGTGTTGACAATTTTAAGTATGTTTTTCAGGAAATTGAACGTGATCACAAGGTTAGCAATGTAGGATACATGCATGCACGATGGATACAACTTTTGAGGGATTTCTCTTGTATAACTCATTGTAATAGAGTCATATTTGCGAAATCTTCACTTTTTGTAAACTCAATTTTACATTTTGGAATGTAAAACTTTAAACTTGTTTATGTATCCATTTATCATGTATGTGTTTGCGGTAATCATATGCTTTGGAAACCATGAACGTCGCGCCTCGCGTTTCCGCCTTGGCGGGGTGTGACAGATTTGGTATCAGAGCCATTGATTATAGCGAACTAGGAGTCTAAAATCGAACCTAGTTTATAATCTAAATGACTCACTGAGACGTTTTTCATTGCATATACATTTCATAACCTATCATCCTATTGTACGGATATCGTAGACACTGAATATCGTCACACACTAACCCCATTTCGACTTCAGACCCATGGCACCCAAAAGAAGGACACCGCGTGACACTACTGGTGAAAACAACACGACGATTTCTGCAGAAGTTGAGCAACTCATATCCCAACGTGTAGCCGCCGCCTTGGAGCAGTACGAAGCCAATCGGAATAACGTCGGAGGAAATGGTAGTGGTAGCGGAGGAGGTGCAGGAGGCAGTGACACTACTGGAGGTTCTAGAGGTAATAGTATGTGTAAACACCTCTGAAACACAGTCGCGATCTAAGATAACAACATTATTAAAATATTGACTTGTGACCCTACAGATGCTTCGAATAAGAAGTGCACTTATAAGGCTTTTCTATCCTGCAACCCTCGCAACTTCAATGGCACCGAGGGTGCAGTAGGCCTGATGAGGTGGATTGAGAAGATGGAATCTGTAATTGATATTAGTGAATGCACAGCTGACTGTATGGTGAAATATGCCACTTGCACACTTGCTGACAAAGCATTAACCTGGTGGAATTCTCAGATGAAAACCTTGGGAAGACAGACTGCCTACCAGCTCTCTTGGGATGATCTAAAAGCCATGATGATCGAGGAGTACTGTCCTCGAAATGAATTACAAAAGATCGAATCTGAAATGTGGAATTTACAAATGATAGGAGATGATGTGGCTGGTTACACTGACCGATTCAATGAGTTAGCAAGTTTAGTTCCACACATGGTTACCCCAGAATACAAGAAGGTTGAAAGATATTTGTGGGGTCTTGCTCCTCAAATCCGAAGCATGGTGACTTCATCGAACCCCATGGATGCCAAGAGCGCTATAACTCTAGCATTCAAGCTAAGGGATAATGCTGTGCGTGATGGTTTGTTTGAGAAGAAGGAGACCGAGGAAGGAAGGTCTGGGGAAAAGAGGAAATGGTTTGGAAAGCTAAGTAATCAAAACAATAATCAAACTTACAAAAGATCTGGAACCATGAAAGCCTATGCTGCCAACATTGAAGGACAAAATGGATACCTTGGAACACTACTGAAGTGTGACAAATGTGGGTATCATCACAGTGGAAGGTGTACCCAATGTGGAAAATGTAAAAAAGCATGAGCATCTAGCCCATAACTGTTGGAACAATGCGAACCCTAATAAGACCAATCAAGTAGCAGGAAAGGTCAACCCAGGAACAGAAAGGACGAATCAGGGATGCTTTGAGTGTGGAGATCCAAAGCACTTTAGAAAAGACTGTCCAAAGTTGAAGAACCGAAACGACAATCAGGCCCGTGGAAGAGCGTTTGTGATGAGGGCTGGTGACGCACGACAAGATCCAAACATCGTCACTGGTACGTTCCCAATAAATAATCACTATGCCTCTATACTTTTTGATACGGGTGCTGATATGAGTTTTGTGTCAAATGACTTTAAGTCCCTACTCGGTATTAAGCCCAGCAAACTAGACCAAAATTATACAATTGAATTAGCAAACGGAAAATTAATTAAAACTGGAGAAGTCATTCAGGGTTGTACCTTATGTTTTAAGAACCACACATTTAGTATAGACCTACTACCTGTTGACTTGGGAAGTTTTGACGTTGTTATTGGTATGGATTGGTTGTCGAAGAATCACGCCGAGATTGTTTGTTTTGAGAAGATTGTTCATATTCCTCTCCCGAACGGAGAAGTTCTTTCGGTTCAAGGTGAGAAGAGTGGAGTGACATTGAGGATGATAAACTACATGAAAGCTCGTAAGTACCTACGTAAATGCTATTGCGTATTCCTGGCGCACGTCGTCGAGAAGAAACCCGAGAAACGTCGACTTGAAGATATACCAATCGTTAAAGATTACCCCGAAGTTTTTCCTGAAGACTTACCTGGATTACCACCACCGAGGCAAGTCGAATTCCGAATCGACTTGGTACCAGGAGCCGCACCGGTTGCGCGATCATCGTATCGACTAGCACCTTCTGAAATGCAGGAATTATCAAATCAACTCCAGAAGTTGCTTGATAAAGGTTTCATAAGACCGAGTTTCTCACCTTGGGGAGCTCCGGTCCTATTCGTAAAGAAAAAGGATGGAACCTTTAGGATGTGTATTGATTACCGAGAATTAAACAAGCTGACAATCAAAAACCGATATCCTCTGCCTCGAATAGACGATTTGTTTGATCAACTACAAGGTTCTAGTTTCTATTCTAAAATTGATCTACGATCAGGGTATCCTCAACTGAAAATTCAGGAAGAAGATATACCAAATACGGCTTTTAGGACTCGTTACGGCCACTACGAGTTCCTAGTTATGCCATTTGGCTTGACTAATGCACCGGCCGTCTTCATGGATCTCATGAACCGCGTGTGCAATCCATACTTGGATAAATTCGTGATAGTATTTATCGATGATATATTAATATATTCACGAACCAAGGAGGATCATGAACATCATCTGAAATTAATCTTAGAACTACTCAGGAATGAGAAGCTTTATGCTAAATTCTCAAAGTGTGAGTTTTGGATCTGAGAGGTTCACTTTCTCGGACACGTCATCAATAAGGATGGTATTCACGTAGATCCATCCAAGATTGAAGCTATCAAAAACTGGGAAGCACCAAGAACTCCGACTGAGGTGCGTCAATTTCTGGGTTTGGCAGGCTATTACAGGCGATTCATCGAGAATTTTTCAAAAATAGCCCTGCCTTTAACCACATTAACCCAGAAAGAAAAGAAGTTTGATTGGAGTGACAAGCAAGAGTTAGCTTTTCAATTACTAAAGCAGAAGCTGTGTAGTGCACCGATCTTATCCCTTCCTGAGGGAATCGACAACTTTGTCGTATAATGCGATGCATCACACCAAGGACTTGGTTGCGTGTTAATGCAAAGAGACAAAGTCATCGCATATGCCTCACGACAACTAAAAGTGCACGAAAAGAATTATACGACCCATGACTTAGAGTTGGGTGCAGTTGTGTTTGCACTCAAGATTTGAAGACATTATCTTTACGGTACAAGATGCACTATCTTTACTGATCACAAGAGTCTTCAACATATCTTCGATCAAAAGGAACTTAACATGAGACAACGTCGTTGGGTAGAACTACTGAATGATTACAACTGTGATATCAAGTATCACCCTGGTAAAGTGAACGTCGTAGCAGATGCCTTGAGTCGTAAGGAACGGGTTAAAACTCTTCGTGTTCGTGCCCTAGGATTGACAATTTATACGAGTCTCACGATTCAAATCCGGATGGCACAACAAGAGGCAATCAAAGAAGAAAACATTCATAATGAAGCTTTACGAGGAATGACCAGACAGTTAGAGCCAAAATCAGATGATACTTTATACTTTGCAAATAGAATCTGGGTGCCATGTTTTGGTAATTTACGGGAGTTGGTTATGAACGAAGCCCACAAGTCCAGGTACTCCATTCACCCAGGTTCAGATAAGATGTATAAGGATCTGAAAGAACACTATTGGTGGCCGAACATGAAAGGAGAAATTGCTATTTATGTCGGTAAATGCCTGACATGTTCAAAGGTAAAGGCAGAACATCAGAAACCGTCGGGATTGTTACAACAACCCGAGATACCTCAATGGAAATGGGAACAGATTTCTATGGATTTCATCACGAAGTTACCCAGGACGTCCAGCGGTTATGACACAGTATGGGTAATTGTCGATCGTTTGACAAAATCAGCTCATTTTCTACCTATCAAAGAGACGGATAAAACCGAGAAACTTGCAAAGCTTTATATCAAGGAAATTGTGGCTAGGCATGGAGTGCCAATTTCTATTATCTCTGATAGAGACAGCAGATTCGTGTCTAGAATCTGGAAATCATTACAAGAAGCCATGGGCACACGTCTTGACATGAGCACGGCATATCACCCACAAACAGATGGTCAAAGCGAAAGGACCATTCAAACTTTAGAGGATATGCTCCGTGCGTGTGTAATTGATTTCGGAGGAAATTAGGATACTCATTTACCGTTGGCAGAGTTTTCCTATAATAACAGTTACCACACAAGCATCAAGGCAGCTCCGTTTGAAGCTTTATATGGTCGTAAATGCCGCTCACCGCTATGTTGGGCGGAAGTTGGTGAAAAACATTTGACAGGCCCTGAGATTGTCCAGG
The DNA here is from genome assembly GCA_023525975.1 of Smallanthus sonchifolius. Taxonomy (NCBI): domain Eukaryota; kingdom Viridiplantae; phylum Streptophyta; class Magnoliopsida; order Asterales; family Asteraceae; genus Smallanthus; species Smallanthus sonchifolius. Next base: position 87,402,684 of record CM042022.1, read on the forward strand.
AAACCACTGATAAAATCTTCAAAATTAAGGACCGTCTGAAAGCTGCCCGATACAGACAGAAGAGCTATGCTGATAACAGACGGAAACCATTAGAATTTCAAATTGGTGACCGAGTAATGTTAAAAGTCTCACCATGGAAAGGCGTTGCAAAGTTTGGTAACCGTGGTAAGCTCAACCCTAGATACGTTGGACCTTTTGAAATACTGGCTAGAGTTGGCCCTGTAGCTTACAAGCTCAAACTACCACAAGAACTAAGCAACGTACATGATACGTTTCATGTATCAAATCTCAAGAAGTGTTTATTAGACGAGACGCTAATTATACCGCCTGACGAGATTCACATTGACGATAAACATCATTTCATCGAGGAACCGATTGAGATTTCAGATTGGAAAGTTCAAAAGCTGAGACGTAGTCGAATCAAACTGGTTAAAGTACGTTGGAACTCAAAAGGTGGTCCTGAGTATACATGGGAACGAGAAGATCAAATGAAGACGAAATACCCCTCCTTGTTTAAGGATACACCAATTCAAGAAGACACGAATTGAATTTCGGGACGAAATTCTTTTAACATGAGGAGAATGTGACACCCGACATTTCAGGTCAATATCCGTACATGTCATAAACAAGTTTACAATATAATTGTTTTTGTGATTTACTTAATTTCACAAACAAGGACATTAGAGTCTAACAAAGACCGTACATGGTCTCAATTCATGTTTTGGTAATTCTAGGAGTTATCGGTTCACATACCAGTATAAACCGACTAATACGAACCTGAGTGGTTAAATTAAATAACCAGAAAAATATATATTACACAAATTTTACAATTCAAGATTTCAATATTTGTCATCAACGAGACATAAAAGTGCTAAATTTACAATACCGTGAAGAATCTAAACCGAATTAAATTACCCCTTTAAAACTCTAATTGATATTAATACCATTAATAAGTTAGTACTTAAATCATAAATCTAATCATTATTAAACAAACCACTCCCTTGACTTTTGGCGGAAATTCAGAAGAGACCATCCCTCCCACTTCCTACTTCACTCACATTTAGAAAACCCATACTTTCTCAGTCTCAACCTCACAATCTCTGTCATATTTCTCATTTCATACGGCAAATTTTCCCCAATTCTCTCCAAATCGAAGTCAAGTTTTAAGGCAAAACCTACCATAATTCGGTGTTTTAAGAAGATTTCAAGTGTTTCTAAAGGAAATTTTACAGAAGAATCAAGATCATTCTCTGTTTTCTTTCATCATCTTCATCTCGGTTTTAAGGTAAAAACTCAATACTATCCACTTTATTTTCTTTAAAACCGTATCTAAGCATACAAAATGTTCAATCGCAAGTAAGATAACAAGAAAAGTGTGTCAAGTTCAAGTTTTAAAACATAAATATACAGGACTGATTCTGTCAAACAGAAGTCCAGTAATCGAAACTAGGAGTTTCGATACCAGTTAACTCAATCGAAACTAGGAGTTTCGATACAACTATTCAATCGAAACTAGGTTGTTTCGACACTCAAATACTCAATCGAAACTAGGAGTTTCGATACATGTTTACTCAATCAAAACTAGGAGTTTCGATACTAGTTGTCAATCGAAACTAGGAAGTTTCGACAACTGTCATACTCAATCGAAACTAGGTAGTTTCGATACCCAACTACTCAATCGAAACTAGGAAGTTTCGATACTCAATTGCCCAATCGAAACTAGGTAGTTTCGATACCTGTGTCAGTCCCCTTTTGGGCAGTAACTTGGAACTATTTTTATAACGAAACAAGTGTTAAACCACTAAGAGGATATTTTAAACAAAAACGATCAGATTTACAAAGTCGGTAAACAATTTGCAATATGAGACGTTCGGTCTTAACACAATTTACCCTTTGGTATTTAGGGTACGAATAGTCAAGTTTGACTACAACAAGTATCATTACAAACATACACAAAAACAAGGTGAGTTTCACGGCCCCTTTTTACTGTTTTCTATATTTGGGAGAAAAACATACTTACAACTATTTTATGGGATAACAAGAGAATAAGGCATGACTTTTATGTTTACATGAGATGAGAACAACAAGTTGAGGCCGCTAAAGTCCCCTTAACAATGTAGTAACCATTAACTGTAGCCTAGGGTCCTATGAATAGTACTATGGAGAGTGACGTCTCCCGGTCATGGTTAGTCGCGCTAACCACAATCTGGAGGATTTATGGCCGCATAGAACCGGATAACGAAATTAGGGGCGTGTACAATTGTCAAGGTTTGGTTACGCCTCATGTATGAACATATTATTTGTATTCCTAGCTAGTTTACAAATGGGTCAACAATTCTTATTCTGTTTATCACATACACTCGAAACTATTTACAAACAATTGAATTTTGCAAAGAACTATTTGTTTAAACCTGTGAACTCACCAACCTCGTGTTGACAATTTTAAGTATGTTTTTCAGGAAATTGAACGTGATCACAAGGTTAGCAATGTAGGATACATGCATGCACGATGGATACAACTTTTGGGGGATTACTCTTGTATAACTCATTGTAATAGAGTCATATTTACGAAATCTTCACTTTTTGTAAACTCAATTTTACATTTTGGAATGTAAAACTTTAAACTTGTTTATGTATCCATTTATCATGTATGTGTTTGCGGTAATCATATGCTTTGGAAACCATGAACGTCGCGCCTCGCGTTTCCGCCTTGGCGGGGTGTGACAACGACGGTCACCACAGGATTACCGGGATCCCTATCGAAGGTACTATTCCCCGAGAGGGAACAATGCTTAAGATGAAGGTATGTGCTATCCTTTGGGACGTCGTGCTTAAGGTGAAGGTGTGTGTATCCTTGTGGTACCGTTCCTAAGGTTCTAGTGTTGAATGGCTTTGGGTATCGGGCCCTAGGTTTCTCCGCCTGCAGGTAATGTATGGTGTTGAAGGGCCTAGTGGTGGCGTGCCTCGGGGTTTCTCCGCCAGTATGCGATGTATGGAATTGACGGTTACGAGAAGGCGCAGATTCGGTTCATGTTGACTTATGTTATGATGATATGATTACGAGGTTTTGATGATGTTAAGTTATTCCCTGTTTTTACATACGCTTTTATTAAATGAATGAATGTTATGTTTTTGGTAAATGTAAATGTTAAAGTTTTATATAATGCTAGAACTCACCAGCATAGCTGACTTTTAGTATGCACATTCATGTTAAGGACAAGTATGGACAATGGACGGTGATGCTTGGTTGGCGATGAAGAGTTACCCGGTCGATCTACGAAGTCTTGCTTTCCGTTATGTTTTATTTATGTTATGTTTTATGTTTAAGACAATGTTACGCTTCCGCATGTTGAACAATGTTATGTTATGTTATGTTTGAAATGAAATTTTCCGCTGCGTTATTTGATATTCAAGTTTAAGAACTGTTTGTGAATGAGTAAACCCAACAAGTGAGGCCTCCCGGGTTTGGGGCCTTACAAGTTGATATAAGTCAATAGTTTGATTGATTGGACACTCCCAGTGACTGAACTTAAACTGTGAATGGACCGAAAGCGGATGCTAGTACGTGTAACTTGAGCCACAGCATCAGGTATGAAGGTAGTATATATACTTACATGTATAGTATGCCTTAGAAGTGTTAGGATAGGACTTGGTTTCTGATGAAATTACAAAGGTGGTCAAATAGAAATCGAGAGGTAGTGTAATGGTTAATTGCGGATGGCCAGTGTATATTAACATCTTACAGTACTTCTTGAACTCTATTTGTTAACTAGCGTGATGACATTAGATTCCTTGTCTTATAGACCGAAATAACAGGACGAAAGAGCGGAAGGCATGGTGGGGGTCGTACCGGCGGTCGAATCCGGAGGTCGTAATAGGACTCCTGCTCGTCAGGAGTACAGTGAAGAGGGAAGTGTCCACACGGATCTGGAAATCAGCATGCATGGAACTGAACGGACTCCCGTAGAAGAACAACACTTCACTTTCGAACCGAAAGTGAAGGCGGCCCTAGCACGCGAGTTTACTAAGCTGATGAAGGCTACCTTGCCAGACCTGCTGGCAGAAACATTGAAGAAGGCTAATGAGGCGGGCGGGTCCAACACGGCAGCTGATGCCCCGATCATTGTGGCAGTTAACGCACCGCCTGCTCGCGGTTGCGACTATAAGTCCTTCAAGGCATGCGACCCGCTGGTTCTGACCGGAAAGAAAGACGCGGTAGCTACTTTTGACTGGGTGATACGTATGGAAGCCACCATCCGTCTGAGCGAGTGTCAAGAAAATCAAGTTGTGAAATTTGCTGCTAACTCCTTGAGGGAGGAAGCCTCCCATTTGTGGGAAGGAGTATGTCAAGTTAAGGGGGACGAGACGGTTGACGCAATGCTGTGGAACGATTTTAAAACATTGGTGATCAAGAACTTCTGCTCGAGGAAAGAAATCGAGAAGGTGGAAAGAGAGTTTTTGGGATTCAAAGCCGGAAGTAAAACACATCGGCAATACCTACCAGATTCAATGAATTGGCACGTGTGGTGCCGCATCTGATCACGACTGAGGAGAGAAAAATTGCTTGCTACATCCAAGGTTTGTCGGATAAGATCCGTACTTTCATCAAAGCAAACACCCCTAGCACCTATGATTCGGTGGTGGTACTCAGTGGTGTAGTGTATGATGACCTGGCATTAAATGATGTAGCCATTGAGGAACCTAAAAAGAAACCGAGCGTCCAAAACAAACGAACAGGTGGAAAGATGTTTGGGGCTCGTGATAAGAGGGCTCGGGTGGAGGAGATAGCGATGTGTAATAAGTGTGGGAAGGAACATATGGGTGAGTGCAGTATAGGATCCAATCTATGCTTCAAGTGTGGCAAAACTGAACACTACTCACGTGAATGTCCCCAGCTCTACAAGTGCTATAACTGCGGGGGAACCGGGCATCTGAGTAGGGACTGCACAAAGCTAGGAATGGGGGAAATGGGAAATGGAAGAACATCGAAAAGAAGGATGAAAGGCCCCAGACAAGGACCCGAGCGTACGCATTGACGCAGGACCAAGCCAGGGCAGATCCCGATGTGGCGTCAGGTACGTTCATCCTTGACAACACTTTTGTTTATGTGTTATTTGATTCGGGTGCTAGTAAGAGTTTTATATCTGCGGCTTTTTGTAAACGAGCGAAGTACACTGTCAGTAAGCTAGAAAGGGCCTTTAGCGTAGAAACCGCTGAGGGTAGAACTGCGAGAGTGACCGATGTAGTTGACAACTCTACGATAAAAATAGAAGGTCATAGGTTCCCTGTCAGATTGTTTGTTATGGTTTTGGGAGGGTTTGATGTCGTGTTGGGTATGGATTGGTTAACTGCCAACGAAGCACAAATCATATGTAAACGAAAGATAATCCGACTCAAGGCTCCGGATGGTAGCGAAGTCGAGGTTTTTGGAGATCGTGACGCCCCGATGCCTAATGTCATCTCGATGATTAAGGCAGCTAATTACCTGAGGCGCGGATGCGAGGCTTATCTGGTATACGTAATTGATAAGTGTAAGGAAGTAAAGGAACTAGACGATGTACCCGTGGTACGCGAGTACCCGGAGGTGTTTCCAGAGGATTTGCCTGGGATACCACCCGACAGAGAGATCGAGTTCCGAATCGACTTAGTACCAGATGCTCAGCCCGTGGCTAAGGCTCCAAATCAACTAGCACCAGTGGAGATGAAAGAGCTAATGGCACAACTAGACGAGTTACTTGAGAAAGGATTTATCCAACCGAGCATCTCGCCTTGGGGTGCTCCGGTGTTGTTTGTGAAGAAGAAAGATGGTTCGATGAGAATGTGTATTGATTATCGCGAGTTGAACAAACGTACAGTGAAGAACAAGTACCCTTTACCAAGGATCGACGACCTGTTCGATCAATTACAGGGCGCAAGTTGGTTCTCAAAAATCGACCTTCGATTCGGGTACCATCAGTTGAAGGTGAGGGAAGAAGACATACCGAAAACCGCATTTCGCACGCGTTATGGACATTTTGAGTTCCGCGTAATGCCCTTCGGATTGAAGAACGCCCCCGCAACGTTCATGGATTTGATGAATAGGGTGTGTCGACCGATGCTGGACTGATCGGTAATCGTGTTCATCGATGATATCCTCATCTACTCCAAGAATGAGGGTGATCACGCATATCACTTAAAGGAGGTGTGATTGATGTCGTTAGGTCGGTCAAAAAAATCCTTAAACACTTAACTAGTAAGGGTAAGAAGAGTATCGTATCCACGAGGAATCAGTGGTTAGTGAAATTGCTTAGTTTGATAATTAGAATGAAAACACAGATCAAATAAAAATGCAACCTCTTCCAAACTTCAGATTCTAGGTTTATGCAAAACTCAGTTATTTAATTGGACACCACATAGACATAGTGTTGGAAAATTAGTTAAAATAGTAATTGAAGACAGGCTGTTGTCAGCAACCTATACAACCAGTTCCGTCTCAAACCAGTATAATTCAATCACCCAATTTATGAATGCCAAATTGCCCCCTTTAGTCACCCAACCCTGCTACTAGGTTTTGTCATCAACCGAACAAGATCGTAAAGCAAGCAAACTCAAAGCACTCAAATAAACTGTTTAAAATAACTAATACATCAATCTACTCAGTTATTGTCAGAAACTAAATAGATCTAAAAACATAAATAAATTGAATCAAAACATGAAACCTATATGAACCGTCCGCGTGGAGGAAGCCACAAGTGAATTAGCCGCTCATGGTGATGGAGATCATGTTCAATCTTCAAGTAAATTTAGAATCGTGTTCCTTAGCCTCCAAGACTCCCAAAATCGCCCAAGAACTGATGTCCCCAAAAGAGAATTTTGAATTTGGGGAAGAAAACCTTGTTTAAACACTGAAAATCGGCTGTTTCACTAAAAATCCGCGTCTGAAACGTAACCAGCGTAAGCTTACGCTGGGGTGGCGTAAGCTTACTCCGCAACACTGAAGTTTGCTGTGAATGAACTGGTTTGACGTAGGCCTATGCTGGGCAGAGTAAGCTTACGCTGTGGAGTAGGCTTACGCTGTGGAGTAGGCTTACGCTGTGGAGTAGGCTTACGCTGATGGAGTAGGCTTACGCCAGGTGGAGTAGGCTTACGCCAGGTGGAGTAGGCTTACGCCAGGTCCTGAGTTTCTGCCCCGTTTTCTCCGTGTCTCTTCTGACTCTTACATCTCTCACCTAATATCTTCCAAAATCATACTTTAAGCTTTCAACACCTGCACATGCATAGCTATACAAAACTTTTGTATTCCCCATATTAATTTGCATAAATAAAACATATTGCACCCTTTAATGCATGAAACTTTGGTCACTTATCAAGGTGTTGGAGGCTCTGAAGAAGGAAAAGTTGTATGCTAAGTTCTCCAAATGCACGTTCTGGCTTAGGGAAGTCCAATTCCTAGGTCACGTCATTAACCCGAACGACATTATGGTTGATCCAGCAAAGATAATGACAGTAAGAGACTAGGATATTCCTAAGACGCCAACAGAGGTTCACAGTTTCTTGGGGTTGGTGGGCTACTATCGGAGATTCATCCAGGATTTTTCGAAAATAGCTTCGCCGTTGGCAAAGTTGACTCGGAAGGAGGTAAAGTACGAATGGGGTTCGACCCAGGATGAGTCGTTTAAGGAATTGAAGGAGAAACTAACCCAAGCTCGAGTCTTAGCCCTTCCCGAGGGCAATGAAGACTTGGTGGTGTACTCTGATGCTTCAGGTCAGGGATTAGGGTGCGTGTTGATGCAATACGGGAGAGTGATCGCGCATGCATCACGACAGTTGAAGGTTCACGAAGTCAATTATCTGACTCACGATTTGGAACTTGCCGCTGTTGTATTCGCATTGAAAATCTGGAGGCACTACCTTTACGAGGTGAAGTTTACTATTTACTCCTACCACAAAAGTTTAAAGTACTTCTTCGAACAAAGGGAACTCAATATGAGGCAGAGACGATGGTTGAAACTATTGAAAGACTATGACTGTGAAGTCATATACCATCCTGGAAAGGCAAACATGGTGGCTGACGCTCTAAGCCGAAAGGGTGTGCCTACTCCTATTAGAGTGAAAGCTTGCCAGTTGGTGGTAACATCAGATGTGATGAGGGAAATTGAAAGAGCTCAAGATGAAGCACTTAAGGAAGAAAACATAAAGAAGGAAAGAATGGTTAGCCAACAGGGCAAGTTGGAATACAACACCCTTGGTGTTAGGACACGTTTTGGGTGGGTATGGATACCTATGGGTGGCGAGCTTAGGACTAAAATCTTGGATGAGGCTCATAAGTCTCGTTACTCTATCCATCCCAGTACCAACAAAATGTACCAAGATCTGAGGAAGGAATACTGGTGGCCTGGAATGAAACACGAAGTGACAAAGTACGTAAGCAAGTGCTTGACTTGCTCGCAAGTTAAGGCTGAACACCAGAAACCGTATGGAAAGATTCAACCGCTCGATATACTAGAATTGAAGTGGGAACACATTACCATGGACTTCATAACCAAGCTACCTCGCACAGCTAAATGTCATGACACCATCTGGGTAATTGTGGACCGTTTAACGAAGAGTGCTCACTTTCTACCTATTCGCGAGACGTTCTCGTCGGAAAGGTTAGCGGAAGTGTTTATTAATGAAGTAATGGCGCGACATGGGATGCCTTTGACAATTGTATCTGACTGGGACACACGATTCACATCGAGGTTCTGGAAGAGATTTCACGAGGCGATGAGTACGAGACTTAATATCAGCACGGCATACCACCCGTAAACGGATGGTCAGTCCGAAAGGACCATTCAAACATTGGAGGACATGCTCCGCACTTGTATTATTGACTTCGGTGGCAGTTGGGATAGTCATCTGCCGTTAGCCGAATTCTCCTACAATAACAGTCATCACACGACAATAGGCATGCCGCCTTACGAAATGTTGTATGGGAGAAGATGCAGACCCAGGTTTGTTGGGTGAGATTGGACAGAAGGAATTAGGAAGTCTCGAATTCGTACGAGAAACGTCGGAAAGGTTTGATCAAATCAAAGCACGAATGAAGGCCGCACAAGATCGTCAGAAATCCTATGCGGATAAACGACGAAGGCGTATTGAGTTTGATGTTGGGGACAGAGTATGTTGAAAGTGTCGCCCTGGAAGGGAATCATACGATTCAGAAAGAGAGGAAAGTTAAGTCTGAGGTTTTTCGGACCATTCAGGATAATGGCACGGGTTGGTGAAGTCGCTTATCGGTTGGAGTTGCCTGATGAGTTAAGTGGGATTCATCCTACCTTCCATGTATCACACTTGCGAAAGTGTATGGCGGATGAATCGGCTCACGTACCACTTACTGACATCGAGGTCGACCACAGCCTTAACTACATTGAGGAACCCGTGGCCATCTTAGATAGGAAGGAGAAGCGTTTACGTAATAAGGTTATTTAATTGGTTAAAGTCCAATGGAAGCACCGGAAGGGATCGGAATCTACCTGGGAAGCGGAGAAGGAAATGGGGGAGTTGTACCCTCAACAATTTGACTTATGATAGGTTTCGGGGACGAAACCTATTGTAAGGGGGGTAGACTTGTAACATCCCGGAAATAATAAACGACAATAAATGGAAATGGGTTAAACGCGAGACGAACGGAATAAGCGAGCGTGGAATGGGCCGACTATGGGCTTGCGCGCGTATGGGCCCAAGGGTAGTCTCTCCCTATAAATACCCTAGCCCATCTCTCTCCTCTCATTTTACAAGTTATAGAGAGAAACCGAAGAGAGAGAAAGTAGACGGATCGGCCCGAGATTCCAACAAAGTGTTACTCCATAGCTCGTGAGCAAAACCTCTGAATTAGAAGCTCGATACAGGTAACGATCTGACCTAGATCTGATTTTTTGTTCGTTTTGGGGTTTTCGGGTTTTAGATGAAAAGGTAACGTTTTTACGCATAAAACTTGAAAATGAACATAGATCTAGCATCTAGAAGGAAAAACGAATGTTTTGAACGTAAAAAGTCGGGATCTTGACGTGATCAGATCTGCATGCAAAAAGTTAGGGTTTTTGCGGGGAAGAAGGTCCTGCGTACTTATCAAGTACGCAAGAAGAAGGTCCTGCGTACTTATCAAGTACGCAAGAAGCAGGTCCTGCGTACTTATCAAGTACGCATGAAGCAAAGCTTGCGTACTTATCAAGTACGCATGAAGCGAAGTCTGCGCACTTATTAAGTACGTAAGAACAAGGCCCTGCGCACTTGCTAAGTGCGCAGGCATCAGGCTGGTTAGTAAAGTCAGTATGTTCGCCTAATTCAGAATGGTTAAACCGTTAGAGTCGGGATTAGGTCTGATGTGTATTTAACTAATCAATTCATATCGGAAGTGACGTTGTTGGACCTATGTTTAGGACAACCCAGATTAGCTTATCAGGTGAGTTCTAGAAGCCCTTCTTTAAATGCTTTAATTAATGTTTTTGGGCTGGTGTGTATACATACGAAATGATGTTTACGAAACGATGTGTTTACGAAATGATGTTTATGAAACGACGTTTACGAAACGATGTTTTACAAAACGATGTTTACGAAATGATGTTTACGAAGGATGATGTTTATGAAATGTTAATGAAGTTTATGAAAGGTTTACGATGAAACATTGTTTAATAAAACGTACGAATGCTTTAACTATAACGAGGTAAAGGTTTTATGAAAGTCACGAATGAACGAATCTGCCACGAGTTCCTACGGGAGCTAGGGTATGTATGTATGTATGTATTGGCCTCACCCTTACGGGGGGCCTTTGTGGCTAGCCAACTGTTGTACAACTGGGTGGATTAAGGGGTGACGACGGTCACCACGAGATTACCGGGATCCCGATCGAAGGCACTATTCCCCGAGAGGGAACATTGCTTAAGGTGAAGGTACGTGCTATCCTTTGTGACGTCGTGCTTAAGGTGAAGGTGCGTGTATCCTTGTGGTACCGTTCCTAAGATTCTGGTGTTGAATTGCTTTGGGGTATCGGGCCCTAGGTTTCTCCGCCTGCAGGTATTGTATGGTGTTGAAGGGCCTAGTGGTGGCGTGCCTCGGGGTTTCTCTGCCAGTATGCGATGTATGGAATTGATGGTTATGAAAAGGCGCAGATTCGGTTCATGTTGACTTATGTTATGATGATATGATTACGAGGTTTTGATGATGTTAAGTTATTGCATGTTTTTACGTACGCTTTTATTAAATGAATTTATGTTATGTTTTTGGCAAATGTAAAAGTTAAAGTTTTATGTAATGATAGAATTCACCAGCATAGCTGACTTTTAGTATGCACATTCAGGTTAAAGACAGGTATGGACAATGGACGGTGATGCTTGGTTGGCGATGAAGAGTTACCCGTCGATCTACGAAGTCTGGCATTCCGTTATGTTTTATGTTTAAGACAATGTTACGCTTCCGCATGTTGAACAATGTTATGTTATGCTTAAAATGAAATTTTCCGCTACGTTATTTGATATTCAAGTTTAAGAACTGTTTGTGAATGAGTAAATCCAACAAGTGAGGCCTCCCGGGTTTGGGGCCTTACAACATGTTTACTTTTTTTTTTTGCACCAGTTTCGTTTTTGAGGTTGGATTCGGTCGGTGCTTAATCGGTATTGTTCTCCCTTTAGCCCTAATTTTTTTAGTTTCTGGCTAGGTTGGCGTTTCCCGTTCCGGTCCTTTTTGTTTTTGTTTTGTGCGCTTGTTGTTGGGTGTATTTTGATTGCAGGAACTGTCGGTTTCGTTTTGATTGTGTGTATTTGCTATTTAGTGTATACGCTATCGAATTAGTGTTTGGATTGATATTTGTCTTTTGGAGAAATCTAGCACCTTTTTGTGATGTTAAGTGTAACACTCGTAAAATTTTCATCCCAAATATTATAAAAATATAAAGTACAAGGACTATAAGTGTAATTATATAAAAGATCAAGGACCAAAAAGTGAAAATTTTGAAAATTCGAGCGGTAACGGACCGTCACAGCCCGTAATGGTCTGTTAAGGGTTGGCCACGCATGTCATGATGACGCACCACGGGTCCGGTGACTAATGGCCGGAATCTGACGCGTGTAAACCCTATGACGGACCGTCACGGCCCCGTAACGGTCCGTCACGCCACAATTCAACCAGAGGCTGACGCGCGTCCTCGGACTCCGCAACCCTAAAGCGGTGACGGACTATTACCCTCGGTGACGGTCCGTCACAGCCGCCAAAATCCATTATAAATAGCTAGCTCGGGTTTAGACAATTCTCACACAAAATCCCGAAGTTCTGAGCTTGTATCTGACATGCCACTCGCACTAATCCATTCCCGCTCGTACGTTTAAGTTTTCGAGGTGCCGGTTCGCGTTAGAGAAAGTCGAGAAGCTAGGAAACGCTCATTTGGAGAATCCAAGCTAGACATGTAAGCAGAGGCTGCCCACTAGAACCCTCACTCTAGAGGCCTACTAAGCCGAGACTCTGTCAAGGTGAATACTTGTATTTTTATAAAATGATTTCAAAACTAAAAAATGGTTTTGATTATGATCTGACTTGAATGAATTAATATAACCATTGGTTGCATAAGGTGATTTACTATATAGCAGTCAGCCCATAGAGTCACGTATATATACACGTGTTACAGATGAGACACTGTAACCGGGCTAGGGGTTGAACCCTTAGTTATTATGAAAGACCTATCGCTTGAGGCGTAAGGCAGAATATTGAATAAACGTAAAATCATATCCAAGGTCCCTGGTGTGGCTGGTGGTTAGAAAAGTTGACTGTGTAAATTGAACATAAACTATGGGCAAATTGTTCTATCTATTCACGCTTGTCAGATTATGATTCCAATATATTTGTATTCACCAGTTTATACTGATAAAGTATTTTCAAACGTTTTACAGGTAACCAAGGATGATTTTGTTGATTAGCCATGGAATGAATAGACTAATGATGTCATGAAAAAGGGAACGTCCACCCTAGACATCAGTTGAAAGAAATGGCTCATGTAAAACTTGGTTTTGTAAAATAAACGTTTATGTACAATATTAGGGATTTATCCCTATTTATAATGAAATGAAACGAGAGATCCCCCGTCTTTTGAAAAGATCCCGAGTTATGAAATATTCCGCTGTGTTTATAAAACTCTGATGATATAAAATAAAGAGACCGGTACCAATTGTTGGTCGCACGCCCGGGCAGGCTAAATCCGGGGTGTGACAGGTTGGTATCAGAGCCATTTGTTTCAACATATTAGATACTAGAGATTAGTATCTAAGCTGTAACTTGATTATGATATTATTTGGTTTTAGCAATTAAGATACTCAGGTTAGGTATCTAAGTTTAAACCAGTATAGACTGCCCGTTAAGAAAAGTAGGTAGACCTTTATAATAATTAAGTGATAAAATACAGATGTCAGGAGATAACTATTACAATTACATCTTTGGACAAACCGGAGAGGAAAAATATCATCCTACAGGATCAAGAGAGGAGCATGTAGTTGTTTCTGATGATGAATCCATGCCACAAGCTAACTCTGAGAACATTAATGGTTCCACCTCTTCCTGGATGATGGGTACATCTGATTTGAAAACTGGGGTACTGGAACACCCCCACCAAATCATCATACCAATCCTGGCGAAGCAGGACCTAGCAGAGCCTCCAAATCAAGGATGAGTGTACGAACTCCTATGGAGCATATGCATGTATCTGCTGAAGAAATGGAGAAAGTATAACAGGAAATACCGGAAGAAGAAGAACCTAATGAAATGGAAATGAGAGATCCAGACCTTTATCCTGAAGGTGCACCCAATCCTTATACTTTGCCTTCAGTGCTGGAAGAATATATCAATGAGCCAACTGATGGTCCTAATGATCCATACCATAATGTGTTTAATGACATATTATTTGGTATTCGTGAACCACTTCCTCAATATAACTATCCTTCAGATCATCTTGGAACCCCCATATAATTCTTTGATCGTGCCCTAAGAGAAACAAACGAAGTAAAGAAGGAATCAAGACAGCTTAAGGAGAGGGTTCGTCAGCTTGAAGAAGAAAAGGAAAAGAAAAAGAAAAGAAAAGATAAAAAGAAGTAAATAAATAATGTCACTTTAATAAAGGGTAACCATTGAACCGGTATGTAGTTATCTGACAAACTGAAATGTTCTGTCTAGGAAATAATGGTGTATAAATCTCGTCTAGACCCGTCAGTTTTTCATGGGAACATGTAAGTTTGAGGTACTACTCTTAAACGATAACCACCCTAGTGATGAAAACTAAATAAAATAAGCTGTTAATTCTTATATGTATTGTAAAGTATAAATAAAAGTATTTTAATTTTGTCTAGATGTCTGGCAAAGGAAATGGTCCTCATTATGTTCAAAAGTATGGCCCTCCTGGATATGAATTTCAGCCTACAAATTAAACAGATCTAGAACATGGATCAAGCTCAAGAAATACAGGAAGTACATATTGAAGCTTAGGAGAATTACCACCTCTTTCAAATCCATATGTACCTTCCATCAGTTTTCATTCCGCTCTAACGGCCGTAAGACGAAATCCTGATCATGGAGAAAATCCATATTATAATCCATACTATTATTAGGGACTACCTGGAATCCCTTATGAAAATAATCTTGTTCCTGAGGGAGAAGAGAGAGAAGATTCGAATAGACCATTTGAGTATTATGAGCATACGAATATACATATACCACAGGAAAATGAGGAAAATTCTGATAATGATCACATAAGAGCTCTTCATGAACGAGTAGCATAATTGGAAAGAGAAAATCATAGATTAGCATATGTAGACGCCCAGAATAAAACATTAAGACAAATGCTAGAAAATGCTTGTAATCAGGGATATATGTAAATTTCGTTCCAATCTCTATAATATGTATTCTAAATATTAATAAAACATCTTCCTTTCAATAGAATGTCGAAACAAGTTCCTTCTCATAATACAAGAGACAAAAGCAAACGAATTCCAAATGAAAATTCTGAGCAACTGCAACAGAAAGCAGAAATAAAGAAAATGGTTGCAGAAGGAATAGAGGAAGCTCTTCCTAAAATTCTAAAAGCTATAATGAAGATAAAGAGAAAAATAAAATTGCTGAATCAAAAATTTATCGGGAAGAAAATCACAGCTCAAATGGAGATAATTCATCTGGTGGCGATGAAGAAGTTAGTAAGAAAAGAAAGAGAAAGAAGGGATGTTCATTCTGTGCTTTCCAAGGTTGTAAACCTTTGAAATATGCCGGGAATGAGGGTGCAGTTACTGCCCTACGATGGTTAGAAAAGACCGAGTCTGTTATCTCCATCAGTAAATGTGCTGATAAAGATATGGTGCTATATGCATCAAATCTTTTCAAAAATGAAGCATTGGAGTGGTGGAACTCCATCATTCAAGCCTTGGGCCGACATAAAGCCTATGCTATGGAATGGGAAAAATTCAAAGAAATGGTGATTTAGTGATTCTGTCCCATCAATGAGAGGGAAAGAATTGAAACAAAATTTTTTAATCTCTGTATGGAGGGAACTAAACATCAGGAGTATGTCTCCAAGATGTTTGAATATGCTCGTTTAGTTTCACACCTCTCAACCCCTGAACCCAATCTAATCAAAAGATATATTTGGGGTCTTGCTGAAGATATCAGGGATATGGTCAAGGCCACTATGCCTCATACTATTGCATATGCCGTGCAGCTAGAAGGAATCTTAACTGACGGTATGATAAGAAAACAAGAAGAAGGAAAGGCAAAAGAGCTGGCAAAAAGGGGTACAGAGAATCAGAAAAGTTATTCTCCCTGGAAGAAGAATCAACCCGCCAAAGGAGGGTTTAATCCTTCCCTCCCTGAATGCAAAATCTGCAAGAAAAGGCATACTGGAGAATGCTTCTTCAAGAAATTCTATTGCCACTTTTGTAAACAGAACGGGCCTGTCTTTGAAAACTGCCCAAAGAAAAAGAACGTCTCATGTTTCAATTGTGGAGAGACTGGCCATTTTAAATCATCCTGCCCAAAGCTTACTTCAGCAGGAGAAGTGGAGCAAGGGTCAATGAAGGAAACAAGAAAAATGTACGAGCTTTCGTACTTAACACTCGTGATGCTTGATGATTGGTTGGTTGACACATGTTAATTGTATATAATCATATGTTTTTAACCCTAATTATATGAGAATCAATTTACTTTGACTTGTTTTTATATTTTTTAGGTTTTCATATATAATGCATTAAAAATACTAAAATACATATAAAATAAATGAGAAAATAATTAAACAATTCTTGAACTAAAATTACTTGAAGTCAAATGATTAAAATATTCTTTTGATCCATGATTCTAAAATTGCTTACAAGAGATTAGTGGTGATAAAAGTCAATTGCATGGAAATTAAATCAAAATGAGTTGGGCTGATGGTGGCTTACGCAGCAAGTGGAAAAGAATTATTTAATGGACTAAAGCAAATTAGTATGTACAACTTAAGAGAAATTTCATTCAATAATTAAGATGGGCTTGGAGTTGGGCCGTTGACATGGAAAAAAAGAATGAAAAAGAACAAAATGGCGCAGGTCAAAGAAAAGAGGTTTAGGGCTGGAATTAGGAGGATTCATTCGGCCGAATTTGGGACTGGCGATTTGGAGAGCAATTTGGATGCAAGTTTCAATCTTTATTCAATATCGAATTCGTGTGATGTCGATGCGCGGCTAAACCACTTGTGGCTTCCTCCGTACGGACAGTTCGTATAGGTTTTATATTTAATTCAATTGTTTATAGTTTTGAATCTGTTTAGTTTCTGACAATAACTTGATAGATTGATTTATTGGTTAATTTAAATAGTTTATTTATGTGCTTTGAGTTTTTGTTCTTTACAATCTTGTTCGATTGATGATAAAACCTAGAGCGAGTTGGGTGACTAAAGGGGGTAAACTTGGCACTTGTAAATTGGATAGTTGAATTATACTGGTTTATGACATAACTGGTTGCATAGGTTTGCTAACAACAACCTATCTTCAATTACTGTTTTAACTAATTTTCCAACACAATGTCTATGTGGTGTTCAATTAAACAACTGAGTTTTATGTGAAACCTAGAACCTTAAGTTTGGAGGAGGTTGCATTTTTATTTCATTTTTATAAAAAAAAATTCTAAACTATTACAATTTATTCTTTGCACCAATTTCTCATGGAGATGACTCGACTTTCCACTTACTATTTAATTCATAATTTTTGACCGACCAAACGACATCGATCAAAATGCATTTGTGATGCCTACGAAAGTGAGTTAGGACTTTAATGCTTTGTTTTATTTGTTTGTGTGCAATTGATCAAGTGTGGGGAAGCCTTTGGGAAAGTCTTGGCTCGTGTAAGTGCATCTGAGGGCAATGCACAAATTCCTGGGGGTACGACACTGTCTGTAAAGTTATGTATTTTTGATATTTCGCGATATGTTTTTGTAGTTTTTCTAAGTTTTACAGCTAGTCGTGTCGATTTTGGCAAGAAAAATGATGAGGAATAACGTTCCAGGTATGTATGCACATAATTTAGTGGTTGGAACGAGTTTTTGAAGAAGTTGGGAAAACCAAGTTTAGAGGGCCAAAATTTTTCTAAATACAAAAATGGCCTTAACTTTCTGTTAACAAAGGGTCTTCACGGTACGCAAAGACCATGGCCCAATTCTTCGTGACACGCGAGGGATTGGTTGGCCGGTCAGAGTTTTTACTCCTTCGCGGTACGCGAGAACCCCCTCCAACTTCTTCGAGCACGTGAATTTTTTTTAATTTTAATTTGAGTCGTGTCTAGTATGTAGGGTCTTTTCGTTTATTGAGTCAGATGATGCTGTTTGTTTGTTGAGCTTAAATTGCAGGTTTAGATCGCTTCGCCCATACTCAATCTCTATTCGGGTGGGGACGATTTAGCTTTATACTTTTGTAACAAGCAAACCGACAGCAGAATTGATTGAGGCCGCGAATGGAATGCTTTACGGCATGTGGACACTTCAGCTCTAATCAGGGGAGTCCATTTCTGTCTTATGTTTAATTTAGTTTTGTTTTTATTATTCATCTCTCTTCCTACATTGGGGAAATGTAGAGTTCAAGTGTGGGGAGTGAGTCTGTATAGTTATAAAAGCGAAAATTCATAAAAATTTAAAAAATTGTGACATCCGGCAATTTTTAGGTTATTTACCGTATAACCTTAGAACACGTTTATAATATAATTATGTCAGTATTAGACTTAATTTCAGTTAATTAGGTCATTATAAAGTCTAGCAAAGCCCTTCGTATGCATAGGTTTGCATTTCGTGAAATTTCAGAAATTTCGGTACCGCGTATCGGTAAAATATCCGTATTTAGCGTTGGTGACGACCCGATTAATTTAAAAATATTAGTTTTGATGAAAATTATATAAACTGGTTTATATTAGGGGATTATATGTGAAATTTATATGCTACTTGTTAAATATCGCTTTCGGTGATTTTCGTTGCGTTTTACCCGGTACAATCGCGTACTGGATGAGTTAAAACGAACTGTTAGCAAAAATTATTATTTTTACTAATTATGATAGTAAATAATTAGTGGATAATTTATATAATTTTATTTTGGTGAAAAACCATGTTTAAAGTGGTAAAATTTTATAAAAGTGTTGTAGTTTTTATAAAATGTCTCCTACACTTGTGTGGTGTAGTTTTTATAAAACAAATAAGGTTCTATAAGACCTCTCTCTCTTAAAATCAGCAATAAAGTGGGTCCCACACCCTAATCAAGTATTAAATACACTCATTTGATTCCTTACACATTTTGTACAAAACTACACTCCACAAATTTGATCATTTATTTGCATGAGATTTTAGAGGAGCATGTCACCTCACACACTCTCTCCTCTCTCCCTCTCTTGGCCGTAAACCCCACCCCACCCCCTATAAACACTACATCAATTTCATACTTTAATCCCACACCTTTCTATCATCTTCTTCTCTCTAAGTATTTTCAAGCATTCTTGAGTTCTTTTGAGTGTTCTTGAGCTTTTACTTGAAAAATCAAGTGTGGTGAAGCAAGCACTCAATAAAACCATCCATCATCTTCCATTTCTTTTACGTATTTTCCTTGATTTAGTCAAGTGGTATGAATCTCCATCTCTTTCTTATTTTTCTTAAAGAAAGCTTTGATTTTTGCAAGTATTGTTCACCTTTAGTAAAAGGATCTTTTTGAAACATTCAAAATCAGTAAATAATGGCTTATTATTGAAGGTTTTTATGGGTATATATGTATATATATTGGCGTATGTATTTATGTATGTTTATATGTTCATATCTTGCAAAAAGTGACGAATTAGGGCTTTATTTTTACATGCAATCAAATGTTTTGTTATGGTTTGTTTCAAACAGTAAGTAATGGTATATTATTGCATAAAAATATCTTAGTTTATGCATGGATCATTGAATTGATGATTTAGGTGTTTATTCCTAAAGATTGTTGTCCAAAAGCATGATTTAAGCTTGGGTTTTGGCATGGATCATTTAGGTTGTTTGAAATCTAGAAATATGATGATAAAAGTGATGTTTTATGATATTAATAATCTGGTCTAAAAGTGTTATTTAGGTTGTGATGATTTGCTAAGTGTATGACATGTTTATTTTGCTTAAAAGATGCTAAAATATGGGGGAAGAACATGCTTTCGTTCGTTTATCATGATACTGGACTTACGTTATGTGTTCGTTTGATAGTCTCGAGTAAGGGCTTTTGTTACGTATTCATGTATTCGTTCATGAATAGCCCCGCCGTTATAATCATTAGCCTCATGTAGGCCGCAAGGTGTGTTGATAGATCTATTTGGGACTGACTGCCCACTCTCGTGATCAGTAGCTCTGATCGATCGTTCATACGAGAGAATATATTTTGAAAGGATTCGTGGGGACAAGTTGGATTCGTGTCTCGGGTTGATTATAAGCTCTAGGTACTGTCATTTGTCATATTCTTAGCTAGTCTATGGCATATCACATGTTTGTCTAAGTTACTTGATAGTTCATAAAATTCGTTTATGTTTTTGTTTAAACCCGTGAAACTCGCTCAACTTTATGTTGATGTTTTTAAGCATGTTTTTCAGGTACTTAGATGCTCTCGCGCGGTTATGAAAACGGGCTTTTGGGCAAACACTTGCATCGGAATTCAGTTGGGACATTTTAAACTTTATTTTGGATCCTCATGTGTTGGATCATGGAAACTTTTGTTTTAAATTTCAATGCTTTTAATTTTGGATAATCTGAAGACTTATCTTTGTTTTGTTAAACCTTTCCGATGTTTTAAATAAATGTGTTTGCTTATTATCGTTGGGCTGCAACTTATATGACCACCATGCTTACGTCTCGTTTCCGCTGTGAATCGTCGTTTTCAGGGTGTGACAGAAGTTGGTATCAGAGCCCATGGTTATAGCGAACTAGAAAATGTTTTTCTTAAAAATCTAGACAATAACTTTTAAAATTGGGTTTTTGGGTTAAAGACGTTTTCATGCCGCGTGCATCTTATGTTAGGAATAAGTGTTAGTATTAGGGTCGTATTAGGATATTTCCTCTATGTGCCTTACCACTTAAGTGTTTTGCATACGTACGTGCTTACATTTATGGGCAAATCATTTATATCGTGTAAATATACCGTGTCACAGATGTCTCTTTCGCCTTCCATCATCTCGATCTCCTTTGATAGTGAGCTAGAGTTCTCACCAGTTTCGCCGATATCTCCAGATTCGGTTCTTGATTTCGGATTTGACCCGAACATGCCGAATTTTGCTAATCACCCATATTATGGGAATGGGTGGATAGAAGAATCTGAAGACGAAGAGGTACCATCTGGTGAAGAAGAACTTGAAGATAAAGAGGTACCAGAATCTGAAGATGAAGAGGAGTCTAGTGAAGAGGAATATGATGATGAAGAGGAATCTAGTAAGGAAGAGCCAGTTAGGATCAGTCCTTTGGTTAAGAAACCAATGAAGGAAGCTCTAGTTGCTGAGTTAGGCAATAAGGAGACTCCAGCTAGTGATGAGCCTACTCTAGTGATTCCCGTGACTGTTGGACATGTTCATGAGAATGATGAGGTTATGACTGCCGTTGAGCCTGTTAGGACAACTACGAGAAATTTACATCTTCCATCTAATCGGTCTTATCGTGAACATCCTGAAGGTCTACTTCTAAAGTTTACTGCTAGGAAGACTGTGTCGCCAGTAAAGAAGAGAAAACTGTCCGATAGAGATGACGCCGATGCGGCAGCCGGGAAAGGAATCCAGGTTCAGGCCCGAGAAGATATGGATGAATTGAGGAGAAGGTTGGAAGAAAGCGAGAAGAAGGCCGAAGAAGCAATAAAGATGGCAGAGGAGGTTACTGTTAGAGAGCCGCGGAAGCGGAAGTCAGAGAGGGTGAGCCCTAAAAGCGCATAGGTGCACTTGAGGAGCGCCTCGAGGCCTCTCTAGCCCTTGCAGTTACGTGTGTTCTGCTCACTGCCACTGTTGCTCACCTCGGTGTTCTCCCTCATCACAACCGCTAGTCATTGTCCTTAACAATGTTGTTTTTGGAGTTCATGTCTTTTTCTTGTGTTATATTGGAGAAACTTGTTAGGGTTGGTCGTATACCACACCCATTTTTGTAATTCATTTGGTTTAATTAATGATGTATTCAAGTTTGAACTCTAATTTTTAACGATGAGGACATGAAGTGGTTGATTTTGGTTTATTGTGGTGTTTGTTAATTCCTTTTTGTACAAACATGAATGACATGGATATTGCGTGATATATGTATTGTCTCACTCATTGTATTGTTTGTTTTGGAAAAAGGAACATGCCACCGCGGAGAGAAAACCAAAATGCTAACCCACTCCCCACTACGACCGAGGAATTGGCACAGTTAATTTCACAACATGTCAACACCGCCCTCGCTAATCAGACGGCCAACCAGAACATGAACCATGGGAACCAGATTAAAGGGTGCTCTTACAAGACCTTTCAAGCATGTCATCCCCGACTCTTTTCTGGAACTGAAGGACCAGTCGACATTATCCGCTGGATTAAGAAAATGGAGTCTGTGATGGTCATGAGTAACTGTACTGCAGCTCAGCACGTGAAGTATGAAACAAGTTCATTTCAGGATGAAGCTCTAACCAGGTGGAATACTCAGATTCAGGGTCTCGGTGAGGCAAATGCCTACGGCCTCACTTGGGATCAGCTGAAGGAAATGTTGCTGCATGAGTATTGTCCACGCAACGAAATTCAGAAATTAGAAGCAGAATTCTGGAATTTGGCCATGGTAGATGCCGAAGTAAGGGAATATATGACCAATTTTCATCAACTGGCACGACTTGTACCCCATCTCGTAACACCAGAGCACAAAAGAATTGAACGTTATATCTGGGGCTTGGCACCTCAGATCCGTAGTATGGTGACGTCAGCAAACCCTACGTCTATTCAGAGTGCTGTGCAATTAGCACACTCCCTAATCGATGATGTTGTACGTATGTGGACATTGAAGAAGAGTGGTTCAGGGAAGAAGCTGGTGGAAGTTGTTGATGGAACGACTGAGAAAGGAAAAGTGTTAACTGAAGGAAAGCGCAAGTGGTCTGAGGGATCTGGGAGTCATACTGGTAACTGTGACATTTCAAAATTTCAGTTATAATATATTAAAATTTTTTTTTTAGTAAAATGTAGGTTCAGATTTACTTGGGATTTCTGATTTGATCGAAACTATTTTTGGTAGTGTAAAGTATCGAAACTATGTTCAATCGAAACTACTAGTTTCGATTGATTTAAATAAGTAGTTATTATGTATTTATAAAAAGTTCTATTTATATTATCATTATTATATATATATTTTTTTGTAAGTTAAAAACCATTTTAAAAATTGTTATAAAATAAATGACTTTGAAAACAAATAAAATGATTTGACAAAAATTGAGTTGATTTATATAAAATAATGTATTTTATTAAAATAAGTTTATAAAAACATTTAAAATTTAATAAAACAAACCGCTCGAAAACATTCTCTTTATTTTTTTTGGGAATACCTAACTATATAAAAACTAATTCTAAGTATTTTACACATACTCGTATTATGTCAAAACTATTAAAATTATATTTTTTTTATATATATACCCGACCCGTACCCTACTGACATATAACGACTATTAATAACCGGGTTACACTTAGCGGGTATTATACCGGACTCGTACTAGCGGGTACCACTTAACACCTCCGCCTACACCTACCCTACACCCCTTTCCCTCTCACGACCAAACATCCAGCCGCCAAGCATGCATGGATGTGCTTGTTTATTCCTTGTTCCCATCTTTGAGACATTAGTGTCTCCTCTCCAACACTTGAACCATGGGTTATTATCCAAGCTTGTGGGTACTTATACATGTATAAGAGAATGCTAGGTACACCACAATTCATAACACACAACCCACTCCTAAATCACACCTTCTCATCCTCCTCTCCTTCGGCTCTCTCTCACCCGAGAACCCCTCCACCACCCTTGCTCCCTTCGGTTTTCGCTAACATCAGCAACATCACTCCCATCACCACCATCCTACACAAAGCCACACCACCCCTCTCCCTTGTTCTCACGGCAACCTCCATAACCATAACACCATCGCAAGCCAAACCACCACCGTACACCGCTTCCAACCGTAACGGCTTCCCCACCTTTTACGGGTTCTTTCGGAACAAGAACCTACCATTTCGGGTCACCATTTCTCAACTACGGTCACCGTATTACGTTTACGCGAAGCTTACAGATCATTTCGGGAACTCACCGAGCCATACGGGACGTCCCGAGAAGGAACCGGGTCTCACGTCAACTACGTCACCCTCACTCCTTGATTCCTTTTCGACTCCAAGAAAACAGCAGCAACACCCCCTCCATCGGACTCCCTCACCCTTCTCCTTGATTGCCTTAAGTAAGTGTTTTACTAAAACTTAGTATTGTTTTAAGATTTCGTGTTGATTTATGTTGTAAGATCATCCAAATAGTGCTTACTCCAAAAGAAAACACACCATTTGAAACATACATGTTGCTGGCAGATTTTTGTGTCCAGTTTGGAAGGTCATATCCCGGTCAAAACTAAACCAAATCGAACGTTTCTTGAGTCTAAAATTAAGTTCAAAGTGTCCTCTATCCATCCCAAGTGGTTTCACGATTTTTGGTGGAGTTTTGATACCCCAAAGGAGTGATAGAAGAAACCGGACCTAATATGAGTTTTATAACAGAATTCTAAGCTTAACTTGATAAGGCCATAACTTGCTCAATAAAGGTCCAAATAATTTGATTTTTCTGTCAAACGTTAGCATTTTGTGTCCTCTTTAAAACCCATATGGCTTCTTGTCTTGAAACTAACATTTGGATTCCCAAACAGCCGTATTTCCGAGGCCTATCCAGCAAAACCAAATCTGTTAATATGCCTATGTTATTATGAATATTTGAAACCCTTAAACCCTTCCAAATATTATAAACCCGACATTTTTCTAGACCCATGACCTATAGATATACATATCTTGAACCCCAAAATTTATTGAATTTATTAAATAACTAAAAACATGAAGTGGACTTAAAAACCCGAGTATTTCCTAGATGACTAGTTTGATATCAAAAAGCTTTATTTCCAATAGTATGTATATTTAACCCTCCAACCTATTAATGATGATATAACACTATAATGACATGATTTGAAATACACATCTTAGCATATAAATGTATTTTGTTATCACCAAACCGTCACCAACGATCGTCGTGTCAAACCACTTGAAAACCTAAATCGGATTCTTGTCGAGCCTAGTTGGATGAATTGAATGCATGATCAACACACGGTAGAATCATTACATAGACTTTATGGCATCTTAAATATTTAGGACACGAGTAGGTCGGTATACACTATTGGACTCTGCTACATACCGCATCACTACCTTGTTTGCACAGGTGAGTTACATATCCCCTATTTACAGTTTTATACATTTTGGGGTGAAACGTAATCTGTGCTTACTTACATACAATTCAACTTGTGTTTACATGTGTAGATTATTGTGCTTTTGTGCATGATCACTTGTTATGCTATGAATACTTTTAGGATGGTTTAAATTATGTGTAACCCACATAGTCTTGATTCCATGCCTATCACTTTTAGGGTAGCGGTATGTTATGCCTATCACGTTAAACCTTTATACTTATATACATAATTACATGCTTACAATTGGTATACATATAGTGAATTCTCCACATTATGCCATATCATACCATGTCAAACTATGAATTGTATAAACGTGTTTAACTAAACTTTTTTTTAAACATATGTAAACTCACCAACTCTCGTAGTTGACACTTGTTTTGGATTACGTTTCAGGTGAAGATATGTGATTGTATGACTATGTGTTGAAGGTGCTACACATAAGGCTTTTGGACCTAGTAAAATAATTATGTGTAATATTCTAGAATAGGGTGTTGTAACTTGAATTGTATTTGGATATTTGGTATTTAAGTCTTATTAATGAATTATGTAACCTTAGTAGATCATGTGCTTATGAACAATCATTTCATTGTCCGCCTCGATGATTCCGCCATCGGTCGGGGTGTGACAGTAACTCTCAGAACAAAAGGAGGAATCAGGGAAGGATGTATGCAGCCAATACCACGGAAACAAGAAGGTATCAGGGTCTTAACCCGAAGTGCAACAAATGTGGTTATTTTCACACTGGTCAGTGCAACGTCTGTGACCGTTGCGGCAAATTTGGACATCAAGCCCAAACCTGTCGTGTGAAATTGGTTGAAGAAAAAAGAATCAAACCCTGGATGTTATGAATGTGGAATTATAGGGCATTTCAAGAAGGACTGCCCCAAACTGAAGAGCTAGGGAACTCGTGGCAGAGAATTCGTGTTGGAGGCCAAGAAAGCACAAAAGGATCCATCGGTTGTTACCGGGACGTTTCTTGTTAATGACCGTTATGCATACATTTTATT
This sequence comes from Smallanthus sonchifolius, assembly GCA_023525975.1. Taxonomy (NCBI): domain Eukaryota; kingdom Viridiplantae; phylum Streptophyta; class Magnoliopsida; order Asterales; family Asteraceae; genus Smallanthus; species Smallanthus sonchifolius. The sequence continues at coordinate 87,428,664 of CM042022.1, forward strand.
TGATACCGGAGCTGATAAAAGTTTTGTTTCCAAAAACTTTGAACCTTTGCTTAGTTCAAAATCAAGTAAATTAGATGTTAAGTATTCTATAGAGTTAGCTAACGAAAAGTTAATAGAAGCAAACAAAGTCTTTCGTGAGTGTACCATGCGTTTGGGAAATCGTACTTATAGTATTGACCTTTTACCAGTATAACTTGGAAGTTTCGATGTCGTTATTGGCATGGATTTGTTATCAAAGAATCATGCAGAGATTATGTGCGATAAGAAAATAGTTCGTCTTCTACCTCCGACCGGTGAACCGTTGGAAATTCAAGGCGACGAGTGTGCCCCTTTGAGAATTGTTAATATGATGAAAGCTCAGAAGTATTTGTAAAAAGGATACCTAGCATACTTAGCCCACGTGGTTGACACTAGGGTTGAGGAGGAGAAGCTTGAAGAGATCCCTGTAGTTCATGATTATCCGGAAGTATTTCCTGAAAAGTTACCTGGATTGCCACCGCAAAGGCAAGTCGAGTTTAGGATTGACCTAGTGTCCAGAGCAGCGTCGATAGCTCGATCTCCTTATCGTTTGGCACCATCTGAAATGCAAGAACTATCCAAGCAATTGCAAGAATTGTTGGATAAAGGTTTTATAAGACCGAGTTTTTCGTCCTGGGGAGGGCCGGTTTTATTCGTGAAAAAGAAGGATGGTTATATGAAGATGTGTATCGATTATCAAGAATTGAACAAGCTCACCATCAAGAATCGGTATCCATTGCCGAGAATTGATGACTTGTTCGATCAGCTGCAAGGATCGAGTTATTATTCGAAGATCGATTTACGTTCAAGCTACCATCAATTGAGGATCGTTGAAGAAAATATTCCGAAGACTGCGTTCCGAACCCGGTATGGTCATTATGAGTTTTTGATCATGCCTTTTGGTTTGACAAACGCTCCTGCGGTATTCATGGATCTCATGAATAGAGTGTGCAAACAATACTTGGACAAGTTTGTGATAGTGTTTATCGACGATATACTCATCTATTCACGGACCAAGGAAGAACACGAGTATCATCTGAAGCTGATTTTGGAGATATTAAGAAATGAAAAGCTATATGCTAAACTTTCCAAATGCGAGTTCTGGATCCGATAAGTTCACTTTCTTAGACACGTTATCAATGAGAAGGGTATACATGTGGACCCAGCAAAGATTGAGGCAATTAAGAATTGGGAAGCGCCAAAGAGTCCAACCGAGGTACGACAATTCCTAGGTTTGGCGGGTTATTATCGAAGGTTTATCGAGAATTTTTCCAAGATAGCGCAATCCCTAACGCTATTGACCTAGAAAGACAAGGAGTATATCTGGGGAGAAAAGTAAGAGACAGCGTTTCAGTTGTTGAAAAAGAAGCTGTGTAGTGCCCCTATCCTGTCTCTTCTCGAAGGGGTAAATGGATTCGTGGTGTACTGTGACGCCTCTCGCCAAGGTCTTGGTTGTGTCTTAATGCATAATGGAAAGGTCATAGCCTATGTATCTCGTCAAGTCAAGGTGCATGAACAGAATTATGCGACACATGATTTGGAACTGGGTGTGGTAGTTTTTGCACTCAAAATTTGGAGGCACTACCTTTACGGTACCAAGTGCACAATTTTTACACATCATAAGAGTCTCCAGCACATTTTTGACCATTAGGAGCTGAATATGAGGCAACGACGTTGGATGGAATTGCTCAATGACTACGATTGTGATATTCGTTATCACCCGGGCAAGGCTAATGTCGTGGCCGATGCCTTGAGTAGGAAGGAGCGAGTCAAGCCCTTACGCGTGCGTACGCTAGGATTGACCATTCACACAAACCTCACAACTCAGATTCGTGATGCACAACAAGAAGCTCTAAAGGAAGAGAATTTAAAGGATGAGAATCTTCGTGGTATGGTTAGAGAACTTATACCCAAGTCTGACGATGACCTGTACTTCATGGATAGAATATGTGTGCCTCTAGCAGGCAATTTACGAGAAATGGTTTTGGATGAGGCCCATAAATCAAGATATTCGATTCACCTAGGATTGACAAAAATGTATAAGGATATCAAGGAGCACTATTGGTGGCCTAACATTAAGGGTAACATTGCTTCATTTTCGTGAAGAGCCCGTGGAGGTTTCGGATAGGAAGATTCACAAGACCAGTCAAAGCCGTATTAAGTTAGTCAAGGTCAGATAGAATTCAAAGCGTGGCCCCGAGTTCACATGGGAACGCGAAGATGAGATGAAACGGAAGTGTAAAATTTCGGGACGAAAATTTCTTTAAGGAGGGGAGGCTGTGACATCCGACAATTTTCAGGTTATTTACCGTATAACCTTAGAACGCGTTTATAATTTAATTATGTGAGTATTAGACTTAATTTCAGTTAATTAGGTCATTATAAAGTCTAGCAAAGCCCTTCGTATGCATAGGTTTGCATTTCGTGAAATTTTAGAAATTTCAGTACCGCGTATCGGTAAAATGTCCGTATTTAGCGTTGGTGACGACCCAGTTAATTTAAAAATATCAGTTTTGATGAAAATTATGTAAACTATTTTATATTAGGGGATTATATGTGAAATTTAAGGTATATAATGAGTTCATGTTATGAAATACGCGTTTGTACTTGTCGTTGACGTTTCGGTTGTCACGTATGTGCTAGAAATTGTCATGTTTAGGTACTTTAAGTCAGAGTAATGAAAGATTGTTTTGTTTGATAAAATATATTTTATTAGGTGTATTTTGATGATATATGATGTTATATGAACTCATGTGTTAGAAATTTGGAAGTTTGTTCCTTAAAAGTTAGTCGTTTTGCTCGAAAAGTGCTTATATGCAAATATTGTGACTTAAGTGTTTTCACATGTGATCTAGGACTTATAAGCATATGTATGAATGTATATATGTGTTATTAGTTTATATTCACATTTTGGCTGTTGATAAGTAATATCACTTGAGGTCTTCGTATTTGTGTATGATCCACCGTTTTTCGTTAAAAACATAACCACGTGTCGAAGTCACCAACGGGTCGCTTAAATAAATATTTTCTTAAAAATATTATAACTCTAAGTAGGTTGGGTGAACAACTTGCTTGTAAGACTTGAGGTTCAATTAGTAATGTATCCCTCGTGTTTAGGGCACCGTTAGAATCAACCCGTGTTCGTGGGCGTATTTTGCTAGCACTCGTTTTCCGTCGTTCGTTATCAAGGTGAGTTTTTCACGGCCACTTTTTGGACTATTTTGTTGTTTTATAAAATATAGGGGAAGAACATGCTTTCGTTCGTTTATCATGATACTGGACTTACGTTATGTGTTCGTTTGATGGTGTCGAGTAAGGGCTTTCGTTACGTATTCATGTATTCATTCATGAATAGCCCCACAGTTATAATCATTAGCCTCGTGCAGGTCACAAGGTGTGTTGATAGATCTATTTGGGACTGACTGCCCACTCTCATGATCATTAGCTCTGATTGGTCATTCGTACGAGAGAATGTACTTTGAAAGGATTCATGGGGACAAGTTGTATTCGTGTCTCGGGTTGATTATAAGCTCTAGGTACTGTCATTTGTCATATTCTTAGCTAGTCTATGACATATCACATGTTTGTCCAAGTTACTTGATAGTTCGTAAAATTCGTTTATGTTTTCGTTTAAACCCGTGAAACTCGCTCAACTGTATGTTGATGTTTTTAATCATGTTTTTCAGGTACTTAGATGCTCTCGCACGGTTATGAAAACAAGATTTTGGGCAAACATTTGCATCGGAATTCAGTTGGGACATTTTAAACTTTATTTTGGATCCTCATGTGTTGGATCATGGAACCTTTTGTTTTAAATTTCAATGCTTTTAATTTTGAATAATCTGAAGACTTATCTTTGTTTTGTTAAACCTTTTCGATGTTTTAAATAAATGTGTTTGCTTATTATCATTGGGCTCCAACTTATATGACCACCATGCTTACGTCTTGTTTCCGCTGTGAATCGTCGTTTTCGGGGTGTGACAAAAATTTTCAAAAATACCCTAGATTAGAGTTTTTACAATTATATGGGAGATGATAGGTAGAATTGGAACTGTGCTTGTGGAATTGAATTGAATAATAAATTATAGAAAGCGCGTCTTGCTTGCAATATTTTGGTAGGCCCAACCGACTCTGATAGCTTAAAAATCCTGATAGTGCATCTAGGCTTAATTGAATAATTAATTCAAGATATCTTGTGAGTTCTCATCTTAGGGATTCTCATCTTAGGGATGTCAGTAAGGTTAAAACTGTCAATATAGGGTGATAGGTACCACATTAAACACAAATTTGTATGTTTTTGAAATTACTTGGCACACTGTTTTCCTTTATGAGAATAAAGTCGAAAGTTGGTGGCGGCCGCACTCCATGATTCCATCATTATTGAGCTCAATTAATTAAATTGAAAGCTTAAAGCTCTGCCTACGTGTTACCTTCCGGGTTACAAGCTTGGTTGAAACGCCCATGGGAAGAGTCTTGAGTAATCAATGCCACAGATGACTAAGTTTGACTTATGTGTTACCCTCCGGGATGGCAACCTGGTTGAAACGCCTCTAAGTTGAGTTTATGTTCTTCATTGCTTAAAAACTGAAGCTTGTGTGTTACCCTTCGCATAGTGACTTGGTTGAAACACTAAGGGTTAAGGTTTATTCATATAATATTAATCAAAGCTCAATCATTCATCCATAATTCATCTAAGTAATTTAAAAAAAAACACATAAATCTTTGTTTATAGTGGTAGGAAAATCTATAAGGTTTAGCCCGGGCCTAAACATGACCTTGCGATGGAATTAGGCTGAACTGTAGCTTTCTGAGCGTGAGACCCGAAGATAGAGTGTTGGCTTGGTAATAGATATAATATTAGATCACAGAATTGGGGGGTTGACGAGTCGGTGGTTGGGCTTAATCGGATCGAAATATTAATTATTACAGTTAAAGCGTTAGTATATTTAAGTTGTTAAATGACTGAGACTGTGAAAGCAGGTTCCAATTATGATCCCATTACATAATTCTTTTTAGGGACGCAAAAGGGTAAGTGTGGGGATGTGATGTAGTGGTAAATAACCCCAATTTTATGTGTCTTATTGTACTCGTTTTAGCATGTATCTTTGTATGGTTTTATATGTGTGTTTGGTTTGTGTGTGCCTCCTGGTAATTGTGCTAAATGAGCGGGAAACAAGATAGAATCAAGAAGACATGAAAGTATGGAAAATGAAAAGTCAAAAAGTCAAACTGCTGGAAATTCTGGTCTTCGCGGAATGCGAAGACCTTTGAGGAAACTCTAGCGGTACGCGAGGAAAGGAGAAAACCGCCAGAATGTTTTGAAATTCGCGCCCCGCGAAGGACCGGCCATTCCATGTTCGCGGTACGCGAAGAACTAAAAATACGGGAAAATAAACCTAATTTAGGTTTTAATCTTTCTCAGCCCCCATTACCAATTTATCTTCGATTCCAGCCGCTCTAGAGCTCCAAGAAGGCGATTTCCATTGTTCTTGAGTCGATTGTTCATAAAGTTTGATGCTTGTAAGTTCCATAACATTAGTTTTGATTATTGTGATGAGTATGAGTAGCTAATCTACCCGTGATCTTCTCCTGGTGTAGGGTTTCGTGTTGCACTTGTTATTTTCTGGAATGATTAGTCTTGGTTTGTAATTTTGATTGGTATCTTAAGCCATATGATTACATTTGTTGATTGAATGCTTTAAATGGTTTTTATTGATTTTGAATTGTTGATTCAAGTCTCATTAGTCTTAGGGTTTTTTTACATCAGGGGCATTGTAAGATTTGAGTGTCAATTGGTTAATCTAAACTGATTATACATGAATAGGCTTTCTTTAAAACTCGTTCTAATATTTTCATTGAATTCAATTAAACCTTGTGCGATTATGTCTATGTAATTGCTTGCTAAACAACTAGAAGTGATTTGTGTTTGCAAACTTGAACCCTAGAGAGGATTACTTTTCTCATTATTGTCTAAAACCAACTTAAATCAGTATTTACTATTTTCTGTCTTTCAATATCTGTAACAAAGCGACACTTTCCACAAACTCCTCGTGGATACGATACTCTACTTACCCTTACTAGTTAAGGTGTTTAAGGATTGTTTTTGACTGACCAAACTACATCGATCAATGCTGCAGGTGTTCCAGATGCAGTCACTAGTACATTCATCATTGACAATATTTATGCTAGAGTATTATTTGACTCTGCTGCAAATTTAAGTTTTATAGATTATAAATTCTGTGATCTATTTAACAGACCCTTAGTTCCATTAGATAAGATTTATGAGGTAGAAACGGCCGAAGGAAATCTGGTTCAAATCTCTGAATCCTTAGAAAACTGTATAATCACAATATCTGGACATGTCATACCTGTACGATTAATGCCCATGACATTAACATGATTTGATGTTGTCTTAGGAATGGATTGGTTAGCCAGTAACCAAGCCCATATCCTTTGTGATAAGAAAGCCATAAAAATTTTAACTCCTTCTGGAAAATCAATTACAAACGTGTAACGACACGGAACTTTGAGATTTTTAAACTTTTATTTTATATATTCTATATATATATATGCTGAGAATTTAATATGTTAGAAATTTGAAAATTTCATTTATGACTTTCTTCTTTAAATTCTAGACACTAGCACAAGTATTGTGTCTCTATCTTTCTTCATTTGTAATTCAAACCAATTTGATTATAAATGAAATTCCATCCTTGTTTGTTTACGATTCTATCACTTGTCATTTTATCTAAACGTGCTGGAATGCCTCTTCTTCTAACACTATCAAAAGCAACGAGATTGCCACCATTATCTTCTATCAACGGTGTCAGGATCTGCAATTAATGTGATGACCTTAACCACCTCAAAAACCATTGCTCCAAAATGAACCCTACCAACAATCAAGCTGATCAAAGTCGAGTTTTGTCTTTTAGGAGCACATGGAAACAGCCGAGATCCAGTTATCTAGGATAACGCAGACTCCACTAGTTAAGTTTTGGAGGAAATTCCCTTAACAAGGGGAGACTTGGCAACCCTTGTTCTTTCATTGCGTCTTGTTCACTACTTGGGTTTATCTCAATTTTATGATTACCTGCCTTATTCTATGAATTGTTATTTCAATTTTACTACTTTGGTGTTAATTTCATTTGGTGTTAATTTCATTTTATGAATTGTTATATGTGATATGACTAAACACCATCAATATCTCTAGGCATAGGTAACTATTTACCTTCGATAATCCAATCTAATGGATGTTGTAGAAGGATAAGAGAAACTAAGGTGTTCATGCAAAGTAAACAATTATTACTGGTGCACACGTAATAAAGGTTTGCAGTGCATGCGGATCCTAGCAAATCCTATCCTATAAGCAATAACCATTATCTCTATGAACATTTGATTTCAACCCCAAATATCTGGAACGTCAATCTCAATTGTGAGGTTGAAGATGATTACTAAATCAATAAACTTTCTTTAATTTCAAATCCCATTTGCTAAACTTAAGTGGCCGACCTCTAATCTAGGATGAACCATACCTCAAATTTATAGACCATACAACCGGATTACCATAAAATTTTCTCACGGCCGCAAGGAAACTAGACAAGCATGTTTCAAGTCATTCATTCACTCTTGCCCAAAAGTGAGAACTCGTTCTCTTGTCTTGCCAACTATCAAAACGCGATGAACCTACCCTTTAGATTATGTTAGACATATAGCATTACCCTCTCAGACATGAAATCCTTAAGGACTCGTCTGGATCTTAGCACGACCTATCATCCCCAAACTCAAGCTACCTTCCAAACTCAGTGGTGTACATGACACTTTTCATGTGTCAAACCTCAAGAAACGTCTCGCAGACGACACTCTCCGTATTCCGTTGGACGAAGTCCGCATTGATGACAAGTTGCACGTCATCAAACAACCCGTTGAGATTATGGACCGTAACGTTAAGCAACCCAAGCGTAGCCGAATACCTATCGTGAAAGTTCGTTGGAAATCCAAGCGTGGTCCTGAGTTCACGTGGTCCTGAGTTCACGTGGGAACGTGAAGACCAAATGAAGCTCAAGTATCCTCACCTGTTTTCTGATTCAGTAGCCTCCACCAGTTGAATTTCGGGGATGCAATTCCCTCAACTTGAGGATACTGTAACATCCATGACTTTTGCTGGTATTACCTTATTTCATTTTGTGCAATATAAACATTGTGACATGACATATTATTTTAACCTCGTTATAACATATTTTTACCGTACATCATGTCTTATCAATTACAAACGTGTAACGACACGGAACTTTGAGATTTTTAAACTTTTATTTTATATTATATATATATATATATATATATATATATATATATATATATATGCTGAGAATTTAATATGTTAAAAATTTGAAAATTTCATTTATGATTTATGTCAAATGGTTATTATATGTTTGAAAACTTGTTGAAATTTATGTTAAAAGAAATTGTTTTAAAATAAATGATAAATTCCATATTTAAGCCCATTTAGTTTTGTAAGCTCTTACGTCCCATCACACGTTTTCCTCCTTCTAGTGTCGGAATCTTCGGCTGTGATTGCGGGATCTACATCAACACGAAAGTGTTCCTTCTTCCTTTTATATACGACCCAAAAAGCGCCCTAATCGACTACTCAAACCTCACCCTCTCTCTCTCGAGTTCCGGCTGCAACTCCAAGAACTAGTAGGGTTTCGACGACTTCGAACAAACCCCAACATGAACCGAAACCATGAAGAACACTAACAATAAAGACCGGCGAAGTTCATCTCCGTCCTCTACAAATCCGAGCTACTTTTCCGCCGTTCTCTGAAGACCCGAAACACCAATAGGGAGGCATCATGACTCATCTCTACCACATAGCTGCTCGTATCCACACAGTCATGAACCGTCACGATCGATGACGACTTTGTACTTAAGGTAACGTGTTTCCCCTATTTGTTTATGTCGTTCGATAATACTAGAACACGTCCGGGTAGAGACGACCGACCAAACAACTATTCCGATAACCTATGAATTCTAGGAAGAAGATGACTGCACGTTTGTTTTCGTTTTGGTTATGATGATTTGGATCCATAGATTTAGTCCACATGGTTGCCACAATGTTTTATTTAATATACTACTTCAATTTCAATAAACATAAAGAAGTGATATTTCATACTTATTAATATGATTTTATGAATTGGATATATCGTTTGAATTAAATGAATGATTTTTTGTTAAATAAGTCAATTTGTTAAGATGTTAATAAAGTTAGTGTCTAAATGTTAACTTATGACTTTATAAATAATCGTTATGTATAATAAATTCATGTTTTTAAGTTTCAAGTTTTGATAGGTAAAGTTTTATAGGTTTATAAAGATTGGTTTTAATATTTTATAATTATGGTTATAATACTAAAAGGTTTTTTTTTCAAGCGTTAACTTAATTATTTAATTTCCGGTAGTGACAACGATTTTGACTACGGAAAACACTCAAACCACCATGTGATCAAGTCACGACACTAATATTGGGAAACTTATCGTTAGGCCTTCATGATTATCAAGAATAAGTTCGATTAAACAAAAAGAGGCTATAAATGTTTTAGTTAATACGGTTTTATTAGTGTTAATAATAACATAGATTTTATTATTCGTTTTAATAGTATATTTATCATAATATTATTATTACGTTCACAAATGGTATTAATCAACCATTAAGTAATTAATCTTACTAAATTGGATTTTCTTAAATAAAAATATTTCAACTCGCATAGCTAATTCCTTTACACATTTCAATTTATATTCTTATGAGTATTATTATTTTAATTCAAAGTGATTATTATTTTATAACATAATTTTAAACACTTTTGACATCGTCTTAATAATGTAGATATTATATGAAGATAGTTATCATATTAATATTTTTATAAATAATATTTATTATTGGTACCTAAGTTTCTTTTATAAATAAAAAATTATAAAACATCTTTTTTTTCTAAACTCTATTCGTATTCTCGATCGCTCGTCCATTCCAAAATTCTAAAATCCCAAATCATTTCTTTGTTGTATCTTTTAACCGTTCTACATTATAATGACATATCTTAATTAATTTAGGGCATCCTTAAATCTTATTACTACAAGTTACAAGATCAACCCTCTACATTTCAAGATGAGAACATAGTCCCTACTTTTCTTTTAATTATTTTGGGGTGGCACATGTAAATATACCGAAAACACGTTTTCTATCCAATACAATTCAAACATAACAAGACGTTCAACTAAACTTATTATTAACAAGTTCAACATGATAATCATAATATTTTGGAAACATTGAACTACTCGGAGTTTTGACGTATTCTTGTTCAAACACGAGGAAGCTATAAACTTTGAACTACTCGGGGTTTTGACGTATTCTTGTTCAAGCACGAGGAAGCTATAAACTTTGAACTACTCGGGGTTTTGACGTATTCTTGTTCAAACACGAGAAATCTATAAACTTTGAACTACTCGAGCTTTGACGTATTCTTGTTCAAACATGAGGGAGCTATAAACTTTGAACTACTCTGGGTTTTGACGTTTTCTTGTTCAAACACGAGGAAGCTATAAACTTTGAACTACTCGGGGTTTGACGTATTCTTGTTTAAACATGAGGGAGCTATAAACTTTATGGGTAATCTTGAGGATTATGCCATATATCTAGGATAACCATGGGGTTGTGCCACATTGTTATTCTTTTATTCTTTGATTGATTTTATTATCTACATACGTGTTTGGTTGATAATGTGTTTATTTGAATCTTGTTAATGATTGTACAAAATCTTTTATTATATTTTTATCTAAACGTATGTCTCTCACCAACTTTATATTGACCCGTTTTCTCTACATGTTTCAGGAAATAATAAATAGGATATTGAAGGATCATATAGGAATGCTCATGGACCTAGTTAAAAGAATTTGAACAATATTTTTATTATGGATGTTTGTTTGTTTTGTTGAAACATGTGTTGACAATAATTATGAAATTTAATAAATATTGTGATGCCTTAGTATCAAACTTTGTACCTTGTGCTGTGAACTATATGTGTGACACCTCGCATTTCCGCCTTGGGGGGGTGTGACACTTTCCGAACCAGATATGGACATTATGAGTTCACGGTTATGCCGTTTGGACTTACTAATGCTCCTGTCGTATTTATGGATATGATGAATCGTATCTATAATCCCTACTTAGATAAATATGTTATTGTCTTTATTGACGATATACTTATTTATTCTAGAAATGCGGAAGATCATGAAAATCATCTCAGAACAGTGCTTGAACTTCTGAGAAAAGAGAAATTGTATGCAAAATTCTCTAAATGTGAATTTTGGCTAAGAGAAGTACAATTTATGGGTCATGTAGTGAATGCAGAAGGTATTCAAGTAGACCCATCCAAGATTGAAGCTATATCCAAATGGGAAATCCCAAAATCTCCAACAGAAGTCCGTAGTTTTTTGGGTCTAGCAGAATACTACAGATGATTTATTCAAGATTTCTCTAAAATTGTAGTTCCTCTAACTACTTTGACTCGCAAAAATGTAAAGTACGAATGGGGAACAAAACAAGATGAAGCTTTCCAAATTTTAAAAGAAAAACTGACTCATGCTCCTATACTTGCTTTGCCAGAAGGCAATGAAGACTTTATAATCTATTGTGATGCCTCACACAACGGCCGAGGTTGTGTGTTAATGCAAAGAAACAAAGTCATTGCTTACGCATCTCGTCAGTTAAAAACCCAAGAAAATAATTATACAACTCATGATCTAGAGTTAGGTGCCATAATTTTTGCCTTAAAATTATGGATACACTATCTTTATGGAGTTACATTCATAGTTTATACTGACCATAAGAGTTTGAAATATATCTTTGGTCAGAAAGAACTAAACATGAGACAAAGGCGATGGTTAGAGATCTTGAGTGACTATGACTGTGAAATACGTTACCACGAAGGTAAGGCAAATATTGTTGCAGATGCCTTAAGTAGAAAAGAAAGAGAGAAACCCAAACAGGTTCGGTCTCTCAGACTTGAACTTCATGTTGATCTCTTGTCTCAAATAAAAGATGCTCAAAATTCTGTTCAATCAGAAGAAGATTTAGAACAAGAAGGAATGGAGAGCATGATTAAACAATTAGTTAAAGGAGATGATGAATTACTTCGAATGAATAAAAGAGTCTGGGTTTCGATCAACGAAAATCTTCGAGAAAGAATACTCGAAGAAGCTCATAAATCAAAATATATGATGCACTCAGGAAGTGATAAAATGTATAAAAACCTGAGAGGTAACTACAGGTGGATTGGCATGAAGAAAGATATTGCCATATATGTTGGAAAATGTCTTACTTGTGCTCAGGTAAAGGCAGAACACCAGAAACCTTCTGGTTTATTGCAACAATTAGAAATGCCAGTTTGGAAATGAGAATTGATAACAATGGATTTTATCACCAAACTTCCTCCATTGATAACAATGGATTTTATTAGCTGAGGAAATGATACTATCTTGGTTATCATTGACAGATTGACTAAATCTGCTCATTTTCTCCCAATGAAAGAAACCTTAAGTATGGATAGATTAGCTCATCTTTATGTAAACGAGATTGTATCATTACATGGTGTGCCGTTATCCATAGTGTCAGATAGAGATAGTCGTTTTACATCTCTATTCTGGCAAAGTTTCCAAAAATCCATGGGAACTCATCTGAACTTAAGCACTGCCTATCATCCACAAAAAAGATGGGCAGAGCGAGAGAACAATTCAGACTTTAGAATATATGCTATGAGCATTTGTGATAGACTTAGGTGGTAGTTAGGATGATCATCTACCCCTAACAGAATTCTCATATAATAATAGTTATCACACAAACATTCAGGCGGCACCTTTTGAAGCCTTGTATGGAAGGAAATGCCGAGCACCTGTATGCTGGGCTAAAATTGAAGAAAACCAATTGTCAGGTCATGAACTTGTTCAAGAAACTACTGACAAGGTAGCTCAAATACAAGATCGATTAAAAGCAGCAAGAGACAGACAAAAGAGCTACGCTGATAAAAGAAGAAAGCCACTAGAATTTGATACCGGAGACAAGGTCTTATTGAAAGTATCACCTTGGAAAGGTGTTGTTCGATTCGAAAAAAAGGGTAAACTAAGTCCTCGATTTGTTGGACCCTTCAAAATAATAAAATGAATTGGTCCAGTGGCTTATCAATTAGAATTACCAGAAGAAATGAGTGGAATACACAATGTATTTCACGTATCAAATCTTCGTAAATGTCTAGCTGATTAATCCTTGATAATGCCTCTACAAGACATAAAGGTAAATGAGAAATTAAGATTTGTAGAACAACCTCTACAAATAGAAGACCGTAAAGTTAAAATGTTGAAAAAGAAAAGATTAAAGCTAGTCAAAGTCAAGTGGAATTCTAGACGCGGTCCTGAATACACTTGGGAGCTAGAATCAGAAATGAAGAAAAAATATCCACACCTATTCCGGTGAATCTTGAGGACGAGATTATTCAAAAGGTAGGAAGAATGTAACACTCGTAAAATTTTCGTGCCAAATATTATAAAAATATAAAGTACAAGGACTATAAGTGTAATTATATAAAAGATCAAGGACCAAAAAGTTAAAATTTTGAAAATTCGGGCGGTAACGGACCGACACAGTTCGTTACGGGTTGGCCACGTATGTCATGATGACGCACCACATATCCGGTGACTAATGGCAAGAATCTGACGCGTGTAAACCCTATGACGGACCGTCACGGCCCCGTAACGGTCCGTCATGCCGCAATTCAACCAGAGGCTGACTCGCGTCCTCTGACTCCGCAACCCTAAAGCGGTGACAGACCGTCACCCTCGGTAACGATCAGTTACGGTTCAAGCGGTGACGGACCGTCACCACCCGTAACGGCCTGTCACAGCCGCCAAAATCCACTATAAATAGCTAGCTCGGGTTTAGACAATTCTCACATAAAATCCCGAAGTTCTGAGCTTGTATCTGACATTCACTGCCACTAATCCATTCCCGGTCGTACGTTTAAGTTTCCGAGGTGTCGATTCGCGTTAGAGAAAGTCGAGAAGCTAGGAAACGCTCATTTGGAGAATCCAAGCTAGACGATCTAAGCAGAGACGCTGCCCACTAAAACCCTCACTCTAGAGGCCTACTAAGCCGAGACTCTGTCAAGGTGAATAATTGTATTTTTATAAAATGATTTCAAAACTGAAAAATAGTTTTGATTATGATCTGACTTGAATGAATTAATATAACCATTGGTTGCATAAGGTGATTTACTATATAGCAGTTAGCCCATAGAGTCACGTATATATAAACGTGTTACAGATGAGACGCTGTAACAGGGCTAGGGGTTGAACCCTTGGTTGTTATGAAAGACCTATCGCTTGAGGCGTAAGGCAGAATATTGAATAAACGTAAAATCATATCCAAGGTCCCTGGTGTGGCTGGTGGTTAGAAAAGTTGACTGTGTAAATTGAACATAAACTATGGGCAAATTGTTCTATCTATTCACGCTTGTTAGATTTTGATTCCAATATACTTGTATTCACCAGTTTATACTGATAAAGTATTTTCAAACGTTTTACAGGTAACCAAGGATGATTTTGTTGATTAGCCATGGAATGAATAGACTAATGATGTCATGAAAAAGGGAACGTACACCCTAGACATCAGTTGAAAGAAATGGCTCATGTAAAACTTGGTTTTGTAAAATAAACGTTTATGTACAATATTAGGGATTTATCCCTATTTATAATGAAATGAAACGGGAGATTTCCCGTCTTTTGAAAAGATCCTGAGTTATGAAATATTCCGCTGTGTTTATAAAACATTGATGAAATAAAATAAAGAGACAGGTACCAATCGTTGGTCGCACGCCCGGGTAGGCTAAATCCGGGGTGTGACATTAACGTTTGGAAAAAAATTTGGTAAGCCTACATGTTTGTGTTATAAGTTGTTTTGGGTGCCAGAATTGAGTATGTTTGTTGTTATGTTTCTATTGGACTATCAGACCATAACATTTACAAGTTTAATTTGCAACTGATGTAGGTCCTGAAACAGTTCAATATAGGATGATGAATCTGGAAAGCAGGAAGAGATCAGTTGCAAGACTTCAAAAGTTATTGTACAAAACAACATGAAAAAGGTTTGATCTTTCAACTATTTTTTTTTTTTTGTAATTTATCACTAATATTTGAACACAACAAGATAATAGCATACAACTTGGAGTAAATTTAGGGAATTATTGGGATGCTAAAGATTACAAGGTAAGTGTCATTACCAATTTTCTTTACGCGAGTGACATGCGTGCAATTGGTAATTAACGCGTCTTGCTCCCGTGTTTAATCGGTATGCGCTAATGATGTTTCTTTTTTTCTTCAACTTTAGGGAATTTGCCATTCCGTTTTCTGTTGTTGACGTGAACAGTCGCAGTTGGATTTTTTTTTTGCGCAGTTGTATACACCTATGCTGTTTCTTTGCATCAACAAATTTAGGGCTTCATATAATTTCCAGTTCTGCTTTGTGTTGTTGATGTAAAGTGTTGCATTTGTGATGATGGTTTTTGTTGTGATTTATAGTTATAGTTACATGTGGGTTGTTGTCGTTTATTTATTGTCTATGTGACCATTCCGTATTGTGTTGTTGACGTAAACAAATGCATCTGGATTTTTGTTTTCTATTTGTTTGTGTTGCCAACTTTAGTGCTTCAAATAATTTGCAATTCAGCTTTGTGTTGCAGATTTACAATTATAGTTGCATTTGGGAAGATATATCATATTCGGCTTCAACGTCTAACATAAATAAGCATAAAGATACGTTACAACCGCTAAAGGGTGCCAAAATGTTACCCGTTCTGAGCTGATTCAGATGCACAAAAAGACCGAAAATGGGGCATGTAACTTGAAAGAAAATGGAGTTAAAAAGGTTGATTGTGTGATTATTTACTTACCTATGCACATGGAACTGCCAAACTCCATATGCCAATGGAGATTTGGTGATGATCGTCTAAATTTATTATCTTAATTTTTAATATTTATTTTATTATCCTTGTTTTCAAATTTGTATATGTGTATTTTTGTAATTACGTTGATTTGTGTTCGTTTGCGTTTGTTTATGAAATTAACAAAAACGAACAAATTAATTTCCTTAGTGAACGACCACGAACAAGAAATATCATTCGGTTATGTGTTAGTGAACTGTTCATTTGTCTGGTAATTTCTTAACAAATGAACACGAACACGATCTCGTTCGGTTCGGTACGGTTCAGTTCAGTTCGTTTACATTACATCAACCCCAAAATGTGGGAGGTGTAGGTGTTATTTGGACATTTGGATTGGATCTTTGTTAGAAAGTGTTGGATTTTATATGCTTGTTGTTAGTCAATATTTGTAAGTATTGTTGAAAAATGATTGAGCTGAAGCAAAGAAAGACATGAAGATTTGCAGCTGGTCAAAACTTCTCTCGGTTGGTTAAGTTAACGCTAACCAGTTGAACAACAACTGACCAACTAGAGACCAGCAGCTGACCAGCAAGTAACCAGAGGGTCTGGTTTTGATGAAGAATCTTCGTCGAAACAATCATTTCATGTCTTCAGCAATGCTTTAAACGACCTTATTGGGGTAGAAGGACGTTCTGGTAAAATTATCTTCTTCGAAGCTTGATGACATCGCAACTTGACAACATACGCCCAAATCTCAAAGAGATAAGACGGCAACTTGCACACAACATGCATAAACGAATAACGAATTATTTATTCGTTTATACCTCAACCAGAATATCTATAAATAGCAACACAAGAAACAATACCAAGAAGAGTGAGCTAACCAAGCATTCCAAGATCTGAACTCCTACTCAACAGAATCAGTCACACACCTCATCTTGAACATCATTTGTTCATATAGAATTCTTTGTGTTAATGATTAGTATTAGCAAAAAATCTTATTTCTTTCAACCTTGTACATAAAAAATTCTACACGAGCGTTCCATAGTAGATTGGTTTCTCTTTCCGTGCATTTCGCTTATCTTGTTGAAACCATTCATAGCCAAATCATGTTATTCAAATTTCTAGGACCAATTAACAGTTGTGAATTGAATACAACTTTCTTTATGGTATAACATATATTAAACTTGTTGGATTTATTTAAATTAAATATAAAACATGTAAAATGTTCATAATTCTTAGGCTTAGATAGTGGTTTACCCTGCAAAATACAACATGCATATATTACATCTGCAGTTTCTTGTCTTCCCCACTGTAATCTGATACAAGAAAGGAATGTACTCTTGAGCTAATCACAGTGAACAGGGACAACTATTACATATAGAGAAATATATATTGAGCTAACAATATCTAGACAATGTCACATTCACTATAACATTTGCAATGACAAATTCAATGTAACATTATCTAATCAATATATAAAACTCACATTTTATAAAATCTAATCAACAGTGACTAAACCATACTAAAAGAAATCGATAATCCAATCGCGAGAAAAATGATTTGGTCGTTTCGTATTGTTTCAACTTTCAACGTGTTCGGTTGTATTACGAAGAACAGAAACAAAATGTTTACCTTGAGTTTCATTTGCAGCTTGATCAGGGTCGGTTTAACCTTTTTTAGTGCCCAAAGCGAATTATAAAATCATGTCCCTTTTAAAAAATACATTTTTTTTCTTAGAATCCTAACACATGGTAATATGACGACGCACATGTTTTTATACAATTTCTTAAAGTCACAAAATCACACGTATTTAAGGTAGAATGCGTTTTAATAAAAATAAAACTCTTTCGGGTATACTGATTTTTTGTTCCCCTTTATCCAAACCTGAAAATTAAATGAAGTTTAATCCTAAAAATTGGAGGGCCCTAAGCGACAGTTTATTTTTTTTATAGTCGAGCCACACCGAGCTTGATTCTAGATTCTCATAAAACGTATGGTAGAAATGGTGGGATTTCGATGTCGAACTCAACAAAGCTATGGTCGCATTTTATAGGGGAAGTGTCATGAATTTATGATTCTAGATTCACATTTGAATTTTAAATTACCTTATATAATTATCTAAACTTTTATAAAACAAATTTTCTTTTTGGTTCATACATGTATTGAATTTCTTTTGATTATTTACATTAACGATTCACTGGCGGGTGTCTGTTCTACATGTTCGAACGTGAGCCTTGATCTGACTTCGCTCAGTCAGTCAGTACGGTCCAGCTCTTCTGGCTGCTTTCTGAGTCTTTCTCTGTTCTTCCGAATGAATTTCGGTGTTATGCGGGGCTCGGACCTTTCTGAGTGTTGTGCTCCTCGTCTCCCTCTTCATTGATTGCTATTATGACCGAGTCTTTGTCAACATGCATTCCCTTTAAGTAAGGGTTTGCATCAACCGTGCTTGTTGCCATGCCAGTGGTCTTGGTTTTTCCGAACTCCAACGTTGGAATCTCACTGGGTCAGCCATGTCTTTGTTCGCTCCTAGGGTAGGAAGTCTGTCTTGCAGTTCTTCTATCGAAAGGACTGAATATCGGACACCAATCCCATGGATGGTGCCAATGTAGCGTCCCAAATCCACACCTGGTACTGATGATACCAGTCTTCAACGGTAGAATGCTTCCTACAAAAAAAAAACATCGTTAGTCTCGCCATGGAGAGCCCGAAAGGGTCTCCACGACCAACCTCCGGAGTGAGAATAAGTTCTTTGTATGTGGGGAAGAAATCTCCTTCTTTATAGGAGATTAATATGAAGAGATGCTTTAGGTTGAATTTTTAGTCAAAGAGAGAGTTACCGGAGAAAAAACCTTGAAACCTTTGCTCATCCCCTATATATCGGAGTCTACCAAGATCTCCTTTAGAGTGAGCATTAAATGCTCCTCGTACGGAGGTTGTCCTTTTTTCGTTACCTTTTACCGAAGTGTTTTTGTCAGGTTTTTAGGAGACCAGTTCCCTTTTTGTCTTTCTTTCTTATTTTAACCTTTTCCTCCTCTCTTTTGTCTTTTTCCGCTGTATTCCCGTGGGGAAGGGGTATCCCCTTTCAAAAAGCAAAAGACGTTTCTTAATTAACCAACATTATTGATTGAATGCATAACTAAAATGAAAGAAGTAAAATGAAGCAAGAGATTGTCAAGATTATGAATTCAAAGACCTTTTACAAACTAAATTGTCAAAAAACTATGAAGCAAGAAGGCATGTCATACAAAATATTTCACTATGAGTAGAACACGTAATTCAATACAAAACATTCAACATAAACCAATCCTAGATTGTCAACACAAACCAAGTAATTATATAACATACATTTGAACAAGGATTTACGAGTATTTGAAGACCAAAGGTGTGTAATTAATTATTTGGGGCGGTTCTACCACGTGTCGGTAAACGATGGTTTTTTTTTTCGTTTACCCAATTTTTTTCCCTGCGTTAATACTTTTTGGGTGGAAACTTTAACACAAAACTGGTCTACCCTGGTGGTCTCCCCCAGCCTCTTGATCCCTCACACCCACCCATCCACCGCCCACCCAGGTTCGAACCTTGGGGTGGTTTTTTTTGTGTTTTTAAATGTTTTTTTGTTATTTGATTTTCCCCATCTTTTATTAACCATATATATATATATTTTTTTCGTCATTTGACTTTTACGTTACAAACCTTAACGCTCCCGTTTTGTTACCATTAGCGCGATTTGCTTCACCGCCCGTACCGCGGGTTTCCCCCTGGTTCAATACAAAACATTCATACATTCTACCAAAACTATGAATTCAAGATTAAGAGTAAATTACACGAAAGGTCACTGTGGTTTGTCATTGTTTTGGATTTGCTCCCCAAGTATGAGAAATTACATTTTCCTCCCCGTGGTATGACAACGGGTAACATAATAGGTCCTAGATTGGATGTTTGTTAACTTTTGTTGTTAAGTAACAGTAAAATGACCAAAATGCCCCTCTATTTAAAAAGAAAATAATAATAAAAGTAAAATAAAATAATAATAGTGGGCCCCATTAAATATTAAATAGTGGGGTTGTCTCTCCCTTTCTCAGGCTGACCACCATCGCCACCAATGGCCTCGGTTTCTTCTCCGGCAAACCCGTTGCTGGAAAAGTGAGATTTGGAACCTGCAACATCTTCATCTCATCTTCAACCCTTCGCCATCTCCTATCTGAAGCCCACCTGCAACAGCGACCGACCGAAAAACCCATTTGTGTGTCTTATAATTGATCCAAAAATGAAAACTACGTGAGTCAAGTGTGTTTGAAGGGTAAGAAAGATTCTAAGCTTTGTGTAATACAAGTTCTGATATTACACAATGATCAGACCTAATATTACACAATTAGCATATTGCACAATGACCTGACATATTTGAGTGAATTACACAATGAGGTGGAAAACGTAAAACACAATGATGAAAACATATAACACAATGATGAAAAATATTTGACACAATGAACTTGTATTACACAATGACCTGACTAATTACACAATAAACTTGTATTACACAATGAACTTGTATTACACAATGACCAGACGTGGTATTACACAATGAACTTGTATTACACAATGAACTTGTATTACACAATAACCTTACTAATTACACAATAAGCTGGAAAACGTAAAACACAACGATAAATACATATAACACAATGAACTTGTATTACACATTGAACTTGTATTACACAATGAACTTGTATTACACAATGACCTGACTAATTACACAATGACCAGATATTACACAATGACCAGACGTGGTATTACACAATCAACTTGTATTACACGATGAACTTGTATTACACAATGAGCTGAAAAACATAAAACACAATGATAAATACATATAACACAATGAACTTGTATTACACATTGAACTTGTATTACACAATGAACTTGTATTACATAATGAACTTGTATTACACAATGACCTGACTATTTACACAACGACCAGACGTGGTATTACACAATGAACTTGTATTATACGATGACCTGACTAATTACAAAATGAGCTGAAAAACGTAAAACACAATATTAAAAATACATATAACACAATGAACTTATATTACACATTGAACTTGTATTACACAGTGAACTTGTATTACACAATGAACTTGTATTACACATTGAACTTGTATTACACAATGATTTGACTAATTACACAATGACCAGATATCACACAATGAACTTGTATTACACGATGAACTTGTATTACACAATGAGCTGAAAAACGTAAAACACAATGATAAATACATATAACACAATGAACTTGTATTACACATTGAACTTGTATTACACAATGAACTTGTATTACACAATAAACTTGTATTACACAATGACCTGACTAATTACACAATGAACTGAAAAACGTAAAACACAATGATAAATACATATAACACAATGAACTTGTATTACACATTGAACTTGTATTACACGATGAACTTGTATTACACGATGAACTTGTATTACATGATGACCTGACTAATTACACAATGAGCTGAAAAACGTAAAACACAATGTGAAATACATATAACACAATGAACTTGTATTACACAATGAACTTGTATTACACAATGAGCTGAAAAACGTAATTTTTTTTTTATCTTTTTTGTTTATAACGACGCTATACTCGTTTTAAAGATAAAAAACGCTCGTTTTTATGGTGTAATTTAAAAAAAAAATAATGTCGTATGTAAAAGTTATGAATGTTTAAAAATGAGGGGGGAACTTAATAAAAAGCCAACAAAAGTGGCCAAGACTAAAATACCCTTCCAACAACTTTTTCTCATACAATTTAATCTCAACCATTAAATTTTTTTCTACAATTTGATCTAATGGCTCTAAATCTTTCTCACCCTTCTTAGAATTAGAATTCTTTTTACCTGAACCTAATCATATATATATATAGGGAAGGGTTCAAATACTAACCAACTTTTTATGTGATAACCGTGCTAACCATTATAAAACAATCACATAATTTATAAATTATTTTTCTTTTAATTGTAAAAATAGTATTTAAGTATCTTGAATAAATAGTTTGAGAGTGGTTATCATGGTTATCACATAAATATTGGTTAGCATTTGAACCTCACCTTTATATATATATATATATATATATATATATATATATATATATATATATATATATATATATATATATATATATATATATATATATATATATATATAGGGGATGTATCAAATGAAAACCCTGTTTTATTGTGTAAACCTTTAAACCCTACCATAGCCACTTATCTTTAATAATAAAAAAAACATGTGGTCATGGTTAGTTCTACATTATAATAATATAAAGTTGATAAAGATTTAAATAAAATATATTATCAGGGGCAAATAAGTAATATACATCCCGTAAATCAAATCCCGCTTAAAAAAGTCTGAAATTTTTTCGCGTGTTCCCCATAAAATCTGTCCTTCTTGAACGAGATTTGGTTTTCAAAACACCATCATCTTCTGAAAACTCTTTCCTTCAAGCTCTGTTCATCTTCTGAAAACTCTTTCCTTCAAGCTTCAACACCATCCATCTTCTGAAAAAGGTTTGTTCTTCACATCTCGAATCTTGTTACTGAATACTATAGTCGAATCATATCCCCAATTTTTGTTTATGAAAACCTTAGTTCGATTGTGTCTCCGATCTTTGTCAATGAAAACCCTAGTTCAATTAGACAAGAAGCGAGTATAGTGGGGGGGTTTCTAAAGAACATAATATCTAACAGATTCCAATTTTAGTTTTTGAAAACCCTAATTTTAACAAAATTCTAGAAGAAAGGGTTTGTTCATCATATCTCGAATCTTGTTACTGATAAGTATAATCGATCATATCTCCAATTTTTGTTTATGAAAACCATAGTTCGATCATATCTCCAATTTTTATTAAAGAAAACCCTAGTTCGATTAGACAAGAGACGAGTATAGTTGGGGGGTTTCTAAAGCTTAAATTTTTTAGACAAGAGACGAGTATAGTTGGGGGGTTTCTAAAGCTTAAATTTTTTAGTTGAAAAACCCCCGGTTTGTTTTTTTTATACGAAATATAATATTAAGATGTTTTTTTACTCATTACAGGGGGGAATCAAGATCACAGTGAAGATGTCTTCAAGTAATAACATTTATTTAATATATCAGTTTTTATAATTTTGCTATGAATTTAAATTGAATTGTATTTTTACAGCAAGAAAGAGTAGTAGACTATTAAAGAGAAAAGCTTTTAAATTTACAAATAAGCCAGAAAATCCGCTCTTGTTAGATGAAGAAGAAGAAATATCTATTGTTCCAGGTTAGTTGAAGGTATAATCTTAAACATAGATTTTTATTTTTAACCTTAATCTAATTCATTTTGCATTGATAAAAAATACAGATTCGGAGAATACCGATGATCATGAAATAATTATATCTACACTGAAAAAAACCAAGAAGAGGAAATTATTTAATGACTCAAGGGAAGAGGTTAAAAAACATAAGGATCATCCGGAAGGTATTAAACACGTGTAAAAGATATGTTAGAATGTGTAAGACTGTTTTAGCGTTGACTAAAAGACTTTAGCATATGTGTATTATATATGAGATAGATTTACATGTGTGTAAAACACTTTTCCACATGTGTTAAATGATCTGATAGAATGTGTAAGACAGTTTTACATGTGTTTAAAAGAGTTAACGTTACCACATGTGTAAATGTCAGAATGTGTACGGAAGTTTTACAGGTGTGTAAAAGACTTTTACCACATGTGTAAATGATTTCATAGAATGTGTAAGACAGTTTTACAGGTGTGTAAAAGATTTTACCACATGTGTAAATGACACGATTTTTGGATGTGTGTAAAACAATTTACCACATGTCTACATGATATGATGCTTTTAATGCAGGCAGTCAATTTCAATTGAAAAATAGCAAGAAGAGAAAAAAGAAGAAAAAAAATTCTCTTAAAGAAGGAGTTGTAGATGAGAGCTTGGGAAGAGGTGATGAAAAAAAGGTTGACAAAAAGTTACTCAAAGTGACCAAAAAAGGAAAGGTTAGAAAACAAAAACTGTTGGGAATAAGGAACCGATCATCACCACATCATTTGAGCTTAGCAATAAAAATTCTCAAACCGAAACAGAAAGAGGCTGTTATTAGATTGGGGTTCGGAGAGTTGTTGTCCTTTAAAGTCGAAAAAATCCCGGCAAAACTTGGGCATTATGTTGTAGATCATTTTGATAATCAAACAATGAAGATCAATGTCGGGAATGGTAACATAAACGTGGATACTGAGGCAGTGCATCGACTGTTAGGGATACCAAACAAGGGGATAGATTTAAAAACCATTAATCCTGTTAAAAGGCTAACGGGATATGCTGCTAGTTGGAGAGCACTATATAAAGAAGGATTCATTGGTTCACCAGACATAGTGAAAAGAATAGCAACATCAAATGATGATAACGGTGTTCTTTTCAAAATTGATTTCATAATCCTGTTCCTTACGACCCTCGTTGATTGTTACAAGAATGGAAGATGCAAGACAGAAATTCTGAATCTGATATCAGCTCAGAAGTTGGATTTCAAAAAAGTTAACTGGTGTAAGTTTATTGTTGATAAAATCCAACACTGCAAAGACAATTGGGACCGAGCGGATCCTCAATCTTACTTCAATGGAGCGTTAACGATCCTTACGGTACATGTCATTTAGATAAATGAGAAAAATACTAAAATAGGGTACTACATTTTAATACACATGTGTATAATAATTTTACACATGTGAAAGTATTGCTAACATTGGTGTAAATTAGTCTAACACCTGTGTATGTGAATATTACACATGTTTATTGTTTGTTTACACATCTGTTTTTGAATCCAGATATAATAATTAAGCTTTTTAAAATTAAAAGCTAATGACTAAAGTTTTAAATGTTTTAAACAAAAAGTTATTTTTTTGTATACGTAGCTTCTTTATGTTGATAGTTACTCATGTGTGGGATTAAATGAGGTAAATAGGGCACTACATTTTAGTACACATGTGTATAATAATTTTACACATGTGAAAGAATTACTAACATTGGTGTAAATTAGTCTAACACCTGTGTATGTGAATATTACACATGTTTATTGTTTGTTTACACATATGCTTTTGAATTCAGATATAATAATTAAGCTTTTTAAAATTAAAAGCTAATGACTAAAGATTTAAATGTTTTAAACAAAAAGTTATTTTTTTTGTTTACGCAGCTTCTTTATGTTGATAGTTACTCATGTGTGGGATTAAATGAGGAACGAACAAAATCACCAATAGAAAATTGGACAACCGAAAGCCTTAAGTTGAGAGAGGATTTAGAATTAGAAAGGGGTGGGTTTGGATTGGGAGAGTATCGAGGACAATATCAACATCAAATCAATGAAGGACCGGGTGAAACTGAAAATTTAACGGTATGTGAACCTAGTTATTCAATTTTTCAATTTAATATACTATCATTTTAAAACCTTTGAATATTTTGTAACTCATACATTCTATATTACACAGGATAAAATCACAGAAATTGAGAGCAAGTTGGATTATTTTCGAGAGGTCAAAAAAAAGTTTGAACTAGAGTTGGCCGAAATATTCTACAGAAATAAAGAGAACCTTGGTGTAATCAGGTTACTGGAGAATTATGAGACGATGTTGGCAGATAAACTCAACTGGTCGGATATTATTGTTAAGAAAGAGTTTTGTGATCATCAAGATATTGTTGCAACTATGAAGATATCCAATGTTTTGAATGAATTGAATGAAACATTCGAAATATCAAATATGACAGAAAAGGGAAGGTTCGGAGAAGACATTGATATTGAAGATGGATTGATTAGTGAACATACAGAAAGAAGTGAAGTTCAACAAGCAGGAGAAAGAGGTTATTTTTAATATGTGTGACATAACATGCTTATAATTTAATTATAATTTAAGTATAAATAGATTTAACAGGTGCAAAAGTATGTGAAGGGGAAAAGGAGAAAAAAGATGGGAAAGATATAGGAGGGCTTGAGAATATGCAAGCATCAAGCTTTAGCGTTGGCGTTACTCAGAAAACATATGCAAATAAAGGTATTTATTAGAAGTTGGATATATGCAAATATAGGTATTTATTAGAAGTTGGAAAACTTATGATTGCGGTAATGTAAATAAAGACATAACATATACATACACATGTGTAATGTCTATGTACACATAACATATACACATGTGAAAAGTCTATGTACACGTGTAAAAATTAACGTATGTTGCACTTTTGTGTAATTTCTATGTACACATAACATATACACATGTGTAATGTCATTGTACACATGTGAAAATGTCTATGTACACGTGTAAAAATTAACGTATATTGAACTTTTGTTTAATTGGTTGTGAAGATAAACCGGATGAGATGCGTTTAGACGTTCATGAAGAGTTTGAACAAACTGAAACATGCAAAGGTTTTAGATATGTTGTGACATAACATGCTTATATGAAAACCATATTTCAAAGTTTTTTTATATTTTAACTTTAAAAAATGTAAAATTTAAAAAATGTAAAATTTAAAATACAGCATCCTATGTGCTAAGTTCAATTAAATTATTTGTTTTTAATTTTTGGTTACTAGGTGTGGAAGAGGAAGAGTATGAGATGCCTGTTGACGTTGATCATGAATCAGTTAACCAAGATCTAGAAGCAGGCAAAGGTATGAAAAAAACTTTAAAAAATGTAAAATTTCAAATACAGTCTTCAAATATAAAAAATAAGCATATATGTTCATGTGAATATAAACTTATCATCTGATTCATGATCTATTATAGATAACTTAATTGAAGAAATGGAATTGAAAACTTCAAGTGAAAGCATAAATTGCCAAAGGTTAACCGGAAGAAGCAAAGTTGCATCAGAAGCTTTAAGGTCACCTTATTTGGTAAGAGAGGTTGATATAACCAAATCAATGACAAAAGAAGATGAATGGGTATGGAAATTCATATGGACTGACCCAAAAAAGTAAGTGTGTAGGATAAATAAAAACTTGTTACACAAAAATAATTTCCAAAATATGTCCAAACTAAAATTGTTTACAAACAGGATTGATAAATGTGACCAGAAGGATGAAAAAGTAGGAAATGAAGAAAAGAGTAAAGACCACGAAATTATTGAGTATGTATTCTATTAACAAGTTTAGATTAAAATTACATGTGTAAGTATGAATTACACATGTGAAAACTTTACTTACACATGTGGAAAACTTGTTTACAAAAACTGATTTTAGTTTATTTTGTGTACAAACAGGATTAATGAATCTGGGAAAAAAAAATATCCAGATTATATGTGTATTGACAGTAAGGTGGATGCAAAACAAAAGAAGCAACAGAAGAATAAAGGGCCCGAAATTATTCAGTATGTATTTTTCCCTAATCTAAAGTTTCAGATTTGTTATTTGTATTAACAAGTTTATATCACACTTACAAGTGTAAGTATGAATTACACATGTGAAATCTTTACTTACACATGTGGAAACCCTGTTTACAAAAACTGACTTGACTTTTATTGTGTACAAACAGAATTGAGGAATCTGCCAATAAAATGTTTCCAGATTATATGATGATTAACAGAAAGATGGGTGAAAAACAAAAAAAGGAAGAAAATAACAAAGGACCAGGAATTTTTAAGTATGTATTTTTCCCTAATTTTATATACCAAATTTCTTATTTGTAATAGCCGAAGTGTAGTTTATACTTAAATATCTATACAAACATTTCTGTACAGAGATGCAGTTTTTGAATCTGAATGTGTGATCGGAACTGAGAAATTTATTTTCCAAAGTCTGCTACCTGGAAGAGAACTGTACACTGGAGTAATTAAATTGTTGGGCGGCTGTACTAAATTCTGAAGAAAAAAAAAGAAGTCCAAAATCACCGCATAGGCTTTTCTGTGACACAAATGTGATTGTAAGTATTCATCAAAAACTTTTAGACTTTAGAATACATTTTTTAGATATGGTTTAAAAACTAACAAATTAGCCGATTCAACTTTAAAAATTACAGGTGAAATGGATGCTAACAAACCCAGGGAAAAACAAGGCAGAACGCTTATCAGAGTTGAAAAAACAGATATTAAGGCTAGTCAGCAGGAATGAAAAATTACTAGATCTTAGAACATATGAGCTTATATTCTTCCCGATTCTTGATAAAAGACACTTTTACCTGATTGTGTTTGATTTGAAAAATCCAGGTATTTCTATCATTTAAACATTCTTATATGCATGTGTAATACTCATCTACACATGCATGTGTAATACTCATCTACACATGATAATTCCTTGCTTTTATTTCTAATATTTAAATGCCAGGTATTTCTATCATTGACAACATGCATGAAGAGGAGAGCCCGGTAGAGATGAAAGATGATCAATACTATTTCAAAAAGGATACCTCGTTCAAAGTGGTAAGAAAAGAAAAACTATAAAAAACTAAAACAATTCAAAAAAAAAAATATTGAATGTAAATATAGTATTAACACTTTAATTGGTTTTAGAAAAAAAACTTTGAGGATTATTTGGAAGACGTACTTCATCCAAAGCTTGGTGAGATTATAAATCAAATGCCTTTAAAACTCAAACTCCCTTGGGCAACAAAAAAGAATACGACAGACTGCGGTATTTTCGTTATGCGCCATATGGAGATGTTTATGGGTAGAGGAGCAGGGAGCTTTGATTGCGGTTTCAGCAAAATTGCAACGAAAAAGAACGCGCAGATCAAAAATTTAAGAAAAAAGTACCTGGCTAGGATTCTACTATCGGATGAAAACAAATTAAAAGACATGCTTGTACAAAAAGCTTTTGGCGTTGATCAGGAAAACAAAATAGTCTGCTAATTTGATGTTTGTAGTTTTTGGCATTGTTGTTTGGAAGTAGTGTAGGATTCACTATAGTTGTTTTCTATCATGGTAGGTGTGTGCTTTTTGAAAACTTGACAATGCTTTTTGGTGTTTTCTTTTTTTGAATTGTGGCTTGGGTGTAAGAAAACTTTGACAATTCTTTTTTAAGATTTAAATATGCCTTATATGGTGTGACTTTTAATGATGTCTATTACACATTTGAAAAAAGATACATGTAACACTTATCAATAGTGTTTAAACACTTTTTACAGTGAAAAAAGAACTTTTTTGCCAAAAAATTACAGTGTATAAAAAAATAAAAATGATTTAAAAAACAAGTTTGGGACAAAATGAATTTCACATGTGTAAAGATAAATTATACATGTGTAAATATAATTTACACATGTATAAAAGGGATTTACATGTGTGTAAAATTGAATTACTTGTGTAACGTATGTAATGGTCTGTAAATGGTTTTTTTAGACATGCGTGCAACTTTTTACATAGTGTTTTTTTTTACTTTCACCTAAACTTTTTACTCAATTATACATGTAAAAAGATATTTTACATATGCCCTATATGGTGTGACTTTTAATGATGTCTATTACACATTTGAAAAAAGATACATGTAACACTTATCAATAGTGTTTAAACACTTTTTACAGTGAAAAAAGAACTTTTTTGACAAAAAATTACAGTGTATAAAAAAATAAAAATGATTTAAAAAACAAGTTTGGGACAAAATCAATTTCACATGTGTAAAGATAAATTATACATGTGTAAATATAATTTACACATGTATAAAAGGGATTTACATGTGTGTAAAATTGAATTACTTGTGTAACGTATGTAATGGTCTGTAAATAGTTTTTTTAGACATGCGTGCAACTTTTTACATAGTGTTTTTTTTTACCTTCACCGAAACTTTCTACTCAAGTATACATGTAAAAAGATATTTTACATATGCCTTATATGGTGTGACTTTTAATGATGTCTATTACACATTTGAAAAAAGATACATGTAACACTTATCAATAGTGTTTAAACACTTTTTACAGTGAAAAAAGAACTACTTTGACAAAAAATTACAGTATAAAAAAATAAAAATTATTTAAAAAACAAGTTTGGGACAAAATCAATTACACAAATGTAAAGATAAATTACTCATGTGTAAATATAATTTACACATGTATAAAAGGCATTTACATGTGTGTAAATTTGAATTACTTGTGTAACGTATGTAATGGTCATTAAATGGTTTTTTTAGACATGCGTGCAACTTTTTACATAGTGTTTTTTTTATCTTCACCTAAACTTTCTACTCAAGTATACATGTAAAAAGATATTTTAACTGTTGTAAGTGTTAAATTATACATGTGTATAGTTAAATAAATTCACATGTAAAATGTGTAAAGCTGAATGACATATGTATAAAGTTGAATGACACATGTGTACAGATACAATACACCTCTACACATTAACAGCTGATAAACTATTTTCATTAATAACATTAGATTGTTCCAATATACAATTAACAAAAGATGGTTGTTCATCTCCACATAATCTGTAGAATAGATAACAACAAAAAAATAAACCGAAGATGAACAACCATTTTAAGGCGGAGATACCTAAATAAACCAACATAAGAAATACAAATTAAACATACTACCATCCGGATATGGTTAATCATCTTTCTTATCAAAGCCTGGGATACCTAAACCCTACCAAAAGATAGCACACAATGATCAACCATTTAATGAGTAAAAGCCTTAGGGACTCTCAACATCCTCGTTCAGAGGACAATTGCGAGAGTCATGATCACCGATTCCCAAACATTTTTGACATTTCCTTCCTGGTTTCTTCCTTGTAACAGACGCCCTCTCACCCGGACCAATAAAACGACGCCTTTTAGTACCAGATCCTTTGTTTTTGATTCCTCTAGAGCAGTAAATGGAACATCAGAGTGATTAACATCACCAACCAGCTCACGTATCACAGCAGATTTAGAGTTAGAACAACCTTCAACAGGGTAATTTTCAAAAACTTCAACCTTCATCTCCCTAATCTGTTGAGCAAATGAAACAAGTCGATCAGGATGACCCCTTAACCGATCCATGCATTGAGTAACTAAATCCAGTACATCATTCCTCTTCGCTGACATATCACTATTGTCTGAAGTATACATGTTCGCAAGGCCATACACGGTCTTCGGTAAAGCACCTTTTATCCAACGACGACTCACATATTCATCAGGGATTTCCTCCACTTTCTTATACCTAAAGACACAAAACACGTGGCGACAAAGATACCCCAAACGAGTGAAACCCATACATGAACAAGAAAACAAGTTCTTAGACATATCAACCTCGACCTGCAACGAAAATAATGAATAACATTGTTAGTTCTTGAATTCCATCAGTTAGTTTTTTAAGGTGTGAAAGTCCATCATACACATGTGTAAAAATTGAGACAAAAAATATAGGATATAGAACAAATAGTTGAGTATATTTTTATACCTTAAATGCATTAATAATTACAGAATTTTTGTCAGCGTGGTGAACAGTAAAAACATCAACCACATTCACATCCTCATAATTGGTTATGAAAGATGAGAATAAACCCTTCACAATTTCCTTTTGAACCTCTACAAATATTTCTCGAGTATAGAGCTCTGAAACATGTTTTTCTATTGCTAGATGAGTGCGAATAGATGTTGTCGTTGAACTAGATTTATGCTCAATAACCCTTTGATTGTAACGCTGCCCATCTATGGTTGTGTCAAAGCATAACAAGAACTGAACAAGAGTATTCCCACCACTGGAATTCACTTTAAACGCAGAATTTGAACTCTCACATCTTGAAGTTGTCTTCATCAGACAACACATCTGAATGTGCCTGAAATAAGCAGGAACCCAATGATCTCTAATAGCATACATATCTCTCAGCCAAACATGATTTTTCAACTTAAAGTGTTGTATGAGATCATTCCATCGTCTTTCAAACGTAGATGGGGATAGGAAAACATTCCACACCAACTTATGCAAGCTTGCCCTGAAGTTGGAATTTTGCAAAAAGTCACCTGAAAACTACATATCATAGCACCAAAAAGATAAATTTCAAATGTTAGAAAGAAATGAAAGAGGATTAACATGGGTATTTGAATAATACACATATGTATTTTCATATTACACATGTGTATATTAATATTACACATGCGTATATGAATATTAGAGTTGTGTATATGAATATTACACATGTGTACGGGTGGTTTACACATCTGTTTTTGAATTTGTACACAAGCTTATTGGATGCCTTTTAGTTTAATACAAATTACTTGTATATATAAATTCATAACCAAATAGTAAAAAAGACAAGAAATGTTATACCTTCGAAGGAAGTTTCTTCATGATGTGCCACATGCACAAACGATGTGTGGATTCATGGAAAACACCTTCAACAGCTTGCTTCATAGAGGTGTCTTGATCAGTTAGTACAAGGCTCGGTTTCTTAGGGTGAGCTTTAACGAAACACTCAAGTAACCATTTGTATGATTCAACAGTTTCGCTTGATAGCAAACCCGCACCGAATGTAACACATTTTTTGTGATGGTCAATTCCAGTAAAAGGGATAAAAATCATGTCATACCTAAAACATAGTAATAAATTTAAAAGGCCAATAAGTATACATAGTAATTAAATTACAAGAAATTAAAAGTACTCACTTGTTTGTATGATAAGTCGCATCAAAAGCTATAACGTCCCCAAAAGCTTTGTAATTTTCTTTGGCAACATCATCTGCCCAAAACGCAGATCGTAGCTCACCAGTTACCACAGAATAAACAAATGAAAAGTTGTGTAAATTAACACTACGGGCTTCCATCTTTTCAACAAACATCTGAGCGTCTCGCTCACCAATGAACATACGAATGTCACGACTAAAATTAGTATAATCAGTTTGTGTGCCTCGCATATTATGTGGACCTCCTTTCAAACCAGACTGCAGTCGAAGAGAAGCACGCGCACCAATCTTGTTCAAACTCATTCTATGGATAAATTGTTGATCAGAAAAAGATAATTGCCTTCTATTACGGGTCAAATCAGCATTCTCAGCAGAAACAAGTTCATGGTTATGACTTTCTAAAAAATCATACACAACAAAACTTGAACACCCCGTAACAGCTTTGAGTTTTAAACGAGCTTTGCAATCAGACACCTTAAAGGTGCGCGCGCGAACAGATTCCAATTTGCACATACCCTGTGTGTCAAAATTCTGATCCTTCGGTTTCCCTGCTTTGGCACACAATAGATATCTATGTGTAATAGTGCCATTCCATTTCTTCATAGGGCCTATTCTAATTGAAAACCCAGACTTTTCAGCGTAAGAAAAGTAAAAGTTATAAGCATCAAACCAATTAGCAAAAACCATTCCAACAGCAGGTTTATCCGCAGTAGTTACGTTAGGTGTCCAATATCTTGTCCCATCTGGAGATTCAAACACAAAGCTTCGACTAGAACCTAATTTGTAAATGAAAAATGAAAAGTTAAAAAAGGGTTAAATAATATTGGTTTAAATAAAACATCTTTTTAAAAACAACTATGACATACTTAAATCACACATCTGTTTCATATCAAAAATATGATATACAAATGTGTTTTTATAGAAATTATATTCTTCACTATAAAAACGCAAAGACAGAACATATATAAATAAATACAAAATGTGTAAACATTCTTTTTACACTTGTGTAAAACTAATTAAAATGCATAAGAAATTATATTTCATGACTATAAAAACACAAAACACAGAACCTTGAGGCTAGGAAAACATTTAGACATTTGTGGTATGAATCTAAAAAACTATTAAGTTAAAAAAACTTATGAATCTAAAAAAAATTATTAAGAAAATCTGTCTACATCATAATGGGTCTACTAAATTGCTTACACCTGTGTGAAACATAATAAACCAAAAAAAATACCTAGGAAGTATATACTAGGAACAAAAGTATAGCTGTATAATACCAATACCATATATCACAAACATTTGATTTAACATTTGAGTCCAAAATTGAAACAATAATCTAAGAAAAAAATTGAATAAAATAAAAAAAGATAAAAACGATACAAAATTACCTTGTTGATCTTCCCCACAGAAACGATTACTAGCATCGATAAGATTCATGCGAACAAATTGCTCAGAAAGTATAGAACTTGAACCACAATGAAACCCAGCAGAAGGAGGATCGTCATCACCGGTAATGTTCTCGTACATAGGAGCCTTACCCTTATCCTTTGTTAGGTTTGACATGGTGAAGATCTGAAAAATAACTATCTCTGTAAAGAGATTTATAAAGGGAACTAAACATAATTTGGAGGGAAATAAACACATTTTGGAGGGAAATAAATCTGATTATGATGAAAATGGTACAAGGATTCGGTAAAGTAGATGCAAATGGTACAAGAAATCGGTGAAGAAGGTGGCGATTAGATTTTGATGTTAAGGGTTTGGCTCTCTTGGAAACAGGTATGAAGAAAAGGGTTTTTACTTTTGGAAACAGATGTCTGACAACCCAGTTCTTTAAATCTGGTATGATGAATTGGATTGTGGAAGTTACTAATCTACCCTTGATGCTATTAATATATACTTTAAAAGAGAAAAATGAATGAGTGGCTATGGTAGGGTTTAAGGGTTTACACAATAAAATAGGGTTTTCATTTGATACGTCTCCTATATATATATATATATATATGCTCCACTAAGAAGTGGGTTTTCGCTAAGAAACGCTAAGAAATGGGTCAAACGAACTCCGATTGAGCTCATTCAAGTGGCGTTGGAACCGTCTCATCAAATCCTAACCCGTCGCCAAAATCCTAAACCCCCCTCCACCCGCACCCCCAAAAACCTAAAAACCCCCTCCAACCCCACCCCGAAAAGCCTAAAACCACTACCCCACCCCCAAAAACCTAAACCCCCCACCCCACTCCCCCAAAAACCTAAACCCACCTCCACCCACCCCTAAAAACCTAAACCCCCCACCCCCACCCAAAAAAAAAAAACCTAAACCCTAAAATCTAAACCCTAAGGCTAAAACCCTAAAATTCAACCCTAAAATCTAAACCTTAAAAGTTAAATCCGAAAAAGCTAAGATGGTAGAGTTCGACGAGACGGTTCCAACGCCGCTGAAATGAGCTCAATCGGAGTTTGTTTGATATCGTGTTTTAAGGTTTTGTCATTTCTTAGGTTTCTTAGCGAAAAACCACTTCTTATTTGAACCTCCCCTGTGTGTGTGTGTGTGTGTATTCTAAGTTCCCATGAACAAATGAACAAGTTTCAATCAATCGATTATCACATAGAAGTCAAATCAACAAAATGGTACATTACATTATCCATTGGTAGCACTACAATGACATGAACAACTGATCCTAGTTGAATCTCAAGAAACCTGGTCTAAGTGATTTGGGAGGTATCACTAAAATTCAGGACTTGGTCTAAGTGGTTTGGGAGGTAATGGTGGCATGCTTGGAGCTGGACTTCCTAAATTGGAAGAAATGCAACAACAGTTGACTCAAAACCCAGAACCTAGTCGTATGCTTCAGATCCAAAATGGTAGTTGGAGTGGTGGCGGTGATCGGCGGTTTGTGGTCATATGCTTCAGATCCAAAAATCCAGAACCTGGTCGTATGCTTCAGATCCAAAAATCGAATTTGTGTCGATTTGCGGTTTGAATCAGTGTGATGGACTCGTCGGGGGAGAGAGGGGTAAGATGTGGTGTTCTTCACGTGGCGGCGATGGTTGCGGTGGCAGGAGGTGGTTGTAGTGATTGCGGTGGCCGTAGGTGGTGGTTGCTATGGTCGGCGGCTATTGTAGAGGTGGTCGGCAGCTGTTGTAGAGGGGGTGGAGGTGGGTAAGGTTGCTCAAATGAAGAAGATGAAGATGGGTTATTATCTCAGGTAAATGAAAAACAAGTGGGCCATTTATTTTTATTTAATAGTAAGAGTATTTTGGTCCTTTTTTAAACAATTGACAGAAAATTTAACAGACATCAATCATAGGGACCTATTTTTTATCATTTGTCATACTATGGGGAGCAAACATGTAATTTCTCATACTTGGGGAGCCAATCAAAATTATTAACATACCACATGGACCTTTCGAGTAATTTACTCCAAGAATAATAAGAAGGGTTTCCCCGTGGTTCAATACAAAACATTCATACATTCTACCAAAACTATGAATTCAAGATTAATAAGTACAGTCATTCAAAACCCAAATAAAAACAAACATAAATTTCTTAATTCTTAGTAGTTACTTAACTATCGAAGGCCATAGCAAAAATGAAAGAAATAAAATGAAACAAGAGGTTGTGAAAAGTAGGAATTCAAACACTTTACACAAAACCAATTCTAGATTGTCAAAACTGTGAAGCAAGAAGGCTTGTTATACAAAACATTCATAGATTTAGTAAGAGTCAAACAAGGAATTCAACTCAAAACGTTCTAACATAAAGTAATTCTAGATTGTCAACACACACCAAGTAATTCAATACAAACCAAGTAATTCAACAAAATGTTCATGCATTCTATCAAAACTATGAATTCTAGATTGATAAGTAATGCCAGTAAAAAACTTGACTTACTGAGACATGAGGAGCGACCAAGCGAGACTTAATGGATTCGATCACATGACCGACTTACATGACTTGATCACTTGATTCTCGAAGATGGAGTCATTACTCGAAAGTCTCGACTCTCGAAGACAGAAGAGTAGTAGTTCACTAGGGTTTACTTTGTGACTTAGAAAAGCTGATGATGTCTGATTTTCTTATGTGCTTACCAGAGTGGTATTGGGTTAAGTTAAAATATAGGCTAAATGAGTTACAAATTCGGGTTCCTTGAGTATAACCGCACTAATAATCTTAAAATTTTAAACCGAAACCCTAATAACCTAATTCATTTTGGTTGAAAACCAAATTGAAAACCGAATATGTATATTGGTTCGGTTTTAAATGTTTAGGTTTGATTTGATTTTCAGTTAAATCGATTTAGCAAGCGATTGCGGCAACACTAGTGTGTTTATGTGTTTAGAGTTTGTTGTGTTGAATGTGGAAATTAATTGATTTGTGTAAGGCCTTGGACAGAGTGTACTAGTTTTGATAGAATGTATGACTGATTTGTTTGTATTGAATTACTTGGTTCATATTGACAATCTAGAATTGGTTTGTGTTGAACGCTTTGCATTGAATTGCTCGTTCGACTCCTACTAAACTATATATACGTGTTGTATGACACACCCTCTTGTTTTATAGTTTTGTCAATCTAGAATTGGTTTATATAAGGTCTTTGAATTCATAGTTTTGACACAGCCTCTTCTTCATTTTACTCCTTTCATTTTAGCTATGACCTTTAATATATGATATGATGTTAGTTACTTCTTTTTAGTTTAATCATATATTTAGAAATGTTTTTTTTTTTGCTTTTATTTGTTTTTCATTTGCAGATTGTTGGTAACATGCCCATCGAAATAGATTCTACTATAAGTAGTGTGAATTCATAGAAACACAAACATAAAGAGTGATTAACATCTTTATAGTTATGATGCTAAAACTTGTGACACATCTTTAATGCAAAATATGAGGGTAATCTCGCAAACAGTTGAGGCAACCAGTCATATTTGACATTGAACACAGTGAAGGATGATGAAACACTGGAGGGGAGTAAAATTAGTTTACAATCATATAGGTTTGATGAGCAAAAAGGTAGTATATCAATACCCGAGATGTTAATTATTGATGAATTGCCTTTTACGCTGTGTTCCTGAATTTCATTTAAGGAGAGAAGAGAAAAGATTTAGAAGTAGGGAAAATTGGTGTTCCAGAGTTTTTTTTTATGAAGAGAAAGGAAGAGAAGAGAAGAGAAAAAGAGGGATTTTAAGGCTAAAATCCATCCTTCCAAATTGGAAAGTAATGGAGAGAACGGAAAGAAAAGGAAAAGAAGAGAAAAGAAAGGGAGAGATTCCTTCTTTTCTTTCCTTAAGTTAACTTAGGAACACAACGTTAAGTTTGTGGAAAATAGCAGATTCAGAACCGGAATGAGGATTTGCCAGATTGCACTTGTCAGTTGTCACCCATCTCAAAGCACAATCACAAGGGATTGCTATCAGTTATATCTTGATGAAAAGCTAACTAAACAAATCAACTCTTAGGGTTTGTTTGACAACTGATACGTAGCCATCCTTGGATTCACCCCTCACCCTTCCTGAAGGTCACCAGAAAACAGTCTTCCTGGGTTGTTGCTGCCATCTGTTGCTACTTCAATTAGGTTGTTGGTCACCGAATAGCTTGGTTGCTCGCTCAAGTAACAAAGAGATCTTAACAATCCAAAGATCGAACTACTCTGTGTCAAAATAGTAATGTGAAGATAAATAATTCATAGATAGGAAATGGGATCGAACTACTCTGTGTCATTATTAAGATAGCCAATCGAATGCTAATTTACAAGATAATCATGTTTATAAATTATCTAGTTACAAATGAAGAGAGTAACCGAGACCGACTACTTGCCTCAAGTGTGCTCTCAAAGACTGTTGCAATGGTTGGCAGAGGTTGATGGATCAAGAATTATCCTCTTTGGGTACTTGTGGTTTTGGGGGTCAAGAATTCTCTTATGTGCCAAAAATTCACTGTAATGGAAACCTACCAAAATCATCTTCAAAAACGGTATGGTCATAAATATTTTTAGGAGGAACTTGAGTTGGAAAAATAGGCAGGATGGGTAACGGGTCAAAGAATTGGTAACATTTGTTAATTGTCAAAACAAGTCAGGTCGGACTTGAAACACTATTGTCCAAAAATTATATATATTTTTTTTAGATAAAAATAACTAGTGTCAAATCTTATTACAAAAATAATACTATTTAATGTTCTAAACTTTTAATAAAACTATGAGGTTTTACACATTAAAATACATTTTGGGTGAACTTCAAGCCTGTTGACCCATTTCTTAAGCTATTTTTTTTAATTTACTTGTCTAACCAATTATAACCAATCTCTCGGAAATAGGTCGAGACCTTGTTTGTCATCTTTTATTTCTATTTAGTTGTGAATTCAACATATCTTGTGTACGGGTCCTATCATAAAACTATATATAAAAAGATAAATATTACAATTTTGTTAAGAACATATGCTAAATTCAGGGGTATGAATTTCTGGCATGACATGAACCTAACACGAAATTCGCAGGTTTGGGTTTAGTCAAAATAGTTTCGGGTCGAACCCGCGAACATGTTTAGCTAAACGGGTCGGGTCACCCCCGATGGGTTCGCGGCTTGACCCGTTAACCTGTTTAGTTTTTGTAACTTTTTGAATTCCGTATCTTAATCTGTTGTTGTGCCAAAATTTAAAAGTTTATAAGAAATGGGGCAATGAGCACCCGGTTTTAGGTTTTAAAGTGTAAATGTTATTGTTTTATACACATTTGTACTTTATGTTGTAAATTTGTAATTTTAGAGTACTAATATGTGCAAAAAGAAAAAAATCGTGTTAAACAAGTATTGTCAACCAGCGAATACGCGTTTTATGTCCAGATGTGTCTGACACAATTTTCAAGTTAGTTTCAGGTTCGACCCGCCAACCTGCGAACACGACCATCTAGCTTCCCTAGTTAAATTCAATGTTAAAGGATGACAACTAATAACAGATTTACCACCAATTTTTCATTTTGAAAAGAGTGCAAGGGTGCAGCCAACTCTGGATAACAAGGCATGTACCTTATAGCCTGCAATTATGTGGTGGACATTGCTTTATAGCCTTCTTTCTCAAGAATATTAGCTATAGAAATGTCACCAGTCTTTGAAATTCTTCCTTCATCCTACAAGCACATCCATTATTAAAAAAGAGAAGCAATATTAGCATTAAAACATATGGTTATTAACACAAGAACTGTTTCAGGCTGAGAAAATAACCAGAGTTCATCTCCTATAGCTCTACAATTCAAAAAAGTGGTTGAAAACGTCATTATAAAAGGTTCAAAGCGTAAAAAAAAGGCACACCTTTAAATGCATAACAACAGAGGGTCAAAAGTGTAATTTTTGTTAAGGCTAGGTTGGGATAGGTTGACCCGAAATAGTTTCTGAAAAATTTAGATTTTTTTGTAAATATTAAATATGATAAAAAAATATTTATAAAAAAATTTAATCTATGTTCTTTAATAAACCGATTTGGGAGGTTAGATGCATTAAATTAAAAGTTGGGAGACTTTCAACCCATTTTATTTCCAACCCATTTGCCTATTAGGGATTTAACGTATTCCAAATCAACCCATTCATAAATAACGGGCAACTGCGACCTCTAAATAATTAGCAAGTTTAAAATTATAGACAAGCATATTAGCACTTCAAGATATGGTTATCAAGTAACACAAGAACTGTTTGAAGCTGAGAAAATAACTTGAGTTCATCTCCTATAGATCTACAATTCAAAAAATTTGGTTGAAAACGTTGTTATAAAAGGTTCAAAGCCTAAAAGATAGGCACACCTTTAAATGCAAAACAATAGAGGGTCAAAAGTGTAATTTTTGTTCACGCTAGGCTGGGTTAGGTTGACCCGAAATAGTTTATGAAAATTTTAGATTTTTTTGTAAATATTAAATATGAAAAAAAAATAAAAAATTTAATCGAAGTTCTTTAATAAACCGATTTGGGAGATTAGACGCATTAAGATAAGGAGACTTTCAACCCATTTTCCTATTAAAGATTTAACGTATTCCAAATCGACTCATAAATAGCGGGTTGAAAATTCTAAATTATTAGGAAGTGTAAAATTATAGACAAGCATATAGTTATTGATCTTTCAACTCCTAAATGGAAGAACACTATCAAGGAATAAGCCCCATTCATGTTACAAAAAACCACACATCCAAAACAAAAAACAAACACAAAAGTTACCATGATGTGGATATAGGTGGGTTTGATGAATTCCAAGAATCGCCTGTAATGAGTAATCATCAAAACAGAGTTAGTGGGAGTCATTAGTGCATTAACTGCTTTTGAAACATCTTTTAGAGCATCAACATCTAATCCAGAATCAATTTCATCCAATATAGCTAATTCTGCCCCTAGCACATGTAAAAAAATAATTAAAAATAGAAAAATTAGTTATCTAAGTTTTCTCAACATCTTGAATCTGATCAGAGAAATAAAAGAGAATAACTAAGAACACCTACCGCAAGTTGTAAAATTTCATTTCACTTCTTTTCACCACCACTAAACCCTTCATTGGCATTTCTGTTTAAAAAGTCTGCCTTTATATTCACCATTTCCAGCTTTGGAATGATGTAACCATAAAACTGCAGACATATTATCAGTATCCACTAACCAAATATAGCAAATGGTGCAAACAGCAGGTAAATACTGTTAAAATATCACATTCCACATAAATAAAATAACTAAATTTTCTTATTAATCATTTCCCATATGTAGTTTTGGAGATTATACAAAAGTTGCAATAACTTTCATGAGTAAATTAACTAAATCTTTTCGGAGTTGGAAACTATATACCTGAAGAGGATCAAGCTCTGGCAGACCGAGTTTCCTTCTTCGGGCATTATAAGCCATTTGCAGAAAGTCACTGTTGCTCACTCTGGGAATTTCAACCGGAGACTGAAAGCTAAGAAAAAGGCCAGCAAGTGATCTGTCTTCTGGTTCCATCTCAAGCAAATTCTCTCCCTTGAACACAACCGAGCCTCCAGTAACCTACAAAATGAGTAAATTTTATATCAAAAGATCACGGAGAAGGAAATTATGCAACTTTGTCGCCACAGGATGGAAAAACTAAACAATGTTGTATATAATTGAAAGCTTAATTCTCAAGAACTGAAGACATTTAATCCAAAAAAAATAAGCATGCTAACCTTGGCAAAAGTGCTCTTCCCTGAACCATTCTTGCCCATAATAGCATGAATATAGTAAAATCAACAATTGAAAGTTGAAACTGAATTAGAGCTTCTATCATATGGAAATGCATTGGGGATGATTTTAGAGCATTACCACCTAGCAGATTGGTGCAAATAAACTTAGCGCATCTACAACGCTAAACCATTCTAACGCGCCACGTTGCCACATCAGACTACCCACAAACACCCATATCCTCTCCAACGCTACATCCTTTTAAAAGAAATAAAAAAATACATATCTTAACTAGTTGCGCCATGTGTCACAATTCTGTGAGCCAGATAAACTTGGTAATTGTATTGTATTATTGTATATCATTAACTAAGAGAATAAAAGGGATATATATACAAAATATAATTACACTCTAATCCCTAGACTATATTTATCGTCTAATATTCCCCCGCAAGCTAAGGCCGGGGAGCGACCTTAAGCTTGGATCGTAACGTGATGAAACGTTGTGAAGGCAACGGTTTTGTAACCACATATGCTATCTGATCGTTGGTAGATATAAACTGAACCATTAGTTTCCGTTGAGCAACCTTTTCACGAACAAAGTGAAAGTCAACTTCTACTTGCTTTGTACGTGCATGGAAGACAGGATTTGATGAGAGATACATGGCACCCAAGTTGTCATATCATAAAGTAGGAACTGCTTTAACAGAAACTTGAAGTTCATGGAGAAGAGATTGAAGCCAAGTGAGTTCAGTAACCGTATCTGCTAGGGCCTTATATTCAGACTCTGTGGATGACCTAGAGACAGTGCATTGCTTGCGTGCAGACCATGAAACAAGATTCGAACCTAGATAGATGGCATATCCTCCCGTGGATCGATGGTCATCTGAGCAGCCAGTCCGGTCAACATCAGAGAAGGCACTTAGGGAGATATAGGCCGCATCAGTGTCAGCATGAAGGAGAGTCTCAGAATCTCATATAAACCATTACCCGAAGGAGGTCGTGCCTTGTAAGTACCGAAGAATCTGTTTGACCGCAGACCAATGATTTATGGTCGGTGACTGCATAAACTGGCAGACCTTGTTGACTGCAAAAGTAATGTCAGGCCGAGAAAGTGTGACATACTGAAGTGCGCCCACAATATGAAGATATTTCACCAGATTATCAAATAGTGGTATGTCACCTATAGTAAGATTTGCAGTCGTTGTGATTGGTGAGGTGACAGGTTTGGCACTGGAGAGACCAGAGCGTTCAAGCAGTTCGAGGATGTATTTCTTTTTAGACAAAACCATATCCGCACCATGAGAGGCGATCTCAATACCTAGAAAATAAGATAAAAGGACCTATATCCTGAAGTGCGAAGGAGATACTAATGCTTCTGACAACTTGATCGATAGCTTGCGGATTGTTACCTGTCAAAATAATGTCATCAGCATACACTAGCATATATAGTAGGGTGCCCCGAGAGGAGTAAATAAAGAGCGACGGATCATTCTTGGATCCGTGAAAACCAAGCGTATTGAGAGCTGTAGACAGACGATGCAACCACGCCCTGTGGGCTGCTTTAACCCATATAAAGACTTATGAAGGAGACAAACATGATCTGGTTTATTCAAGTCAACGAAGCCAGGTGGTTGTTGTAAGTACACCGTCTCATCAAGATTACCATGTAAAAATGCATTTTGCACGTCAAGTTATCTTAAGGGCCACTGTTTGGTGACGGCTAGAGAAAGGACAACGCGAATGGTGGTCGCTTTGACCACGGGACTGAAAGTCTCCTGATAATCAATACCTGGTTGCTGACGGAACCCCTTTGCTACCAAGCGCGCTTTGTAGCGTGTAACTGCCCCTGTTTGATCTCGTTTTAATTTATACACCCATTTGCAGTCAACAATATTTGAATTCGGAACACATGGCACTAAGGACCATGTGTCGTTTCTCATTAGAGCCGAGTATTCATTGGCCATAGCAGTGCGCCATTTAGGAAATTTGTTAGCAATGGTAAAGGTGGCAGGTTCGGTGTCAGGAGAATGTTTGTGAGTATGGAAGGAAGTAGGATTGAAGTGTTTTGTAGGTTTAGGATTTTGGCGCATGTTAGGTAGTCTAGTGCGGGATGGAGGATTAGGTGGAATGGGCGTTTTAGGGCGTCGGTGATAGGTGTCAATGAGGGAACATTGGGTCATGGCTGGTGTGTTGGAAGGTGTAGGCTGATTTGAGGGTGAAATAGAGGCTGGCTGGGTAGGGGCAGATTGGGGAGGGGCTGTTTGAGTGTTTGGAGGTGGAGTTGTAGAGGATGTAGGCTGATTGGAGGGGGCTGGTTGAGTAGGGGTTGGTTGGGTAGATTCTGTTTGGGTCTGTTGAGGTGGGGGTGTAGAAAATGTAGGCTGAGTTGCTGTGGGAGTGTGGGTTGGTAGGGTAGGGGACGGTGGAGTGGGATAGGATAAGACGTATGGATTTGGGACAGACTTAGGCTGGATGGGGTTGGAAGATTTGTGGAAAGGAAAGGACTGTTCACTGAACCAAGCATGACGGGCGACATAAATGCGATCAGCCAACAGGTAAAAACACCGGTAGCCATGGT
Source organism: Smallanthus sonchifolius (assembly GCA_023525975.1). NCBI lineage: Eukaryota > Viridiplantae > Streptophyta > Magnoliopsida > Asterales > Asteraceae > Smallanthus > Smallanthus sonchifolius. The sequence continues at coordinate 87,473,029 of CM042022.1, forward strand.
GAGAGGTGCTATAACCAAGAAAAATACAAGGGGTCGATTGGAAATCAATTTTGTGTTTGGTGTATAGACGAAGGTGGGGATAGCATTGGCACCCGAAAACCCGAAGAAACGAAAAATCGGGTTTGTGGTGAAACAGAAGTTCGAAGGGGAAGGTGTTTGAGTTGGTTCCAGATGGCATGCGGCTAATTAAATAAACTGCCCTGTCGAAAGCAAAATGCCAAAACCGTTTGGGAACGTGAGATTGAGCGAGTAAACTGAGACCGGTTTCGATAACATGGCGATGGCGGCGTTCAACAAAGCCATTTTGTTCGCTCGTGTGTGGACATGAAACCCGATGGGTGATACCTTGAGGAGAGAAAAACCGGGAGAGATTCCTGAATTCGCCTCCCCAATCAGTTTGAATAGATTTTAATTTAGTGTTAAATTGGCGTTCAACCATGGCTAAAAAACGTTTAAAGACATCATAAACATCAGATTTTAATGTCAAAGGAAAAATCCACATAAATCGGGATTAATGATCAACACATAACAAGAAATAATGGTGACCATCAAAAGAAGCAACTGGGGCAGGGCCATACATCATAATAAAGTAAATCCAAAACGTGCGAACTTTTATTAGAAGAAGGTAACAAATGAAGTTTAGATGATTTCCAACAGAACATGCATCACAAAACAAACTAGAACAATTATTTTGTAAAGGTAAATTGTATTTAGATAACATAGACTTCAACAGTTGTTGATGTGGATGTCCTAGCAGTTGATGCCATGTGATAGAGGGAGCACGAGTGAAAGAAAAAGCTACTTTTGAAATGGGTTGACTCCGAGGAAGTAGGAAGTAGTAAAGACCGCCGTTACTTAGACCCGTGAGGAGGATAGTACGTGTAGACTTGTCCTTCACACAAAAGAAGGTAGAGTGAAATTCAAAAAACACATTATTATCATGAAAGTAAATTTTTTTTAATTTCAGGTACGTGAAGAATGTTTTGAAGGGAAAAGGTTTTGTTTGGTGAATAAAAGGTTGAGGAAGCAACATGTAGGATGGGTAATCCCTTACCATTGCCAACGTGAAGATGGTCGTCACCGTAATAGGCCTCCGAAGTATCAAAGCTAGAGAGATCCGGTGCTACATGATGATTAGAACCAGTGTCCGGGAGCCATGAATTTGATACTTGTGGCCGATAATCAGCAAAGTTTGCAGAAGGCTGCTGTCGTGTCCGGAGGGTAGCCGGAACATGATTTGGACATTGTGAGGGAATATGGCCAATACCGCACCTGTTACACGTGCCATAAATAGTATTCTAGTTAGAAGCCCAATTAAATTGACTGCGATTACCTCCTCCTTGATTGCGGTTATTGTAGGTGTTGTAGTGTCCTCGTCCACGGTTGCCTCCAGACCTGTTGTTGGAACCACGACCATGGTAATTTCCCGAACGATATGTATAGAATGCTTGGGCAGGTGGTGTGGAGGTCTGTTGTACAGAGTTGGTTTGCAGCTGAATACCCAACTGTGCAGCCAGTTGTTGGACAACCTGAATGGCGTCTGATGAAGAAAAGGAGAGACCGGCGGTAGCAGGGCGGCTGCTGTTGACAGCCGTGAAGGCCTGGGTTTGTGAAGCATCAGTGAGATGTTTCTTGATCATAAAATCATGATCCGACAAGAGTCCATACAATTCAGAAAATGTCGTAGGTATAAGGCCCCAAACCTGGGAGGCCTCACTTGTTGGGTTTTATTCATTCACAAACAGTTCTTAAACTTAAATATCAAATAGCGCAGCGAAAAACTTTCATTTAAACATAACAGTAACATTGTCAAACATGCGGAAGTGTAAACATTGTCTAAACATAACATAACGTAATCAAAACATAACGGGATGTCAATCTTCATATCATTCGGGTAACTCATCAAGCCGCCCAACATCACCGTCCGTCATCATAACCTGCCCTTAACCTGAATGTGCATACTAAAAGTCATCTACGCTGGTGAGTTCTAGCTTTACATAAAACCTTAACATAAACATTTTTGCCAAAAACATAACATACATTTGTTTAACAAAAGCGTACGTAACATGCAATAACTTAACATCATCAGAACATCGTAACATAACATCATAACATAAGTCAACATGAACCGAATCTGCGCCTTCTTGTAACCGTCAATTCCATACATCGCATACCAGCGGATGAACTTGAGGCTCGTTACCTCTAAGTCATCCGTCACCAGGTCTCCTAAGGCTCGTTACCTCTTGGTGGACCAAACATATGTCTCCTAAGGCTCGACAAACTCTATTTATCAAATCCATACCCGTCTTTCTTCTTCACAAACAATACCGGAGCACCCCACGGCGAGATGCTCGGTTGGATAAATCCTTTCTCAAGTAATTCGCCTAGTTGTGTCATTAGTTCCTTCATCTCTACCGGTGTTAGTCGATATGGAGCTTTAGCCACGGGCTGGGCATCTGATACTATGTCGATTCGGAACTCAATCTCTCTGTCGGGTGGTATCCCAGGAAAATCCTCTAGAAACACCTCCGGGTACTCGCGTACCACGGGTACATGGTCTTGTTCCTTCACTTCCTTACACTTGTCAATTTCGTACACCAGATAAGCCTCGCATCCGCGCCTCACGTAATCCGTTGCCTTAATCATCGAGATGACGTTTGGCATCGGGGCGTCACGATCTCCAAAAACCTCGACTCTGCTACCATCCAGAGCCTTGAGTCGGATTATCTTTCGTTTGCATATAATTTGCGCTTCATTGGCAGTTAGCCAATCCATACCTAACACAGCATCGAACCCACCCAAAACCATAACAAACAACCTGACAGGGAATCTATGGCCTTCTATTTTTATCGCGGAATTTTCAACTACATCGGTTACTCTCGCAGTCCTACCCTCAGCGGTTTCTACGCTAAAGGCCCTTTCTAGCTTACTCACAGTGTACTTTGATCTTTTACAGAAAGTTACAGATATAAAACTCTTACTGGCACCCGAATCGAATACCAAAGATACAAAAGTGTTTTCAAGGATAAACGTACCTGACGCCACATCGGGGTCCACCCTGTCCTGTTCTTGCGTCAGTGCGTACGCACGAGTCTTTGCTAGGAGCCTATCTTCTTTCTTCTCGGGGCCTTTCCCTTTTCCCGCTTCACCCACTCTTGGTTTGGTGCATTCCCGGCTCATGTGGCCGCTTTCACCACAATTAAAGCATTTAATGCTTTGCATGCATTCACGGGAGTAGTGCTCAGTCTTGCCACATTTGTAGCACAGATTTTCCCTAGCCGACTTTCACCCGCATGTCTTACCCCACATTTTCCACAGACTGCCGTCTTGCCTACCCTAACCTGTTTGTCCCGAGCCCCAAACAACTTCCCAGCCGATCGCTTAGCGGGGAAACTCAGCTTCTTCTTAGGCTCTTCAATGGCAACGACATTCAGCCCCAGATCATCAAATACCACGCCGCTCAGTTCTACTACCGAATCATAGGTAGTAGGGGCGTTTGCCTTAACATAGGTGCGGACCTGGTCCGGCGGCCCTTGAATATAGCAGGCAATCTTTCTTTCCTCAGTCGTGACAAGATGTGGCACCAGACGTGCTAGTTTATTGAACTGTGTAGTGTACTGCCGGTGCGTCATGCTCCCGGCCTTAATCCCCAGAAATTCCCTTTCTACCTTTTCGATCTCATTCATTGGACAGAAATTGTTGATCACCAAAGTTTTCAAATGAGTCCACATCATCGCATCCACAGCCTCGTCCCCCTTGGCTTGACGTACACCTTCCCACCAATGGGATGCTTCCTCTCCAAAGGAGTTAGCAGCAAATTTCACAACTTGATTCGCTCGACACTCGCTCAGACGAATGGCAGCTTCCATACGGATTACCTAATCAAAAGTAGCCACCGCGTCCTTCTTCCCAGTCAGGACCGGCGGGTCACATGCCTTAAAGGACTTATAGTCGCAACCATGGTTAAGCGGTGCGTTGATTGCCTCAGTGTTCGGGTACCAACCGCCGTGTTAGACCCGCCTGTCTCATTAGCCTTCTTTAACGTTTCAGCCAACAGTCCTGGCAAGGAAACCTTCATCAACTCAGTGAACTCGCGTGCCAGAGCCGCTCTCACTTCTGGTTCAAAAGTGAATTGTTGTTCTTCGACATGAGTCGGCTCAGTCCCGTGTATACTAACTTCTGGCTCAGTGTGAACACTTCCTTCTACACTGTACTCTTGGCGTGCTTCGGCCCTGCTGCGCCCACCGGTACGACCACCGGTACGACCACCGGTATTGTCCCCACCACGCCTTCCGTTTCCTCTCCTTTCTATTTCGTTCTATAAGACAAGGAATCCAATGTCATCACGCTAGTTAACATATAGAATTCAACAAGTACTGTAAGATGTTAATATACACTGGCCATCTACAATTAACCATTACACTACCTTTTGATTTCTATTTGACCACCTTTGTGATTCCATCAGAACACAAGTCCTTACCTAACCCTTTCTAAGGCATACTATATATGTAAATATATACTACCTTCATACCTGATGCTGTGGCTCAAGTTACCCGTACTGGCATCCGCTTTCGGTCCCATTCACAGTTTAAGTTCAGACATTGGGAGTGTCCGAATCTCTCAAACTATTGCTCTGATACTAACTTGTAAGGCCCCAAACCCGGGAGGCCTCACTTGTTGGGTTTACTCATTCACAAACAGTTCTTAAACTTGAATATCAAATAACGCAACAGAAAACTTTCATTTAAACATAACAGTAACATCGTCAAACATGCAGAAGTGTAAACATTGTCTAAACATAACATAACGTAATCAAAACATAACGGGATGCCAGTCTTCATATCATCCGGGTAACTCATTAAGCTGCCCACCATCACCGTCCATCATCATAACCTGCCCTTAACCTTAATGTGCAAACTAAAAGTCAGCTACGCTGGTGAGTTCTAGCTTTACATAAAACCTTAACATAAACATTTTTGCCAAAAACATAACATACATTTGTTTAACAAAACCGTACGTAACATGCAATAACTTAACATCATCAAAACATTGTAACATAGCATCATAACATAAGTCAACATGAACCGAATGTGCGCCTTCTCATAACCGTTAATTCCATACATCGCATACCAGCGGATGAACTCCAGGCTCATTACATCTAAGTCATCCGTCACCAGGTCTCCTAAGGCTCGTTACCTCTAGGTGGACCAAACATATGTCTCCTCAGGCTCATTACCTCTAGGAAGACCAAACATATGTCTCCTAAGGCTCGTTATCTCTAGGAAGACAGAACATAACATAGGCACTATTTCCCCGTAAGGAATAGTACCTTCCATCGGGATCCCGGTAATCTCATGGGTGACCGTCGTCACCCTATCATCAAACAGTTGTACAACCGTTAGCCAGCCACAAAGGCCCCCCGTAAGGGTGAGGCCAATACATACATACATACATACATACCGTAGCTCCCGTAGGAACCCGTGGCAGATTCGTTCATTCGTGACTTTCATAAAACCTTTACCTCATTTTAGTTAAAGCATTCATACGTTTTATTAAACAAAACATCATCTCTTTCGTAAACCTCATTTGGTAAAACATTTCATAAACATCATCCTTCGTAAACATCATCCTTCATAAACATCATTTCATAAACGTCATTTCGTAAACACATCATTTCGTATGTATGCACACCAGCCCAAAACATTAATTAAAACATATAAAGAAGGGCTTCTAGAACTCACCTGATAAGCTAATCTGGGTTGTCCTAAACAAAGGGCCAACAACGTCACTTCTGATCTGAATTGATTAGTTATTTACACATCAGACCAATCCTGACTCTAACTGTTTAACCATTCTGAATTAGGCGAACATACTGACTTTACTAACCGGCCTGATGCCTGCGCACTTAGCAAGTGCGTAGGGCCTTGTTCTTGCGTACTTAATAAGTGCGCAGACTTCGCTTCATGCGTACTTGATAAGTACGCAGGACCTGCTTCATGCGTACTTGATAACTACGCAGGACATGCTTCAGGCGTACTTGACAAGTACGCATGACATTCTTCCCCGTAAAAACCTTAATTTTTGCATGTAGATCTGATCACGTCAAGATCCCGACTTTTGTTCAAAATATTCGTTTTTCCTTCTAGATGCTAGATGTATGTTCATTTTCAAGTTTTATGCGTAAAAACGTTACATTTTCATCCAAAACCCGAAAACCCCAAAATGAACAAAAACTCAGATCTAGACCAAACCGTTACCTGTATCGAGCTTCTGATTCAGAGGTTCTTCTCACGAGCTATGGAGCAACACTTTGTTGGAATCTCGGGGCAATCCGTCTAATTTATCTCTCTTCATTTTCTCTCTCTTTGGTTTCTCTCTCTAGAACTTGTAAAATGAGAGAAGAGAGATGGGCTAGGGTATTTATAGAGAGACTACCCTTAAGCCCATACGCGCGCAAGCCCATGGCCGGCCCATTCCACACTCATTTATTTCGTTCGTCTCGCGTTTAACCCGTTTCCATTTATTGTCGTTTATTATTTTCGGGATGTTACAGTAGGAAGCTGCCTAGCAAGCAGCGTGGACTTCAAGCCATTGTACTCTTCCCGTAGACCAGAAATAACTAGCATAACAAGGTCTTCCTCCGGGAAGGGTTTACCAATATTGGCAAAAGCATCAGAGAACTCCTGCGCTCTAGTTAGATAGGCAGACGAGGTTTCATCACCTTGCATCTGTATTTTTAGCAACTGTGACTTTAGGGTGAATTCCCTAGAAGATGTGTGGGGTGCGTATGCATGTTCAAGGGACAACCAAAGATCCCATGAAGTATTTCCTTGTACATGCTGAAAAGACGACTCATAAACAGTAGACATAATCAGCATACAAACATGAGCGTCGTTGGTTTGCCAAGTCGCATAATTAGGGTTTGGGTGTGGTGGCGGTGGTATATCTTCTTTGTCTTTTCCAGATGGACCAGAAGGCTGTAGTGACATCGGAGGGCAGGGAATAGTCCCATCGACATAACCAAACAAATTGTTGGTAAGCAAAAAGGGTTGTAACATAGCCTTCCAAAATCCATAATTGGTTGGAGAAAGAGTGAATCCGAACTTGTGAGAGTTGTGAGTTTGTTTGTCGGTTTGGGAAAAGGCTGTTTAAAGAGCCATTGTGATGGCTGATCGGGAAAAAAAGGAGAAGAATGGAGAGATTGGCTGCTGTTGTGAGGGTAGGGCTGACTGAATTAGGGTAGCTCTAATACCAAGATAAATTTGGTAATTGTATTGTATTATTGTATATCATTAACTCAGAGAATACAAGGGATATATATACTAAATATAATTACACTCTAATCCCTAGACTATATTTATCGTCTAATAGAGCCTAAGATTCTTTTTCCTTATACGTGTATCGATTTTTGTTGATATGTATTTTCTTTTACCTTTAACAACTATAGGTAGGTGACTCTTACAGAAAATTTGAGGAATTGTGTAGTTTATACGACTGTAGGTAGAATAATCTAAGGAATAATCAGTCTATAATTTCTTAGATTGTAATTTGTAACTACGTAAATAGAGACAAATCAACTTATTTTTTGGTTTCTAGAGTTTATGGACCACTTTTAAGGATCAAAATTAAATTATGTCTTATCAAGAAAAGGCCTCAATTCTATCATCCGCTTTGGGCCCCCAATGTGCTTGAGCCGGTCATGCTCTTACACGTGTGTAACTCGGCTCTTACACATATGTAACTCAGATGTTTGTTACATGTGTGAAACTCGGCTCCAATTTGATGGCTTTATTTAGTTAACTGATTAATCGCTGACAAATTAAGTTCAAGCAAAACATGCATTTTCCTCCATGGATGATCTACTTGAAAAATCTGAGAAGCCCATGTTGGTTGACTTTTATGTAACCTAATAAATCTCTATAGCTTGGCACATGTAATATTGTGCATTTATTCTTTCTACTCTACTCTCCATTTAAGTTAAGTTATGTTGAAAATGAAAATATTACTTACAGGTGTGCATATTTGCATGAATGAAGGATAATCCATTTCCAGGTGGGCTAAGGTAATAATACAATATATTATTTAGTTACATATATGTATATTTTGTTTCTGATTCTAATTTGGATCCTAATTTTGGGTCTTTAATGTTAAGGGGTCATGACTTAGTGGTTTATGCCCATGGTACTACATACATGTAACTTTAGTTATGCTCTACATCATAGTAATAGATACATGTATTTTAGTTACACACACGTAAAACTAAATGTTACATATATGTAACAAGAAGGTAGGTTTTCTAAAATTATGTAACACATACTGTTACATATGCGTATAAGATTTTGTTACATTAATGTAACTCTATTTTTGTATTGTTTTTGTGTATCATTGAGAATTCTGCAATGAAGATGAAGACGAAGAAGAAACAAGATGAAGATAAAGGCGAAGAACCAAAAATCATTCAGATTAATTTCTTGAATTATTTGTAAATTTTGTATAGTGTATTTAAGTTTTTTTATACAAATATAACTACTGTGTTTTACATATACGTTATATCAAGTTAAATATATGTAGTTATGGGTTTTACATATACGTAACTCATGTAAACTAGTTATTTAAATAAAAATTTTAAATAAGATACATAACATGTTTCATGTATCTTATTTAAGGAAATGCTTGGCGGAGAAACTGCACATATTCCTTTAGAAGAAATAGAAATAGACGATAAACTAACTTATATTGAAGAACCTATCAAGATCCTAGACACAAAAGAAAAGCAGTTACGTCACAAGACAATCAAACAAGTGTTAGTGCAATGGAAGCACAGAAAAGGATCAGAAATGACCTGGGAAAGTAAGGATGAAATGAGAAAGAATTATCCTCAATTATTCATGGATTAACAGGTTTCGAGGACAAAACCTAATTTAAGGGGGGGAGAGTTGTAGCACCCCAAATTCTGAGAAAATACGAGTTGAAGGACTAAAATGGTCAATGGATGAAACCCTAGGGGTTAAAATGACCTTTTATTAAAGTAGAAGGGTTAGAATACGTTGGACTTAAAGCCCAGGGACTGACAATGAAAATGTTGAAATCTGGATGGACGTCGGACCGACATCATCCTTCCCATCGGTCTGAAGTGAGCCAAGGGTCAGATATCGGACCGACATCAGTTGGATAACGGTCCGATGGCCGCTATTGCGCCGCAATTTCTGGTGCTGACACGTGTCATATGACTCAGCCCTAAATTCTTACACATGTTCTGATAGCGGACTGACATCCATGCACAAAGCGGTCCGCTATGTGCTCACCAAGCCAATAAGCCGCCTCACTTGGATGTCGGACCGACATCGCCAGGGATAACGGTCCGACATAGACCTTAACTCAGCCTATAAATAGATGGCTTCAGCCATTCAATTGAAAACACAAAACCATCACCACCACTTCACACACACACGCATACCAAGGAAATCGAATTGACGGTTACGAGCGCGGTGGTTACGAGTGCGGTACGTTGCAAGTACGGTTCGAGTTCAGGGAAACGTTTAAAGCAAGGAATGAACTTAGGAAATACCCAAGGATAATGTAAGTACACTGGACCCGTACCCTAGACACGATTATATGAATTATGTGATTATATAATATGTGTTAGGTGCTATGTATATGATGAGGGTACGGGGTAATGACGGATTAGTCTAAACACTAAACGGGAATAATGGAGTAGTCACGACGTATCCAAGGGGTGGCGGAGACGCCACTGGTACTTCCTATATATAAATCTCTTTGATACTTCATGGTGAAACTATTATGAATGTTTAGGGGTATAGACTAAGAGACAGTAATGAAACTATAGTAAACGTACGGGAGAACTTCCAACCGGTATGTAGTTATCTGACAAACGGAATGTTCTGTCTAAGGAATGAGTGGTGTATAAATCTCTCCTAGACCCATCACTCTTTCCTGGGAACATCTCTGTTGGAGGTACTGCTCTGGAAGGATAATCACCCCAGTTTACAATATATGACAAGTATGAATATACGATGAAAGTATACCATGCATGATGAATATGAATACGTGAAATGCATGATGAATACATGAATGCATGATGATACGTGCAAATATGAATGAGTATGATGGAACGGGTCTAAACCCTAAAATGGAATAACGGAGTACTCACGGAATATTAAAAGGGTGGTGGATACGCCGTTGGTACTGCCTATATATAAACCTTTTTAATATATCGTGGAGAAACCGTTATGAAGTTTTAAGGCGAAGACTAGTTGGGGGAAATAAATCAAGCATATACATGAAATGAAAATAAATGCTTGATACATTTGGGAGGCTATGAGTCTAAGATACTCAAGGTCCCAAATGAAATGAGATACCCGACCTGTAAGGTGGATCTCAATAAATAATAAAGAAGAGAACTAAAAAGAGAACTCCATGCCTACGGGGCTGAAGGAGAAAAGATTCCAAGACTACGGGGCTGTGGAATGAATGAGTATTCGTGACAAATGTGAGGGGTCTATACTGACGAGTATAAGAACCTTGCCAATACTCGGACTGGAGGTACGGCCTAAGATGGTTGCGAGGGGGTCAGCACACCCATAAAATATACAAACACCGTGATCAGAGGTACGTCCGAAGATGGTCACGGGGGCACCGAGAGCAAAAGAACACGTGAACAATAATAATTACTTAAAGGGTTCATAATGAAATGAAAAGATGAAGTGTACTTACTTAGTGAAAGCTAATTCAAAAATGTTTTCTAAACACTGCAGGAAAGAAGCACGTGGAATGAGGATTCTTGAGGACGGAGCAGTCGGAGTAAGAAATCCCTATGTAGAATGATGTAATTATATCATCTTTTTTAAAACAATATTATAAATAAAAGGTTACCCTAGCCATTTAATGGCAAGGTTTTGACAAACTGGGACCGTTTTCTGCAATAGATTACTCTGATAAAATAAGAAATAAGTAGGATGTTTCAGGTTGGTATCAGAGCACGGTTTGAGGGATTTAAGTATCAGAAGGGGTACTTAAACTCAAACCATAAGTGCTCATGATATAAATAGGTATTTAATCTGAGGCTATCGAAGGAAGCAGGTACGTTTAAATTAAAGTGCTAGAACATAAATGTATGAATATACGTGGGCAGAAATTTGTATGAGATAAGCTCCATGTGATAGTTAGGAGTATCATGATAAGTAACATACATTGCCTTATGCCTGGCCAGTTTAGGAGCTAATGTATGGGACCATTATGATATCACAAACATCATATGTTAACTTATTCCAGCAGATAGTAAGTTGGGAATGTGATTATGCATGAATGAATGTGCATATGTGTAAAATGCATAGATGGGGCTTTATGTGAAACCCTAAAATACTGGAATAGGGTTAAACTAATAAAAGGCTTGTAGTATAAAAACCCTAGACTATGATTAGGGTAAACAAATGAGAGATTAAACGACATCATGTTTCAACAAATGGCTGAACATCAAAATGATGAAGTACATGACGAGCATGATGAAAACGAAGTTGAGCAAGTCCCGGAGAATATCTGGAAACAAATCGCAATTGAAGTAGGAAAGGCAATTGATGCAAAATTCCCGATCCTACAAGCAGATCTACAGAATTCATTAGAAAGCTGGTTTGAAAACCATAAAGAAGTTACTCATAATGGAGAAGGAGGAAATTCAAAAGTTGATATGAAGTTAACTCGTTGTACTTATAAGGATTTCATGACATGTAAACCGATGGAGTTTAAGGGAGCGGTTAGTCCCTTAGAAAGTCAGAGGTGGATCGCCTCAATAGAAAGAGAATTCGATACATGCCACTGTGAAAAAGAAGATGATGTCACCTTCGCCACCAATCAACTAAAATAATGAGCTGATGATTGGTGGGGAGTAGTGCAGAGAGAAAAAGGTAAAGAGAAAATCAAAGAGATGAGATGGGAAGAGTTCAAAGATCTCTTCTTAAAACATTATTGCCCTCGAGCGGCAACTGAAAGAATTACTAAGGAGTTTCTTCAACTCCGTCAGACAACAAAGATGGTAGATGAAATCACGAGAATTTTCTTTGACAAGGCTAGGTTCTGTCCAGCTTGGTTGATAACTCCGGAGATGTGGATGACGAGATACCATCTCATTTAAAAAACTGATATTAGAGAGTTTATCCATCCATCCAAGTGCACAAACTTGGAGGAAATGATTAATTGGGCTCGGGAATGCGAGACTGAGCTCAAGAGACAGGTTAAAAGAGACGGGAAGAGGAAAGGAGAAAGTTATTCTTCTCCTATGCCTCTTAAGAGGTTTAAGTTTAGTAAACCAGGAGGTGGTTCTTCCCAAAGGAAAAGTATCCAAAATTGCAAGACTTGTGGAAGAAGGCACCCGGGGGAGTGCCGATTCAAATCCACGACTTGCAACAAATGTGGGATGGCAGGACACACTGCATTGCAGTGCATGAGTGGCACTCGATTGTGCTACAATTGTTATAAGCCAGGACACTTTAGCAGGGAATGTCCTGAGCTAAAATTTAAGACGGAAAAAGCCGGAGAAGGGTCTAGAGTGGCATAGAATAAGGTAAAGAGGATCGAGGCTCCAAAGCCTAGGGGAAGGGCCTTTCAGATCACTACAGAGGAAGAGAAAGATGTTCCTGACGTCGTATGAGGTTTAAATTCCCTACCTGCTTGTGTCTTATTCGATACGTGAGCTAGTCGTTCGTTTATTTCTTTTAAGTACGCGAACTCTAGAAACTTCAATAGAAGTAAGTTGGCTAAGGCACTAGAAGTCGAAATCGCGAGTGATCACATCTGCATAGTGACTGAAATATGCCGAGATTGCCGACTACTGATAGAGGAAGAAGAATATTTCGTCGACTTAATTCTGATGCCGATGCAAGAACTTGACGTGATCATTGGAATGGACTGGTTGTCTTCACATACTGCAACGATTATATGTAATCAGAAGATTGTACGATTCATGACGCCTATAGGAAAGGAAGTTAATGTTATTGGTGAACGACGGAACCAGATCACGATATGTACAATGGCCACAATAAGAAGCTACGTGAGACAAGGTCATCAAGCCTTCTTAGCCTACATAACTGATGTAAAGATGAAAGGGAAAGAACTGGATCAAGTTCCAGTAGTAAAAGAATTCCCAGAAGTATTCCTGGACGATCTTCCAGGTTCTCCACATGAGAGAGAGATCGAGTTTAAAATCGATTTAATCCATGAAGCTAAGCCGGTAGCTAAGGCTCCATACCGGTTAGCACCAACTGAAATGAAGGAATTCAGGTCACAACTACAAGAGTTGCTAGACAAGGGATTTATACGCCCTAGTGTATCCCCTTGGGGTGCACCAATTCTGTTCGTGAAGAAGAAAGACGGTAGTATGAGGATGTGTATAGACTACCGTGAATTGAATAAGCTGACTATCAAGAATAGGTATCCCTTACCTAGAATTGATGATCTATTTGATCAATTACAAGGATCAAGTTGGTTTTCCAAGATTGACTTATGATCCGGTTATCATCAGGTCAAGGTACGAGAAGAAGATGTGCCTAAGACAGCATTTAGAACTCGTTATGGACACTATAAATTTGTAGTGATGCCGTTTGGAGTGACAAATGATCCGGTAGTTTTCATGGACCTCATGAATAGAGTATGCCGGCCAATGTTAAATAAATTCGTTATTTTCTTTATTGATGACATCCTGATTTATTCAAAGAATGAAGAAGAGCATGCACAACACCTTCGTGAAGTACTTAGTACTTTACGGAAGGAGAAATTGTATGCCAAATTCTCAAAATGTGCATTTTCATTAAGGGAAGTTCAATTTCTGGATCATGTTGTAAAAGCAGAAGGTATCTCAGTAGACCCTGCAAAGGTAGAGGCCGTAATGAAATGGTCTCCACCTAAGAATCCATCAGAAATTAGAAGTTTCTTAGGATTAGCTGGCTATTATAGAAGGTTCATCCAGGACTTCTCTAAGATAGCCACCCCATTAACTAAGCTAACTCGAAAGAATTCGAAATACGAATGGAATGCGGCACAAGAGAAGGCATTCCAGACATTAAATGAAAGACTAAGACAAACTCCAGTTCTGGCATTGCAAGAAGGAGTAGAAGACTTTGTGGTATATTCTAACGCTTCTAAGCTTGGATTAGGATGTGTTCTAATGCAAAGAGGAAAGGTAATAGCCTATGCCTCTCGACGGCTAAAGACACATGAAGCAAAATATCCAACTCATGATCTGGAATTAGCTGCGGTGGTGTTCGCACTAAAGATCTGGAGGCATTACTTGTACGAAATAAAGTGCACGATTTACACAGACCAAAAGATTCTTAAATATTTCTTTGACCAAAAGGACTTAAACATGAGGCAACGACGATGGTTAGAACTGGTCAAGGATTATGATTGTGAGATCTTGTATCATCCCGAAAAGGCCAATGTAGTAGTTGATGCTCTAAGCCGCAAGGAAGAGCATCATCCTATTCGGGTGAAAGCATATAAGTTAGTGATAACTCATGATTTCATGAGCCAGCTTCGAGACACACAAATCAAAGCATTAAAATATGAGAGTGTTAAGAAAAAAAGAATGGCTGGTCAGGAGAAGTTTCTAGAAGAGAATGAGTATAAAGTCAAGACTCGATTGGGTCGTATGTGGATACCACGATCAGGTGAGTTTAGACTTAAGATTCTCGATAAAGCTCATAAATCATGATATCCTATTCATCCGGGTACTACAAAAATGTACCAAGATCTGCACAGAGATTTTTGGTGGCCCGGAATGAAATTTGATATCATGAAATATGTAGCAAAATGCTTGACTTGTTTAGAAGTTAAAGCAGAACATCAGAAACCATATGGGAGATTACAACCATTAGAAATCCCAGAATGGAAGTGGGAACATCTCACTATGGACTTCATAACCAAGCTACCAAAGGCAGCTAGGGGTTATGATACCATTTGGGTGGTTGTGGATCGGGTAACTAAGAATGCTCATTTCTTAGCAATACGTGAAACATACTCTTCCGAAAAGTTAGCCGATTTGTTCATTAAAGAGATTGTTTCCAGACATGGAGTGCCAGTCTCGATTGTCTCTGATCGAGACACTAGTTTCACTTCACGTTTTTGGAAAAAGTTCCATGAGGAAATGGGAACTAGATTATTGATCAGCACGATATATCATCCTCAGACCGACGGTCAAATTGAGAGGACGATAGAAACTCTTGAAAATATGTTGCGTGTTTGTATAATTGATTTCGGTGAAAGTTGGGATAGACATCTTCCATTAGCAGAATTCTCATACAATAACAGCTACCATTCCAGTATTGGTATGCCACCATATGAGATGCTATATGGTAGAAGATGTAGGACTCCTGTATGTTGGGGAGAAATTGGGCAGCAAAGAAATAGTTCAAGCCACGTCAAAAAAGCTTGACTTAATCAAGGCACGTTTGAAAGCTGCACAAGATAGACAGAAGTCATATGCAGATAAGAGACGTAGACCAATAGAATTCCAAGAAGAAGATTACGTCTTGTTGAAAGTATCTCCTTGGAAAGGTCTAATCCAATTCAAGAAGCATGGAAAGTTAAGTCCACGATTCATTGGTCCTTTCAAAATCATCAAAAGAGTCGGAAAGGTAGCCTATCAGTTAGAGCTACTTGAGGAATTGAATAAGATACATAACACGTTTCATGTATCTTATTTAAGGAAATGCTTGGCGGATGAAACTGCACATATTCCTTTAGAAGAAATAGAAATAGACGATAAATAGACTTATATTGAAGAACCTATCAAGATCCTAGACATAAAAGAAAAGCAGTTACGTCACAAGACAATCAAACAAGTGTTAGTGCAATGGAAGCATAGAAAAGGATCAGAAATGACCTGGGAAAGTAAGGATGAAATGAGAAAGACTTATCCTCAATTCTTCATGGATTAACAGGTTTCGAGGACAAAACCTAATTTAAGGGGGAGAGTTGTAACACCCCAAATTCTGAGAAAATACGAGGTGAAGGACTAAAATGGCCATTGGATGAAACCCTAGGGGTTAAAATGACCTTTTATATAAGTAGAAGGGTTAGATGTAAGGCCCCTTTCCCGGGTAACCTCACTTGTTAAATTTACTCATAAACATAGTCATAAATACTAAACTTAAATTAAAAACATTCGAGAGTAGTGGAAGCAAACATCATTCGAATTCATAATATAACATAACATAACATAACATAACATAACATAACATAACATAACATAACATAACATAACATAACATAACATAACATAACATAACATAACATAACATAACATAACAGCGGAAGTCTTAACAATTAAAAACATAACATTGTCTTAACATATATAAAAGTGGGATGTCAGTCGCTTGCCGGGTAACCATCACGCCTTCGCACGACCCTTCCTTTCTTTACCTGAAATGTATACTAAAAGTCAGCTAATGCTGGTGAGTTCTAGTTTAAAAACAATCAGACATAACATTTATCTTATCGTTAAGTATTATATATATATATATAATATGTGCATTTGCATATTCTTTGCTTTACTGTTCTCACATAACATTCATACTGAGTATATACATATGTACATACAAACTTACTTTGGGGAGAACATTCATTGGTCATACACATATGGGTGATCAACCCGTCATAATTACTACGTGAGTCACAAAGACAAACGCCATGAGAACTACCGTCGTAGTCCATTTCATAAACCGCCCGGCCCTAGAAACCGTTCGTCGTAACATAAATCCATCCGGCAACCTTTGTCCGTCCGCCTAAAACCCGTCCTACCGTCGTAGTCCGTTCATTCTCCCGTCTTCCCAAAGGCATCCATTTCCCACGCGGCTATTATGTATGCAACCGTTCTAAATGTAATAAGTCATTTGCTTCGACCGTCCATGAGTGCCTTTTATACGTCCTAGCTTATGAAGGAACGTTTTTGTCCCGGTTGCAAAATAGTCACGTGGTCGTCCGTCTACCGAAGTGGCCGTTAGCTTCGTTTCCGTCCATAACGTATACATACATTCATAACATGCAATATATATAATTATAAAGCAAGATTTCATTCATTCGTTATGCCATTCTTTCATTCATTCTTTGTCAACATACGTTTCATTCTTTGTTCATAATTCATTTTCATATATAGATATATATATATATATATATAGATATATATATATATTTGTATACCACATATGATCACATTGGCATTCATATCATTTATTCACTTAATGTATACACTTCAGCCCTAAAACATTTAAAATGATTTGCACATAACATAGAAGGGGGCACATAGAACTCACCTGATGAGCTAGTCTCGTCCTGTCCTAACAGCGGTCCAATGAGTGCCACACACGATCTGGATTGGTTAATTACACATACATCAGACCTAATTTAAATTACACACTTTTACTTTAGCGGAACTAGGCGAACTTAAGGCTAAGTTCGCTGCCTAAAGTCTAGGCGAACATATAGGCGAACTTGTCCTAAGTTCGCCTGACTTGACCAAGCGAACTTAACTAATCGAACTTAATCAGAAGAACTTAATCAGGCGAACTTAATAGGCGAACATGCTAAGTTCGCCTCTTGATGGCCATAAGCGAACTTGCCAGGCGAACTTGATAGGTTCGCCTGTCGAACAGTCTTCTTCCCCAAACAAGTCCGAAATTCTTGCATGCTAACCTGATCAGGTCTATCTTACAACCTTCTTTGTTCAAAACGTACGATTTTCATTCTAGATGCTAGTCCTAAGCTTATTTTCAAGTTTCATCCGTAAAAACGTCACCTATTTAGCTAAAACCCGAAAATCCCAAATTAAACAAAAACTCAGTTTAGGGTCGAATCGTTACCTGGATTGGGATTCTGATTCGGAGGTTTTGTGCACGAGCTCAGCAGTAACGTGCTCCTTTAATTCTGGGTCGATCCGTCAACTTTCTCTCTTTAGGCCTGAGCTCTCATTTCTCTCTCTAAATTGCAAATGGTGGAAGTTTGAAGTTTGAGGCTGTCTTGACCCTTATGTACCTAGGCTTCCCTCGGCCTGTTGGAGCCGAGCCCAAGCCCATTCCCATTCATTTTCCTTTCATTTTTTACGATTAAATCTCGATCGTTTTATTATTTACTATTTTTGGGATGTTACATTAGAATACGCTGGACTTAAAGTCCAAGGACTGAAAATGAAAAATTTTGAAATCTGGATGGACGTTGGACCGACATCATCCTTCCCATCAGTCCGAAGTGTGCCAAGGGTCATATATCAGACCGACATCAGTTGGATAACGGTCTGATGGCCGTTATTGCGTCGCAATTTCTGGTGCTAACACGTGTCCTATGAGTAAGCCCTAAATTCTTACACGTGTTCTAATAGCGGACCGACATCCACGAACATAGCGGTCCACTATGTGCTCACCAAGCCAATACGCCGCCTCACTTGGATGTCAGACCCACATCGCTAGGGATAACGGTCCGACATGGACCTTTACTCAACCTATAAACATATGGCTTCAGCCATTCAATTGAAAACACAAAACCATCACCACCACTTCACACACACACGCATACCAAGGAAATCGAAGTGACGGTTACGAGCGCGGTGGTTACGAGTGCAGTACGTTGCGAGTACGGTTTGAGTTCGGGGAAACGTTTAAAGCAAGGAACGAACTTAGGAAATACCCAAGGATAAAGTAAGTACACTTGACCCATACCCTAGACACGATTATGTGAATTATGTGATTAAATGATATGTGTTATGTGCTATGTATATGATAAGGGTACGGGGTAATGACAGATTAGTCTAAACACAAAACGGGAATAATGGAGTAGTCACGACGTATCCAAGGGGTGGTGGATACGCCGCTGGTACTTCCTATATATAAATCTCTTTGATACTTCGTGGTGAAACTATTATGAATGTGTAGGTGTATAGACTAAGAGACAGTAATGAAACTATAGTAAACGTACGGGAGAATTTCCAACCGGTATGTAGTTATCTGACAAACGGAATGTTCTGTCTAAGGAAATAGTGGTGTATAAATCTCTTCTAGACCCGTCACTCTTTACTGGGAACATCTCTATTGGAGGTACTGCTCTGGAAGGATAGTCACCCCAGTTTACAATATATGACAAGTATGAATATACGATGAAAGTATATCATGCATGATGAATATATGATGAATATGAATACGTGAAATGCATGATGAATACATGAATGCATGATGATACGTGCAAATATGAATGAGTATGATGGAACGAGTCTAAACCCTAAAATGGAATAACGGAGTACTCATGGAATATTAAAAGGGTGGTGGATACGCCGCTGGTACTTCATATATATAAACCTTTTTAATATATCGTGGAGAAACCGTTATGAAGTTTTAAGGTGAGGACTAGTTGGGGCAAATAAATCATGCATATACATGAAATGAAAACAAATGCTTGATACATTTGGGAGGCTATGAGTCTAAGATACTCAAGGTCCCAAATAAAATGAGATACCCGGCCTGTAAGGTGGATCTCAATAAATAATAAAGAAGAGAACTAAAAAGAGAACTCCATACCTATAGGGTTCATAATGAAATGAAAAGATGCAGTGTAATTACTTGGTGAAAGCTAATTCAAAAATGTTTTCTAAACACTGCAGGAAAGAAGCACGTGGAATTAGGCTTCCTGAGGACGGAGCAGTCGGAGTTAGAAATCCCTATGTAGAATGATGTAATTATATCATCTTTTTTAAAACAATATTATAAATAAAAGGTTACCTTAGCCATTTAATGGCAAGGTTTTGACAAACTGGGACCGTTTTCCGCAATAGAATACTCTTATAAAATAAGAAATAAGTAGAATGTTTCACACACTTAAAATCTACACTTCCTCATAATCCCGTCTTATGGTCATGCTTTGGCCCGGGTTAGATCATGTAGATCTTCCCACCACAACAAACTAAAATCTTTATGTTTTCAAAATATAGATGATTTGATGGAATGAAATGGAATGAGTATTATTAGATGTATGCATCAACCTCACCTAGTGGTGCATCAACTGGGTCACTATTCCAGAAGGTGGCACATAGGCTGCAGCCTTATCAATTAAGCACATAAGAAATCAACTTAGAGGCGTATCCACCGAGTCACTATCTCCATGGGTAAAACATAATACGAAACTTATTTATCCCAAATATTGATCCCTCAAGTCCCGACCCATGGGTGCATTAACCAGGTCGCTATCCCGGAGGGTAACACGTAGGTCAAAACTCAAGTTCTCAATTAATGAATTATACTCAATATGGATGAAAATATGGAATGCGGGTGCCACCAACTCTCAGTTCATTTTCATAAAAAAAAAGTGGTGTGCCAAAAATATTTCAGAAACATAAAAACCTTAGCTTACCGTGGTACCTATCACCCTATGTTGACAGTTTCAGTTTCACCGTTTCCCTAAGACGAGAACCCATAAGATTTCATGATTTAATTAAGTTATTAATCTTAAGTAACACTTTCAGGATATTTAAGCTCTCAAACTGGCTAGGACTACCAATTCATCACAAATTAAACACACATTCTATTGTTTATTTTATTTCACTTCAAATCACACAATGCCCAGTTTTACCTATCATCTTCCATGTGCGTGCAAAACTCTAATTCAAAGGACATTTTTCAAAAATTTTCTGCAATTTACAACTACATGACTCAAAATACAAAACCTGGATGAATGTCTCCCATCCCCACACTTAAAACTCACATTGTCCTCAATGTGGACCGAGAAACGACGGTAACACAAAAGAAATTTACAAAAATAAAAATAAGACAGACATAAAATAAAAGAAAATAAAAATATACAAAAATCGGAACATACTTCCCTGATATAATGACTGTGATATTGCTCGTAAGTCGTGTTCCCTAGCCTTCCATTCGAACACGCATAGCTGATCAAATTTCCAATGATTCCTCATTAACGAAAGCGGCTGATTCTACCACACTAACAAACAATTCAACCACGCAAGTAATATAACTGTACAATAACAACCAACCCAGCCGATCCCCCAAACTGTACAATAATATATAACCATCAGTTTTTAAATACAGATCAAAATAAAAATGAAAAGAAATACATAAAAATAAATAGAGAAAGAAAATACAAGGTATCACATATACAACCCGACAAAAGGTGTTGAAGATGATCACTGTAGGTCTCCACCTGTGTCTGGTTGATCCGGCTGATGCTGGTCTGGTGCCCTGAAGAATGGTGGTATCTTTATGCCCTTGTTCTACATCATATATCGAATGGCCACATCCTGGCGGTCCATCCTTTCAAAAAGCTGATCCCTAAGCTCCTCAAGAGTGAGTGGTGCTGGTGGTCTCAATCGGAGTGGGTGTTGCACCTGGGTGCGCTCTATGTGATGTAGAATCCTCTGGCGTGGTGTGGGCGCCCCCATTTGAATTGCCTGCTTGGTAGGCGTCCCAGCAGGTGGTGGGACCTGTGGACCCTGCCTGATATCCGTCAAACGTAGTGGATCGTCCATCGTGACGATCCCTGCCAAACGTAGCTCAACAAGCCCATACGGGATAGTATCTTGGCCTGATGTGAATATACGGCCCGGATATCGGTCAAAAACTCCCAAACGCTCCGCCAGCCTGCTGATGTAAGGCCCGAGCTCCAGCCTGGCCTCCGGCCCACCTCGACGACCCCTGGCGATAGATGAAAGAAGATTGCTAGCCAGGTTGGCCTCTCGGCGGCCATGATGTAGTAGAGACAAAATAAATCCAGTTGGCTGCACTTCTCAATACCGGACCGGCGTCCGATAAGAGTACAAGCCAGGATCCTGTGTATGTAGCGGATGAGGGGGTCGCGAATGGACGAGTCCACAAGAGATGAGGAGTATGATCCATCGGCGATGGAATGCCAAAAGTCACGCAACTGGCTGTCTCTGACCCCCTGGTCGTGTCACCTCCTATATAAGCCCCGTAAGCTCTGCAAAAATGGCTGCTCCACCACCTCGGCCTCGGTGTACCACCCCGCGGCAACCGCAAACTGTGGCACCGACATCTCGTAAACATGTCGGCCCAATGAAAAAGAAACTGTAGCCGGCTCCTCGAACTGGCCTGTGACGTACCGGAAGGTAGAATGGAACTCGACAGTAAGCTCCTGGTAAGGGGACGCGTCACAGGTCAACACCGTTATCCATCGGGCATCAATATACTCCTATAGTCTCTGGAGTTGGGCAGGACAACCGTATAGCATTTCATTCGCGGTCGTCCGACCTGTCAGAATAGCAAAAAAGACACTACAAAAATTAAAAAAATTGAAAAATTCGGGATACCCTTTTTGTATATTTAGAAACGAGACAACCTCGCCCGAATGGAGATTGAGTACGGGCGAGGCGGTCTAAACCTGCAAAGAAAACCATAGGCACATCCCAAGACACAATTTACATCCAAGCATAACAATGAAGTAATACTAATGTCTCGGTTAACTCTAATTACAATTTAACTAAAATTTAAAACTAATTTAAACAAAACGTACAAAAGACTTGATACATGATTAAATTATACAACCCCCAGGGCTTAGATATGATCATATTTCCTTGAATTCCAATGCCCCCTATGCCACAATTCAAATATCCATTGCTATACCCCACATGAACCCTAATTACACAAACAAGGCTGACTCGAGTGTATGAAACTATAAATGAATCCTAAAACACTAAGATTCGATAAACGACTATGCTAGATTAGCCAAGAAAAATTAGTGAGCATACATGGCATATAGTTAGGCTAGAACTTCGTAAAACTACAATAGATGTTCAATTAAAGCACGAAAATTGACTCCGATAACACCATTTAGCATATCAAGACTGCAACTAGATCAAAATTACCAAACGCCTCAATTTACACTCAATGTGACTCAAACCTATCTAATTACCAACCACACAAAACTAAAAATTATTGTATACGACTCAAATTACAAACCCATCTCCTACAACGACTCAATTCGATTATGAAACACGAAATCGTAACTTGATGATGACCAAAAACGACGGTGATGACAAGCAGAACCCCGGAGCACTCCTGAATCAATGGTAGTGAGGCGGCGGAGAGTGGCGGCGATGGTGGTGATGGCTACCGGTGGTCGAATGGTGACAGCTGGGTGCCGGTAAAGGGTTTCTCGCATGGGTGGAGTAGGCGGTGGGGATGATGGGTGGGTGTAATCGCCGATGGTGGTGGTGATTGATGGTGGCTTAGGGCGGCGACGGTGGTAGTGGAATTGGTGGTTGTTAAAAGACGTGTGGGTGAGAGGGAGGGGTCGCCGGAGTAGTGGCAGTGGTGGATAGTGGTTACGGTGAAGAGGCGGCGGTGGAGTGACGAGTGGAAGGTGGTGGTATAGTGGTGGAATGACGGAGAACAGGGTTTATATTTTTTTTTCTTTATTTCCCATTCTCTCGCGTATCGTGAGAGGCCTGTGCTCACAGTCACGCGTACCGCGGGGGGTGGGTAGGCGGAGGTGTCCCTTGAGTGCCCCGCGTACCGCGAGAGCCCAAATAATTATTCTCGTGTACCGCGGGGGACAAGAGAGCTGGAAAAGGGTTGTTTGTACCTCGCGTACCGAGAGAATCACTCTCCAACTCCTCGCGTGCCGTGAGGAGGCACCATTCACAGAAAGTTAAGTCCGTTTTTTATACTTAGAAAAATTTTCACCATTTAAGAATTTTTTCAACTTGCTTTCAGAACTTGTTTCAACCTTAGATTTTTAAGGGTACATACCTGGAACGTCATTTTTGATGGTTTTCTTTCGCCTTTTTGGCCACGATTCCCTGAAACACACGAAAACCCAAGAACACATAAACCAAAAATATACAAAAACTAAAATGAAAATGAAAATAAAGAAATTTACAAACTCTACACTCGGGCTCTACCCTGAGGACTTACTCTCACTTAGCCCTAGTTTCCTGGCTTGTCGAGGAGAATCTCATCCCCCTCAACATTCTCAATCGGTCCTCCGATGTAATGCTTCAACCTATGACCGTTTACCTTCCACGTGCTACCCTTCTCATCATGTAACTCCACTGTGTCATATGGAAATGCTTCTTTTACCATGTATGGCCCTGTCCGCCTAGACTTAAGCTTTCCTGGGAATAGTTTTAATCTAGAATTATATACCAAAACCCTATCCCCACACTTGAAGTCTTTCACTCACTTCAACCGACGATCGTGCAACGCCTTTGTACGCTCTTTGTAATTCCAAGAACGTGCGTATGCCTCGTCACGTAGCTCATCTAACTCATGCAACTGGAGAAACCGGTGTTGTGCTGCCTTAGGCAAGTCAAGGTTCACCGCCTTTAAGGCCCAATACGCCTTGTGTTCTAGCTCTATCGGGAGATGACACGCCTTGCTATAGATCATACTAAAGGGTGTGGTCCCAATAGGTGTTTTGAACGCGGTTCAAAAGGCCCAATTCGCGTCATCTAACTTGTCGGACCAATATTTCCTATTCTTCCTAACAGTCTTCTCTAGAATCCTCTTCACTCCCCTATTCGCGTTCTCCACTTGCCCACTGGTTTGTGGATGATAGGCAGTCGATAGCCGATGGGTGAACCCATAGCGTGACAACACCTTCTCTATCTGAGCAATGCAGAAATGCGTACCCCTATCACTAATCAGGGCTCTAGGAGTACCGAACCTGCTGAACAACTTCTTCAGAAAACCCACCAGTACTCGGGCGTCGTTTGTAGGTAAAGCTTGAGCCTCTACCCACTTAGAAACATAATCTATCGCCACAAGTCTATACCGATTCCGTCGTGATGAAGGGAACGGACCCATGAAGTCAATGCCCCAAATATCAAATACTTCAACTACATGTATCGAGTGTTGGGGCATTTCATTCCGGGATGAGATATTACCGGTGCGTTGACACGCGTCACACCGCTTCACTAACTCATGAGCATCCTTAAACACTGTAGGCCAATAAAATCCAGAATCAAACACCTTCTTGGCGGTGTAGGAGGGCCCGTTGTGACCTCCCGTCAAACCCTCATGACAATGCTTAAGGATCTCTATGTCTTCTTCCTTGCTCACACACCTCCTCATAACTCTATCAACTCCCACACGAAATAGATGTGGAGCATCCCAAATGTAGTGGTTGGCATCGACAAAGAATTTACGCCTCTGTTGGGAAGTCATGCCCTTCACCACTACACCATCAGCCAAGTAGTTTGCTATGTCAGAAAACCAAGGTAAACCTTGCGCCTCAGTGCTCATATAAAACACCGGCTCTATGTTCGGTCTCACACTCACCATCATCAAGGACTCATGGGGAAATGTGTCCCCTATGGCCTCTTCCCGGATCTCTTCCCTACCGGGGTCCTCTAGCCTCGACAAATGGTCGGCCGCCACATTCTCTGCTCCCTTCTTATCTTTGATCTCAATATCAAACTCAAAAAGCAAGAGAATCGATTGAATCAATCTAGGTTTGGCATCTTTCTTGGCAAACAGATATCGCAATGCCGCATGATCAGTATAAACTATGGTCTTAGATAGCACTAAGTATGAACGAAACTTGTCAAATGCAAACACCACCACTAACAACTCCTTCTCAGTACTCGTGTAATTCTCTTGAGCATCATTAATAGTTTTACTCGCATAATAGATCGGGTGGAAGTGCTTCTCCCTCCTTTGGCTTAAAACCGCCCCGATAACATAATCACTCGCATCGCACATGAGCTCAAAGGGTAAGCTCTAGTCGAGGGAAATCAAGATAGGAGCATAGACTAACTGCTCCTTCAAGAACTCGATTGCCTGTAAACGATCCGCATCAAACTCAAGCGGGACGTCCTTCTCCAGAAGACGGGTCATGGGTCGGGTGATCTTTGAAAAATCTTTAATGAATCGTCTATAGACCCCCGCATGACCTAAGAAACTACAGACCGATTTCACACTAGTCGGTGGTGGAAGACTACTGATCGTGTCAATTTTAGCTCTATCCACTTCGATACCGGCACGTGAAACCGTGTGCCCAAGCACAATCCCCTCAGTCACCATGAAGTGACACTTCTCCCGGTTAAGCATCAACTTCGTCTCTATGCACCGCCTCATCATCTTCTAGAGGTTCTGCAAACAATGATTGAAAGAACTCCCAAATACAGAAAAATCATCCATGAAAACCTCCATGGAAGTCTCGATCATGTTCTGAAAGATAGCCACCATGCACCTCTAGAAGGTGGCTGGAGCATTACACAACCCGAATGGCATACGCCGTACGCGAAGGTACCGCACGGGCATGTAAATGTGGTTTTCTCCTGATCCTCCGGTGCAATGGGGATCTGGAAATAACCCGAGAAACCGTCAAGGAAGCAGTAGAACTGCTGCCCTGATAGGCGCTCCAGCATCTGGTCAATGAAAGGAAGGGGGAAGTGGTCCTTCCTTGTGGCATCATTCAGCCTCCTATAATCAATGCACACTCTCCAACCGGTGACTGTCCTAGTAGGGATCAACTCATCTTTCTCATTCTTCATGACTGTCATCCCACCATTCTTCGGGACGACATGAGTCAGACTTACCCATGTGGAGTCAGAAATCGGATATATCAATCCAGAATCAAGGAGTTTAAGGACCTCCTTCTTCACCACATCCGACATGTTCGGGTTACGCCTCCTTTGAGGTTGCACAACTGGCTTGTACTCCTCCTCCATCAATATCCTATGCGTGCAGAAAGTGGGGCTGATGCCCTTTATATCTGTAAGCTTCCACGTAATGGCCTGTTTGTTTGCCTTCAACACCTCTATCAATCTCTCCTTCTCCTCCTCCGTAAGTGCAGCAGAAATCACGTAAGTCAAACCGGCCTTACCATCCAAGAAGGCATACTCCAAATGGGAGGGTAGCTCCTTAAGCTCAAGGGATGGCGGTGCCTCAACCGAGGGCTTCTTCTCCTCCTCAGTATTCTCAGGAACCTCAAATACTTCTGGGTACTCAGGAGGTGTACTAGCCAGTGGCTTGGACTTTGCTCGAGGGGAGCATCAGTCTCAACCTCCTAGTCTTCCTCACCCAGGTGTTGTGTGTTAAGCAGGTCAGCGCCACACACGTAGTCAAGGCAACGATCCATGTGAGATATGAAAGTTTCTAGAAAGAACTCGGAATCCTCCTGACCACCGGAGTTCTTCATCGATTTCATGACATCAAAGGTGACATTCTCATCCCCCACACGAAGTGTGATCTTACCGTCGAAGACATCGATCAATGCCTTGGCGGTGCGCAAGACGGGGCGTCCCAAAATGAGTGGGACTCTATCGTCAACCTCCATATCAAGAATGACAAAGTCCTCAGGGAAAACAAACTTATCAACCTTCACCAACATATTATCCACTATTCCCTGTGGATATTTGATCGAACGGTCTGCCAAAGATATGCTCATGCGCGTAGGGCCCGGATCTCCAAGTCCTATCTTCTCGAAGAGAGAGTATGGCATCAGGTTGATGTTAACACCGAGATCGGCCAACGCGTGGTGCAGAGTTGAGCCACCAAACAAACACAGGATCGTGAAGACACCCGGATCTGCTAATTTCCCCAGTACCTTGTTCTAGACCATCGCAGAGCATTTTTCATTCAGTGTGATAGTTGAAAGGTCCTCCAGCTTCTTCTTATTTGACAGAAGATCTTTTAGGAATTTAGCATATTTTGGCATATGCTGGAGGGCTTCAACGAAAGGTAGATTAATTTTTAGTTGCTTAAATAGCTCCAGGAAGTGTCCATAATCCTTAGCATATTTCTGCTGCATCAGGCGAGCAGGATATTTAACACGACTAAGATCAACATGAGGGGTCTTCTTCTTTCCCTCACTCTTCTGCTCTTCTCCTATCTTCTCAGCGGGAGACTCACTATTAGGCACTGTACTTGCTGGGACTCGCCTCTCGTACACCCCTCAAAGAACCTCCATCTCTATCTCCTCATCAACCGGCTCATCATCATCATATGTCGGTGTCTGCTCATTTTCTCCTACCTTACCACTGCGCGTGGTCACCGCCTTGAGCGTGGCTTTCGGGTTAGTCTCAGTACTACCCGAAAAGGAACCTCAAGATCTGTCAGTCAAGTGGCACGCAATGTCTCCCACTGTACGCTGCAAATCTAAGAATGCAAACTGTTGACTCCTTAGTAATGTATCATGCTCCTTCAACTTATTCTGAGTCTCCTGATCTGTTCTCACCAACTGAGCAAGCAACTGAGTCTGGGTAGCTAACATATCCTCAATCCTCTTCTCACCTGCACTGCTACCAGAATTCTACCCTCCATCTCTATCTCCTCCATACTGATTCTGATGGGGTTGAAACCCAGGTGGGTTCCCGCCAGATCTCCAACTAAAGTTAGGGTGGTTTCTCCATCCAGAGTTGAACAGAGGGGGGGTTTTGGTTCCCTAGGAAGTCCACCTGTTCCTGTTGAGTGATAGGGCAATCGATGGTGTCATGACCTCCTCTACACACCTCACACTTCATAGCACTCATCTTCAAGTCTTTGATCTCCTTGGCCATATCTGCAAGTGCAGCAGTCATGCTAGTTTCAGTAGTGACCTGATGAACACCTCTAGTGGCAGAAGTAGGTGTCCTAACACTAGGAGTGGAATTCCTAGAAGAAGGCTGTTGTTGCTCAGCTTGAGCAAAACTCTCAAACATCTCCTCACACTCCTCCGACTCCTTCTTATCCATGATGTGGCCTCCTGCAGCAGTATTGAACATCTGTTGTTTCTCAAATGTAAGACCATTATAGAAATTTTCAACCAATGCCCAATCAGAAAGGCCATGTTGAGGACACTTGCTCAGTATAGTATTGAACCGCTCCCAAGCCATGTGGAACTGCTCATCGGGGTCCATACGGAAAGAGTGGATCTGATCCCTCAGACGGGCGGCCTTAGAAGGTGGATAATACTTATTTAGGAATTTAGCCTTCAGATCTTCCCAAATGGTAATGGAATCCTGGGGCAGGGTATCCAACCAAGTAGCAGAGCAACCAGAGAGGGTGAATGGGAAAAGACGCAACTGGATGACATCATCAGTAGCACCAGTAATGCGAAAGGTATCGCAAATGCGCACAAAGCGGGACAGCTGCCGCATCCTCATCCTCGAGTCCGTGGAACTAAGTAGAGTTACTAATGGTGGTCATCACATGAGATGGAATCTTCCAAGTATTAGTGTTAGACAGAGCAGGACGGGTAATAGAGGACCTAGCACCCGTGAAACCATCACATGCACTCTGGTGGACGGTACACCTGGCAGGTGGATTAGCATCACCCATGTCAGCAATAGGAATTGGAATGCGTACCTTTTTCTCAACTAGCTCGCTTAAACGACTGCGAAACTTCCGGCTGCGCTCCCGAAGCTCTGGCTCTGGCTCTGAATAGGCTTCAAAGTCGGGTGATCCCTGTGAGCGAGTATGTTGCATAAAATGGACAGAAAGCAAAGGGGAAACAGAAGAACTAAGAACAAAGAAAAGACTCAAACTAAGACGCACACAAATAGCAAATAAGGACACAAAAAGAAAGCAAGCAAATTAAGGAAAAAACTAAAAAGGAAAAATAAAACAAATAACCAAACAAGAACTAATAAAAGCTAATTTTTCTATTGCCAAGTGTCCCCGTCAACGGCGCCAAAAACTTGATGTCGGTCAAACGGTCTATAAAACTAAACACAAAACTAACCTAGACACTATAGTTAAACTCTAGACAAACCTACTAAACTAGACCACAAAGACATGAAAGTGTACCTATCAATTGTAACACAGCTCAATGGAAGTTCGGATATCGAACCCACGAGACACTGACTCTAACACAAACTAGACTCTAACTAGGACTAAACTGTTTGATATGGATTGGGGGAAATTCTATTAACTAAGGTTAACTACTAAACTCAAACTAATTGAATGAAGAAGACTATTAAGACATCTAACCAAGCAGATAAAGACTCGGATGAAATCAGTAAGGATGAAAGACACTACCTAGGCTGTGAATCCTGTTTACCAAACTCGGGTTCTATCAGTTATGAAAGATGCAATGGAACTGGGATCCTAAGATGTAACACCCTCATACTACCTAATGGATTCCTGATCAATCTCAAAATGTGACGAGAAGGAAACTCAAAGGATACTATGTACACGGGTGGTCGGATTCCCTTTCGGTATCACCGATTATGCTAAAGAAATCACTAGAAAGCTAGGTTTCACTATCTCAATACATCTGAGATGCAAGGAGCATCCAGAATTCAACCTATTTAACACGAATTAACAACGACACTAGAACCCTAAGGAAACGTCCTCTCAGGCTGTTCAATCTTAGAATCACTAACACCGAAGACTAATCCTTTATCTATCACTTTGCAGGTATTTAGATAAGAAGAACATTTAATTTAGTATGTTGTTGATTGATAATCCTATGGTTACGACGTCTAGCAAATCACACACAAATCACGAACACAATGTAAGCGATCTAATACACATCTATTTATGAAAGACATTCACCAAGACATGTACGAAACAATTCAACCAATCAAAATACAAAACTAAGTATGCATATTCATTAAACAATCTAACTCAGATCTGTACTAAAGCATAAAACCAAAACAAATACCATAAACCGATAAAAATCCAATCTTTAGCAAACATTCATCGTTAACCTAGGTAGATCTAGGGTTTACCCAAGAATCATAGTAGAAATAGAAGATTCAAAGTAAAAGGTAGCAAACATGAGTATCAAACACAAATCAAAGAAACCAAGATGATCAATCGTGACCGAATGATTCAATGTCTAACCGTATAAGCTTCAATCCTTCAAACTCTCGACCCTAAAGCTCTCTCCTTTGCCAAAATCGCCTCTTGTTCTTCCTCTGACGGCTAATAATCGAATCCTCAATAGAATGGATGTTCAAAACAATTAAAACTTAAAATTAGGGTTTTTTACTGATTAACGATCCTCTCGCGTACCGCGAGCAAGATATGGCCAATCCCTGGCGTACCGCAAGGGACAATTTAGTTGGGTAAGCTTCTGGGTTCCCTCGATTGCTGCGAGGGACTTTCTCTCCCTCCTCGTGTACCGCGAGGAGCATAAATCTCATAAATATGATTTTGTTTCTCTTTTGCTTTCCGCTCCTTTCCCGTGTGCTAGATTTCTCCAGGATTTAGCTTCGTTTTCCGCTTCCTTAGCACACCATAACCTGCATTTATGACCCGAACTCAGAACGAACTTAAAATGATACAAAATGAGTACAAAACTATACAAATACGCACAATTACACTAGGATAGATACATGTGCTTTGCAACACATCACCTACAAATAGATGGCTTGGGTTCTTCATTCCACACACCCATCCACACCTCAAGAATACACCAGAGAGAGCTTATTTCATAGTTAGAGTATAGAGTAGAGGGGCTCTTCCTCCTTGTTTCGCAATAGGAGAGCCTACGAAACTCAGCGTTATGCTAGTTAGTATGGTCATTCGTGGCTAAACTTCTTGTATTGCTAGGGTAAAGATGATGTTTGGTGCATGTTAATGTTTGACGTATTAATCTAGTGGTATGTTTATGTCTTTAATTATTCATCCTTAAAACCACCATTTGGTGGGTTTTTATTATTGTCTAAATCCGTCTTTATATTTGTGAGTGTTCTTGATTTTAAAGCCTAAGATCGTAAAACATTTTTATTCAAACTTCTTTTGAAACTTGTACGTTTTTATACAAGCAAAGATTGATAAGCCAAGGCTTGGTCAACATTATTAAAGTCATACGTCTTTATACGAACTTCTTATGCGACCAAGAATTGGTGAACTCATGTTGGGAACAATACGTCTTTATACTTGGTCCCATTGTTACACCGCCTCCCGGTGAGCAAAATATAATCACCTATTTAACCTTAATACAAAGCATTTACGTTCGATGTCTTAAACCAGCCCGGAGAAGACCATTCAAAGGGTTGAGGGTAATAGTTGTCCTTAACGGGAGGCACTACCATTTTAATTAAAGGATTTTAATTCGTAAATCATATGTCATGAGAACGAGGCTCTAGCGGTGACCCGGGTCACAAGTTTGTAGTAGTCATATCACTAGATTAGTCAACTTAACATTATCACATACCAAGCTGATTCAAAGCCCAAAGCAATACTCTTCGTGACCTGATCATTTTCAAGATATTTACTTTCTTGTTGTTTACTATTCTGCTATTTACATTCCTGTTACACACATCACGCACGTTTTTACTTTTCTGTTATTTACTTTATCGTTATTTACTTTTCTGTCATTTACTATTCTACTTCACAAGCACACAAAACTCACTCACTAATTGATCCGGCTAAACGATAACAAAAGTTGAGTACCGAAACTCGGCCGTGTCCATTGGTTCGATACTTGGTTCTTACCTAAACTATATTACACTGCGATAGGTACACTTGCCTATTGTGTGTGTTTTTAAGTTAAAGTAATTATCGTTTTATAAATTTAAAACCTGATCTCGTAAAACCATATTAAAAATATAATATATTTTTATATACTAAAAACGACGCATCAAGTTTTTGGCGCCGTTGCCGAGGACACAGTGATTTCAAGAAAAATTCAATTTAACGGATTAGCCTTATCATTTTCATTTGTTTCTCTCTTACATTTTGTTGCAGACAGTGTATGATCCATGACTCCACTACTGGCTTATATCAGCCTTTAGCAGAGCCTGAAAGATTCTTTCATCTCCGAATACGAGAAAACCGTACGAGAAGAATGGCCGTAGAAAACCGCACTATCTCCGATTTCGCAAGATCGTCACTAGAGGCTTTGGGGTCTAGTATCACAAGGCCAACGGTTGACGCTAACAACTTTGAGATCAAATCTCATGTTATCCACATGATCTAGTCATCATGCACTTTCCATGGATTAACCAATGAAGATCCACATGCCTACATTGCAAATTTCCTCAAAATTTGTTTTCAAATTGAACGGAGTTTCGAATGATGCAATTCGCCTACGAATGTTTCCCTTCTCCTTAAGGGAACGAGCTATGGCAAGGCTAAACTCTCTTCCTACCGGCTCGATCACTACATGGGATGATCTAGCTCATAAATTCCTGTCAAAATACTTCCCGCTAGCAAAAACTACAAAACTGAGAAATGATACCACCACTTTCACCCAGGAAGATGTTGAATCACTATATGAGGCATGGGAACGTTTTAAGGATATGCTGAGGAAATGTCCATATCATGGTCTAGAAGTTTGGTTACAAGTATCCTCATTCTACAATTGGTTGCACAATCAAGCTTGTTAGACACTCGACGTTACTGCAGGTGGTATTTTTGGAAACAAGAGACCACAAGAAGCTTACAACCTAATTGAGGAAATTGCTATGAACAGCTATCAATGGTACAATCCAAGGAGTAACAGGGGAGCCAGGCAAGGAGTTCACTCTGTCGATACTGTCCCTTCACTTTCTGCTCAATTAGACACCCTCACCGCTCGATTCAATCAGCTTAGCAAGGTCACTACAACAACTGAGGCTACTAAAGAAGTAAAAAGTATCACTACTAATGCTGAGCATGTTGAATTTATCGGGACAAATCGCCTACAAAACAATCCCTTTAGTAATACTTATAATCCTGGATGGAGGAACCATCAAAACTTCAACTGGAAGGATAACAACAACCAGGGACAATATGGCTTCGGACAACAACAACAGTTTCCACAAAGACAATCTCAAAACTACCAGCCTCATCAACAATTTCAAGGAACTAACAAGCCAAGTAACGGTTTAAGCTTGGAGGACGCGGTAACTAAGTTAATATCTACAACTGAAAGTCAAGCCCTTCTAGCGGATTCCCGTCACAAACAATATGAGGAGAAGTTTAGTCTTCACGGAGCTGAGTTTAGGCCACAGAAAACAACTCTTCAGTCCATTGAGACGCAATTAGGACAAATTGGGAAACTTCTATCCGAAAGACAACCAGGATGTCTCCCGAGTAATACTAAACCAATCTAAAAACAAATGTAAGTGCTATCACTCTTAGAAATAGCAAGGTTTATCCAGAACCACCCATTCTAGAAGAAGTTCAATCACCAAGGAGAGAAATATTCACCGGGTTACCACTTCGTCCGCACATCGCAGAAACAACTACTCAAGGATTGCAATCAAATGTAATCCCACCTCCTGCTCTAGTGAATACTCCTCCAAAAGTTCTAACAAAAAGAACATTCCATTCTCACATACCCTACCCAGGAAGGTTAGTAAAGCAGAAGACTGAAGAACAATATGAGAAATTCATCGAACTACTAAGTCAAATCCATGTCAATCTTCCCTTCCTGGATATCATACAACAAATGCCTAAATATGGACGTTTCTTAAAAGATTTCCTTACAAAAAAAAGAAACATGGAAGAGGCAGTAAAAAGGACCAACAATTGTGTCACTCTTATTGAGAGATGTCTTCCGAAGAAACCTTCAGATCCTGGAGAGTTCTCTCTACCATGTTCTATCGGACCACTCCCGATAACCTTCGCGCTCGCTGATCTAGGAGTAAGAATGTAATGCCATATGTCATGTTTATAAGACTAAAAATTGGAAATCCATGACCTGTCAATGCAACTATTGAACTCGCGGATGGACCAATCAAATCACCTATAGGAGTCATTGAGAACTTACTAGTGAAAGTCGGTAAGTTTGTCTTCCTTGCCGATTTCATGGTTTTAGAAATGGGACCCGACTATTCCGTACCTTTGATTTTGGGTCGTCCATTTTTAGCTACTGCCCGAGCCATCATTGACATGAATGAAGGAATTTTGACACTTCGTGTCGGAAAACAATCAGTGACCTACAACATCGGAGGAAATGAGTGCTTATCCAATGATCCCTTTGAAATTGCACAATTCATCGATACTAATCTGGACTACCAGCTGAAGAAAGCTAAAGAACTCAACAAAGGAAAAAAACTGGATCTTGGCAAGGATTTTAAAACACTAACTGGATCGATGAGTACTTTGATAAGCTACCAAAACTGAAGGACTTGAATGAAGGAACAGGAGATACGGTGGAAGTCGATAGCTCCCACCTGAAGAAAGACTAATGAAGCACGTACGGGTCTGGCCAATGACCCTTAAATAAACGTGGCGCTTCCGGGAGGCAACCAGATGATCATGAATAAATTGAGAAGTTGGTGCATACAGCAGAAAGCATGGACCTCAGGTTTGGTTTTCAAGTTTAAGTTTCTATTACTTCAGCCCCCAGGTATGCCTTCTCGATACTAGGACCTTAGTAGCTTAACTACTACCTTTTATTTTCCTTGTCTGCTTTTATGTTTTCCTTTATGTGTCAGGTAGAATAGCATCACCAGATAGTCTCTCTACTTCTTTGAGGAATCACACTCCATCTCCATAACATGAGGAATCGGAAACCATATCAAATTTCTTTAAAATTCGATGAAGTCTTTGAAGCAATGTGTTGACAAGCAGCAGATAGGCACAGCTTGACAGCAGCAATAAGTTTTGACCTTAGGTTATATACCGACTTGACCGGGGGAGTACCAGTTTCTTTTTCGTTAAAACTTCATGTATTTAAATTCCTGCATAGCATTCCATTACATGCATTTGTACATTGAGGGCAATGCACAGTTTTAAGTGTGGGGAATTAGAGATTCAGGACTACTTGTAACCTCAAAGAAGTAAAATTTTAACTCGTGATTTTCTACCCATTTGACTAAAACATTACAAAAACCCTACCTTTTGTAAAACCTGGAAAATTTTCAAAAATTTTTAAACCCTAAAATCTAAACCTCTTTGAATTTGCACCTAATTAAATAAAATGAATACATAGCAAGTAGAAACAAATGGATATTATGCATAACAAATCACTATACCCTATTCCATCCGTTTCCATGTGAGAATAATCTGAGCCTTTTTCACGAGCATTATTATCATTATTTTTTGCATGCTCTTTCGTTTGGTATATTGAGTGTTTTTCGATCGGATTTTATGCATAATTAGAACTTGTGTGACTTATACATATCAAGACCATGAAGTAGTAGAAATATATAAGTGATTGAGGCACCTAGGACTTTATTACCCCTATATATTATCCTTAAACCCAAAAAATCCCAAAAATATAATCCGCCTAGATAGTCCTCTGAGCCTTAGCCTTTTATTTTCTACTACCCACATTTATCAACCAATCAGCTTTTCGTAAACACCGGTTATTAGCTGAATGTCTTCAAAGTGGGAAAATTATCTTATGACATTATTTCAAGTTCATTACCATTAAAGCAATTTGGAAAGAATCTGTTTCACTCAAAGAAATTGGAATATACAAGAAGGTGGATGTATTAGGAAGAAACAACCAAACTATCTGCAAGGGATTTATGGAAATATTATTTCAAGGAGATTGAGGAAAAAGAGTTATTGAAGAATTTGTCTTGATACAAAAAGAAAAGAAAAAAATAGAAAAAGAAGAAAAGAAAAAGAAAGAGAGAAGTGGGTCTTTTACCGGCTAGACCTTAAAGAACTGGATATGCATTCCTTTGATTTTAATTTTCTTTTCTGCCTTCATTTCGCAAAGCCTAAATTACCGCCCGAACTCCGAGAGAAAGTTTTCAAAGCAACTAGTGATGTAAGAAAACGGTGGCGTAAACAAGAACAACTTCCACCATTCTGTGGCTTGTCAAAAAGTGCCGCCAAAAGAAGAGCCGAAAGATACGACAAATGTGTGAAGTGTGGCAACTGGAGTCATGATGGAAAGTGTAGCAAGAATCAAACTCATTCCCAGCATGAGTATACGCATTTGATTAAAGTAGGAGCTGTTAGGCTACATGCCGAAAGATCCGTACGGAAAGGCAGTAATGTGTGCTACGCAGTAAGGAAAGAGTTGAAACATGAAGATAAACGGAGCAAAAACAGCGTAAAACATGAAGAAATCAAGCTTTTGGAAGACCAAACCCGAGCATTGACCCCCCAAGAAGTCAAACCAGGTCAAAGGAAGTCAAACCAGCAGCTAAAAGACGAAACTGGGAAGCAGGGGAGGGATGCACGGTTGTGCATCCCATTGCACGGTTGTGCATTGGCCTCCCTTGCTCCCCAGGGCCCAGTACACTGTCCTGTGTACCCTGTTTGTTTCTCGAGGTGTTTGCACACCCGTGCAATCTAATGCACGGCCGTGCATTGCTCATTTTGAGGCCTATAAATAGATGGCTTGGGTTCTTCATTCCACACACCCATCCATACCTCAAGAACACACTAGAGAGTGCTTATTTCGTAATTAGAGTAGAGAGTAGAGGGGCTCTTCCTCCTTGTTTCGCAATAGGAGAGCCTACGAAACTCAGCGTTACGCTAGTTAGTATGGCCATTCGTGGCTAAACTTCTTGTATTGCTAGGGTGAAGATGATGTTTGGTGCATGTTAATGTTTGACGTATTAATCTAATGGTATGTTTATGTCTTTAATTAATCGTCCTTAAAATCACCATTTGGTGGGCTTTTATTATTGTCTAAATCCGTCTTTATATTTGTGAGTGTTCTGGATTTTAAAGCGTAAGATCGTAAAACCTTTTTAATCAAACTTATTTTGAAACTTGTACGTCTTTATACAAGCAGAGATTGATAAGCCAAGGCTTGGTCAACATTTTAAGGTCGTTCGTCTTTATACGAACTTCTTATGCGAACAAGAATTGGTGAACTCATGTTGGGAACGGTACGTCTTTATTCTTGTTCCCATTATTACACCACCTCCCGGTGAGCAAAATATAATCACCTATTTAACCTTAATACAAAGCATTTACGTTCGATGTCTTAAACTAGCCCGGAGATTACCATTCGAAGGGTTGAGGGTAACTTTTGTCCTTAACGGGAGGCACTACCATTTTAACTTAAGAATTTTAATTATTGAATCAAATGTCGTGAGGACGAGGCACTAGAGGTGACCCGGGTCACAAGTCATATCACCGGATTAGTCAACTTAACATTATCACGTACCAAGCTGATTCAAAACCCAAAGCAAAACTCTTTGTGACCTGATCATTTCCGAGATATTTACTTTCTTGTTGGTTACTAATCTGCTATTTACATTCCTGTTACACACATCACGCACGTTTTTTCTTTTCTATTATTTACTTTACCATTATTTACTTTTCCGTCATTTACTATTCTGCTTCACAAGCACACAAAACCCACTCACTAATTGATCTAGCTAAACGATAACAAAAGTTAAGTACTGGAACTCGACCGTGTCCATTGGTTCGATACTTGGTTCTTACCTAAACTATATTACGCTGCGATAGGTACACTTGCCTATTGTGTGTGTTTTTAAGTTAAAGTATTTATCATTTTATAAATTTAA
This sequence comes from Smallanthus sonchifolius, assembly GCA_023525975.1. NCBI lineage: Eukaryota > Viridiplantae > Streptophyta > Magnoliopsida > Asterales > Asteraceae > Smallanthus > Smallanthus sonchifolius. Next base: position 87,511,358 of record CM042022.1, read on the forward strand.
AACCTGATCTCGTAAAACTATAGTAGAAATATAACATATTTTTATATACTAAAAACGACACATCAGAGTTCATCTCTACTTTTAACTTTTGATATTGCAACACACAGTTGAACATGAATTAACACTGGATCTTTCAAATACAAACCAACCTTTGAAAGTGATTGCCCTAAACTTTTATTCATGGTAATTGCAAAACATACAACAATTGTATATTTTTCTTCTTTGAAATTTAAATTAAATTATTTTATCTGAATGTGTTAACCTAATTTTAGGGATAAAATTGTGATTACCAATGTTACTTCCAGATATAATCTCCGCTTCTATAACGCAATTACCTAGTGATTTGACATGAAGTCTTGTTCCATTACATAAACCATTTTTTTATCAATATTTCTTAGTAACATAACTAGAACACCGATATTTAGAACCAACCGATGGTTTGACAAAACTAATAATTTAAGTCAATTAAAAAAATCAGGACATTATAAACTTTCATCAAAATTATCATCAAGATGTTCTAATTAACAGATACTATCTACACTTGTATATTGAAAATCTCGCTAAACTTTTAATACTAAATCTCTCATTAAAAAAATAAAAAGATACAAATAAAATTTAAATTTCAACAATATATCGTCTTTTAAATTCAAAATTTAAAACTTCAAAATTTTAAAATTTCACTCCTTAATATACCGACACAATTTAAATTTAAAATTCCAAAATTAAAACTAATAAATTAGAATTTAAACCAAACATGGTTTTTTGAAGAAAAAAAATGTCATTATTTAAAAAAAATAAAGTTTAAAACATAACACAATTTTTAAAAATAAATATTTATAAGTTTCTTAATTTTAGTTAAAAACTAACTATTAAAATTTACAAATCAAAATAAAAAAATTATTTATAAATATCAAACTTAATTAAAAAACTACTAATTAAATATTGGTAACTTTATTCTAGCATATATTTATATATAATACAAAAGTAGTATTTTAAAATTATAAGATGTAAAATTAAAAAAAAAATTTGTTTTTTTAATAATAAAATTTTAAAAACTCATTTTTTAATAATAAAATTTTAAAAAATGAGTTTTTTTAAAATCTCCTACTTTTTAATTGTTGAATTTTTTAAAATATTAATTTTTTTTTGATAATTAAAAAAAATGTGAGTCAATGGTAATAATGATAAATTGATTTGGTATAATGTTTATTTATGTAATTTTTCAAAAAAATAAAGGAACTAAATATGGAAAGATTAAATGGAGGATGTAAATATGATTTTAAAGGGAAAACCTTGTGAAATAGAATATGGTGATGACAACTGACAATATATTTAGTCTTTTATCAGAATACAGGTTTAGTATTTCCTAACCAACTATTTAATATTTTATTTATTAATTCTTAAATGTTCATTATTATTTAATATTTACTTTGTAGTTTGTATGTCTTCATCATAACCTAGTGTGTATATATATAAAAGAAAATGAGAAATCTAGTTCTCACTTACAGGGAGAATAGATTTCAATCCACACTCGAAATTTTACTTCCACTATGCAAAAAGTGACCTACGGCCACAGATATTCAAAAAACTTCCTGCTACACTTTCGATTAAATGTGTGCCTAAAGATCATTAATCATATTTCAAAACCTTCTATCCTACTTTTGGCCACACATTTTATTTATTTATGTGACCAATGTATAACAATTCAAAACCTTTAGCCACACTTTAAGAAAAAACTGTGAAATTTAGTAGTCACACTATAAAAGTGTGGCCAAATGTGATCTACAGCCACAGTATTTGTTTGTTTTTTTGATACATGTGACAAAAAACACATCTATTAGCCACACTTTACGAAAAACTGTGACATTTGGTAGCCACACTAGAAAAGTGTGGCCAAATGTGATCTACGGCCACAATATTTGTTTCATGTGACCAAAAACACATCTATTAGTCACACCTTAAGAAAAAACTGTGACATTTAGTAGCCACACTAGAAAAGTGTGGCCAAATGTGACCAACTGTTATGGTATTTGTTTGATTTGTTATTCATGTGACCAAAAATACATCTATTTGCCACACTTTAAAACAAAAACGTGACATCTACTAGCCACTCTCGAATAGTGTGGCCAAATGTGATGAACTGGCATAGTATATTTTTAGTGATGTGGCTAAGATCTAATAGATATGGCCACTTATTTTAGCTTGTGTGACCAAATAGTAGTATTTTGCAATTAGTAAATGAAACAAAAGCAGTGGCTAAATGTGACGAACCGCCATTGTTTTTGTTTGATGATGTGGCTAAAAGCTGATACAAAGATATATATATATATATATATATATAGTAGTGTTTATTAGCCACGTGTGTTTAAATAGTTTTAACTATAAGTATTTTATGATCACGGTTACAGTTATTTTGTGTGGCTAAAAGTAATCAATGGTCACGGTTAAACGTTTTATATGTGGCTAAAAGTAATCAATGGACATGGTTAATAGTGCATGTGGCCTATGGTCTTTCCACTTCCTACCGCCAAATTCAATTTGTCAGAGAAAGATGATCGACTGGACGCAGGGCGCACCCTCCTGTAAATACCAATTCACCAAATTAGGTTTTCATTCAACCAAAAAACCTCCGTCGCCCTTCTCTCGAACCAAAAAAAACCGATCAAAATGGCGCCGCAATGGAGAGTACGAGCAACCGGTGGTGCAACACCACACTACAAGGGTATAGTACTATTCTTAAAGTTGTGTTTTTTAAGGTAAAATGTGTAACCTAATGTTGAAATTTCAGTTAATCCGAGGCCCATCACACTGAAGATCCACCACAAGGGCCACTTTAGAGCCACTCCCGCCGGCGAGCAGGAATACAACGGCGGCGTTGAGAAACATTGATCTCTTTTCCTACAAAGAGCTTGGCCATATGGTTAAAGCTCTAGGGTACACAACGATTGGGTATTTTACCACCTTTTTTAGGATCCCATACCTGTCACTTGAGTATGCTATTGAAGTGTACAGTGACATGATATGAGGGATGTGGCCTTTCACGGGAGGGATGCTACTAAAATCTCCCTCTACCTTGTGAGGGAGCAGGACTCCACCTTCATCTCTGATACTCTGTTTAGGCAGAGGAGGATACCAGGCGAGCACAGTGAAGGAGATACTACATGGTCCACATCCTCATCTAAGGAGGATGAGGATTTGTTATTTGATGCTAGGTCATAGTGATCTAGTTTTGAATTTATGTTTTTAATTATGATTTTTTTTTTGTAAAAAATATGGTTATATATAATATATCAGTTTTTTGTTATTTGGTTGATGCATGTGATCGTTGTTTTGTTATTTAATTGTATTGATTGTGTAGTTGGTTGATGATTGTGTATTTGGTTGATGCAATGCAATGTAGTTTCTCATTAGGAAACTACATTTAAATAAAGCTAGCTACAATTGCATACCATTTGACCATATACTGACCATTTGACCATTTACCATATACTGACTAATATTTCACTTTTTGCAATTGGTCTATAATTGCAGCAATTGTATACCATTTGACCATATACTGATAACAGTTGAACAATTACAAAGATAAATCAAACAAACATAAATCAAACTAAAGATATAGCAGTTGCACAGTTGACCATATCCTGAAAACCAAAGACATAACAGTTGACCAGTTGACCATATATTGACCATTTGCAATTGGTCTACAATTGCATACCATTTGACCATATATTGATAACAGTTGACCATTTGACCATTTTAGTTTCAAATAGACACAACTGCTGGTTTTAGAGAACAACCTCACCAGCAGTTTCCATCACCGGGTCTTCTATAAATCAAACTAATATAAATCAAACCAAAGACATAGCAGTTGCACAGTTGACCATATCCTGAAATCCAAAGACATAACAGTTGACAAGTTAACCATATATTGACCATTTACCATATAATGACCAATATTTGACCATTTGCAATTGAATGAAAGTTTGTGTATAATTCATATGATACATGGTTTAATAAGGCAATTATGGAGAACCACTATAGTTTAAACTGGGGCGTACAATCAAACCTTGTGACTGATAGTCATAACACGAATGTTATCCTTAAGTGTTTTCGGCAACAATCACCCTAACCGGGTGGGTTGGTCAGACACAATAGATCTATCATTGTATACCGTCGGCTTATACAGAGTTAATGATTGCACTTGCACTATGCACAAAAAGTATGTAAATGTTGTTTGCACAAATAGTGTTCAAGCATAAGGCATAAATTGCACACATGATCATAATGTTTGAATTGTAATAGTTGCAAATTGTTTGAATGTAATCATGTTTCACCCCAAAGATATAAAAGTGAAAAAGGGGCTATGTAAACTCACCTTGGAATGAGTAGCTTGAATGTCACATAAGTATGTTTTTGCACAAATGATTCAGCAAATCACAAGATTAACCTAAGTTTAATGGTATAAGCGTATCAACATCTGTATCAATGAAATCGGAAATCCTAATGCGCAAAAGGATTGATGTGGGTTTTTAGTCAAACAAGAATAAGTATACGACTTCATTTGTTTTGTAAGTAAATAGATATCTGCATAAATAGTTTGTGTTCTTTTTGTTTGAAATATATGGATGAATGAATAGATAAATAGTTTGTAAAGGCATGAATTAATAATTGAATAATTAAATGGATAATAATTAGTTGAGTAAATAATAATTAGATACGTAAATAAATAAATAAAATATTTTATTTATTTAAGTTGATTCTTTTTTTAAACAATAATTGTTAAAATAGTAATTAAACCATATTTTTTAAAAAAATAATGTTTTAACTTATAAAGATAAATTATGCATAAAAGGTGTAAAACATTTACGAAATAAATGGTTTTATAGAAGTAATCAAAATTATATTCTACTTATAATTTATAATACAAGAATCCTGAATAAATAATTTGTTTAAATTAAATATACTAATTTAACTAAAATTTTATTAGGTTTTAATAAATAAGATGGTTTTCCCATAACAACTTTTCAACTTAAAATAATAGAACTGTTCTGAGTTTTTATATGTTTATAAAATAAGTTTTATAAAATGATTTTCGTATGTAAAAATCGGATTATAAAAATGAATGTCTTGAGCGGGGTTCGAACACGGATTGTCTTTGGATTATACAATTTTAAACAAGTACTGAGATGGGGCCGGGTTCTAGGCAAGTAATTGCGCAAAAAGGTCGCGGGGAGTGGGATTCGAACTTGTGACCTCGGGCATACGTGTCTCGCGTCTTAACCGGTTGAACTGGGCAAGGGCTTGTTCCAATAGCCATGCGCAATATAAACTCAGAGCCTTCATCTTCCCCAATTCCCAATATAACCCTAACCCTCAATCCCTATCAATTCGATCCCGATTCAAGGGGCTTTTTATGTAGAAAGCTAAAACGAGTAATGAGGGATGATTATCACCTGGAATCAGTCCTCGATTTGTCGAAAAAGTGGGGTTTCTGATCCCCTCTGTTGCCGCGACTCGAGAGAGAAAGGAGGGGCTGAAAACGATCGATTTTGGGTGTTAGATGGTCGTAAATGAGTATAGGACGTGTTAGGAAGGTGAGGGTAACTCGTAACAGTTGGATGGAATCAGAATTTGAGGGATTGGATCTTGAATTCGTCGTTTGGATGACATAACCGAAAAGGAGGTCTGAATGGCTTTAAAACTATGACTAGGATCGAATTAATTTGTCATACACCTTTGTAATTGGTAAGGTAACGTCTGTGCACGATCTTTGAGCATTAACAGCTTCATATTGGAACAACTGAAACGGATTTTTTGTGTGTTTGACTTCTGAAAAGTCAAAATCAGGGAAGGTGTTCAACATGAGGGAAAAAAATCTAAATCGAGAGGTGAGAGGGTTCATTTGAGAGTTCAAATGATAAATGGGGTTCAAACTTGATTCCATGGAAGACCTATTTATTTGTTTTAGACTCTTTTTAAATATATAAAGCACTTGGTTTTTTTTTTTTTTTAAACTAAGCTTATTTATGTTAAACTTTAAAAATCTTTTTATACAAGAAAAATTCTTATTTTATAAAAACTATAGATCTTATAAATGTAGTCAAATATACATATACATTTACATATCTACTCGCGTAAATAAATACATCCATATATATATATATATATATATATATATATATATATATATATATATATATATATATCTAAAGGATATAATATATGAGTAAAATTCGTAAGTTTAATTTAATTAGTATAACACTATATATACCTATATATACAGATTTATGTACATACATAGTTTATTAATAACCTTAAATATATATATATATATATGTTATTACATTGGAATACATGTATATGGAAAGGTGTAAATACACATTTAAGGGTTTACAAAGTTTACCTTTGATTTGTTTATTATATATATATATATATATATATATATATATATATATATATGTTATTACATAGGAATACATGTATATGGAAAGGTGTAAATACACACTTAAGGGTTTACAAAGTTTACCTTTGATTTGTTTATTATAACAAGGTATATATATATAAATATACATATATATGTTACATATATTCAACTAGGAAATAATATGTTTAAATAAGGATGAAACTTTAAATTGTTACGTGTTAAATAATAATTAGTGGGATATATTTTGTCGGGCATGTGCGGGTTTTGAAATGGAGTGTCATTATCATATAAAATTAATTTAAAATATTATTAGAAAATCATGGATGTTACAGTATCCCCTACTTGAGGGAATTTCGTCCCGAAATTCAACTGATGGAGGCTACTGGATCAGGAAAGAGATGAGGGTTACTTGCGCTTTTATTGATTCTCACGTTCCCGAGTAACTCTGGGCCGCGTTTTAGATTCTTAATGAACTTTGAAAATTGGTTTGAGGGGGTACGATCGATAACAAGATTCAGGTCTGATACTCAAAGTCATGCATGTATGATAATGGTGAATTTAATTTGAAGAGGGTTAAGGAGAAAATTGTGGAATAATATTTTGGATTTTAATGATGGAATGCATCACTTGAAATGAGAATAATGAGAATTTGATGATCAAGATTTGTTTAAGATGTAGTCTAATATGTTCAAGAAATATTACTGAATAAAAGGTTTCATAAACATTGGTCAAGGTCAAAATAATATAAGACTTCACGTGACACAAACAACGCTACTTCTGACAATATGACAAGAACACTTATATATAGGAAGTACCAGCGGCGTATCCCCTATACCCTTATCATATCTCATTAGTTTCGTTACTATATATCACAATAGGTTTTATGTCATAACACACGACAGATTTCACTATGTTTTTCATGCACTGACTTTTATAATTACGTGTGCACCCGTAATTACTCAAATCGTCGCATGGTCCATATAGTTCATTCCATTGTGTATGGGTCAAGTGGGGACACAGAATTACTTAGTTCATATCTATCGTTTTCACTTATGTGTTGCTAAGGAATAATTGTGCCCCTAGATAGTAAGGTCAATCAGATAACTAAAGAGTAGTAATGTGGCATAACTTAATGTTCCATAGCTTTCTCGTGTTTGAACAAGAATACGTCAAACCCTGAGTAGTTTAAAAGTTTTACAGTTTCCTCGTGTTTGAACAAGAATACGTCAAACCCCGAGTAGCTTAAAAGTTTGTAGCTTTCAACTTTCATGGATAAAGTGAATTATCATGCCTTGTGATCCATCAATTGCAACTATTTTTTTCCAATCTAGTTCCGTGTATAATGTAAACATCTAAGTTTCATGTTTAATCCAAAATCATGTACATTGTAAACATATAAGTTTCACTATAATGTGAACAAATCATGTATATTATAAACAAATAAGTTTCATGTATTATGTGATCAATCTAGTATCATGTATATTGCATTCAACCAAGTATCATGTATCATGTGAACAACCTAGTACCATGTATATTGTAAATAACCAAGTTTCATGCATCAACTGATCAATATAGTATTATGTATATTGCAAACAAACAAGTTTCACGTATCATGTGATAAATCTAATATTATGTATCATGTGAATACTCATATGTAAGTTATTGAGGTTTATATGGATGGTTAACGCTTACACGAAATGATTCGTCTCCTTGAAGTGCCTAGTATGTTCATATATTTTCAAAGGTGCAAGATAACGAGAAGGTTTTGCAGGTATTTAGAGTGATGTGCTGACGAATAACTGATTTGTGCGTTTTGTTTGTAAATAGACAGGTAATTGTAATTTATTATTATTTGTAAATTAATAAAATAGTGAAAATAATAAGTTGGATAACTAGATAAATGGATGAATAAATAAAAACCTTTTTATTTAAATTTAATTATCATAAAGAGAATGTTTCAAAGAAAAATAACGGCTAAATTATTTAATAATTAAGTCAAGGTTTAAATTTAACGAAACAAAAGTCATAGTTAATTATTAATTAAGATAATGTTTTTATAAAATAAGTTGTATTAAGTTTCCTTACAAGGTGAAAAGGTTCAAACTTGATTCCATGGGTTCAAAACCTATTTATTTGTTTTAGACTCTTTTTAAATATATAAAGCACTTGGTTTTTTTTAAACTAAGCTTATTTATGTTTAACTTTAAAAATATTTTTATACAAGAAAAATTCCTATTTTATAAAAACTATAGATCTTATAAATGTAGTCAAATATACATATACATTTACATATATACTCGCATAAATAAATGCATCCATATATATATATCTAAAGGATATAATACATGAGTAAAATTCGTAAGTTTAATTTAATTAGTATAACACTATATATACCTATATATATAGATTTATGTACATACATAGTTTATTTAATAACCTTATATATATATATATATATATATATAGGGGTTAGTTCAATAGAAAACTACTTTTCATGAGAAAACCAAAAAAAACTTCTCATTAAAGGTGCTGCATATGTGTAGTACACCCAAAAGCTTAACCCCCACTCAAAAACCTAAACCCTCCATCCCACTCCCACCCACCCCTCAAAAACCTAACCTAAAAGCTAAACTAAACAAAAAAAACCACCCCCAAAAGCTAACTATGCTACACATATGTATCAAAACGCTGAATTATTTTTTATTTTTATTTTTTGAAAGAGGACAACATGGGGAACAAGGTCTCCGAAGCGGTTTTTTAGTATTTGATTTATATTTTGAGTTATGATTTTTTATTATTTTTTTACCTTTAATAAATAGTTTTTTGGTTTTATCATGAATAATGAGTTTTCTTATGATTATTCTCATATATATATATATATATATGTGTGTGTGTGTGTGTGTTATTACATAGGAATGCATGTATATGGAAAGGTGTAAATACACACTTAAGGGTTTATAAAGTTTACCTTTGATTTGTTTATTATAACAAGGTATATATATAAATATACATATATATGTTACATGTATTCAAATAGGAAATAATATGTTTAAATATGGATGTAACTTTAAATTGTTACGTGTTAAATAATAATTAGTGTGATATATTTTGTTGGGCATGTGCGGGTTTTAAAATGGAGTGTCATTATCATATAAAATAAATTTAAAATATTATCAGAAAATCATGGATGTTACACCATAACAAGCACTTTGTCTTTCCAAACACAAGCACAAGGATACACATTTAAGAGTTTTTAAACATAATCAAGACTTCATCTACCATTTCTAGTCAAAAACCATAAACTAGCACAAACATACACTAATCAAATGAATAAATGTATAAACCATAAGTACTACGTAGCCTACACAAATACAAGTCTTGAAAACATTACCAAAATCTCAAATACACAGGACCATTGAAGAATAATCATGTAATTGTCATAACATTAGTGTAGAGTCATATCTTATGTATAAGCTGTTGTCATTTATTGTTTGTTTAAACAGTTTTAGACTAGTTTACTTTCTGTCATTTCATTAAATGTAATTTCAGTTTTCTGTAATTTACTGTTTTTATTTCTAAGTCTGGGCCATCGAAACTACTTAGTTTCGATTGAGTGTGTTCAATCGAAACTAGTAGTTTCGATAGATGGTAGTTTCGACAGTCTTTGTATCACTTGTAAATGGTCAATCGAAACTAGTAGTTTCGATTGAACATAGTTTCGATACTGTCACTACTATAAATAGCCTAGTTTGAGAATGTTTAGGGTGTGAGTAGCGGCTGTAACTCTGAACCTTCTCTTTCACATTTTTCCTGAATCAATACAATTTGCGTGTTGATTCAAACTGTGGTTAGCCTGTTATCTTCACCAACACTGTTTCTATTATCTGTTTCACCACCATACACACAGTTTCCGCCTGTGTGTGTGTGTAATCGATCAAATCAGTGATTTCAAGAGAAATCTGGACCTACAATTGGTATCAGAGCTTTATGCTCTAGTGTTTTTGAGTGTTATCAGGTTTTGTGATCGATTCTAGGTGATTTGTGAGGTATTTTGAGCTTATTTCGGGTTTTTGCACATCTATTCTCGAATGTACTGTTTCATCGATTTCCAAGGGTTTTTGCTCGTATTTTCAGAATCCGAAGTTGGATTAGTGATCAGGAGGGTTAGTCGAAGGTTTTCGCCGGATTGGTTTGTCATTTCTGCACTATTGATTTCTGGAGCTTATCATCAATGGAGTATTTCTGAGCTTGGAGAAGAAGGCATCGAAACTACTGAGGACAGTTTCTGATTTCCGTTGATCATCGAAACTTCCTGTCTACATTTTGTCGGGAGAAGGTACTATCGAAACTAAATTTTGTCTTATCTCTATCGAAACTTGCCTTGAAAATTTTCAATATCGAAACTAGTTGTTTCGATAAAAGCTGTCCTATCGAAACTAGTTGTTTCGATAAAAGTTGTTCTATCGAAACTAGTTGTTTCGATAGAAGTTGACCTATCGAAACTAGTTACTGTTTTAGTTTCGATTCAAAATATATGGCCACTTCAAGTTCAACAGAGCATTTTGGGGGAAATAGACCACCTGTTCTTGTGTCCACAAGAGATTTTGATGACTAGACTAAAAAGATGAAGCTTTTCTTTCAATTTCACGATTATACACTGTTGAGTTCTATCACCGATGGTCCCCACAAGCCCGTAACTACCACTGCTGATGTTCAACGTCCTAAGTTAGTATATGAGTATGATGAGAAAGATCTTGCCTTGATTGCCCGAGACAACAAGGCCTACGGGACTATTGCCATGGCTCTTCCTATGGATATTTTCAACATCTTTGCTGAGTACACAACTGCCAAAGACTTATGGGCTGCACTGTGCACAAGATATGAGGGAAGTGAGGATGTCAGGGAAAGCAAAAGAGATCTGATCAAGAAACAATATGCGATGTTCAGCAGTGTAAGGGGAGAATCAATATCTGATTTGATCAACCGTTTCTCAAGCATTGTATCAAGGTTGAAGGTAATGGGAGTTGAGTACCCTACTCTTGATCTAAACAAGAAACTCCTAGATTCTCTTCCTGAGGAATGGAATATGTATCGAATCATGATCAAAAAGACTAAGAATCTGAGTGCTCTGTCTCAAGAGGAAGTCTATAGCATTCTTGAATCTTATGAAATTGAGATTGAGAAGGGATCAGTCACCCCCATCAAATCAGTCTGGAAACACAGCTCTCATTGCTGGATCAAGCTCATCCGGTAGCCCATACTTTCAGACTGATGTCCCTCCTTCAGCTGCTGCAATTAATTCTACCAGCTCCTCTGCTCCTCAAAAGACTATCACCATGATTCCTGATGAATATGTCCCAATCATGACTGCTTTCATGTCGTGCTATGATGCACTGATCTCTGAAAATCTAACACCGGTTAGCTTTCAACCTGATGACTTGGAGCAAATTAATCCTGATGATTTGGAGAAAATGGACATTGATTGGTGCATGGCCATGTTGACCTTAAGAGCCAAAAGATTCATCAAAAGAACTGGTATAGATAGATTCAAGCAGGGAAAGACACTTGGGTTTGATATCAAGAAGGTGAGATGCTACAATTGTGATCAGCTGGGTCACTTTGCCAGAAACTGCAAGGAACCGTCCTCCAAGGATCAGCAAGAAAACAAGATCTCCTCTGGAAAACAAGCTGCCAATCCTCCAAAGACAAACACATCTTCAAGCTCCACAACTCTTGTGTGTCAGGCTGATGGACATTATCATTAGGGAGACCAAGCTGAGGAAGCTGCTGATAAAGCTTTGATGGCTGATGTGGAGGACATGGGCAAGTGTGTCATGATTGAACCTGCTGAGGATCTCACTGCTGTGCCTGCTGAGGTTATTTCTAAACTGTGTAATTCTAGATCTTGCTTGAATGAAATTCAAAAATACAGATTCATCAATCAAGCCTTGATTGATGAACGAAATCACATTAAGGTGATGTATGACTCTATGGCCAAAAATGAGAAACTTTACTTAAAGAAAATTCGTGATATTTCTGGTGAAAATCGTTCTTTAATTGTGCAACTCAATACTCAAACCATTAATAATACAATTTTAACTGAAAGAGTCCAAAAGGCAGAAAAAGCCAAATTACAGGTTGATCACATGGATATGGATCAGAAAATTCTATTTGGAATAATTGATAAACAATTTAATAGAAAAGGCACAGAAGGTCTTGGGTATAACTCTCATCCACCTCCTTATTCTAAATCAGAGAGATTTGCTGATATGCCAACTCCACATGTTTCCACACCTTTTGTTTGCACATTATCTCCTGATGATTATATTACATCCTCTGATTCTGACAGTTTTGCTTCTTGTGCAGAGTCAAATTGTGTAAATTCCGAAGATGATTGTGATAAGAGTGCTAATGACAGAACTATTTTAAAAGAACTTGATTCGGATGAATGTAATAATATGTCCGTGTCAAAACCAAATATTTGTGAACACGTTAAAAACTTGTATTTTGATTCTATGCCTGCTGAGCATACGGGTTTGGGATGCGATGTTTCTAAATTTAAAAATGCCTTGCCTTTTGTTCCTAAATCTTTGAATGTTATGCCATGTGTTACAAAATTTAAAAGTGCAGGAATTATTGTGAATGATGTACCACGTGAAACCATGAGCAACATGGAATTTTTTAGATTAAAGGAAGCACATCGTCTTCAAGACAAAGTTATTGGTGAGAGAACCGTCTCATGTTCAGATTCCTCAACATCACAATCATCTTCATCTTGTGATGACTATTATCAGGCTAAGATATCTTGTGAACACGTCTGTTTTAGTTGTGGTGCCTCAAATCATGTTTCAAAAAGTTGTAAATTGACAACCACAAATTCTAATGAAAAATCACCTTCCGAAAGTTCATTAAATTCATACATGTTGCCTAAGTCTTCCCACAGTAGGAAATCTAGGCGTAAAAGAATTAAAAATGCTAAAAATCATTTAAAACGAACGTGGAAAATTAAAAATAATGTTCTATTTGATGACCGTGTTTCATCAAAGGATGGTTGTAATTTTGATTCCAATGAGATGTCATATCCTGACACTAAGATCTCTTGATTGAAACAATGTTGGTCAAAACGTATAAATGGTTTGTTGTGTATAGGGTCAATCAAGAAGAACCGGTGATAACATCTGGCATGTAGATAGTGGATGTTCAAGACATATGACTGGGCACTTTAACTTGCTGCAAGATTATCATCAAATTGATGGAGAGTATGCTGCTTTTGCTGGAAACCCAAGAGGAGGAAAGATTGAAGGACAAGGAACATTTTCAAATGGAGTAAATAGTCTGGAATTTGTCAACTTTGTTCCTCAGTTGAAATACAATCTGATGAGTGTTTCACAGATTTGTGACAAGGACTTTTGTGCCTTATTCAATTCAAAGGAATGTCTTATCTTAAAACTAGGAGTGGTGATTCCGGAAGAACTTATTCTCACGCGTGCTCCCAGAAGATACAACACATATAGCTTGGATATGAACAACCCATCGGGCATTGAATCGTGTTTTCTCTCAAAGGCTTCTGAAGATGAATCTTTCCTGTAGCATAAGAGGTTGGGACATGTGAATTTCAAAACAATGAATCGACTGGTTCGAGGCAACCTAGTCACTGGATTACCTCTCAAAGATTTCACTCCGATGGAACACTGTATCTCATGTTCCAAAGGAAAACAGCACAAATCTTCATATAAGCCTAAAACCACCAATTCCATTGACTCTCCTCTCCAATTGCTTCACATGGATCTTTTTAGTCCGGTGAGTGTCATGAGTCTTGGACGAAAGTCATACTGTCTGGTGGTAACAGATGATTTTTCTCGATTCACTTGGGTGTTTTTCTTAGCCACAAAAGATGAGACTCCAGAGATTTTAAAAACCTATCTGCTTCAAATTGAGAACCTCTTCAATCTAAGTGTGAAGACTATCCGCAGCGATCATGGAACAGAATTCAAAAATGCAACTCTTGATTCCTTCTGTGAAAGCAAAGGAATTTCTCGACAATTTAGTGCGCCTCGTACTCCTTAACAAAATGGTGTAGCTGAAAGAAGAAACCACACTTTAATTGAAGCTGCACGAACTATGATTGTTGACTCTAAGCTTCCCGTGACTTTCTGGGCTGAGGCGGTCAACACTGCATGTTTTGTGCAAAATCGGGTTCTTATCACTAAAAGTTGCAACAAGACACCTTATGAGATCATGTACAAGCGCAAGCCAGTTATTGATTTCTTCAGAAAATTTGGGTGTGTGTGCACAATGCTGAACACTTCAGATCAGCTCAACAAGTTTGAAGCCAAAGCTGATGAATGCTACTTTGTTGGTTACTCATCCAATCAACGTGCTTTTCGTATCTACCATAAGAAGAAAAGGATAGTGATGGAGTCCATTGATATCAATTGGCATGAAAACAATCATACGGACGCAGGAGACGGTCCCAATTGGCTCTTTGACGTCGATTCAGTTTTTAAGTCATTTAATCTTCCTGATTTCTCTATTGAATCAACTCATGCTAATCCTTACTTCTCTGTGAATAATCTAGGGAACATAAATGATCAAGGCTCTTCTTCATCTGCTCAGGTTGAAATTCCTGTGGTTGCTAATGCTGAATCTATTATGGAGTCTTCCGGTTCTAGTGCAACAAGTGAAACTGTTGAAGACAACTCCATTCCAATAGTAGATGTTGCACCACAATCACCTGCTGAAGATCCTATTAATGATATTGCCGATCCTCCTGCTAAAAATATTACCAATTTGGAAGAAGTCGTGGAAGAAGATGAAATTCCTCAACTGCGAATTCATAAGATTCATCCCACCAATAACATCATTGGACCACTCAATGTGGGTGTTAGTACCCGAAGTGCCTGTGAAGCATTTAAAAACAGCATGTTTTCTTGCTTCATCTCTCAAACTGAACCAAAGAACATTAAAGCAGCTCTACTAGAAAACAGCTCGGTGGAAGCAATGCATGAAGAGCTACAACAATTCTCAAAGCTGCATGTGTGGAATTTGGTAGATCTACCAAAGAAAACAGCTGGGTGGAAGCAATGCATGAAGAGCTACTCGTTGGGTCTTTCGCAACAAAAAGGATGAAGGCGGCACTGTGATTCGAAATAAAGCTCATCTGGTGGTTCAAGGTTTCTATCAAGAAGAAGGGATTGACTATGAGGAAGTCTTTGCACCAGTGGCTCGTTTGGAAGCCATCAGAATGTTTCTCGCCTATGCAGCCTACATGGACTTCACAGTTCATCAAATGGATGTCAAAAGCGCATTTTTGTATGGCAAAGTTCAAGAAGAAGTATATGTCAAGCAGCCACCGGGTTTCATTGATCCTAATTTTCTAGACCGTGTTTACAAGTTAGACAAAGCATTGTACGGTCTTCACCAAGCACCTCGTGCGTGGTATGAAACTTTATCAAAGCATCTGCTTGAGAATGGTTTCACACGAGGAGCAATTGACCAAACTTTGTTCAAACGGAAGGAGAAAAAGGATACAATCATGGTGCAAATTTGTGTGGATGATATCATTTTTGGATCTACAAATCCCCGTCTCTACAAAGAATTTGAAGAAGTGATGCGATCTAACTTTGAGATGAGCTCCATGGGGGAAATGAAGTTCTTTTTGGGACTACAAGTTGATCAGTCTGAGTCAGGAATCCTTATCCATCAAGAAAAATACGTAAAAGAAATCTTGACCAAGTTCAAAATGGCTGATTCCCATCCAGTAAAAACTCATGTGGAAGTTCGACATTGTTTGACTCCTGATATGGATGGGGAAAGCGTTGATCCACATCTATATCGCTCTATGATAGGATCTCTCATGTATCTCACGGCCAGCAGACCCGACATCATGTTTGCAGTGTGCTTGTGTGCACGTTTTCAGGCTAATCCTAAACTCTCTCATTTATCTCCTGTCAAACGTATTTTAAGATACTTAAGGTATAAGCCAAAATTGGGTCTGTGGTATCCTAAAACTGACTTGTTTGATCTTGTGGCTTATTCAGATTCAGACTACGGGGGTTGCAACTTAGACCGAAAATCCACTTCTGGAGGTTGTCAATTCCTTGGCAACCGCCTTGTCTCATGGCAATGTAAGAAACAATCCACCGTTTCCCAAACCACCGCCGAAGCCGAATACATTGCCGCAGCCCTCTGTTGTTCCCAAGTCAGATGGATACACAATCAGATGCTTGACTATGGGATCACATTCCATGAGACACCCATTCTGTGTGACAACACTGTCGTTCCCCATATCACCAAAAACCCTGTTCAGCATTCCAAAACCAAACACATTGAAATTAAACATCATTTTATTCGTGACTGTGTTGAAAAGAAGCATATTCGAATTGTTGAAGTCAAAACTAATAAACAAACCGAAGACATCTTCACAAAGGCTTTTGACTCTACCAGATTTGCCCAACTGGTGGAAATGCTTGGAATGATCAACTTTCAGTAAATTGTGTAAATAATTTTTTATTATTATTAACTCTGTTTAAATTGTCTAAGAAAATTCCAAAAAGATTTTTTTTTTGAATAGTATCCACTCAAATCTTTTGGGGGAGAAATATAATATTTTAATATTGAAAAAAATTGCTCTGTATATAATCTTACAAGTTGCAGAAAAAATTGAATCTGACCTTTGAGAAATGATAGTGTCTGATCTCATCTCTTGGACATGGAATAGACCAACAGCGATGGTGTTTACTGAGGTATAGCTGGTAGGCCCGACATATGGTTAAAACTTGTAAGTAGTGTGAAAAACCTAATATATATCTCATACTTGTGTGTTTGAATCCATTATTGAAACATCTAACCCATTTTTATATCTAAGAAAACCGATTCAATCAGATACAGGCTTACGTATTGGATTCCTATTCATACGCCAAGTGGCCGTCAATATAACGATATTTACCACCGATGACCCCGTATGTTTTGCTTACTCAAAGATCTCGGGTGCTCATCCTTTTCCCATCCACTTGGATGATTTGACCCCGTCTGTTTTGCTTACGCAAAGATCTCGGGTGTTCAACATTTTTCTATCCGCTTGGATAATTTTACGACTTCTTCTGTTTTGCTTACGCAAAGATCTAGAATGCTCGTACCTTTTTAATATCTACTTGGATATATTTTATTTTAATTTTCTAAATCCACTTGGATATCTTATTTTATTTTGGTGGTACTTTGACATTACTAAGACGGTACCTTGGCTAATCAGAAAGAGATGATAGGATGAAGATGGGTACTTCTTGAGGATTGATAGGTTTTTAAAATCATTTTATTTTAATATGTGGGGTACACCTTGTATGTTGCTTAAATGGTACCTTCTAATCACATGAAATCTTTGTACAAACAAATGTTCGGGTTTACTTTGCACAAATATCAGCTATCTTCAGGGACTCACGGTAGTGAATTGTAAAAGGAAGTGTTTCAAGAGACTGACCAGATCTGATCTCATGTTGGATCTTTTTCAAGAAGAAAAGTGTAAATATCTTGTGTATAATTTTATTTATTAAATATCGAAACTAGTTGTACATATCGAAACTACTTTGAACTATCGAAACTAGTTGTACATATCGAAACTACTTTGAACTATCGAAACTAGTTGTACATATCAAAACTAATTTGAACTATCGAAACTACTTTGTGCATATCGAAACTAGTTTGTCCTATCGAAACTAGTTGTTTCGACAGGGGCAATTTTGTCTTTTGTCTCACAAGAATTAAAAGCCTTCATAAGCAATCCCTCCCGTCATACTGATTCTTACTCGTATTCTTCAAAACCTTTTCGCCTTCTCCGTCATTCACAAAATCTCTCAAACCGACGGTCTGAGTTGCAAGATATCAGCTGATTTTCCCCGTTGTCTCTATCGTCTCCATCATCAGGTAACGTCTCACTACTTCTTTGATGATTTTTGCAATACGGCAGACCCAGGGTTTCAAAATTTAAAATTTGTTCGACTAAATCTTCATAATAACAGTCGTTTGTGTGCTTCTTTGTGTTTGCATACATTTTAATCATCTCAGAACTCACAATTATTGTGTATTCCTGCAGATAACGTCTCACATTCGGTAAGATGAAGTTCCGTCACTTACAGGCTACTCTAAACCTTTCTTTTAAACTGTTTATATTAAGTATGAGTATAACGAATCAGAGGGGTTTGGGTTTCAAAACCAAGTAGTTTCGATAAAGGGGTTCAACACTTTCAAAATTATCTTAAAAGTTTTCAATCGAAACTACTAGTTTCGACACCCAAACTTGCCCTAGTATCTCTGATCGAAACTAGATAGTTTCGATAAAGTTCATCTCCATCGAAACTAGTTGTTTCGACAGTGTTGATCTCCATCAAAACTAGTTGTTTCGACAGTATTGATCTCCATCGAAACTAGTTGTTTCGACAGTATTGATCTCCTTCGAAACTAGTTGTTTCGACAGTGTTGATCTCAATCGAAACTAGTTGTTTCGACAGTTAGGACTTCAAATTTTTTCTAAGTGTTGATATACCTTGTTTCGATTAAGTATTTTCAGAAATCCTACTTATTGTGAAAAATTGATGAATTTTACAGGTATGGATCTCTTATTTGTAAAAAGACACAATGTTTGTGCATTCCTCAATGCCAATGATCCTAAGGCTGCAGAGTTCATTCCTGTATTAAACTTCCTGGCAAACTCCAACATTAGCTTTGCCATCAGCAATAATCTGCCGGTGTTTGAGACAACTATAAGAGAATTCTGGGAGACTGCAGAAATCATCACAATTGAGAATATAGAGCACATTAGAGCAACTATGCGTGGACAAGAAGTCTTACTTTCTGAAGCTACAATTAGAGAGGTGCTTCAGTTTAATGATAATCCAGATGCACCCATTGAATTCCCAATCTTCTATGTTAAAGAATGCTTCAGAAGATTGGGTCATCCAGATGAATTCAAAAGTGGCCAGATAATCAAGAACTCCTTTCCAAGCCACTGGAGATATATAGTGCACGTGTTTATTCACTGCCTATCAATCAGAAAAGGAGGGTTTGATTCAGCAAACAGCACTCTGGGCTCAGCTATTTTGGGGATAATCAAGGGAAGAGATTACAACTTTTCTAGCTTCATATTCAGACAGTTAAAAGACAATCTAACAGGAGCCGTGAAGGAGAAATTCCTGGCATATCCTAGATTTTTACAAATTATCATCAATCATATTCATCCTGAGCTGCAACAAGGTGGGAACACCTTTGTGTTCGATCATATGATTGCCAAGACTTTCAGCTATATGAGAAGTACTAACAAGAGAACCAACAGGGCTATAGCTGACGTTCCCCTGTTTGGTCATATTATTGGTGAAGAAGAAGAATTTATCCCTGATATTGACCCTGATCTTGAAGAAGAGAACTCATCATCTGAAGAAGAAGAAATGGAAGTTGAGCAAGATCAAGGTAATGCACCTATTAATGAAGCTGAGATCGAGATAAACGTCCCTGTTGTTCAAGAACAAGAACAACCCATCATTGAGCCTGTGATAGAGGCTCCTTTTGTTGAACAAATTCAAATAATTCAAGAGCCAGAAGTTAATGTTGAAGCTGGCATGCATGAAGTTGAGGAGGAAGTTGCAGAATCAACTGGAACTCTGGATGCAGGGATTTATGGATCTGACTACTACAAGTCTGATTCAGATGATAGAACAATGCATCATGCATCTTCCTCCAAACGAAAAGTTGAGTCAGGTTCTGATTTTGAGGAAGAAGAGCCTAAGGCAAAGAAAATCAAGACTGGATTTGAAGACTTGTCATCCTCATCAGATTCTCTATTAGCCACTCCACAACCTACTCCACAACCCACTCCACAACCATCTCCACAACAATCACCCATCCATACTACTCCCACATCACCAACTCATGATTCAGCTAAAACTCTAAGCCTTGAACTGAAGAAAATGCAGGATACGATTCAAAAGAAAGATGAAGAAATTGAAGGCTTAAAAACTAATTTGCATGATGTCCAGGAAGAGGTTAAAGACCTGAAGCTGGAAGTTGGGGGTTTACATACCCAGATTGAGGTCCAACAAACTCAACTTGAAACACAACAGAAACTAATCTCAGAACAAAAAGAAGAATTCAAGGCTTTAGCTGAAGTAGTGGAACAGCTCAAAGCCTCAATGGTTAAACCTGTGCAAAAACAACCAACTACTTCAACAGCTCAGGGGGAGACTACATATGTAGTTGAACCCTCATCTCCTGACCTTGTGACTAATCCAGAATCTGCACTAACTATATTTGCTGGGCATATTGAAAAGACAAAAGAGACGGTTGAAGTCAAAGTTGAAGGTACAGAACTAAACCTTCCCTCAGCTAGTGAGAGAAGAGATGCAAGGAAGAGAGGGAGAGGGACTTCCACTGAAATAGAGACCGTGATTCTTGATGAAGAAGACATCCCATCTGATGATGAGCTAATGCCCTTTTAGATGACATTGAAAACTTTGGGTATAATGATCTTTATCCAGAAATCCTAACCACTGAAGAAAAGGAGACTGAGCGAACTAGATACTTTACGGAAGACGGAGATGAAATTCAAACCTTATCTGACGAAGAAAAAGGTGAAGATGATGTTCAGATTAATCTTATCAAAACAGTCACTCCTGAACCAACCACTACAGTCTCTGAATCCGGTCCAGCACAAGATTCACCCTCGGTTTCTCCTAAACCTCCAATTTCAAGAAAGTCTTGGTTTAAGAAAATAATTCAGGAGGAAACCCCTAAGACATATGAATGGATAACAGAGCATCAAGAACTAAAAAGGCCTCCAATTGGCTGGAAGTATGATGCTGAAAGGAAGCTCTTTATCATAAGAAGATATAGAGGGGGAGTTCAGCAATTTAAAAATATGACTGACTTCCAAACCCTTCCTTTCTATGACCTCAGGGATTTAGCCAAACTTCCACTTCAAAACCCTGGGAAGGTCATGATGGCTTATGACTTTGAGAAATTTCTGCATTCTCAAGTCAATAATGATTTCAAAGGAATGAAGCCTAGGAAAACTCAAAAGAAGATCTCAAAGACTAGGTTTCATCCTAAGACTAACAAGCCATATGTGTTCTTAAGGTACAAGCCTGCCCACACTCACAAGACCATCACCATTCCAAAATCTGTACCTGTCCAGCTACAAACTTTCAGAAAGTGGTATTATGACCCAATCATTGGCAGTGCATTAATAGAGTGTGAGGGCAAGGAAGACATCACCATCTTTGAGCCCATGGAGCTGTTGAAGTTTCAGCCTGAAGATCTGGAAATCCTTTTTCAGAATCACATTCAGGCATACAGTGATGAAGATGAAGCTGATGCTAAGGCCTACCAACGGGTTGTATCTCTCCATGTTAAACCTTGTATACCGAGGACAACTAAAGGACCAGCTGCTTAATGAAGAGCTGAAGACGGTAATGCAACAGCTTAGGGGGAGATTGTAGAGTCATATCTTATGTTTAAGCTGTTGTCATTTATTGTTTGTTTAAACAGTTTTAGACTAGTTTACTTTCTGTCATTTCATTAAATGTAATTTCAGTTTTCTGTAATTTACTGTTTTTATTTCTAAGTATGGGCCATCGAAACTACTTAGTTTCGATTGAGTGTGTTCAATCGAAACTAGTAGTTTCGATAGATGGTAGTTTCGACAGTCTTTGTATCACTTGTAAATGGTCAATCGAAACTAGTAGTTTCGATTTAACATAGTTTCGATACTGTCACTACTATAAATAGCCTAGTTTGAGAATGTTTAGGGTGTGAGTAGCGGCTGTAACTCTGAACCTTCTCTTTCACATTTTTCCTGAATCAATAAAATTTGCAGTTGTTTATTCACTGTGTTCTTACACTTTCATACCATTTGCGTGTTGATTCAAACTGTGGTTAGCCTGTTATCTTCACCAACACTGTTTCTATTATCTGTTTCACCACCATACACACAGTTTCCACCTGTGTGTGTGTGTAATCGATCAAATCAGTGATTTCAAGAGAAATCTGGACCTACAATTAGCATAATCACTACCAAAATCCATGATATAGTCAAATGTCAACCAAACTTCATCAAAATCAAAGTGACACAAGAGTTTTAGCTCATAATAGCTACAAGAAACCCCCAACTACTTACAAACCCGGAGTGAAACATAATAGGAAAGATGAATCAACCTGAACCGAGAGTAGATCTGAGATGTGGGACACTAGAATCTTCCTTGGATATGATAACCTTCACCCTTTATGAAGTTTTGGCCGAAATCCTCTTGGGAGCTTCTGGAACAGAGAGTTTTTGCTCTCCAAGGCGGCCCTCTTTTCCAAATGAGCCAAAATAGGGTTTTAAACTCGTCAGATGCATAATACAGCCGTATTGTGCACACATGCACACCAATACGACATTATTGGTGTCCTGAAAATCCAGCTTTTTGGATTCTTATCCGGATAAGGTTACCATCAATACGACCGTATTGGGCACGGATGCACACCAATATGACCGTATTGTGGTCTTGAACTTTAACTCTTCTTCATCTTTAATTCCAAGCTCCAACCTTCCGCGATCGCTTCCAAATATCTTCAAATTCCATCAAATAGCCAAAGAAACCTACAAATTCAATTATGAACCAAATGAGTATCCATTCAAATGAATTCGTAACAAAAAGTAACCAAAACGGGGGACAATATGTACTAAAAACATGAACATTTATTGACATATCAAACATCCCCACACTTAAACTTCGCTTGCCCTCAAGCAAACACTAATGTACAATCTAACCAAAAATCCAAAATGGCTTCAAGAAAGGAGAAAAGAAAGTCCATGGCAAATTAAAGATCTAAAGGCATAAACAGTTTTTAAGAGATACAACAATCAAAAGGAGAAAACCAAACTAGTAGACAAACTTCTCTTTAATTTTCCAAAACAAGCATGCAAATATAAATACGCGTAACAAGTTTATAAAACTATTATTATGCACAAGCTTGCACTACTCATAATGATTCACTCAACAGTCGGTTATATATATGTACACGTGTATATAAGAATCACTCGATGCCAAGAAATGAAACTACATAATCATAAGCTTGTAAAGGAATCAAATCTCCACCAAATAACATAAGAAGATGCATAAATCAAGAGGACTTTGATGGGTTGTAACGTGGCTTGGCTAAGGGTTTGGAATTTAGGATATAAAGGTGGCTAAGTGGCTAAAATCCGGAATAGTTAGAAGCTAAATGTGAACAATTATAATGAACATAAGGAAAAATAAACAAACAACTTAAACATAACTAATAGCGAGCTAAGATAAAGATTCTTCCAATACACAAGATTCGCTTACTGTATTTATTTCTTTCTAATACGAGACTACCACAACAATTCAATTTTCTGATTTTTTTATTTTTTTATTTTGATTTTTCGGAACTATATATAATTTTATAAAGTCGCAACGAACATCAAATGAAACAATATACGTTCTAAACAAGTTAACTAGAAAGCACAAATTAGACAACCAACATAAACCGGAATTTTAACACAAAGATTTAAAAATAAAAGGCTAATTTGGCTAAGTGGGTTTAAAATGTGGGTTATAACACAAAAACGAGAATAAAGTTCAACGTGGCGACTAGTGGTAATGATGTGGGTAGGGTAAAAGAAATGAAAACGGCTAACACAAAGTGGTTTATCCTAATGTCTCTATCATTTTCATGCATAAACTCCGTTCATGATTTTGAAATGTATGTCTTAAATAAGTTCTAATATGTTAGAAACAACATAATCCATAACACCAAACCGGACAGACAAGTAGACACCGAAAACTCCACATCAAGCCATTTTTGAACAGCTTTCCACACTTTCCACGCTGTATCACATAGAGAAAACACATGATCTACCATTTCAAGTTGATTTCCGGAAGAAGAGCAGGAGTCGACAGCACTTCCACACCTTTATCAATGAGATTTAACCTTGTAGGAAGCCGATAAAGAAGAATTCTCCAAGCTAAAATATTTACTTTTCTTAGAACATATCTATTCCATCTTGTAGAGCAATTGCCATCCGGTAACACTAACCTATCAATGATCTTACAGACTGCATTAACCGAGAAAACATCACCTTCCATAGCCTACACCTAATAGTCCGGAATACTCGACCAAACAACCCCATCCAATAACCGAATAAGATCGGATAGCATCGATTCTTCGAGCCCCCTCGAATGTCCCTCTTCCAATTATAATTCCACCCAATTAGATTTTTTCTTTAACTAATACAACAATTTTTTTATCATTCTTAAGTCTATATAATATATCAAACCTAACCCAAAGAGTAGTGTCACCCAACAAAATATCATGCCAAAAACAGTATCATTTCTGTTTCCCACATTCTTTCTCAATGAATTTAACGGGATTAATTCCACTATCATTTTGCTTCATAATTTACACCACAATCCGTTTCTACACCCCATTATTACGACCCCTCGAATTACCCACACCAAACCCAACCATATCTCTCCATGATACACTTTACTAACAAATCATGATGATTTAAAGCTAATCTCCGTATCCACTTTTGTAACAAAGCTTGATCGAATCTAACCAAACTACCAATCCCTAATCCCCAATTATCGACAAGAACCAAATCCCATTTAACCCAAGGAATCTTTCTATCACTTCCCACACCTCCCCAAAAGAATTTAGACCGTAACGATTCCAAAAGATTTTTTACTTGAACCGGCATCCTGAAAATACATATGTAGTAAATACCAACGAAACCCAAACGGAGGAAAGAAGCATTGAGCAACCACCAATAGACAACATGTTTGCTTTCCATTTAAAAAACTTCTTTTGGAATACGTAACTTATTTTTAGTTTAAATCGTGTGCCGATATTTTTTTAGGATATACTACAACTCTTTTTGGTTACATCGATAACATACAGTTTCCTACCGCATCACGCAGGGAGAAGTTACTAGTTATTCTTTTTCTTTTTGACCGACAAACACACTCTCTACTCCCAAAATTAGGGGTGAGCAAACCTTAACGGATAACCGAAATTAACCGATGGTTATGGTTAAGGTTCTTTGAATAACCGATCAAGCGGTTATGGTTATGGTTAATGGTATCCTGTAACCGAATGTTAAGTCAATCGAACCGATACAACCCTATACATAAGATATATGGACAAAATACAAATGATTTCCCACATTCACCATGGTTATAGTTCAAAGCTTTTGATTTTACCACCAGACATCATGCCATTCTAAGGGTGCGAACTCAAACAATAACTTGTGTTGAAATTAATACATCTTATTGTCAAGTTTGGCTAGCAAAATTCTTTGAGTTTAATGCGTTAAAGGAGGTGCCTTAATTAGGAATATTTAAACACAACTTCCAATGTATTCAAATAATTTGATGAGTAAAATATTTAACAACAATTTATCCATTTTAAAACCGTTTACTAAAAAGAATATTATAATACTAGTGTCATTATAAAAAGACACTAATCGTTGTGAATACCACATAAACAAAAATAGAAACAATGGAGCTTCTACTTCTAATCCTCTCCACCATTGTTTTCTTCTTCTTCTTCCTCCTCCATGGCCTCGAACTATACCGCAAAAGAATAATGCCACCGGGCCCTGCCGGCTTTCCCGTCATCGGAAACCTCCTTGACATCGGACCAAAACCCCACGTGTCACTAGCCAAGCTCTCTCACAAACACGGTCCACTTATGACCATCCGATTGGGCAGCGTCATAAGCGTGGTGGCATCCACACCCGACGCTGCCAAAGAAATCCTCCAACGCCGCCAAAGAAATCCTCCAACGCCATGATGACGTGTGCTCTGGTCGTATGATCCCAGACGCTGTCACGGCATTGGAGAATCATGACATGGCGGTCCTATGGATCTCAGTCAACGAAGACTGGCGAACCATCAGGAAAGCCCTCAACACTAATAGAAAATTGGATCAAATGAACAAGAACACAGCAGATTTTAGGGGGACTCCCAGACTCTTTTATATATTGATTCAAAGAAAAATACTGGTACATTCTAACAAGTAATTCTATTCCCTATTTATAATGAAAGATAATTGCTTTCTAATCTACAAGAAAGGAAATGATCCTAAATTGCATAAATCAAGCTCTGATTGATTCTGGCCAGAAGTGATCAGACAGCCTGTCAAAAGGCTGTCATTGACGAGCTGGAATTAACCTATCAATCACCCCCTTAATTCTAGTCCTTTTGCATCCTTCTCTTATCTTTGTTCTTCTACTTCATTTGTTTGAAACAAACCTGCTTGACATGTTCTTTGAATTCTGCATTCTTTCCTTCAGCTTCTAACTTTGATGTAACTTTGCTCTTTATTTTCTTGGCTTACGCTTTTCCATCACCGGACATTTGCATAAGTTGTTCCATTGTCATATTAGTTGACAAGTTTACCTTTGTGCTAGCTTCCTTTCCTTCCTTACTTTGATCATTCAACGGTTCATGGTTTCTTTTCACTTCACCAAGACTTTCTGCTTTCGCCCCATAACATGCAATTGGGATGTTCTTGATATCTTGGACTGGACTATCAATCAGACTTGCTGGACTTTTCTTACTAACATCTGGGTTTCTGAACTGGGCCACAGGGATTGTCCCAAACTGAATTGGGCTTACATACAATTCTGGTTTCTTCTCAATAGTTACTGCATTGCTGATCTTTTCAATTGTTGGCTTAATATTTGGTACTAATCTTGAGCCTTTCATCTCACCAGGTATTGAACCTTTCTTTACATCAGGTACTGATATGGTCCGGTGTTGTTCACTGGTCTTAGTTGTTTCAGAAAATAAACATACCTGGAGCTTCACTTTGTACAATCTATTCTTGCTTCTCTGAACCTTCATCAGCAGATTTTTAGATCTTTCATAAAGCTTTAAAATTCCATCTGCCATCACCACCTTACACCCCCTTTCATCTAACTGCCCCAAGCTAAGGATCCTGTTGCTTTAGTTTGGGTATATAGAATACATCGCCAAAGACCCTATGATCACCGTTCTTACACTGCACGGTTACATAACCCTTACCTCTGATTTCAACCGTTGATCCATCCCCAAATTTTACTAGACCTGTTACTTTTTCATCCCATTCAGAAAAATAGCTCCATTGCCCGGTCATGTGGTTGCTTGCACCGTTGTCTAAAAACCACGTTCCATCTTCACACTTATCTTTTGCATACACCTCAGGAAACACTGTCTTCTCGTTCAAAGTCACCTTCGAGCATACTGCCATTAGCAAGGTTGGATTGTCATCCTCTTCTTTCCATGCTAAATTCACCTCTTCTTTCCCTTTGCTGGGAGCTTTACACTCGCTTGAATAGTGCCCAATCTTGTCACAGTTATAGCACCTTAGATTCTTCCTTCTATCTTGTCTCTCATTCTGATCTTCAAAATTCATTCTTCTGTCTTCAAACTGTCCTTCTTGCTCAGATTCTCGATCATTGTTCCAGGAATTTCTATTTCCTCTTCCTCTTCCATGAAACCGACCTCTTCCTCTACCTCGACCTCGATAGTGATCTGTTCTCTGATTATTGTGGCCTTCAGTTTGGGTGAACAGGAGTTTCCCTTGGGATGACTCTCCATTCACACCTTTGAACTTGTTCCTTTCTTCATATGCCTTTAACCGCCCAACTACCTCTTCGAATGACATGCTCTCGATTTCTGCAAATTGCTCAATCGAGGATACAATAGGCAGATACTTATCAGGCATAAAGTTCAAGAACTTTCTTACCAGTATTTCATCTTCAAGTGATACTCCTAGAGTCTTGTATTTGGTTTGCACACCCCCCAACTTGGCAGTAAAATTATCTATAGTCTCTGTCTCATCCATCTTCAAGGCTTCGAGCTCGCTTCTCAGAGTTTGTAGCCGAGCTTTCTAGACCCGGTCAGCCCCCAAATACCGAACACGCAAAACCCCCCACACATCCTTAGGTTCTGTGTATTTTGCAACTTGGAGAAGGATTTCTTCCAGTATTGATTGAAAAATCAACGCCAAAGCAGTGTACTTCTTCTTCTTCTCCTCTGCTGTATTTCCTGTAATGGTGTCTTTCAAGCCATTAGCAGCAAAAATCGTCTTCATCATAATCGACCACACCGTGTAGTTGGTCGACGTGAGTTTGGGACACTGCAAAGAGACGTTGCTTGTCTCAATTGCAGCCTGTACCAGTGCGTTCTCATCATTCCCTCCTGGCATCGATGATCACTTCATTTTTTCTTCTCGGTCTTCCTCGAATACCAATTAATAGAAAATTGGATCAAATGAACAAGAACACAACAGATTTTATGGGGACTCCCAGACTCTTTTATATATTGATTCAAAGAAAAATACTTGTACATTCTAACAAGTAATTCTATTCCCTATTTATAATGAAAGATAATTGCTTTCTAATCTACAAGAAAGGAAATGATCCTAAATTGCATAAATCAAGCTCTGATTGATTCTGGCCAGAAGTGATCAGACAGCCTGTCAAAAGGCTGTCATTGACGAGCTGGAATTAACCTATCAAACACATACCTCACCCACCATCACAAACTCGACACCCTTCGCGACCTTCGCGAGAATGTGGTCGAAGGGATTCTAGAGTTCCTTAGGGAGTCCGCACTCAAAAACAAGTCCGTGGATATAGAAAAGTTGGCATTCTCGGTTGCCCTAAACCAGATATCCAACACATGCTTTTCACAAAACGTGACCAATTACGAGTCCGAGGATGTTGGAGGATTTAAGACAGCGGTGAAGACATTAATGGAGGTTGATGGGAAATTTAACATAGCGGACATATTTCCAGTATTGAAGCCATTGGACCCGCAGAACATCCGGCGGCAGGCCAAGGCTGCTTATGGATGGTTTGATGAAGTGATACTAGGTTTCATAAATGAGAGGTTAAAGCATCGGGAGTCGAAGCTGCCAAGGTTTGGTGACATGTTGGATTAGCAGACTTTAACCTCGTACACATCAAGACTTTACTAGTGGTAAATCCTCCCTTTTGTTATCAAAATAAAAATGAAAAAAAAACTTCATTCTTAAAAAGAAACTATAACGCCCAGCGATAGTACTAGCTTTTACCTACGAACGTTAAACCACGGAAGAAATTAACGTTCTCGAAAGTTTATAAAATAAAGCCAAAAACTTTAGATAAACTCATCCTGCGCGATAAGAGCGTATAAGATTTATGTGTATAAATTAAAACGCAAGAAAAAAAGGGCATTAGAGCCTTTAAAACCGTGAAATGGGTGTGGTTGCGGGTTTTGAACCCGGTCGTGTGCTTCAGCGTAAATAACAGAAACCGCTACACCAATGCCATATTTTGTTTAGCATTTCTAAACCTAATAATATATAAAGACAAAGGGAAAGTTAAAAAAAAGAGAGAAAAATAAAAACATGCATCAAGTGATTGTACGGTTGTACCCAATGCTCTAAAGATAGTACAAACGGAATTGTGAAAAATCCAAGAAGAGAAAATCCTCGACTTGCCGTATTTGCATGCTGTCATTAAAGACACAATGCGTCTTCTTCTCTCTGTACCTCTATTAGCGCCACATAAAACTGAGAAAGAAGTTAAACTCGGTGAATATATTGTGCCCAAAAACATACAGATTTTGGTGAACGTATGGGCCATTGCACGGGACTCAAGGTATTGGGAAAATCCATTGAGCTTCATGCCTGAAAGGTTCTTGAAAAACGAGGTTGACTATAAGGGTCAACACTTTCAGTTTTTACCATTTGGATCGGGGCGAAGGATGTGTCCAGGAATACCCTTGGCTCACAGGGTGGTGAGTTTAATGGTGGCATCGTTCGTGTATCCTTTTGATTGGAAATTGACTCATGCTAGAGAAGAGATGGACATGAATGATGTATTTGGTATAGCCTTGCTCAGAGCAACCCCGCTTGTTGCATACCCTATTTCGATCAAATAATTAGGGCATAAATTAATGAAACAGTACCGTTCATTTTCTATTTAGTGGACAATAAAGGATTTATATGTTGTAAAAGCTTATGAGATAGCCGTTATTTGTATTATATTTGAAGTTTTTGGTTTCAAATATTTTAAAAATGATTTAGATGTACGTTTGAACTAATGAAATGTGGTAATGTTTTATAATTATTCAAGATTTTCAAATATAATGTCAAAATGACCATACATCAATGAGTGTATATGACTTGTTACCTTCTAGAGCTTTTTTTTTCTTTTTGTGTTTTTACGATGTAAAAGCAATGTCCTCAGCTTGAATGGACGTTAATTTTTTCGTTAAGTGTGTGAAAACAAAAGTAACCTTAGCATTTAATATATACATACATAAAGAAATCCTAGTTGACAAACCACTTGAACCACCACCACCACTAGGCCATCTGCAACCACCGCCAACGACCACCTCGCTGGCAACCATGACGACTGCCACAACACCACCACACCTGCCACCATCTCCTCCCCCTCTTTTTCTTTTTGATAAAAACTCACCACCACAGCCGCCCAGCATCTCCCCCTCTTTTCGCTAGCCATCTACTCCCCTCTCTTCTTCTTTTTGGTCAAAACCCAAGCGGTGTTTGGTTTTGAACAAAATCGGTTCAAATCTCCAATCAATCTGATGTTGGTGCTTAAACACACTGGATCAATGGCCGTTTCCGACGAGAGAGATGGACGGTGTTAGGTGTGATGTTATTATCCATGCATTTTTAGTTGGGTCCCACTTTTCTTGTTGATATTTATAAGAAATATATTATTCAACTGTTTGTTTTTAATATAGTATTAGATAAAAAAATGTTCTACTTAAAGGGGGTTGTTATAGATACACACGAAATTTTTATTGGCACAAAACTAATAAGAGTCATATTGTACCATATG
Source organism: Smallanthus sonchifolius (assembly GCA_023525975.1). Lineage (NCBI taxonomy): Eukaryota > Viridiplantae > Streptophyta > Magnoliopsida > Asterales > Asteraceae > Smallanthus > Smallanthus sonchifolius. The sequence continues at coordinate 87,542,671 of CM042022.1, forward strand.
ACCCGTATTACTCTTAGTCAAACGACAAAAGCTGCCGCCCCTGACACCGGTCATTCATTGCTATATACGAGCCGTGTGGAGCAATACGTTCCAATGTTATACGGGTCGTATGACGCAATACGATTTATTTAACTATGTAACATACAGGTCGTGTAGTACCATACGACCCGTATTGTTGTTGAGTAGTTGATGAAATCCTTTTTTTTTTGAATTATTTGAAGGCACGGAATTTGGATACTGTCTTTAACATGTAGATTGGTCGAACACCAATAAGCCAAACACCATGTTTACTTGATGTGTGAAAACAATAAGGTCAAACTCTTGCCCTTCATTATCTATCATAAACTTTCTCCAACTGTCACTAAAAAATGAGAGTCACTATAAAAGTTGGGAATGAAAAGAGAGTAATTATTAGAGAGTCATTGTACCTTATCTACCTTTACTGACCTTATGCGTGGTTTGGATTCAAGCTTCATGGGTATGTGATGTTTTGTACTTTGGTCACAAATGGCAGCAACCTCATTCTTTTTTAGTTCTACATTTTCACTTCAATCCTCCGTTTACCCATAAAAAAATTTTTGCATTTTCTCTAAGTGGCATGATTTTATCATGTCTGATCTTATAAATGTGTCTGATCGGATTTGATCTAGATCATGACCCGACCCGACTAGTTGGCAGGTCAACATACATGCATCTGTGACTCCTTTATCTCATAAAGTTATAATATGTAACTTGATAGTTTCATAGTTATCAAAACATATGGTTGACTTTTAAACCAACTTTCCCCCATGATTTTTAAACGACCATAACTTTTTCATATGTTAATATTTAAAAACAAATACACCATAAAATCGAGCATTTTATTCTCTTTAATTTGAGTATTGTGTTGCTATAGTTTTTTTTTTAATTTAAGTGACGTGTGGTAGGTGGCGGACCGCTACGACAGGCCCACATGGTCTGCTACGAATGTGTGGCATGCGTGCACTACATGGCCACCACGTGTCATGCATGTCAAACCCCGGTCAGCCGTTATTCATAAGACATGATCATCTATTAAACATGATAATATTTATTATTCAAATTAAAAGCATCAGTTACAATTGAAAATAAGAATGCAAAGTGTTCAAACATAACATAATTAAACTCCATTATTTCTAGGTCCAAATCCTAGGTGATCATGTTGTCCTCAAATTGGTGCACCTGAAACATGTGAGTAAATGTCAACTACAAGTAGTTGGTAAGTAACATAGGTTTTGACACCAAACAAAAGTTGTAAAAGGGTTTGAAATTCAATATGTTCAAAGCATAAACTAAGGCATAAATATGAAAACATACAAGGTTCCAAAGCGAACAATCAAACCGTAGTAAATGGAAAACTGGTATGTACAATCCAACTGATTGTGTTTAGAAAAAAGTAGTAGTATGGTACACACAAAACCCGCCAAGGTCTGTGTTAACTATGGTATCGGTTTCCCGTATAAATGATCATAAAAGGTACTATCTTAGGCTTGCAACACAGGTTAATGGTTGTACTAAACATGAACACACGTATGGTCGCCAAGTAGTTTAAGACTTAAAGCACATAGTAATTAGCATGAGAACAATGGTATTGAACTTGGTATGTATAGTATGTAAACACGTTCCACCCCGAGTATTTGTAAACAATAGTAAAGAGAAAGGGGGCTATGAAACTCACTTGTATTGTAGCTAGAATTGGTATGAATCGGTAAAGACTGATAGGCCTCGTGAGAATTTCTCACAACAAACCTACACGTGTAATGATACTCTAAATTCAATATATGTCTATATGGTATTAAGGAGATTTTGGGACTTTAGGGTTTCATGGGGGTTTGAGACTGGACATAGGGTTCGTGCAAGTTTTGTAGGAAAATATGTGTATTTATAATGTTAAAATGTGTAGACTTTATCCATATAACTATTTTTCAATAATTAAATAAATAGTGGGAAGATTTTAAAATAATATTACATGTGGTTTGCTAACTAAACACATGGTGGAAAGGAAAATAAATGTATTGGGATTTATAATCATTCAAAATAATAAATAAATTATAAAGTGGAAAAAGGTTTAATTAAATTCATTTTATGTGAATAAAATGGTTAATTAAACTACTAGTTAATGTAAAATGGTTAATTAATTTAATTAGTGTAACTAAAATAGTTAATTAATCCATTTATCAAATTTAAATAAATTAATTAATGAAAAAAAGACTAAATAGGTTTTAAATAGAATTAATTGAACTTTATATAAAATAATTATTTGACATAATTATTTAGGTATTTATAAGTCTAAAAGTATTTAAATAATTATTCTCACCATAATAACTATTTATAAGTTTAAAGGAGTTTAATAATGTTTAAACATATAATTAAAATTTATGAAATAACATATAAACATAATTGCATTGACTCGTCAATGTGAACCTCGTCCATGATCTCCACAGGTTTCTCCATGAAGTGCATTGACTCGTCAATGTGAACCTCGTCAAGTGGTATATGGAGATTTTCGTCAGCTAAGCATTTCTTTAGGTTCGAGACATGGAATGTAGGATGAACGTTGTTGAGTCCTTCAGGTAGATCCAACTTGTAGGCTACTTTCCTAATCCGTTCAAGGATTTTAAAAGGACCAACGAATCTTGGTGCAAGTTTCCATTTTTTTCCAAAACGAACCACTCCTTTCCAAGGGGATACCTTGAGAAGAACCAAATCACTGACTTGAAATTCTAAGGGTTTTCGACGTTTGTCGGCGTAGCTCTTTTGCTGACTCCTTGCTACTAGAAGGTTGTCTCGGATTAACATGATCTTGTCGGAAGTCTCCTGAATGAGTTCGGGACCAGTGATTTGTGCTTCACCAATTTCAGTCCAAGAGATGGGAGAGCGGCACTTCCGATCATAAAGTGCTTCGAAAGGAGCCAAGTCAATGCTCGTGTGATAGCTGTTGTTATACTAGAACTCGACTAAGGGTTGATGTAAATCCCAATTTCCCTTGAAGTCAATGACACGGGCTCTAAGCATATCTTCTAGGGTTTGAATCGTTCGTTTGGATTGACCATCAGTTTGCGGATGGTAAGCCATACTAAGATTCAGCTGAGTGCCCAAAGCTGATTGTAAAGATTGCCAGAAATAAGAGGTGAATCGTCCATCACGATCAGAAATAATGTTGAGAGGTACGCCGTGACAACTAACAATCTCATCAATATAGACTCGAGCCAATTTCTCGACTCGGTAGTCTTCGCAGATGGGTAGAAAGTGAGCAGATTTCGTCAAACGGTCGATGATTACCCAAATACTATCATGACCATGAGACGTATGTGGGAGTTTGATTATAAAGTCCATAGCAATACACTCCCATTTCCACACGGGAATCTCGGGTTGTTCAAGTAAACCAAATGGATGCTGGTGCTCGGCCTTAACCTTCAAGCAAGTAAGGCACTTGGACATGTATAGGGCAATGTCCTTTTTCATACCAAGCCACCATTATTGAGTATGAAGGTCCTTGTACATTTTATCCGCACCAGGATGTATAGAATAACAAGTCTTGTGAGGCTCGTTCATGATGAAAGTACGGAGATTATCATGGTCCGGAATCCAGATATGATTCAGGAAGTAGAGTAACCCATTGGGTTTGGTTTCTAGTTGGAGTTCTGCACCACATGACATTTCGTCGTACATGTTTCCTTCGGTGACGGAAATATGTTGTGCCTCAAAGATGCGAGTTTGAATGTCATTCTGAATCTAAATATTGTGGACCTTGATAGATTCTTTACGACTAAGAGCATCGGCTACGACATTCGCCTTACCAGGATGGTAACGAATATCGCAGTCGTAGTCGTTTAGAAGTTTAACCCAACGCCTTTCCCTCATGTTGAGTTCTTTTTGATTGAAAATGTGCTGGTGACTCTTATGGTCGGTGTAACACACTTAGTACCATATAAGTAGTGTCTCCAAATTTTGAGGGCGAATACAACCGCACCCAGCTCAAGGTCGTGCGTCGTATAATTCTTCTCGTGGGTTTTGAGTTGTCGAGATGCATAAGCAATCACTTTACTTCGTTGCAAAAGAACACAACCAAGGCCTAAGTGGGAAGCGTCACAGTAAACGACAAAGTCTTCAGTTCCATCGGGAAGAGTCAAGATAGGAGTCTCACACAATTTTTGCTTCAGGGTTTGAAAGGCTTCTTCTTGTTTTGGTCCCCACTCGTAGGGCTTGCCTTTATGAGTTAAGGTTGTGAGTGGCACCGTGATCTTTGAAAAGTTCGATATGAAACGACGATAATAGCATGCTAATCCAAGAAACGAGCGGACTTCCGTAGGGGTCTTTGGAGCTGGCCAGTTCTTCACCGCTTCAATCTTAGCGGGATCCACATGAATACGCTTCTCGTTGAATATATGTCCCAAGAATTGGACTTCCTTTTGCTAAAATTCACACTTGGAGACTTAGCGTATAATTGCTCCATCTTCAAGATATCCAAAACCAAACGCAAGTGTTCTTCGTGCTCTACTTTTGATTTTGAATAGATAAGAATATCATCAATGAAGACGATCACGAACTTGTCCAAGTACAGTTTACACACGCGGTTCATAAGATCCATGAATACCGTGGGTGCATTGGTTAGTCCGAAGGGCATAACCATGAACTCGTAATGACCGTATCGTGTGCAAAAAGCTATCTTAGGGATGTCGGATTCAAGGACTCGTAACTGGTGGTAACCAGAACGAAGATCAATCTTTGAGAAATAAGTCGAGCCTTGAAGCTGGTCAAATAAATCATCAATCCTCGGAAGTGGATAACGGTTCTTCATAGTAAGCTTGTGGAGTTCACGGTAGTCGATGCACATCCGGAAAGAACAATCCTTCTTCTTGAAAAATAAGACGGGTGCTCCCCAAGGGGAAACACTAGGATAAATAAGTCCTTTGTCGGAAAGTTCTCGGAGTTGGCTTCAAAGTTCTTGCATCTCTGATGGTGCAAGACGATAGGCTGACTTAGCCACGGGGTTTGCTCCTGGTACTAGATCAATACGGAATTCGAGTTGACGTGCAGGAGGAAGACCGGGTAAGTCTTCGGTGAAAACTTCAAGAAAGTCTTTGATCACCGGAATTTCTTGAACGCTTTTGCCCTTGTCCTTCCGCTCTACAATGTGTGCTAGGAAAGCTACGCACTTCTTTCATAAGTACTTCTGTGCGGTAGTGCAACACATCAGCTTGAGTCCCTTAGACGGCTTCTCACCATAGACGTTCAAAATGTCGCCTGAGTCAAGAGGGATACGGATGTACTTGTCAAAAAGACGACTTCGGTATGATGCTTGGTCAGCCAATCCATGCCGACTATGATTTCTAAACCTCTAAGAGCCATAGGAATAAGATTAATCGAGAAGTCATGGTCGTTCATGTTTAGGGTACAATCTCTAATAATGGTGTCACACGTAACAGAGTATCCATCCGCTACTAAAATATCAAAGGATCTGTATAACTTAGCTCGACTCATAGCAAGTTGTGGTTCAAATTCAAAGGGTACGAAATTCCTATCGGAACCAATATCAAATAGGATAGAAGCATATTGTTGATTAATTAGGTACGTACCGTTTACCATATCGTTGTTGGCTTGAGCCTCATTGGCATGGATGTTGAAGGCACGTCCACTAGCTACGGGGTTTGCATTCCCTTGATTCACATTTCCCCGATTCATGTTCCCCTGGTTCATATTTCCCTGAATCATGTTTCCTTACTTCATGTTGGCTTGATTCACAATGACCAACCTAGGACAACTGTTCCTGAAATGATTAGGGTCACCGCACTCATAACAAGCACGACCCTGAGGGAGAGTAGCAGGAACAGGAACAGCAGGTTGATAGGCTTGGTTAACCCGAGGGACAACACGGCAGATGTTAGTCGTATGCCCATAACGTCCACAATTGGTACATAAACGACATGGCATGTTGGTGGTATGATGGAGCTGGCAAGTGTTACACAAGGGTAGTGTTCCTGCATATGGTTTCTTGTTGGGGTTGAAGGCAGTACGGGCCACTTGGGTTAGAGGAGCAGCAGGGGTGATAATGGCAAAGTTCCTGCCCTTCCTTTTCTTGCCATTGAAGGAAGACTCAGCCTTGGTCTCCTTGGTGGGTTCAGCAGTGGATTTTTCAGGGGTCTTCTTAGCGCTCTTTTTGGATAAAGTTCCTGTCTTAACATGATTGTGCGACAGGGTAGTAGCAAGACGGATGGCTTCCTCGAGAGTGGCTGGATTGCTACCCAAAACAGTATCCTGAATCTGCATGGGCAGACCATTGATGTACTTCTCAATGGATCGGGAGAGAGGAGTGACCATATGAGGCACTAAGAGGCTAAGCTCATGAAAACGGGTGGTGTAGCCAAAACTTTCACCACTGTCTTGTTTGAGATCCCAGAACTATGCTTCTAGCTTCTTGATCTCATTACGGGGACAAAACTCCTCCGTCATGAGTGTCTTGACATCATCCCAAGGTAGAGCTAGTGCAACCTCAACCCCACGGTTACGCTTTTCCCCTTCCACCATGTGAGTGCCCTCTTCTGGAAGACACTAGTAGCATAACGAACCTTTAGGTTCTCGGGGCAGTCGGCATTGATGACCTCAAAGCTTTCGAACCATTGGAGAAGTCCAGTGGCTCCTTAATTCCCACAGTATTTGGTGGGGTTGCATGAATTGAAGGGTTTGAATATGCAAGTGGGATTCCTTGGAGCTGCATTCTAGTTCAGCTCGTTGACCATGGTTTGTAGGATCGTATGTCACACCCCCAAAATCCAGTAACGGAGTTTTACCGTTAAGCGTGTGACAAACCAGGATCTCAGTCATTAGTTACATCAAACGACACTATATGAGTTTAAAAAAAACCATTAGATGTTCAGAATTAAATGTGGAAGCGGTTTATGTCAAATAGTTATTACGCAAAACAAACGCGCCCAAGTTTAGTATAATAAAAGCAAGTGAATCGTTTTAAATGTTTGCATAAGAATGCAATGACAGTAGGACTCCATGCATGTCCTAGGTGTGTAACCTGTGCCTTAGCGACCTGAGAAACATGTAAGAAAAGTGTTAACACGAGGTTGGTGAGTTCACAGGTTTGTAAGTAAATAAACTGTTTGTGTGTTTGCAGGATCCACATACGTAAGTCACACCTATTGCTAGCTAGACAATGTACAAGTTACTCTAAGCGCTCACAACCGAAGCTGACTGTTTGCGTTTGAATGCCTCCCGCCAGCTCTATCAACCCTGGCAATGTGTTTAGGCCAATATTACACCCTTTCGACCTACAATCAAGTTAGCGCGACTAACGCGGGTGGGGTTTGTCAAGCCCAGTAGTACTACCAAACATTACATCGCTAAATCCATATTAACGGTCCGATGTGTGTGAGAACTTTCCATGATAGTGTGTTACGCTTAAGTAAACAAGTGGTAGTGAAATACTATGTGATCCATGTTTGTTTGTGTGCATGTTTCTCCTCAACGGTAAAACAAGTAAAAGGATGTTTGTCTGCAAGCATGTTTCTCCCCAACGGGAAAACAAGTAAAATGATGTTATTTTGTATGCATGTTTCTCCCCAACGGGAAAACAAGTAAAATGATGTTCGTTTGTATGCATGTTTCTCCCCAACGGGAAAACAAGTAAAACGGTGTTCCTTTGCATGCATGTTTCTCCCCCAATTTAAAACGGTAAAGGGGCCGTGAAAACTCACCTAAGTTGTGTACGAGTAGTACCACACAAGGATGCAAAAGAAACACAAGAGTTTGCTAGCGGACAATCTACCGCTGCCTTAGAATACGATTCACAACTGTTAGGGACACATGGGATTTCGTGAAGACACAGAAGTATTGAACGTCCTAAAGTATACTTAGGAATAATGAATAGACAACGTGTCATCGAAAATCAAATAATTCTAAGTTTAATAATAAAATATATGTGGTACGTTTAAAATGTCACCAAAACATGAGTTAATAATATAATATATATTATTGTTTCATTTGTTTGTTCGAGTTAAATAATAACTTTAATAATATACATAATTTTGTTATTTTAAAACGAGAGAATAATAATTAATACAAGTTATAAAATCCAAACCGAATATAAAACCATTGTTTGTGTGTTTTATGAATTTAATAATAGCCTTAGGAAATAATATAATAAATTATATTATTTTTAATTTAGACAAAATGCTCAAAAATATGTTATAAATTCAATCCCGAGTTTACGGGAGTTTTCCGGGTTCAGAATGTATCATTATACTAATATAATAATAATGGGTTAGTTTTTGTTTAAAAATAATACACAAAATATTGTTTTAAAAATAAATGTGGGTTGAGAGATTCGAACCCGGGTCTCCTCCCCCACGGTCCAACGATTTAACCATCACAGCCCGCTAGGGAATTGCAACAAGGATCGGAACAAAATGATTTTAACATCCAAGACCCCGTGTTCTTCCCCCATATGAACCGATAAAATCTCTCCCCTGAATCCACTGAATTCGACTACGATTGAAGCAAAAGACATAGGGGTTTTGTTCAACAGGGTATTGCGAATCAGAGGACAAATTTAATTGCAAAAACAACAACTTTTTAATCGTTTATTGTGGATTGAGTGGCCGAAGCCCTAGCTTAAGAACATGGATTTGATTTGATCGATTCGATAAGATCATGACTAAAAAACATAGGGCTTTTACTAAACAAAGGATTGTGTATCTGACTATAGTTTTTAATTTGATTGAGATTAAGTTGAAGGTCAAAACCCCCAAATCGTTTTATGAACGAACCCTAGATTCTAGATCTTGAAAAATTCGATATTGTTTGATTCAATTAACATGGGGCTTTCAAAGAGTATCAGATTGCGATTCTAACCATGCGATTTAATTGAATTGCAATCGGGTCTAGGATATAATTCGATTAAACCCGAATGTGTTAATAACCCTAGAATCGGTTCTTGTTAAATTCGTTGTTGTATGCCCTAATTAGCATAGGGCTTTCAATCTATGAATGGAAACGAAGCTATGGATGCGATTGGTTACCAGAATGGAGTGTGGATTGACAGTGTACGACTAGAACGTGTTTCGATTTCGTCGGCTTTGGTCCCCGGTGTCTCCGGCCACTCCTCCGACCAAATTGATGTGTGCAAAATCAAATGAGATGCGCAGATGATCGATTTGTGAGAATGATGATAGAAATGAACGAATTCGATGAGTGAGTGATAATGGTCGACGGTTACGAGTTTAATACTCATAATTCGGTTTAATTCTTGCATAATGGTGATGTTAATTACTCAATGATAGTTGTTTATTGCATGTAGAGGTAAATCAGTTACGAATTTGAGTGATTAATCGGTTATAACTTTGAATTTGAGTCTAGAACTCACATGTTTGACTTTTTAAAAGTCAGCAGAAATTTTGACTTTCCAAGTCAACAGACTTGAGTTTAGGGTAATTACATAACTAGTCCTTGTAATTTTTGTTTAAATGATGACAGAATTAGTCCCTGATGTTTGTAACTGAGTTAACTGGGTTAACGGAATTTGTCGGGTGTCATATCATCCCATAGTTGAAAGAATTTTCGTCCCGAAAGTTAGAATAGTACCTTAAGTGTTTGACGCGGAGTGTTTGAACAGATGAGAATACTAGTGCATCATCTGATCCTCACGCTCCCATGTGAATTCCGGTCCGCGTTTCAAGTTCCAACGAACTCTGATGACAGGGATCTTACTGTGTTTGAGCGTTTTGACCTCCATATCTATGATTTCTACTGGTTCTTCAATGAAGCATAATTGTTCATCGATTTATAGTTCCTCAAGAGGAACCGCGAGTGTCTCGTCTGCTAGACATTTCTTCAAGTTCGAGACATGAAAGACGTTGTGTACACCACTCAGTCCTTTAGGTTGGTCCAGTTGATACGCTACTGGGCCAATTCTCCTCACTATTTTGAACGGTCCAACATAATGAGGATTTAGTTTGCCTCGTTTCCCAAAATGAATTACACCTTTCCAATTTGAGACTTTCAATAGGACCATGTCGCCTACTTGAAATTTTAACTATTTCCGACGCTTATCAGCCTAACTCTTTTGACTATCACGGGCTGCCGCCAAATGATTTTAACTGATTAGGACCATTTATCCACACACTAGGTTTCACCAGGACTTACATGCACCTCAAATTACTATTACGTGTGAACCCGTAATGATAATTTGCTTTGCATGCTCACCCTAATTCTCCATGTCTCATATTAAATGTCCCTCAATTTTTATGGCCGAGTACAAAGTGTTGTTAGAGACGATAAGTCACTGAAAGGCTCACTCATCAACCGTAAGTTGGTCAACTAGGACTCATATCAGGATGAGTAGTCGGGAATTGTTTGATCCGAGTATTCACTCGAGTTGAAACACAATACGAGAGTCCAATCTAGTGAATTGTAGATGGGAACATGCACATGAAACAAACATGTACATGAAATGCGGCTTCTAGGAGTGAAACTAGTTCATGGATATGTGTTACTAGAAGAGGCAAAGTAGCCGCCCTTCCAACTGAGTCAGGATAGGGTTTGAGTATGCAATGAGAAAGGCGTTCTCAACCTTGTGGTCAATCTTTCTTTAACAGAATATCGATCAAAGCGCGAGCCCACGGCTCAGGAAGGTGATGACATCTATGTGTCAATGATTTTACCAAAATACGTGCATGGGTTTGCCTCCACACGGTGTACCTCAAGCGAGGTCCACAGGTTTGGGCTTGAAGTAGAGTGAAGCTAGTGAGATCGGAGTATGGTCGCTAGTGGGTGCAGGAGGGACTCACCTCCGACGAACCCAACTCCCAAATAGACATGTGCTAGTGTTGTGTGTCGTTCATAACACGGACCTGAGAAGGCCCACCATACCCGACAGTGTCATCGATAGGCTAAATCCGGTGTCTTCTTTGGCTTTGGTGGTGTAACCAGGGTGCAGATGATGGTGGTGTGAGTGACTCCTCCGATCTTGCTGCCCTCGGACGGGAGTGGATATTGTTCTGGTGATTCCCCGAGTGTCGCCACTGGGAATGATGATGCACTGAGAATGACGTGTTCCTCGTCAGCAGAGGGTGATATTGATTATGTCAACATGCATGCAATGTATGTATGGATGCTATGTGTAACATGTATGAGTGTCTGTGTCGTGTAACTAATGCATGTGTGTGGTTATAGTCTAGTATACAATCCTAGTTCTCTATAACCAATGTCTCTGATACCAATATGTCACACCCCCAAAATCCATTAACGGAGTTTTACTGTTAGGCGTGTGACAAACCAGGACCTCAGTCATTAGTTATGCCAAATGACACCATATGAGTTTAAACAAAACCATTAGATGTTCAGAGTTAAGTGCGAAAGCAGTTTATGTCAAATAGTTACTGCGCAAAACAAACGCGCCCAAGTTTAGTTTAATAAAAGCAAGTGAATCGTTTTAAATGTTTGCATAAGAATGCAATGAAGTAGGACTCCATGCAAGTCCTTGGTGTGCAACCTGTGCCTTAGCAACCTGAGAAACATGTAAGAAAAGTGTCAACACGAGGTTAGTGAGTTCACAGGTTTGTAAGTAAATAAACTGTTTGCGTGTTTGCAGGATCCACATACGTAAGTCACACCTATTGCTTGCTAGACAATGTACAAATTACTCTAAGCACTCGCAACCGAAGCTGACTGTTTGCGTTTGAATGCCTCCCGCCAGGTCTATCAACCCTGGCAATGTGTTTAGGCCAATATTACACCCGTTCAACCTCCAATCGAGTTAGCGCGACTAAGGCATGTGGGGTTTGTCAAAACCAGTAGTACTACCAAACATTACCTCGCTAAATCCATATTAACGGTCCGATGTGTGTGAGGACTTTCAATGATAGTGTGTTACGCTTAAGTAAACAAGTGGTAGTGAAATACTATGCGATCCATGTTTGTTTGTGTGCATGTTTCTCCCCAGCGAAAAAACAAGTAAAAGGATGTTTGTCTGCAAGCATGTTTCTCCCCAACGGGAAAACAAGTAAAATGATGTTCGTTTGTATGAATGTTTCTCCCCAACGGGAAAACAAGTAAAATGATGTTCGTTTGTATGTATACTTCTCCCCAACGGGAAAACAAGTAAAATGATGTTCGTTTGTATGCATGTTTCTCCCCAACGGGAAAACAAATAAAATAATGTTCGTCTGTATGCATGTTTCTCCCCCAATTTAAAACGGTAAAAGAGGCCGTGAAAACTCACCTGAGTTGTGTACGAGTAGTACCAGAAAAGGATGCAAAAGAAACACAAGAGTTTGCTAGCGGACAATCTATCGATGCCCTAGAATACGATTCACAACTGTTAGGGACACATGAGATTTCGTGACGACACGAAAGTATTGAACATCCTAAAGTATACTTAGGAATAATGAATAGACAACGTGTCATTGGAAATCAAAGAATTCTAAGTTTAATAATAAAATAGATGTGGTATGTTTAAAATGTCAACAAAACATGAGTTAATAATATAATATACATTATTGTTTCGTTTGTTTGTTCGAGTTAAATAATAACTTTAATAATATACATAATTATGTTATTTTAAAATGAGAGATAATATACATAATACGAGTTATAAAATCCAAACCGAATATAAAACCATTGTTTGTGTGTTTTATGAATTTAATAATAGCCTTAGGAAATAATATAATAAATTATATTATTTTTAATTTGGACAAAATGCTCAAAAATATGTTATAAATTCAATCCCGAGTTTACGGGAGTTTTCCGGGTTCAGAATGTATCATTATACTAATATAATAATAATGGGTTAGTTTTTGTTTAAAAATAATACAAGAAAACTTGTTTTAAAAATAAATGTGGGTTGAGAGATTCAAACCCGGGTCTCCTCCCCCACGGTCAAACGATTTAACCATCACAGCCCGTTAGGGAATCGCAACAAGGATCGGATCAAAATGATTTTAACATCCAAGCCCCCATGTTCTTCCCCGCATATGAACCGATCGAATCTCTCCCTTGAATCCACTGAATTCGACTACGATTGAAGCAAAAGACATAGGGGTTTTGTTCAACAGGGTATTGCGAATCTGAGGACAGGTTTAATTATAAAAACAACAACTTTTGAATCGTTTAATTATGGATTTAATGGCCGAAGCCCTAGCTTAAGAACACGGATTTGATTTGATCAAATTCGATAAGATCATGGCTTAAAAACATAGGGCTTTTACTAAACAAAGGATTGCAAATCTGACTATAGGTTTTAATTTGATTGAGATTAAGTTTAAGGTCAAAACTGTCACACCCCAACCGACGGCGGAAACATCGGGGCGGGACATGTAGACTGTTCATAAGCTCATGGTTTACTAAAGTTGTGATAATTAAACAATAACTCTCATTTCATAGCTCAAGTAATCAAGTATAACTCTTACAAGAATAAAAATACATGAATAACTTTATTAAATTTAAAACTAGGTCCTCAATCCTAAGTGAAGCGACTTAAAATCTTTACTCAAACACTGTACCTGAAACATGATAAAATGAGAGGGTCAACTATAAATAGTTGGTGAGCATACATAGGTTTTGACACCACAAGTAAAGTTCAAATGTTTTGTGTATAATTCATATGATGCATGGTTTATAAAGCATTTATGGAGAATTTAAGTTAAGCTAGATGCACAAATGAAACTTTGTAATTGAAGGGCATAACAACACATGTTATCCTAATGTAGGGCATAACAACACATGTTATCCTGATGTAAATGTAGGGCATAACAACACATGTTATCCTAATGTAGGGCACAACAACACATGTTAGCCTAAGTAATGTATTTGTGTTTACACGTGTATATCATCTATATGTAGCCTTAACAATTAGCATTCAAGCATAAAGCACAAATAAACACATCTGATCATATTGTAGAATTGTACGTGTGTAATTGCAAATAGTATTTGAATGTAATCATGTTTCACCCCAAATATGTAAATAAGAAAAAGGGGCTATGTAAACTCACCTTGATAATGTGTAGTTGAGTATCACGCAATTTGTTGTTGCACAACTGATTTGGCTAATCTCAAGATTAACCTATGTTTTAATTATATAAAAGAAGTCAAAGACACGCACGAATGACTAGGGAAAGACTTATTGCACAGGGGATTGGGTGTGGACTTGGTTAATGTAGTCTTGTTTGAGTCGCACATGGTGTTTATGAAATTTATTGAATAAAGTACGGGTGTGAACATAAGGTTTAATTTGTTTTGCAAGCATGAGGATTAATATATGACTAATTTACTGGTGTTCTTTTATTTATGAATAAATGATTAAGTAAGGGAATAAATGGAAATAATTGAACAATAATAGATTGCATAAAAGGTTAGTCGGTTAAATAAATAAACCTTTTATTTATTTATTTAGTAAAAATATTAATAGTATGTTCTAGTTATTTAGTAACTAGATCATAGTAAATAGTTTAATTACGTAAGTAAGTTTAAACCAAATTTTAAAATATGAAATTCTAATTCGAATAGTTAAACAAGTCATAACTTATATATATATATATATATATATTGAACGAAAGGATGAATTACACGATTTAAGTTTTATGAAAACATATTGCAATTTAGGATCTTTGGCAACTTATAATTTAGTGTTTATATATATATATATATATATTTATATTAACACAAATTTATTAGATTTTATATGAAAATAAGGAAATGGATTTCTTTGAGAAATAAAACATTTTAATTTGTTAAAACCATTTTATAAAATAGTATAGGTTGTTAACCAAATTTAAAACAAGGAAAATGGAAGAAAAAGGCTCAAAACAGGTCTGGCCGGGATCGAACCCGCGACCTGTTGTGTGTGAGGCAAGACTTTTAACCGGCTGATCTAGGCAGGTGCGTTGTTTAGATTTCCGACTTATTTGTTTTTAACAATCAACCCAACCCGTCCCTGTTACCCTATCAATCAGACCGACACCTAGCCCCCCAATCGATTCAATTGGCCACTGATTGCAATAGAATTCAAAGGGTTTTGTTCCCTGATTCAAAGCGAAACTAAGGACACTATTTTTATCTCGAATGGTTGCGGATTGAGGGAGAACGACCGGAACCACCGATTCGGAAGTTCTTGAGCTCGCTGGAGTTCGGGAGGAGAAATGTGATGGATGCAAAGGTGTAGGAAGTTTGTGCGAGGATTTGCGCAAGTGTGGGAGTGATTCAAAAGGACCAATTCCACTTAATTTATAGGATTCGACTAGGGACTTGACTGTGACGGCTGTCCGAGCGGATTTCACTTTAATCGATCAATTAGGAGTGAATTGAGTCATGGATATGTTCTGGATTCATGCGCAATTAGCCTACGCATGATTTGCTGTAAAAAAACGCGTTTCAATTTCATGAATTTATTCCCGATTTAGCCTAGTTTGACTCTACCGAGTCAAGCTCATTTGATTTTGAATTTGAGCGCGTAATTTGACCGAATTGAACTCAAATTGGGCCTGGGGATGATATACGATCGATTACCTACGCATGGGAACCCAAGGTCAAACAGATTGGGTCGCTTACGGTCTTGATTTGTATGATTCTTGGGCTATTTGACTTTAAAAAGTCAAAACTAATGAAGAAGGGTCAAAATTGAGGTCAAAGGGTCAATTTTCAATGGTGATGGTTCAAGCTTGAGGGTCCAAATGCTCAAGTGAGAGTTCAAATGAAACAAGATGGGGTTCAAGACTTTAATTATTTGATTTAATTTCAATTTTATTTATTTATATCATTTATGTAAAAATCAAATTTTATTATTTATATAGGAAATAGATTTTTATTTTAATAATATTACCAATTGTATAAATGGTTCATTTAATTAAATGCATGTGTATTTATACATTTGTTTATAACTAAATATATATGTATGTATAACATATATGTAATGGAAAATAGGATGTAAAAGTGAGGTTGAAATAATAAATACGTATTTAAAATAGTGAATGATTGTGTCATATTGTGTTGAACAAGTATGGGATTTTTAGTGTTTAAATAATAAAATAATCAAAGAAAAAATTTATGGACAGAAAATCATGGATGTTACAGTCTCTCAATGTTAAGGAAATTTCGTCCCGAAATTTAGCTAGCGGGAGTTACTGAGTCATGGAAGAAAGTGAGTTTTGAGTTTTGATGGGCGAATTGAGGAGTATGATAGATAACAATGTTTCGGTCTAAAGTTCAAGTTAAGTTTGAATGATATTGGTGGGTTTCAGTTTCAAGAGAGTTAATGGGAGATCGGTCGAAGAATCTAAAGGTGAAATGCATTACTTGGAATGGATTTGGTAGGAGTTTGTCGATCAGGGTTTATTTAAGATATAGTCTAATATGTTCAAGAATTATCAGCGGATAAAAAGGTTTCACAAACATTGGCCCCGTCAAACAACATAAAAGTTTACGTGCCAAGAATAACGCTACTTCTGATTTTATGACAGGACACTTATATATAGGAAGTACCAGTGGCGTATCCACAATGTCCTTATCATATCACATTAGTTTTGTTATTATGTACCATGATAGTTTTCAAGTCATAACACATAACAGATTTCACTATGGCTTCCATGCGCTGATTTTTATAATTACGTGTGCACCCGTAATTATCTAAATCGTTTTATGGTCCACATAGTTCATCCCATTGTGTGTGGGGTCCAGGGGGTAACACAAAAACACTTAATTCGTAATTATTGCTTTCACGTATGTGTTGCTAACAATAACTATGTCCATAGATAGTAGAGCCAATCAAGTACTAAAGAGTAATAACGTGACATAATTTAGGGTTCCATAGCTTCCTCATGTTTGAACAAGAATACGTCAAACCCCGAGTAGCTTTCATGGATAGGGTGAATAGTCATGCCTTGTGTATGAAGTACTTAGTCAATTGCAACAATGTAAACAATCTAATTCCGTGTATAATGTGAACACTCATGTTTCATATATGATCGAGTGTTAGGCATGTTGTAAGCAAATAGGTTTCATGTATAGTGTGAACAATTTGGTATCATGTATAAGCAAATATGTATAATGTGATCACTCTAGTATTATGTATTTTATGAATGTGTATTGAGTCTCATGCGTATCGGAAACTATCGGATTTTGTAGGCGATCGAGTGTGTTACTTGGCGTTCATGCACAATGTAGGTAGATGAGTTTTAACTTTTAAATTCGTTAGTGCTTATATGGACGGTTAATGGCGAAATGATTCACTTTCTGAAGTTGGCTAGCAAGCTCAAGTTTATAGTGACAAACCGTAGTAGGTGTAAATAGTTCCGACAATGACAAAAATAACATAAAGGATTACAATTTTATTCCAGACTAGATCCCTATTTGACTCCATCTTCCACTAGCTTCAATTGGTTTCATCTACTGTCTCGGCATTGACTTGAGTTTCGTTAGTGTTTATGTTGAAGGCACGCCCACGAGCACCACCTTGGTTTGCATTGGCTATCCTTGGGCATTGGTTTTTGAAGTGGTTTGGATTACCACATTCATAACAAGCACGCCCATTAGTAATGGCTGGTACAACTTGATTGGAAACTTGGTGATTGGCTCAGTTCCCTTGTTGGGTTTGACTAACATGTGATCTAGATTGACAAGTGTTCGCTACATGACCATACCTTCCACAATTGGCACATAGACGGCATGGCATGTTTGGGAAGTGGTGATAGTTGCACGTGTTGCACAGAGGGTTGTTGCCCGCATATGGTTTCTTATTATGGTTTTGGGCTAGGGGAGCTACTTGGTTGATTGGTACAGCAGGGGTAATGACAGCAAAGTTATGTTTCTTATTGAAGTGAGGAGGTTTGGGTTTGTCTTCCTTAGAGGGTTCAGAAGAGGCTGTTGAGTCAGTGACTTTCTTTGTGCCTTTCCTTGTTAGTGTACCCGCCTTCACATGGTTATCGGTTAATGTGGCAGCTAAGCGGATAGCGTCTTCAAGAGTGGCTAGATTTCTTCCTAGGACTATATCTTGGATTTTCATGGGTAGACCACAGATGTACTTCTCAATACCCCTAGTTAGTGGAGTGACCATGTGGGGTACCATAAGACTTAGCTCATGGAAACGAGTTGTGTAAGCTAAACTTTCACCACTGTCTTGGGTAAGATCCCAAAACTCAGCCTCCAACTTCTTCATTTCATTACGAGGACAGAATTCCTCGGTCATGAGTCTCTTAACTTCATCCTATGGCAAGGCCATGGTCATATCCACACCCTGGTTCCTCTTCTCACCATTCCACCAAGTGAGCGCCCGTCTTTGAAAGACGCTGGTGGCATAGCGAACCCAGAGATTGTCAGGGCAATCACTGTTGAGAAAAGTGCTTTCAATGCTTTCAAACCATTGAAGGAGGCCCGTAGCCCCTTCGGTACCATAGAACTTGACGGGGTTGCATGATTTAAAGTGTTTGAAAGTGCATTGGGGTGGATTGGCACCACCACCACCACCATTATTAGCACTGCTGTTAGTGCCGCCATTGTTGTTATTGGCCTGAGTGAGTTGGTTCACAAGTTGAGTGAGAAGGGTAACAAGGTCATTGTTGTTGTTGTTGTTGGTCTCGTTGGCGCGACGGGGAGGCATACTATAGGTTTTAACAAAACAATAGGAGAGATATAAGAGGTTATGAGGATTTCTTGGGTATAAAACAAAGGATAGTTTAAAACATAAGTGTTCATAGTTTGGATTGCACTCAAACGGGGATAGTACCATTTGAATGTTATGACACATTAAGGTTAATAAACTTATATAACTTTCAAGGAGACATGCTTTAGCCTATAAGTAAACACTCATCCCGGTAATTCCCAGGAAAGCATACGGATCCCTCAGTTGATTGGGATTTATATGAAATGCTTTCCTAGACAGAATACCCAGAATACAGGTGTCACTCTTCCAGATTGCATGTGTCCTCTACTAGTTAACAAAATTTAAAACCCTAACGAGGTGTGAAAAGAAATTTAATAGACTTATGACGTTCCACATGCAATGATGGTAATGACATAGTAGAAAGATTGAGGCTTAGGATAAGGGTAAGGATATTATCGTTTTTAATTTATTATTTAGGTGAAACCTAATAAGTCATATAATATATTAAACATGTAGCACATAGCATGTAGCATATCATATATTCATAGAGCATGGCATAAATGGGTGTCCTAAGGTTATAGTCCAGGTTAAAAGTGTCTAATAACCTAATTCCCTATAACCAAGGCTCTGATACCAATCTGTCACACCCCAACCGACGGCGGAAACGTCGGGGCGGGACATGTAGACTGTTCATAAGCTCATGGTTTACTAAAGTTGTGATAATTAAACAATAACTCTCATTTCATAGCTCAAGTAATCAAGTACAACTCTTACAAGAATAAAAATACATGAATAACTTTATTAAATTTAAAACTAGGTCCTCAATCCTAAGTGAAGCGACTTGAAATCTTAACTCAAACACTGTACCTGAAACATGATAAAATGAGAGGGTCAACTATAAATAGTTGGTGAGCATACATAGGTTTTGACACCACAAGTAAAGTTCAAATGTTTTGTGTATAATTCATATGATGCATGGTTTATAAAGCATTTATGGAGAATTTAAGTTAAGCTAGATGCCAAATGAAACTTTGTAATTGAAGGGCATAACAACACATGTTATCCTAATGTAGGGCATAACAACACATGTTATCCTGATGTAAATGTAGGGCATAACAACACATGTTATCCTAGTGTAGGGCATAACAACACATGTTAGCCTGAAGTAATGTATTTGTGTTTACACGTGTATATCATGTATATGTAGCCTTAACAATTAGCATTCAAGCATAAAGCACAAATAAACACATTTGATCATATTGTAGAATTGTACGTGTGTAATTGAAAATAGTATTTGAATGTAATCATGTTTCACCCTAAATATGTAAATAAGAAAAAGGGGCTATGTAAACTCACCTTGATAATGTGTAGTTGAGTATCACGTAATTTGTTGTTGCACAACTGATTTGGCTAATCTCAAGATTAACCTATGTTTTAATTATATAAAAGAAGTCAAAGACACGCACGAATGACTAGGGAAAGACTTATTGCACAGGGGATTGGGTGTGGACTTGGTCAGAATAATGTAGTCTTTTATTTATGATTAAATGATTAAGTAAGGGAATAAATGGAAATAATTGAACAATAATAGATTGCATAAAAGGTTAGTCAGTTAAATAAATAAACCTTTTATTTATTTATTTAGTAAAAATATTAATAGTATGTTCTAGTTATTTAGTAACTAGATCATGGTAAATAGTTTAATTACGTAAGTAAGTTTAAACCAAATTTTGAAATATGAAATTCTAATTCGAATAGTTAAACAAGTCATACTTATATATATATATATATATATATATATATTTTGAACGAAAGGATGAATTACACGATTTAAGTTTTACGAAAACATATTGCAATTTAGGATCTTTGACAACTTATAATTTAGTGTTTTTAATATATATATATATATATATATATATATATATATATATATATATATATATTTATATTAACACAAATTTATTAGATTTTATATGAAAATAAGGAAATGGATTTCTTTGAGAAATAAAACATTTTAGTTTGTTAAAACCATTTTATAAAATAGTTTTTCTTTATAAAATAGTATAGGTTGTTAACCAAATTTAAAACAAGGAAAATGGAAGAAAAAGGCCCAAAACAGGCCTGGCCGGGATCGAACCCGCGACCTGTTGTGTGTGAGGCAAGACCTTTAACCGGCTGATCTAGGCAGGTGCGTTGTTCAGATTTCCGACTTATTTGTTTTTAACAATCAACCCAACCCGTCCCTGTTACCCTATCAATCAGACCGAAACCTAGCCCCCCAATCGATTCAATTGGCCACTGATTGCAATAGAATTCATAGGGCTTTTGTACCCTGATTCAAAGTGAAAGTAAGGACATTATTTTTACCTTGAATGGTTGCGGATTGAGGGAGAACGACTGGAACCACCGATTCGGAAGTTCTTGAGCTAGCCGGAGTTCGGGAGGAGAAATGTGATGGTTGCAGAGGTGTAGGAGGTTTGTGCGAGGATTTGCGCAAGTGTGGGAGTGATTCAAAAGGACCAATTCCACTTAATTTATAGGATTCGACTAGGGACTTGACTGTGATGGCTGTCCGGGCGGATTTCACTTTAATCGATCAATTAGGAGTGAATTGAGTCATGGATATGTTCTGGATTCATGCGCAATTAGCCTACGCATGATTTGCTGTCAAAACGCGTTTCAATTTCATGAATTTTTTCCCGATTTAGCCTAGTTTGACTCTGCCGAGTCAAGCTCATTTGATTTTGAATTCGAGCGCGTAATTTGACCGAATTGAACTCAAATTGGGCCTGGGGATGATATACGATCGATTACCTACGCATGGGAACCCAAGGTCAAACAGATTGGGTCGCCTACGGTCTTGATTTGTATGATTCTTGGGCTATTTGACTTTAAAAAGTCAAAACTGATGAAGAAGAGTCAAAATTGAGGTCAAAGGGTCAATTTTCAATGGTGATGGTTCAAGCTTGAGGGTCCAAATGCTCAAGTGAGAGTTCAAATGAAACAAGATGGGGTTCAAGACTTTAATTATTTGATTTAATTTCAATTTTATTTATTTATAACATTTATGTAAAAATCAAATTTTATTATTTATATAGGAAATAGATTTTCATTTTAATAATATTACCAATTGTATAAATGGTTCTTTTAATTAAATGCATGTGTATTTATACATTTGTTTATAACTAAATATATATGTATGTATAACATATATGTAATGGAAAATAGGATGTAAAAGTGAGGTTGAAATAATAAATACGTGTTTAAAATAGTGAATGATTGTGTCATATTGTGTTGAACAAGTATGGGATTTCGAGTGTTTAAATAATAAAATAATCGAAGAAAAAATTTATGGACTGAAAATCATGGATGTTACAAAAACCCCCAAATCGTTTTATGAACGAACCCTAGAGTCTAGATCTTGAAAATTTTGATATTGTTTGATTCAATTAACATGGGGCTTTCAAAGAGTATCAGATTGCGATTCTAACGATGCGATTTAATTTAATTGCAATCGGGTCTAGGATATAATTCGATTTAACCCGAATGTGTTAAGAACCCTAGAATCGGTTCTTGTTAAATTCGTTGTCGTAAGCCCTAATTAGCATAGAGCTTTCAATCTAGGAATGAAAACGAAGCTATGGATGCGATTGGTTACCAAAATGGAGTGTGGATTGATAGTGTACGACTAGAACGTGTTTCGATTTCGACCGCTTTGGTCCCCGGTGTCTCCGGCCACTCCTCCGACCAAATTGATGTGCGTAAAAGCTTCTGATGGATTCAAATGAGATGCGCAGATGATCAATTTGTGAGAATGATGATAGAAATGAACGAATTCGATGAGTGAGTGATAATGGTCGACGGTTACGAGTTTAATACTCATAATTCGGTTTAATTCTCGCATAATGGTGATGTTAATTACTCAATGATGGTCGTTTATTGCATTTAGAGGTAAATTAGTTACGAATTTAAGTGATTAATCAGTTATAACTTCGAATTTGATTCTAGAACTCGCAGGATTGACTTTTTAAAAGTCAGTAGAAACAACAACCCTTCAATTTTGACTTTACAAGTCAACAGACTTGAGTTTAGGGTAATTAAATAACTAGTCCTTGTAATTTTTGTTTAAATGATGACAGAATTAGTCCCTGATGTTTGTAACTGAGTTAATTAGGTTAACGGAATATGTCGGGTGTCATATCATAGCCATTTGCTGGATGATCCTGTTGGTGAGGTTGTTCCTACGTTCCTGACAGGGAGGCATGCTGCAAAAAGGATGAATAGACAGTTCATAAGGTATGAATCATGTACAAGAGTTTGTAAATAAATAATAAGGTATTTAATAAAACATGGATGGTACCCATTCAGTGACAAATGGATACATTGACTTATCACAGTATTTTAAGTTCATCTAATGTCCGAGAAGTTGTGCTTTAGCCTATAAGTGGACACTCATCCTAGGAATTCCCAAGAAAGCATAACTGGTCCATCGGTTGATTTGGATTTATACAAAATGCTTTCCTAGACAGAATTTCCCAGAATACAAGCACCCACCCTTCCTGATTGCATAAGTCCTCATTCATTAGTTAGAACTTACACACTTTTGACGAGAGTTTCATTTGGATTAGACCCTTAGGTCTAAGAGTATGTCTCAAGTAATCCATGTAGTTGTTGTGTATGTGATTGTGTCATGTAGGCAAGAATGGATAGATGTAGATAGGTATTAGTAAGTAAGTGAATGACAAGTAATGGTTCTCTAAATTCAATGTATATCTAAATGGTATTAAGGAAATTTTAAGACTTTAGGGTTTTATGAGTGTTTGAAACTGGACATAGGGTTCGTCCAAGTTTTGTAGGAAAATATGTGTATTTATAATGTTAAAATGTGTAGACTATTATCCATATAACTATTTTTCAATAATTAAATAAATAGTGGAAAGAGTTTTAAATAATATTACATGTGGTTTGCTAACTAAACACATCGTGGAAAGGAAAATAAATGTATTGGGATTTATAATCATTCAAAATAATAAATAAATTATAAAGTGGAAAATTTTTTAATCAAGTTTATTTTATGTGAATAAAATAGTTAATTAAACTATTAGTTAATGTAGATAAAATGGTTAATTAATTTAATTAGTGTAACTAAAATGGTTAATTAATCCATTTATCCAATTTAAATAATTTAATTAATGAAAAAAAGACTAAATAGGTTTTAAATAGAATTAATTGAACTTTATATAAAATAATTATTTGACATAATTATTTAGGTATTTATAAGTCTAAAAGTATTTAAATAAATATTCTCACCATAATAACTATTATAAGTTTAAAGGAGTTTAATAATGTTTAAACATATAATTAAAATTTATGAAATAACATATAAACATAATTAAATAATTATCCTTGCATCAATACGAACTTAACAACACTAAATTTACCTGAAATGAATACGGATTGAAGGAGAACGATTCGATGAACACGTTGGAGTTTATCAACTCTGATTCGTCCTCTAGGAGTGAAATGAGGTGCAATTTTGGATGGAATGAGTTTGCAACGAGTCTCGTCTACGATGGTGGGTGTCTATTTATACCCAATTTAGACTGTAATGGATCGAACGTTAAATGATTGAGAGTGGGGTTGTCGGTTACGAGTTTGGTATTGAAATATTCATAAAAATTCAATTAAACGCAGGTAGTGGATCGATCAGGTGTTCTCAACGTATAGCCGTTATCTGATATGCTTGAAAATATTCGTGAATAATGGTTCAAAAACCGTCTTGGATGAGGCTCGAACTCGCGACTGGTTTGGGGAGGGGGAGGTTTGGGATTTGGCAAAACAGGTCCATGAAGTTTCAGCTTGTTATCATTTTATGTACAATCTTTAGGTTTAATTAGAAATAAAGTTTCAGAACTTACCATTTGGACCCTTGACTTTATAAAACATAAAATCATTAAAGTTCTATAAATTCTTATAAATCTAATAATTTCTATATTATAACTAAATGTTATAATTACAAAACTATAATTTTTTGTAAAATAAAATGGTTTTATTTGTATAAAACTTATTTACTTTGTAATTTATTTAATTTTTTTATAAATCCCTAAATTTATTTATAGGGTTTATAACAATCGTATTTGTATATGTGTATATATATATATAGCTTTTGAAAATAACTTAGCATATATATGTGTATTTGTTTAATAGAATTATACACATTTATTTACATAGTCCCAAATAAATATTTGTCATTATTGAATTTGTAATAATTGCACCCAATGTATGTATGTATGAATGCTCATGAAATGTAATGGATATATAATTCCATTAGTGTAAATCATAAGATAATGTAATTACAAGTGTCGGAACAGTTAAAATAGAGGCCAGAATTTCCTGGGGATTACAATGCATGCGGGCAACATGGGGCGGTAGCGGACCGCCAGACTTCTGGCTAACGGTCCGCTAGCAGGAAGCTCAGGCTGCGGAAATTTAAAAGCTTGTTACAAAAGGAATTGAGAATGTTATCCCATCGATCTTAGAGGCTTTTGAGAAGCCCAAGCGGTAGGAACTTGCCACTGCCCATACCAATGCTCAACTAATACTGCTTAGTTATAATACATGAGTTATTATAGCCCGACCAGTTGCTACCAACCAACTTACCACTTAAATATTCAAAAATGGGCATCACTCGACTTCGATCTATATTTTCGAATGCAAAACATTTTAGCAAATTGCACTCACATTGCAATAGGGATCATTCTCTAATAGCAGCAGGACCACCACAGTTTGGACAAGTAGCATTAGCAAGGGCTTCTTTGTAATGTATATTCTCCAATCGAAGCTTTTCATTTTCATTCCTCAACTGTGTGTTCTCATGGGATTAGGGGTTGAACACAATTAACATTCTTGGAGAATAATTGCTAACCCTACTCCTCCCCACTCCATCATCTAGTTGCCGCCACCTCCACCTCCCTAACCGGCTGACCGCTGCCACCTTGCCGGACAACGCTGCTGCAAGGGCTGGCCTCCGTCTCCATAACCTCTAGCTGTTCTGGGTAGCTTGGTTATGAAATCCATAGTAAGAAGTTCCCATTTCCATTCTGGGATTTTTAGTGGTTGTAATCTTCCATATGGCTTATTGGCTTGCAAAGAATCAGGCTGAGATTGTTTGTGGAAAACGATTAGTTAAGATTCCTTTACCCAACAAAGGAACACTAGTTATCCATGGACAAAGGCCAGATGATTAATTAACATTATTTCATGCATGAAGACGCGTAAGTATCTAAAGAAAGGATATAAACAACTCGAGTTGTTCGTATGTGATATGCTTGGTATGGTCTATAAAATATACCTAATTTAACCTAACCTACACACTATAGTTAAACTCTAGACTCTCCTAAATACTAGACCACGATGACAGGCAAGTGTACCTATCGAGTGCAGTAAAGCCTAATGGAAGTCCGGATATCGAACCCACGAAACACTAGTGACACTTAACTAGACTCTGACTTAACTAACTGACTGATTTATATTGGGGGGTTTTGTGTTGCGATTCTTAATCTAACGAACTAAAAAGAACTAAGACTGCTAACTTCCACACGACTCTTAAGACACTTAGATGAAGTAAAGGATTGGGAAACACTACCCAGGTTTAGAATCCTAAATGTGAATCACGACTCTCTCTTGGTAATGTAAACTCTGACGGAACCAGGATCTTAAAATACAACACCCTCAGACAACCTAGTGGATCTGATCATTCTCCGGGTGTGACCTAAAAGGAAATCCTAATGGGAGTGTAAAGTGCACTGCTTAGTGGATCACCTCTCAGCTATTTCCACAATACTTAAGTACTCACAAGATAGTTTACCTCACAGTCTCCCTATCTCAATACACCCTAGAGTGAAAGGAGTAACCTATAAATTCTCGATAAGACACGAGATAGCAAATAACACTAGGGATTCTAGGGAAACCTCCTCTCAGAGCTTTTACACCAAAAAACCTAATACCAAAGACAACCCGACTACTTCGCACCTCTCAGCTATTGAAGTAAGTAGAATACTTAAACCCTCTAAACTCTCAACCATCGTTCCTATGGATTCGATGGATCAAAAACCATAAACTAGTCACGAACACACAGTAAGCAACCTAATATGCATCTATATATGAAAGACATTCACAAAAACACATATGGAACAATAATTAATCATAAATCAGATCTAAATACGCATGTACATCAAACCAATTGTAAACAGATTCTTTACTCAAATATTAATCCATCAAATAGTAACTAAAACCAAAAGAAAGTCGATCAAACACAAATATTTATCAAACCTAAGTAGCTAACAAGTTTAGCCAATTATAATACTCAAGAACAAAACAAAGTAAACTAGTTTAGAAACTGAATTCATAAAGAAAACAAAAAAATCAAACCAATAAACGAATGTATTGAACCACTTGCTTCAATTAATATTCACCTGCTGCTTTCTTTATTAGAGGTACTTCTCTTTTGCTTTTATTCGTAAAAACCAAACAGTCGCCACCAATAAATGTTAGAATTATGTATGCCTTTACCCTTTTTTCTTTTGTTGTCTCTACGCCAAAACAACTTAATAGCAGCCACTAGGAAAATCTTGTACCAAGCTTGACCTCGAGAATTGTGCCTAAGCACAACTCTAATTCTCAATTGCCGCCACGTCCTGTGATGATGCCGTATGCCCCCTTACGGCTCTTCCTCTTTTCGAATATATATATATATATATATATATATATATATATATATATATATATATATATATATATATATGAGTGAGTTCACCAGAAAACTCATTTTCATAACAAAATCAAAAAACTTCTCATTAAAGATACTGCATAACTCAAAAATCCAACCCCCACCCAAAAACCTAAACCCACCCCACCCACCCACCCTCAAAAACTTAAACCAACCCCACCCACCCCCCAGAAACCTAAATCTGTTGTACAACTTGTTTGGTGAAAAAACCACTCTAGTGAAGCCTAAATCTGTTGTACAAAAATTCTACTGACACCTAAACCTTTTCCTCTTTAGCAATTAAGCAACAACGTTAGGGATGTGCTTCAATTAAGCAACATAATAACAACTAAATAGTTGTAATGAAAGAGATTAAACCTTGAATTAGAATTGTAGTCTCGCCTACAAAACATCTAGCCCGAGCTTGAATTGGATTGTAGTCTAACCTGTCACACCCCCAAATTCCACTAACGGAGTTTTACCGATTGAGAGGTGACACATCAGGATCTCAGTCATTAGTTACATCAAACGACACTATATGGGACTTGAAATGTCATAAGATAAAAGTTCAGAGTTAATGCGGAAGTGTTTAAGCAAAAGTAAATGCGCAAAACACCGCGCCAAAGTTTAGCTTAATAAAGGCAAGTGAATTGTTTAAAACGTTATAAATGAATGACATGACAGTAGAACTCCATGCATGTCCTAAGTGTGCAATCTGTTCCAAAGCGACCTGAGAAACATGTAAGAAAAAGTGTCAACACGAGGTTGGTGAGTTCACAGGTTTGTAAGTAAATAAACTGTTTGTGTGTTTGCAGGATCCACATACGTAAGTCACACCTATTGCTAGCTAGACAATGTACAAGTTACTCTAAGCGCTCGCAACCGAAGCTGACTGTTTGTTTGCCTCCAGCCAAGTCTATCAACTCTGACTAATATGTTTAGGCCAATCTACACCCTTCGACCTCCAATCGTGCTAGCGCGACTAGCCCGGGTGGGGTTTGTCAAACCCAGTAGTACTACTCAAATTACCTCACTAAGTCCATATTAACGGTTCTATGTGAGGACTTTCATGTTAGTGTTTACGCTTAAGTACACAAGTGGTAGTGATATAGTATGTGATCCATGTCCGTTTGTGTGTATGTCTCTCCCCGGCGGGAAGACAAGTAACATATGTCTGTTCGTGTGCATGTTTCTCCATAACGAGAAAACAAGTAAAATGACGCTCGTTTGTATGCATGTTTCACCCCAACGGGAAAACAAGTAAGATGATGCTTGTGTATATGCATGTTTCTCCCCCAACGGGAAAACAAGTAAAATACTGTTTGTTTGTATGCATGTTTCTCCCCAACGGGATAACATGTAAAATGATGTTTGTGTATATGCATGTTTCTCCCCCAATAGGAAAACAAATAAAAATGGGTCGTGAAACTCACCTGCGTTGCGTAGTAGGTAGTATCACACAAGTAAGAGATTTGGAACACAGGTTTCAGCCTGCAACGGCTCACGTATGCCTTAGAATT
This sequence comes from Smallanthus sonchifolius, assembly GCA_023525975.1. Taxonomy (NCBI): domain Eukaryota; kingdom Viridiplantae; phylum Streptophyta; class Magnoliopsida; order Asterales; family Asteraceae; genus Smallanthus; species Smallanthus sonchifolius. The sequence goes on from CM042022.1 coordinate 87,571,574, forward strand.
ATAAACATAACAATTAGGGACACATGGGATTTGTGACGACGACACGGAAGATTAGAACGTCTTAACGCATTCTAAGGATTAGTGAGTAGACGAACGTGTCTACGGAAATATAGATTTCTTAAAATAATAATTAAGATCAATTCGTTACGTGTCGAATGTTAATAACGAATAATATTAATTAAATAAATAGATTCGTGTGTTTGTATCATTTAATAATGATCTAAGAAAATAATATAACATGTATATTATTTTTGAACTCGTATGGAATATACGATAATCAATTTCGTGACAAAATAATTAATATATTACTTTTATTCGAGGATAAAAACCGAGGGTAAATAATATAAATAATTACATTATTTATAAGTTTCAAACGTTACACGAGGTAAATAAACGAGGCGAAATAATATAAAATATATATTATTTTATACTAGGAGTCACGGGTTGAAAATAATATAAACATATTATTTTATACGAAGTCGTAGTTTGAAAATAATATAAATATATTATTTTAGAAGTGGATATAATATTAATTATAAGATATAAATCAAACCCGAGCCTACGGGTTGTTTCCCGGGCTAAAATACATTAATATAGTATAATAATAATAATATAGCAATTCATTTAATAATTAACATACCAATAAAATAGACATTTAAAAAAGAAAACAGGGGAGGAGGGTTCGAACCCGGGTCTCCTCCCCAATAGTCAAGTGTTTTAACCAACCCACCCGCTAGGGTAATCGCATACAAAACCCGGACCAAATTTTTTTGACACACAAGCTTCTGTGGTTCCTTCCCCCATCGAAACCGAAGCCAAGCACCAGTCGATTTCCCATGAATTCGACCACGATTGACATCCAGTACATAGGGGTTTGTTAAACGAGGGTTTGCGTATCAGTGGGTGTATATAATTTGAAAAGCATCAAGTTCATAATCGTTTAATTTCATATTCAATCGCCGAAACCCTAGGTATGAACTCAGAATCAAATTACTCAAATCTGATATTAAACCTAGTTGAAAACATAGGGCTTTTGTTGATTAGGGTGTTGCGAGACTACTGAAATGGTTTAATTTGATTGACGTGGTGTTTAAGATCAAAACCCCCAAATTCTATTATGAACAAACCCAAGATATTGGATCATGATCAATTCGATAATAAAATGTGCAATTAACATAGGGCATTTAATATACAGGGGATTGCGAAGCTAATCATGTATATTAATTGGATTTAGAATGGATCGGGAATAGGGTTCGATTAAACAGGGATTGTATGAACCTTAGATTTAAGAACTTGATCGAATTGATGTTGTAAGCCATAATTGGTTTAGGGCTTTCATTCTATGGATAAAAACGAAGCTGTGGATGTAAATAGTTACCTGAAATGTTATCGAATTGGTGGTGATCGACTAAAAGCAGGTCCGACGATGACTGGTTCGATTTCCCGTGACTTCTGCTATGAATCCGATCAAATTGATGAGCATAGAGGTTTCAGAGTGGCTCGATTTAGGTGCGCAGTGTATGGGTTTGCAAATTGGTAACCGGTTGTAGTCGAATTCGATCGTATATGACATAGTGTCGACAGTTTTGCTTTGATTCACCATAATTGAGGTTTATTGCACGTAATGACGAGGTTTAATGGCTGAATGATGGTCGTGAATGCCATTAATCATCTATTTCGGTTATGGATTCCAATGAATTTCGATTATCAATGCAAATTGGATTCAAAATCAATAGGCCTGACTTATAGAAGTCAAATAGGAACAAGGTATGTGAATTTTGACTTTCTCTAAGTCAACAGAAGTAGTGATTTGGTAAATTACAGTTTCAGTCCCTATAGTTTTTGAATTAGGGTTCTAAAAGAGGCAGAATCAGTCCCTGAGGTTTGAGATGGGTTAAGAACTTGGTTAGTTGACTTTCAAAGTCAACAGAAACTTAAATGTTTGATTTTGACTATATAAAGTCAAATAGAATAGAGTTTAGGCTAATTACACAACTAGTCCTTGTAGTTAGGGTTTGAAAATTGATAATTCTAGTCCCTGGAGTTTTTGAGTAGTTAGGATTTAACTGGGTTTGCTAACTGAGTTAACTGGAAAAGTCCGGATTGTCACATCATCCCCTAGTTGAAAGAATATTCGTCTTGAAAATTAAAATAAATTTCTGGGTGTCACATCATCCCCCAGTTGAAAGAATTTTCGTCCCGAAAATTAGAATAGTACCTTAGGTTTTTGACGTAGAGTGTTTGAACAGATGAGGATACTTGTGCATCATCTTATCCTCGCGTTCCCATGTGAATTCCGTTCCGCGTTTTGAGTTCCAACGAACTCTGATGATAGGGATTATACTGTACTTAAGCGTTTTGACCTCCCTATCCATGATTTCTACCGGTTCTTCAATGAAGCGAAGTTGTTCATCGATCTATAGTTCCTCAAGAGGAACCACAAGTGTCTCGTCTGCTAGACGTTTCTTCAATTTCAAGACATGAAAGACATCGTGTACACCACTCAAACCTCCAGGTAGGTCCAGTTTGTACGCTACTGGGCCAATTCTCTTCACTATCTTGAATGGTCCAACATAACGAGGATTCAATTTGCCTCGTTTCCCGAAGCGAATTACACCTTTCTAAGGTAAGACTTTTAGTAGGACCATGTCGCCTACTTGAAATTCTAATGGCTTGCGACATTTATCGGCATATCTCTTTTGACGATCACGAGTTGCCGTCGCATGGTTTCGAATTTGAACGATCTTTTCAGAGGTTTCGAATACAAGTTCTGGACCCATAAGTTGGCTATCCCCAACTTCAGCCCAACAGATAGGAGATCAGCATTTTCATCCGTATAGTGCCTCGAATGGTGTTGCTTTGATGCTAGTGTGATAACTATTATTGTAGGAGAACTCCACCAAAGGCATGTGAGAGTCCCAAGTGTTACCGAAATCGATCACACAAGCTCGTAGCATATCATCTAAGGTTTGAATGGTACGTTCCGTTTGACTATCTGTTTGAGGATGGTACGCCGTGCTCATATCTCGACGTATACCAAAAGCTTTTTGTAATGATTTCCAGAAACGTGATGTGAATCTAGCGTCAAGATCTGCAATCATGGAAATTGGCACTCCGTGCCGAGAGACTACTTCTTTTAAGCAAATACGAGTAAGTTTCTCCATTTTGTTAGTCACTTTGATAGCAAAGAAGTGAGAGGATTTTGTCAAGCGATCGACGATCACCCAGATGGTGTTGCATCTCCTAGGAGTTCGGGGCAATTTGGTGATAAAATCCATAGAAATTTGCTCCCATTTCCACATTGGAATCTTTGGTTGTTTAAGTAAGCCAGAAGGCTTTTGGTATTCCATTTTGACCTTTGCGCAAGTCAGGCACTTGCTCACATAGGTGGCTATATCAGCCTTCATCTTTGGCCACCAATATAGCACCTTTAGGTCATGGTACATCTTGTCAGAACCTAGATGAATAGAGTATCGAGTTTTGTGAGCTTCATCCATAACTAGTTCTCTTAGATTTCCGTACACCGGAACCCATATTCGCTCCGCGAAATAGCGAATGTCGTCTGATTTAACCCCGAGTTGTTCTTCCATACCACTTGTGGCTTCCAACGGTAGGTTCTCCTTTTTAAGGGCTTCGAGTTGAGCACCACGGATTTTGTCAGGTAATACAGTGTGAATAGTAAGCTGTAATGCTCGAACTCGTTTGGGTTTGGTGTCTTTACGGCTTAGGGCGTCGGCTATCATATTAGCCTTCCTTGGATGATATCTGATTGCACAGTCATAGTTTTTTAAGACTTTGACCCAACGACATTGTCGCATGTTCAACTCTTTCTGTTTAACGATATGCTGAAGACTCTTGTTATTGGTGTAGATAGTGCATTTGGTACCGTACAAGTAATGTCTCCATATCTTTAGTGCAATTACCATGGCTCTCAACTCTAAATCATGAGTCGTGTAGTTTCTCTCATGGATTTTCAGTTGACGAGAAGCGTATGCGATCACTTTCTCGCGTTGCATCAGTACACAACCAAGACCTTGAATGGATGCATCGCAGTACACTATAAAGTCATTCGTTCCCTCCGGGAGAGATAGGATGGGTGCACTGCAGAGTTTCTGTTTAAGCAGTTGAAATGCTGACTCCTGGGTGTCTCCCCAGTTATAAGGTTTACCCTTTTGAGTCAGGGCAGTGAGTGGTTGAGCAATCTTAGAGAATCCCTCGATGAAACGACGGTAATAGCCAGCCAATCCCAGAAATTGTCGCACCTCTGTCGGAGTTGTCGGTGTCGCCTGATTCTTGATGGCTTCTATTTTAGATGGGTCGGCATGTATTCCGCTCTCGTTGACTACATGTCCTAAGAATTTCACTTCACGAATCCAGAATTCGTACTTGGAAAGTTTTGCATACAGTTGTTCCTGTTTCAGCAATTCCAGAATTAAGCGAAGGTGTTCCTCATGTTCATCCCTATTCTTGGAATAGATGAGGATGTCATCAATGGAGACAATGACGAACTGATCAAGGTACGATTTACACACACGGTTCATGAGGTCCATGAATACCGCGGGTGCATTGGTCAGTCTGAATGGCTTGACCATGAACTCGTAGTGACCATACCTAGTTCTGAATGCCGTCTTTGAGATGTCCTCGTCTCGGACTCCCAGTTGATGATAACCGGATCTAAGATCTATCTTGGTATAGAAGCTTGATCCTTGGAGTTGATCGAATATATTATTGATGCGGGGTAGAGGATAATGGTTTTTGATCGTCACCATGTTTAGCTCACGATAGTCAATGCACATGCGGAAAGTCCCGTCTTTCTTCTTGGCGAATAGGACTGGAGCTCTCCATGGCGACGAGCTAGGTCGGATGAACCCTTTATCCAACAAATCTGGCAGTCGTGTGGATAGTTCTAGTAGCTCACTGGGTGCAAATCTATATGGTGCCCAAGCAATAGGTGCTGCTACGGGTGGTAGATCAATTTGAAATTCGACTTAACGGTGAGGTGGAAGACCAGGCAAGTATTTGGGAAATACATCTAGATACTCACGTACGATCGGGATGTCGTCAATCTTCTTCTCCTCAGATGGCTGCTCGGCGACGAGAGCTAGAATGATAGTATGACCTTTACGTAGACACTTTTGTGCTTTCATGAAGGATATGATTCCTATGACTGCACCACTCCTTTTGCCTTAGACAGAAAGGGTTTCTCCACTAGGGAGAGGAAGAAAAACAATTTTCTCACGACAGATAATCTCGGCTTACTTCTTAGATAACCAATTTATACCGACAATTACATCGAAACTGCCAAGTGTGGCTGGCATGAGGTCAATGTCAAGCTTATGACAAGTCAATCCTAGCTTACATCCTCTAAGAATGTGAGTTGCTTCAATTATTTGACCGTCCACTATTTCTATAGTGTACTTAGTTACTAATAGAGTTGGAGTACGACTGCACCCACATGAAACTTGTGAGATCACTGAAATAACTGGATATGTTGGGGTATAAATCAAATTAGACCAAGGATTAGTCACAGGATGAGGTAACAAGGTTAAATGGAATCTATTGTTGGAGTGTAAGGAATAACGTGTTAGTTTAGGAAGAACTTTCCAAATTCCTCTTACATAGTTGAAGTCGGTGGATTTACCATGAGGTTTTACCAAAGTTTCAATCGAGTTGATTTCATTGATCAAGTCTGGATGAGAGTCTTAAGTTCACTAAGGCTCTTACATGAGTGAGATAAAATTATGGATCCTATGGATGATAGTTTAGTGTGTTCGTAAATACCTTCAACATGATATTCGCGTCTATCCACTGTTAAACACGTTTAACGATGCCAACTAGTCGTTTGAGCGGGTCACGAGAATTTCAACTATCAATGGAAATATAAGTATGTATATCACAAATTAGGACCATTTATCCACACACTAGGTTTCACCAGGACTTACATGCACCTCAAATTCCTATTACGTGTGCACCTGTAATGATAATTTGCTTTGCATGCTCACCCTAGTTCTCCCTGTCTTATGCCAAAATGTCATTTAGTTTATATTGCCGAGTACAGAGTGTTGTCAGATATGATAAGTCATCGAGAAACTTAGTCATTAACCACAAATTGATCAACTAGAACTCATATCAGGATGAGTAGTCGGGAATCGTTTGATCCGATTATTCACTCGAGTTGGAACATAATACTAGAGTCCAATCCAGCGGATTGTAGATGGGAACATGCACATGAAACAAATATGTACATGAAATGTGGCTTCGATGAGCGAAACTAGTTCATGAATGTGTTACTGGAAGAGGCAACGTAGTCGTCCTTCCAACTTAGTCAGGATAAGGTTTGGGTATGCAATGAGCAAGGCGTTCTCAACCTTGTGGTCAATCTTTCTTCAATAGAATATCGACCAAAGCGCGAGCCCACGGCTCGAGAAAGTGATGACGTCTATGTGTTAATAAATTTTTACAATAATACGTGCAACGGTTTGCCTCCACACGGTGTACCTCAATCGAGGTCCACTGGTTCGGGCTTGAAGTAGGGTAAAGCTAGTGAGATCGGAGTATTGTTGCTAGTGGGTGCAGGAGGGACTCACCTCCGACGAATCCAACTCCCAAAGAGACATGTGCTAGTTCTGTGTGTCGTCCCCAACACGAACTTGAGAAGGCCCACCATTCCCTGATTGTGTCCTCGATAGGCTCAAGCCGGTGTTATCTTCGGCTCTGATGGTGTAACAAAGGTGCAGATGATGGTGGTGTGAATGACTCCTCCGAAGGCTCCGTCTTACTGCCCTCGGACGGGAGTGGATGTTGTTATGATGATTCCTCGAGTGTCTCCATTGGGAGTGATGATGCAATGTGAATGGCGTGTTCCTCGTCAGTAGAGGGTGATATTAATGATGTCAACATGATTGCAATGCAATGTATGTAAGGATACCATGTGATCATGTATGAGTGTCTGTGTCGTGTAACTAATACATGTGTGCGGTTATAGTCTAGTATGCAAGCCTAGTTCTCTATAACCAATGGCTCTGATACAAATCTGTCACACCCCTAAATTCCACTAACGGAGTTTTACCGATTGGGAGGTGACACACCAGGATCTCAGTCATTACATCAAACGACACTATATGGGACTTGAAATGTCATAACATAAAAGTTCACAGTTAATGCAGAAGCGTTTAAACAAAAGTAAATGCGCAAAACAACGCGCCAAAGTTTAGCTTAATAAAGGCAAGTGAATTGTTTAAAACGTTAGAAATGAATGACATGACAGTAGGACTCCATGCATGTCCTAAGTGTGCAATCTGTGCCAGAGCGACCTGAGAAACATGTAAGAAAAAGTGTCAACACGAGGTTGGTGAGTTCACATGTTTGTAAGTAAATAAACTATTTGTGTGTTTGCAGGATCCACATACGTAAGTCACACCTATTGCTAGCTAGACAATGTACAAGTTACTGTAAGCGCTCGCAACCGAAGCTGACAGTTTGTTTGTTTGTTTGCCTCCAGCCAGGTCTATCAACTCTGACTAATATGTTTAGGCCAATCTACACCCGTTCGACCTCCAATCGTGCTAGCGCGACTCGCCCGGGTGGGGTTTGTCAAACCCAGTAGTACTACTCAAATTACCTTGCTAAGTCCATATTAACGGTTCGATGTGAGGACTTTCATGATAGTGTTTACGCTTAAGTACACAAGTGGTAGTGATATACTATGTGATCCATGTCCGTTTATATGTATGTATCTCCCCGGCAGGAAGACAAGTAACGGATGTCTGTTTGTAGGCATGTTTCTCCCCAACGGGAATACAAGTAAAATGATGCTCGTTTGTATGCATGTTTCTCCCCCAAGGGAAAACAAGTAAGATGATGCTTGTGTATATGCATGTTTCTCCCCCAACGGGAAAACAAGTAAAATACTGTTTGTTTGTATGCATGTTTCTCCCCAACGGGATAACATGTAAAATGATGTTTGTGTATATGCATGTTTCTCCCCCAATAGGAAAACAAGTAAAAAGGGGCCGTGAAACTCACCTGCGTTGCGTAATAGGTAGTATCACACAAGTAAGAGATTTGGTACACAGGTGTCAGCGTGCAACGGCTCACGTATGCCCTAGAATTATAAACATAACAATTAGGGACACATGGGATTTGTGACGACGACACGAAAGATTAGAACTTCTTAACGCATTCTAAGGATTAGTGAGTAGACGAACGTGTCTACGGAAATATAGATTTCTTAATATAATAACTAAAATCAATGCGTTACGTGTCGAATGTTAATAACGAATAATATTAAATAAATAAATAGATTCGTGTGTTTGTATCATTTAATAATGATCTAAGAAAATAATATAACATATATATTATTTTTGAACTCGTATGGAATATACGATAATCAATTTCGTGACAAAATAATAAATATATTATTTTTATTCGAGGATAAAAACCGAGGGAAAATAATATAAATAAATACATTATTTATAAGTTTGAAACATTACACGTGATAAATAAACGAGGCGAAATAATATAAAATATATATTATTTTATACTAGGAGTCATGTGTTGAAAATAATATAAACATATTATTTTATACGAAGTCGTAGTTTGAAAATAATATAAATATATTATTTTAGAAGTGGATATAATATTAATTATAAGAAATAAAATCAAACCCGAGCCTACGGGTTGTTTCTCGGGCTAAAACACATTAATATAGTATAATAATAATATAGCAATTCATTTAATAATTAACATACCAATAAAATAGACATTTAAAAAAGAAAACAGGGGAGGAGGGTTCGAACCCGGGTCTCCTCCCCAATAGTCAAGTGTTTTAACCAACCCACCCGCTAGGGTAATCACATACAAAACCCGGACCAAATTGTTTTAACACACAAGCTTCTGTGGTTCCTTCCCCCATCGAAACCGAAGCCAAGAACCAGTCGATTTCCCATGAATTCGACCACGATTGACATCCAGTACATAGGGGTTTGTTAAACGAGGGTTTGCGAATCAGTGGGTGTATATAATTTGAAAAACATCAAGTTTATAATCGTTTAGTTTCAGATTCAATCGCCGAAACCCTAGGTATGAACTCAGAATCAAATTACTCAAATCTGATATTAAAACTACTTGAAAACATAGGGCTTTTATTGATTAGGGTGTTGCGTGACTACTGAAATGGTTTAATTTGATTGACGTGGTGTTTAAGATCAAAACCCCAAATTCTATTATGAACAAACCCTAGATATTGGATCATGATTAATTCGATAATAAAATGTGCAATTAACATAGGGCTTTTAATATACAGGGGATTGCGAAGCTAATCATGTATATTAATTGGATTTAGAATGGATCGGGAATAGGGTTCGATTAAACATGGATTGTATGAACCCTAGATTTAAGAACTTGATCGAATTGATGTTGTAAGCCCTAATTGGTTTAGGGCTTTCATTCTATGGATAAAAACGAAGCTGTATATGTAAATAGTTACCTGAAATGTTATCGAATTGGTGGTGATCGAATAAAAGCAGGTCCGACGATGACTGGTTCGATTCCTGGTGACTTCTGCTATGAATCTGATCAAATTGATGAGCACAGAGGTTTCAGAGTGGCTCGATTTAGGTGCGCAGTGTATGGGTTTGCAAATTGGTAACCGGTTGTAGTCGAATTCGATCGTATATGACATAGTGTCGACGGTTTTGCTTTGATTCACCATAATTGAGGTTTATTGCACGTAATGACGAGGTTTAATGGTTGAATGATGGTCGTGAATGCCATTAATCATCTATTTCGGTTATGGATTCCAATGAATTTCGATTATCAATGCAAATTGGATTCAAAATCAATAGGCCTGACTTATAGAAGTCAAATAGGAACAAGGTATGTGAATTTTGACTTTCTCTAAGTCAACAGAAATAGTGATTTGGTAAATTACAGTTTCAGTCCCTATAGTTTCTGAATTAGGGTTCTAAAAGAGGCAGAATCAGTCCCTGAGGTTTGAGATGGGTTAAGAACTTGGTTAGTTGACATTCAAAGTCAACAGAAACTTAAATGTTTGATTTTGACTATACAAAGTCAAATATAATAGAGTTTTGGCTAATTACACAACTAGTCCTTGTTGTTAGGGTTTGAAAATTGATAATTCTAGTCCCTGGAGTTTGTGAATAGTTAGGATTTAACTAGGTTTGCTAACTGAGTTAACTGGAAAAGTCCGGATTTTCACATAACCTAGTATGGTGGCGTTGTCGAAAGGAAAGAAGAGCGTTGAACTCGCAAAAGTCTTTGAACAATCAATGACGAAAACCAAAATAACATCTATTTGATCCCCGAACTCGCGCAATGTTCTATCTTAAGAGTAGGATTCAAGCATCTCTAGCTCAATTTTGGAAAATCAATTTGATTATAAGATATGAAACCTTCGAAACCTAAAAAAATTCATTTGTTTCTTTGAAATCAAAAACCACTCCCTAAAGGACTATAACTTATAAAACTATTTTCTAGTTAAAAACTGAGCATAAGTAACAACCTCTCAACAAATACAGAAACATAGTTGTATATCACTTCATCAAACTCATATATTTATTAAATTAGTTGGTATTTACATACCAGCAACATGAAGAATTTTTCAGATCAACAAAAATAAATCAAAGAATGAGAGGTTATGAGAACTTACCCTATTCTTACCACGGATGATACACTGCCAAATCATCAAATTTATGGTACCATCATGGTGCTTCGCCACAAAACCCTAGTTAATAAAATTAAAATCAAACGCAAATCCCCAAACCGATAAGCAATTATATCTAATCATAGAGGCATGATATGAACTAATTGAGACATTTATAATCAATCGGAAAGAATTTAGAAGACGAACATGAGGATGATTCTTTCACCATGCTTTTAGTTCCTCGGTGAGACGGCCACCAGCAATACCACCAGAAATGGTGAAAGATATGCAGCCTCTAAAACTAAAATTCAGCAAGGGGAGAGAAAACATGGGTGGAAGGTTTACGTGTTCAACCACACATCACATATTAGCGCTTGAGAAACAGGGGAACTCGAATCAAGGAAAATCAAATGGGAACAAAAACTTACTGCTATCTTGGTTCGAAGAACTGCCGATCGTTAGTGGCTATTTAAAATTGAAACGAATATATCAGGGGAGATCACCCGTGCTAACGACCGAAGAGGAAGAGTGGAGAAGGGTGGTCGGCAGTGGCGAAACTTGAAGAAAAACGCAGGGGGCTGAGATTTTTTTCCTATCAGGGGGGCCGGAACTATAAAATTTTAGGTGAATACGTATAAATTAACACTATTGAGAGAAAAATCGGTCGAATATGTATAAATTAACACTACTGAGCGAAAAATCGGGGGGGGGGGGGGGTCGGGGTCCCCCGGGCCCTAAGAAAGCTCCGCCCTTGGTGGTCGGCGATGGTTAGGAAGAGGAAGAGCGGAGAAAGAGGCCATCTGCCAAAACCCTAAATGGGAATTCAAAATGCGTGTGTTTGAGGTTTGGGGGTGGATTCAAAGCTTTATGACTTGTACATTGTGTTTTAAGAGTTGTAAAACTCTTAAAATTTTTGGTAAAAAGACCATTTTGTCCTTCCAATATGTATTATAATATAGTGTATATATATGTGTGTGTAAATTTACATGTGTGTACACGTGTGTAAGTTTACTATTTACATATGTGTAAGTTTTTACCATTTACACATGTGTACAAATTTTTTTAAGAATAATTTAGAGAGAAGAGATGAATTAAGTGGAGAGATAATTTATGTTTTTTTATATTGTATTTTTATAACAAAGGCAGTAAAAAAAATGATTTTGATTGTTTTTACGTAAGTTGTCACGGTTCTCAAGTGTTTATAGCCGTGTTGCTAATGTGTGGGAATTAGATAATTACTTTCTCTAACAATTGATATGTTTCATGATTTTTGTTTAAACACGTTTTTAAACAGTTGTTTGTTTATGGACTCGCCAAATGTTGACCTAGTTTCTTCTAAAGATTTTGAACACACATCTCATGTGAAAAGTAGTTAAAATTAGATGGTTTTAGCTTTTGGCATTCGAGGTTGGGCTTTCGATGATGAAAGACGAGTGCTTGATGGTTGAAGGTTTGTTATTAACATTGAGTCTTGTTGTTTAGAATTCCTTGATAGGAATTGGTTTGTATGTGAGATTAGTCTTTCGTATTAGCATGTAAACAACTGATTTATCAATAAAAAGACTTTGTTGTTTTAGTTTCCGTTGTATGTTTTCTGTATCGATCGTCACGTATAATCCGCGTCCGAACGGGGTGTGACAACAGTTTTTTTTGTGAATGCCCACAAACCATTTCCACATTGGTCTATGGGTTAGCTATCTATGCACTATATGTTGTATTAATTAACTAAAATGTGTTTCTAGGTACATATAAGTGATAAGATCTTTTATTGTATCTAATGATTTCTCCGTATCTTGATTATATAGCATCTATTATTACCCATTTTATACGTTGACTGGACAACTGGGTCAGTAGTGATTTCTCTCTGCCTCTACATACAATCATGGATTTGATACAATACTAATTGTATTAAAAGTTCTAGAGATATTTCAACTTTAAACTTTATTTTATAAACCAATTCACATAAAAGTCTTTTTTTTCCTTAATTGCAAAACATAAGATAAGATTGTGTAAAAGAAAATCATATGATTATGTACTTTGTTCATTTAACATATCCATCTTTAAATATCAAATGGCATGATTGTACTTAGAAATCACACAGGTTTGTACTACGTATTATCCCATAAATCTGAGACAAGCCCACAAAAACATAACAGCATCAACTGTGCAAATACACAACATAACTACCAAAGATCCTAGTAAAACATCAACTTAACATATAACCAATTCTTAAACGAAATCGCAAACACACAGGAAAACGGGTAGGAAGAATCATTCATTCATGTGTAGAAAAGGAGGCGCGGGCCTTACGTAGGTAAACCCCTTGAAGGGGTTCTCGTTACATTTGGGGCTGGCAGCCGGGGAATCGAGCACTGGGGGCAAATTGGTCCAACACTCTTCGAAATTTGCAATGCATTGCTTACCAGCAACTTGTGGGATAAAACTCGGCTTTATTTCTCGACTCTCTAATTTTTGCCAGTTGATTGATTTAAACCAACTGTGGCTTTTTATCTCATTACTTCCACCTGCTCCACTGCCTAGACGCCTGCTTGATTCCTTCTGTAGCAACTAAACATTCACAAAACAATATAATTAGCAATCACGGTGGAAGTCAATGTTTTCAGAACCGGGCCAGACAACGAACCAGCCACCCTAGAGGTCGACTGATCAGACCGGTTGAACCGGATTTAAAAATAGATGACGTCATAAATAATATAAATAGTAAAACTATGTATATAGATACAAAATATAAAAATAATTTGTGTTTTGATGTCAATTTGTAAGTTTAATGACATAAAGAATTAAATAAAATAAAATATGTAACATGGAATACTAAATTAATTAAAAAATGAAAGAAAAAAATTAAAAAAATTGGAAATCCAGTAACCGGACGGTTCAAACGAAAACAGTTCAAATAGGCATAATTGGACCGGTTCTGAAAACACCGGTGGAAGTTTAAATCTATTTACTTATAAAACCATCGATTGTGGTTGTGTTTTATCTCTAACGGGTCAAACCAGTAGGGGGACATTCAATACATAACCGATTTTAAGTAGAGAACCTTGTACCCGTTGCTTTAACAGAGAGGTAAGGCGGTTATGTAACCGCATAAACGCCTCTCTTCGTCTCTCCCACTATATTGGGTTAGCACTACCTATAAGTGCTTATGTAGTTCCCTCTTGAAAGATCCTAAACGCTATATGCCAAAGATACCCAAACTATTCATCAAAAGTAAACCAGAATTGTACATAAGAATTGTTTCGGGTCACCCTAATCATGCCTGTTTCGACCTGTACTAAAAAACTGTTTTCGCCTGTTACTCCGTAAATTGTCAAGAGCTGAACTGATATGGCTCCACCTTCTCAGCGGGTCGACCCATCTGGGTCCAGCAGGTCTCGGTTCAGTTACCTTGACCCAGTCAATAAGGAGCAAAGGTTTAGGGCTGAATTAGTGGGCTAAATGTTAGGGGCTGAAGTTTAGGATTAGTAACTGCTCTATTTTTCATTTAAGTATTCCATTTCATGTTCTAGTTTTTCTAGTCTTGTTATTTTTTATTATCTAAATTATAAGTTCATCTTGTAATTGGAGAGAAGGACATAAAAGAGACGCCATCTGAAGGACAAACAAACGAACAGAAAGATAAGAATGTCCAAGATGAAACTTCAAAAGACTCCGTTGTGCATAATCTAAGTATTATGTCAAAAAAAGAACCAATGATGTTTGATTTTGTGTCTCATGTCATGCGTTTTATCTGCCTCCATGCAGTCAAAATATCAATTCCAACTACGTGCTATATACCACAGTTGGCATGCAGGTCACGGTCTCTTTTCAAGCCATACACCCCGTTTCTCCATGTCTTCAAATTCACAAGGAAACGGTAAGTCCGGGAAAATGGACAACGGAGCAGATGTGATAGATCGAAGACACCTCCTCTTAGTTGCGCTACACGGGATTAACAAAGCGGGTCAGGTTACTTATGAACTGGAGTTTCCTCCCGATGCACATATCCACCCGGTCCTCCATATCAACACATCAATGACACAACAGCTCCGTTTTCTCATACCCGACTTGATGACAGGTCGTTTCTTCGGGCGAGAAGTATTGATAGGGCTCCACCTTCTCAGCGGGTTGACCCATGTGGGTCCAGCAGGTCTCGGTTCAGTTACCTTGACCCAGTCAATAAGGAGCAAAGGTTTAGGGCTGAATTAGTGGGGCTAAATGTTAGGGGCTGAAGTTTAGGATTAGTAACCGCTCTATTTTTCATTTAAGTATTCCACTTCATGTTCTAGTTTTTCTAGTCTTGTTATTTTTTATTATCTAAATTATAAGTTCATCTTGTAATTGGAGAGCAACCCTTCTCGAATTGGGTAATCTATCCATGTTTTCTATTAATAAAGCAACCTACTTTTGAGGTTCTATGATGAACCCAATCCATATTCATATAGTAAAACACATAAATCACATTTTACAACTGATTTATAGAAATTGGTGCAGCCAACCATTATTTAATTACTTATAAAAGACATAATAACCCTAGACACAATGTATGCCATACAGGACAATCTTCAAGATGTATATACAATGTACCTTCAAGATTATACTTATATACATAAAAACTGGTTTATACTATGTAGATATAGGAAAAGTATATTACCCCTTTCAAAAGAGAGTGTGCTTCACTTGACAAGAAGGCCGGAAGCTTAATCTTATCCTTAGCTATCTTTTGCTGGATTTTCTGTCTGTTTCCACCTCTAAATGGAGGCTGCATGGACACAATGAAAAGTTAAATAACCCGCGAACACGACTTGTTTAGCAGACCTAATAACCTATGTTGTCAAGGCGCATAGGCGCACTCAAGGCGCATAGGCCTCGCCCGTAGCCTAGGCGTAAGGCGTTTAAAAAGCGAGAGTTTTTTTAAGTTAGGCAGATAGTATAAAAATACCATTTTTAAGGGTTTTAGACATGTTTTAGTCTAGTTTAGGCTGTTTTAGGTTGATTCCAGGCTTGTATAGGGCTAGTCTAACTGTTTCATACCTACTAGGTTAGAATCCCGTGTATTACACGGGTTGTATATTGAAAACGATATAACTTATAAATTTGTAAATACATCCTAACTTGTCAGACTATTATGATCGTCTCGAGATATATCAAGTGGAAATGTGTGTATATAACAAATTAGTATTTTTCTTTAATTAGTTATATTTTGATTTCCTATTATATATTCTTATTTAATATAATTAGTATTTTTCTTTAATAATATATTTATATTATCATTTTTATTTAATAAGATACATGCGTATTTATTAGGAGAGAGGCGGGAAAACCAATGTGAGAAGGCACGAGGAAGTGACAAGTGTCCATCTTAAACCTTTATTTATTAGTATATATTTAGAAGACTTTTATCCGAAATTTGGCTTGAACTTAGCCGGAACTTGGACTGAAAATGCGCCTGAGTGCCTGAAATGGGGCTTTGAAGCAAGGCAACAAGGCTGTGCCTGGGAGCCTAGGCGCACGCCTTGTGGGCCTTTGACAACATACCTAATAATAACCTCATGCTAAAGCTGGGATGTAATTCATTTTATAAGAAAGAAAACCAACCTTCCCTGTAAGCATTTCATATACTAAAATTCCAACACTCCACCAATCAGCAGCCTTATCATGGCCCCGCCCTTGTACAATCTCAGGTGACATGTACTCTAATGTTCCACACATGGAATTTGATCGTGTACTCTCATCAAATTCTTTTGCTACACCAAAGTCGGTCAACATAACCTGAATTACACGTACAGTCGTACATTTCAACTCAAAGAACAAGAATAAGAATATCATATTAAAAGAGAGGAGAAAGCAAATGCACATTTGAAATCCTGATTAAACAGGGAGAGGATCTTACATGTCCCTCTGCATCCAGAAGAATATTTTCAGGTTTCAGGTCCCTGTGCATTATGCCACTAGCATGCAGATGCGAAACAGCAGAAACAATCTCTGCAGTGTAGAAACGTGCCAAGTCCTCCCTGCAGAGGAAAAAAGAATGTTTGATCCTCTAATTTAATTGCAACATCATGAAACATCTATTTGGGTTGGGGACTTAAAGTTGACACATACCTGAACAAGCCTTGTCTATAAAGTTGAAAGAAAAGGTGACCCCCGTTGACAAAATCAAGAACAAGGAACAATCTATATTTGGTCTGCATACATAAAAACCATAAAAAAGGCATTAGGCAGTCTTTGATAATTTGGGAGGAAGCAACATTGGAAAGATGTAGGTTTATTGCTTTATCGTGTCTTAAGTAGTAACTGAATAACATTTTGTATAAAATGGGCCATTAGAACCTTTTGCAGTCTACAAAGATACATATACCCCACATGTGCAAATGTTGTGATTCTTACCTGAAATGAGTATTTGAGTTGCACCACAAAAGGATGGTTTATTTTAGTCAAAATATCTCTTTCAGCCTTCATATATTCAGCATGATCTTTCTCAAAAATCCTATCCTTACGCATGACCTTCATTGCAAAAATCTCTGATGAACCATACTTTCTCACTTGATAAACTTTTGCAAATGCTCCTTGACCAACCACTTTCAGAACTTCAAAATCTTCAAGTCCCACACTAACACCAGGGTTTTTCAGTAAATTGCCATCATCAACAAGATCATATTCAGTCTCATGTAAGGTGAGCTTGCTATGCTTCATCGACTGACTGAAGAAAGTTGTAGGGCCCACCAATGAATGGGACCGGCTGCAAAGTACTTCTGGCTCATCATACACTAAATCATTTGTATCAAGTGTAGAAGGCACTTGTGGTGGGGCCACGCCAAACACGTCAGAGAAGTCAAACTCAAAGTCACTAGATTCATATAAGTTTGTCTGACTTCAAGTTACTAGCTATTATCCTATAACTAACATCCTTCCTAGTCTCTTCAACTTTTGTAATACTAATGCCAAATAAGGAAGATATTCTTCTTACTTACTTGTCTTGCATGTACACTACACCTTGCTATTCCATAACAGTAGGCTTAAAATTAAAATTCATATATTCTGTTTTCTTTCTAATTAATCTGAAACATTCCAAATCCCAAATGTTCCTCCAAACAGCTAACTTGGATTAAACCTTGACTCAACAATAAAACTCAAAAGAATAAATATATATATATATATATATATGTCTTGCTTTTTCATTCTTTCGTCCTATTATTAAGAAGTGAATGTTTAACTAACGTTCAATTAACAGATTGGACAGATAAATGAGAAGCCAGAAATGCATTTATATAGTCACTAAAAGCAGTTTATTAACATCATCAACAAAAACATAACCTCTAAGATCATAATTCCTGAAATTATTGTTTAAATTTCATGTTTATGGGAGCCAAAACCAAGATTAGTGGTATTGCATCAACATTTGAAATAAGCTACAGGCAATGAAATTTTGTTAAAGCTTGCTAATCTACGAAAGCAAATAACTTCATGCATCAAAACAATCCCCATATGCCCAAATTTTAAACCCTGCAAATTTTGTGAGATGTTACTGTTCTACCGATTCACCAAACACTTATCATGTTCTACCGATTCACCAAACTTACATTCATAAAGAAGAACAGTTACGTAATTTAACGTATATTCATAAAGAAGAACAGTTATGTAATTTAACTACATGAATCTTTTAAGGAAACAGAAAATTGGAAGGACATGCTTCTTTTAGGAAATCCATTTAAGGGGGATTAAATATTTTTTTCAGAAAATCCAAACAAACAGGAATAAATTCTCTTACAAGATTTAAATAAAGTGAAATCAAATACACGAAACTACAGATTCCTCAAAGCTGGTATAATTGCGAGTTGAGCAAATCATAACCAAACTGATAGACCTAACAAAACATACATACTTGCAGATTCAATTTCACATATCAATAACTAATTCCACATTATAATTTTCAAATTCCACATCATTCTTCAAGCATATAACAGCACACAAACAAAATCAACGCTAAAACCCTAACAGCAACAAAAAAATCACATCATCATCAAACCCTAACTTCAACATCAATCCGATCAACAAAATTCCTCATCAATTAAACATTGAATAAATTCACAACAGATAAAAAATCAAACAATCACAAAATAAAGAAGTATCAAATCACGAAGATTAACCAACAAGAAACGAAGATCAATTCCGATCATACCTGAGGATGTATCGCCGAGGGGATCCGCTGTAAAAGAAAGCTAATCTAGAAAATAAAAATATTTTATATTTTCGATTTGCCGCTTACAACCGACTTAAATAAAGTTAATTGAAAATTAGGTAATATATGACGTGGCATGATTTGATTGGAGGGAAGAGAATAAAGTCCAGCTTGTGAGGTTACGTTACCTTCACACGTTTCCCCCTTTTTTTTCTCTGTGGGCCCACCGCGGTGGGTTGTTTGTGGCTTAGGGGAAAGGAAGTCGTTTTGGCCACGGCGAAGCAATATCTTTGAGTGATTAACAAAATTAGCCCTTCAACAATTGCTCATCTGTCGTAAAGTTACCTTTTGTTATAATAACCGGTATCTTCTTCCCGCGTGAAGCTGCGAGAAACCTGTATCTTATGATTTATTACACAAAATGTGTCCCGTATGATCAAAAGATAAAGTCATAATATACTGAAAAAAAACATCAAGATGTGTTTCAAACTGAAAATAAGTTACATATTTTCTCGTGGTAAAACTTATCAGATTTGACTCATGTTTGTAAAAGACTAAATGATTTTCTATAATTATTTTTATAAAACTTATTTTATTATCATAAAAATTAGTTTGTTCATAAAACATTTTTATAATTGAATATTTCTTTCATTCTTTTTATAAAACAGTTTAAAAATATATATATATATATATATATATATAACGTTTCTAGAATTTGTATTAAAAACCTATGTACTATGTCATAAATATGTAATATATAAATTTTTATTACT
This sequence comes from Smallanthus sonchifolius, assembly GCA_023525975.1. Classification (NCBI taxonomy): domain Eukaryota; kingdom Viridiplantae; phylum Streptophyta; class Magnoliopsida; order Asterales; family Asteraceae; genus Smallanthus; species Smallanthus sonchifolius. Next base: position 87,591,192 of record CM042022.1, read on the forward strand.
AAGTATATCACATCACATTTATTAAACCCGTATAATACACCGAGTTTTTAACCTAGTTTAATCTATTCTATACTATATAATAAATAAAGGTTTTTCATGGCACGTGTCGCCTCCATATTCATTCTCATTATTTTTTTCCCGCCACTCTCTCTTATTAAATGCACCTCTATATTTTAATAATAATATATTTTTAAAGAAAATACTAATCTTTATATTAATAAACTTTATATTAATAAATCTCCTAACACATTTTGACGAGTGTATGTGTTAACAGATTATATTGTATTCCACGGGTTTATTCAACCCGAGTAAAACACGAGTTTTTAAAAAATAATTTTTTTATTACTTAATATATAATATTATATTTATTCAACCCGTGTAATACACGGGATTTTAACCTAGTAATATAATAAGCTTAACCATAGCCAAACACCCCCTAAATATTCTTATATGTTTTTCCGTGACTTTTATGTAGTTTTTATACTTTTCTTAGATTTTTTTAAAATAAAAATAGAATTAAGAGCATATGATAAGGAGGTAGCATTTGCCTAGGAAACAAATATTTTGATGAAGGTGAAATGTATATATTGACAATAGTTGGAGATAAATTCTGAAATTCTGCCAAAATATTTTCAAACGGTGCGGTGGGACTTTGGATATGCTCCACTTTATCCGAATCTATTTTAGAATCAGAATATCTATACTATATAATAAATAAAAACCATTTATAGCACGTGTCGTGTCTAAATCTTTTCTCACTATTTTTTTTTTAGTTTTTCTCTCTTATTGAATACACATCTTTTTTTTAATAATGATTTATATTTAAAGAAAAATATTAATTATACTAATAAAACATATTTATTTTAAATTATCTCTTATTTTAAGAAACTTTGAAATTTAATTATGTAACTTTTGTTTTTAACAAAATATTGATGTTTTTTTTTAAAACAAATTTCTTAAGCTTCTCAGGACTTGAACTAGATACCTTGGTGTTAAGAGTATTTGCTCTTACTATTGGGCCACCACCCTAATGGCAACAAAATATTGATATAAGTCAAATTATATTAAATAGAAATTAATGTATTAAAACCGTGTAATATACGAGTTTTTAAATATATAAAATTTTTATTACTAAATAAATAAAATTACATTTTATCAACCCGTGTAATACACGGATTTTTTAAAATACCAATTTTTTATTACTAAGTATATAATATTACATTTTATCAATGCGTGTTATACACGAGATTTACGTTTATATATACACAGGCGTTCCGAGATTTCAAATGTCTAGCGTGACTACAGAGAAAGGGTTCAAACTTTATAGTTAAACTTTATAGAATATGAACTTATATTTAAAAAATTTTGAATTGGGTTAAAAAAACATTGTGTTTAAATTAAATTTGGGCCAAAATAAATTTGAATTTTAATGGGTTTAAACTTTATAGTTTTTTATAAATATAATTTTATATATATATATATATATTAAAAACTTTATGCCCCTCGAAAACCATCAAAATTATATGCCCCATGCGACGGCACATGCCGCACATCCCACTGAGCCACATCTGTATATACACAGAGAAATTAAGAGCACATCCACCAAACCAAACACGTCACATCAGATGTCATATCAGATTGTCATTCATCTTTCAAAAACGTTCTTTTTTATTTCAACCATACATCCACCTTTAAACGCCCTTATATTTTCACATTATTACCTACTTTTATATTGGGGAAGGTTCCACTAAGAAGTGGTTTTTCACTAAGAAACGCTAAGAAGTGGGTCAAACGAACTCCGATTGTCATCGAACTTTAATCCGGACCCCAAAAAACTAAACCCCCCTCCACCCGCACCCCCAAAAACCTAAACCCCCCCTCCAACCCCACCCCAAAAAGCCTAAAACCACCACCTCCACCCCCTAAAAACCTAAACCCCCCCACCCACCCCCCCCCCAAAACCTAAACCCACCCCCACCCACCCTAAAAACCTAAACCCCCCACCCCCAAAAAAAACCTAAACCATAAAATCTAAACCCTAAAAGCTAAGCCCTAAGGCTAAAACCCTAAAATTCAAACGTAAAATCTAAACCTTAAAAGCTAAACCCTAAAAGTTAAGATGATAGAGTTCGACGAGACGGGTCCAACGCCGCTGAAATGAGCTCAATCGGAGTTCATCTGATATCGTTTCTAAGCGTTTTGGTCATTTCTTAGAGTTCTTAGCGAAAACATACTTCTTATTTGATCCTCCCCCTTTTATATTTATATTCTATATATCAAAAAACTTATTTATTATAATCTTATTTTTTTATATTTCGTATTATTTTAAATAATATAATATTTCAAAAAAATAAAAATAAACGAAAATTAAAAATTATATAAACTAAAGTTTAAAAAATACATTAACTAAAAATTAAAGATTACATAAACTAAAAATTAAAAATATCAAATAAATTAAAAATTACATAACCTAAAAATTAAAAATTACATAACCTATAAGTTATGTTTTTTCTTAATGTTTTCACAAAACGTCACGTGCGTCGCCAATCTTTCTGGATCTATGTGCGTTCGATCCATCATTAGTATGTTAATGTCTTAGTTAGACAGGAAGTGGTCCATTTTTTGTTTGAACGTGTCCACTGATTATACTCCCTTTTTCAACATCTCAACAAACTCTTTCATTTTATCCAAATTTGCCTTCCCTTTTGCCTTTTCCTTTACCTTTGCGATTGACTTCTTTTGACCAATGGGATGAGTCGGTTCTTGATACTCTTCTGGCTCATCTTCCATATTGTCCTCGAAGTCCTCTATCAAGATAGAAGTGTCATCAGCGTTGAGGTCGATCGGGGTTGACTGGCCATCGGAAGCTGAAGTAATATAGTCTCCTGAAGTTGAAGTCTTAGTCCTCTTCAGTTGAAAGGGGACCGGTTCATGCCATTTAGGCTCTACGTTCAAGATATTCCACGCATGCTCGAATCTAAACGTAGATCCACTAGCAACAATGAACTCGTATCTAAGAGAAACTCAATGATCAATCACGTCTTCTAAATAATTTTATATTTTATTTTTTAAAAAGGTAAAATAAGAATAACTTGAATCCTCCTAAACGAAAATTTTTAAAAACTTTTATAATAAATCATGTAACTTTTAAATAGTTTTATATTTTATTAATTAAAATGGATAAAATAAGAATAAACATATTGTTGACTCTTGTTAAGTTTCTCTCCTTTTTTTTAAACATTAATAATTTTTCAGTATGATACTTCTTTTTAAATTACATAATAAAATCAAACATTTTTTATTTTTATTTTGACTATAATATTACTATATTAAAAAAATTAAACACGATAGAACTGGGTAATTTATGAGATTATACGTATGTAATCTTGCAGACTACATATATGCAATATATACAAAACTTGTACTACACCTCAAACCTCAAAACACGATAAAGTTAACCACCGATTACATATATGTAATCGTTGCATATTTATAAATAATAAGACATACTACATATATGTAATTTCTAAGATTATAAAACTTCGTGCACCATACTCAAACCCTAAAACACAGTAATTCCTTGAATTCTGCAAGAACACACGATCATCGTCGAACTCAAACCATATACCAGTTGAATTTGAATCCCAACCAAGGATGAAAACCTAGATGTAACACCTGCTAAATTCCGGTCCTAATATTGACGAGAATAAATATAAGAAAAGACGGGAAAGGACGGAAACCCGAAAGATAGAAAATAAAATAAGAATTCTGAAAATCATAGGGTAGGGGACCGCTACCTACAGGTTAACGGTCCGCTACAAGCACAAGGAATCCTACCGCCGAAGGTGTGGCGGACCGCCATCACAGGCTGTAATGGTCCGCTACGGGAAGGGCTTGGCTGGCAGACCGCCAACTGCTTGGTTAACAGTCCGCTACGCAGATCCCTAGAGTCCCTCTCCATCAGACACGTGTAGGGTATGCGTTAGCATTCTAGACGCGTGGTTTGGTGGTGGACCGCCACCGAAGGCCCACACGGTCCGCTACAGACGTGTGGCGCGCCTGGACTGCATTGCCATCACGTGGCGCACTTGCTTGAGTTTGGGCGGCAGCGGACCGCCAGGGAGCTGGCTAGCGGTCCGCTACAGGGTCGAAGGTAGCCTATAAATAGAGGACTCCTCCATTCATTCTCCACACCAAAATCCAAACCAACCCTCGAGTTCTCTCTGCCTTTGAGAAATTCCTGAGCCATCCGGCTGTCCCGATTCCCGAGTCGCTCCTCCCGATGTAACTGACTTTCGCTATCAACCGGACTCGAGCGTTTAAGAGACGAAGGAACCCGAGGAACGTGTAGAAGTGCTAATTGAGGTGAGAGAGCCCTAAGAGCTGATCCTAAGAGCCGAGTAGCTCAAAGTTAATTATCTTTCAACCTTCCTCTTCTAAACCAAGGTGAATACGAGTCTGTCAAAAACAATTTGAAGCCGTGAGAATGCTACAGACACTCTCACGCAAAAGATAAACTATTTATGTTTTACAACAAAGGCAAAAACACGAGAATTAAATACCTACTCATATAATCCTGGTAAGGGGGGTTGAGATAAACCCTTGGTATGGTATTACCCAAGAAGTGTACGTAAAGTTTGATCAAGTCTTTATACTCGCTCCGGATCCATAGTGGTCGGGCGGGGTGGACATGTATGTCGGGTGGTTGGATAAAACGCTAATACAGACCGCGTTAACCCCCGAGTATGTGTGTAAGGCCCCAAACCGGGTACCCTACAGTTGGTTCTCATCACTGGGTATTTTCTTTAAAAGTGATCGTTTTATTAATCAAATATACAGCGGAAGTCTTTCTAAGAATAATAATAATCTTTTATACACCTTATCATTATTAACTTTACCTTACACACCAATCCGAGTAGCTCCGCTCCCAAGCCAAGATACGTCGACCGCGAAGCTCACCTGCAAAACAATCTAACATCCATACAAAGTCAACTACGCTGAGTGAGTTCTAACATTTTAGTTTAATAAGAAACCATCTCGCCACAAATATCATTTATGTCAACTCAGGACTTCCCAATCCTTTATAAAAATAGTTTGACATTATAAGGACATATTCATCAACCTCGTTACCCACCATATTCCCATAAGAGTCTACCAACCCAAGACTCATCCCATGATCATAGCCCGGTAAGTCTTACTGACATGGATCGAGCTTACTACACTAATAAATCGTAATCTACCACACGTATTAACTCAAAAACCTGGTTAACACAACCAGCTCCTAGACATTGACTTAACCAACCTTTACCAAGATTCTAACAAGTCAACTGACACAACAGTTATAATCACAACGTCATTATTCCGACACAACGGTCAATCTAACGCTACACACCACATCGATATCATCTCATGCACAGTAAATATAACTCAACACTTGCATGCAAATTAAACACATATAAATGCACACAAACACATACCTCGTCACGTGCACCCTCGTCAGGGCGTTTGACACACCCCGAGATCATCACTATCCTGTTGAATATTGTCACCTTTGGTGACCTCCCGAAGGACTTCGTCCTCCACAATCCCGTTTGCCATGTCACAAAGAAAATGTTGCAAACACAATATCAAACATATAACACATAACATTACATATAATTTACATTACTAGTTAACTAGGCCTACAAATCGCATATATTCCCAGGATAACATATCCTACACATACTCATAGGCGTCTAGCTCATATCCCGACTCACCTCGACTAACTTAGTGTATAACACACGCACCTAACATACCAACCCATAGTCCACACCTCCTAAGGAACCCCACATAGACCCTTAAGTCTGATTTAGAACATTAATCTCATAAAACTCTTCAGTTTAAATCCCAAAACCATAACATGTTTGATTGACAAAGTAAAACATGTAGGTATGTACGATAGCCCCAAAATAGTAAAAATAGTAAAGAGGGGGTTAGAAACTCACAGTTTATGATGAGCCTCAGTCCTTGCTATGCAACTCGTCCGTCCACTCTCGAATCCCAAACCTGACAAGCGGGTGATCACATGATCAGAACACATTCTAAACATACGTTGCATAACGTATAAATAAATAAACCCTAACACTCGGCCTTGACTACTCGCCACCCCAGCTTCTTAAATCCCTTCTGCGAGTACACGTGATCCGAGTAGTCCTTGACCCGCTTAGAACTTGGATACTTGAGTCGAGTTCTCATGCATGCTCATACATGATCATGAAAACCCTAAACCCTTGAACACGCGCGTACACGAGCCGGGTTCCATACACGAAAGCAAGCCATGCAAGGAAAACCCTAACCTGTGAACCGCATGAACTAGAGTCGGGTTCACATGCATGCACCACGTAACCCGTCATGCAAAACCCTACTCGTTTATCACTCCGGCTTCCTCATCGGGTAGAAACACTAGCCGGCTAACACCACCACCACGTCGCTGATGACCCTCCCCCGAACCATTTTGTTTTCCGAAGACACCACCGCCCCCGTCACCTACCATCTTCTGCCGTGGTTCACCACCACCGTAGCCATCGGGCGTCACCATCGTAGCCGATCACCAAGCCCAACCTGTTGCCACCCATGGCCACTGTCGTCCACAACCATCTCTCGTCGCCGTTGGCCTCCTACCGAGCAACCATGACCAACGCACTTACCACTGCCATCCCTATTTATTGTGGGCTACAACCCTTCCACTGAGAGCTTCCACCAGGAAAACCGTAGTCTACCTTCATCTCCTCCCCACCACCATGGTTGAAGTCGTCACTACTGAACCCTTGTTCCAACCTAGCCATCACCGGCCACCGTCCATTTCTTCTACTCGGGTCACCAAGAACAAGAACCAAAACTCTAATGGGGCTTTCAAACCACAAACCTGTACAAGTATAAACAGAGATTACCTTGGCTACGAGGTATTCAACTAGGCCAAAAGTGGCCTAGGGTTTCTCATAGTATGGTATTTAAACTCTAGAAACTTTCCATCGGGTCCCTGTGTTTCCATCTCGTACGTTTCAATCCCGAACTATCTTTTTAAACGACTAACTACGTTACCTAACGTTGTCAGAATGCCTCATGGGTGACAAATCTTACCTCTCATTCTCATGTAATATAGGTTCGGGTCAACTAACCCGAACCACTAGTTTATAAATTTTCGGATGTTACAATATGACCAATGTATACGTATATAAAAACGGAAAGAAGTGATGTGTTCGCTAGATTCCTAAAGAAGAAAGTGTTTAATTTAACTGTTTTTGCCATGATTACAAAAATGATTTGAGGTCATCAAGTATTCACCAGCATATAGTTAACATTCATTTTCAAATGTTTTCAGGAAAAGAATGATATGACCTCTACATACTGGGACCGGCTACGACCTAATTCCTGGGGGCAATTTTGTTGCATAGCCGGGTCAGGCCACACACTTGGACCTGGTGCAACCAAAAAATATATTTATGCAGGTTCGTGCTATGCACGGAAAGAACATGGGAAAAAAAGACAAGGCTAAGGTGCCCAAAGGATTTCGACTCCATAGGCTGAATACCTCCTTGTAGATTTTATACTGACTTTGTGTCAGAGTTTTGATTTTAAAACAAATGTACAAACGATCGGGTTTTATACCCAAGTATTTAAATAAATTAATCTTTTGTATACACGACGAGATTATGTTATTTACAAACCAACCCTTGAGGTTGAGATGATTGATAAAAAGATCCTTTTGTTAAAAACCATTATTCCGCTGAACAAAACCAAACTCTGAAATCAAAGCAGGTACCGAAGGTGCCAACTGATGTCACAGCCCAGTAACGTCTCGGGGGTGCCCGGGGCTGGGTGTGACATTGGATGGTATCAGAGCCTAAGGTTTTAGCGAATTAGATGCTTGGAGTTAGTATCTAAGCTTTAATCAGTTTAAGCAAAGACATGCCTACTAGCAAAAATAGGTAGAAACTTACCATAAGCTAATAGTGTCGAACATGCAGGTAGAATATATGTCTGGTGGAAAAGGGTATAATAGTTACTGTAACCCTAGTCTATAAAACAAGAGCTGGTAGAGAATCCTTATGCACCCATGGAAGTAGGTGACTTCGCGTGGTATCATGCCCTACCAAAGGCTCCGATTAAAAAGGAGTACGAATCTGACTACCTGAGCCAAATGGGTGGCTCTGACTTCAGTAATTGGAGATGTACACACCCCATCTACCAATACCTCCTCAGCTGCAGATACCTCCTCCCACAAATCAATTCGAGGCATGGCTTAGCAAGAAGGCGACTTAGCCCCGAATGAGGACAAGGGAACCTGTAGAGAAGCTCTCCATCATTGGAGCTAGTCTAGAAGAAATATATAAGAACCTAGAGAACTATGAAAGTTCCGAATCCGAAGGATTTCTTCCTTTTCCTCCAATGGAAGCTTACTCACCATAGTCGGCAAGCTATGAACCATATGTCGATTATCTTAATTTCCCCTAGTGTCGGGTTTGAACATGAGTAATAACTCAAACTCCGATGGGAACTTCGTCGAAGCTAGCTCGATGAATCAAGAAGCGAGCCCCGGATCATACATCGACTATCTAAATTACCCACAATTTATGGATCCATACATACGGGATGAGTACGAACCTATGGCTGATTTCTAGGACACATACGATGATCCTAATACCTATCCATCCGATTACCGCCCTCGAGCTACGCTAAATCACAAGCCCACCCCGGCCTATGATAATGTCGATAATGGCATAGTTCTAGGTTTAAGGGATCCTCCGCTAAAATTTGGATATCCTACGTCCACTCCTGGATTTCCAATTGAATGTCTCGATCGGTCGCTCCGCGAAACCGATCAAGTTAAGAAAGAGCTTATCTTGACAAGAGAAATTCTGATAGATACTGAAAGAGATCTATCCAAAGCGTAAAAGGAAATCATGCGGAAGGATAAGGAGCGTAGATCCTTCGCTAAAAGGATATGGCTCGAAGGAAAAGGGCTTAGGAAAGACGGCAAGGATACTGCTGTTTATCTGTATTTTCTATTTTCGAATAAATCTTGTAACCTTTTGTTTCCTATTAATAACAACATTTCATTTTCCTTTCTTTTTCTTTAGAATGGAAAGAAATGGAGAAGGGCCTAACTTTGTTCGTAGATATGCACCACCTGGAAATAACGAACGAAACATGAATTCGACCGAATCCTATTCTAGAACCAATTCCGAATATACTAGTGGAACTTTCCAAAACTTAGGGGATATAAAAACTTCTAAAAATTTCTATGAAAACCCCGTAAGTTATTACGCCGCACCAACCTTGGAAAGCTATAACCAAACCTACGTGAATAACTATAGTTATCAAGAGAGGTTACCCGAAACCACATTCGAGCACCACTATACATTGGAAGGTGAAGAGGGGGCTGATTCCAACAGACCCTACGAAACTTACCATTCCACTTATCCCACTCCAATCCACACTCCCCGGGTTAATGAAGAAACCCCGGGAGAACAAAGGATTGCAGTTATGCAAGCCCGAATAGCTGAATTGGAGAGGATTGAAGCAGAAAAAGACGCAATGATCGCCACTTTACAACAAGCATTGATAAGAGCTAGAGGACGTTAAGATATAAAACTATGTATCATCCATGTTATTTCCAATTACTGTCTTGTATTTGATACTTTGAAGTAATAAAAAATCTCGTATTTATTTTATCAAAAGTATCTTCAAATCCTAAACAGTAAAAAATCTCGATAAGAACCGGACCCTCCACTAACACTTGTGGATGAAAGAAACAATTTGACAACGCCTTAGAGAAAGAGGCTTAGACTGCTAAAATGCAGAAACTCATCAATAAAGGGATTGAGGACGCATTTCCTGCTATGCTTGAGGCCTTCGAGAAGGCATAGACTGCTAAAACCAAGGCCGAAGCTAAAAAGAAGGGCAAGGAACCTTCACATCATAACTCTGAGCACAACGAGTAAAATCACATTGTTTTTGTAAGGAAGGAACATACAAAAACTCATACTCACCAGAGTTCCAATACTAAGCGAACTCGTGATGAAGAACACTACTCCTCAAGTGATAGCTCTGTAGAAAGCTACATACCTCATCACAAACGGAACAAGCGACTAGGCTGCTCCTATAAGACCTTCCGGGCTTGTAAGCCGTAAGACTTCTTAGGGAAAGAAGGAGGGGTCACTACACTCCGATGGATAGAGAAGACTGAGTCAGTCCTAGCCATCAATAAATGCGCTGAAGAAGACAAGGTCCTCTATGCCTCTAACCTCTTTCAAGAATTTCACTCTAGAATGGTGGAACGCGCTGGTTTCTGCCAAAGGAAGGGATAGAGCATATCGATTGAGTTGGACTCGTTCATGGATAGAGTTAAGAGAAAATTATGTCCTACTAATGAAGTTGAACATATAGAGCACAAGTTTCTGAACTTGAGGATGGTTGGATCTAACCACCAAGAGTATATGACCAAAATGCTGGAGTACGCACGCTTAGTACCACATCTAACTACTCCGGAATCTAACCTCATTAAAAGATATATCTACGGATTAGTCAGTGAGATCCGAGATATGGTTAAGGTTTCTAAACCTAAGACCATCGATGATGCTATGGATTTAGGATCCAACTAACGGACGTGATGGTCCAAAATTTGGAGGAGAACAAGAAGATGGAAACCTCCAAATCTGATCACAAAAAGCCCAACCGAACCTTCACCTAGAAAGAAGGGCAATCTAGTTTTCCTGTGTGCCAAACCTGTAAGAGGAAACATCTAGGAAAATGCCAATACATTACCTCAACGGCATTCCCTGACTGTAAGAGCACTGGTTATCACACTAACCAATACCCACGAAGGAAATTAACCACATGTTTTAATTGTGGGGAGACTGGGCACTATAGGCGTGAATGCATGAAACCAAAAGCCGTAGGTGGTTCAGGTACCAAACCTGCCACCGAAACTAAAAAGAATGCACGAGCATTCCACTTAAATGCCAAAGAGGCTGCCAAGATGAACGATGTCATATACGGTACATTTCTTGTCGATAGCGCTTATGCTAAGGAGCTATTTGACTTCGGGGCAACCCAAAGTTTCATAGATCATAAATTCTGTAAATTAGTGAATAAACTCTTAGCTAACCTAGAAATTTTATACCAAGTCAAAACTGCAAACGGAGATTTGGTTCAAATATCTGAATCTTTGAATGGTTGTTCCATTTCACTATCCGGACACATCATACCGGTACAACTCTTGCCGATAGAATTGGCGGGATTTGACGTAGTCCTTAGAATGGATTGGTTAGAGACTAACCAAGCCCATATGCTTTGCGACCAGAAGGCCATTGAGCTACGTGCCCCCTCAGGAGAAAAGATAACAATAAAAGGAGATGAGTAAACCAACCCTGTTGGTTTGATCTCTATGATAAAAGCGACGAAGTATCTCCGAAAGGGATGCCTCGCATATCTAATTGTAGAGATAAAGACTGATAGCTACAAAATTCTCTAAGTATATCTAATGCGGACTCAACAATTTTGATAACTGATGAAGTTGCTTCGGATAAGGTCTGTGATGCGGATAGTTAAGTTCTGTTGCTGATGAATAACTATGTTATGGATAGCTTTATCTGCTGAAGTCCATAGTTGCTGCTGATAGGCTTCTCAGCAACATCAGACATTGATGCTGTTGATAGGAAAATCATCAGCAGCTTTGACTTTACTACTGACACACCTATCAGCAGAAGGAATGTTATAGGTGCAGATGATAAAAGACAAGTCTACTACTTCTGAAGTCTCCTGCAAAGATTCATATGAAGACTTTTGTTCTACAGATGTCTGTTTGCTGCAGTTTGTCTTTTTGTTGTCTACCAATTGTAGTGTAACTTGTAACTGTCAAAGAATAACGGCTTGTGTTTGATCTGATCCTTATAATCAAGGGTTTGTCTTGATTCTAAGTTCCTTTATATGTATTGTTTATCTTCATTGTACATGCGTGCTTTCTAAGAGTTTTCTCTGTAACTTGAAAACTTTGAAGATCAATACAATTTGCATTTATCAGTATTTTCATTGTTCCTTATTACATTGCACAGTTGTGATTGTTTTCACCAATCTCAACTGAATAGAACCATCTTGTAAAACAACGATCCTACAAGTGGTATAAGAGCTTTGGCTCTCAGATTAAACAAACTCACACTTGTTAAAACACTATCTGGTTCTGTTACCATTATCTCGTTGCAACTCAAACATCCATCCAAAGTATGGCACAAAATACCGGATTTGATGATATTGGAAGCCTTCACAGACCACCAAGACTGGTGTCTAGGGAAGATTATGACATGTGGAAAAACAGAATAGAAAGCTTCTTTTGCTATCAAGAATATGGAATGTGGAGATCCAAAATCGATGGTCCTTATGTGCCTATGGTGGCCTCTGCTGATTCCGGAGGTCCATCTGTCCCTAAAGAAGCTTCAAAATATTATGAGGAAGATATTAAGAAGATAGAGGTAGACTTCAAAGCTCTAGGAGCTATACAAATGTACCTGCCAAATGAAGTGTTTCACAACTTTAGAGAATACAAGACTGCTAAAGAGTTATGGGAAGCTCTTGAGAAGATGTTTGCTGGGTCTGAAGAAGTTAAGGAGAACAGAAGAGACATTCTGAAGCAACAATATGAAAACTTTGTATACAAAGATGGTGAGTCTCTCACAACTCAATACAATAGGTACACTTATCTTGTGGGTGAGCTGAAGTGTTCCAAAGTCAAGTTAGAAAATGAATATATACTCAAGAAGTTCATCAGATCTCTTCTAAGTTGCTGGACACTTTACACAGTGTCAATTAGAAGAACTGAAAATTTGAAGACTCTCACAATGACTGAGATGTTTGGTATGTTAAAGACATATGAGCTGGAGACGATTCACGCCAGAGAAAGAAACCAGGTTATCCATCCACACCCTCATCATCCACCACCTCTTCTGCATTACACTCTGACCATTCACTTCCAAGCTCAAGCAACTACTATCCTCTTATTGTCACACATCCTCAAACACCCACCTCACAAGTAAATAACTCACCATTTCTTCATGAAGCTCCTCCTCAAAATCTCAAATCTGCTTCCTTTGTCTCGGATACCCCAAGCAACATGTCCTTTATCAAAGAAGATCTAGAGTACTTTCATCCACATGACCTAGAAGAAATGGACATACAACATTCTTATGCTATGTTGTCCCTTAGAGCAAAACGCTTCTACTCAAGAACTTGAAGACCTGTTCCAAGCAATAGTTCAAACACCAGAGTCCGCCTGGATAAGAGCAAGTTGAGATGCTACAACTGTAATCAACTCGGTCACTTTGCCAGAGAATGTAAAGCACCAAAGGCAAACCCAGCTGCTGCACAACCAAGACAAACACATCAAGGTTAAGCAGGTCAGAACACTCCACCTGCTCAAACTGCAGCCTGTGCAGCTCAACAAGTTGGAAGAGCTGACTTTGACTGGAGCTTTCAGTATGAAGATATATCTGCCAACAACCAAGCTCTCATGGCAGACTTCACAGAGATACCCCCTCAGGTATATGAACATCTTTGTTCTAAAGCTTGCATAGATAAAGTGTTAGGATATAGAAAGCATAATCAAAATCTAATAGATATAAATGAAGAGTTTCATCAAATGAAATATGAGTTTAAAAAGGTTGAAAACAGTTATAAAGAAAAAATTAACTGCCTAAAGAAAGAGATTTCATCACTAAAACATGAACAAACAAATCTTGAAACTCAAATTGAGGATCTATTAGTAAAGTTGAAAGCTACAAGAGCTAAGCTGGCAGATCAAAAGTTCATGTTGATAAGTATGAGTTTGCATCCAAAAAGCTGCAAAGGTTGTTGGATGCTCAAATCCATGAAAAGGTGACTGCAGGCCTTGGTACCAAGCTGAGCAATATAAATCTGTACCACCACCTCATGATTATGTAGCCATACATGAACCAAAGTTCAACCTCACAAACCTTGATCATGCAAACCAAAATCTTGATCCTTCCAAGGAAGCAATTGATGTACAAGAATGAAGTACCTCCACTAATGAAAACTCTGAAGCCCCTTTACTTCCCACCAATGAAGTAATTCTGAAAACCACCAAATCTAGGAAAGTGATTCAATCCAACTTTCCAAGCCCTTTATTTCCATCCATACCTGTAACTCAACACACCAAACAAATCAAAATCAACTATAATCCTCAATGAAGAAAGCTGATCATTGAAAAAGGACAATCCTCAACATCCACAAACCTCAAACCCAACCCTGCAAGAAAAGTGTTTGACATCTGTCATGCACCTAGAGAGAGATTTCCATATGTTCAGAAAACATTGGAGGAAGACACCTTTGAACACAACAAAACCCATCCCTGGAACTTCAAAGATTTGTTTAAGAGAAAGGACTATGTGTACTTTCAGAGGGAAAAGATTGTTAAATCATGTTTTCTTTGTGGCAAATACAACCATACAGTACATTCAACAGCAAAGAAACCTCAAGCAACAAGCTTTTGAGAGAACAAACAAGAACAAGAAGGTAAGAAGTTATGAAGCAAAATCCACTCATTTCAGAACGTTTCTTTCTCCACCAAGACAGCATGCTGCTAAACTGAACCGAAAAACTCAACAATCTTGCATCATCTGTGGTGAATCGGACCACTTTGCTGCAAATTGTAAATTCAATCCATTCAACCAGCTTTCTCAATCATCAGCAACAACTGTCAAGATCATCCCTGATAGATAGAAATGTGTCTACAGAAGAACTCCTACAGAAAAACCCACATTCAACTGGAAGGTAAAGAAGGAGAAGCAAGAAATTGTTGAACCATCAGCAGCAACCAAGAATGCTACTGATTTGAAGCTTAAAATAATGAAGAACAAATCCAAGTCCTCAGCAGCAACCAAATCTGCTGTTGACCAGATAAAGCCATCAGCAGCAACCAAGTTTGCTGCTGATCAGTTAAAACCATCCGCAACAACCAAGTTTGCTGATGATTAATTAAAACCATCCGCAGCAACCAAGTTTGTTGCTAACCAGTCTAAGCACATCAATCTCAAGAATCAGAAAAAGTATCAGCAGCTAAAGCTACATTTGCTGCTGATAGTATTAGAAGAATTGCAAATGTGACTCAACAATGGCAAGCAAAGTGTAAATCCTCATCAACTCAGAGTATCATTATTGGAACCATTGAATGACAGCATGCTGAGGATTTTGGTCTTAAAACACACACACCACCCAAGTCTGCAAGGCCTTGGGTTCCTCTTTCTAACTAGAACTCTCTCATGTGCAGGAACAACCGGTAACAAGGACAACACCTAGGTTGTAGACAATGGTTGTTCCAGGCACATGACTGGCAATAGGTCCATCCTCTTAGACTTCAGAAACCTATAGGGTGGATATGTTACCTTTGGGAGTAATTCAAAGGGAGGATCTATCACTTGACAAGGAACTGTGTCCAATGAAAGAATGAGCATTGAAAAGGTGAAATATGTGAAAGAATTAAAATTTAATCTCATGAGTGTATCACAAATCTGTGATCAGAAGCATTGGATGCTTTTCAAAGATGAAGAATGTGTTGTGCTTTCCCCTGGTCTAAGCAAACCTCCTCGAGAAAAGATTTTGTTAACTGCTCAAAGAAAAGAAAATCTCTATGTGCTTGATATGAACAAAGTCACTCCATCTGGCAGTGTATCTTGTTTTCTATCCAAGGAATCAGTTGATGAATCTACTCTATGGCATATGAGATTGAGCCATGTTAATGTCAAAACCATCACCAAGTTGGTTAAAGGAAATCTGGTCAGAGGACTACCTGATAAAGAATTCCAACTTGAAGATCACTGCATAGCATGTCTGAAGGGGAAGCAACACAAGAGTTCTCTCAAGCGCAAGGCACTTAATTCCAATGACACTCCACTACAGCTGCTGCATATGGATCTTTTTGGTCCTACAAATGTCATGTCCATGGGCAAGAAGTCACACTGTCTGGTGATAACTGATGACTACATCAGATTCTCATGGGTATACTTCTTGAGAACAAAAGATGAAACTGCTGAGATTCTTAAATCCTTCATTCTTAGGGTTGAGAATCAAAGCAATCAGAAAGTCAAGACCATAAGGTGTGATCAAGGTACAGAATTTAAAAATCAAATCTTGAACTGTTTCTGTGAGAGCAAAGGCATTCAGAGACTATATAGTGCTCCAAGAACTCCTCAACAAAATGGGGTTATTAAAAGGAGAAACAAAACTCTAATTGAGTCTACCAGATCCATGTTGGCTGACTCAAAACTACCCCTCACATTCCGGGCTGAGGCAGTTAGTACGGCTTGCTACGTATAAAATAGAGTTCTCATTGTCAAGCCTCTCAATAAAACACCTTATGAGTTATGGTTTAACAGAGTTCCCTACATTGGCTTCCTAAAACCTTTTGGATGTCCATGTACTATTCTCATTACTAGTGGTGTTCTTCCAAAATTTGGTGCAAAATCTGATGAGGGATACTTTGTAGGTTACTCCTCACAATCCAAAGCCTACAGAGTATTCAACTCTAGAACAAGAATAGTTGAAGAATCAGTAAATGTGAAATGTAGGGAACACATTCTATGTGAAAAAGGTTAAAGGGCCAGGCTGGATGTTTGATATAGACTCCTTCTCCCAAATATTTGAGCCTCTCATCTTCTCAAATATGGAGTCTTCATCTTCCAAAGCACAAGCTACTTCATCAAATGATGACTACAGATTGGGTTTCAATGGTCCATCTATAAGAATCAAAATACCATCCATTGACACTCCATCTATTGTTGATGCTATTAAAGCCAGTACAAACAGAAAAAAGTAGCTCAAATGTGACTAGCAGAAATCTCTCTGAACATGACCATCAAGATGAGTACATTGACCACTCTGCAGCTGATATAGAGGAACCTGCTGCTGATGAGGTAACTGTACCTGATAATGCTGATACCTCACTAGAAGATGTTGTTGCGGTTGAAGACTCCTCTGAAACAAACTCTCTTGAAGATGTTCCTGACCAAAACCAAAGCAATCTTGATCAACAAGTCAGGCTGGAGGTGGCTCTAGCCCAAAGAATCAACAAAGAACATCCTCTAGAAAATGTCATTGGTCCTGTTCAATAGGGAGTTCAGACAAGAAGAAAGTCACATGAAGCCAATATATGTTTGTAATCCTGCTTTCGATCTCAAGTTGAACCAAAGAAGATAGATGAAGCCCTGCAACACAGCAGTTGGATTGAAGCAATGCAAGAAGAGCTGCAGCAATTCAAGAGACAAGAAGTGTGGACCCTAGTTGATCTGCCACCTGGCCAAACTGCTATAGGCACAAGGTGGGTCTTAAGAAACAAAAAATATGAGAGAGGGATTGTAATCAAGAACAAAGCCAGACTTGTAGCTCAAGGCTACACTCAGGAAGAGGGAATTGATTATGATGAGGTATTTGCTCCTGTTGCCAGACTGGAGGCAATCCGAATCTTCCTAGCATATGCTGCATCCAAGAGCTTTAGTGTTTATCAGATGGATGTCAAGAGTGCTTTTCTATATGGAAAGATTGGTGAGGAAGTATATGTCAGACAGCCTCTAGGCTTTGTAGATCTTTCACATCCTAACAAAGTATTCAAATTAGACAAGGCTCTATATGGGCTACATCAAGCCCCGAGAGCCTGGTATGAGACCTTGTTAGGATATCTACTCAGCAACAACTTCAGAAGAGGTGCCAATGACCAGACTTTGTTTATCAAAGATGAAGGGGAGAGATTCTACTAGTGCAAATCTTTGTAGATGACATCATCTTTGGATCAACAAGAAGAAGTTATGCAAAGACTTTGAGATCCTAATGCACTCAAAGTTTGAAATGAGTTCAATGGGTGAACTAAATTTCTTTTTAGGTGTCCAAGTCAAAAAAGTTCCAAATGGAATCTTCATCAGCCAATCCAAATATGTCAAAAGTATTTTGAAAAGATTCAAGCTGGCTGATTACTCTGTTGCAAGAACTCCAATCCAAGTGCAAGATCAATTGTCCCTAGAAAAAAATGGTCAAGACACTGATCAACATCAGTACAGGGCAATGATTGGATCACTCATGTATCTGACTGCTTCAAGACCAGATATCATGTTTGCAGTATGCATGTGTGCAAGATTTCAAGTAGCTCCAAAGACTTCACATCTTAAAGCTGTCAAGAGAATTTTTAGATACCTTAAGGGAGCTCCAGGACTAGGGCTATGGTACTCTAAAAATGATAAATTCAATATGTATGCATACACTGACAGTGACTATGGTGGATGTAACTTGGACAAAAAGTCCACTTCAGGAGGATGCCAATTTATGGGAGGAAGACTGATTTCCTGGCAATGCAAGAAGCAAACATATGTGTCAACATCCACAGCAGAAGCAGAATACATTGCAGCTTCCAATTGCTGTGCTCAAGTCATCTGGATACAAAATCAAATACTGGACTATGGGGTGACATTCATGGCAACTCCCATTCACATTGACAACAAGAGTGCCATATCAATTACTAATAATCTTGTGCATCACTCCAAGATAAAACACATTGACATCGGGTATCATTTTATTAGAGATCAATCTGAGAAAAGGAGAATCATTTTAACCAAAGTTCATACCAATGAGCAATATGCAGACTTATTCACAAATGCTTTTGATGAAGCTAGATTTAGATATCTAGTTGAGTTCATTGGCATGCTGAACTTTGATTAAAAATTTTCTCCAAAAACTTCAATAATAAATGTGGTTGTCTTTCGTTTGTTGTAAATAAAAACCTTCTAAAAATTTCAAAAACACTTTAGTTAATCTTGATGATTTCATCTATCAGTAGCAAACAATTTTGCTGCTGATAGGTTTAGTCATCTGTTGCTGCTGATTACTTTAGGCCATCAACAGGAACATGTTTGCTGCGGATAGCTTTAAGGTAATCAGCAGCAACACCTTTGATGTGGACCATCATATCCATCAGCAGCAACCAAGTTTGCTGTGGATGGGTAAAAATGGTTCAAATTAACTTTTACCCGCTGTAAAAAGTCACTGTCAGTCTTTACCATGACTGCTACAGTGTGCTACAGCTGTAAAACAGTAAAAAGTGAAACGCTACTGTATATGTCATATTTACGCTTTTTCTTCTTGTACAGTACAAGTGACCTTTGCCCAATCCTATCAACCCTTGCCGTTATAACAAAATCAAATTCCCTCCTTCACCTATTCACATTAAATTCTGACCTAACTCTCCATATTTTCTCTCCCGCATTCAAGCATTCAAAGCTCCCTACACCCATAACCAACTTTCAAAAGCTTCATCTTTCCCTCCACACTTCATCATCATGGCAAACGTTGACATCAACAACCCTAATGATAAATTTTCAACATACCACAATCTCACCGCATATCTGGTGAAAGGGAAGAAATCTGAGGGTTTTGATGAAATGATCGACTTCTTGTGTCGATAAAAAATACACTTTGCTCTAACCGTCAACCCAACAATCTACATCTCTCATATGTAAGATTTCTGCAACTCTACTGAACAGTGGATTCCCCAAATCAAAGCCAAGGTAGACGAAAAATACATTATCGTCTCTGAAGCAACTCTCAGGAAACATCTCAAGCTTCAAAATGAAGGTGCTCCCAACTCCTACACCAAAGATGAATACATGAGGACCTTTGTAGCCATAGGGTACACTAGAAATCAAGAAGAATACACTGTTGAAAAAGCTCTGCTGGGTCCTCCCTAGAAATACATGTGCCACACTCTTCTTCAATGTATATCTCAAAAGAGGAGTGGATGACATCAACTCAACTCTGGACTGGCATCTGCAGTTCATGGTATGATCACTGCCCAAGGATTTAATTTTTCTCACTTGATTTTTGAAGGTTTGAGATACAACCTTCAAGAAGGGGCAAAACAAGCTTTTTATATGTACCCTAGAATCTTGCATGAAGTTTTTAACTGTGAACTAAAAGATTTATCAAAATCTGCAAGAATCTACATAGTTGGGGCACATAAAAATAATATTTTTAAAAGTATGAGAACAGTTTCAGAAAAATTCCCAAGGGTCAATGTTCCCATTGTTATCTACAATGTTAAACATACAAGGGACCCAAGGTGATAGTTCAGCAGTCCCAGCTGATACTGATCCCACACCCTCCACTTCACATCCTGAACATACAACATATGTTTCCCTTGATCGAACAGTTGTGCAACCTACTGATGGTGCACAAGTACAACAAATACTCACCCCCATCCTTCAAGAACAACTGGAACAAAGGGCACCAGTTGAGGCAAGGTATACCAGAAAAAGGAATAAGAGCAAGAAAAATCCTTCTATTCTTGTCTCAGAGGCCCAATCCCAACTTGAAAGCTCTTATCAGAATCACAACATTCTGGTGAGAATATCAAAATGGATACCCACATTACTAGGGAAACTTCCTTGGAAGGATCCCTATTAGGATCACGACCACATCCCAGGTCTGTAGAAATCCCCATTGAGCCTATACTCTTTTCTTCTTTGAACTTAAGTGTAGAGGCACATAGTCAAGATGGTGTACCATCTCCAAATGCCACTATAAAGGAGGTACTGATTGACTTGGCTGCCAATGTACCCAGCCCAAGTTCATCACCCAAGAAGGTTCACTCTAGGAGTATTGATAGAGTGAATGTGGAAAGGTCTATCACTACTTATGGTCCATCAATTAACCAGGAGGATAGTGATAACATCATTAAGACCCCAACCATGGCAACTCACAGTGAGAATATTTCGTTTGAAATATTCTTCACTGAGAGGAATCCCAAGAGCCAAGAAAACCAGGGTGATAGGGATGCAGAGGCTAGGCCTAAGGCCCCATCCAGTTCTAAGGATTCCATATATGTGGATGAGGACAGTCTAAAACTGCAAAACTTGGAATTGACGGCTAGGGTTGCTCTGCTGGAGGCTGAAGTGTCTAAATTAAGGCACCAAGCTTCTATACATGAGTTCCACAAATGTACCAGTTCTTCTTCTACCTCCCTTGTATCAGTAGGCACTCAAACTGATTCAACTTTGCTTACTAATGCAACCAAAAAGGGGGAGGAAAGCTTTCAAGATGATGATAATAACTTGGAAGAATGGTTCAAAGAACAAGAGGAATTTCAACGTACAATCTTCAAGCCCTCTTTTATTCAAGTTCAGGAGATTGAATGGGAAGACTCCAGAGATGAAGAGGAATAGGTCTCGGAAGAATGGAGAATAGTTACCAGGAATGTAGAGAAAGTATTTCCCGAGGAGAGGGAGATAGAAAGGGAAGAAAAAGAAGCATTCCCAGAAGTCCAAATACTTGAATTTGCTGCTAACATCTCCAGGAGAGTCCTAGCCCCCGATTTCCCCTTAACAACAAACAATCTGGAGTTTGACATAATCCTAGCATGGGGATATGATGGCCTATCTTAAAGATTTTGGATTGGATGGGAGTTTGCTGGAGTTCAAGAACACAATTGGGACAATTTAAGACTACTTGACATCTGGGCCATGCACCTGACTGAATGCATCAATACCTCCAAGAATCTCTCTGCCAGGCTTGCCATTGAACGCTTTCATGATATATGTGAAGACAATATGCCTAGATTTGAGAGGTTTCTTGAAGAAACTAAGAAGGTGGCTTATCCCAGCCTTGAGGATGAAGAAGCACAGTCCTCAAGAGCAACACAAGAAAGAAGAAGTCAAAGGCTGGGATTGATAAGAAGCAAGGTCCTGACTGAAGATCAAGTTTTATGCTTAAGGAGACATCTGTACAATGAGGTAGTCAAAGGTCTTGAAATCTATGGGTGGTCCAACACAGATCCATCAGGAATAAAATTCTTCTTATGTAATAGATCATCCTTTGAAATTAACAACATCCAAGAGATATTAATGCTAAATTCGGACTTCCTTATTAAAGTCTGGGAGCTAAGATCACAAATTTTTGCCTTTGATTTATCCAGAAGTCAAAAAATGGTAGAACTTCTTGAGTCTTTCCTTAAGAATGGTGGATGGATTGCAGTAGAGTCACCATCTGAATCATCTGGGTCACCTTCTTCCTCTCAAAAGGCTGTGCTTAATACTGAAACATTATCTGCAAAAACCACTGAACTGAATATCATGAAGGAATGGAAGTCCATTAGTGATGATAAAGAAGAAGAAGTGGAAGAAAATGCTCCTCCTGTGTCTACTCCACAAAATGCCAATGAAGCTTATGCTGAGACTCCAATAACAACCTCCTCATCTGCTATTGTGGTCTATGAAGCAGAAGCAGAGGCATCTAACAAAGACAAAGGAAAGGGCATTATGACTGACGAAGAAGAGAAAAGAATTGAAGAAGAAAAGAGAGAGATGGAAAGAAGAATAAGAAGGGAGAAAGAAGAAGAAAAAGAGATGGCTCAGCTAAAGAAGGATCAAGAAAGAAAAGCTGCCATGCTCTTCAGAGAACAACAGATCCAAATGCATGCAAGATATCTGGATGCAAAGAAAGTTCAGGTTCCTATAGCTTCTCAAATAGAAGAAGATGAAGCTCTAGCTCTCCAGCTACAGGAATAACTAAATAAAGAAGATGAAGAGAGAGAGACAGAAGGCTGAAGAAGCCAAGTTTAGAATTACTAATTCTGAACTTGCAAAGGAGATGAGGGAGTAGTGGATAACAATTCTCATTTCTCAAGGTGAGGATGCAGACTACCTTGAGAAACTATCAAATAAAGAAGTTACAGGGCCTTTATGGGTCAACCAGGAGAACTGGCAAAGAAGAAAAAAGCTGAAGAAAAAGAAAAGGCAAGACAAAAATCTAGGAGAGCCATTGCCTTTAATAAAAGAACCCATGAAGAAAGGAAGGTTATGATTAACTTCCCAAAGGAAAGAGGTGAGAGTGGGAAGAGACTAGGTCCTATGATGTTCATAAATATGCAAGCTCTCTACAGACAAGTAAAAAAGGAAGAAGAGGAAAGATTGAAGAAGACTAATCCTTTTAAAAGGGTAGATACCTCTACAGAAGAAAGAACATCAAAGAAGCCCAAAACTATTCACTTAGTCTCTCCTCCTTCTATCCAAAAAATTCCTACTCTCCCTCCTAGACTTCCCTCCTCCACTCCCAAAGAGTCCAAATCCTCCAACCCAGCTCCCTCTTATCAACAGCCTCCCAAAAAGAAAATCAAAGCTCCTACCATATCTGAAGATTCAAGTATGATTGTGCAATGGTTTTACAGTAATCTAGATCAATGGTTTAAAGTGTTCAGAGGAGAGGTAGAAAAGAAAAGATCAGTCTACAAGTCTGTTGATGAAGTGATGTAGCTTCCAGATTATGATCTAAAGAAAATTTTGGAGCTAGGTGAATCTCATGAGCCTGACAATGAAAGTGGGAGGCATCTTCTGCTAGTGATCAAACATCACTTCAATCCTAGCAGAGATGTTGTTATTGATGCAAAACCACTCCAATCCCACTTTCCTATTGTCAAATGGTCCTACAATGCTGACAAAGATGAATACACACTGGTTGATGTCAAAGGAAAAAAGATGAAATGTTCTAGCAAAGCCATCTTCAGCATGCCAAGAAGGGACATCAAATCTTTGTCTGAAATCCCCTTTGACATTCCCAGCAAGGATCCAAGAGGCTATGACACTACAAGGATTGTCCTGCATATGCAACAACTTCAGGAACAAAGGCAGTAAGAGAGTTTTGGTAGCATCAGTCTAGGGGGAGTTTGTAGAGATAAAGACTGATTGCTATAAAATTCTCTAAGTATATCTGCTGCGGACTCAACAATTTTGATAACTGATGATGTTGCTGCGGATAAGGTCTATGCTGCAGATAGTTAAGTTCTGCTGCTGATGAACAACTATGCTGCATATAGCTTTATCTGCTGAAGTCCATAGTTGCTGCTGATAGGCTTCTCAGCAGCATCAAACATTGATGTTGCTGATAGGCAAATCATCAGCAGCTTTGACTTTACTACTAACACCTTCTGCTGCAACACTGACACACCTATCAACAGAAGAAATGTTATTGGTGCAGATGATAAAAGACAAGTCTACTACTTCTGAAGTCTCCTGCAAAGATTCCTACAAAGACTTTTGTTCTGCAGATGTCTGTTTACTGCAGTTTGTCTTTTTGTTGTCTACCATATGTAGTGTAACTTGTAACTGTCAAAGATCAACGACTTGTGTTTGATCCGATCCTTTGAATCAAGGGTCTTTCTTGATTCTAAGTTCCTTTATATGTATTATTTATCTTCATTGTTCATGCGTGCTTTCTAAGAGTTTTCTCTGTAACTTGAAAACTTTGAAGATCAATACAATTTGCATTTATCAGTATTTTCATTGTTCCTTGTTACATTGCACAGTTGTGATTGTTTTCGCCCATCTCAACTGAACAGAACCATCTTGTAAAACATCGATCCTACACTAATATCCTTAACCGCTAGTAACCCTGAGCGGGAATTAAGAATATGCCGATCTTCACTTAGTATCCCAACATTTTCCCTGAAGAGTTACCCCGATCACCGCCTGATCGGGAAGTGGAGTTTCAAATAAATCTAGTAACGGGTATGGCTCTGATAGCCAAAGCTCCGTACAAATTAGCTCCTATCGAGATGGCTGAATTGAAGAAACAACTCGACGAACTTCTGGAGAAGGGTTTTATAAGACCGAGTTATTCACCATGGGGAGCTCCGGTACTCTTTGTTAAGAAGAAGGACAGATCGATGAGGATGTGCATAGATTACCGGGAATTGAACAAGGTTACGATCAAGAACCTGTATCCACTTCCAAGAATCGACGATATGTTTGATCTGCTCCAAGGAGCAAGATGTTTCTCAAAGATAGATCTGCGATTAGGCTATCATCAATTAAAAGTCCAAGAAGATGATATGTCTAAGACCGCGTTCAAAACTAGATATGGACTCTTCGAGTTCACGGTTATGCCGTTTGGACTAACAAACGCTCCCGCAACATTTATGGACATGAACCGGATTTGCAAACCTTACTTGGATAAATTTTTAACCGTATTTATAGACGATATAATTATTTACTCCAAGAGTAAGGAAGATCATACTAGTACTCTAAGGACAATACTTGAACTATTGAGGAACGAGAAGCTCTACGCCAAGTTCTCTAAATGTGAATTATGGCTATCAGAAGTACAATTTCTCGGTCACGTGACTAACAAGAAAGGGATTGAAGTAGACCAAGCTAAAATTGAGGCAATATCTAACTAGGAAGTCCCAAAGACGCCAACCGAAGTGAGAAGTTTTATCGGTTTGGCGGGGTATTACCGAAGGTTCATCAAGGACTTTTCAAGGATTGTTGCTCCTTTGACTGCATTGACTCGTAAGGCAATCAAATACGAATGGGGTCCGAAGCAGGACGAAGTGTTTGAAACACTGAAACAAAAATTAACGCAAGCACTAATACTACCGTTGCCCGAAGGCAACGAAGGCTTTGTAGTTTTCTGTGATGCATCGCATACCGGTTTAGGGTGTGTATTGATGCAAGGAAGCTAAGTCAGAGGCGTATGCGTCACGCCAACTAAAGACTCATGAAAAAAGTATACGACTCATGACCTAGAGTTAGGTGCCATAATCTTCGCGCTAAAATTATGGAGGCACTACCTCTATGGAGTCAAATTCACAGTTTTCACAGACCACAAGAGTTTAAAGTACTTCTTCAGCTAGAAAGAGTTTAACATGGGGTAAAGAAGATGGATGAAAGTCTTAAGTGACTATGACTGTGAGATATGCTATCACGAAGGCAAGGCTAACGTTGTAGCCGACGTCTAAAGTAGAAAAGAAAGAGAGAAACCGAAACGAGTACGTGCCCTAAGACTTGACCTTCAAAACAATCTTACCACTCAAATCAAAGAGGCACATAAATTAGCCTCAGAAGTGGAAAACCTTTATCACGAGGGAATGAAAGGGATGATCGAAAAACTCGTCAAAGGAAATGACGACATCCTTAGAATGAACAAACGAATTTGGGTACCAACCTTTGGAAATATCCGAGAAAGGATTCTCGAGGAAGCCCATAAATCCAAGTACACTATGAACCCCGATGGTGATAAGATGTACAAGAATATGAAATCGTATTACTGGTGGATCGACATGAAAAGGTACATAGCCGAGTATGTGGCCAAATGTCTTACCTGTTCAAAGGTTAAAGCCGAACACCAAAATCCATCTAGGTTATTACAGCAACTAGAATTTCCGGTATGGAAATGGGAGATGATTACCATGGACTTCATCACAAAACTTCCCCGAACTAGTCGAGGGAATGACACGATATGGGTTATCGTTGACCGTTTGACCAATTCCGCACATTTCCTACCGATGAAAAAAACCTTTAGCATGGATAAGTTGGCACAACTATATGTGAACAAGATTGTGTCCCTACACGGAATAGTCCAAGAAACCACACGAGTATTCAAGCTACACCATTTGAGGTCGTGTATGGCAGAAAATGCAGAACTCATGTGTGTTGGTCAGAAATAGGGGAGAACCAGTTATCCAAACCCGAAATAGTCCAAGAAACCACCGATAAAATTTTACAAATTAGAGAAAGGTTGAAAACGGCTCATGATCGCTAGAAAAGTTCTGCCAATAAGAGGCGAAAGCTGTTAGAATTTAACATTGGAGACAATGTTTTGCTTAAGGTATCGCCTTGGAAAGACGTGGTTCGATTTGGAAAGAAAGGGAAATTTATCCCTAGGTTCGTTGGACCTTTTAAGATTTTGGAACGAATCAGACCGACGACATATCAGTTAGAATTGCTAATTGAGATG
Organism: Smallanthus sonchifolius; assembly: GCA_023525975.1. Classification (NCBI taxonomy): domain Eukaryota; kingdom Viridiplantae; phylum Streptophyta; class Magnoliopsida; order Asterales; family Asteraceae; genus Smallanthus; species Smallanthus sonchifolius. The sequence continues at coordinate 87,618,009 of CM042022.1, forward strand.
AACGAAGTGCATGATATATTCCATGTCTCCAAGCTTTGTAAATGTTTAGCAGATGAAACTTTAGCAATGCCACTACAAGATGTAGTACTGAATGAAAGGCTTAAGTTTGTGGAACAACCGTTGCAAATTGAGGACCGGCAGGAAAAGAAATTGAAACGAAAAACACTTGTGTTAGTCAAAGTGAAATGGAATTACAGACGTGTATCTGAGTACATGTGGGAACTGGAATCGGAAATGAAAAAGAAATACCCACACTTATTTAATAAATAATCTCGAGGACGAGATTTCAAAAATGTTAGGGATGATGTAACACATGCCAAATTCCGGTCCCAATATTGACAGGAATAAATATAAGAAAAAACGGGAAAGGACAGAAACCCGAAAGATAGAAAATAAACTAAGAGTTTTGAAAATCATACGGTAGCGGACCGCTACCTACAGGTTAACGGTCCGCTACAAGCACACGGAATCCTACCGCCGAAGGCGTGGCGGACCGCCTTCACAGGCTGTGACGGTCTGCTACGGGAAGGGTTTGTGTCACACCCCCAATTTCAACTAACGGAGTTTTACCGTTTGGGAAGTGACGAACTAGGATCTCAGACATTAGTTACTTTGAACGACTCTACACGGGACTCAAAATGAAAATATCATTCAAATAAGAGTTTCAATGCGGAAGCGTAAAGAAAGTAAATGCGCAAAACACGCGCGCCCAAAACCAAATTCTAAAAGTCCAAAACGTACAACCAAACCAAGTACAATAAAATAATCCAAACAAATATAAATAAGTCATAATCAAAGTAGTTGAATCCCATGCATGCCCTAACGTGCACCTGTGTCTTATCTTAGCGACCGGAGAAAACATGTAAGAAAATATGTCAACACGAGGTTGGTTAGTTCACAGGTTTCAATATATGTAAATAAGCGTTTACCAGATTTATGTTCATTCAGTATGTATCTATAGGTAGCTAACCTATGCTCATGTTTAAATCAAGCGCTCGCAACCGAAGCTGACTGTTTGTTTATTTGCCTCCTGCCAGGTCTATCAACACTGGCGGTGTGAGTAGGCTAACATTTCACCCGTTCGATATCTAATCGAGTTAGCGTGACTAACGCGGGTGGGATTTGTCAAACCCAGTAGTACTACTAAATATTACCTCGCTAAGATCCATATTAACGGTCCGATATAAGTTGAGGACTTTCTGTGATAGCGTGTTACACTTAGTTTTAACATTGATATCATACGAATTACAAAATTCCAAAATTGTTTAATCATGTTTTCTCCCCTAAGTTAAAATAGTAAAAAGGGGCCGTGAAAACTCACATGCGTTGCGTTGAAGGTAGTTTCACACTAGAGGTACGTTGAAAACACGAGTGTAAGTCTCAAATGACTTACGAATGCCCTAAAATTATAAACACGTAAATTAGGGATAAAAATGGGAATAGTGACAGCGACACGGAACGAGAACTTCTTAACGAAACGCTCTAATATTCAAGAGTGGACGAAAGTGTCAACGGAGTTAGGAATTTCCTTACGCGACGAATGACACAAATAATAATGGATATAATCGGCTGTTTTGTCATTCACAAAAATTGAGAAAAATAATAATATATATCTACGAGTAAATAATATAACTAATTATATTATTAAATAGTTTAAACGTCCCACGAGGTATAACATGATACGAAATAATATATATATATATATATATATATTATTTAATAGAATTTGTCACGGGATGAAAATAATATAAACATATTATTCTATACAAATTTACGGTTTAAAATAATATAAGCATATTATTTCTTTTGTTGATAATAACAATAATATTTTATTCATAAAAGTGGGAATAATAAAAATATGTTCATAATTCAAACCCGAGCCTACGGGTTGTTTCCCGGGCTAAAGCACATTTATATAATAATATAATATTATAGGGTTTGATTTTTGTTAATTAAATATTATAGAAAACTGTTCAAAAAAAAAAAGATGTGGGAGCCCGGCCTCAAACCCGGGTCTCTCCCACACACGCACAAGTTACTAACTAGTCCTGCCCGCTATGGTATCGCGATGATATCCAGATTTGATTAGTTTTAACACTAAGGTGTTGGGTGTTCTTCCCCTTTAACAACACTCGGTCCAAACCAGTCCAAATGTCATCGAATTCGACCACGATTGGAAGCAATTGTATAGGGGTTTTGATAATCGGGGTATTGCGAATCTGGGGACTCATTTAATTTGAAAACCATCGGTTTTAAGATCGATAATTTACAGAAAGAGGGATCGTAACCCTAGTTTGGGAACTCAAAATTGATTTGAAGTATTTTGATAATAAAAGTTGATAGAATCATAGGGCTTTTGTTAAACGAAACCTTGCGAATCTGTTGATGTGGTTTAATTGCATTAAATTCGTGTTTAAGATCGAAAACCCCAAATCGTTTCCAGAACGAACCCTAATTACTGGATTATGATCAATTCGATGATGGAAGCCCGATATTTCATAGGGCTTTCACTCTACAGACTATTACGAGTTTAATGATATGGTTTAATTTGATTTAAAAACAGTTTAGAGTTGAATTCGGCAATCTGGTTTCATAAGAACCCTAGATTACGGGTTACAATGATCCTGATAATAAAACATCAAATTGACAGAGGGCTTTCAAGGAAAATGGTATTGCGAATCAAACTGTATAGGTTAATTGTATTTTGATTGGGTCTAGACTATGGTTTGATTAAACCGGTCAGTGATGAACCCTAGATTACAGATTTCGATCGAATTGATAATGTAAGCCCTGGTAATGATAGGGCTTTCACTCTATGGATAAAAACGACAGTGTGAGTGCAAGAAATTAAAAGAAATGTTTTCGGATTGATGGAGATCGAGTAAAACAGTTCCGGCTTGTACAGGTTTGATCTCCGATGACTTCTGCTATGGTTTCAGTCGAATTGAGACGTGCAACAGCTTCAAATGTGTTCGTTTAGTGTGTGCAGATGATTCGTTTGTAAGATTAACATCAAGTTTAATCGAATTCGAGAGTCAAATAATATTGTTGACGATTTTAAGTTAATACGTATTAATTCAATTTTATTTCAGTATAATGGTGATGATTAAGTCTTAATTAAGTTCGTTAAAGGTTTGATTGTATACGACGGTTACAAATTCCTGTATAACATCGATCATGAATGTGAATTGAGATCAAAATGTTGCGGGTTTGACTCCAAGAAGTCAAACAAAATCAAATTTGGATATATTACAGAATTGGTCCCTCTGTTTTCTGTTTTAAGGTTTAAAAATGGGCAGGAATGGTCCTTAGGGTTTAGGTTTGGTTAGTTAGGTTAAGTTTAGGTTAGTTTGACTTTATAAAGGTCAACAGGGACAACTATAGGTAAATTACAAGTTTGGTCCTTCAAGTTTTTATATGTTTGAGTTTGAATAACGGCAGGATTAGTCCATAGGGTTTGGATTAGAGTTAAATAGGTTAATATTTAACTGGATTTGCTAACGAAAATACTGAAAAAGTCCGAATTGTCACATCATCCCCTAGTTGAAAGAATTTTCCTCCTGAAAATTAAAAAAAAAAAAAAATTTCCTGGGATATCACATCATCCCCTAGTTGAAAGAATTTTCGTCCCGAAAATTAAATAGTACCTTGAGAGTTTGACGCGGAGTGCTTCAACAGATTAGGATATTTGCGCATCATCTGATCCTCGCGCTCCCACGTGAATTCTGGTCCGCGTTTCGAGTTCCAACGAACTCTGACAATAGGGATTTTACTTTGCTTTAACGTTTTGACTTCCCTATCCATAATTTCCACGGGTTCTTCGATGAAATGTAAGTGTTCATCAATGTGTAGTTCCTCAAGAGGAACTGCGAGTGATTCGTCTGCTAGACATTTCTTCAAATTTGAGACGTGAAAGACGTTGTGTACACCACTAAGTCCTTCAGGTAAGTCCAGTTGATACGCTACTGGTCCGATTCTCTTCATTATATTGAATGGTCCAACATAACGAGGATTCAGTTTGCCTCGTTTCCCGAAACGAATGACACCTTTCCAAGGTGAGACTTTGAGTAAGACCATGTCACATGTTTGGAACTCTAAGGGTTTACGACGCTTGTCGGCATAGCTCTTTTGACGATCACGAGCTGCCGCCATACGGTTTCTAATTTGAACGATCTTTTCGGAAGTTTCGAATAGAAGTTCAGGACCTGTAAGTTGGCTATCACCAACCTCGGCCCAACAAATAGGAGAACGGCATTTTCATCCATAAAGTGCTTCAAATGGAGCTGCCTTGATGCTAGTGTGATAACTGTTGTTGTAGGAGAACTCCACCAACGGTAGGTGAGACTCCCAAGTGTTACCGAAATCGATCACACAAGCTCGTAGCATGTCCTCCAGAGTTTGGATAGTACGTTCTGTTTGGCCATCCGTTTGAGGATGGTATGCTGTGCTCATATCTAGACGCGTGCCTAAAGCTTTATGTAACGACTGCCAGAAACGAGAAGTGAATCGTGCGTCACGATCCGAAATAATAGAGATTGGCACCCCGTGCCGAGAGACTATTTCTTTCAAGTAAGTAAGAGTAAGCTTATCCATTTTGTCAGTTTCTTTGATTGCTAAGAAGTGAGCGGACTTTGTTAATTGATCAACAATTACCCAAATAGTATCACATCCGGTAGGAGTTCGTGGTAATTTGGTGATGAAGTCCATGGATATCTGTTCCTATTTCCACATGGGAATTTCTGGTTGTTGGAGAAGACCAGATGGTTTTTGATATTCAACTTTGACCTTCGCGCAAGTCAGACACTTACTAACATAGGTGGCTATATCGGCCTTCATCTTCTGCCACCAATATAGCATCTTTAGATCATGGTACATTTTGTCGGAACCTGGATGTATCGAGTAGCGAGATTTATGAGCCTTATCCATAACTAGTTCCCTTAGGTTTCCGAATACTGGAACCCATATTCGCTCAGCGAAGTAGCGAATACCGTCAGATTTGACCTCAAGTTGTGCTTCCATACCGCGTGTACCTTCCAGCGGTAGGTTTTCTTCTTTTAGGGCTTCGGGTTGAGCACTACGGATTTTGTCAAGTAATCCGGTGTGAATAGTAAGCTGTAATGCTCAAACTCGTTTGGGCTTCGTTTCCTTTCGACTTAGGGCATCAGCTACAACATTAGCTTTACACGGGTGGTACCGGATTGCACAGTCATAATCATTCAAGAGTTCGACCCAACGACGCTGTCGAATGTTCAACTCTTTCTGCTCGAATATGTGCTGAAGACTCTTGTGATCGGTGTAGATGGTGCATTTGGTACCGTACAAGTAATGTCTCCATATCTTAAGTGCGGAAACTACAGCTCCCAACTCTAAGTCATGAGTGGTGTAGTTTTTCTCGTGGACCTTTAGTTGACGTGAAGCGTATGCGATCACCTTTTCGCGTTGCATTAAGACACAATCCAGACCCTGAATAGATGCATCACAATACACTACAAAATCATCGGTTCCTTCCTGAAGAGCTAGAATAGGTGCACTGCAAAGTTTCTGTTTAAGATGTTGGAATGCTGACTCTTGGTTATCGCCCCAGTTATAGGCTTTACCCTTTTGAGTTAAGGCAATGAGAGGTTGTGCAATTTTTGAAAATCCTCCGATGAATCGACGGTAATATCCAGCGAATCCCAGAAATCGTCGCACCTCAGTCAGAGTCGTCGGTGCTGCCCAATTCTTGATGGCTTCTATCTTTGATGGGTCAACATGTATTCCTTTCTCGTTAACCACATGACCTAGAAACTGAACTTCCCGGATCCAGAATTCACACTTGGAAAACTTAGCATACAGTTGCTCTCGCTTAAGTAACTCCAAAATTAGGCGTAGATGTTCCTCATGTTCTTCCTTGTTCTTGGAATAGATGAGGATGTCGTCGATGAACACGATCACGAATTGGTCAAGATATGGTTTACACACACGGTTCATGAGGTCCATGAATACCGCAGATGCGTTGGTTAATCCGAAAGGCATGACCATAAACTCGTAATGGCCGTACCTTGTTCTGTATGCAGTCTTAGAGATATCCTCTTCTCGGACTCTTAACTGATGGTAGCTGGACCTAAGATCTATTTTGGAATAGAAACTTGATCCTTGGAGTTGATCAAAAAGGTCATCTATGCGAGGCAATGGGTAGCGATTCTTGATTGTGACTTTATTCATCTCCCTGTAGTCAATACACATACGGAAAGTTCCGTCCTTCTTTTTGAAAAATAGTACCGGAGCTCCCCACGGCGATGAACTAGGTCGGATGAAACCTTTATCCAACAAATCTTGCAATTGAGTGGACAACTCTTGTAATTCACTGGGTGCCAGTCTGTAAGGTGCCCGAGCAATTGGTGCTGCTCCGGGTGCTAGGTCAATTTGGAACTCAACTTGACGGTGCGGTGGCAGACCAGGCAGATCCTCGGGAAATACTTCCAAGAATTCACGATCGATGGGAATATCTTCAATCTTCTTCCCTTCTGATTGCTGCTCAGCAACGAGAGCCAAAATAGCCGTATGCCCCTTTCGAAGGCATTTTTGTGCTTTCATAAAAGATATGATGCCCATGACTGCACCAACTCTTTCACCCTGAATGGAAAGGATTTCTCTATTCGGGAGAGGAATACGAACAATCTTCTCATGACAGATAATTTCGGCTTGGTTTTAAGATAACCAATCCATGCCGACAATTACATCAAAACTACCAAGTGTGACCGGCATATGATCGATATCAAATATATGTCTAGCTAGCTCAAGCTTACATCCCTTAATAATGTGATTTGCTTCAATTATTTGGCCATCAGCTATCTCTATTATATACTTAGCTTCTAACAAGGTTGGAGTTCCTTTTATCATATCACTAAGTTTCTTAGATATAAAACTCCTATCAGCACCAGTGTCAAAAAGGACAGAAGCAAAGTAATTATTTAAGAGAAACTTACCGGTGACCACATTATGATCGTAAAGGGCTTCTCCAGATCCTAGTACGAAGGCTCGTCCCTTCGCACCATTTCCTCCCCCGTTGCCATTGTTACCACCATTGCCATTATTATTCTGGTTAGGGTTGTGGTTTCCATTACCCCCTTTCTTCAATTGAGGACAATTCTTTCGAATATGTCCTTCCTTTCCGCACTCAAAACAACCCCTTGTGGATCCAGGTTGTTGAAAAGGTTGTTTAGCTTGTAACTCACCCCTACAATCCTTGGCAGCATAACCTATTTTGCCACACCTCTGGCAACGATTGCAAAACCCGAAGTGGTGGAAGTTGCACTTGTTACACTTAGAAGACTTCCCCGCGTAACCACCCTGGTTTTGACCTGAAGAGGTCGACTGGTTGAAGTTCTTAGTAGGCTCAAACCTACGCTGTTGCTGCTGCTGTGGTTGATTAAACTGGGGTTGGTTGGGCTGGGGTCCTTTGGAGTGAGAGTTGGAGTGGTTGTGGGTGTTGGAATGGTGATCAAATTTGCGTTTGTGATTATTGGTGGGTTTAGAGACCGAACCTCTCGGAGGTAGAGTCCCTTGAGTCACCGCCTGATCGGTTAACTTATGGGCAAGTCGGATAGTTTGTTGGATAGTGGCAGGATTGGATGAAGTAACCATGCTTTGTATTTGAGGCACTAGACCTCCAATGTAATGCTCAATTCTCTTGTAATCAGGGGTTACCATATGCGGGCACATAGTAGCAAGTTCATGTGAACGTGTGGTGTAGAGTTCAATTTTAGAACCTTCCATGTTTAGGTTTCAAAACTCTCCCTTTAACTTCTGGATTTCATCGCGAGGACAGTATTCCTCCTTCATCATTGATTTAAATTCCTCCCACGGGAGTCCATTTGCCATGGCCAGACCCAACATCTGGACCTGGGTGTTCCACCATGTGAGAGCCGGGCCCTCCAAAGTTCCGACGGCAAACTTTACCTGATTAGCCACGGGGCAGTTGCACATGGCAATCACTGATTCTACCTTCTCAAACCAACGAAGTAGTCCAACGGCTCCTTCATCTCCACTAAAGGCGTGGGGCTTACAATCCATGAATGACTTGAAAGTGCAGGCTGGTTGCTGATTCTGCTGGCCTGGATTTAGGAACAAAATAGGATTGGGATTATAGGGTTTAGGAAGATGTTTTTAGAAGATGGATTGACATTATTAGTCAATAGCTAAAGCATTTACGTGCAGCATTTTGTGCTGCTAGAGCCTCCGCCACACTATCGTTTATTAGTGCCGCTAGCTCTGCTGCCGTCATGTTAATGGTACCTCGACCACCGGCACGACCTCCGCGTCCTCTCCCTGACATGATTCTTCACAATCACAAATGAAAAATAATGAGAAATATATCGCATATTATACATTATTTAGGTACGATTAAGAAGATACAACATCTAATATTTTGAAAATTAAATAAATTATAAGGCTACAAAATAAATAACTCAAACATTAAACTTCTCATGCTTTTATTGAATGGGAACAACCTTACCCATCTAGGTTTGAAAAGAGAAATAACATAAGCAAAAACATACATGAAAAGGGAGATAGAATAGGAAGATCATCAAGCATCTTCGTCATCCGAAGAAACATACTATTGTGCATCGTCTATCTCCACTGGTTCCTCCTCCAAGGGCTCTTCCTCAAAGGGCTCCTCCACAAAGGGCTCCTCCTCGCTTTCAGAAAGTGGAATCTCCTCAGGAAATAGAGCGGCTTGCAGTTGGGCTTCCAAATAAATTATAAGGCTACAAAATAAATAACTCAAACATTAAACTTCTCATGCTTTTATTGAATGGGAACAACCTTACCCATCTAGGTTTGAAAAGAGAAATAACATAAGCAAAAACATACATGAAAAGGGAGATAGAATGCAGTGTGGTTTGCTACATGTAGCTGAGCTTCCAGAGCAGCCACTCTCTCCGGAACTCCTTCCATGTCATTGTCCGAGGTGTCCACCCTCGTCTCCAAATGGGTCACATGATCCACCAGAAGGTTATGGACCTGGTCAGTTACTGCTAGTTCAGCAGTAAAAAGTTCTATCCCTACCTTATTCTCCTCTATTTGAGGCTCTCTCTTCAGAATATCCGGTATCTCATCAGTAGCATCTTTCACAATGCTTAACTCTCTAGACATACAAAATACAAAGGCTGCAAAAGCTTGTTCCATAGTGCATGGCAAGCTAGGCAAGGTAGATGATGAGGAAGTAGAACCGAAGTAAGGTGATGGGACATTTCCCATTTCGATCCATCTTTGGATCATTTGTGGGTATGCGTTCCAGTTACGAGAAGGATTCATTGCTTGTGCGCTACGCGTTTCCCCCTGGTCAATTGGATAGTCACTGGAACTAGTCCGGCGCCTTTTGGGCTCAAGGGATGATAGGATAGGTGGCTTATGTCCTAGTGCCTTAGGTGATGGAGGTGGAGTTGACGACATGTTCCTGTAACAATACATATAAGTGCCAAACATCCAAATGACATGTAACTAATGTGTGAGGCTATAGTCTAGTATGCAATCCTAATTCTCTATAACCAATGGATCTGATACCAATCTGTCACACCCCCAATTTCAACTAACAGAGTTTTACCGTTTGGGAAGTGACGAACCAGGATCTCAGACATTAGTTACTTTGAACGACTATACATGGGACTCAAAATGAAAATATCATTCAAATCAAAGTTTCAATGCAGAAGCGTAAAGAGAGTAAATGCGCAAAACACGCGCGCCCAAAACCAAAGCCCAAAACATCCAACCAAACCAAGTACAATAAAATAATCCAAACAAATATAAATAAGTCATAATCAAAGTAGTTGAATCCCATGCATGCCCTAACATGCACCTGTGTCTTATCTTAGCGACCTGAGAAAACATGTAAGAAAATATGTCAACACGAGGTTGGTGAGTTCACAGGTTTCAATATATGTAAATAAGCGTTTACCAGATTTATGTTCATTCAATATGTATCTATAGGTAGCTAACCTATGCTTATGTTTAACCCAAGCGCTCGCTACCGAAGCTGAGTGTTTGTTTATTTGCCTCCTGCCAGGTCTATCAACACTGGCGGTGTGAGTAGGCTAACATTTCACCCGTTCGATATCTAATCGAGTTAGCGCGACTAACGCGGGTGGGATTTGTCAAACCCAGTAGTACTACTAAATATTACCTCGCTAAGATCCATATTAACAGTCCGATATAAGTTGAGGACTTTCTGTGATAGCGTGTTACGCTTAGTTTTAACATTGATATCATATGAATTACAAAATTCCAAAATTGTTTAATCATGTTTTCTCCCCCAAGTTAAAATAGTAAAAAGGGGCCGTGAAAACTCACCTGCGTTGCGTTGAAGGTAGTTTCACACTAGAGGTACGTTGAAACCACGAGTGTAAGTCTCAAATGACTTACGAATGCCCTAAAATTATAAACACGTAAATTAGGGATAAAAATGGGATTAGTGACAGCGACACGAAACGAGAACTTCTTAACGAAACGCTCTAATATTCAAGAGTGGACGAAAGTGTCCACGGAGTTAGGAATTTCCTTACGCGACGAATGACACAAACAATAATTGATATAATCGGGTGTTTTGTCATTCACAAAAATTGAGAAAAATAATAAAATATATCTACGAGTAAATAATATAACTAATTATATTATTAAATAGTTTAAACGTCCCACGAGGTATAACATGATACGAAATAATATATATATATATATATATATATATATATATATATTATTTAATAGAATTTGTCACGGGATGAAAGTAATATAAACATATTATTTTATACAAATTTACGGTTTAAAATAATATAAACATATTATTTCTTTTGTTGATAATAACAATAATATTTTATTCATAAAAGTGGTAATAATAAAAATATGTTCATAATTCAAACCCGAGCCTACGGGTTGTTTCCCGGGCTAAAGCACATTTATATAATAATATAATATTATAGGGTTTGATTTTTATTAATTAAATATTATAGAAAACTGTTCAAAAAAAATGATGTGGGAGCCCGGCCTCGAACCCGGGTCTCTCCCACACACGCACAAGTCACTAACTAGTCCCGCCCGCTAGGGTATCGAGATGATATCCGAATCTGATTAGTTTTAACACTAAGGTGTTGGGTGTTCTTCCCCTTTAACGACACTCGGTCCAAACCAGTCCAAATGTCATCGAATTCGACCACGATTGGAAGCAATTGTATAGGGGTTTTGATAATCCGGGTATTGCGAATCTGGGGACTCATTTAATTTGAAAACCATCGGTTTTAAGATCGATAATTTACAGAAAGAGGGATCGTAACCCTAGTTTAGGAACTAAAAATTGATTTGAAGTATTCTGATAATAAAAGTTGATAGAATCATAGGGCTTTTGTTAAACGAAACCTTGCGAATCTGTTGATGTGGTTTAATTGCATTAAATTCGTGTTTAATATCGAAAACCCCAAATCGTTTCTAGAACGAACCCTAATTACTGGATTATGATCAATTCGATGATGGAAGCCCGATATTTCATAGGGCTTTCACTCTACAGACTATTACGAGTTTAATGATGTGGTTTAATTTGATTTTAAAATAGTTTAGAGTTGAATTCAGCAAACTTGTTTCATAAGAACCCTAGATTACGGGTTACAATGATCCTGATAATAAAACATCAAATTGACAGAGGGCTTTCAAGGAAAATGGTATTGCGAATCAAACTGTATAGGTTAATTGTATTTTGATTGAGTCTAGACTAGGGTTCGATTAAACCGGTCAGTGATGAACCCTAGATTACAGACTTCAATCGAATTGATAATGTAAGCCCTTGTAATGATAGGGCTTTCACTAAATGGATAAAAACGACAGGGTGAGTGCAAGTAATTACCAGAAATGTTGTCGGATTGATGGAGATCAAGTAAACAGTTCCGGCTTGTATAGGTTTGATCTCCGATGACTTCTGCTATGGTTTCGGTCGAATTGAGACGTGCAACAGCTTCAAATGTGTTCGTTTAGTGTGTGGAGATGATTCGTTTGTGAGATTAACATCAAGTTTAATCGAATTCGAGAGTCAAATGATATTGTCGACGGTTTTAAGTTAATACGTATTAATTCAGTTTAATTTCAGTATAACAGTGATGATTAAGTCTTAATTAAGTTCGTTAAAGGTTTGATTGTATACGACGGTTACAAATTCCTGTATAACATCGATCATGAATGTGAATTGAGATCAAAATGTTGCGGGTTTGACTCCAAGAAGTCAAACAAAATCAAATTTGGATATATTATAGAATTGGTCCCTCTGTTTTCTGTTTTAAGGTTTAAAAATGGGCAGGAATGGTCCTTAGGGTTTAGGTTTGGTTAGTTAGGTTAAGTTTAGGTTAGTTTGACTTTATAAAGGTCAACAGGGACAACTATAGGTAAATTACAAGTTTGGTCCTTCAATTTTTTATATGTTTGAGTTTGAATAACGGCAGATTAGTCCCTAGGGTTTGGATTAGAGTTAAATAGGTTAATATTTAACTGGATTTGCTAACGAAAATACTGAAAAAGTCCGGATAGTCACAGTTTGGCTGACAGACCACCAACTGCTTGGCTTACGGTCTGCTACGTAGGTCCTTAGGGACCCTTTCCATCAGACACGTGTCGTGACACGTGTAGGGCATGTGTCAGCATGCTGGACGTGTGTTCTGGTGGCGGACCTCCACTGTAGGCCCACACGGTATGCTACGGACGTGTGGCGCGCCTGGGCTGCATGGCCACCACGTGGCACGCATGCGTGACTTTGGGCGGTAGCGGACCGCCAGGGAGCTGGCTAGCGGTCCACTACGGGGTAGAAGGCAGCCAATAAGTAGAGGACTCCTCGATTCATTTTCCACACCAAAATCCAAACCAACCCTCGAGTTCTCTCTGCCTATGAGTAATTCCTGAGCCCTCCAGCTATCCCGACTCCCGAGTCGCTCCTCTGGGTATAACTGAATTTCGCTTATCAACCAGACTTGAGCGTTTAAGAGACGAAAGAACCCGATGAACGTGTAGAAGTGCTAATTGAGGTGCTAGAGCCCTAAGAGGCGAGAAGCACATAGTATATTATCTTTCAACCTTCCACTTCCAAACCAAGGTAAATATGAGTCTGTCAAAAACAATTTGAAGCCATGAGAGTGCTACGGACACTTTCACGTAAACGATAAAACTATTTATGTTTTACAACAAAGGCAAAAACATGAGAATTAAATACTTACTCATATAATCCCGGTAAGGGGGGTTGAGATAAACCCCTGGGATGGTATTACCCAAGAAGTGTACGTAAGGTTTGATCAAGTCTTTATACTCGCTCCGGATCCATGGTGGTCGGGCGGGATTGGCATGTATGTCGGGTGGTTGGTTAAAACGCCAATACAGGCCGTGTTAACCCCCAAGTATGTGACCATTGTATGCATAAATAAAAACGGAAATAAGTGAAGTCTTCGCTAGATTCCTGAAGAAGAAAATGTTTAATTGTTTAGTTTAACTGTTTTTGCCATAATTACAAAAATGATTTGAGGTCATCAAGTATTCACCAGCATATAGCTGACGTTCATTTTCAAATGTTTCAGAAAAAGAATAATATAACCTCTACATACCGGGACCGCCTATGACCTAAGTCCCGGGGGCAGTTTGTTGCATAGTCAGGTCAGGCCACACACCTGGACCCGGTGCAACCCAAAAATATATTTATGTAAGTTCATGTTATGCATGGACAAAACCTGGGAAAAAGGACAAGGCTAAGGTGCCCAAAGGATTTCGACTCCTTAGGCTGAATACCTCCTTGTAGATTTTATGCTGACTTTGTGTCAGAGTTTTGATTTTAAAACAAATGTACAAGCGATCGGGTTTTATACCCAAGTATTTAAATAAAATAGTCTTTTGTCTACACGACAAAATTCTATTATTTACAAACCAACCCTTGTGGCTGAGATTATTGATAAAAAGATCCTTTTGTTAAAAACCATTATTACATTGCACAAGACCAAACTCTAAAATCAAAGCAGGTACCGAAGGTGCCAACTGACGTCGCAGCCCAGTAACGTCTCGGGGGTGCCTGGGGCGTGGTGTGACACTAAACTTTTTCACTACAGCTGATTTGAATCCAAATTGAGGATAAAAATGTCATTCAAACCACAATTTGAGTTGAATTTATATGTGATTGAATGAGAAGATACATATCATGGGTGTTGAAGATCATATCTGAAATGGAAATCTATTGAATTCAAGTAAAATCAAAGTACGTTTGAGTAAACGAGTAACTGATGTGATGAAAATTTCAAAGATTAATGGAAACGATCTTTGGTTAATTTTGGGGTTTTTCTTCATAGATTTTGAGGTTTTTTTTTAAACAGATGTTCCAATTATACCCATCCTCTACTAAAAAAAATATTTAAATTGATGTGAACCATTAATCAACTATAATCAATGATTGAAAAGGGTTTTTAAGTTTTCTCTTTCAAGGGAGTTTTCTAAGGAACCCTATCGTACATACATACATATATATATATATATATATATATATAACATTATGTTAAGAACTGTAAGAGACGCATAATACACTTGTACGTTTCACTTTAAATGTAATACATAAGGCGGTGAAACACCCGGTCTTAAGGGTCGCTCATTTAAACTTGTTTTACATGTGAACCATGTGATTAAGTGTGCAAGTGTGTTATATGCTTCTGTGAGCTGTAAATATATATCTGTATATATATATATATATATTAAGAAATATTTATGTGTGTTTTTAGTTAATTGGTAAATCAATTAATTAGTTTAGATGACTTTAAGTGAGAGTAGAGGACATGTTTGAATTCGAAATTCAAACATGTGAGACTTGGTATGCAACAAACTTCCCTTAACTTTATCCCCCCTCCCAATTATTCGATGACTCTCCTTGCCCCATCCTCATTCATCATCATCGGCTTCCACTAGAATCGAGGGAGAGAGAGAGAGAAAGAAACGGGGAAGGAGAGAGAGATCGATAGTGGAAATTAGTGACAAAGGCGGTGATACGTGAGGTGGTGTCACAGTGGTCCAGAGGGTGGTAGAAGGTAGTGGCTAGCGGCTGTGGTGGCGACTCAAGATGGTCTCCGTGGTGCGATCAAAGTCGAGGACAAAGAAAGGTGTGTTTGTGTGTATGTTCGTGTGCACCAACAAAGGATGTCGACAGTTGTGGTGGTACGAGGTGGACGGAGAGTGTCTAAGGACTGTAAGGTGGTGCACGTCGGCGTGTGGAGGCGTTGAAAGTGTGGGTGTGTGTGGTGAGAGAAAAGGTGGTGAGAAATTTGAATTATGGTTTTGGTGTCTTCAAGGTGGTCAACAACTCGCGTGGTGCGGTGTTTAGTGGCTGACCAAATGAGGACAACCAACATCGGCGGCGATTGGTGGCTAGCGGTGACGGTTCACGGTGGCGGACGTCGACAGTGTAGTGTTTTTGGGTTTTAAGCCTGGATGAACATGTGGAAAGCTAGCCAAGTGTGTAACACTTGAGGTGAGTTCTATATGGCCTATTTAAAGTATTTTAAATGTTTTGGGTTAATTCATGTACAGTGTGTGTAAGGCCTCGAACCCGGGAGGCTTCACTGTGACACCTGCAAAATTCCAGGATCCTAAAATCTAGTTGTTGGTCTAACCAAACTTGGCCCAATAAGGCCCAATAAATATTCAAGCCCATCTGAGGCCCATTAAGGATCCAAGCCCGTTAGAGGTCCAAATTTATAGAATCCAAACATCATACTAGCCACTTGGTTTCGTCTAATGACTTGATACGTAATTCTGAGAATTTAAGAAAAGATACAAGAACGTACGTCATTCAGTAATTTTAAACGTTAAATGCGTCAGACATCGATTCATAAATAGATATTCGACAAAATGATTAAGTGAGATAATCAATTATTAATATGAAGTATTAGTATTCACTCGGAAAGACTGTTCAGATAAATACACGCGTAGTACGTGTATGAGAACGATAAATCGCGTTAGATGCTTGTAAGATTAACGATAGCTATATGGTTTTTACCAATACATACATTGATACGAAAAGTGTTCTAAGTATTTATTTTACTATTATTGGTAAAATAATAATAGTTATACTCGGAGTGCAGAATGTTTAATCGGACGAACACGTAAATACGTGGTACGGACGCGTACCGGCCTGGACGGGAGTCGGTGCAGAAATCTAATAAATTAAATACCTAAATGATATTAATAATGGAGTCACGTGATTTTAAGAACCTTAAAATAAACTATCGGGGTCGAGAACTATAACATCTCAAAAATCGACTAGTTATTGGTTTGGGTTAATGGGTAACATGAATCTCTAGTAAATGACGCAGTTAGTACAGGTTTTCATGTGAAGCGGGATATAACAGAAATAAGAGGACCCGATTAACTGTTAATGAGCAAATTGAGATCGGAACGCCCTAGTTGGTATTAGAGGGGACCCGGATGTAAGTTCTCGTGGTTTAAATACCACATATTGTATGCGTGCAGCCAAAGAGAGACAAACGGAGAGAGACAGAGGGAATCCGGTGACGTGAGACGATTTCTACAGCGGTCCTACGGTGGTGTCTAGCGGGGGAACTCCGTTACACGTTAAGGTAATCTCGTTTCATGTTCGTTCACATTGTTTATGTTCATTTTCATGGGACTACGATTAGGGTTTAGAGTGGGATGGTTGTCGGGTGGTGGTGTGGCGGCCGACGGTGGCCGTAGGCGATGAAGAAGGCAGCTACGGGTGGTAACATGTGGCCGGCTATGGTTAGGTAGAGGTAATGACTTCATGGTGGTGGCGTGTGAAAGTGATCGAGGGCATAGAGAAAGATAGTGGTGGGGTTACGGAGGAACGACGAGAGGGCGGAGGTGGTGCCCGACGGACGCGGTGGCTACTGTGGCGGTGCACCGCGGTGGTGAACGAAGGAGGATGAAGAAGGGGACAAATCTGGTGTATAGCATGGCTCGATGGAGTTCATTTGGATAGTAATAGGGATGTTAGCCGATTAGGGTTGTTACTAGACAAAGAGGACGATGGTGACGTGAATGGTGGTGCATGGTGTGGAGATGAAGGGCGGTGAGGGAGTCGGTTACGGTTGCCGGCTAGAGTTTGCATGGAAAGGTTAGGGTTTGCATGGCGGGTTACGTGCATGCATGGGAACACGGTTTGGATTTTGAATTCCAAACGGGTTAAGGGCGATCCGATACGGGTGTGCGTGGAGCTAAGGGTTCGGTGAATCGGAAAGACGAGTAGTTGAGACCGAGTGTGGAGTTTATATTCTTGTGCGTTATCTGACATGAGTTTAGAACATAATCAGATCATGTGATCGAACGTTTGAAAGGTTCGGGTGTTGAGCAAGAGGATGGTTGCAGGGTAGGATTTGGATCTTCGCAACCGGTGAGTTTCTAATCCCCTCTTTATCGTCTTTACTTTTTGGGGCTATCGTACATACCTACATGTATTACTTCGTTATTTAAATGTATTACGAGTTTTGGGTAACCCTAGAGAGTTCTATGAGTTAAATATTCCATAATAAACTTAAGGGTTTGTGTGGTGTCTGATATGACGTAAATTATACATGTTTTGCATGCATAATTATCCCTGAATTCATCACAATTAGAGATAATATAATAATAATTGGTACTTAATCCATCCATTTGTGTTCCGATAGGATAATTGACTTGGATATGCAAAAACATGAAGAAAACACTCAAAATCAAGGTGAAATCAGCATTCGGTAGCCAATTGAACGAAACCGGACGCAGAAGGTCAACCCTAGAAGTCAAAAAGTCAACAGGAAGCATTTTAGGGCAATGCACGGTCGTGCATTGCCTTGCATGGCCGTGCAAACCCTCAAATGCTCTCATGTACTCTCCTGTACTGCCAGATTCCGCACGTGAAAGAAAATGGTACTTTGCACACCTTTTTAATCCAATGCATGACCGTGCATTGCCAAAATATTAGCCTATAAATATCACGCTCATTCTAGTGCTTTAGGTGTCCAAGATCAAGAGTAGGGAAGGCCTTAGTGCTCTGCTATGAGCCGGAACTCTCTCGGTTTTGATCCATTTTAGCTTTCTTGTTTATTTTCCTTTTTAAAGTCTTGTAATATGAATGTTTCTTCTCGTTCGAGTAATCAAGAGGCAACCTATACCCATTCTCCCTTGGTGTTGGAATACTTCCACACATTATCTAAGGGTTAGTGGAGTCACTTGTATGGTCTTGCATGGCTAATCCTCTTGTGTTGCTCGAGTTGGTTAAACTTTAATTAATTAATGAAGTATTTTTAGTATGTTATGTTTTTAAAGTCTTTATTATGATTTATCTTAAAAAGACAAGAATAAGTGATCTTTAAACCAATCTAATAATCTTGAATCTTGTGAGTTACTCAAGCAAGACTTCTTGTTTGGGAAGCTTATTCGATGTTTGTACGATCTATATACAAATCTTGGTGCTAGCAATGGCCGGGTAGTATAGATTTAATATTATGGGTTGATTGGAGGTTTGGGTATTCAGCAAGTCGTTTGAGCCCTAACCAGACCGGGCGGTTTGTGTCGGTATTTCTTTACTTTCTCGTGTCGGCTTACAGAGGACTTCTAGCGGGAGCTATGGGGTTTGATCTTGAGAATGAAAGGCTTATTTATTAAAAATAATATTATAAGTAAAGACAACTATTTAAGAACGTAATTTGTTAGGTCCGAGCATTCATAAAGTTGCTCTAGAGGGAGTTGCGCATTCCGACTTTCCAAAGTAAGTTACAAGACATGACGTACGTCAGTCATTGGATAATCATAGTCTGAATAATGAATCATGAGATAACCGGTTCAGGTCCGGAGATTCATTAAGGAACAGTTGGCCAAACGTATCCACTGTTCCGTTACGAAATGCTAACTCCCCTATCGAAAGAGTTAGTACTAGTAACTATGACCAACCTTACTTTAAATATAGCATTAATTAACAAGGGATAACAACTAGAGTAACATCTTAAATGAGATAATACTTCTAATTACATTTCTTATCTTTTATTTTCCTTTTAAAACAAAACCCATTTTCCAACTTATTATCCTAGTCAGACAATAGCGAGGGTTGAGTACGGGATCCGTGTCCATAGTTCGATACTTGGTTCTTACCCATACTATACTACACTATGATAGGTACATTTGCCTATTGTGTGTGTATTTAGTTATAGTAATTACCATTTTAATTTATAAATTTAAAACATGATTTTGTGTAGCTCTAAATAGAATAAATTTATTACTACTAAAAACACGCCATCATGTTTTTGGCATCGTTGCAAGGGATATATATATTTATATTTTTATATACATATAAAACACACATCAGTGTCCTTAGGTTGTGTGAGAGAGAAGTCAGTATTATACTTGTGTATCGTATAATGACTTATTTGGGATAAATCAGGTAATAAATGTAGATGTTTTAAGGGTACATCTAGGATATGTTAGCATGAGAACACGTATGTGGTTTGTACTTAGGTAACGAGTCATAGTAAATGCTTGTGTGTTGCTATGTGTTACTTGCTTGTTGTTGTGTGTGCTTGCATTGTTGTCCTTAAGACACGACAAACGATGATGTGAAGGATGAGGTCCTTCGGGTGGTCACTGTGAGTGACAATGCCCTTTGGGGGCAGTGATGAGACCCAGTGGGGAGCTCGGAGTATGACTAACACCCTCACGAGGGCAGTTGTGACAAGACCGGCTAAATCCTACGAAGGTAATTATTGTGTGCATAAATGTTTGGCTTAATTGCATGCAAATGTTAATTGATATTCATTGTGTTATGATGTTATTGCTTAGGTGTTAAGCATTAGATTGACTGTTGTGGTGGAACGATGTCGTATTTACGACTTATGTGTTAGTAGACCTTGTGAGAGTCTTGGTTAGGTCTTGTTAGGTCTATGTCTAGTGGTCGGTTGAGTTAACCGGACTTCATGTTGACAATTGTGGTAGATTACGAGTTAGTAGTGTAGTAAGTTCGATCCATGTCGGTAAGACTTACGGGGTTATGGTTACGGGTTGGGTCTTGGGTTGTTGGACCCTTATGGGAAATTGTAGGTAACACGGGTTACCGATACGTTAATAAGCAAGAAATCGTTTTATAAAGGACTAGAAAGTCTTGAGTTGAAATAAATGATATTTGTTATGAGATCGTTTCTGTTAAAATAAACTGTTAGAACTTACTCAGCGTAGCTGACTTTGTATATATGTTAGACTGTTTTGCAGGTAAGTTCAGGTGGCGATGTATCTCGGCTTGGAGCGGTGCTACTCGAATTGATGTGTATGCATTCATAAGGTAATGCTAAGAACGAGAATGAGATTAAAACATAATTAGTATTTTGAGTAAGACTTTCACTGATTGTTTTTATAATAAGTTAAGTTTTTTTAAAGAGAATACCCTGTGATGTGACCCAACTGTAGGGTGCCCGGTTTGGGGCCTTATAAGTTAAGAGAATTTCGGTGTTTTTAAATACCTAAACTTAAACCGAAAATGGGACAAAAGTAAACGAATGCGACCACGAGTAACCGCAAGCCAAGAGGTACGTTTTTCGAGTTGAGTTTAAGTGTTAGAGTTTCACTTGTGTAATGTTACACTAGGTAAAGTTGCTTGGTGTGATTATACGGCTTGATGATTTCGTGTGGGATTATGTTATGTAAGTTGTGTATGGTGGAATTATATTACTTGTAGCTACGTGGTAGTTAGTGCATTGTGTTTTGTGTGGATTGTGTGGGATGCATGTGAATCTATTGTGTGAAAGGTAGAAAGTTAGTGTGAATATGATGGGAAACAATTAGAATCCAAGTAGTGACTTGGACAACCGATCGCACTTGATCAACGTGATTCGGTGGTGTATTGTAACTCTTATATTATGAATTTCCTGCCTATAATAATCACATAAATTTTCTATCTTGTGTAGGATTAGATGGCTAAGACGAAGCATAAAAGGTCGGTCAGACGTGGAGCTCTAGCTAGGAGGAATGCAGGACGAAAAGTCAAGACGACGGCTGCCACAGACGGAACTGTTGGTGAGACAGAAGTAGTGTTGGCGCTTCCCGGGCCGAGTGCGACTAGAGCTTCGGATGGTGCTATGATTGAAAAGACTGGATGGCAAAAAAGGGCGGTGTCAGCAGTATGTGATTTCCCTCCAGGATGTGGACCAGCATGGTGGGGAGATTGACCCCTTGCGACAATTAAGAGGGCTCTGTTTCAGGAAGACCTAGTGGATGACCCGTGAAGTGATGAGGAGGAACCAGAGGAGGACACGTCAGATGCACCTTGAAGTGACCTGGTAGTGATTTGGAGGACAATGTTTGGATGCTCGATAGGTTCTTTGATTAGTTATTGTGACGATTTCACGAGAGATTTTGAGTGGTTTCGACGTAGAGATTGATTTGACGTTTACGTTATGAAATTCTTATCTAGGTTTTGTTATCTGATAATGATATGGATTTTGAGTTTTATTGCATGCCGATTATGACATAATTGGTGGTAATTGTGTTTGCAATTATGCACGATTGTACTTCCAATCGTTAATTATGTGCGGTAATGTGTGATTATGCGATTACAATTTAAATGACGTGAGTTCGTATTAAACGTAATCTTTTCCGTGATGCTAGAGCATGGTTGATTAGATTTTATGAGTAGACTTGTAAAGACATGAGTTTTGAATTTGTCTGTGTCTAAGGTCCTAAGTTAGTTTCATATATGTGATAATGTTAAGCGGTGCCTGGTGAGCATCGAGGGTTATACATCTTATATATAGGGGAATGTTTAGGACGGTGTCCTGTGTAGGGTAATAGTGTTACATCTTATGTATGTATGAATATTTAGGATGATGTCCGATGTGAGACATCTGTGATGTAACCCATGGGAATGGTGTCTTCGTGTCTAGTCTGAGTAGTGGGTGTCCTGATCCGTCGGTACGAACCATGTGGTGTACGACCGTGTAGACTCTGTATGAGTGTGTAATGACGTGTGGCAGGAGCCACCGTTGAGATAAGTAGTTGTTAGGGTTAAGAAGTTTTGTTTAATCACGAATGGCGGTGGCCATGTCGTATGTGTATGAATTTACTCAGTTCTAGCAATTTATGTGCACACATTGTGCGAGTCGGGAGTTTGGGTTACTATATATATATATATTGGACATAGATTGTTTTGTTATTATGATATGATGTTAGGTGACCTTTTTGAAACACGATTAGTCGTGAGTAGGAGGTGTAGTTTGTATGCACAAGTAGAGTACTTATTTTTGACTTTTCGTTGATATTTTCTCGTCGTATGATGTAACGAGAAGATGTGAGGTGTTCTGACGCTTTTCTAAACGATCGGCAAGATGCTCTTACGATATGCCTATACTCATATCACAGAGTTTTGGAGCGCGAAGCCAATGGATGGAATTGCGGGAGTTTGATGCAGAAAGCGTTTGCTTGAACGCTTGATCGAAAGGTACGTGTGGTGTGATCAGATCGACGACGCTGAATAGTTTAACGCTGAGCAGCAAGGTGACGTAACGCTCTTCATAGATGCATTCCAAATGAGGAATCCGGTGAACCTAGGATAAAATATGAGTGGTGGCGTTCTCTTAGAATGAGGCGACGGGTAGCCGAGGCGTATGCTAGGATGGACTTCATGTTCATGCATGACAGAGGAGACGCGGTCGGTTATCGTGTGTTAAGGACATAGAAATGGCGAGGAAAGGAAAACAAAGGAAGGACAAGTGCGGCTCTGCACGTGAGTCCTGAAAGGGGATGCCTATGCTGGTAAACATATGGCGAATTTAAGGGCAAGCTCCTGTGGAACATTGGATGAGACAATGTTTTCAGAACGGACGTGATTGTGGTACGCGAGCTTTTGGAGATCATCGGGATTCGATGATCATATCGCTAGCTACGAGTAGAGTGAATTTACCTTTACGGTGTGATGAACGCATGGTAATAAAGTAAAGAGATAATTCGGTCGGGGAACTTTTGCTTTAATAGAGTTTGGAGGAGTTTTGTACAAGCTCTTGGAGATCATCAGAGAAAGACGAATGACTTACCTTACGAATAGGTATGTAATGATGGTGCTTAGACTTCGGGAAATCATCGCAGGATGGCGATAGGAGTGTGAGATGAGAAGTATGATGATCATGTAATGATGAAGCAACGAATGCCTCTATACATGCAAGTAGGAAGCCTACTTAAAGAATGGTTGTCTGAGGGACGAGATTATTAGAAATATATGAGGGACGATGGCGAACGTGCCGATAAGCTAGAGAGGGAAATGCTACGAACAAAATGAATATCCAGTGGTGACATACTACGCAGTACCTGGGACAGTACAAGCGACATTGTTAAAAAGGATGAATCAATTAAACGATGACAATGAGACCTTCATGGAAGGGTGAGTTTTTGAAGTTATCATGAAGCATCACTTCTAGCGAGTGTCGAGATAGCAAATGTCGGACAGACGGTTCTAAAAAAAAACTTGCTAGAATGTATAGTAGCGAGCTACAAGTCCAAAAGTTGAAAGCGGGCAATGGAGAAGACTTCCTTGACCATCAAGAGTGGTGGCCGAGTCAGAAGGTAAATTGACAATAAGGTCATATACGAAAGTGAACGATTGGTATCGGAAGATTTTAGATACGACAGACAGGGAAGTGAGGTGAGTTGTTTTAAATTGTGCCGACACAGGATTCGAGGACGAATCCCTTTTTAAGGGGAGTAGACATGTAACATCCCAAAAACCGACAAGTTAATGGTTGGGGTTAATGGGTAACCCGAATCTCTAGTAATGAAGCAGTTAGTAAAGGTTTACATGTCAAGCGGGATATAACAGAAATAAGAGGACCTGGTTAACTGTTAATGAGCAAATTGAGATCGGAATGCATGAGTTGGAATTAGAGGAGACCCAGATGTAAGTCCTTGTGGTTTAAATACCACATATTGTAAAAACCCTAGCTCATACGACCTAGGTGTTGTGCGTGCGGCCAAAGAGAGACAAACGGAGAGAGAGAGGGAATCCGGTGACGGGGTGACGGGAGACGACTTCCGTGGTGGTCCTACGATGGTAAATGGGGGAACTCCGTTACACGTTAAGGTAATCTCGTTTCATGTTCGTTCACATTGTTTACGTTCATTTTCATGGGACTACGATTAGGGTTTAGAGTGGGATGGTTGTCAGGAGGTGGTGTGGTGTTCGATGGTGGCCGTAGCCGATGAAGGAGGCATCTACGGATGGTAACAGGTGGCCGGATGTGGTTTGGTAGAGGCAATGACGTCACATTGGTGGCGTGTGATGGTGATCGAGGGAAAATATAAAGAGAGTGGTGGGGTTACAGGGGAGCGACGAGGGGGCAGAGGTGGTGCCCGACGAACGTGGTGGCTGCTGTGGCGGTGCACCACGGTGGTGAAGAATGGAAGATGAAGACGGGGACGAATCCGGCGTATAACATGGCTTGGGTGGAGTTCATTGGGATAGTAATGGGGTTGTTGGCCGATTAGTATAACATTCTTTATTTTTCATGTACTTTTTTAGTGCAATAAACAATATTCCAAGTCCAATTCTAGTGCAATACTTTGTATTATTCGTGCAAACATTAAATTTCAAGGTTTTCACTCAATACAATTTTTGATTTTTACATGATCACATACATACATTTTAATTT
Source organism: Smallanthus sonchifolius (assembly GCA_023525975.1). Taxonomy (NCBI): domain Eukaryota; kingdom Viridiplantae; phylum Streptophyta; class Magnoliopsida; order Asterales; family Asteraceae; genus Smallanthus; species Smallanthus sonchifolius. Next base: position 87,642,677 of record CM042022.1, read on the forward strand.
AAATTAAATCAAATTTAAGGATTTAATATTTTACAATTTTACTCCATATATATATATATATATATATATAATTTATCACACATAAAATGTGTATATATAAGTAGTGGTTTTTAAAAAATATTTATACTAAAACATTATCACAATTTAGTTACTTATAAAATTTATAAAGTTTTAAGCTTTAAAAACTAAAAATCAACGCATTTATTTGTTTATATATATTTTTTTCATTTTAAAAAAAATTAGATTTGAATCTTTGAACACATGGACTCATAATTTTGAACCCCTGCCATTATTTTGACTTAATTTGACTTTTAAAAGTCAACAGATCCGAATCCTTGCAATTAGATGTTTAATTTGATCAAATCCGATTGTTATAGACTTGCCTTGTATACCTGAGTGTTTTACGATCATTTCCTAATTCGTTTAACATACCAATTTGACAGAATGAGCGGTTGAATTCAAATTTCAAACGTTTTGAATATTCAGAGTTAAACCGAGCCAAATCAGTTTCAAATCATGAAATTTCAACGCGATTAAAACCCGCAAATCCTGCTTAGACTTGTCTCGCATGTTTACAAACCCAAATCATGACCCAAACCATCGCGAATTAAACGAATTGATTCGTCCAATCAATCTCGTAACCCTTTCGGTCAATTCCGAATCAAATTGAGTGTTTAAGATGAAATTGAATTGCAAAAACCACTCCCACACCTTCGCATAACCTCTTACAAACCCCCTAAACCCTTAGTCTATCCGCATTACATCTCTACAACTCGATCGAGCCTCAAGATCAATGGTTCTGTCTTCTCAGCCATTCTCACTCGTTCCTTCACCAAAACAAGTAAGTTTTACGTTGTTAGAATAGTAACTTGATGCATTCCAATAGCCATATATCAATTCATCACAACAGGATGTATCGGATTCGATTTCGAGTTGAATTCATGACCTGTTCATACAGGATTCAATTTAGGTTTTTGATTCCATCTGTTTAACGTATTTAATTAAAAGGAATCCCTACTTAATCAGCCAAACTATCTGGTCCGACTGGCTAAGTCATTGTACCATCGGACCAGATGGCATGGGTTCGAAACCCACAAACCCGGTCCCTTTTTGTTTATTCTTGATACCAGGCCGGTTCCCTTTCCAATTTATGTTAAATCCATTGCGGACCGGTTTAATATCAGCATCAGCCATCTAGTCCAGTGGTAATTCGCGTTACACACACAGAAACCACTCGGGTTCGAACCGAGTGGTCCGCATTATTTTTTTAAGCAGTTTTAGCAACAATATTTATTCTATAAAATTTATTTTATAAAACATATACCATTTGGAACTGTTTAGTACCATAATTAATAATTTTAAATGAGAAACAATTATTCTTACAATTTAAATTGGTTAGAATCTCATTTTTAAATATAAAAATCATTTAAAAGTGTATTTTTTTATTATTAAATTACAAAAAAAAAGCATTCAAAATACCTAATTTTACAAAAACAATTGTGACAAGATTTTTATAAAATACTTTATCATTTTTAAAGAATTTCATAAAACAATTTTATAAAACATTTTCTAATAATTAAACATATTAAGGTTTAAGCCCTCTTCAAACAAATGTATTTTTCCTAAATGTATATTAATATATATATATATATATATATATATATATATATATATTTACATATTTTAAAGAACATACTATTTTAATAATAAATAAAAAGAATTTATTTATTTAAATTAGTTATCTTTTTACATTGATAATCCATTTAGGTTTAATTTATTTTTAGTATAATTTCTTAAATTTATATATACCAATATATGTTTACACTACTTTTTAAGACACATTATTATAATAATAAATAAATAAAAAGAATTTATTTATTTGAATTATTAAACCCTAAGTCAATTATTTTTTTATTTAAATTCATATATACTTTGAATTTACATTTTGGATTAAACTTTTATTCAATTACAAACACCAACTCACACATCCACTACATGAAATAACACAAAACACATTTGTACAAATCCCTATACTCAAATCCCGTTGAACCCTAGACTTTGCCTTAGACTTTACTCGTATCATTGATCAAGTTCATATAATTCAACTCTAGGTTAATCTTATAATTTGCAAATCACTTGTGCTATCTACAAACAACTTACAAGTGAGTTTTACATAGCCCCTTTTACATTTTCGCACATTTTGGGGTGAAACATGATGTTCATTGAAAACTATTTGCAATTACAAAATATACAATTCTACATTATGATCATATGTGTGATTTGTGCTTTATGCTTGAATGCTATTAATTAAGACTACATATACATGACATACGCGTGCAATCATTAACTCTGTACAAGCCAATGGTAACATTGATAGATCTATTGTGTCTGACAAACCCACCCAGGTAGGGTGATTGTTACCGATAATTCATTAGGGTAACCTGCGTGTTATGCCTCAGTAACAAGGTTTGATTGTGGACCTAGTTTAACTATAGATTCTCCATATATGCCTTATTTACCATGCGTCATATGAATTGTATAAAACATTTGAAATCAATTTGTGGTGTCAAAACCTATTTATGCTCACCAACTATATGTTAGTTGACCTCATTTTTATCATGTTTCAGGTACGAATAATTGAGTAATGATCGAGTTGCTTCACTTAAGTTTGAGGACCTAGTTAATGAATTAATGGAATTTATTTATGTATTTCAATTCTTGTATTGTTGAATTTTGTTATTTGGATTATGAAATGAAATTGGATGTTTAAATATATTACAAATCTAGTAAATCATGTGCTTATAAACAGTCTCCATGTCCCACTCCAACATGTTCCGTCGTTGGTTGGAGTATGACAGATTGGTATCAGAGCCATGGTTATAGGGAATTAGGTTATTAGACACCCTTGACCTAGACTATAACCTCAGGACACCCATCTTATGCCATGCTCTATGATTGTATGATAGTTGCTACATGCTATGTGCTACATGTCTACTACATTATGTGTTAATCTATTTGATGCCCTATTTGTTAGACTTCATGACTTACTAGGTTTCATCTGAATAATAAACTAAATAATAATACCCATACCCTTATCCTAAGCCTCTTATCCTTCTTACCTAATTTTATATCATCGTCATCATCATAGCATGTGGAACGTAATACTCATAGACACAAGTCTATAAAATTTTCTTTCTACACCTCGTTAAGGTTTTAAACTTTGTTAATTATTAGAGGACACGTGCAATCTGGAAGGGTGACACCTGTATTCTGGGTTTTCTGTCTAGGAAAGCATTTTAAATAAATCCCAATCAACCAAGGGATCCGTATGCTTTCCTGGGAATTCCCGGGATAAGTTTTTACTTACAGGCTAAAGCATGTCTCCTTGAAAGTTATGTAAGTTTAATTAACCTTAATATGTCATAGCATTCAAGTGGTTATGTTACTATTTGAGTGCAATCCAAACAATGATTACTTATGTTTATTTATTGCCTTATTTTAATCCAAGAAATTCACATAAATTCTTACATCTCTCCATGTGTGGTTTAAATCTATAGCATGCCTCCCCGTCGTGCCAACGAAACCAACAACAACAACAACACTGATCTTGCTACTCTTCTCACCCAACTTGAAAACCAACTCACTCAGGCCAATAAGAACGGTAATGGTGGTAGTGGAAGTGCTAATGGTGGTGGTGGTGGTGGTGGTGGTGCCAACCCGCCCCAATGCACTTTCAAGCACTTTAACTCATGCCACCTGATAATAATAATATAATATTATACTAGTATTCAGAGATATTGGTTTCACGAGATCAGGTTTTAAATTTATAAAACGATAATTACTTTAACTTAAAACACACACAATAGGCAAGTATATCTATCGTAGCGTAATATAGTTTAGGTAAGAACCAAGAATCGAACCAATGGACACGGTCGAGTTCCAATACTCAACTTTTGTTATCGTTTAGCATGATTAATTAGTGAGCGGGTTTTGTGTGCTTGTGAAGCAGAATAGTAAATGACAGAAAAGTAAATGACGGTAAACTAAATAGCATAAAAGTAAAAACGTGCGTGAAGTGTGTAACGAACAGAATAGTAAATATCAGGAAATTAAATATCTTGTAAATGATCATGTCATGAAGAGTATTGCTTTAGGCTTCGAATCCGCTTGGTACATGATAATGTTAAGTTGACTAATCCATTGATATGACTACTACAAACTTGTGACCCGGGTCACCGCTAGAGCCTCGTCATCACGACATTTGATTCACGAATTAAAATCTTTAAAAAATAGTAGTGCCTCCCGTTAAGGACAACAATTACCCTCAACCCTTTGAATGGTCATCTCCAGGTTGGTTTAAGACATCGAACGTAAATTCTTTGTATTAGAGTTAAATAGAAGATTATATTTTGTTCAGCGGGAGGCGGTGTAACAATGGGACCAAGTATAAAGACGTACCGTTCCCAACATGAGTTCACCAATTCTTGGTCGCATAATAAGTTCGTATAAAGACGTAGGACCTTAATAGTGTTGATCAAGCCTTGGCTTATCAATCTCTACTTGTATAAAGACGTACGAGTTTCAAAAGAAGTTTAACTAAAAAGGTTTTACGATCTAAAACTTTAAAATCAAGAACACTCACAAATATAAAGACGGATTTAGACATTAATAAAAGCCCACCAAATGGTGGTTTTAAAGACGAATGATTAAAGACATAAACACATCACTAGATTAATACTTCAAACATTAACATGCACCACACTTCATCTTCACCCTAGCAATACAAAGAGTATAGCCACGAATGGCCATACTAGCTATCATAACGCTAAGTTTCGTAGGCTCCCCTATTGCAGAACAAGGAGGAAGAGCCCCTCTACTCTCTACTCTCTACTCTAACTACGAAATAAGCTCTCTCTGGTGTGTTCTTGAGGTATGGATGGGTGTGTTGAATGAAGAACTCAAGCCATCTACTTATAGGCCTCAAAATGAGCAATGCACGGCCGTGCATTGGATTGCATGTAAGGCCCCAAACCCGGGAGGCCTCACTCGTTGGATTTACTCATTCACAAACAGTTCTTAAACATGAGTATCAAATAATGCAGCGGAATCATTCATTCAACATAACTAAAAACTTGTTCATACATGCGGAAGCGTACATTGTCAATTACATAAACTTAACATAAACAACTCATAACGGGATGCCAGTCTTCATGATCGACCGGGTAACTCTTCTCGCTTGCCAAGCATCACCGTCCATCGTCCATACCTGCCTTAACCTGAATGTGCATACTAAAAAGGTCAGCTACGCTGGTGAGTTCTAGCATTTCATAAAAACTTTAACATCAACATTTGCCAAAAACGTATCATTCATTTAGTAAAAACCTTTCACAAAAGCAGGTAATAATTTAACATCTTAAAAAAAAATGGTTTCGTACCCATATCATCATCAACATCATAATCATAAACACCGTTAAACGGATCGTTCATTAAAACTTTTAACAATCATTTAAGTCATACATTTTTATCTAAATCTGTGTTACCCTTCGTTCCGTCATTTAGTATGGTATTGCCCCTAAGGCTTAACTGCACGAAGACCGACAATACCATACATTCCGTCAATTCCCTTATGGTATTGCCCCTAAGGCTTAACTGCACGAAGACCGACAATACCATACATTCCGTCAATTCCCTTTTTGGTATTGCCCCCAAGGCTAATTGCGCGAGGACCGACAATACCCATTCAGTTGCCCTTATGGCTCTCATGTCCATAAACCGACAACTTCCATCGACGGTTATGACTCTCAGCCATAACATCGTCGGATCATAATTTAACCTTATATGGGGTCACGTTAACCCCTGAGTAACCGTCGTTACTCCCTTTTATCAGTTGTACAACATCATAACCATTGGCATGCCACAAAGACATGCCCCTGTTGTTCTTGTGGCAACTATGGCTCGCTGTCCATAATCTACCACAAGGCTGGGAATCTCATTCCCAGACTTCATTCGTCAATTCCATTCATTCGACAGATTAGATTTGTAATGACTTCTTTAAAACCTTTACCTCTTTCTCTTCTCATTAAACATTTCCTCAATTAAACCGTTCATAAAGCATTCGTAACCCTTTTTGGCAAAAACATTTCAAAACCTTTCCTTTCGTAAACACCGTTTCAACATTTCAAAACCTTTCCTTTCGTAAACATCGTTTCAACATTTCAAAACCTTTCCTTTCGTTAAACATCATTTCGTTAAAACATCATTTCGTTAAACATCATTTCTTTAAACATTTCGTAAGTATGCACACTAGCCCAAAAACATTAACAAAACATTTAAAAGAGGGCTCTAGAACTCACCTTATAAGCTAGTCTCGGCCGTCCTAAACAAAGGTCCAACAACGTCACTTCCGATCTGAATTGATTAATTAAATACACATCAGACCTAAATCCCGACTCTAACGGTTTACTCGTTCTGTTACAGGTGAATACACTGACTTCACTTACTGATGCAGACCTATCGAAACTACTTAGTTTCGACAGGTGCAGGCCCATCGAAACTTCTAGTTTCGACAACTGCAGGTCACTCGAAACTTCTAGTTTCGACAACTGCAGGTCACTCGAAACTTCTAGTTTCGACAACTGCAGGTCACTCGAAACTTCTAGTTTCGACAACTGCAGAACTCAGCTATCTTCTCCAAAAACCCTAACTTTCGCATGCAGGTCCGATCTTGTCAAGATCCGGACTTTTTGTATTCAAAACGTGTATTTTCCTTTCGTGATTCCAGATTTATAACCCTTTCCTCATTTGGTTTATAAAAACCCGTCATTTTCACAAAAATACCCGAAAACCCAAAAACGAACAAAAACTCAGATTTGGTTCGGGTGTTACCTGATTTCGAGATTCTGATCCTGAGGTTTTGCTCACGAGTTCAGTAGCAACAAGCTCCTTCAATCTCGGGTCGATCCGCCAACTTTCTCTCTCTACGGTTTCTCTCTCTAGATTCTTGCAAATGAGAGAAATGGTGTGTGTGTTGGCTATTTAAAGGGAGGAAACCCCCTTTCCTTCAAGTTTGCCGGCCCGGCCCGTTACGCCTCGTTCTTTTATCCCGTTCGTCCCGGTTCAACCCGTTATTTAAAATCCTCATTTATTTTGGGATGTTACATTGCACGGGCATGCAAACACCTCGGGAATCAAACAGGGTACAAAGGACAATGTATAGGAGCCTTGGGGAGCAAGACTGGCAATGCACGACCATGGAATGCCCTGTCTGCTCTCCAGGCTTGTCTTTTAGTTGCTTGTTGACTTATGTTGAACTAGTTGACTTCTTGGGGGTCAATGCTCGGGTTTGGTCCTCCAAAAGCTTGATTTCTTCATGTTTTAAGCTGGTTTTTGCTCTGTTTATCTTGGAACACCGAATAACCTTCAATTATGAAATATTAATGCTTTAAGTGTCAATTGCATAGCTTTTAATCAATTAGTACCATAATATGGGGATTATTATGCATGCGAAACATGTATAATTTAGGGCATATCATAACACCCCACACTTAAACTTTGATTTTCCTCAAGCAAACTCATGCATGATCATACCCATAACTAAAAACTTTATAATGGTAATGGAGCCCTAAGTAGTTGGGAGCTCCGGGATAACTATTCTATTTTTGTGCTTTTCTATTATGGAATCCATGACAAGCCTACTAGAACTTCAATTATGCATAAACTTTCACTCCTCACAATGTTCACTCAACTCTAAGGTTATATATGTATGGATAATGTAAGTTAAGTGGAACACTCAAGTTTGAATTGAATTATGCAATGGTCATAAGCTTGTATGCAAGTCAAGTCTCCACCAATTAACTAAGTAGTATGCATGAATCAAGAGGACTTTAAAAGGGGTGTAATGTGGCTAAAATAAAAAAAAAGGATGAAAATGAAAATCTTTTTGGATTTTTAGGGATTTAAAAGGGTTGAAGGGCTGCAGCTATCGTGAAACACACAGCTACGGCTTCATGGCTTAAAATGGAAAATACTAGCGGGTCCCTCTACAGTACTCATATCATGACGGAATAACTAATCCAAGGGCTCATTTTTTGTCAGATTGCCAAGACCAAGATCTCTCATTAGTGCCAACTCTTTCCTTGTTGCGTAGTACACATTACTGCCTCTCCGTATGGTTGTTTCGGCTTGTAGCCTAATAGCTCCTACTTTGATCAGATGCGTATACTCACTTTGGAAATAAGTTATATTCTTGCTACACTTTCCATCATGGCTCCAGTTGCCACACTTCACACATTTTTCGTATCTTTTGGCTCTTCTCTTAGCGGCATTTTTTTACAAGCAGCAGAATGGTGGCAATTGTTCTTGCTTGCGCCACCGTTTTCTTACATCACTAGTTGCTTTGAAAATCTTCTCTCGGAGTTCGGATGGTAATTCAGGCTGAAATGAAAACAAGAAAGCAAATTGAAATCAAAAGAATGCATATCCAGCTCTTTAAGATCTAAACAGTAAAAGACCAACTTCTCTCTTTCTTTTTCTTTTCTCCTTTTTCTATTTTTTTCTTTTCTTTTTGTATTAAGACAAATACTTTAATAATTCTTTTTCCTCATTTTACTTGAAATAATATTTCTGTAAATTTCTTACAGATAGTTCGGCTGTTTATTCCTAATACATCCACCTTCTTGTATATTCCAATTCTTTTGAGTAAAACAGATTCTTTCCAAAGTTGCCTCAATGGTAATAATTTGAAATAACATAGGATAATTTTTCCATTTCGAAGATAGTTACCCAATAACCGGTGTTTACGAAAAGTTGTTTGGGTGATAAATGTGGGTAGTAGAAAAGAAAAGGCTAGGGGGATAATATTTTTGGGATTTTTGGTTTTAAGGATAAGGGTGATAAAGTCCTAGGTGCCTCAATCACTTTCATACTTCTACCAGTTCATGGTCTTGAAATGTATAAGTCACACAAGTTCTAATTATGCATAAAATTCAATTGAAAAACACTCAATATACCAAACGAAAGAGCATGCGAAAAATAATGATAATAATGCTCGTGAAAAGGCTCAGATTATTCTCACATGGAAACGGATAGGATAGGGTATAGTGATTTGTTATGCATAATATCCATTTATTTCTACTTGCCATGTATTCATTTTTATTAATTAGGTGCGAACTCAAAGAGGTTTTAGGGTTAAATTATTTGAAATTTTTCTGGGTTTTATAAAAGGTATGTTTTTTGTAATGTTTTAATCAAATGGGTAGAAAATCACGAGTTAAAATTTGACTGCTTTGAGGTTACAAGTAGTCCTGAATCTCTAATTCCCCACCCCACACTTAAAACTTAGCATTGCCCTCAATGTAAAAATGCATGTAATGAAATGCTAAGCAGGAATTTAAATGAATGAAGTTTTAAGGGAAAAGAAACTGGTATACCCCCGGTCAATTCGGTGTATAACCTAAGGTGAAAACTTATTGTTGCTGTTAGGTTGTGCCTATCAGCTGGTTGTCAACATGTTGCTTCAAAGACTTTATCGAATTTCAAAGAAATTTGATGCGGTTTTCGATTCTTCAGGTTGTAGAGATGGAATTGTGATTACTCATAGAAGTAGAGAGACTATCTAGTGATGTTATTCTACCTGACACACAAAGGAAAGCATTAAACCAGACAAGGAAAATAAAAGGTAGTAGTTAAGTTACTAAGGTCCTAGTATCGAGAAGGCATACCTGGGGGCTGAAGTAAAAGAAACTTAAATTTGGAAAAACCAAACTTGAGATCCATGTTTTTTTGCCGTATGCACCAACTTCTCAATTTATTCATGATCATCGGGTTGCCTCCCGAAAGCGGCATGTTTATTTAAGGGTCATTGGCCAAACCCGTACGTGTTTCATCAATCTTTCTTTGGGTGGGAGCCATTGACTTCCACCGTATCTCATGTTCCTTCATTCAAGTTCTTCATTTTTGGTAGCTTATCAAAGTCAGTGTTCTCACAATCCTTGCCAAGATTCAGTTTTTTTCCTATGTTGAATTCTTTGGCTTTCTTCAGCTGGTAGTCGAGATTAGTATCGATGAATTGTGTAATTTCAAATGGATCATTAGACAGGCATTCATTTCCCCCTATGTTGTAGGTCACTGATTGTTTTCCAACACGAAGTGTCAAAATTCCTTCATTCATGTCAATAACAGCTCGGGCAGTAGCTAAAAATGGACGACCCAAAATTAAAGGTACGGAATAGTCGGGTCCCATTTCTAAAACCATGAAGTCGGTAGGGAAGACAAACTTGCTGACTTTCACTAGTAAGTTCTCAATGACTCCTATAGGTGATTTGACTGATCCATCCGCGAGTTCGATAGTTGCATTGACAGGTCGTCGATTTCCAGTTTTTAACCTTTTAAACATGACATATGGCATTACATTCACACTTGCTCCTAGATCAGCGAGTGCGAAGGTTATCAGTAGTGGTCTGATAGAACATGGTAGAGAGAACTTTCTAGGATCTGAAAGTTTCTTCGGAAGACGTCTTTCAATAAGAGCGACACAATGATTGGTCCTTTTTACTGCCTCTTCCATGTTTCTCTTGTTTGTGAGGAAATCCTTCAAGAAACGTCCATACTTAGGCATTTGCTGTATGATATCCAAGAAGGGAAGTTTGACATGGATCTGACTTAGTAGCTTGATGAATTTCTCATATTATTCGTCAGTCTTCTGCTTTACTAACCTTCCTGGGTAGGGTATGTGAGAATGTAATGCTCTTTTTGTCAAAACTTTTGGAGGAGTATCCACCAGAGTAGGAGGTGGAATTACCTTTGATTGTGATCCTTGGGAAGTTGTTTCTGCGATATGCGGACGAAGTGGTACTCTGGTGAATATTTCTCTCCTTGGTGATTGAACTTCTTCTTCTGGCATTGGTGGCTCTAGATAAACCTTGCTATTTCTCAGAGTGATAGCACTTACATTTGCTTTTGGATTGGTTTCAGTATTACTCGGGAGACATCATGGTTGTCTTTCGGATAGAAGTTTTACAATTTGTCCTAATTGCGTCTCAATGGACTGAAGAGTTGCTTTCTGTGTCCTAAACTCAGCTTCGTGAAGACTAAACTTCTCCTCATATTGTTTGTGACGGGAATCCGCTAGAAGGTCTTGACTTTCAGTTGTAGAGATTAACTTAGTTACCACGTCCTCCAAACTTAACCCATTACTTGGCTTGTTAGTTCCCTGAAATTGTTGACGAGGTTGATAGTTTTGAGATTGTATTTCTTGAAACTGTTGTTGTTGTCCAAATCCAGATTGTCCCTGGTTTTTGTTATCCTTCCAGCTGAAATTTGGATGGTTCCTCCATCCAGGATTATAAGTATTACTATATGGATTGTTTTGTATGCGATTTGTCCCGATAAAGTCAACCTGCTCAGCATTAGTAGTGATACTTTTTACCTCTTCAGTAGCCTCAGTTGTTGCCTTGCCCTTGCTAAGTTGATTGAGTCGAGCGGTGAGGGCGTCTACTTGGGTAGAGAGTGAAGTGACAGTATCGACATAATAAACTCCTTGCCTGGCTCCCCTGTTACTCCTCGGATTGTACCGTTGATAGCTGTTCATAGCTATTTCCTCAATTAGGTTGTAAGCTTCTTGTGGTCTCTTGTTTCCAAAAATACCACCTGTAGTAGCGTCGAGTGTCTGACGAGCTTGATTATGCAACCCATTATAGAATGATGATACTTGTAACCAAACTTCTAGCCCATGATGTGGACATTTCCTTAACATGTCCTTAAAACGTTCCCATGCCTCATATAGTGATTCACCATCTTCCTGGGTGAAAGTGGTAATATCGTTACTTAGTTTTACAGTTTTTGCTGGCGGGAAGTATTTTGACAGGAATATCTAGGCCAGATCATCCCATGTAGTGATCGACCCGGTAGGAAGAGAGTTTAGCCATGCCTTAGCTCGTTCCCTTAAGGAAAAAGGAAACATTCGGAGGCGAATTGCGTCATTCGAAACTCCGTTCAGTTTGAAAGTGTCACAAATTTTGAGGAAATTTGCAATGTGGGCATGTGGATCTTCATCGAGTAATCCATGGAAAGTGCATGACGACTGGATCATGTGGATAACATGAGATTTGATCTCAAAGTTGTTAAGCGTCAACCTTTGGCCTCGTGATACTGGACCCTAAAGCATCTAGTGACGGCCGTGCGAAATCAGAAATAGTGTGGTTTTCAACGGCCATTCTTCTAGTACGGTTTTCTCGTATTCTGCGGTGAAAGAATCTTTCAGGCTCTGCTATGGAGCTATGGATCATACACTACCTGCAACAAAATGTAAAAGAAAAATTGATGGAAAATGATAAGGCTAATCCGTTAACTAGAATTTTTCTTGAAATCACTATGTCTCCGGCAACGGCGCCAAAAACTTGATGTGCACGTGATTAAATAGTAAAAATATTAATATAAGATTATACTAATATTCAGATATATTGTTTTCACGAGATCAGGTTTTAATTTATAAAATGATAATTAGTTTAACTTAAAACAGACACAATAGGCAAGTGTACCTATCGCAGCGTAATATAGTTTAGGTAAGAACCAAGTATCGAACCAATGGACACGGTCGAGTTCCAATACTCAACTTTTGTTATCGTTTAGCCGGATTAATTAGTGTGTGGCTTTTATGTGCTTGTGAAGCAGAAAAGTAAATGGCGATAAAGTAAATAGCATAAAAGTAAAAATGTGCGTGAAGTGTGTAACAGAAATGTAACGAACAGAATAGTAAATAGCAGTAAAGTAAATATCTTGGAAATGATCAGGTCACAAAGAGTATTGCTTTGGGCTTCGAATCCGCTTGGTACGTGATAATGTTAAGTTGACTAATCTAGTGATATGACTACTACAAACTTGTGACCCGGGTCACCGCTAGAGCCTCGTCCTCATGACATTTGATTCACGAATTAAAATCTTTAAAAAATAGTAGTGCCTCCCGTTAAGGACAACAGTTACCCTCAACCCTTCGAATGGTCATCTCCGGGTTGGTTTAAGACATCGAACGTAAATGCTTTGTATTAGAGTTATATAGGTGATTATATTTTGTTCACCGGGAGGCGGTGTAACAATGGGACCAAGTATAAAGACGTACCTTTCTCAACATGAGTTCACCAGTTCTTGGTCGCATAATAAGTTCGTATAAAGACGTACGACCTTAATAGGGTTGACCAAGCCTTGGCTTATCAATCTCTACTTGTATAAAGACGTACAAGTTTCAAAAGAAGTTTGACTAAAAAGGTTTTACGATCTTACACTTTAAAATCAAGAACACTCACAAATATAAAGACGGATTTAGACAAAAATAAAATCCCACCAAATGGTGGTTTTAAAGACGAATGATTAAAGACATAAACACATCACTAGATTAATATGTCAAACATTAACATGCACCAAACTTCATCTTCACCATAGCAATACAAAGAGTTTAGCCTCGAATGGCCATACTAGCTAGCATAACGCTGAGTTTCGTAGGCTCCTGTAGAAACAAAGACTAATGGCTACAAAATTCTCTAAGTACAAGTGCTGCTGATCTCATAGTTTGCTGCTGACTAACAAACTGCTGCAGACAAGCTTATCTGCTGCGGATACTTGTTCTCCTGCTGAAGAACAAATCTGCTGCGGATAGCCTTATCTGTTGAAGACCAAAGTTGTTGCGGATAGGCTTCTCAGCAGCATCAACACTTGATGCTGCTGACAGGCAAATCATCAGCAGCTTTGAATGGTTACATCTTGCTGCTGACAGCCTTGTGCCTTGAAGACAAATCGTTGCAGTTGACTATCCATGCCAAACGTCACTGACAACTTTCTGCAAAAGCCACTGACACACTCAAAGTAGAAGGAACCTCAATGGCACAACCAATGACAGACAACAATGCTCTTCTCCAAGCATGCAAGTAATAATGCACAAAGAAGATGCTTCAATAAAGGTAACTAGTTTTAGACTAAACGTATAATAGTTAGCTATATACAAAAGATCAACGGTATGTGTTAAATCTAATCCTTAGAATCAAGGGTCTGTCTTGATTCTAAGTGAGTATAAATACTATGTAAACACTTCATTGTAAGTGTGCTTTTTGATTGAGTTTTCATTTGTAATCGTTTATTTGCAAAAGCTTAATACAACAGTGTTCTTAAAAGTATTCTTTCTGTTTACTCGATTATACTTGTGTAGTTGTTATTGTTTCCGCCAATTTCAACTAAGAACATAACCATCTTGTACTTTCACAGTCCTACAAGTGGTATCAGAGCTTTGGCTCAGATTAAACAAACTCACACTTGTTTAATCACTTCTGGTTCTATTCTAAACTCTCTCTTTCATCAAGTCACCAAAAACAAAGATGGCACAGAGCAATGGATTTGAAGACATCGGCAGCATCAACCGACCACCAAGATTGGTATCTGGGGAAGACTACGACATGTGGAAGAATCGCATGGAAAGCTTTTTCTGTTATCAGGAGTACGGAATGTGGAAATCCATCAGGGATGGACCCTACACTCCCATGGTGGCCTCTGCTGACTCTGGAGGACCACCAGTTCCAAAGGAGCCCTCCAAGTACTCAGAAGAGGACATAAAGAAGATGGAGGTGGACTTCAAGGCACTAGGAGCTATCCAAATGTGCCTTCCAAATGAAGTTTTTCATAACTTCAGAAGTTACAAAACTGCTAAAGAGCTCTGGGAGGCTCTTGAAAAGATGTTTGCTGGCTCTGAGGAAGTCAAAGAAAACCGAAGAGACGTCCTGAAACTGCAATACGAAAACTTCGTATGGAAGGAAGGTGAGTCACTAACCGTTTTGTATAACAGGTACACTTACCTGGTGGGAGAACTGCAGTGCTCCAAAGTAAAGCTAGAGAATGAAGATATTCTCAAAAAGTTTATCAGATCTCTCCCAAGCTGCTGGACACTATACAAAGTGTCTATAAGAAGAACGAAGAATTTAAAAACTCTCCAGATGACAGAGCTCTTTGGCATGCTGAAAACATATGAATTAGAAATGATTCAAGCCAAGGAAAGGAGCTCCAATCATCAATCAGCATCTTCTTCCTCCAGCATCTCATCTGCGCTTCACTCTGACCACTCAGTTCCTAGTTCAGGCAACTACTATCCTCCCATTGTCACCCATCCACAAACTCCTACATCTCAAACAAACAGCTCACCATTTCTCTTAGAAGCTCCCCCTCAAACATCAACCTCTGCTGCTTTTGTTTCTGAAAACTCAAGCAACATGTCCTTTATCAAGGAGGATCTGGAATGCTTTCATCCAGATGATTTAGAAGAAATGGACATACAACATTCGTATGCCATGCTCTCTATAAGAGCAAAAAGGTTCTACTCTAGAACCGGAAGACCCATTCCAAGTAACAACTCCAACACCAGAGTTGGCTTGGATAAAAGCAAACTAAGATGTTACAACTGTAACCTACTGGGTCACTTTGCTAGAGAATGCAAGGCACCAAGAGCAAATCCAGCTACTCATCAGTCAAGACAAGCTCACCAAGCCCAACCCAGACAACAACAACAACAAGCTACTCCTCCAGTTCAAACTGCAGCCTGTGTAACTGTTGGAACCTCTGAGTTCGACTGGAGCTTCTAGTATGAAGAACTGCCTGTCAACATTCAAGCTCTTATGGCAGACACTACAGAGATACCACCTCAGGTATTTGAACATCTTTGCTCTCAAGCCTGTATTGATAAAGTTTTGGGTTATAGAAAGCATAACCAAAACCTTATAGATCAAAATGAAGAGTTTCATCAGATGAAATCTGAGTTCAAAAAGGTTGAAAATACTTATAAAGAAAAGATTAACTGCCTTAAGAAAGAGATTTCATCGCTAAAACACGAACAAACTAATCTTGAAACTCAGATTGATGATCTACTGGTCAAACTAAAAGCTACCAGGGCTGAACTGGCAGAACAGAAAGTTCATGTTGAAAAATATGAATTTTCCTCCAAAAAGTTACAAAGACTTTTAGATATTCAAGTCCATGAGAAGGTAAAGATTGGACTTGGGTATAACAATGATCAGTACACTTCTGTTCCTCCTCCTGCTGACTATATTGCCATTTACGAACCAAGCTTCAATGTTGCAAATCTTGACACTGCAAACCGAAACCTTGATCCTTCAACGGATGAACCTTTCGTCGAAGACTGCACTACCTCATCGGAATCTGAGTCAACCTACTCAGACCTTGATGAAACCAGTGCAGCCCCATCTGAAGCTGTTCTTTATAGAGTTGAAGTTCGTGCTGTTCCTCCAACTGTTCCAGCCCCTGTACCATTCAAACAGATCAAGATCAGCTATCCTCCAGATGGAAGAAAGCTAAACATTGAAAAGGGGCAGACATCAAGACCCACAAACCCCAAGCCTCAGTTAAAGCCGATCACAAAGAGGAAGGTATTTGATATATGTCGTAAGCCTGAAGAAAAAGTTCCATATGTTCAAAAGACCCTAGAAGAAGCCACTTTTGAACATAACAAAGCTCATCCATGGAACTTCAAGGATCTGTTCCAAAGAAATTACTATGTCTACCTTTCAAGAGACAAACTGACAAGATCTTGCTTTGTGTGTGGCAGATATAACCACACTGCCAGCACCTGCTTTCATTACCTGGAATACCAAAGAAATTCAAAGCAGCATGCCTTTGAAAAGACTAACAAAAACAAGAAGGTAAGAAGCTACAAGGTCAAAGCAACTAAGTTCAGGGAGTCTCTATCTCCCCCAAGAGTGAAGCTGCCTAAATCTCAACAAACTTGCATCATTTGTGGTGAATCAGACCACTTTCCTGCAAACTGTAAGTTTAACCCCCTCAACCAGATCCTTCATCAAGCCTCTCAAAGAGAAAAGGTAAAGAAGGATCAGCATACATCGGTTGTTAGTCAAGTTAAGCCCAAGATTACAAAGCAGAAGCTTTCAGCAGCAACCAAGTCTGCTGCTTATAAGCTAAAATCCTCCGCAGCAAAATCTGCTGCTGATAAGGCAAAGCCTTCAGCAGCAAGAGTGTCCACTGCTGATAAGGCAAAATCATCAACAACCAACAAAACTGCTGCTAATCGAGTAAAATCCAAGGCAAAGCCTTCAGCAGCAAAGAATGCTGCCACTTCAACAAAGCCATCAGTAGCAGGATCTACTGTTGACAAGCCAGAAACATCAGTAGCAAAATCTGCTGCTGACAATGTGAGGAAAACTAGAAAATAACCAACAAGGCAATGGAAAGCCAAACCATCTCCAAGCATTGTCATTGGTTCCATTGACTGCAAACATACTGAAAAGGATAAACTAACAACCATCTTTTTCAAGTCTGCAGACTCTTGGGTTCCTCCTACAAATTAGAAATCTATCATGTGCAGGGACAGCCAGGTCACAAGAATAACACCTGGGTGGTAGACAGTGGTTGTTCCAGGCACATGACAGGCAACAGATCCATCCTCTCCAACTTCAGACATTTCAATAGGGGATATGTTGCCTTTGGAAGTGATTCAAAGGGAGGATCCATTACTGGACAAGGAACTGTGTCCAACGAAAGAATGAGCATTGATAAGCTCAACTATGTCAAAGAATTGGATTTCAATCTCATGAGTGTTTCCCAGGTCTGTGATCAAAAGCATTGGATGCTCTTCACAGATAAAGAATGCTTTGTACTGTCTCCAGGCTTATCCACATCTCCTCTAGAAAGCATTTTATTGACTGCTCAGAGAAAAGAAAATCCCTATGTACTGGATATGAATGAAGTCACTCCATCTAGGAGTGTCTCCTGCTTTTTATCAAAAGCCTCAGTTGATGAATCAGCTCTCTGGCACAGGAGATTAAGCCATGTTAATATCAAAACCATTAACAAATTGGTGAAGAATAATCTTGTCAGAGGGATTCCTGACAAAGAATTTCAGCTGGAAGACCACTGCATTGCATGCCTAAAGGGGATGCAACACAAGAGTTCTCATAAGCCCAAGACCGTGAATTCAAATGACACTCCACTGCAACTGCTGCATATGGATCTCTTCGGTCCTACAAATGTCATGTCAATGGGCAAAAAGTCATACTATTTGGTGATAACAGATGACTACACCAGATTCTCATGGGTATTCTTCTTGAGAACTAAATATGAAACTGCTGAAATTCTCAAATCCTACATTCTCAGGGTAGAGAATCAAAGCAATCAAAAGGTGAAGATCATAAGGTGTGATCAGGGCACAGATTTCAAGAACCACACCTTGAACTGTTTCTGTGAAAGCAAGGGGATAGAAAGACAATACAGTGCTCCAAGAACTCCTCAACAAAATGGAGTTTCTGAAAGAAGAAATAGAACTCTTAATGAGTCAGCAAGATCTATGTTGGCTGACTCAAAACTGCCACTCACATTCTGGGCAGAAGCAGTTAGCACAGCCTGTTATGTGCAAAACCGAGTTCTAATTGTCAAACCCTTCAACAAGACACCCTATGAACTTTGGTTTCAAATAATTCCCTACATTGGGTTCCTAAAACCTTTTGGGTGTCCATGTACCATTCTCATCACACATGGGGTTCTTCCTAAGTTTGGTGCCAAATCTGATGAAGGATATTTCGTAGGCTATTCCTCTCAATCAAAGGCCTATAGAGTATTCAATTCAAGAACAAGAATTGTAGAAGAATCAGCAAATGTGGAATGCAGAGAACACATTGTCTGTGAGAAGGGAAAAGGTCCAAACTGGCTCTTTGACATAGAATCCTTCTCCCAAATATTTGAGCCTCTCACCTTCTCAAATATGGAGTCTACGTCTACACAAACACCTACCTCCACTTCATCCACTGACTACAGACTGGATTTTCCTAAATCTTCTATCAGTCTGAGAAGACCATCAATTGATCCTCCATCAGTTGTGGAAGCAATTGAAGCAAGTGAAGCAGGAACAAGACTGTCTAATGTAACCAGCAGCAGCCTGTCTGAAACTGAAAATCTAAATGAAGACTCTTCGGTAAATGATGTAGATGCAATTGCTGAAAATATTGATATGGATAATGCTGTTGAAGACTCTTCCACCATGACCGAAGAGACCCCTGATCAAAATCAAAGCAATCTGGAGCAAGGGATATAGTTGGAGGTGGTACCAGCACAGAGGATCCACAAAGAACATCCTTAAGAGAATATTATTGGCCAAATACACCAAGGAGTTCTCACAAGAAGCAAATCTCACGAGGCCAATATATGCTTGTTTTCATGTTTCCTATCTCAGGTGGAACCCAAGAAGATAGATGAAGCACTCAAATACAGCAGCTGGATTGAAGCAATGCAGGAAGAATTGTTGCAATTCAAGAGGCAGGATGTCTGGAAACTTGTTCATCTTCCACCAGGTAAATATGCTATTGGCACACGATGGGTTTTCAGGAACAAGCAAGACGAGAGAGGCATTGTAGTAAAAAACAAAGCCAGACTTGTAGCTCAAGGCTACACTCAGGAAGAAGGAATTGACTATGATGAAGTCTTTACTCCTGTTGCCAGACTGGAGGCTATCAGAATCTTCCTGGCATATGCTGCATCCAAGAATTTCACTGTCTATCAAATGGATGTAAAAAGTGCCTTTCTGTATGGGAAGATTGGTGAGGAAGTATACGTCAAACAGCCTCCAGGCTTTATAGATCCTGCACATCCTACTCAAGTGTTCAAACTAGACAAAGCTCTGTATGGCCTATATCAGGCACCAAGAGCCCGGTATGAAACCTTGTCAGGATATCTAATAAGAAACAACTTCATAAGAGGTGCCATAGACCAGACCTTGTTTATCAAAGATGAAAGGGGAGAAATCTTACTAGTTCAAATTTATGTTGATGATATCATCTTTGGATCAACAAGGAAACAACTGTGCAAAGACTTTGAGATTCTGATGCACTCAAAGTTTGAAATGAGTTCAATTGGTGAACTAAATTTCTTCTTGGGTCTACAAGTCAAATAGGTCCCAAATGGAATCTTCATCAGCCAATCCAAATATGTAAAGAGCATTTTGGAAAGATTCAAAATGGTTGACTGCTCTGCTGCAAGAACCCCTATGCAAGTGCATCATCAACTGACTCCAGACAAAGATGGCCAAGACACTGATCAACATCAGTACCGTGCAATGATAGGGTCTCTCATGTATCTCACTGCCTCAAGGCCAGATATCATGTTTGCAGTATGTCTCTGTGCAAGATTTCAAGCAGCTCCAAAAGTTTCACATCTTCAGGCTGTCAAGAGAATCTTTAGATACCTAAAGGGTGCCTCAAGACTTGGGCTATGGTACTCTAAAAATGACATGTTTAATCTGTATGCATACACTGACAGTGACTGTAGGTCCCTTCGTGTGTGTCGGATCATCACATGCAAGTGGTCTACTAGTCGCACCGGGTTGCGGAATACCCGTGACTAGGTGGAGAGTCTTACTA
Source organism: Smallanthus sonchifolius (assembly GCA_023525975.1). Classification (NCBI taxonomy): domain Eukaryota; kingdom Viridiplantae; phylum Streptophyta; class Magnoliopsida; order Asterales; family Asteraceae; genus Smallanthus; species Smallanthus sonchifolius. The sequence goes on from CM042022.1 coordinate 87,663,088, forward strand.
AACAAAGTAAACCAAACACGAGAGTCACAATAAACGTTCTTTGTATTATAAACACTCGACGGTTACAGAGAGAATACAAGCTGCGTACTTAGCAAAACTGAGTTCGTCTAAACAAATGGTTCTGCGTACTTAACCTCTGTGAACCTATCCTATTTATACAGAACTGATGCCTGCGCACTTAGCAAGTGCGCAGGACCAATTTCTCTTGCGCACTTAGCCTGCGCACTACATGACGATCATCTGTCTTGCATTTAAACACCCATCTGGTACCAATTGGCTGAAAGCCTTTTGGCAAGTCAACTAAATCCCACACTAGCAACTTTTTGAATTGAGACAGTTCATCTTGCATCGCCTCAATCCAGCAGTTGTCAGCGAGAGCCTCCTTCACATTCTTCGGCTCTACCTGGGACACGAATGCAGCATGCAGACATGTTTCCATGACACCAGTGTCAAATATCTCTGTGTAAAGACTGGTGTTCTCAGTGATGGTTCTATGACGAGTCTGAACACCGGCATTAGGATCACCAATGATGTTGTCGATTGGATGATTCCTATGCACCCTCGTCTCCGGTACAATTGGTTCTTGAATTTCTGGATCTAGATTTGTGCTTAACTCCCCCATTTCCTGTGTTCCAGAGGAAGAAGATTCAATGTTAATTGGATCAGCTGGAGCTTCATTTCCTATAATTGTGTTAGGATTGGCTTGAGCGTCATCTCCAACAACATGAACACTTTCACTGTTATCACTGTCATGAGTTCCAGATGCAGATGCAGCATTGGAATCAGGAGTTATAATTGGTACAGTAGCACGAGTAGAAAAACTGGAGTCATTGTCGCCACGCAATAAATCATAGACATTTGTGGCGTCTTCTGCAGATAAGTCAGGAAGATTGAAGGACTTGAATAGCGCATCATAATCAAAACCCCAAGCTGGACCTTTTGGTTTTGGTGGAGTGCTGTGTTTACTACAGTCCACTTCAAACCATTCCTCGACAGTACGAGTTCCTATGTTGTACACTCTCTTGCAGGGCGAATTGGCAACATATCCTAAGAAGATGCCTTCCACCGCTTTCGCATGAAATTTAGACTGACGGTCTTTATACTGTAGCAACAAGGAACAAGGACTACCAAAAGGAACTTGGTAATCAAGAATGGGAAGTCGATTGTTGATCAACTCATAACATGTCTTGTTGTGCCTTTTCACAACCAGACCCCTGTTTAAGACGTGACAAGCTATATTAACTGCTTCTGCCCAGAAAGTGACAGGAAGCTTTGCATCTGACAGCATAGTCCTTGCAGTCTCGATCAGTGTTCTGTTCTTCCGTTCAGCAACTCCATTCTGCTGAGGTGTGTACGACGCGCTGAATTCGTGACGGATCCCTCTCTTGAGACAGAAAAGTTCCATCAAATTATTCTTGAACTCAGTTCCGTTGTCATTCCTTATTCTTCTAACTTTCAGCTTGCAAAGAGATTCCAAGCTCAGGATCAGGTATTGAAGAATATCAGCAGTCTCGTCTTTTGTACCTAAAAAATGCACCCAAGAAAAACGTGAGAAATCATCAGTTACAACTAGACAGAACGACTTACCTCCAATACTCCTGATACTTATGGGGCCAAACAGATCCATGTGTAATAGCTCCAAAGGGGTATCGATAGAGTTTTGGAGCTTGGGCTTGTGAGACTTCCGTTGCTGTTTGCCCTTTTTACACGGCATACAGTCATCTGCAACGGTAAACCTCAACTTAGGAACCCCGGTTACCAAACCGTTTCGGACAAGATTATTCATTTTACGATAAGAAATATGTCCGAGTTTCCTATGCCACAAGATGGAGTCAAGTTCTGTCGCTTTTGTAAGCAAACAAGTAGCAACTGATGAGGTGGTTTTTGCCACGCTCATATCGATCTGATAAGTGTCGTTTGATCTTGGTGCTCTCATCAGAATCCAGTCTTCGGGAACCTCAAAACCGGGTTTGAGAATCAGACATTCTGACTTGTCAAACATCACCGAGTACTCCTTGTCACACATTTGGGAGACACTCAGCAGGTTATGCTTCAACTGCTCGCAAAAGTTGACATTGTCAAAGCTAACACAACCGTTTGAAACCACGCCTTGAAACGTGATGCTGCCGCCTTTTTCTCCGGCAAAGGCCACATAGCTGCCTCTGAATGGTTTAACATCTTGAAGCAAGGCCATGTTTCCTGTCATGTGCCGGGAGCATCCACTATCTACATACCAACGGTTAGAGATAGTACCCTTCGGACGTCCCTGCATGAGTAACAAAAGAATTAGTTAGATTTGGAGACCCAAGCCATGGTGGTCTTGGGTCGTCCATCCTTCTCAAAATAAACTACTTCTTTCAACTCACAGTCATGATGACTGTTCGAAATTGGTGAATCTTTGGATGAATTTGGAACAGGAGATTGAGAACCTTTAACTTTCTTGTTCCATGATCTCTTTTGATTCTTAACCAGAACAGTAGACTTTGGCTCAACCACAGCCGATGAACTTGTGGAAGCTTCACCTGATTGAGTCTTAGTCAGCTGTTCCAGCTTTCTCAACCTCTTATTCCTTCTTCTTCTTTGTGGCTTAGAGAGTCTAGCCACAGATTTCTCACCAGTGCGTGTACTACCAGATGTAGACACACGAGGTACAGCAGGTTGCTTTACCTTTCTTGCAACAGATGGTTTGGCCTCAGATTTAATCTTAGGTTTTCCCATAGGTTGTACTGGTGGTTTCACCACATTCTGCTTTGGACTTCTGGGAGGTTTCACTATTGGCGACTTAGGGATAATGGCTGGCTGTGAGAAAACATGCCGTTTCCCTTGGTTCTTTGATGGACAGTTCACAAGAATGTGACCAACCATGCCACAATGAAAACACATCCTCTTGTCCACATGAGTTCTCTTGTAAGGCTCATTAGATCTGGCCTTAGATAACTCTCCATTATAAGCAGGAGGAGTTGGTTTATGAACAGGAGTCTGACCTTTTTCAGTTTGGTTTTTGGGGGTATAATACTTTTGCAAATTCTCTTTGTAACCGAGCCCATAATGAGCTGAAAAAGCCTCTTTCTTAACTTGTTTAATATTTTTATAACCCCCGTAAAGCATTACCTTAAGTTTATCATTTGTTTCAATGATATCAGGTTCAGTTAAAATGCAGTTATCACCATTAGTGATAATGTTTTTGTGGACTTTCTGTTCAGTCAACAACTCCTCAGAGACTACTCCTTCAGGGCAAGTGTTAACCGACCCATCTTCAGAAGCAGTAACATACTCCTCACTAGATGTGGAGTTAGCCTTACTTGAGGATTCATCCTTTTTAGGGGAATCATCCTTATCAGAGGACTCATCTACACAGGTGAGATCAATGTTTATCAAGGTATTGACAAACTTCCCACTTATTGGTGGAGGAATGGCATTGGTACCAAGACCTAGGCCCTTCAATTTCCTCACTACTGATTCGTAGTGCTCCACCACAAAGCGAGAGTTTTTCAACTTCTCATTTGTACATTTTAACTGTAGGATCTCATTTTGCAGTTTGTTGATTTCATTGTTCCGTTTTTCTAACCCCCTATATGCAACATCCAAGTGAACTTGTTGCTCACTTATTTGTAAAGAATATTCACATTTTTCTTTTTTCAACGTTTCAACAGACTCTTTAAAACGTTTTTCGTTTTCTTTGTAATTATGAGCTGCCATAGTTAGGGGTTCGATTTTGTCTTGGAGCATAGAAATTTCAAGCTTTAGCCCTAGACATTTAGAATAAGAAATAACAGAGAAAGGGTTAGAATCTACCTCAGATGATGAACTCTGTGCTTCTCCAATGGCCATGAGAGCAACGGCAGTGGTAGACTCCTTTTCAACAGCTACAGAAGCCTCCATCTCCTCAGCTTCTTTTCTCTCAGCCTCCATCAGCTCCATGATCTCAGCCATGAGACCAACCTGTGTTTGAGCAATGATGGCGTCCTCTAAATGAACACCCCAATCAAAGTTTTCGTCATGCTGAGCTACCAGTGCATTTGACGAACCACCTTGGTGTTGATTGTGGTGGCTAGTGTTGTTGTGGCCGTGGCTGTTTCCCTGGCTAGGTCTGGTGAAACCATAGGCCGGTGCTCGGTCTTTTTGACACTCACGAGCAAAGTGTCCATAGTTCAGACACTTGTAGCATTTGGCCTTGGATTTATCAAATCCAACCTTGGCATTAGAATGTCCACCAATGAACTTTCTTCCTGTTCTGTTCAGGAAACGCTTGGCCCTCCTCAAAAGCATGGCCATATTCCATTGAATATCCATGTCCTCAATATCATCAGGATCCACTTGGTTAAAGTCTTCTTCAATAGTTTCGTGATCCGTTAGCTTGCCGCCTATGAAATTCTCATACGCAAGCATACATGATGAAAACAATGCTACATGATCTTCACCTATTTTGACTATTGCAGAATGGTTAGCTGAAGACGTAGCTAGAGGATTTCTTGAGGTGTGTTGATGATTAGTTCCCAACCCTGATCCGGATGCATAACAAGCATGACCACCACACCCATTTGAGTGGTCTTCTTCATTGGAGTGTCCAGTAAAGAGGGCAATTCCAGAGCCCGATGATTTTGAAGTGGAAGTCGTCCCATGATACATGGAAGGGTCCTGTATCTGAGGTCTTCCCGAGCTCTCCTTCTTCATAAGATTCATGTTATGAGCTTGAATCTTACCAATAGCCTCATCTACTGTTAACTCATAGAATTTAGGATTTTCCCTCATCAGGGTTGTATACATCTCAAACTTTGGTGGCAAAGCATCAAGAAATTTTTCCACTAGTTCTTCATCGGGATATTTCAGTTCAAAAGCTTTCAACTCCATTTGTAAATGATAGAATCTAGAGATGAGATCATCTAACGATTCATTTTCCATGAAATTGAAGCATTCATACTGCTTCCGGAGAAGATCCCGCTTACTCTTCTTAATGTCACTGTTCCCCTCAAATCTTTTCTGAAGTGCTTTCCAAAGATCCTTGGAGGTGTCATAGCCTCGGAAACTGTGAAACAATTCCCGAGTTAATGACATAGTGATTGAGCCAAGAGCCTTCTTTTCCCGATCATAAGCTTTCTTTTGTTCTTCATCAAGCTTAGAGATGGGCTTTGGCACCTCTTCATCAAGATAGATGTGTGTGGAATGCTTATATCCCTCAATGATTGGTATCCATAATGATGAGTCGGTGTATGAAATGTAGTGCTCAAAACGCGCCTTCCAATTGGAATAATCATTTACATTTAATAGTTTAGGCGGTTTCTGAGGTGTACCGATCTCATTATCATAATTTAACATGTTTCCAAGATTCTGAAGGTTCGACATAGTGAATTACTTGGTCAAAAAATCAGAAAAATCAGACACTGTTGCGCACTTGGTTTTGGCCTTGCGCACTTGAGAAATGGTCTTGCGTAGTTAAGACTTGCTCTTGCATACTTAACAAGTACGCAAAGGTGTTCCTGCGTACTTGCTAAGTACGCAGGAGCTTTCTCCTGCGCACATGTAAGTGCGCAAAACACTTAGCAGAAAAACAACATACATTATGTAAAGGTAAATACAACTCGATAAACTATTACATAATGACTCATAAATACAAAGACAAATTACAGACATTAGACATACAAACTAAGACTCTATCCAGAGTGTTGTCACAGGAAAGTGCATCAACAGTGACTATGGGGGATGCAACTTGGACAAAAAGTCCACTTCAGGGGGATGTCAGTTTCTGGGAGGGAGATTGATTTCATGGCAGTGCAAGAAGCAAACATGTGTTTCAATTTCTACAGCTGAAGCAGAATACATTGCAGCTTCAAGTTGCTGTGCACAAGTCATCTAGATACAAAATCAAATGTTGGATTATGGGATGACTTTCATGGCAACTCCAATTCACATTGACAACATGAGTGCTATCTCAATCACAAACAATCCGGTGCAACAATCAAAGACAAAGCACATTGACATCAGGTATCATTTCATAAGAGATCAAGCTGAGAAAAAGAGGATTATTTTAACCAAAGTTCATACGAATGAGCAATATGCTGATTTGTTTACAAAACCTTTTGATGAAGCCAGATTTAAATATTTAGTTTACTCAATTGGTATGATGAACTTTGATTAAAATCTATCTCTAAAAATTCCATTTTAAAATATGTTTTGGCTTATGCTGTAAATAAAAGTTATAAGTCAGCAGCATTTTTGTCCTTCAGCTGCTGACAGGTTCAATCTTCAGCAGCAAAAGGTTTGCAGCTGACTGCTTTAAGTTATCAGTAGGAACAGGTTTTCTGCAGATTTCTTTAAGACTGTCAGCAGCAACATCCTTGCTGCGGATTATTAAATCCATCAGCAGCAGATAAGTTTGCGACTGACAGACTTAACCTTCCGCAGCAACCAAGGTTGCAGCGGACAGGCTTATTCATCCACAGCAACCAAGTTTGCTGCTGATGGGTAAATTTAAGTCCAAATTCACTTTTACCCACTGTAAAAATTAACGTCAGTCTTTACCATGACTGCCTCGGTGTATTACAGATGTAACAATAAAAAGTAAATAAGGTTGTACTGTACAAGTCATTTTGCTTTTTCTCTCCTCTGCCGTTATAAAAACAAATCTAATTTCCTTACCACCTCTTCACCTTCAATTTCTCCCTAAACCAACATCACTTTCTCTCAAGTCCCCACCAACCTTCAAACCTTCCCTCCAAATCATACAACAATGGCAGACATCAATAACCCTGACGATAAGTTCTCCCCTTACAATAACCTTACAGCATACCGCGGAGACGGAGGACGAGGTGGAGAGTTGACTCCTTTTGTATGTTGTAATCGGCTAGGGTTCTGCCGTCCTCGAGCTGTTTTCCGGCGAAGATTAGACGCTGCTGGTCTGGCGGGATGCCTTCCTTGTCTTGGATCTTTACCTTCACATTGTCGATTGTGTCGGAGGATTCGACCTCCAACGTGATCGTCTTACCCGGTAGGGTTTTCACGAAGATCTGCATTTTTTCCGATTTGGAGTGATAAGATGAAGCTGTTTCCAAAAAGTTCTCAGGGGTCAATGTTCCATTGTTATCTACAATGCTGAACATACAAAGTACCCCGGGTGACAGTTCAGCAATCCCAGCTGATACTGATCCCACACCCTCCACCTCACATCCTAAACAACAGTCTACTTCTACCATTCGAACCCCTGTGCATACTACTAAGGATGCACAGGCACAAAAATTACTTACACCTATTTTGGATGTTATCGTTCAACCGGAACACATGGCCCCAGTTACAACGACATATACTAGGAAAAGCGGCAAGAGAACTTCTTCTTCTCTTGCCTCCAAGCCCCAAACCCAACCTAACAGCCCTCACTCAGAATCACAACATTCTGGTGAGAATATCATAAGGGACAACCACATTATTAGGGAGACTCCTTTGGATGTCTCTCTATTAGGATCATGATCACTTCTCGAATCCATAGAACAGCCCCCTGAGCCTTTCCTTTCTCTTCTGAACTTAAGTGTTGAGGAACTTGATCAAGATGATGTACCTTCTCTAACTACCACTATCTCGAAGGTACTGATTGATCTTGCTTCCAACACACCCAACCCAAGTTCTTCTACCCTGAAGGTCCACTCTAGGAGTTATGAAAGAGTGGATGTGAAAGAGGCTGTCACTACTGCTGGTCCATCAAATGACCAGGAGGACAGTGACAACATTTCTAAGACCTCAACCACGGCAACTCACAGTGAGGATGCTTCCTTGGAAACTCCCCTCACTGAGAGGAATCCCCGGTGCCAAGAAACCATGGGTGATGGGGATGAAGAGGCTAGGCCTAAGGCCCCATCTGGATCCAAGGATTCCACAACTGTGGATGAGGACAGACTGCAACTTCATATCTTGAAATTGACGGCCAGGGTGGCTATGCTAGAGGCTGAAGTGTCCAAACTAAGACACCAAGTCTCTATGCATGAAGCCCATCAATGCCCAACTTTACCTACTCCCTCCCTTGTATCAGTGAGCACCCAAACTGATGCTTATTTGTCCACTGATGCAACCAAAAAGGGGGAGATGGTCCCAATGGAGGAAGACTCAGACAGTCTTGACGACTGGATTCAAGAGCAGGCTGTATTTCAAAGCACATTGCCTTTAATAAAAGGACCCATGAAGAAAGGAAGATCATGATTGACTTCCTTAAGCCTAGAGGAGAGAGTGGAAAGAGGCTAGGTCCCATGAATTTCATGAACCTGCAAGCCCTCTATTTTAAAGTAAAGAAGGATGAGGAAGAAAGATTGGAGAAGAAAGGCTCCAAGAAAAGGGTAAACATTCAAGAAGAAGAAAGGAAATCAACGAAACCCAAGCCCTCTCTCTCACCCAACACTTCCTCAATCCAACCTTCCACTCCCCTTCCTAGACCTCCCTCCTCTTCTCCCTCAAAGTCCAAATCCCCACACTCAGCTCCTACTCATCAACAACCTCCCAAAAAGAAAAACAAACCCACTTCCAAACCAAAAGACTCAAGAGAAATAATCAGATGGTCATACAGCCCTGAAGACCAATGGTTTGAAGTGTTTAGGGGGAGGACAAAACCTAAAAGATCAATCTATATATCTGTTGATGAGGTACTACAGCTTCCAGATTCTGATCTAAGAAAAATGATGGAGCTGGGTGAATCCTCTGAGCCTGAGAATGAAAGTGGGAGACATCTATTGCTGGCAATCAGACATAACTTCAACCCCAGCAAAAATGAAATCATTGATGCCAAACCTCTTCAATCCCACTCTCCATTCATCAGCTGGTCCTACAATTTTGAGAAGAATGAATTCACTCTGACAGATGTTAAAGGACAGAAGATGAGGTGTTCAAGCAAAGTTATCTTCAAAATGGCAAGCAAAGACATCAAGACTCTATCTGAGCTTCCTCTTAACAATCCCAGCATGGACCAAAGAGGATATGAGGTTGAAAGGATAGTCAAAAACATGCAAAAGCTTCAGCACCAAAGGTAGTAAGAGAATTTTGGTAGCATGAGTCTAGGGGGAGTTTGTAGAAACAAAGACTGATGGCTACAAAATTCTCTAAGTACAAATGCTGCTGATCTCAGAGTTTGCTGCTAACCAACAAACTGATGCAGACAAGCTTATCTGCTGCGGATACTTGTTCTCCTGCTGAAGAACAAATCTGCTGCGGATAGCCTTATCTGCTGCAGATAGCCTTATCTGCTGAAGACCAAAGTTGCTGCAGATAGGCTTCTCAGCAGCATCAACACTTGATGCTGCTGACAGGCAAATCATCAGCAGCTTTGGATGGTTAAACTTGCTGCTGATCATCATCTTTGCTGCTGACAGCCTTGTGCCTTGAAGACAAATCGTTGCAGCTGACTATCCATGCCAAATGTCACTGACAACTTTCTACAAAAGCCACTAACACACTCAAAGCAGAAGGAACCTCAATGGCACAACCAATGATGGACAACAATGCTCTTCTCCAAGCATGCAAGTAATAATGCACAAAGAAGACGCTTCAATAAAGTTAACTAGTTTTAGACTAAACGTGTAAAAGTTAGCTATATACAAAAGATCAACGGTCTGTGTTAAATCTGATCCTTAGAATCAAGGGTCTGTCTTGATTCTAAGTAAGTATAAATACTGTGTAAACACTTCATTGTAAGTGTGCTTTTTGATTGAGTTTTCATTTGTAATCGTTTATTTACAAAAGCTTAATACAACAGTGTTCTTAAAAGTATTCTTTCTGTTTACTCGATTATACTTGTGTAGTTGTTATTGTTTCCGCCAATTTCAACCAAGAACAGAACCATCTTGTACTTTCACAGTCCTACAGCTCCTCTATTGCAGAACAAGGAGGAAGTGCCCCTCTACTCTCTACTCTAACTACGAAATAAGCTCTCTCTGGTGTGTTCTTGAGGTATGGATGGGTGTATTTAATGAAGAACTCAAGCCATCTATTTATAGGCCTCAAAATGAGCAATGCACGGCCGTGCATTGGATTGCACGGTCGTGCATTGGATTGCACGGGCGTGCAAACACCTCGGTAATCAATCTGGGTACAAAGGACAGTGTACCGGAGCCTTGGTGAGCAAGACTGGCAATACACGGCCGTGAATGCCCTGTCTGCTCTCCAGGCTTGTCTTTTAGTTGTTTGTTGACTTATGTTGACCTGGTTTGACTTTTTGGGGGTCAATGTTCTGGTTTGGTCCTCCAAAAGCTTGATTTTTTCATGTTTTAAGCTGGTTTTTGCTCTGTTTATCTTGGAACACCGAATAACCTACAATTATGAAATATTAACACTTTAAGTATCAATTGCAAGGCTTTTAATCAATTAGTACCATAATATGGGGATTATTATGCATGTGAAACATGTATAATTTAGGGCATATCACAACCCCATCAAGTTCTATGGTGCCGAAGGAGCTACTGGCCTCCTTCAATGGTTTAAAGGCATTGAAAACACATTCCTCAACAGTGATTGCCCTGACAATCTCTGGGTTCGTTATGCCACCAACGTCTTTCAAAAACGGGTGCCCACCTAGTGGAATGGTGAGAAAAGGACTCGGGGTGTGGATGTGGCAATGGCCTTGCCATGGGATGAAGTGAAGAGGATCATGACCGAGGAGTTCTGTCCTCGTAATGAAATGAAGAAACTAGAGGCTGAGTTTTGGGATCTTACCCAAGACAGCGGTGAGAACTTAGTCTACACAACTCGTTTCCATGAGTTGAGCCTTCTTGTGACTCACATGGTCACACCACTGACTCGGTGCATTGAGAAATACATCGGTGGTTTACCCATGAAGATCCAAGATACTGTTTTAGGAAGAAATCTTGCTACCCTTGAAGACGTTATCCGCCTAGCTGCCACGTTAACTGATAATCATGTGAAGGCGGACACGTTAACAAGGAAAGGTGCGAAGAAAGTCACTAGCACAACAACCTCCTCTGAACCCACCAAATAAATCAAACCCGAACCTTATCACAAAAACAAGAAGCGAAAAGCTAAAAATTTTGTTGTCGTCACTCCGGCTGCCCTAATCAACCAAGTTGCACCTATGGCTCAAAATATGGTCAAGAAACAATATGTGGGCAACAACCCTGTGCAACACATGCAATTATCATCACTTCCCGAACATACCATGTCGTCTATGTGCAAGTTGTGGAAGGTATGGCCGTGTAGGCAACACTTGCCGATCTAGGCCACCTGGTAACCAAGTCAACCAAGGAAACAGAGCCAATCAACAAGTGGCCAATCAAGTGGTTCTGGCTATTGCTAATGGACGTGCTTGCTTTGAATGTGGTGACCCAAACCACTTCCAAAACCAATGCCCAAAGCTTGTCAATGCAAATCAAGGTGGAGCTCGTGGGCGTGCTTTCAACATAAACGCTAACGAAGCTCAGGCCAACAATGATGTGGTCAACGGTACGTTCCTCTTAATAATCAATATGCTTCCATACTATTACCGGTGTTGATAGGAGTTTTGTGTCACTTGAATTTGAGCCCTTACTTGCTAATACATGAAGTAAATTAGAGAAAACTTTTACCGTTGAGGTAGTTGATGGAAATCCCATCATCATTGACTCCGTTATCCGTGACTGTTCCGTTGAACTTAATGAACACTCTTTTCCCATCAACCTCATACCAATGCAATTGGGAAGCTTTGACATCATCATAGGCATGGATTGGTTATCCAGTCATCATGCCGATGTCGTTTGTTTTGAGAAGTGCTTCCGAATCCCTCTCCCATCGGGCGATACATTAAAAGTCTTTGGTGAAAAACCATGTGGTGGACTCAAACTCATGACATGCAATACGGCCCGAAAGTACTTACGAAAGAAGTATGTGGCCTTCTTAGCCCATGTTCCCGAAGTTCTTCCCGAAGATCTATCTGGTCTTCCACCCATTAGACAAGTGGAGTTTCATATTGATCTTGTACCCAGAGCTAATCCCGTAGCCAAAGCTCCATACCGACTCGCACCTTCTGAAATGCAAACTTCAAGAGCTTTCTGATAAAGGTTTCATTCATCCCAGTCATTCACCATGGGGTGCACCTGTCCTGTTCGTAAAGAGGAAGGATGGCTCATTCCATATCTGTATTGACTACCTTGAGCTCAACAAGCTTACCATCAAGAATCGTTATCCATTGCCAAGGATTGATGATCTCTTCGACCAACTCCAAGGTTCTACCTACTTCTCAAAGATTGATCTTCGTTCCGGTTACCATCAACTCTAAGTGCACGAGGAAGATATTCCAAAGACTGCCTTTCGTACAAGATACGGTCACTATGAATTTATGGTTATGCCTTTTGGGTTGACCAATGCACCCGCGGTTTTCATGGACCTCATGAACCGTGTATGCAGGCCTTACTTAGATAAATTAGTGATCGTTTTCATTGACGACATCTTGATCTACTCCAAGACTAAAACAGATCATGAGCAACACCTTAGGTTGGTTTTAGACCTTTTGAGGAAAGAACAACTGTAGGCCAAATTCTCCAAGTGTGAATTTTAGCTAAAAGAAGTTCAATTCTTGGGTCATATTGTCAACGAAAAGGGAATTCATGTCAATCCTACTAAGATTGAAGTTGTTAAGAATTGGAGTGCTCCTAAAACCCCTACCGAAGTTCGTTCATTTCTTGGTCTAATGGGTTATTACCCGTCGGTTCATCTCAAACTTCTCCCAGATTTTTTTCCCTCTCACCGCCCTGAACCACAAGGTTAAACCTTATGAGTGGGGACCGAAGCAAGAGGAAGCCTTTCAAATCCTCAAACATAAGTTGTGCAATGCTCCTATTCTCACTCTCCCTGACAGGAATGATGATCTTGTTGTCTACGGTGATGCCTCAAACCAAGGTCTCAGTTGTGTTCTCATGCAACGAGGCAAAGTGATCGCTTATGCATCAAGACAACTTAAAATTCATGAAAAGAACTATACAACGCACGATCTTGAGTTTGGTGCGGTCGTCTTCACTTTGAAGATTTGGAGACATTATCTCTATGGCAAAAAATGTGTGGTGTTCACCGACCACAAAAGTCTCCAACACATCTTCAATCAGAAAGAACTCAACATGAGGCAACGACGTTGGGTTGAACTCCTTTACGACTACGACTGCGAGATTCGTTACCATCCCGATAAAGCGAATGTTGTGGCCGATGCTTTGAGTTTTAAAGATCACGTCATGCTTCGTTGTGTCAAAATTCAAACCGACATTCAAAATCGTATTCTGGAAGCTCAACACGTCTCGGTCACCGAGGGTAACAATTACGATGAAATGTCGTGTGGAGTCAAACTTCAGCTAGAAACCAAACCCAATGGCTTACTCTATTACTTGGATCGTACGTGGGTTCTAGATCGTACGTGGGTTCCCGGTCGTGATGATCTCCGTGCATTTCTCATGAACGAGGCACACAAGACTCGTTATTCCATACATCCCGGTGCGGATAAAATGTACAAAGATCTTCACCAACAATATTGGTGGCCCGGTATGAAGAAAGACATTGCACTTTATGTTGCAAAATGTCTAACTTGCTCCAAAGTGAAAGCCAAACATCAACGTCCTTCTGGTTCGCTTGAACAACCGGAAATTCCCATGTGGAAATGGGAGAATCTAGCCATGGATTTTATTACCAAACTCCCTCACACTTCTAGTGGTGATGATAGCATTTGGGTGATCATTGACAGTCTCACCAAATCAGCTCACTTCTTGCCCATCCGTGAAGATTACTGGGTTGAGAAATTGGCCCGAATCTACATTGACGAAATTGTAAGTCGTCACGGTGTTCCACTAAATATAATCTCCAATAGAGATGCTCGTTTCACCTCCCGTTTTTGGCAATCTCTCCAAACTGCTCTTGGTACACGATTGGATTTTAGCACGGCTTACCATCCCCAAACTTATGGTCAAACCGAACGAACAATCCAAACTCTCGAGGACATGGTTAGAGTTTGTGTTATTGATTTTGGTGGCAATTGGGATTCACATCTATCCCTCATTAAGTTCTCTTACAACAATAGCTACCACACAAGTATCAACATGGCCCCATTTGAAGCTCTTTATGGTCGTAAGTGTCGTTCTCCTATTTGTTGGAACGAGATTGGTGAAGCACAAATCATCGGTCCCGAGTTAATCCAAGAAACATCCGACACGATAATTCAAATCCGTGACAACATTTGAGTAGCGAGGAGTCGGTAGAAGAGCTATGCCGACAAACGACGAAAACCCTTGGAATTCCAAGTCAGTGACCTTGTACTTCTAAAGGTGTCTCCTTGGAAGGGTGTGATCCGTTTTGGGAAGAAAGGCAAGCTATCACCTCGCTATACCTCTGTCACTTGTCAATGTGCATACAACATTTCATCTATCCAACCTTAAGAAATGCCTTGCTGATGAGAATCTTTATATACCTCTTGACGATGTGCGCATTGATGACACGATGCACTTCGTTGAGAAACCTGTGAAGATTATGGATCGTGAGATAAAGTAACACAAGCGCAGCCGTATTCCTATAGTCAAAGTTCGTTGGGAATATAAATGTGGTCTTGAGTTTACTTGGGAACGTGAGGATCAAATGAATCTCAAGTACCCGCATCTCTTTGTTGATTCAGTAGTCTCAACTAGTTGAATTTCGGGACGAAATTACCTCAACACGGGGATACTGTAACATTCATGATTTTTCATGTACTTGTTTTAGTACAATAAACATTATTCTAATTCCAGTTCTAGTGCAATACTTTGTATTATTCGTACAAACATTAAATTTCAAGGTTTTCACTTAATACAATTTTTTATTTTTACATGATCACATACATACATTTTAATTTAAATTAAATCAAATTTAAGGATTTACTATTTTACAATTTTACTCCACATATATATATATATATATATATATATATATATATATAATTTATCACATATAAAATGTGTATATATAAGTAGTGGTTTTTCAAAAATATTTATACTAAAACTTTATCACAATTTAGTTACTTATAAAATTTATAAAGTTTTAAGCTTTAAAAACTAAAAATCAACGCATTTATGTGTTTATATATATATATATTTCATTTTTAACCAATTAGGTTTGAACCTTTGAACACATGGACTCACAATTTTGAACCCCACCTTTGGAATTGAACCTTTTCATCTCAAATTGGACCCTATTCCATTATTTTGACTTTTAAAAGTCAACAGATCCAAATCCTTGCAATTCGATGTTTAATTTGATCAAATCTGATTGTTATAGACTTTCCTTGTATACCTGAGTGTTTTACGACCATTTCCCAATTTGTTTAACATACCAATTTGACAGAATGAGCGGTCGAATTCAAATATCAAACGTTTTGACTATTCAGAGTCAAACCAAGCCAAATCGGTTTCAAATCATGAAATTTCAACAAGAAAAAACCCCGCAAATCATGCTTAGACTTGTCTCGCATGTTTACAACCCCAAATCATCGTGAATTAAACGAATTGATTTGTCAAATCAATCCCGTAACCGTTTCGGTCAATTCCGAATCAAATCGAATGTTTAAGACGAAATTGAATTGCAAAAACCACTCCAACACCTTCGCATAACCTCTTACAAACACCCTAAACCCTCAGTCTATCCGCATTACATCTCTAGAACTTGATCGAGCCTCAAGATCAACGGTTTCGTCTTCTCAGCCATTCTCACTCGTTCCTTCACCAAAACAAGTAAGTTTTACGTTGTTAGAATCGTAACTTGATGCATTCAATTAGCCCTATATCAATTCATCATAACAGGTTGTATCGGATTCGATTTTGAGTTAAATTCATGACCTGTTCATACGGGGTTCAATTTCTGTTTTTGATTCCATCCGTTTAACGTATTTAATTAAAAGGAATCCCTACTTAACCAGCGAAACCATCTGGTCCGACTGGCTAAGTCATTGCACCATCGGACCAGATGGCATAGGTTCGAAACCCACAAACCCGGTCCCTTTTTGTTTATTCCTGATACCAGGCCGGTTCCCTTTCCAATTTATGTTAAATCCATTGCGGACTGGTTTGATATCAGCATCAGTCCTCTAGTCCAGTGGTAATTCGCGTTACACACACAGAAACCACCCGGGTTAGAACCGGGTGGTCTGCATTATTTTTTTTTAAGCAATTTTAGCAACAATATTTATTCTATAAAATTTATTTTATAAAACATATACCATTTGGAACTGTTTAGTACCATAATTAACAATTTTAAATGAGAAACAATTATTCTTACAATTTAAATTGGTTAGAATCTCATTTTTAAATATAAAAATCATTTAAAAGCGTATTTTTTATTATTAAATTACAAAACAAAGCATTCAAAATACCTAATTTTATAAAAAAAATTGTGACAAGATTTTTATAAAATACTTTATCATTTTTAAAGAATTTCATAAAATAGTTTTATAAAACATTTTCTAATAATTAAATATATTAAGGTTTATGCCATGTTCAAACAAATGTATTTTTCCTAAATGTATATTAATACATATTTATTTACATATTTTAAAGGACATACTATTTTAATAATAAATAAATAAATAAATAAAATTTATTTACTTAAATTAGTTATCTTTTTACATTAATAATACATTTAGGGTTTAATTTATTTTTAGTATAATTTCTTAAATATATATATACTAATATATGCTTACAATACTTTTTAAGGCACATTATTATAATAATAAATAAATAAATAAAAAGAATTTATTTATTTGAATTGTTAAACCCTAAGTCAATTTTTTTTATTTAAATTTATATATAATTTGAATTTACATTTTGGATTAAACTTTTATTCAATTACAAACACCAACTCACACATCCATTACATGAAATAACACCAAACACTTTTTTATAAATACCTATACTCAAATCTCGTTGAATCCTAGACTTTGCCTTAGACTTTGTGCATATCATTGATCAAATTCATATATATCAAGTCTATGTTAATCTTGTGATTTGTAAATCACTTGTGCTATCTATAAACAACTTACAAGAGAGTTTTACATAGCCACTTTTACATTTTCGCACATTTTGGGGTGAAACGTGATGTTCATTGAAAACTATTTGCAATTACAATATATACAATTCTACATTATGATCATTTGTGTGATTTGTGCTTTATGCTTGAATTCTATTAGTTAAGACTACATATACATGACATACTCGTGCAATCATAACTCTGTACATGCAAACGGTAACATTCATAGATCTATTGTGTCTGACAAACCCACCTAGGTAGGGTGATTGTTACCGACAATACATTAGGGTAACCTGCGTGTTATGCCTCAGTCACAAGGTTTGATTGTGCATCTAGTTTAACTATAGATTCTCCATAAATTCCTTATTTACCATGTGTGATATGAATTATATAAAACATTTGAAATCAATTTATGGTGTCAAAACCTATGTATGCTCACCAACTATATCTTAGTTAACCTCATTTTTATCATGTTTCAGGTACGAATAATTGAGTTATGATCAAGTTGCTTCACTTAAGTTTGAGGACCTAGTTAATGAATTAATGGAATTTATTTATGTATTTCAATTCTTGTATTGTTGGATTTTGTTATTTGGATTATGAATTGAAATTGGATGTTTAAATATATTACAAATCTAGTAAATCATGCGCTTATGAACAGTCTCAATGTCCCACTCCAACATGTTTCGCCGTTGGTTGGGGTGTGACAATTAGGGTTGTTACTAGACAAAGAGGAAGATGGTGACATGCATGGTGGTGCACGGTGTGGAGAAGAAGGACGGTGAGGGAGTCAGTCATGATTTGAAAGTCTAGATGGAAAAGATAAATACTATTTTGAGTAAGAATTCTACTGATTGTTTTTATAATAAGTTAAGTGTTTTTAAAGAGAATACCCTATGATGTGACCCAACTGTAGGGTGCCTGGTTTGGGGCCTTTCAAGAACACGATGACTATTCGGTTTAACACGCGGTGTTCACCTACTTGAAAACCCTAAGTATAAATACTACACTTCACTTCTTCCTCCTCATTTCCCCATGAAGGTCCCTTCGTGTGTGTCAGATCGTCACATGCAAGTGGTCTACTAGTCTCACCGGGTTGCGAAATACCCGTGACTAGGTGGAGAGTCTTACAAAACAAAGTAAACCAAACACGAGAGTCACAATAAACGTTCTTTGTATTATAAACACTCGACGGTTACAGAGAGAATACAAGCTGCGTACTTAGAAAAACTGAGTTCGTCTGAACAAATGGTTCTGCGTACTTAGCCTCTGTGAACCTATCCTATTTATACAGACCTGATGCCTGCGCACTTAGCAAGTGCGCAGGACCAATTGCTCTTGCGTACTTAACAAGTATGCAAAGGTGTTCTTGCGTACTTGCTAAGTACGCAGGAGCTTTCTCCTGCGCACATGTAAGTGCGCAAAACACTTGGCAGAAAAACAACATACATTATGTAAAAGTAAATACAACTCGATAAACTATTACATAATGACTCATAAATACAAAGACAAATTACAGACATTAGACATACAAACTAAGACTCTATCCAGAGTGTTGTCATAGGAAAGTGCATCAACAAACTCCCCCTTGACAACAGCTCGGGATCTTCATCGTCTTCAGTCTTCGGTCTTCTGTCTTCACAGCATCTGCTCCTTAGCTTCCATCTTCTTTTTGTAATCAAGACAGAACTTGATCAACTTGTCGTATTTGGCAGAGAGAAGCTTCGTCCATTCGTTAGTGTGGATGCAGTACTTGTCGGCTAGTACCTCCAGATCGTTCACAGAAAAGTTAATGAAGCAGACTTCATCAAATATCCTGATCACTTCCTTTGGCACAATATTTCCACTTGCTGACTTACCTTTACTCATTACCACAGCCTCGCCTGTTTTTGGATCAACGTACCAGTACCACATGTCACCAAGAATATCCTGAGGTAACTTGCTCAGGGGAATCTTAGTTTCACATCGCACTGGCTTGTATACCAATCTCTTTATGGGCTTCTTAGTCACAGGATGCACAGCGTGCTTATCCTTGACTCTTCTGGGCACCTGAGGCTTGAGGTATTCAAATTTCCCTGATCTTGCTTCACGATGTAGTGTTACCCACAAACCCATTGCTACTGCATTATTCGAGTGAATTAGCAGATCGCGGTTTGCGAGGTTAACTAGGTCGTACTTGGGCAAAGAGTTGAACGCCTCACTGGTGGGTTTCAGGTATTGAACTCCCCAAGATCTTTTGATGGCGAACAGCTGCTTGTCCTCCTCGAACCTAACAGCTAAGATCATACCTGTCGCTCCGTGATTGTCTGTGATAGACGTCTTTTGCCACACGGGAGCTAGACCCTTTGTAGATGCAGAAGGCATGTCTTTCTCTTTTTGTGCCTCAGGGTCCATAGGTATAGGGTCGACCGGGGAGGCTTCAGTTGTAGTTTCAACATTACTTGCCGTGTCAACTGAGCCTGTTTCGAGCATAGAGTCGAGAGATGGTACTTCAAAGATCTCACCATCTTCTAACTCATACTTACCTTCCCCGTCGCCCTTGGGAATCTCAATCACCACATCATCGTCGTCCTCGTTCCAGTCATCACCAGAGTCGATCTCTCCTTCTTCCAGATTAAGGAGAGCATCGATCTGTGCCTCTTTGGAATAGTCAGGCTCTAAATAGAGGATCTCATCATCAGATAAGTCCTTGAGCATGTCAGCCGCTGACTTCCCTTTATATCCGCCACCACCACCTGAGATATCACCACCCTCTTGCTGAGTAGACTCCCCCTCAGCCAATGGAACAGAAGAGATGGGCACAATCGCCAAAGCTAGGTGCTCACCTCCACTAGGACCGACTTCAGGATCCTTGTCTTTATCATCATCCTTAGTCAGATCAACTGGATGACAAGACTCGGCACCGGTGGATTTCTTTTCTTTGTCTTTGTCTTTCTCTTTCTCTGTCTCCTTCTCTGTCTCCTTCTCCCCCTGAGCACCTAGCTTCGCGGTCAGTTCACCAACTAGTTTGACCATAGCTGCGTGCTCCTTCCTTTGTAGATCCAACCTTACCTCCAGGGAAGTTCTGTGGGCTAGAATCATGTCATTAGTCTTCATCAACAGTTCATTCTGTGCCATGACATTCTTCAACCGTTCATCAGTCCCCGTTCTCTGGCTACGCAGAATCCTAACTTCATCCGCCAGAGAGTTTATCTGTGCTTGTTGAGCATCAGAATCCTCTTTTGACTTTTGAATAGTCTTCAACAAGCCAGCAACTTGGGTTTCTAGCACATCGATCCTAGCTTCATTTGGATCCGGATGCCTAGATGATGAGGCTTCGGCGTTGTGGATGGGGGAAGAGAAGATTGTGTCAAAGTCGAACCCCTGTGAGAAATCACCGTAGTTAAAGGGTTGACCTAACGGCTCTTTGGTGGGTGTTGGGATGGGGGATGTAATGATGGGAGTTATGGTTGGGGTGATGGTGACTGACTCCGTGAGAAGTGGAGCAGTCACCCTCACCTGGACGGTTGGAGTAGGGAGGGTCACCGTCACAGGAATCACCTCTGTGACTACCGTGACTGCCACATCTGCTTGTACCAGTGGCCGTGCTGGCGGGGTAGATTCTGACTCTGGACGGGCAGCTTCAACTTGTACTGGCTGCACAGTCGGAATCTCTTCAACCCTGGGGATAGCAACCTCTTGCCTATCGCCCCTTTTCTTGTTGGCCATCTCACACCTTTGTCTTTGTAGAGCAGCGTCAGAGTCGGAATCCGGCTCGTATTCGCTGCTCGAGCTTTGTCGTTTTCTTTTGGAAGACGACGCAGGCAGGGTTACCTGTGCCGACCTTCTCGGATGTGCCTGTGATGGTCCGTCATCGGAATCAGAAGAATCTGATTCTGTTGCCTCCGAATCGGATTCCTCAGCACCACCAACATCACCTTCATCATCACCTTCGTCATCATCATGCTCTTCCTCTTGCTCTTCACCAGAGTCATCACTCATCTCTGGTGTTGAGTTGGGACTATACCAGTTCCAATCTTCAGGAGCGACGTATGCTTCATTCAGTAGGTGGCCAAAGAGTTCAGTGTGCACAAGGGTAGGTTCTACACTGCCTGGCTTTAGAAACTGAGCAAAGACTCTCTTCTCCACCCTTTTTACCTGCAGTCTCTCCCCGATAGCACGTAGGTTTGGCAATGCATCATCGATCAGGAGCTGCACAAACCTCGGGTACAAAAGGAACCTGAACCTCTCTGCTGTATTTATCTGGTCATTGAGTGCTTTGAAGATATAGCGAGAGAAGTTGTAGCCCCAATTGAGAGACAGGCCCACCATGGCCGCTGCAAGGTCATGACCCATGGCATCTTTCCCCGCTTTCCTGGATGAGATGCACACGATCATGATGTGGGCAAAGTAACGCCATTAATCCAATAGCCACATCTTCCTGTAAGAAGCATAGTTCCTAGCCCCGACATATCCCATTCTGTGCCTCCAACACCCATCCACGTAGTAATCTGGATAGGATGTCGGGTCGGTGGCAAGGTCTCCGAACTGCAATACTCTCCTTATTGTATCCTCAGAGATAGCAATAGCCCGACCGTCAACGGTAGCCCTTATGACATTCGGGGATACCGTGCAATCGTGCTCTGCAGTCTCCCAGAATTGCTCCAGGTAAGGTCTTGAGACTGTTGGGTTTGCTGAGATTGCATAACTTATTCTTGATCTGTTCAGAAAATCCACAATCTCCCTGTATTGCAAGGCTGCGCCTTTCCATTCTGGTTCGGTGTTAGCCAATAGGTTGAATTCGTCAGTGAATGCACGAGCCATAGCCTGCAAACACACACAGAAAACGTATTCAGAACATCTTGTAACACTGGAAGTAGACACACATGACATAGGATAGTAGTTACATTTTGAAAAAATTTTCAGATTTAGAAAAAAATTTCTAAGTGTTGGTCCTGCACACTTAGCAAGTGCGCAGGATTTTCCTCTTGTGTACTTAACAAGTACGCAAGAAGTATTTCTTGCGTACTTGCTAAGTGCGCAAAAACAACCCTTAGCAAAAATTTCAGAAAATTGTAATTTGTTCAAAATGTGGGTTGATTAGGTCGCCACTAGGTCGGAATCAAGGATTCTAACCTATGGTACCATTATCAACATCACACACTGCTTAACCTAGTTCAATTTTTGACCTAGACCGGTCGCCGACCCGCTGTCGGTTCAACTTCAACCGACGGATCAATCGAGGACCAGGAGATGATTAGGGAATCGATTAAAGCTTCCTATTCGCTTGTTATAGATAATAAGTTACCCAAACAACCCCATTTCACCCCAAAATATATCGGATTTAACCTAACATTTTCTAAGTCAAAAATCGTTCAATAGTCACGATTAAACGGATGAAATCGGCCAAGATTCTCACCTATGAGATGAAATAAGATGATGAAAGTATGGACGGGACGAAAAGATGGTTTAGACACAAGCAATTTTGAGAGTAAAATTGCAGGGGGAAACTTTGGGTTTGAAAGCGTAAAGCCTGAGAAAATTTCTAAGTCTCTGATTTATACCCCTCACTTATTGTTCGTGCGTACTTGTTAAGTGCGCACGAATTAACTCTTGCGTACTTAACAAGTGCGTAAGGCGTAACTCTTGCGTACTTAACAAGTGCAAAAGGCGTAACTCTTGCGTACTTGTTAAGTGCGCAAGTGTTACTTCATGCGTACTTGACAAGTGCGCACAACCCTTAAGTGCGCAATTTTCAACTCAGAATTTACGAAGATTTTCAAGTCAAATAACGAACAAGATAAAAGCGTTCAATCAAGAGGATTCAAAATCAATTCAGGAAGGTTAAATACAAATATTTTTGATTTTTCTGAATAAAGTTGAACTATGCATAAACTTAAAATATTTTTGATCTTTTCTCATAGAAATATACAAGTATTCACACAAACTATTTTTGATCAAAGACACGAGCAAAGGATCATATCAGGCTATCTTTTAGCAAAAACGATACAAAATAAATATCAAAGAATATGGGATCATGTCATGTATTACTCTTTATTCATACGTAATAAGCACATAAACAAGTAATTCAAGTTGACAATATTATAATATTTGAAACTATACGCATCTTTGTATCATGTTCTTGTGTATTAAGGTATTAATTATAAGATATACAACGTGTACCCCACTGAGATGCTATGATATTTTGCACTATCTTCAAGGCATCTAAGATTATTTTCAATTATTTTCTTAATTTTCAGAATGAAGTTACAACAATTAGCATAGAAAAATCAAGCAGAATCCATAAGGATTATCAGGAATCATAAGATTCAGAATCAAGTGATTCTTTTGTCTTGGTTTCATGTGATTTTCTTCTTTGAATATCGGTATGATGATTCGGGATAATGAACATGGTGTTTGATTATAGGGTAAGGGGATCCAACTTTTATCTGGATTTGATTTCAATGAATCAAGAGTGATTCAAGGGTGAATACATGCTTAACGGTTAATGTAGAGACATGTCTTGATTCAATCTCTCCTTGTATACTTGTGAGTATGGGCAGTGAGATGAACCGCATTAATTGTGCTAACAACATAACCTGAAACTGATCTCAAAAGAAAATTATTGTCAAAATCTAACATCCTTTATCTGATAGTGATCTTTTCTAATCTTTTACTCACACACGCTTGCAAACATGGGTTCAAATCACAGTTGTAATTTAGATTTAGTTTCCACACTACTAGTGATTCAAAGACGCATACAGCCTACTGACAATTCAAATTACTTGTAAATAAACAGATTAAAATCATAATAATTTTAAACAGATAAGTAAGCATGACGCAATCATTTCCCATATGAGCAGTCTGTGGTGTTTAGATCATTTCTGATGTACTATCATTTCCTCTTTTCTCAAGTTAACTTTGAAATTTTCTCCATTTTCTATTTTGTTTTTGGTTTTTGTAAAATATTTTAAAGACTAAAAGAACTATACAGAAAATTTAAAAGAATTAAAAAATTTAACTTTCATGAATTGACTTGAGTTAAGAAAACTTAGTTTTCACTCAGGATTGAACATTCCTATCAAGTTGACAAGATGCTTAAAACGGGATCGATCAAATGCCTTTTTGAAAAGGTCAGCAAGATTGTCATCCGTGTGAACTTTTACAAGTTCAATTAAATGCTTTTCAGCACAGTCATGGATGAAATGATGGCGAATCTCTATATGTTTAGTTTTGGAATGTTTCACAGGGTTATTTGTGATGGACATGGTGGCATTGTTGTCAATGAATAGAGGAGTTCCAGTGAAGTTCAAGCCATAGTCTCGCAATTGCTGCTGAATCCACAATATCTGAGAACAACCGCTAGCTGCAGCAATGTACTCTGCTTCACAAGTTGAGACAGAAACTGTTGACTGCTTCTTACACTGCCAGGAGACCAGTCTGTCTCCTAAGAATTGACATCCACCAGAAGTTGACTTTCTGTCAAGGTTACAACCGCCATAATCTGAATTAGTGTAGGCTTTGAAGTCGAATGACTGCTGCTTAGAGTACCAAAGACCTAATCGGGGTTTCCCTTTCAGGTATCTGAAAATTCTCTTCACGGCTATCATATGTGACTCCTTCGGTTGAGACTGAAACCTTGAGCACAAACATACAGCAAACATTATATCGGGTCTTGAAGCTGTGAGATACATAAGTGATCCGATCATCCCACGGTACAACCTGCTGTCCACATCCTTTCCATCTCTGTCGGGATGCAAACCATGATTGACTGGGATTGGTGTGCCATAAGTAATGCTATCACTCATCTTGTATTTTGACAAGATGTCCTGCACGTACTTAGTTTGATGTAGATAAATACCATTCTCTCTTTGACTGACTTGCAGACCTAGAAAGAATGACAGTTCACCCATATTGCTCATTTCAAACTTGGACTTCATCACCTTCTCAAATTCCCTACACATCCCTTCATTGGTCGACCCAAAGATAATGTCGTCGACATATACTTGCACAAGAAGAATGTCACCTCCTGCTTTCCGTATGAAGAGAGTCGAGTCAATCTGTCAAGGTCGAAACCATTAGACAGTAAATGCTTAGATAATGTCTCATACCATGCCCGCGGTGCTTGATGAAGACCATAAAGTGCTTTGTCGAGCTTGTACACTTTATTGATATTATGCGGATCTTCAAAACCGGGAGGTTGAGTGACATAGACTTCTTCATACACCTTACCATAAAGGAAAGCACTCTTCACATCAAGTTGATAGACCTTGAAGCCGACATATGTGGCATACGCCAAGAACAGTCGAATGGCCTCACTTCTAGCAACTGGGGCATATACTTCATTGTAATCCAAGCCCTCTTGTTGATAAAAACCCTGAACAACCAATCTTGCTTTGTTCTTCACAACTACATGACGATCATCCGTCTTGCATTTGAACACCCATCTGGTACCAATTGGCTGAAAGCCTTTTGGCAAGTCAACTAAATCCCACACTAGCAAATTTTTGAATTGAGACAGTTCATCTTGCATCGCCTCAATCCAGCAGTTGTCAGCGAGAGCCTCCTTCACATTCTTCGGCTCAACCTGGGACACGAATGCAGCATGCAGACATGTTTCCATGACACCATTGTAAATATCTCTGTGTAAAGACTGGTGTTCTCAGTGATGGTTCTATGACGAGTCTGAACACCGGCATTAGGATCACCAATGATGTTGTCGATTGGATGATTCCTATGCACCCTCGTCTCCGATACAATTGGTTCTTGAATTTCTGGATCTAGATTTGTGCTTAACTCCCCCATTTCCTGTGTTCCAGAGGAAGAAGATTCAATGTTAATTGGATCAGCTGGAGCTTCATTTCCTATAATTGTGTTAGGATTGGCTTGAGCGTCATCTCCAACAACATGAACACCTTCACTGTTATCACTGTCATGAGTTCCAGATGCAGATGCAGCATTGGAATCAGGAGTTATAATTGGTACAGTAGCACGAGTAGAAAAAATGGAGTCATTGTCGCCACGTAATAAATCATAGACATTTGCGGCGTCTTCTGCAGATAAGTCAGGAAGATTGAAGGACTTGAATAGCGCATCATAATCAAAACCCCAAGCTGGACCTTTTGGTTCTGGTGGAGTGCTGTGTTTACTACAGTCCACTTCAAACCATTCCTCGACAGTACGAGTTCCTATGTTGTACACTCTCTTGCAGGGCGAATTGGCAACATATCCTAAGAAGATGCCTTCCACCGCTTTCGCATGAAATTTAGACTGACGGTCTTTATACTGTAGCAACAAGGAACAAGGACTACCAAAAGGAACTAAGTAATCAAGATTGGGAAGTCGATTGTTGATCAACTCATAACATGTTTTGTTATGCCTTTTCACAACAGAACCCTGTTTAAGACGTGACAAGCTGTATTAACTGCTTCTGCCCAGAAAGTGACAGAAAGCTTTGCATCTGACAGCATAGTCCTTGCAGTCTCGATCAGTGTTCTGTTCTTCCATTCAGCAACTCCATTCTGCTGAGGTGTGTACGACGCGCTGAATTCGTGACGGATCCCTCTCTTGAGACAGAAAAGTTCCATCAAATTATTCTTGAACTCAGTTCCGTTGTCACTCCTTATTCTTAACTTTCAGCTTACAAAGAGATTCCAAGCTCAGGATCAGGTATTGAAGAATATCAGCAGTTTCGTCTTTTGTACCTAAAAAATGCACCCAAGAAAAACGTGAGAAATCATCAGTTACAACTAGACATAACGACTTACCTCCAATACTCCTGATACTTATGGGGCCAAACAGATCCATGTGTAATAGCTCCAAAGGGGTATCAATAGAGTTTTGGAGCTTGGGCTTGTGAGACTTTCGTTGCTGTTTGCCCTTTTTACACGACATACAGTCATCTGCAACGGTAAACCTCAACTTAGGAACCCCGGTTACCAAACCGTTTCGGACAAGATGATTCATTTTACGATAAGAAATATGTCCGAGTTTCCTATGCCACAAGATGGAATCAAGTTCTGTCGCTTTTGTAAGCAAACAAGTAGCAACTGATGAGGTGGTTTTTGCCACACTCATATCGATCTGATAAGTGTCATTTGATCTTGGTGCTCTCATCAGAATCCAGTCTTCGGGAACCTCAAAACCGGGTTTGAGAATCAGACATTCTGACTTGTCAAACATCACCGAGTACTCCTTGTCACACATTTGGGAGAGACTCAACAGGTTATGCTTCAGCTGTTCGCAAAAGTTGACATTTTCAAATCTAACACAACCGTTTGAAACCACGCCTTGACACGTGATGCTGCCGCCTTTTTCTCCGGCAAAGGCCACATAGCCGCCTCTGAATGGTTTAACATCTTGAAGCAAGGCCATGTTTCCTGTCATGTGCCAGGAGCATCCACTATCTACATACCAACGGTTAGAGATAGTACCCTTCGGACGTCCCTGCACGAGTAACAAAAGAATTAGTTAGATTTGGAGACCCAAGCCATTGTGGTCTTGGGTCGTCCATCCTTCTCAAAATAAACTACTTCTTTCAACTCACAGTCATGATGACTGTTCAAAATTGGTGAATCTTTGGATGAATTTGGAACAGGAGATTGAGAACCTTTAACTTTCTTGTTCCAGGATCTCTTTTGATTCTTAACCAGAATAGTAGACTTTGGCTCAACCACAGCCGGTGAACTTGTGGAAGCTTCACCTGATTGAGTCTTTGTCAGCTGTTCCAGCTTTCTCAACCTCTTATTCCTTCTTCTTCTTTGTGGCTTAGAGAGTCTAGCCACAGATTTCTCACCAGTGCGTGTACTACCAGATGTAGACACACGAGGTACAGCAGGTTGCTTTACCTTTCTTGCAACAGATGGTTTGGCCTCAGATTTAATCTTAGGTTTTCCCATAGGTTGTACTGGTGGTTTCACCATATTCTGCTTTAGACTTCTGGGAGGTTTCACTATTGGCGACTTAGGGATAACGGCTGGCTGTGAGACAACATGTTGTTTCCCTTGGTTCTTTGATGGACAGTTCACAAGAATGTGACCAACCATGCCACAATGAAAACACATCCTCTTGTCCACATGAGTTCTCTT
The DNA here is from genome assembly GCA_023525975.1 of Smallanthus sonchifolius. Taxonomy (NCBI): domain Eukaryota; kingdom Viridiplantae; phylum Streptophyta; class Magnoliopsida; order Asterales; family Asteraceae; genus Smallanthus; species Smallanthus sonchifolius. The sequence continues at coordinate 87,691,143 of CM042022.1, forward strand.
GTAAGGCTCATTAGATCTGGCCTTAGATAACTCTCCATTATGAGCAGGAGGAGTTGGTTTATGAACAGGAGTCTGACATTTTTCAGTTTGGTTTTTGGGGGTATAATACTTTTGCAAATTCTCTTTGTAACCAAGCCCATAATGAGCTGAAAAAGCCTCTTTCTTAACTTGGTTAATATTTTTATAACCCCCGTAAAGCATTACCTTAAGTTTATCATTTGTTTCAATGATATCAGGTTCAGTTAAAATGCAGTTATCACCATTAGTGATAATGTTTTTGTGGACTTTCTGTTCAGTCAACAACTCCTCAGAGACTACTCCTTCAGGACAAGTGTTAACCGACCCATCATCAGAAGCAGTAACATACTCCTCACTAGATGTGGAGTTAGCCTTACTTGAGGATTCATCCTTTTTAGGGGAATCATCCTTATCAGAGGACTCATCTAGACAGGTGAGATCAATGTCTATCAAGCTATTGACAAACTTCCCACTTATTGGTGGAGGAATCGCATTGGTACCAAGACCTTGGCCCTTCAATTTCCTCACTACTGATTCGTAGTGCTCCACCACAAAGCGAGAGTTTTTCAACTTCTCATTTGTACATTTTAACTGCAAGATCTCATTTTGCAGTTTGTTGATTTCATTGTTCCGTTTTTCTAACCCCCTATACGCAATATCTAAGTGAACTTGTTGTTCACTTATTTGTAAAGAATATTCACATTTTTCCTTTTTCAACGTTTCAACAGGCTCTTTAAAACGTTTTTCGTTTTCTTTGTAATTATGAGCTGCCCTAGTTAGAGGTTCGAGTTTGTCTTGGAGCTTAGAAATTTCAAGCTTTAGCCCTAGACATTTAGAACAAGAAATAACAAAGAAAGGGTTAGAATCTACCTCATATGATGAACTATGTGCTTCTCCAATGGCCATGAGAGCAACGGCAGTGGTAGACTCCTTTTCAACAGCTACAGAAGCTTCCATCTCCTCAGCTTCTTTTCTCTCAGCCTCCATCAGCTCCATGATCTCAGCCATGAGACCAACCTGTGTTTGAGCAATGATGGCGTCCTCTAGATGAACACCCCAATCAAAGTTTTCGTCATGCTGAGCTACCAGTGCATTTGACGAACCACCTTGGTGTTGATTGTGGTGGCTAGTGTTGTTGTGGCCGTGGCTGTTTCCCTGGCTAGGTCTGGTGAAACCAGAGGCCGGTGCTCGGTCTTTTTGACACTCACGAGCAAAGTGTCCATAGTTCAGACACTTGTAGCATTTGGCCTTGGATTTATCAAATCCAACCTTGGCATTAGAATGTCCACCAATGAACTTTCTTCCTGTTCTGTTCAGGAAACGCTTGGCCCTCCTCAAAAGCATGGCCATATTCCATTGAATATCCATGTCCTCAATATCATCAGGATCCACTTGGTTAAAGTCTTCTTCAATAGTTTCGGGATCTGTTAGCTTGCCGCCTATGAAATTCTCATACGCAAGCATACATGATGAAAACAAAGCTACATGATCTTCAGCTATTTTGACTATTGCAGAATGGTTAGCTGAAGACGTAGCTGGAGGATTTCTTGAGGTGTGTTGATGATTAGTTCCCAACCCTGATCCGGATGCATAACAAGCATGACCACCACACCCATTTGAGTGGTCTTCTTCATTGGAGTGTCCAGTAAAGAGGGCAATTCCAAAGCCCGATGATTTTGAAGTGGAAGTCGTCCCATGATACATGGAAGGGTCATGTATCTAAGGTCTTCCCGAGCTCTCCTTCTTCATAAGATTCATGTTATGAGCTTGAATCTTACCAATAGCCTCATCTACTGTTAACTCATAGAATTTAGGATTTTCCCTCATCAGGGTTGTATACATCTCAAACTTTGGTGGCAAAGCATCAAGAAATTTTTCCACCAATTCTTCATCGGGATATTTCAGTTCAAAAGCTTTCAACTCCGTTTGTAAATGATAGAATCTAGAGATGAGATCATCTAACGATTCATTTTCCATGAAATTGAAGCATTCATACTGCTTCCGGAGAAGATCCCGCTTACTCTTCTTAATGTCACTGTTCCCCTCAAATCTTTTCTGAAGTGCTTTCCAAAGATCCTTGGAGGTGTCATAGCCTCGGAAACTGTGAAAAAATTCCCGAGTTAATGACATAGTGATTGAGCCAAGAGCCTTCTTTTCCCGATCATAAGCTTTCTTTTGTTCTTCATCAAGCTTAGAGATGGGCTTTGGCGCCTCTTCATCAAGATAGATGTGTGTGGGATGCTTATATCCCTCAATGATTGGTATCCATAATGATGAGTCGGTGTATGAAATGTAGTGCTCAAAACGCGCCTTCCAATTGGAATAATCGTTTACATTTAATAGTTTAGGCGGTTTCTGAGGTGTACCGATCTCATTATCATAATTTAACATGTTTCCAAGATTCTGAAGGTTCGACATAGTGAATTACTTGGTCAAAAAATCAGAAAAATCAGACACTGTTGCGTACATGGCTTTGGCCTTGCGCACTTGAGAAATGGTCTTGCGTAGTTAAGACTTGCTCTTGCGTACTTGTAAGTACGCAGGAGGAAATATTAAGTACGCAGGATATAACTTAAGTTCGCACAAGTTCAGTCTTGCGCACTTGTAAGTACGCAGGAGATAACTCTTGCGTAGTTAGTAAGTACGCAGAAGACTGTACTTTTTACCAAAAATGGTAAGTACGCATGACACCTTTTCAGCAAATCTCACCAAACTTTTCCGGTCACCTGAAAATCGCCGAAGATAGTTAAAAATAGGCTGATGATCAATGCAATCGAGCCAAAGGATCAGAAACAAGTTTCTAACAAACCTTTGATGCTCAAAACACACAAATACACAACAAAAATCGGTTTTTGAGAGATTTTTGCTTCTAAAAAAGTACTCAAGAGCTACCCCTTTTTTTATCACAAAAATCAACAAAAATACCTCTTTTTGCTTGTAAAACTTAGTAAAACGTCTCCAAAATCACTTACAACACTCGAATTCAAGAGCAATGCTCTGATACCACTTGAAGGTCCCTTCTTGTGTGTCGGATCGTCACATGCAAGTGGTCTACTAGTCTCACCGGGTTGCGGAATACCCGTGACTAGGTGGAGAGTCTTACAAAACAAAGTAAACCAAACACGAGAGTCACAATAAACGTTCTTTGTATTATAAACACTCGACGGTTACAGAGAGAATACAAGCTGCGTACTTAGCAAAACTGAGTTCGTCTGAACAAATGGTTCTGCGTACTTAGCCTCTGTGAACCTATCCTATTTATACAGACCTGATGCCTGCGCACTTAGCAAGTGCGCAGGACCAATTGCTCTTGCGTACTTAACAAGTACGCAAAGGTGTTCTTGCGTACTTGCTAAGTACGCGGGAGCTTTCTCCTACGCACATGTAAGTGCGCAAAACACTTGGCAGAAAAACAACATACATTATGTAAAAGTAAATACAACTCGATAAACTATTACATAATGACTCATAAATACAAAGACAAATTACAGACATTAGACATACAAACTAAGACTTTATCCAGAGTGTTGTCACAGGAAAGTGCATCAACACCCCAAAGGCATACACTTGTGAGAGAGAGAGAGGTTCCCTCCCTTACCCTCGTTTCCAGCGAGGCTCAGCCGGCGGCTCCGATAATGTCTACATGTCTAGATCTAAGTAGATCGACACCATAAGACAAAATCCACGGCGGTTAAAGCTCATAGCGGTTGTGGTTTTCGGGTTAAAGTTATTTTCCGTCAACCCACTTAGGGTTTTGTGATGGCGACTGGGTGAAGAGGGGTGTTAGGAAGAAGGATAACTGTCATCATAAGCTTCAGATCGATGACTTGGGGTCGAGCCGTTGCACCAAGGACATCACGGCTAGAGAATCTGATACCGGCGATGGGTTGGGTGGCTATCACAGTGACGGCGGTGGTGGTTTAACAGGAGGAGGATGGTGGTCGGTGTCGTAGACGATGACAGGAAGAAAGGGGAGTCGTTATCCCCTTCTTAGTCAGCGGTAAACACACCTCTGGCTAGCTCCGACGATGGAAATAGGGATTCCGGCGAATCCAACTCTCCGGCAAGTCACCGACGAGCCCCTAATGATCAGATTTTGGGCTATTCGTTGTTCTATGGTCCCGATCTACAAATTTTCAAGGGTAGTTACGAAGTTTTAGGGTAACTTTAAAGATTAGGTCGTTTTCCGTTTAGATTCGTTGGCATAAGTTGTAGATTAGTGATTATTGGTGGTCGGGTTTCATTCCTAAGTATAAAATATGCGTTTTTGGATATGAAATGACGTCACGAGCCTGGTCAAACTTGGTCAAACTCGGGTCAACGACGGTCAGATGTGGTCAATACGTGAAACGTAAGGGTTAGGACATTTCGGTTCGTAAACGAGACTCACAGAAGGTATAAACGCACGCTAACGTGATTATATTTAGAGTAACGTGTCATTTTCGTCCCTGTGGTTTGGCCATTTTAGCCACTTTCTTCCAAAAACTTTTTTTTAGCTTTTTCGTTCTTAACTTTTCAAAATCTAGCCATTTTCATCCACCTGACTAACTTTGTTAACTTTTTAACGTTAACTCAGGGGAAATTTGGTCTTTTCAAAAATCCCTTTTTATTCCCTTTTTTAATCCCCTTTATCCCCACCGTGACTAACTTTGTCGACCTAGGACGCTCAATTCTACTATGTATTGATGATAAAGAGGAAGTGAGGGAGACCCGCAACTTGACCGGAATCAGAACAGAGAGAGGCCGGAATCAGAACTAGAAATCTAGGGTTTGGTGATGACGATGATGTTTCTCTGTAAATCACGATTTTAGTCGAAGGGGGTGGCGGCAAGTCATTTTTCATGCCAAGGTTGAAGGATTTTCAGGGGAGGTGGTGGGTGGCTGGAAAAACGTGAGGGGAGGCGGTCACTTCTTCTTCTTTTCTTTTAGCCAATTCCCTCATTAGATGTCTCGTCCTGACCGCCACCACTAAACTAAGTTTCACCAGCAAATTATTCCAAGAAAAACCAGAACTGCCTTGTTTAGGTTGACCTCCGTCATTGGTCCCACAGTCAATGGGCAAGGGCATATATCTTACCCATCACGAGATGTAGATTTAAATCCATTTCCTACAAAACCCTCTTATGGTTGCACTTGTTGTCTACTGGAATAATGGATCAAAGATGATTCGGGAACAATGCCAAAAGGATTTATTATAGCTTCGAAATTACCTTCACTAAATGATGATAACCTAGCTGCCCTCTCAATAAATCCCGAATCGGCTGGAAATTGAGATAACGAGTGAGGAAGCATGGCAGAACCAGATGGTGGCAAGAACATCCCACCACTTTAATGGTGGAATTTGTGTCCCCCCAACACATGTCAAGATTTCTTGGATTGACAAAAAGATTCTCTTTTCTAAACCCTAGTGAGGATGATGAAGAGCTGGCATTGTTTTGCAAATTCATATCATAGAAAACACCTAAATTTTGTGAATTAGTGGGATGATGATCCCAAATGGTAGGAGTAGTGTTGTTCATGGGGTTACTTGATTTATTTTGTGATTTTGGTTTTCTGCATTTAAAGTCAGGGAGATAAAGGAGATTAAAGAAAAAGGGAATAAAAAATAATTTTTAAAAAGACCAAATTGCCTCTGAGTTAACGTTAAAAAGTTAACAGAGTTAGTCAAGAGGATGAAAATGGCTAGATTTTGAAAAGTCAAGGACGAAAAACCTAATAAAAAGTTTTTGAATGAAAATGTCTAAAATGGCCAAACCACAGGGAAGAAAATGACACTTTACTCTTAATAAAATTAAGTAAGTTTACAAAAAAAGTTTATACTTTTTTACAAGGTTCGTGGTCAAATATATTTTTTTAAAAACCATTGGGGTCAACCTCGAAAAAAGACTGGGATCGCTCAGCATTCAAGTAATATACAGCTACATAAAATTTGAAATCGAGTGGGGTCGGTTGACCCCGGTTACTTTACACTGCCTCCGCCCCTGTTGTTGGGTCTGGTCAAACAATATACATTTGGGTTTAATGTTTATAGGTTAGAGACCACATTCAAACATAGCAAACAATTTGAAACTGTTGTGATAACATGAACGAATGTTAGGGAGTTATCCCTAAACGTTGCTTAGCGGGTTTTAAGAAACCGTTGTATTCCCTAAGCATCACGACGGTTGGATTAGTATATAAGGCGATTGAACATTCAGAAAACCTTGTAACCCTATTCAGTTTCCATCAGATCGTTTGTTGGTTATTATTCAATCTTAGTTTGTTTATGTAACACCCCAATATTGAAGGAAAATAAAGTCAAGGGACTAAAACGTAAATTCCCCAAAGTAGAAGGACTGAAAATCTAAAAATGAAGACGGTAGCATACCGCTACTAAGTTCCTAGCAGTCTGCCACGTGCAGATTAAGACAATAATGAGGGAATGACACGTGGCTAGTGGCGTGTCTGATGACTCAGTCCTATGGTGGACCGCCACCAAGGTAGGTAACGGTCCGCCAGCCGCAAACGAGCCCGGAAAACGAGCTGGTGACACGTGGCTGATGACTCGTGTGAAAGAATTAGGTAGCGGACCGCTAGCCAGGACCTTAACGGTACGCTACGTGGACGCTACGCCAAACATCTGGAAGGAAGTGGTAGCGGACCGCTACCACCTAACGTAACGATCCGCTACGGGTGGCAGTTTCCCCCTATAAATAGTTTCACTTGCTGTTCTAAATGGAAACATCACACAAACCACCACCACTTTTACACAAACACTTGCACACAAATCGAGGCAAGGAGCGATAGCACGACGGTTACAAGCGCAGCGGTTGCGAGTGCGGAGCATTAAAGTTACGAGCGAGGATTGGAGAGACGTTTAAGCAAGGAACAAACTTAGGAAATAACCCGACGATAATGTAACTACACTTGACCCGTACCTTAGATAAATATTTATGTGAATTACGTTATTATTATGTGCTATGTGTGAGACTATGGTACGGGGCAATAATGGTGGGTTAGTCTAAACACTAAACTGGAATAATGGAGTATTCACGAGATATCAAAGGGGTGGAGGGTACACCGCTATGTAACACCCAAAAATTAAACCCGAATTAAACTATTAAAACAACGCGGAAGTTATGTCCCAAAACGACATTTAACGTATACACACGTTCAGTTTTACAAACATGAATTAAACTAACATGATCACCTTATTTAGTTTAAACAAAAGTTACTAACAAGTTATCCACAACTTGTAATAACCCCAAATAGTTTGTAAAAGACTCCATACGAGAGGATTAACAAAACAAATTACAAAACATGTCCGCGAGAATCCAATCCACTTGATGCGAGACCCGAGGCTTATTCCGGAGCTTTTCCTACACCAAAACACCCCACAAATCAACTTAGTAATGGTATAAACATCCCCCCTGTAGTCCCAAGGGTTAATACAAGGTAAAAACCTAAAATTTCATTTTGGGCGTATGGGTCACCGTACGGGCAGTAAGTTGTATGGGTTTTTCCTACAGCGTATCATACGCCAGTACAGGCGTATGGTACGCCCAACCTGCAGATGTTATGCCTTTTTCAAATTCCTCACGTCGAGACACCCCAAATTCATATATTATGGGTTTTGTAGTTCATTTTCTAGCCCGAGATATACTTATTAGAAGTTTTGGGCTTTTTCCGACAAAATGAAATGACACCCTTACACGTCAAATCTCGACCCATTTGCATTATTAAGCTATTAACAATCATAAACTTATATTTTAACCACATATAAGTTTACCCACATATACTAACATAAATTTGTTAGTTATCAACCCTCAAACCCGAGTACCACTACTCGTTTTTCACTCTTGAAGTGTTTAACTTCAAGTTCTATCAATTAATTATTTAGGCATATAACGACCTACAAATTAGACATGTATTGACCCATACAAGTTCTAACGTTTCACCATTCATCAACTTGACATATCCACATGTCTATTGCGATAATCACCACTCGTTTTCTCGCATGGAGTATTTGACTCCATGCCGACCCATGAAGTATCCACACTTCATGTCACCCGTAAAGTATTTGACTTCACTTTCACCCGTGAAGTACTTGACCTCAATACCACCCGTGAAGTATCCACACTTCACGTAAACACCTCCATGAAGTATCCACACTTCATGTAATTAACCAATTTACCGTTTTACTACCAACGGTTGACTTTTACCACATTAAGTCAAATTTAGTCTAATGTTACCACATTCTACATTTTAGTTGACTCTTGACCACATTGAGTCATTTACATCATTTAACCACATATCACCCATTAATTTGACTAATAACCACATAAGTCAACTTACGCCTATGTACCACATTTGCACAATAAAGTTTGATTATTAACCACATAGTCTAATTACACATATTTACCACATTTGAACATTCAAGATTGACTATTTACCACACAGTCTAATTACACCTATTTACCACTTTTGTACATTCAAGTTTGACTATTAACCATATAGTCTAATTACACCAATTTCAACATAATAGTTTGACCCTATACCACTAAGGTCAAATTACACCAATTTCACCATTATCCATAATGGTTTGACTTATTACTCATTAAGTTAATTTTCATCAAAACACCACATTCTATATTTTAGTTTGACTATATACCACACTAGTCAACTACACCTTTTACCATATTATGTTTGACTATTTACCACATTAGTCAACTACACCACTTTTACCACATTTCACCTGTTAGTTTGACTAATTTCCTCATTAAGTCAGCTACACCACTTCTACTATATTCACACTTTAGTTTGACCATATACTATATAGTCAAAATCAACATACAACATGTAAGTAGAATTAAACCAAATAATCTACTTACATATAAACTACTTATCCATTACTAAGTAAGTGCAAAGCACTTACCTTTGCCAATGAAGATTCCAATCATTCCTCAAAGATAACATCTTTAACGCCATAATCACCTAAACATTCCACATGTTTTAGTAATCTAATTTACCCCAATACATTCACCAATTGAAATTTAACTCCCATCCAAGATCTTATGATCTTCACTATCATCTAATCTTGGTTTATTAAGCTTCACACAAGCTTTTAACCATTCTAAGTCAATTTCACCCATTTGACCCATTAAGGTTTTTCACCCAATTCTCCCAATTTCATCAATTTAATAGTCACCAAATAAATTGGGTTTTCTACTTGAAAATGTGTTTATATTACACCATAAACACTTATCCATACTCAATTCACCATTTAAAAACCTTCAATTACAAAACCCCCAAATTAGGTTCTCAAGAACCCTAATTTTCAAAACTCCCAATTGGTGAAATTAACATGAATTGAATACTCATCTAGCTTTAGTAATGCTAGATTAACAACTCTAACCAACAATTGATTCATCACTACCCTTAATTTCGTCCATTTAGGGTTCATGACCCAACACCCATCAAGAACAAGAATTCAAATAGATGGAAAAGAGAAAATATGATACATACTTGATTATGATGAAGGTGTTGTACAATCTAACCCATCAATCCAAGCATGCAAGCTCCAAATCCGAATTTTGTTGATCTAGCCCTCTTTTCTCCTCTTTCTCCCTTCCCAAATTCGCAAGAAACACACACAAGTGTGTGTTTTTTCCTGATCATGCTATTTAACATAAATTAAGTTTGTGTTAAATACAAAACAACCCCTCCATCTATCAAAATGACTCCTTGTACCCAAAACTAGGTATTTCCATCTTTACAAAATGCCTCCAACTTTATTTTATATAAATATACCCCCCTTATAATTTAATTATTATATTATAGGATAAACTCAAAAGTTGGTTCGTTACAAATCACACCCCCTAATTTTGGGTTTCGTCCCCGAAACCCGATCAACCTATAGATTAGGGTAACACTCGAGTATCTATTCTCATATTCCTGAGTAGTTTCCAACCCTTATCTAATGATCCCGCTGAACCAACACTTAGTTAATCCGCCTATACCCCAAGCATTTCACCTAACTACCTATGGTAGCCACCGGTTCCTCTAGATGAAACATCCATCATCTAACGCCTCAATACCGCTATGAGAAGCAACATCCACTTCTTTCGCCACACATTCCCGTGGATGAACCACAAGGAATGGATCACGGAGTCTACACGATCCCCGAAGTAACTCCTAATGACATACAACTTAACAACTTAAGTGAAGTCTAAACGGTCCAACAAAACGGGGACTTGGCCTCCCACGTTTTTGAACCCGATACACTCCTTTTTTAACGGAAACTTTTATATCACCAAAGCTTCCATTTGAATTTCAATACACCTCTCCTCTAATTCCACTTAGGGTTTTCTATCCACCTTTAGTGGATTTTTCAATCGCACTAAATATATAAGATCTTTCATGCTATGTCTTGAATTATAGCATGATTTTTAGTCTCATGATAATCAATACCACCCAACTAAACGGTACTCGACACCGTTCACCATTTAGTAATTCAATTATTGCCATATGAATACACAAATGGTAATTAAGATGACACCATCTTTCAACCTATGGTAATTAATCACCTGGTTCCTCCAAATCGAAGAAGAAATTAACACCTCAATCCGACTCAACATGTACAAATGTACCATGTCGTATCACACCTTTCTTGAACCAAAGTTACAGTATCCCCATGTCGAGGGAATTTCATCCCAAAATTCAACTAGTGGAAACCACTGAATCAGGAAAGAGATGCAGATACTTGAGCTTCATTTGATCCTCACATTCCCAAGTAAACTCGGGGTCACGTTTAGATTCTCAACGAGCTTTGACTGTTGGTTTGGGGAGTACGATTGATAACAAGATTTAGGTGTGCACTCAGAACAGTAGGTTCTCTTTTGGTATTCGGTCTTAACCCGTAGGAAAGTGAGACATGTTGAAGCACATTTGTGTGACAAACACTCTGGATATTGTCTTAGCTTTTGTTCTTGTCTTGTATGTATTAGTCTTTGTATTTAAGTATCTGTATGTATTGATTATCGAGTGGTAATCACATATGTATGTACTTAGTCTTGTCTGTTTTTGTTAAGTGTTGTGCGCACTTAGTAAGTGCGCAGGATGTATATCCTGCGTACTTAGCAAGTACGCAAGAACAAAGTCTGCGTACTTGCTAAGTACACATGAGTTAAACCCTGCGCACTTGCTAAGTGGGCAGGCAACAGGTCTAGTATATATAGCTGTTAGTGACAGATGTATGTACACACTCAATCTCTTTGTTGTCAGTTTACTTTTTGTTGATTGATACTCCACCTAGTCACGGGTATTCCGCACCCGGTCCGACTAGTCACACACCCACACGTC